>CM039095.1:43017955-44330455 GCA_022113865.1 Chimonanthus praecox
GCTTTTCACTTCTTGCAGCAGAGTTCTCCATTCACCCCTAAAAGGGGTTATAATGATCCATCTTAGCACTCACATTCTGAGAAATGAGTGGAAAATGAAATATATGGACGGTGGTGGGTTTAAGTGAAATGCAATGAAATTGTGCTGAGATGGTGGGTTGGTGGGTGGTTTGGCGATACCTTAGAAACGATACTAAACAGTGATGCAAGGTCTCAATAGCAGTAGTGGTTTTGTTAAAAAAAATGAAATGATTGGTAATATTAAGGTTTTAAGAAAATGAATGGGAGCGCATGTGTCAGGGCCCATGATTTTGCATGATATGGTTGGTTTAAATATGGAGGACACATGTAGTTCTGTAGGTGGAGTTTTTTAAATTCTAGAAAGTTGCGACAAGTGAAGAAAAGCTACCCAAGTCCTAACAGAACCAATGAGCCATGTGCATAGAGAAAATTGCTGATGAGTTTAACCAGACAGAGATCGGCATTTTAACGCATGAGAGCTACAAATCCAGATGATTTCAACGGCTTAAACTATTACTGAAGATAGAAGAGATAGATTCAGAACACAAAAATGTGGATCATAAAAGCATATAACCAAGATGCAGACAAAATATGAATAGCATAAACAAATCTGCATTTGAAAGGAATTGAATTGTTATCATAACGATCAAGTTCTACTTAAGCAACTCCAATTGAATCACAAATAGGTACACAGTAGAAGTGGTGATGGTGGTGAGAATGGATGGAGTCGCAAGATAACTTGGTAAAAATTAAGGCGATATCAAATAATGTCAGCGATGCCAAACGTGGTGATGATAAACATGCAAATCAATGGTGAGGACAACAATAGTAATGACAGCCAAATATAACTAGAAACCGAAAAGGAAAAAACAAAAACCAATCCTCTGATTTTTAAACAGAGGAGTTCTGAAGAGTAAATGACCCAGATGTTCTAGATGCTAAAGAAAATGAAAGAGATGACACATTGAAAGCAAAGTGAAGGTGAAAAAGTTCAAGTAGAATAAGCTGAAGAAACTATAAATCACTGTAATAGAAGCCGCATCCAAGATTGATGATGTGGATCTTGTCTTATGTTGGCATAACATGAGTAGTAATTGTTTCCGCTCTTCACGGCTTGCAGCAGAGTTCTCCATACTTCCCCAAAAGGGGTTATAATGATCTATCGTAGCACTCATTCTGAGAAACGAGTGGAAAATGAAAGACATGGACGGTGGTGGGTATGTGTGAAATGCAATGAAATGGTGTTGAGATGGTGGGCCGATGGGTGGTTTGACGATACATTAAAAATGATTCTGAGCAGTGAGGCAATGGCTAAGTTGTAGTAGTAACTTTATAAAAAATATAAAACGATTGGTAAATATAAAGATTTTGAGATAATGAATGAGATTGCATATTGCGGGGGCCATGATTTTGCATGATATGGTTGGTTTAAATATGGAGGACACGTGTAGCTCTGCAGTTGGAGTTTTTTAATTTTTTAAAAGTTACAACAAGTCAAGACAAGCTACCCGAGTCCTAACAGAACCAACGAGCCACGTGCATAGAGCAAACTGCGTATGAGTTGAACCAGATAGAGATCGGCATTTTGATGCATGAAATCGACAAATCTAGATGATCACAACGGCTTGTACCATTACTAAAGATAGAGGAGATAGATTCAAAACACACAAACATGGATAATAGAAGTATACAATCAAGATGCAGACAAATTCTGAATAGTAAAATGTTGAAGACTGAAATATTAAATTTTTACCCCTGATATTTAGGTCAGTTAGCCTTGGTTTTGTGTATATAAGATGCATTTAGTGGTTTATTTTAGTTTTGTAGGAAAATTCAAAGAAATATAGGAAATCATCTTAAATTAGTGGATAATTGTTGGAAGAGAGCTTTAAATTGAAGATTTGAAAGTTTATAATTAATTCAGGCCATTTTTAGGTTTTCAAATGTAAATTGGTTAATCTTGATCAGCTTATGAGAGTTTGGATTAAATCAATATTTTAGATTTCAAGTGGTTGATTAATTATTTAATTTCAAGATTTGCAATTAAAGAGGCCAAGAGTTTGAAGTCAAGATCCATTACAAATGGGCCAAGCTTTGTTCCAAATGATAAACACTGGGCCAGACCAAGCACTCCATGCGCAGTCTCCTATGTGGACCAGGCCTAAGTGAATCCAAGTCCAGCAAAGCCCAAGTTCACATACTCCAGTGTAAGCCCAATTCAAGATCCAATGCTCCAAGTTCATATTCGTATTTTGCAACCCTAAGCCCAAATCCACCTAAGCCCATATCCAAAACCCAATTCCTTATCCATGCAATCTTAACCATCCAATTTTCAATCACTAATCCACACCATCCATTAGCCCTACCATGTAATCCAAACCATTCGTTTCATCAAAGCGATCCATTTGCATTCATTTAATTATGTAAACCCTAGAGCCTCCCATCCAATCTAATCTATTCATTCATCATGATTATATCTAGGCTATCAAATCAATCCATCATATAGATTAACCTTAGGATTATGATCATCCATGCATCACCTATTCATCCATCCATTTAGATCACCTATCACCCATTAGATACATTAGATCATAACCAATTAATCACAGCCCTTCATTTGATGCATCGATTTAATAAAACCCTAGGATTAGTTTAACTTGCCTCCCAAGCCAATCCAAATCCACTCCACACGAAAATCACAATTTTTGGAAGCCTCCATGCGCATAACACAATGGAAAATCCCTAAATTTTCTCTCCACTCCACCTCATCTCCACATCACCTAGGTCCTGCCTTATCTCCCAATCAACTCCAAAATATCCATACAGGATTTTTGTCTATGTCTCTCCACTTCATGCGAATTTCAACTCCATATCTTTTCACATCATCTCATCATTTTATCCATTCATTCATCTTTACTTTTAATCTCAATCATTCATACATTACACAACCCAAAACCCTAAGTCCACAAGCCAAATTCAACCATGCCCAATTTCCTCTCCAAATTCCTATTTTCTCTCCAATTCATTTTCTTTCTCACCAAGTTACTTGCATCCCAAGCCACCATCAACCCAAATTCGTGTATAGTACTATGCAACCCTAGTTTTCTATCTTTTAATGACATTCACCCATATTCCATTAGATTTAATCACATCCTTTCATCCATTAACTTAAACCCAGACTTAATCTTAGTCGTCCGTCCATTTCTTGAGCCTATAAATACCCCATTCAACTATAGCCAAAATCGAATTTGACCTGGAGCTCAAGAGGACCAAAGGCTGAGGAGAAAAGATCAAGAGGCAAGAAGACATGAGGTCCCACACGATTTTACAAGTGAGAGTTGTAAATTTATGTCTCCATTTTGTTTTCTTGTTCTCAATTTATGAATGCATGTACTTCAATTTTTCCATGAAATAAATATGAGATGTGCCGTTACAATCTTGAAAAGTCCGATTATTCAGACTTCTTTGTATACTCTTTTATAATTTAATTTTGTATTCTTTGTATAATTAAAGGACTTAGGTTATAAGTGTTAAATCCAAGAACTAGACTTTAATTAGATTAAATATTATGAATTTTAACTAAATGGTATAAATTGAATTTGAATTCTAAGCGTGAATTTCAAATCTAGATTTCTTATTTATTTACTTATTTTGGGCGATGAGAGAAGAATTCCATAACCACCTTTAATTATGCATCTTTATATTCTGTCATTTATTTTATTTGAAGATTTATTTCCTGTCTTTAGTTATATTAGATCTTTTACTTGTATGTTGTACTTTAATTATTTAAATTCTTTTAAATTCTTTAATTTGTTTATCATGTATTTTAATACTCTTGTCTTTTATTTTTACAAACTACTCCTTCAAGATGTGTAAACTAGTTTGATATTTAATTTAATTAAACTTTAATTTTGATTTCTTGAACTTAGGTGTGAGATTATCATTAAATTCTAAATTAATCCATTAACTTAATCAGATTCAATTAATATTCTAACTTTTTGGATTTGAATCTTAAATTAGACATTTTATTAATCTAGAATTAAATTAATGAAAATAGGATTGATTTTTGTCACGCCCCGACCCGAGAGGTGGATCCGGAACGTGATTGATTTTTTTTTTTTTTTTGAAAACTAAACTCAAGAATTCTAACTGGGCCGGATCAACGGTTAGGCCCAAAGGTCACACATGATCTCAACATATGAACTCAAACACATACCATAAGCCTACCCAAAAGAGACACAACCACAAACACATAATTCCCACAATGAATTATTATTTCAACATAATCAGAATAACTACGGAACACATGGTAGTTTAATACATGAAGTCAATACAAACTAAGTACCACACACGGTACTTTATATAAGCAAAAGGTTCAAGCAACCAAAAAGCAAAGATAACGGAACTCCCCTCAGTGGGAATCCCAAGGCAACGCAGCAACTTATCCATCCTAAGCTTCATACAGAGGATTCTCCTCCTCGGACTCATCTCCTGAAATGTGAGTGGTATGAGCTAACTAGCCCAGTGAAGGAAATATAACAATGCAGTCTAATGAAAGATCAGCTTAGTAAATAATCAACAGTTGTAATATAATATCTCATGCTTGACAATAAATTCTCAATATTAAGTATAATCTCATCATCATTTCCATAACTGTTGTCATCCAATGTAACGCCTACATACTATGCTGAGACCATTGTATTAAGTCCCGATACGGTCAAAATACATCCTTTCAAGTACATCTCCGGCCCTCACATGGCGGATACTGACACTCCTCAAGTCAACAACTGTCGACACCCATGTCCATTAGACGTAAACCATCTTACACACATGGCCGATATTAGTTCAATAGTCAAGGGCACGTGGAAGCAGTATTATATATCTCATATGATCAACATTATAAACATTTATAAACATCATAAGCACTTCTTACAACAGTGCATCATGTTCAGGCACATGGGTGGGTTCATCAACTTGAAACCACTCATTGCTCAAGATTCTCTTCATAAAACCTGATTACACATACTGTAAAGTTAAGTTCCCTCACAGAAATTGTGTGTTATCGCGGTCTTTATTCAACATGCAAACAAGTACACAATCAATAATAGGTCAACATACATAGCATTCAAATGTATACATATAAGTAGTATTTCAAAACCATACTGTTTTCCCAAAAATCTCAGAGGTAAATGGAATTGAGTCTCCTACTTGGTTTCTAACCATTTTAAGTTACAATAATCCACAATATATAATCATAGGGTGCTCAGTCCAAAACTCATATTATCTTCTGGGCATGACCAGATTGACGTATTGAGTTAGGTCTAGATACTCAGGTCACTTCTAGTATTGTCTTCTGGATAGGACCAGATTGACATGTTGAGTAAGGCCTCGAAGTCATTCAGTGCCTGACAGATATAGCGTCGGCCTGGAAGTGAAGTCACTCAGTGCCCGACAAAGAGAGTCGGCCTAGAAGTGAATGCAAATAGTATATACACTATAGTAATAAGAGAAAAAGGGTTAGTAGATTTTTTAAATTATCAATGGGATATAAACATCACATCAAAACTTAGGTCTAACCCATGCATCACCAATCAAGATTTTGCATTAAAAAACTGGGTTCCTCGGACATGCCTCGGAACCAAGTACTGTGGCTTCGGATCATCCGAACCACTGTCTAAAACTAGTCACAGACTTCGGAACTTGGGTTTGTCTTCGGACCGTCCAATGATCAGGTCTCGGATCGTCCGGAGGTCCTTCTGAACCGAAAAATTAGAAAAAACAGGCTTCGGTGGGTCTGTGTCTCGGATCATGCCGAGAGAAGCTTGGATCGTCCTAGAGGGGTTCGGTCCTTCGGAACACAGGTCGGAACATCCGGAGCAGAGGCGAGCGAGTGGCTAGCCTCAGATGCTTCGGGACTTCAAACTGAAGCTCGGAATGTCTGAAGGTCACTCTCGCACCGTCCGAAGGGGGTTACCCTCGGACCATCCAAAGCACAACTCTCGGACCGTCCGAGAGTCATCTTC
Source organism: Chimonanthus praecox (assembly GCA_022113865.1). Lineage (NCBI taxonomy): Eukaryota > Viridiplantae > Streptophyta > Magnoliopsida > Laurales > Calycanthaceae > Chimonanthus > Chimonanthus praecox. The sequence goes on from CM039095.1 coordinate 43,023,999, forward strand.
CTCCTCGGTCTGCAACAGCAGACAGTAACATGCAGCGCACTATGAAATACGAATCCAGAAACAGTGGATTTTCTGGATTCAATTTTCATATCCAACCAGTCAGATGGACTCTTCAGTGAGTCCTCTTTCCATAGGGAGTGGTTTAAGACTTTAATACTCATTAAGCCAATGGATTTTAAAACGAAAACCACACTGTCACAAGAAAAATCATGTTTTTTCTTAAACTTGAAATTGGTTTTACACACTCAAAACTCAGTCAAATTCACTTCTAATTGATTCTAAACCGACTGAAATTTAAAGAGGAACACAGTGGTTACCTTCACTTGAGTTCCTGAGTTGAAAATCCAAACTTTTGAAAATACTTCCTCTTCAAGCTATGGTGAAGAAAACTTGGAAAACAGAGAGGGGGACAGGGGTGATCGGCTTGAAAACCAGAGAGCAGATGAGACTGAGAGATGGGGTTTTTGAGGGAGGAAATCAGCTGAGCTGAGGGGGTAGTTTTATTAGATTATCTGATCAATCCATGGAGGCCATCGGGCGTCTGCATGCAACTGTTGCCGACGTCCGGTACAGTAAACTACTGTTCGGTTGGTTTGGTTGCAGATAAGCCCTCCAAAATGTATGATTTTGCAAAAAGGTCCACTTTTTATTAAAATTCGATTTTTAACTTAAAACAATACTTTCAAAGCTTGAAAATTTTAATCCAACTTGATAGATATAAGTTAGGTTTTAAAAACTCTAATCACCATAAAAATTTGGAGATTTAAAACTCACCAAAACCATAGATTTAAATAAAACTATAACTTCACACTATTTATTTAATTTAACTTGTGTTAAATAAAACAATTTAAAGTCCTCATTTTTGGGGTTTGAAAGAATAAAATAGACCATACTAAAATGATCTGACATACTATACTTGTTTCAAAAAAATTCTAATTTCCAAAACCATTTAAAAATATTTATTTCTCCCTTCCGGGGTTTTTGACAAGCGGTTTTAAATACTATTTTTTGAAAAATAAAATTATTTTAAAATCAGAAATAGAAATCCTTGACTAAGGAAAATAATATCATCTAATAATAATCACATAATAATACAATTAATAAAATAATAACAATAAGCGGCAAATTACCATTTTGCCCCCTCCAACTGGACGAGCTGGATCACTGAGTTTTCGAGCTTAGATTGGGCCACACCTGGGCTTTTCACAAAGTCCTAACCGTAATCTTCAAGATTAACTGGTGTAAGAAGGATTTATTAAACTAATTTCACCTAATTTGGGTCAGGGTATTACAATTTTTATGATTTGATTTATTTTAAATCTTTGTTTTCTAGAAAACCATAACAATTCAAGCACTAGATTCCGAACATATATACTTTGGTGCATATATTTTGCTTGTTCTCAATGGGATCGAGCTCACACTCATAACGTTGTAGTATAAATGATTCGTGCGCTTACGAGATTTATAAATTTAAAATTTGCACATTAATACAAAAGCAAATAAATTTGCATCAGAAACGAATTGAATCGTTGTCATAACGATTAAGTCCAACTTAAACAACTCCAATTGAATCACAAATAGATACACAGTAGCACTCGTGATGGCGGTGAGAATGGACTGAGCCGCAACATAACGTGGTAGCAATTAAGGCAATATCAAATAATGGCAGCGATGCCAGCCGCGGTGATGATAAACATCCAAACCAACAGTGGGGGCGACAATAGTAAAGGAAGTCGTGTATAAATAGAAACTAAAAAGGGAAAAAAAATCCAATCATCTGATTTTTAAAATGAGGAATTCTAAAGATTAGAATGACCTAAATGATCCAGATGCTGACGAAAACAAAAGAGATGACGTATTGAAAGCAAAGTGGAGGTGAAAAATTCAAAATAGAATTAGCCAAAAGCTAAGAATCACTATAGTAGAAGTCGCATCCAAGATTGATGATGCAGATCTTGTCCTATGTTGGCATAACATGAGTAGTAATTATTTTCGTTTTTCACGGCTTGCAGCAGAGTTCTCTATACACCCCAAAAAGGGGTTATAATGATCGTAGCACTCACATTTTGAGAAAATAGTGCAAAATGAAAGATATGGACGGTGGTGGGTATGGGTGAAATGCAATGAAATGGTGCTGAGATGATGGGTGGTTTGGCGATACATTAGAAACGATTCTGAGCAGTGAGGCAATGGCTAAGTTGTAGTAGTGATTTTATAAAAAAATATGAAATGATTGGTAAATATAATGATTTTGAGATAATGAATGATAGCACATATTCCCGGGGGGGTGTTGCGTGATTTTGCATGATATGGTTGGTTTAAATATGGATGACACGTGTAGCTCTGTAGTTGGAGTTCTTTTAAATTTTAAAAGTTACGACAAGTGAAGACAAGCTACCCAGGTCCTAACAAAACCAGCGAGCCACGTGTATAGAGCAAACTGCGTATGAGTTGAACCAGACAGAGATCGGCATTTTGATGTATGAGATCGACAAATCTAGATGATCTCAAGAGCTTGTAGTATTACTAAAGATAGAAGAGATAGATTCAGAATACACAAATATGGATAATAGAAGTATACAATTAAGTTGCAGACAAAATCTGTATAGTAGAAGCAAACAAATCTACTTCAGAAAGGAATTGAATCGTTGTCATAACAATCAAGTCTAACTTAAACAACTCTAATTGAATCACAAATAAATACACAATAGCACTCGTGATGGCGGTGAGAATGGATAGAGCCGCAAGATAACGTGGTAGCAATTAAGGCGATATTAAATAATGGCAGTGATGTCAACTGTGGTGGTGACAAACATCCAAACCAATGGTGGGGGTGGCAATAGCAACGGAAGCCATATATAACTAGAAACTGAAAAGAAAAAAAAAATCAATCCTCTGATTTTAAAAAGAGGAATTCCGATGATTAGAATGACCCAAATGTTCCAGACGTTAACGAAAAGAAAAGAGATGACACATTGAAAGCAAAGTGGAGGTGAAAAATTCCAAATAGAATTAGCCGAAGGAAGTAAAAATCACTGTAATAGAAGCCGCATCCAAGATTGATGCTGTGGATCTTGCCTCATGTTGGTATAACATGAGTAGTAATTGTTTCCATTTTTCACTGCTTGCAGCAGAGTTCTCCATTCACCCCTAAAGGGGTTATAATGATCCATCTTAGCACTCACATTCTGAGAAACGAGTGAAAAATGAAAGATATGGACGGTGGTGAGTATGGGTGAAATGCAATGAAATGGTGCTGAGATGGTGGGCAGATGGGTGGTTTGGCGATGCATTAGAAACAATACTAAGCAGTACGGCAATGGCTAAGTTGCAGGAGTAGTTTTATAAAAAAAAAATGAAACGATTGGTATATATTAAGATTTTGAGATAATGAACGGGAGCACATGTTGCGGGGGCCTTGATTTTGCATGATATGGTTGGTTTAAATATGGAGAACATATGTAGTTCCGTAAGTGGAGTTGCAAGTCAAGACAGAGAAATTCTGACCAACTCTTGCATTAATGCATGATGCAAGGGTTGATATTATGCTTAAATGTAGATGATTTAATGAAATACAAGGCCATTGTTTGAGGAATGAGTAACAGATTTGTACAAGGGCTTTAGTTCTTAGATTAGGGTTCCTTTTCTATATATATTATTGTACTGTTACAGATTAGAATACCACAAAAGTTGTGAATTCAGGTCAATATGTCTCCAAAAATTGAAATTGAGTCATGGTGCCTTGTACGTATACTTAAATTTTTGTTGTCAAATTTCCCCATTTCGCATAGAGCTGTATGGATGACATCTGTGGCTGAATGCACTGACATTATTAATGCGTGCACTAGCGTGGGGGCTAGTTTTACCAGCGTGGTTCTAGTTTTTTCTTCTATAAATTTATTTATAATATAAAGAAAACATGGAAGCTATTGTGATCTAATAGTAAAGATATTTGTTTCAAATCTTGTTGATCATTATTTTTTTCATTTTATCTTTTTCTTTTCTGAAAAAAAAATGAGTAATAATTAAGAGGTGTTTATTTGTCTTATCCCGACATAAATAACTGGGCTTGGACAAATAGCTTTTGTTCGACGGATCGGGCTCAGACTTTTAAGCCCGTTTATTTTTAAGTCCAAGAACAGTTAAGTACGAGTCCAACTGACCTGAACGGGCTTTAAATAATTTTTGAGGTATTTCTAGCAAAAAAAAAGCCCTTATTGCAAACAACAATAACGTCATGTTTTTATGATCTGGTTCAAGATTTTAAGTTTTATAATACTTATTGGATGACATAAATTAAACTCAAACATAATTTCTGTTAAATTATTTTAAATAAGAGGAAAGGAAATAAAGTTGAGACAACATGGTAAGATTTTCACCATGAGATACATCCCTACTCACCTGAATGGAGGGGGAACAAAAAGTTTCCTTCTTCTTTCTTACTGAACTCCATCAACCCCTTCTTCTTGCAATAATCCATCACAAAATAACCCACTATTCCCACCAAAGTAAGTCCTGCACTAATCACATAAACCAACTTCCTTGCAATCACCATCATAAATATCAAAAATCCTGCAGGCAACAAGCACATAAACACCACCCCCTTTGTTCCCACTGGCACCTTGAATGGCCTCTTCAATGCAGGATACTTGATCCTCAACCAAATAAACGAGGAGAATTCCAACAACATGCCTAGTCCATAAATGAATGAAGCCGATTCTATGATATTTGTAAAGCTCATATACGAAACTCCCAGTGTCAATGCGCCGGTCATCAGTATCGCCACCCACGGTGTGTTGAATCGCTTTGATCTCGATCCAATGAATAGAGGAACAAAACCTAAATCAGCCATGCCCATCAGCTGGAATGTGCAGCTGCTCAATTGGGCTTCAAAGAGCCCAGCTGCCGATAAGACAGAGCCAACCTCAACCCAGATCTTGAGCCAGTTGCCGGCGATCATGCCTGCGGCGTCGGCTAGATATCCATCTGTCCATTGGTCTTGGGCCAATACCAGTGCTCCAGTTGCACCCAGCAGTGGTATCAGATAAGAGAAGCAGATTAGGAGCCCAGAGAAAAAAACAGGGCCTTCGGAAACGTCCGTTGCGGATGATCCACTTCCCCTGCAAGCGTGCTTACATTGTCCCAGAAATTCAGATTCCAGAAAAGTGTGTTGAAGTATAATCTCCAGTCCTTTTTATGCTCTCCCAGATCGATCCAGCGCTTAGGATGGATTCTAGGAATCGAAATGAGAGCTATGAGGATGAATGGGAGGAGAGAGATGACTGCAAGGACGATAGCGGTGTAGCCCACAATCGCTAGTCCGGTGTAGTTAAGGATGACAAGCGTGAGATTGAAGACAGCTATAGCGAGGTAGCGGGGAAGCCCGCCGGAGAAGGCAGGGAACATGCGTTGGAGGTAGTCTATGCACAGGGCAGAGTAGGCCCCGTTGTTGATGGTGCCACTGAGGAACTTCCACGAGCCCATTAATGAGCCCCAAAAAGGCCCAAATGCCTGATCGGCCCAGATGATGAATCCTCCGTTGCCGGGGAATGTGGTGGCCAACTCCGAAGTGACGAGGGACTCTGGGATGCACCAGATAAAGGGGAAGATGCTGAAGCCAAGGAGAGTGAGTAGAGGCCCCGCGGCCGCCACGGCCGGCTCTGCTCCAGAAGGTCCACCAGAGACTTCAAAGTAGATGAGGAAGATGAGAGGGATCAAGGTAAGCTGATTGCTATTCTTTCTATTGTTTTTCTCTATTTGCATTGCTGCTGCCAATAGGTTGATGGGTTCTTCTTCTTCTTCCTGTACCTGTTCTGGTAGATTGAGAGGAGGAGAGAGACCCATTCCTTCTCCTTCATGAGCTTCTTCAGCCATTTTTTATCTAGGTTTTGCGGAGTAGTAGAAGATCAAAGAGGCTTGCTCAGGAGGGCCAATGCTTGAATGGTGTGGCCTTTCTTTTCATAGCATCTGCTCTCTTCATTCGATAGTGGGGTCCAGCTCTGATCTCATCATGAAGGGCCCACATCAGAGGTGAGCATAAAATATTGGTTGGCAGGGCTTGTCTTAATTGAACCAGAAATTTTGCAATCTGTCAAGGAACTTTACTTGGCATTCTCTTCATTAGTCACATTAAAACAATGAATCTTAATCCCATAACTGATGTGATACAAATGGTTCTCTCATTATGAAGGGCCCACATCTGAGTTGAGCATAAAAAGATTGGTTGGTGGGGCTTGGCTTAATTGAAACAGAAATTTTGCAATCTGTCACATTAGTTCAAGGATTTGGCATTCTCTTCAGTAGTCACATTAAAACCATGAATCTCAAGTGGATCCCAAGCATGATTGTCGATCCCATTTAGTTGAAACTTAAAAAAAAAAGCCACGAATTGGTTTGGCTTTACACAAATACTTAATTAGCTACTGATTTGATCATCTACTACCAAAAATAAGAAAGAGTTAAACCATGGATTGGAAGGAGAGAACTCTAAAATTCTATTTAGGTGATCAGTGATTGAGATATTTTATCATGATTAGAATTAAAAAAAAAATCTTCAGTTGATGTTTCAGTGATTGTACTCTTGCTTGTATCATGATTGGAGGCATGCATGAAATTGGTAGAGCGAACAAAGAAGATTATCCATCTGGTGGCCTTCTTTACTATTTTTAGGCATTAATTTTATGAAAAATACATCATGGACAGACTCCCATCATTATCCACTGATGACCTGGCAATCTTGCATGCATGTAATTATTTTTTAAAGGGGAAAAAACATCTTGTATGACATTTGATTGAAGATAGAATAAAGATGACGACTGTATAATTGGTATTGCATGGTGTTGGGCATCATAATTTATAGCATTGATACGGTAGAAATTCGGGTGGGTTGGATGAGGTTTTAATAAACTCAATTTAACTTATATCAGAATTTATTGGGTGTGATTTGATTTGACCTGAGTTGTTAGCCGAAATTCCTCAACTCAACCTGATTCGAGTTACTGGCCTGACCCAACTTGAGTTGTTGGCTCGACCTGGCCTGAGTTGTTGGCTCGACAATTCGACTCGTTTTTTACCTAAATTTGAGGAAAAAATTAGCAGCAGTTTTTTCATATTTTGTAAGACTCAGGTTAGGTTGAGTTGATTTTAAATTTCTAAATTTAGTCTGACCAAAATTCTATGTGGGTTTTTTTCTTACCTAACCAGACTTTGAATTTACAAATACACAACCTTGCTCACTGATTTCTCAGATCGGGTCATGTAATTCGAGTTAAAACCGAGCCTAAGTTTCATCCCTAAGTATTGAAAGCCTCTATGAAAAGTTTTCAAGAGCATAATTTTTTTCTTCTAATAGAATTCACTATTTGGAGTTTTTTTTGGACAGCCCATACAGACACCCCCAAAATCTGCCAGCAGACACTGCATTTCAAATTCGTAGTGGAAATTATGTTTCTGCACTTCCGCGTGGAATCGACCGAACGAACATGCACTTCATTTCACTTCGATCGATTGATGGTGTATACAATAGTACGATTGAACAGACAGTTCATTTTCGAATCGTCCGATTGATCCTAACGACAGATTCAATCAATCGGATGATCCCATGGGATCGTGCCATCAATTTTAACTGAGAGGTCGACATTTTGACAGTCGACCTCTCGTTTGAAGATCGATCGCACGATCTCTACATTCAATCGATCGATTGTATAGCAGTGTAAGATCGATCGTACGATCACAGAAATCGTGCGATCAATTTTAACTGAGAGGTTGACATTTTGACAGTCGACCTCTCATTTGAAGATCGATCGCACAATCATCTGTATTCAATCTAACGATTGTATATAAGTGTAAGATCGATCGCACGATCACAAAAATCGTGCGATCGATCTTACACTTACATAAAATCGAACAAACGAAATTTTCTCCCATTTCATTCATTCGTGCGATTGAAAGATCGAAAACCCTAAAACCATTTCTCTTCTCTTCTCCAAATCGTTCGATCTACCCTTTCCTCTTCTCCAAATCAACTGCACGATTGTCACATTCGTTCGTTCTTCCCATCTCCCCTCTTCCACCTTCGATCGCAAGAATCGATTTCAAACCCTTCTCCTCCAAACCGATTCTCCTTTACACCCCCTTCTTTCACATGCATCCCAAGGGTCTACATCGAGAGGGAAGAGACCGAGAGTGGGGGAGACACCGACAGAGACAGAGACATTCGACCCCAACCATTTCACATCTTTAGAAGCATCAATATTGTACAAAGAGGATTTGTATTCTCGACCCTACATTTTTGGTAAAATCATTGACCTTAGCTTTTTTCCACCCTTTGAGATAAAAATTCATTAGTATATTGAGAGACTTGGTTGGGGCGAATTCTTCCCAATAAAAGAGGATTTTTATTCTAAATTAGTGAAGGAATTTTATGCGAACATGTCCGAAGATAGGGCCAGACATTCCATAAAATCCAATGTTAGAGGGACTGAAATTGAGATTTCAACTTCGGCACTGGACATAATGTTTAAGTTTCCCAGTGCCACTATTGTGAAGTATGAAACAAATTAATGGCCTACCGATGTTGTTAGATTCGTTCCCTTAGAGTCCATGAAACAAATGTGTGGGCGGAGTGATATTGTTAAGGCAGATAAGCCCGCGCTGATAGAGCTAACCCTTGAAGCCCGAATTGTATATTATATTATTACGAAGAATGTTTTACTACGAAAAGGGCATAGTAACCAGGTGACCTATTTTGATAGTTTCCTCATCTGGTGCATTTTTAAAGCAAATTGACATCGTCTTCATCATCATAAAACACATGGTAGCTTGCCGTAAGACGAGAAAATGTAGCCTTCCATACGGCCTATTTCTGTCTTACTTGTTTAAACAAAGAGGAATCACCCTTCCCCCTGAAGACAAAATAGCTTTGATGAAGACCGATACATTGGATGCATCTACTTTGGGCAAGATGGGATTCAAACTCGACAATACACGTTGGGTTCCCAAAATATAACATACTCATGAGGTTGAGGCACCTAAAGGGGAGGGTAATGCACCTAAGTTGGGGTAGAGGAACCTGAAGTTGGGGATGAGGCACCTCAGGGACTGACTCCTCTGCAAACTGATACTAGAGTCAGTACTTGTTAATTCTTGACAGCATTAAAAAAATGAATGAAAAAATTGATGTGAAATTTGCTAAGATGGAAGGAATGCTTGATCAGAAATTAGTTGAGATGGAATGAAAGCTGAATGAAAAAATTGATCAGAAATATGGTGAATTATAAGGAAGGACGATGAGAATGTTGAATATTTTGGAGAATCAAATGGTAGATACAATGAAATTGTCTGTTCTTTTAGTGCAAAGAACAGGAATACGAGCACTTCTAGGACGTGAAGATGGGGTCATAAGAATATTCTTAAGTCCAACGATGATGTCTCAAGCTTGGGGTTCCTCCTCGTCCACTGGCAACACTCAGTCTGGCCCTACTAGCCCCACTCAACCTCGTCCAACTGGCCCTACTCAGCCTCATCCGTCTGGCCTCACTCAGCCTCATCCGTCTGACCCCACTCAGCCTCTTCCGTCTGGTGTTGTTCGTTAGGTGCGGCCTTCTGGCCTCATTGAGAGTGCAACTAGGCGTCTTCCATTGGAACGACCTTAGTCTCTTCATATTACGACAACACATCCTTCATCTGCATCTACACCTCCTTCATCTTCACCAGTACCTCTTTCATCTGCACCTGCTCCTATTGATGTTGATGCACATCCTTCATCTGCACTTGCTCATGTTGATGCACCTGTTTCTACATCTGTCCCAGCTCCTGCCTCTGAGTAGCCGTTTTATTTGAAAATTTTGTAATTATTTTACAATTTTCATATTTTGATATTCATGTGTAAATTTTGAATGAACATGGTGAATGTTTTCTTTTTATTACCTATTTTGTAAATATTGAATGAACATGGTGAATGTTTTCTTTTTATGACTTATTTTGTCAATTTTGAATGAACACGGGAATGTTTTGTTTGTATGTAAATTTTGTAAACAACTGAATGAACATGGGACCCTTGAGTGATTTGTCTCTAAACATGGGACCTTTAAGTGATCTGTCACTAAATATGGAACCCTTGAGTGGTTTGTCGCTAAACATGGGACCCTTTAGTGGTTTGTCTCTAAACATGGGCCTCTGAGTGGTGTGTCACTAAATATGGGACCTTTGAGTGATCTATCACTAAATATGGGACCTTATAAATCACATGACTTGATTAAAGAAGAGTTTTCCCATTTAGTGAGGAAGTTTGTCAAAGAATACTGGAGTAAATGTGGTTGCAATAAATAATGCTAGATTTATTCAAAATAACAATTGTTGCTTGAATACATGCTTTAGTACATCGGAATGAAAATTAATACAACTTTTTGCAAATGAAATACATTCTTTTCAACTGAATACATGCGAAAATTATAGACACCCATCACTGATTCCACCAATGTTGAAAATCGCTAGTATCTCTAAGATCACCAGATCTATATGTCGATTACTCTAAGAAGATATAAGAATCAGTCGGCTGTGGAAAAAGGAGTACGTGTTAGTATTTTTCACATTATTATATATGAATGAAAATGTAAATATGTAACTTATGTAAAAGTAGCTTACTTGGGATAATTGAGACAAACTCGTTGGCTGTGATTCATGGAAATCATGAGGTTGAGGCAAAACATTTAAATCTACACTGTATGATGCATGTGCAGCACTTCTATTCGGATAAGTTTTCTTTGTATGACCAATATTTTTGGATAACCCACATATTTTTCCTTTCAATTGATTCTCCACAATCTCAAATGCAGAATGATCTCGTCTTGTAAATGTTTGACAATTTGAATTCTTTGAACCTGGATGACATCCTCTGGTATACCGCATAATAGGTTGACTGATATACATCTCATCACTGCCAAGATCTTCTTGATGATCTCGGGGCCCCTCTTGATCAAATGTAGACAGATTTCCATATTTTTTCTTAATGCCTTCCCAGTGTACATCTAATTCATCTCCAGGTCGATTCATTTGAATATTCAAGTCGTCAACATGAAATCAAATCGATCCTCCATTGTAGATGGATCTGATCTAAATGTAACTTATTCATCTATTGCAGTCTATGAGCACAAGGTAAGCCCATGGAACTTGTAAATTCTTGTGTACAATTAGGTGAAAATGACATGTTTCTGAGCATAACATATTGCTTGTAAACCTCAGACAATGCAAATTGTGATACTTTGCAGTTCACTTTATCAAAGAAAGGAATCGAAACAGTAAAAGCAAACCGGATTTTTTCATCTTCGATTTGAATCTTGAAGTCTTGAAACTGATTTTCAATGGCATGTGATATCTTCATTCGAACAACATATAGGTCACTAGTGGAGTTAGCTATATAATGTTTCAACACTGAATGTGTACTTTCAACACTTGAACTAGCTGAATTTTGAAAATGTAAACTCCAACCGATCCATACCTAGATAAATTGCTTTTTATGTGGGATCCATGTCCTTATTATATAGTTCATTGCCTCCGAATAATCTCTAAAATATTGTTTCAATACCTCAAATGCTCCATTAAGTGTTGCTTCGGATGGAGACTCGACCAAGTCATTTCATTGGGTTATAAATGCATTCCATTCTTCCACTTTCTTGAATAGAGGCTTAAAATGAGAAAGAATATTCTTCTTGATGTGCCAAATACACAAGATATTACAGCATTAGGGAACACTGAATCAACGACATTCTTCAACGCCAAATCTCTATCACTAAAAAAAAATTGTCGATCATAATGGACTCTTAAGATCTTTTTGAACATCTATAGCACTCATACGTAATCTTCAAATTTCTCAATCCTTATAAATGCAAAGCATTAGTAGAAATTCTTGTTAAAACTTATGATACCAACGATATTAAGCAATGACATATGATATATGTTGGTTTTGTAAGTGCAATCCATCAGAAAGACATTATGATAGCTCTTCGTAAGTACAACTGATAATAGATGTGTAAAGAAAAGATGAGATAAATGACCTTCACTATCATAGTTAAGAAAATATTGATAACCACCTTGTTGAATATCTTCTAAAAAGGCTTTAATTGAAGTACGACCTCTAAATTGTTCTTTTCGAATCAAAGATAAAAAATTGTACAAATCAGTAGATGATACTCCAATCTCTGGATTTTCGTTTCGAATGGTCGTCATAATTTGCCGGGTAGTATATTGCTATTATTTATTTCAATGATCGTTCTTTTCTCTTCATCTGAAAAACACCTTATATTTGGATGAACTAATAATACGTTCGTGAGATCATGATTGTGCTCCACATCTTTTATGGTCAACTTCAATTATCCATCAACAATTTGTCTCTCTTTCACTTTAAATGGACAATTAACAAGGCGAGAGTATGATTTCTTCTTCCTCTCATCATCTTTCTAAAATTCCGTTAATAGAGTAATGCACGACCTACAGAGGGGTGAATAGGTCAGTTTTCAATTTTAATTCCCTTTTAAAAATTTCTCAATCGATTTATACTTTAAGTAAATAAAATATTCAATGAGTTATATTCACCTTTCAAATTAACTACTGTTCATAAAACTGACCGATCATTCTATGTGTGTGATATGTGAACATGTATTCAATCCATACATTTAATCACATATAAAGACAGATATTTATAGTGGTTCGGTTTCAACAAACTTACATCCACTGTCAGACTTCCCAACTCTACGGTCGTCCCAAATATACTATATAAGGGTCTCACACCCAAATAGCACAGCCTAGTTTTTTATAGAGATTCAACCTAATCGGTTTAATCCTCTACACCTATTTTTTAGAGTGGTTCGAACACACTGTTATAATCCACTTTACAATGTTTAAAATAAAATGAAGAAGAAATACTTCCATTGGGCTTTATCCGTTTTTCTTTAAGCTCTTTCTTGTTTACTGAATTTGTGTGCTCCTTTCCATCAAATCAGCATCATCAAAGTATTCATCGTCACAGCAGTAAGACTTGAGTATGACTGGTTTTATAGTCCTATATGAATACCTTACTCTTCATCAGGATTGGAGTATTGATTACCCAAACATTCATTAAGGAAGATGATGAAGAAGGTATAAAGAGGGAAGGCTGAATAATCTGACACACTGTAATACTTTTTATGTTTTTCTCTGTGTGTTCGGTCCCTCTTACATACAGTTTACAGTTTATTTATAAGATTGTCTGCAGTATTTCAGTAAGTCACGCCCACGAGGCCTCGAATCTTCCAATGAGGCCTCGTGGCTGTAAATCTGTAAAGACAGCACATAGTGCATAAGTTAATTTGTCTATTAAACCAGTAAGATTCCAGCCACCATGCATGATTTGTAGTAGATATATTTCAGCCATCAATCAAGGATTAGATGGGAAGATTGTAAATGATTTACAACTCATGGAGGAGCCTTTCCATTCTTGTCATACATGGCCAGCTCTCCAACGGTATTAAATTCAAACTGTGTGAGGTGGTAGCATCTCACCATGTGGATATATTCATTTACTATAATTAACTTCCAATCAAAAGGACACAAATTTTAACTTCCTAAATTTGTAGGAGATTGAGTCAATCAAGACACAGAGTCAGCTAGATTACAGTGTCCAAAAGACAACTCAACTCAACTCAGCACAGCTCAGTACAACTGACTGCGAGGCCTCGGCAGACTGCATGAGGCCTCAAGGCTGAAAGTCATTTCTTATCTTATTTTCCAGTTTATAACCAATTTACTTCTAAGGTTTTTTACTTAGCCTAAGGTCTCCTACTGTTCACTTACCTGTGTGCCAATACTGTATTCGGTGTAGACTCTTCAACTTCATAATGTATATTCTTATACACTTTCAAAATAACTGTGTTACGATATGTACCCCCTCTATCGTAACAAAGAATAATTACATTGCACTTATTACATGACCTCTTAATGGTAGCTACAAATCCTTATGCAATGGAAACCTCCTTAACATACTTCACTAAGTCATCGCGACTTGAAAAACACCTCTCAACAAACTCATTCGCAGCAATCTCATCATTTTCAACAAATGTCGATAAAACTCCCTCACAATCCATAGTACTAATTTCAAAGAAATTTTGAGATTCTTGGGTTTAAGAAAGAGTTACCTTTGATTCGAGTTAGGAGATTGAGAAAGTAACTTCAGAGAGATACCTTCGAATCAATATAGGAGATTGAGAGAGTATCTTCAAAGAATGGAGTGGTTCGTTTTGAAAAAGGAGTTTGGAGTTTGAGGGAAATATTTGGAAATGAGTTTGAGAGAGAGGGGTTTGAGTGAGAGGGTGTAGAAAGGGCTTTGAGGGAGAAGATTTCAAAATGGGGGGTTTTGAGGGAGTAGGGTTTAGAAAAGTGAAAAATGGGAACGAAAATGAAAGGGGAAAAGGGGTGCGATTCCAACTTATTCTGAGTTTCGCAGGTAAGATCAATCGCACGATTTCTGTGATCGTGCGATCGATCTTACACTGCTATACAATCGATCGATTGAATGTAAAGATCGTGCGATCGATCTTCAAACGAGAGGTCGACTGTCAAAATGTCGACCTCTCAGTTAAATCTATCGCACGATCCCATGGGATCATCCGATCGATTGAATTCGCCATTATGATCAATCGGACGATTCGAAAATGAATTATCTATTCAATCGCACGATTGTATACGCCTCAGATTGATCGTTAGAAGCGAAAATGAACTGCCTGTTTGTTCAGTCGATTCCACACGGAAGGGCAAAAAAGTAATTTTCACTACGAATTTGAAATGCAGTGTTTGCTGGCAGATTTTGGAGGTGTCTGTATGGGCTACCTTTTTTTGCTATGAAAAATACAATACATAGCATAAAAAGCCTCCCAGAAAACTCTAACGTTATCATCCTACTTAATACAAATAAAATTATACAAATTATGAAACTTTTTTTAATTTTTTTCAAATTTTATTAAAAATTAAAAAAATTCTCAATTCAAATAAAATTTTGAGTCAAATCAAATTTCAAAATTTCCAACACCTTTGCTGCGAAAGCTAATACGAGTGCAGATGCACCACCTCTCATTGGTTGTAGAAGGGCAGCTCCTTCCATGAACATACTCTTTAGTAGTGGGCCCACTACTCATGAACCTTCATGGTGGAGCTCAATATTTGAGTTCATCTTTATGGACAATGTGGACATTTTGTATAATTCAACTCGGGTTTTACTGTATTTTCAATTTTGCCCTTCCAATCCGCTCGCCGAACCATTTGTTGTAAGTGATTTGATAGGTAGGCGAATCAATTCGAAAAGTAAAATAGGCAATACAGTAAAACACGTATCGTTTACACAAAATGTCCGTAGGAGGATGTCTATCCTTATATCTCTAAAAAAAATCAAAACATTGTAAATATCGAACAACTTAAGCTTTAAAAATCATCAAAACAAAAAATTTCATATTTCACATCTCTAATAACTCTATAATTGTATTACTTTTAAAAATCATAAGATTTGTTAATAAATGTGAATTATTCATTTTATTATATCATATAAATAGTAAGATACGAATTATATATCATAAAATTTTAATAACAATTGATGAGAGTATAAAGATTTTACATGATACTGCAAAGAATGTTAAAATTGTAGGGGAATCAAAAGGCAAAGTTTAATAATGTAATATACATTTTCATAAAAATATTTTTTTAAAATAATTTCTCTATATTTTTTCATTCTTCCATACTGAATAGATCGATCCTACAGACGTAAAAGTGAGTCCAACCATTGAATCTTCACGTAACTTACAAGTTTGATTGAACTTTTCTGACCAAAAAAGGCCAAACAAAATGGATACGGTTGGTGAATTTGGTTCCTTAAAATTGGAATTCACACCACCCTTAAGAGACGAGAATATAAATCCAAAATATGGTTCAATGCTAAGACCCTGAACCAAATCTCTAAAATCCAAAATGTGGGTTATCAGATCTTGTCAAGGCTTGTAGGTTCCATAAAATCCAGAATGTGGGTTAACACATCTTGTTGTCAAGGCTTGTAGGTTCCACATTCCTTGTTGAGGATCACTGCTCAGTATTCATAGACAAGGATTGTACTTTAAATTTTTTGAAAAATATTAGATTGAGTTCAGGTGGTTCAGATTTTTTTTTTTTGATTAAAGTGTTCAAATCTCTTAGAGCTACTGATCAATCTTCAAAACATGTACAAGCTCTTTTACCTACACATATCAAGTAGTTTTATAGGGAATGGCCTTTTGGGATAGAGCGAGAATCGAATTCAAAAAAACTCCTAATTCTTAAAATGAGTTTCTGACCAACATTCTAATCTCTTTAGGTTCTATTTAGTTGAATTTAATCCACACAATTTCAAATGGAGCGAATTGATAAGTTTTTTTAAATTTTTTCAATTTTTTTAAAAGATTAACTAAATTTCTCAATTGGATGAGAATTAAGATTTCGAACTAAGTCTATATCTTAAAGTTTCCAAACAGTGGTGAAGATCAACCAGAAATACACTATTCGTGCATGGATGTCTTCGTTACGAAGTTTCACTTTCGCATATCACCCTTTGGGAAAATCAGTTCTTGACATAGGGCATATGTTTACTTGAAAAATCTGCCGAGACTGAAGGATAAAAGGGCATATATGAAAGGCTGTCTATTTGGACACCTGGAACACTCGATTTTAAATTTTTAGATAAAATTACCATTTCGTATTTTATCATTCTCCGTTAATTTTTTAGTTCCTTTACACGATTTGGCTATCCTTAGAAGGCTACACTAAAATCTCTTTTAAAATTTTAAATAGTAAAATTTCTTTTTTAAAATTTTAAAGTTATTTTTTAAGTAATGTGTATTTTCAAAAAATTTCAAATTGAATATTTAAACTAATTACGATAACATAATAAAAATACTTAAGAATTCAAGGTCTTTAACACTTCCAAATGGTTAAAATACAGCATTTTATAAATAAGGGTATCCCTCGACTGTGTGGAAAATATATTTGGGAGTGTCAAAAGACCTTAAAATATTAAAGTATTTTTATCAGATTATCATAATTAGTCCGGATATTCAATTTGAAAAATTTTAGAAATACACAGTTCTTAAAAAATAACTTTAAAATTTTAAAAGAGATATCGGCAACATAGACAGTTACTTTTTAAGCACGGTGTGTTTCCAAAATTTCTCAAATTAAATATCTGTACTAATTACGATAACCTGATAAAAATACTTTAAGAATTAAAAGTCTTTTGATACTCCCAAATGCTTAAAATACAGTATTTTATAAATAAAAGTATTCCTCGACTACGCAGAAAATACATTTGAGAGTAGAATTGTAGCATAGATTTATTTTGATCATATGTAATACATTTAACAAAAATTATGAACGAATATGAGATTTAAAAAGAGCTATCTTTGATTCGATGAATAAAATTATTTTTTTTTATTATCTAAATTTTGATGATTTTAAATTATTTTTAAATTTTTAAGTTTTTTATACTACATGTGCGTTGAATCAATGAAGTCATATTTTTAAACAATCTATGCTTGTAACTTTAAACAACTTCAAATTTCTAAACTTTTGCAAACTATATGGAGCTCATTCGACTCTATGTGATGGATCTATTTTTTTTTTAAAAAAAAAACCTTAATAGAACCCAAAAAAAAAAATTGTTAAATTGTTTTTTATTTCTAAACTTTTGTACTACATGTGAGATCTAGTTTGGCCCTAGGGTTTATTTAAAAATTCCATACACAAATATGAAGCTGAAAAAAAAAATCACTTCTATTAAATTAATAACAATTAAAAAATTAATTAATTTAAATTTATTTTGAATTTTAAAATTTTGCTCTCCCTGTAGGGTCTAGTTTAGTTCTATCTAATGAATTTATTGAACAACTCCATCCATGAATGTGAAGGACAAAAGATTTAGTTTGATTTAACAACACAAGGATGAAACAATGTCCTTTTAAGCAATCTTTAGAGATCTGAACACCTAATCTATTATGTGGAGTGATGAAATTCTTTTATAGATTTCTACATCTTTTTCTACAATTCCAACGTGGGACTTTTTCAAAGTAGCTCCAACAATCTCACTTTGAACGAGGCCCACCTCTCCTGAACCCATATGAGGTAGTCTGATACTTGACTCTAATACCACTTGTTAGGATCTAGACTTTCAACCCAACAGACTAGCATGAGCCCACATGAGTACTTGACTCTGATACCACTTGTTAGGATCTGGGTTTTCAACCAAAAAGACTAGCATGTTAGATGGAGTGATCAAAGTCCTTTATAAATTTCTAAATCTTTTTCTACACTTCCAATGTTGAACTTGTTTGCAGCAGGCCCAACACATTCTCAGTAAAAAATGCAAATGAAATACATAAAGCATGAGCTATAAAATGCATGAACAAAGCTTAACCCTGATTTTGTTCATCACAAATCTACAACATTTGTTATCTTCTCCACTTTTCTTATCTTTTCCATTTACAATCTAATTATAATGTAACTTCTTGTTAATGATATATATGATGAAATCCATTTTGGGGGATTTCAAGATTGATGAGTGGCTTCCACATTATCATGAGCTCAATGCTATGCAATCAAACGATCTATAGTATTTTGCTTATAATTATCTTCCTTGGTCTTAGATTTTGAAACCGTAAGTTGCATTGGGAAGTTGATTGAAGGATCTTCACCATGGTACCAAGATTACTATCATTTGTCTATATTCAGTAGGCCCCACACCACTTACCATACTAGGAGAGACTTCCCAAAACTTCAAGCTACAATTTTTATTCAAACTTCTTGTGAGAAAATAATGAACTTAGGTACAATATAATTGGATCTAATATCTTTCCTGTCACTTTCTCACACTTTGTTTTCAACAATGGTTATACTTTTATCTATCTATATTAGAATTGTGCAAATTTGAATTTGTTGAAAAAGTAATTGAATAAGCTTTCTAATTAATCTAATTTTATAAAAAAAATCGATATCCATTGATACCTCAAATCTTCCTACAAATTCAAATCACATTTTTTGCCAAATACTTGAGTGACATGTCCTATTTAAAAATAAAAAATAAAAATTACATTATAATTCTATACTGATGCTATTTATTGTTCCTTAGATCCACCAGAGTAGAGATATGAATTTTCTTCATGGAGATGGAGTCACTTCCTTCGGCTGAATTAGGTCTCTTTTAGTGGATATGTAGGCCTGATCTAATACCCAAGCCCATGATCTATTAATTTGGACAATTTAGCCCCCAATCAGCGGTCGAAAAATCGGCCTGGCTAAGATTTCGAATGAAATTTTTTCTTTCTCCTCAATTTTTTTTTTGAAAGTATCAGTGGCTTTTTTTTTTAAATTCATTTAAAAAAATAAAAGGCTGTTTTTTAATTTTTTTTTTAAAATATAAATATCGGCCGAGATATTGACTGGACCCACAACTGATATTTATTTATTTATTTTTAAATAAATATATCGGTCAAATTTTTTTATCTAACCGATACGCTAGGGCATTCAAAATATGAGATATCTCGACCGATACGGTACGTATCGGCCGAATTTTATACCTTTGCACCCAATGGATGTCATTTAGCTCATTTTTGGACCACTAAATCCTGTTATGATTTAAGTGTAAGTGCAGCATAAGAATTTATTGGAGTTATTCTTCTCCAGACACACAATCATTGATATTACAAAGAATAGGGAAGTAAGACTAAATAAAAAACAAAAAGTAAATAATAAAGAATACATAATTACAATCACTCAATAGTTAAAAGAATAAGATTACAATGACTCAACTACACGAACAATTCTGTTTTTATAGAAAATTGAAATAACTAAAAATTTATTTAAATCGAAGTTAAAAATCAAAAGACTGACTTAGAAGAAAATAATGCACTTACTTTGCATCTTTGCCTTTTTTTTTTAAGATATTTGGTGATTTTAAATGTTTAAATAAAATTAAGTAGTTAGAATTTGATCTTTCAACTGACATTTAATTTGTTTGTCGATTTTGAAATGATCTTTCATTTATACTGATATATTTTTAAAAAATTCATAATTATTTAAAAAATTTAAAATGATATACAACTCTTTTAAACTTATTAATTTTTCACCTTATATCATTTAAATAAAATGATTTTCGAGAAGGTAAAAGATTCTCCTCACTTTTCATGCTGTAAGATAAGCATAGAGCAGGAATGAGAATTATTTTGTCTTGTAACCCGGGAATCCCACACGTGCCAAATACCATTGAGTAACACGTGAGATTCTACACGTTCGTAATTCAGTCTAAAACCCTAACAGAACCCCATCTTTTTTCTTTCCCTCCGCAGTTAAGAACACAGAGATCCGATTCGAGTTTCTGCTTCATCCATTTCCCATTGGAGAAGACTAGAAGAAGAAGAAGAAGAAGAAGAAGAAGAAGAAGAGAGAGAGTTGGAAGGATGGGAAAAGCTAAGGGGAAGCATCGTTTGGACAAGTTCTATCACCTAGCGAAAGAACAGGGTTTCCGCTCCCGAGCTGCTTTCAAGCTCCTCCAGCTCGACGCCAAGTTCCGTTTCCTCCCCTCTTCCCGCGCCGTCCTCGATCTTTGCGCCGCACCTGGCGGTTGGATGCAGGTGGCTGTTCGCCATGTTCCCGTTGGAAGCTTCATCCTTGGCGTGGATCTCTTCCCCATCCGCCCCATCCGAGGTGCACTCTCCATCGAGGAGGACATCACCACCCAGCGTTGTCGTTCCTCCATCAAGAAGCTCATGTCTGAGAATGGCTGCCGCGCGTTTGACGTGGTCCTCCATGATGGTTCCCCTAACGTTGGTGGCGCCTGGGCCCAGGAGGCCACTTCTCAGTCTTCTCTTGTCATCGATGCTGTCAAGCTGGCCACCGAGTTCTTGGCTCCAAAAGGATTCTTTGTCACCAAGGTCGGTTTTCTATTCACTTAATATTTCAGACTGCTCACTTTTACTTTCCTACTCTCTCCGTCTCTCTCTCTTGGATTGAAATGAAAGTGGAATTTTAGTAAGAGCTGGAGTGGCCTCGGTTGTTCAATTCTCCCATTTTCTGTTTAAAGGATTGCTAAATAAGTGTTCTCCTCCATTTCTCCATTACCACAGAAACTGTATGGAAATTGAAGCCCAGTAAGTGGCTAAATTTCGTCTGTTAGATACTGTTTTAGCAATATATTCCTCCCTCATCATGGAAAACAGCTAATGAAGGATTTTCTTTCTTCTTTTTAATTATTGGAGAGAAATTTTGCTCATGACATGCTCTGACATTTGGGATTACTCCATTTTCCATGTAAATTCATTTGGAGAGAATTGGCAACTTTCCTGCCATATTGCATGAAATTTGTGATCTTCATGACTTTGACCTTTCACACTTTGCCCCATTAACACTTTGCTTTTCTAGATTTGTCAAATTGGAGATTTCTCTTCTCTCATGTTAATTGAAGGAAATGCATTTCTGTTTTGTAATTGCTATATGCTTCATTATTATGCCCAATTTTATGCAAATGGAAGCTGTTATCTGACTTGGTGACCAGATCATTCATCTGACGGGTTCTTCTTGTGGATTAGTTATACCACAGAAGTCTTCCACAGTGTGAGATCAGTTAAATTTTGTTCTTTCCTCCTTGCACATACCTTTTTATATCACCCCTTTTACTCCTCATAGCAGTGGAAAAAAGTGAAGATCGATTCTAGTATCAATTCTCCTCCTATCTTTCCACACACACAAAAAAAAAAAACTTGAATGAGTTCATGTATTTGGCTTTCCTTATCAGATGAAATGCATCAAGTGACCATTTACACTCTCTTTCCATTATTCCATGACTTGGCCTTTTTAGCTTCATCTTGAGAGGTTTTCTGTGGCAGGTCTTTTTTTTTTTTGGGGGGGGGGGGGGGGGGGGGGGGGGTGTAAAACAATCTTTAAGAGGTTTTTCACCCTGATGTTAAATATCAAGAGGAAAGAGAACATCTGTACATGTATTTTGCACTGGTTCTGCTCCTTTTTATGATCACTAAATAACAAAAAAATTTACTGCAGTTTCATCACTTTGATGCAGACTGTGTCTAAAGACAACCATATGAGTGCTTATATCTCCAAGTCATGTGGGTTTGCTCTTAGTCAAAGAACAAAATCTCTCAAATGATATTGTGGTTTATTTATTTATTTATTTTTTGCTTCACGAATGCTTCTAATCTAGCATTTATAATGGGAAGTAATGGAAAATAATGAAATAACTAATCACCTGATGATGTTTCAGATTCAACACATTTAATTACATCAATCAATAGTAGACTCACTAGAACCTCTAGCACAACTAGTGAGGGCTTGTTGTTACAACGCAAAGGTTGTTGGTTCAAGTCCCATGGGCGTTAGATAGGCAGTCGGCCTATGGAAATAATTTGTCAGATCCAAATATAAAGGTCAACTGTAGATTGATGAGATAAATGGATTGATGAGATAAATGGCCTAGATGATGATGATGGTGATGAATCAAGAATAGATTCACTAGAAAAACATCATATGTAAATTCACTAGAAAAATTCACAGCCATACATCCCAGATGATGCCTTAACACCAATATTTGAGATGCCTCACACTTCTTACATAAGGCTTCATGTAAATGGCTATTCTTGACTTCCGTTGTTTAGTTCACACATTAAGTTCCCAAAAATTCAAGACTATAGGCTACAATAAAAAATATTTCATGCATGTCAATTCCTTGAACCTTTGGTTGCAATGTGTGCAAAGATCCAAAAATCATTTGATGTGTCGTGTATTGGTTTATGTGATTGATTTCTGTAGGGAACCAATATACTATGGTCATATAAGTTGCAACCATTATAGCAATGAAAGGTGCATTTTAGATGTGCCAAGGCTAGGATCGCTCCTAGCTCTCAAACCATTTTGGGCTTCGCGTGGCTCAAATGTAGACTTTTCATAATCAAGTCTGTTCTTGCATTTTTTTTCAAATTTTTATGGAATAATAATTAGATATCCTAGTTAATGTGAATTCTTTCCTGGTAATACTTAATTATACACTCTAATTAGTATATGATATACCTATTGCTGTGTATAATAAATTTTTGTTTAGTATGTATGGAATCTCCATTACCCATGCAGTTTGGTGTTTTAGATGAATAAATTATATTTTTTTTCAATGTTGATGTGATGAAGTAATTATTGAATAGCAATGTTTTTAAAGTTTCAATCATAACATAAATCGTATTACGCTTAAATCATATAATGGGCAATGATTCTAACACGAAAGTTATTTTTTATCTTACACGGGTATAATTGTTTTTACCTTTCTACCCCTTTATTTAAAAGGGTTTTTCCTCTCTTCATCATTTGTCTTTCTCCTCTCTCACCCCTTCCCTATTCCTTCGTCTCTCCGTAGGCTTGTCCGTTGCCTGAAGCCACAGATCGTCTGTCCAGTGCTCTGTCTCCCTCTGCATGCATCTTCCAAATTTCTTCCTGATTCATGTATCCAACCTTCCACCGAATTTTCTGTGGCCTGCTCGACCATCACCTAGCCAACATCCAACCACAGAACCCCTGGATATTCTGGTTCTGATTTCTTCGCCAATTGGGATCCCAGGAATGCATAAGCTCTCCCCGCTTTTTATTATCTTTCTTTGTTATGGGGTCCAACGCCTAGCCCGGGCTGTGGATTTTTGAGTTGTACATTTTCGGGCTCTTGTCCCTCTTTGAATGTTATTTGCTAACCTTCATTCAAAAAAAAAAAAAAAAACACTACTTACTGCTTTCTACAATAGATATGTCACACGATAGGCACCTCTCTTTGGCTGCCTTCTCTCTCATCTGCAGTATCTTCTGTCCCAACTGCAAGAAACCCAGGCAACAAAGACTGCCCTGTCATGTGTGTTGAACAGATCAGATCAGTGCCCTCAGCTCCTCTGTCGTTCTCTTTGTAGTGCCCAAACCTCACACATGATGCACCCCTTTGTCTGTCCAAAGAGGTATCAACCAGTGTTCCATTGAGCAGTAACATACAGCAGAGAGAAGTCACCATCGTGAGTATTGCTTGCAGCAGTGAGCTGCATGAAAAGCATCTACAAACAGCAGGAAGGAGAAAGAGGAAGCTTACAGAAGCAGCCAAAGGTTACTTTGGCATCGAGCAGGTCCAGTCAGATCTGAGAAGCAAATCAGCGTCAAAGAGGTTCTCTTCACTGAGAGAGACGGAGCAAGAGGCGTTGTGAGCGTGGGTTTCAGTGTAGCTGCAAAAGGGTTGCATGACAGCGTGAAAGAATCTCTGAATGAGACAGAGGCACACAACATGTTGAAGTTGCTGGAGAGGAGTCCTAACTGCATGGGAAATCCGAGTGGAACACAGCAATTGCAGAGGCGGTGGAAGGTTTTCTTATACTTATATACACGGTATACATACAGCTTGTGGTAAGTCAGTCGGCCTGATGTTTTCTAACTGAAATACGGAACTGCATGGATGGTAGCCCCGACTGATAGACATATAAAAGAAGGCTGTCCCTGTATGAAGGGTGTGCTCTGAGAATTCAGCGTGTGTTGCTGGTTAGAGAGGTGCTGTTAGGAAGGATAGAAGGGTTTCCTGAGAGTCGGTCTGAGGCTGGTAGACAGACGTGGAGAGCAGTTCAACCCCCAACGGCCGTTCGGCTGAGGGACGACCCCCTTTATTGAGACGATGGGAGCTTGTGCGACTCGGCCTCGACTTTGTTCTCCGAGTTGAGAACGACGCTGACCTGTTTTACATCATCAACTCTCAGATTTGCTCACCTGCAGTACCCATCTCCAACCCAGCCAGAATACCAACGCTTGTCTGCCCCTCTCACAGCCGGTCCGCTCGCCTCTACCTCTCTCGACGCTCGACCGACTATGTTTTCCATCACCGACCCATCTAGTAGAGTTCTCCGTTGAATGCTGGGAAAGAGGAACGGCGGCAAATAGGAACATGTTCTATCTCCGTTGAATGCGGCTGTGGGAAAGAGGAACAGCCGCAAAATACGAACGTGAAGAAAGGAGAACTAATAAGGGTATAATTGGGATTAAAAAAGATAAATTTGAAACCTGTGTAGGATGAAAAATAACTTCCGTGTTAGAATCATTTCCCCATATAATTTTTTCAATTTCTTAAAATATTACAAAAAATGTAAAAATCCTGAAAAAAGGGGAAAAGTGAAGATATTCCCAATCCATCCATTTATAATGTATAGAATAAATAAAAGCAACAAATATAGAACAATCACATCATGCTATCTACATCTTCCTATCAATATATCTTGAATTACGTCCAAAATACAAAAAGAGTCTCATTCGTAAAGACTTTTAATTACAGTCGTCGTGTGCTGCCCAAATTGATTGTATAGAATGTGTAACTATGTAAGTAACCATGTGCTAGTAAGAAAAAAGGTCACATGGTTACATGGGTCAAGCATGTCTATGAGTGATTGCTATATGTAGTCAAATATGTCAAAAACATCTTATCGAAAAACGAGATGTGTCTACCCCCCATAGAAAAGCAAAATGTCTCGTGTCCATATTAGAACCCCAAAAGTTCCCTTCAAGAAAGACTAAACTGTGTCCCATGATCCAATCTAAAGAACTATGTCTAGCTATCCAACATCTCCACAGCATGATCATCATCCGATGAACCATTGTCTCCAAAGGAGTCAACTCCTCCTCGGTGTCTAAAAAAGACCCGCATTCATCTTCCCCAACATCTTTCCTTTTCCCTTATCTTTCCTTCCAATTTGAAGATTCTTGGCCCTATAAAGAGATTAAATATGCAAGTTGTATTTTTCACTAAAATAAACATTACAAGTTCAGAACTATAGTGCTTCAATTAGCATTTAGGAATACCTCTTCACTTATCCTTAGAAGTTTCGGCATCACTTGCTCTCTCTCCAAAGATGTCTCCCATGTCCATCCACATGTCATCGTCCTCCATTGATCATCAGATTCTATATCTAATTAACTAATATGATCATAACCTTTTCTCAATTCTCTCCTCCTTCGAACTTGGAGATGCAAGTTGTACTTCACATAGACAAGAGTATTCAGACATTGTTGCTTAAGTCGATTTCTCTTTATATCAACATATAATTATATAGAATTTTAATGTAAGCATCTGTTGTTTATTATGCATAGTAAAGTTTTTCACCTGCTCAAATACTCTCCAATTTCGTGCTCAACCCATGGCACCACATGCAAGGCTCAATATGCGAATGGCAAGCTTTTGTAAATGAGTGCAATTAAATCTATACCTCTCCCACCAATGAGCTGTAAACAAGTGACATCATTAATTGCTTTGTCAATTTTATAGTGTCACAAAATTAGTTATGTACCATAAGAAAGTTAGATTACCTGATTGTTTCCTCTTCTGTGGATCTTGAGCCATGTCTCTTGCAAATTCGTCAACTCATCCACTTGATCATCCACGAAAAATTGAATTGTCTATCTACTCACATTCTCTCTTTGCAATCAAGGAGGCCCACTTGAACTTCTACATCTGAATTGAAATCATCATCGAAATGAAATCTAGAATTGCGATAATATGCAGTTGCATGTAAGTGCCTATAAAATTGAAAATTCCAATGAAAACCAATGATCTTCAAAGGTGGTCATATCTTGTCAAGACATTGTTGATTTTTTTTGCTATTTTCTCATTCACCCTATCCATGCTCTGCACCCATACTGGTTTCTCATTAACATCTACCAACAAAAGAACTTTCACCGGTGGAGCCATAGTCTTCAAACAATATTTAATTGATGACCAAAAAGTGGGATATGACAACAATATCACAAGCTTTCTTGCCATCACTTTCTTTGCAAAAGGACTATTCTCCCGGGCCTTTGATGCAAACATGGATCTCAAGTCAACTCATTGTAGATGTATGCTTTTCAAATTAAAAAAAAATTCTGGCAAAGTGTGTCACACCTGTACAAGTAAGATCATGCCCTTGTTATGTTGCCACATTAGGTTCAAAACCCATATATGCTTATAGATGTAAACTATAAATGTGCTTGCCTTTCTAATTGTCTCCCTATGCGTAGGCAACTTGCCAATGTTAGTTAACATGAGATCAATTCAATGAGCGGCACAAGGGGGGACCAATGCAACGTTTTCCTCTTCATCAACATTTCATGTGCACTTACTTAAGAAGATACACTATCAATAATGACTTAATCAACATTTCCTTCTCCAATTTCTTCCACTATAGAATCCAACAACTTAAACAACTTCTCCCCATTCCGTGAAATGTTAGGAGTGTCGATAGACTTTAAAAAAATAGTACCACTTAAGCTATTTACTAATAAATTAGTGATACTTCTGTTTTTTAATCTGTCCAACCATCCAACATGATGGTACAACACCACCAGCAACAACAAGAAGAAATCTGCTTGGTTACTGATGTAGCTCGTGTTTGAATGAAAACCCAGAAACAGAAGGGTGTTGCCAGAGGAGAAACTGATGGGCGTTAGAAACTATGGGAACTGCCATTTCCCCTCTTTTCGTTTTCTTTCTTTCTTAATTCCTTCTCCCTTTAATTCTTTCATTTTTTATTATTGCTGTGTATAAGTACCCTGTTTGGCGATGTATAAGTACCCTGTTTTTTATTATCTTCTCCTACTGCTTCTCTTCTGCTACTGCTGCTTCTCTCCATCTTCAATCTCTTCTTCTCCTGCATCTCCTATTCTTCTTCTTCTACTTTCTTCTCTGCTTCTTCTTTCCTCTTCTTCTTCCCCACCTCTTCTTCTGCAAATCTGCCGTGCTTCTCTTGCAAAATGCTTCCACACAGGCAGTGTCTCTGCTGCTACAGGTGCCATCTAGAAGCCAACGCTTGCAACGTGCCAGATCTGCCTTCATCATCATCCAGATTGGCTGCAACCATCTCCTCCTCACTTTTCACGCTCACCCAAACCCAACCATTACCACTGCACTGTCGCCCCTCCCTCCCTCTATTCATCCTAGTCCTGTTCCTCATCACCTCCTGTCCCAACACCATCTTAACCCATCGTCTTCCCTCTCTGTTCACTCGTTCCACTGTTCTTAATTCCATCTCCAACGCCCAATGCCTCACATAACCCCTCAAGTTCCACCAAAGTTCTGCCCCTTTACAGACCCTACTCACCCTAGATGCTTAGGTTGTTCCATCCATTAAACCTCCACCTCGCTACTTTGGAAACCATTCCAGTTTCCAACCCACGTGGGATCCATGCAACCTTGACCAAGCTGACCAATTCTTATCAAAACCCTTCAAACCCTTCACATCTAACACCCATTTGACCGTGTGTAATCACTTAGGCTGCTTTGACCCAATAACCCATTACCTTCCATCTCACTTTAACCATCCCATTTACCCATTAAATCCCAGGTGGGCCCATCTGGGCCCATCTGGGCTTTGTTACCCATGAGAACCTATATATATATATTCATTGGCTTTCTACTCTTTGATGAAGACAGGGGTAGTGCCTAAAGCTTCACCTAAGATTTGGAAGTCTTGTGCTCCACCAAGGAGCAAGGTTAAGGTGTTTGGATGGTTATCTGGGGTGAACAAGATTTTAATGATGGACCATCTGAGGAATAAGAGAATGCTGGTGGAGAATGCTTGTCGTTGATTCCCAAGTGAGAAGAAACAGTAGACCATCTGCTGTTGTACTGTAAGGTTGCTATAGAGGTGTGGGATTACTTTATTAAGTTGGCTGGTGTCTACTTCTCCTTTCCTTCCAACTGGGTTTTGTTGCTGAATGAGACCATTCAAATGGCTGGTAGTAGATTGAAAAAAAGAGTTCTTGAATCTTTGTCTTGAAAGGAGCAATAGAGTGTTCAACGGGAAAGCCCATAATATGAAGTTGGTAGGCACTATGAAAAGGAGGATAGAAATAACACATTTATTGGAGATTAAGTGGAAGGGTGAGAAGGCTAGGGATCTTTGAGATGTTTTAAACTTTTCTATAAATGAGCTAATAACTTTAGGAATGACTTAGTACTGTAGTTGATAAGGATTTAGGGACAAGATACTAAAGAGCAATAGAGTTGTAAGGATTAAAAATGTATTAAATTGTTGCTTAGTATTAGGAGAGCCTTGACTATTTGGATTCCCCTAGGGTTAGGAAAGTTGATTATTGAAAGTGACTCGACAAATGAAATTAAGTGGGTAACGGGAGTGAAACAACCTCCTTGGAGACTAATAGCAGTAGTGAGGGAGATTTAAGGCATTACTTAATGACCGAGAGATTTCCTTCTCACAAGTTAGCGGATCGGCTAATGAAGTAGGGGACTTCTTTGCGAAACTTGGAGTTGACTCATCATCCCAGGGTGTTTTCCATCTGTCACTTTTGGGTGGGAGGGGTTATACGGGTTCTCTCGATTGTATTGGATGTTTTTCATGGACTTGTTTTGTATTTTTTGGGGGTTTGTTTCTTTGGTTTGGTTTTGTATTTTTCTTTTCCTTGTTACAGTTTACATCTCCTAAACCCTCTCTGCTTTTGCTTTTGTTTTTGTTTTTGTTTTTCATACACTTGTACTTACATTTTCTTATTAATGCATTATTACCTTGTTACTGCTAAAAAATGTATAAGGTAGAGATACCTTAGTTGTTATAAGCAACAATCATTTAATGGAGTCAAATATCATGTAATGAAGTTTGAATTCAAATTTCAATAGGGTGCAACTAGTGCCATAGTCTTTATTTGTTTTAGTTTGAATTCTAATTTAGTTTTTGGTGCATTTTGTCTCAGTTGTAATTAGACCAAATAAATGCCCAAATGCATTCAAGTTATATACAGGTCTCTGTTCTCAAATTCTAGATAATTTAAAATGAAATTTGCTTCGAAGCATTGAGCTCTCCTTGATTGGTGATGATTCCATACAGTAGAAGGTGCTAACACCTTTAATCTCCAGTGTTGATTCAAAGGATCATCTAGGTGCTGAATCTAGGCATTTTATCCCTTCAATCATTCTTTCTTGCTTTTCCCGTTCTAAGACCCACTTTGTAAACCTGATCCTATCTTTAAACAAGTCCTAAGTCAGACCAGCAATAGTCCTCTAACCTTTTCTTGCATAGTTTCTTAACACCTTAAGGTCCTAATCCTCAACCTAAACCCCCAAATTGCTTGTCTTTGGCCATCATTTGTGGTCCATGCTTCACATTTTGCTGGTCATCCTACATCACTTTAATAGACATGTAACGAATAAAAATGATGGTTATTATAAGTATACATGGAGCATGGGGTTTTAGAGAAAGGAGTGAGATAGAGGAATATGTTCTTGATTTTGCAATAGCTTATGATGCAGCAATAACTAATACATACTTTATTGAAAAAAGAAAAAAGAACTATTGATTTTTAAAGATGGGCATAATGGGATTCAAATAGATTATTATTATTATTATGACGTGCGCAACAAATATTCTGCAATGATTGTAAGCCATTTAGCCCACACAGTGTTAGCTCAGTTGGCTTGAGCTTCCTTCTGGAATAGACTAGAGATTTGGGGAGGGTGGTTTCATATATCCATGTGATTAATCTCACCTCCAACTCCAATGAAAAAAAAGATTGTGAATCCATTTCAAGAGAGAGCCTTATTGCACATCATAGTTTTCATCATAGCCACTAATCCCATTGATCTGGGATCGGCCTTTTTTGTCCTCGTCCTCTCTATCCTATCAAAGAAAATACCCTCCATGATCCTACACTCCCTTAAATAATCTTTTACCCCTTCCATCCATTTTTTTCACATTCTCTTCTTCCTTGTGACAAAGGCCAGATGTCTTAGTGATAACACGGTGTTGTTGTCCCGTATGATCAAGGATTAAAATTTTATCCAACCCAACCAGGCAAAAGTATGAGTCTACTTGGGGAGGATGCCTAGATTTCCAAATCCTCATGTGATACTGGTGAAGATTATCATGTAGGTTTAGAGCCAAATGAAAAGACCGACATCAAACAGACCAGCCTTACTTATCTGGGACTACCCCTTTGCATTGGGTCTCCTGGGTATTCTCTTTGGGAACCAATCATTCACAATTTTAGCAAAAGACTAGCCTCATGGAGAGGAAAGTATTTATCTTTCGGCAGACGAATCACTCTTCTTCAGTCTGTTCTAAATGCTCTGCCTGTCTATTTTCTATCAGCGTTTAGATGCCCCAAGAAAGTATCTAAGTCAATGGAGAAGATAATGAGGAACTTTCTGTGGGGTAACCATGAAGATGTGAAGAAATATTATCTTGTAAATTGGAATCAGGTTTGTCTACCTATTACTGTTGGGGGGTTGGGGGTGTGACCAATTCAGCCAATTAATTCAACTCTTCTTACTAAGTGGCTTTGGAGACTAGGATCCGAAGGGGATTCTCCTTGGAAGTCTATTCTTGTTTGCAAGTATCGGCTTGGGAACTTCAAGTGGGATATAAACCCTGCACCACACAGAGCCTCGGGTATGTGGCGTGCCATTGTTGCATTTGTTGACAAATTCAAAGATCGGACAAGGTTCAAGGCCAACCGTGGTGACAGAATAAAGTTTTGGACTGATTTGTGGTGCGACTCTTCTTCTTTGGTTGCAAGATTAACATCTCTATACCGCCTTTCCCTTAATACTATTGGGGCCATCTCACAGTTCTACTCCATGACCGGTAACCAAGTTGTATGGAATATCCCTCTTCGCCGTAACTTGTCAGACAGTGAAACCGACGCCTATTCAGACCTCCTCCAGTATATATCTTCCCATAGAATCAACATCAACGTGGAGGACAACATTGTTTGGTGGCCGGACATAACCGAAAATTTTTCAGTGAAGTCTTTCTACACCTGGGCATCATCAGTTTTCGGTACAGCTACTGTCAACCCAAAAATTTGGTCTTCCAAAGCTCCCTCGAGGGCTATTAGCTTTGTTTGGACTGTTGCTCTGGGAAAATCTTGACTCAGGATAATCTTTGGAGAAGAGGGAGAATCATGGTAACATCTGCCCGCTGTATTTAGATGCATCTGAAGAGTCGAATCATCTTCTTCTGCACGGCCCTTTCTCTTCAAAAGTTTGGCACTCAATGCTTTATCAGTTTGGAGTGTCTTGGGTTATGCCATCAACGATTGCTGAGTTGTCCTTCGCATGGGACATTGCTTCTGTCTCGCCAAAATGCTCCTCATTGTGTCAGTTATCCTTTTTTGCCACTTTTTGTAGCGTTTGGTGGTAACGGAATAATCGGATTTTCAGAGATAAGAGTGAATCAAGTGCGGTGGTTGGACGACGTATTCTTGCTAAGTGTGCCTCTTCGTTGCAGGAATTCTGGAATATTTCCATGTTAGACATCTCGCGCGTCTGGAAAGAAAGCGTTGATCTTGCTTGAGGCCTGACTATTTGTTTTTCTTTCCAGTTATTTTTTACATTAGCTTTATCTGTATTCTATCTTTGTATCTGCACATCTGGTGCCTCTTTATTTATTAATATATGAACCATTTCAAAAAAAAAAAATTGCAACTATAGAACAATATATAGTGTCTGATTTAGATATAACTACTAAGAGGGACACATGGTTCTCTAAGTATATGCAAGCTAATGGCTATATGTGATAGAAAAGTACCATGTTAATAAATGGGTGTTTTTACAAGATGGTGGTCAAACCTGCAAGATATATGGAATGCCACTTCGGTGGATATGATAGTCGGGCAGAACTGATTACAATTGAAAATGATTTTGTCTTGCATGGCAAAAAAATTGATAAATATTTGCGACTATAGAACAAAATCTAGTGTCTGATTTAGATATAACTACTAAGAGGGACATAGGGTGCTCTAAGTATATACAAGCCAATGGCTATATGTGATAGAAAAGTACCACACTAATAAATGGGTGTTTTTACAAGATCATGGTCAAACCTGCAAACTACATGGACCTGAAAATTGGGGGGTGAAGGTAAGGTAGGTGCATAAAGTAATGGTGATGCAGATGGGTATGTTAAGATGGATTTTTGGTGTAACAAAATGGAATTAAATTAAAAATGAATGTGTTGGTAGGGAAATCCTAAAAGTTTCTCTAATAGAAGAAAAGATGGATGGGATATTGGTTAAGGTGGTCTTTGTGCATCTAAAGGAGGACCAGTAACAACCTAGTACAAAGAGTTGAAGGATTACAAATTAGAAGGTACTGGGAGGATGCTATTAGAGACATGAATTGAGGGTGGTAAGACACGATATTATAGAATGTCGTGTGACAGAGAACTTGATTTTCATTAGGGTCGAGTGTAAAACTACAACTCAAAAAGTTGAGTCTAAATAGATGTGACAAAAACTTTAAGGATGATGACGATAATGATTAAAATTCCTTAAACTAAATTGCAAAAGCCCACCCTAACACCAGTGTTGACCATCAGTTTATAAACTTCCTATTCCACAATGATTAGATTACAATCATCAAATTTTGTTAAAGTTGAAATGGAACTGCTGCTGCAAATAGCTTGCTTTCATCATAAATTCCTTCTTTATTTATATTAAGTGTTTGTTGATTTTGCTTGCTCGTTCAGGTTTTTATTAGTTATGTTCGTTTATTTAAGATAACTCTTCTCTTGACTGCTGTCCCTATCACTTTTTAATTGGTTCCTGTTGTTAGTTGATGCTTAAGAACATAAGAGTTGGAAGTACTATATTGCATGTTCTTTTCTGTATTAATGCTTATCTACTATCATTTACCCATTTGAGAACTTAATCAAGTATATTTTGGCAGGTTTTCAGGTCACAAGAC
Source organism: Chimonanthus praecox (assembly GCA_022113865.1). Taxonomy (NCBI): domain Eukaryota; kingdom Viridiplantae; phylum Streptophyta; class Magnoliopsida; order Laurales; family Calycanthaceae; genus Chimonanthus; species Chimonanthus praecox. The sequence continues at coordinate 43,057,780 of CM039095.1, forward strand.
TACAGCGCAATTCTTTATTGCCTGAGGCAGGTGAGGTTTCTTTCTTTTATCAAGCTTTCCTGGTTTTCTTTTACATTGTGTGTGTGGTTTTATCTTTTTGTTTTTGGAAAGATGGTTTTCCTTTACATTGTTATACGACTGATTTACTGTTTGATTAACAGCTGTTTGACAAAGTTGAAGTTACCAAACCTGTGGCAAGTCGTTCAACATCTGCTGAGATTTATGTTGTGGGTATAGGATATAAAGCTCCTTCAAAGATTGATCCACGTCTTCTTGATGTGAAACATCTGTTTCAGGGAGCTATAGAACCCCCTAAGGTATTCATAGTAATCTGTCAAGAGAAGGGCTAAACGCTCATTTCCATCCCACTGTTTGGTATTTTTTCTTGCTGTTTAGTTTTCCAACTGTATGAGCTTATTCAATGTAGGTGGTAGATGTACTTAGAGGAACAAAGCAAAAGAGAAACCGTGAAGGGTATCTCTCTCTCTCTCTCTCTTTCTCTCTCTCTCTCTTGTACGTAGAGAACCATTGTTTTGCATAGTAACCACTTAACAAGAGTGCCGTGAGTTCTAGTCATTAACCAACCTTTTTTCTTGATATATTCCTATCGATTTGGAAAGCTGCTTGATGCTCCAAGCCATGATGGTATCGTATTGTTAATATTGATTGCGTTGGAAATATGAAGCAAGAATCGAGAAACACTGGCTGTAAAAGGAGAAGGGACCACTTTTTCATTTGTTTCACATTTTCTTGGTTCAGTTAGGATCAAATGGAAGTTGAGGCAAAGTTTTGAAATACGAATGTTTTGTATTACCATCTATGTTTGAACTCATCATGCCATCATTCATGTTATTGCAGGTATGAGGATGGAATTACCACTTTAAGGAAAGTTTGTTTGGCTTCAGATTTTGTTTGGTCTGAGACACCACTGGATATTCTTGGTTCAGTTACTTCTATAACTTTTGATGACCCAGCTTGTTCATCTATCAAAGATCATGAATTAACTACAGATGAGGTTAATTTACTTAAAATTGCAATTTTAACTGGATTTTTTTTTAAAAAAAACTTTATGTTCCTTGTGTTTTCTTTCTATTTTTTTAAGTTATTGATTAAATGCCTGCTTTATTTATTTTTTATTTTTTTCAGATTAAAATTCTATGTGATGATCTGAAAGTTCTTGCAAAGACAGATTTCAAGCATCTTTTGAAGTAAGCGGGAGTCCTATACTGTTATCTTTTTATTCTTCTTTTTTTTTGCCTTCTGATATCATAATTTGCTGTATGGTTGCTCAGCAATGAGATTATTTTTTCTAAGAATCATAACATGGAGCAATTCCTTTTTCTTCTTAAAGGGTCAAATATAGTTTTAAGTTGATGGGATATTAAGATATTTGCATTTTTTTTTTCATCTGAAGGTGGCGCATGAACATAAGAAAGGCCCTGCGACCCATGAAAACAGTTGCTGCTAAAGATACTGATGTGGAAGACAGCACTAAAGGTGATGAGGATGACCACCTGCTTAATGAGATGGAGGAGTTGACCTATGCTATTGAGCGCAAGAAGAAACGTGAGAAAAAACTCCTCGCAAAACGCCGCGCAAAGGTTTGTAGTCTTGTTCGAGTTTAATTTAGCAAAAATGCTATATTTTATTGCCATGTTTCCAGTGCTAACTGGCATCTTGTTAACAAATTACCAGGACAAAGTCCGAAAGGCAACAGGGATGCAGATAGATGCAATGGAAGATGGTTATACTGATTATGAATTGTTTTCTCTTTCATCCATCAAGGTCCGTAACTATCTCAATTACATGTTACATTCATTTAAAATATGGGATATTCTCTTTTTCTTTTATAATTGTTTCAACCAGTGTTGTTAAAAGCGTTCGAGTTGCGAGTCAAGTCGTACGACTTGACTTGACTCAGATGGTCCAATGAGTTAACTTGCATGCTAAATCGAAAATGGCCAATAATCGTGTGATTTTTGGGTAAATCGCAGATCATGCGATTCCAACTCAGACAATCGTTCAATCGTGTGATCCAGAAGAAGAAAGAAAAAAAAAAGAGGGAAAATTTTTATAAAGAAAAGTTTTATACCTTCTCTCTGCTGCTGTCTTCTTAATTATAGATTTATTGAAAACATATGCAACACGAGCAGATACATCCATAAGAGAACATGTATAACGTCTGTAGTTGAAACCAATATTGTCAAACTCGAATCATGTCGTGAATCAGTCTAAGGGTGTACTTTCTGGGATCACAGTGTGGTGCACCTTATAGCTGTATTTTTGAGATGTGTAACTGACAGTTTTTTATTTTCATTTATTTTTTTAATTCAGGGGAAGAAAGAACTGGTAGCTGTTGATTCCTCAGAGTTTAATGATGAGAATGATGATGTAAAGGACAGTGAAAATGAAGAAGGTCCTGTTCACCAAGATGATTCACATGGTGATGTCGACTCTGATGAAGAACAAAGGCGGTATGGTTCTGACTCTTGTGATATGAACAATATGCTGGCTGATATTGGCCCTCAAATGTTTTTCTATGAGCAGATAATGATGTTCTATTCTATTTCCGGATTCTAACATTTTTCGTTCTTGTGCAGTTATGATGATCAACTTGAGGAATTCCTTGATCAAGCTTATGAACGATATGTGACGAGGAAAGAAGGAAGCTCAAAGCATCGGAAGCGTGCAAAGAAGGCTGTTTCAAATGAAGAAGGGGATCTATTAAAGGTACGGTTTGAAACATAATTGTGAACACAAAATTTCATAATGTTCATGCATATTAATCAGGGGTGGGTATAGGTAGGCCTGTTCTTCAAGCCGAATTTTGCTCGAGACCTGCCTGAACCCATCATCAACTAATGGGTTTCAACACCTATATCAGTCATTCAGAATGTGCTCGGGATAAAGTCTTGAGCCCGTTTAGCTGTACTGTCTTGGATTGTTACAAGGATCCCTTAAAAGCCTGTCAGGCTTTTTGGCCTGTTTAGCCATTATATGTTTGTGTGCTTGGTCCAGTTTTTTTTTAAATGAAATTATTTAGAAACCAGCCATTCAACTTTTAAGTATACAAAACGAGCTACAATTGGACCAAATTTGAGTTCAATACTCAATTTTTGACCACTTGATCTTATTGGTTAAAGTCACCAAACATTCTTGTCTTGCTGATTTTTTTATTCTCCTCCCTCAAGTGATATCACCCCCTGTATTCCTTTTCCTTTGTTGTTTGGGATTTGGTGGGTGTTAATTATTGGTGGGATTTGGTGGGTGTTAATTATTGGTGGGATTTGGTGGGTGTTGCAATAAAATTATCAAAGGGTATTTTAGATGCTTCTCATTATTTATATGGTCAGTCATATGTTCATGCACTGGTAAGGATCTCTAAAAGTTGTGCACCTGTCTACTATTGAAGAATGTGACTGAGGCCTAAAAAATTTAATTCAGTGGATCGTTTAATCAGCTGGTTGTCTGACCATTCGAATTTGCACCTCTATATTGTAGTTCTTCTGCCTTTAATTGTTATTACACCTTTTTTTTCTTATCATAGACTCGCATACCATTCACGGTTCATTACTTTTTTCCCATTTTATAAGAGTCAATATTTTATCTGAAGAATTAGGGTGATCTGTGACTTAGTTCCAACAGCATTACATTTGCAAGTGCATGTGATCCACCAGCCCTGCCAAACATGGGCAGGGGACAAAAATGATACAACTAATTGGACATTGTTTCTGATCATCCTTTCCAGGCCATGATGCATATGACTTTGATGATATCATTAGAATTGTCCATTCCATTACTTTAGATAGAATTACTGGAAATTACTGCCGGAGCTGATATTGGATCTATGATTAGGAAATAACACATTTGGGTAGGCCACTGGACCCATCCATTATCACATTACATGGCTGGACTTGAGAATACAAATTTTGTCGTTGGTATAACAGAGATTGATTTTATTTGTTCCAAAGGTGTAAAATAGATGATGACGCTATGCATCATTTGTCCGAAACTTTGCAGCTGATTTACCACAAGGCTAATGAGAATGATTGCATCATTGGTTCTCTCCACCAGTCATATTTTTAACATGTAATCATTTTAATTTTGTTGAAGAGCACAAGTGGTCTATTAGTTAATTGTTTGGAAGAAGACCCTGGCAAGCTACTCAAATCTTCCATCTTGGTCTCCTCCTTGAAAACCCCTTACTGCAAAAATGGAAACTATTCTTTAACATTGCTTTCATAAGATCTGTTTCCATCAGATCTTAGAGAACAGATTGAAACACATATATAGAAGTTCAAGATATTTTTACCCAATTTTTCATATATACCTTTTTCTAATAATATGCAACATAGATGCTGATGAATCCATCCGCTTCTGATATGAATCTGTACATTTACCCTTGTTCAAATGTTTCGAAACATGATTCTCACTGTTCAAAGAAGCCATGAAACATAGTTCCCAGTCATTGAAAGGTAACTCTTACTGGCATTAAAAGTTTAAAATAAAAACAAGCTGTTGATAAAAAGCTGTTTGGCTTCTCATGTCTGAAAATGAATTTAATTTGTCTGATAATGCCCCTTGTTTGGTTTTGGGAATTGAGTGTCTATTTATTAGAGCTTATAGAAGTAAAAGCTTATCAATGTTTCCACTTATTGTTGAAATTTGTATGTTTGTAGGATGATGATGATGATGATAACACAGTCCCGTCTGATTATGATTCCGATAGAGATGCTGAGTACGAGACAAACCCTCTAATGGTACCTCTTCATGAGGATGAGCAACCCACTCAGGAGGAGATTACAGAGAAATGGTTTAGTCAGGACATCTTCGCTGAATTGGGTGAAGAGGGGGTTATTCAGAAGAATGACAGTGAAGATGAAGTAGAGGAGAAGGTGCAAGAGAAGAAATCGGTCCCAAAAAACTCCAAGGAAAATACAAGCCATTCAAAAGATAAGAGTCTCTCTCAAGCTCAAATTTCTAAGAGGGAAGATTTTGAAATTGTTCCTGCTGGAGCTACAGATTCAAGTGAAGACGACTCGTCATCTGATGAGTCAGAGATTGACAATAATACTAAAGCAGAGATATTAGCTTATGCGAAGAAGATGTTGAGGAAGAAGCAAAGAGAGCAACTACTTGATGATGCCTACAACAAATACATGTTTGATGATGAGGGTCTTCCCACCTGGTTTGTGGAGGAGGAGAAGAGGCATCGACAGCCAATTAAGCCTGTGACCAAAGAGGAGGTTGCTGCCATGAAAGCTCAGTTCAAAGAAATTGATGCTCGCCCTGCCAAGAAAGTTGCTGAAGCTAAAGCAAGGAAGAAGCGAGCAGCAATGAAAAAGCTTGAGAAGGTTCGCCAGAAGGCAAATTCTATTTCTGACCAAACTGACATATCAGACCGGTCAAAGAGTAAGATGATTGATCGACTTTATAAGAAGGCAATACCAAAGAAGCCTCAAAAGGAGTATGTGGTTGCGAAGAAGGGTGTCCAAGTGAGGGGTGGAAAAGGAAAGGTTATTGTAGATAGGCGTATGAAGAAGGATGCAAGAACTCGTGGAATGGGCAAGCCAGGAAAGGGTGGCTCGAAGAAAGGGAAGAATGCGAAGGGGAAAGTGGCAAAGGGCCAGAAGGGAAAAGGGTCTATGAGAAAGGGTAAAAATGGAAACAAGAGACAGAAGACTGCGATGGATGCCTGAGATGCATCCAGACAACAGAGACTCTTGTTTCTCTCCTTGTACCGAACACTGCAAAGTTGTGAGATCCCCAATTCCCAACCCTCTCCCCTCATTCTCAAAATACAGAGTATGGTATATATGTGGTTTCCTTTCATATCATACCATTACGTACTGATTTTTACTCAAGCAATTTTTATTTGTGCTAATTTTTTATGAGTCTACTCTGTTGGTCACAATTTTGCATAGAGCATGTCAGCCCCTCATTTGTTCCAAGAGGCATGACTGTGTTGAGGTTGGATGATACGCCAAAAGAGGATGTTGAGTCTAAAGCTTCTTTTATGCTTTAAATCAGAGCTTGTATTTTTCTGTGTTTAATATTTTCTTTTGCAGCTGTATTAATTTTTCTCCACTGAAGCCTTCTCAAAGTCCTCAATTCACAAACGTTAATTGATTAATGAGTCCAACTATAATACGTTTGCAACCATATATGATTTTAGTTGCACATGAGGAGGCTGTATGATTTATGTACATCCATTTATCTTTGGACTCTGATGCACAAACACATTCTTATATATATTTCACAGTAGGCGTCCAAATTTCATGTATGTGACTAAATATTAGGATGTAAAGGTTGGATTTTTTATTATAGATAAGCTGGTGGAGATACTGATGGTGGTGAATAGAGCTGAACTGGGCTGCCTCCACTCCAAATGATCACCATGTTGGGTATCTGGAATCATTGAGAATAGGAATGGTTTTAATAAAATTCGTGTATTTGGTAAAAAGTATGGTTCTGAAAAAGGTTATCTGACACACTTTAGTTGTTTTTTGTGCTTCTCTCACTCTCTTCGAAAAGAAGGTATTATTTCCATGTAGAATCGGAATCATTCTCATTCTTTGATGAATGGGCTACCGAAGAGATTTCATGGTTTAGTCTCTGAATTGGTATGGTCTCCATTAACGAAAGTAATGTAGCTAGATGACAAGTCATCGAGTGGAGCTCGAGTTCATCTACTTCTGAAAGATGCAAAACTAATGTATTGCTGTTGGCATCCACAGAGTTCCGATGATTTGTAATGTTGAAACTGGCCTTGGATGTTATTGTCAAGTTGCTCTTTTATGATATGGAGCATTTTCAGCTTGTCCGGATAAACTCCGGTTCATGGTGAGGCAAGCTTGTGGAGGGAATAGATGTGTCAAACTTGTTGATATGTTTTTAGAAGTTTTGTATTTTACCAACACAATAATATTGATGGTTGATCCTCAGGTCATTGCTGGTTTCGATTGTGCATCTGCTGATCATCAGCAGCTGATGACTTCTTTGATGAAAGCATCTGAAAATTGAAATGCAGTAAACCGAGTACCTTGAAAGAGAATGAGAATTGAGGATAAAAATGGGTCATGATCGAGGCATGGTAATTTTTGATAACGGAGGCACTTCTTGAAGTCTTTCACTTTTTAACGACAGGAAATGATGACAAATTTGTGAAAGGAAAACAAAAAGTGAGTGTTCAATCATTATCATCAACAATGTGTCCACTAGTTCTGATTCCCACCGTGCAAAACAATATTTTCAGTAAACAAGTTACAATCACTTCTCGTAGAGTCACTCAATGTGGGTAGAAAGGCTTATACATACTTGGAAGTTTAGTTAGATATCTTAAGAGGTGAATAAACATACTTGGAAGTTTAGTTAGATATCTTAAGAGGTGAATGAACATACTTGGAAGTTTAGTCAGATATCTAAGGAGGCGATCACTTTTATTCAGTATCCATTTGCAGGGTTTAATCATACGAGTTTTCAGTTAAAAGAAAAGAATGTCTCAGGGAAAGATTGTATGTTTTAGTATTTTAGTAAAAGATTGAATGGATTTTTCTTCCCATATGCAAAAATTTAGTAATTGGATTGATGATATGGAATTGAAAGACTTATTCTTGAGTGGTGCATCCCCTCCCTCCAGATAATGGTGAAATTATTATCTATAGAATTCAGCTATTACATTGAGAAGGAAAATATGACAATTACACATTTATGGCGACGAGAGTCTTGCTTCTTGAGCTGGTGTCAGTGTGAATAGCATGGTACACGTGTATGTTTTTGGCTCATGAGTTGGTATAGACATCCATTATTTCTTCACAAAAATCTAGCAAAAGTAGATTCTTTATCATTCTTGTAATTTCATGTCATTACCTTGGTCGTTTCATGTCATAGCCTTGGTCATTTTATGTTATTGCTTTGGTCATTTTATGACATATATTCTCTCAGCTTTTTGTCATTTCACTTCAGTGTCATCCTTTTGTTTTCAAATGGAGATAGCTCTTTTGAAAATACAATTCATTGCATACCATTTTTTTTTTTTAAATTTACATATAGGAAGCTGTGGAAAATCCAGTGTAAAACTCCACGGGTGATATCCACTGCCCATAGGGTACATCAAGTTAGGCCATGAGGGCTCGAACTTGGCACCTCCTGCTTCCTGAGGCGGGAGGTTAACTAGTTGAGCTATACCCACGTGGGCATTTTGTAGATAGCCTTATAGATTTGAGACACGTGAGTTTCATGACTCACTTCTTTTTGCCTTTGCCTTTGGATTTTCTTGGATTAACGAAATTGTCTGGGTCATTATCTAAATGTAAAACATTGAATTGGTTATTTGAATTTTCCAAAAATTCCTGAGCTTTATATTGAAAGCTTGATTGAGAAGATGTCTCATGAGCTTCATTGAATTTTTGCATCAAATTTCTGATAATTTCTTCCTTGAATTTTGTAGTTTTGTTGCAGGTGAAAATGCTGGATGAGAAGGGTTAGAGAGACAGGAGATCCTCTTTGGTATTTGGAAGAGATTGGGAGAGAGGGAATGAAGGAGATGGGATTTGCATAGAAGCATTAGAAAATGGGGATTTTGCATTAGATGATTCTTTTACATTGCTTTTGTATTCTTGAGATGAATTTTTTATTACCTCAAAAAATGAGGTTTTACCGCTGCTATTTGATGAAAAGTTGAGGCCCTTTTGAACAATTTCATCAAAATCAAATTTCTCCCAATTTCTAACTTAATATTTCTTGAAACATGAGGTGGACTTTCATCCATTTTCTTAAATAAATTCCAATTTAAAATCTAGGAAATTTGGAAGTGAATAAAGAAATTCATTTGAATCCATGGATCAACATCAAATTGGATGTTTTGAATAAAACTTTTCTTTTCTTGTTTTAAAGCCATGGCAAATTTATCATAAAGTAATTGAACTGGTACTAGCAAAATTTCTCGAGTTCCACAAAAATGAATCCAAAAACGACGAAACCATCACATTTGGATTTTATTTGATTTTCAATTTTTAAACAAAGAAACCAAGAACGATGAAAAATTGGATTTTGGTAAAATAAAATTACTTCCCAAGCTTGGATATAATCCCAGTAATTAAAAGAGAGCTCTTGAGGATTCAAAGAATCAATTACAATTCTTTTTGGTTGATGAAAAGGTTGACTCCAATTGTTTTCAGAAAGAATTTTTCAAATTTTTATTTTTGAATATGAAATTTCTAAATTGATTGGAAGATGATTTAAATGAGAATTTTGTTGGGAATCTTGATGTTCAAATGAGCAACTTCTTATTTGAAATAAGATACATTCATAGTCTTGATAAGTAAATGGGGCTACAAAATACTTATCATGATAGAAATATTCTGGAATTAAGGATTCAATGGTGATTGACTCAGAATAACACTCAGAAGGAAGAACTCCAATATTCTAATACGAAGGAAGAAGTGGTTCTGAATTGGAATTTGAATTAGAAAGAGGGTTAGGAGATAACTGAGGTATCTGAGAACTGAGGGATGCTCTACTGGCCATGTACGGAATATGGACTTTGGAAGATGACGGTGATGGATTAGAGAATCCACTTTGCATGTGTTTTTCAGAGGGACCAATTGGATGCTGAATTGGAGATGAAAAATTGGTTGATTGAGATGACTGAGGATTTAGATTAAGGTATTGAAAAGGAGATCTAATTCTCCCAGGGGGTCTTGAAGACAGCTTCATTGAAAAAATTTCGAGAGAATTTTAAAAATTAAATAAGATAATCCAATGATAGAAATGTTCTGGATCAATTCTTCGAGAAATCTTTCGATGAACCCTCAAGAATTATCAAGATAAAAAGTTAGGTGAGATCTTTTTATGAATTCTATTTCAAATCAAATACACTTAAAATAACTTGCTATCCAGCAAAGATTTATTTATTATTTTGTATTGGGTATCCAAAATTAGTAAATGAGTCCATATTCACTTAAAAGTAAATGCTCAATATTGATATAAATAGCTGAATATTTACGGCGTTAACGGAGATGGAGACGGTGTTGGGGTGTTGGGATTAGATTTCCGGTTGTAAGAACGTGGGATTTGGGTTGGTATTGTTATCAGGATTTGATGGCGTTTAATGGCAGCGTAGTTAGGTTTTGGGACGATAAGCGACGGAGGATATCGCCATTAAGACGGCCTTCAGTAGTGGCATGATAGTAATTTTTACATCTTTTTCCGATATATAAAGGTTTTAAAAATCTCCTATCGGCTGATATGTACATCCCTGCTTGCCATGCATTTGAAAAACATTCAAACTATATAGATGCTGTTTGTCTCAACTCTGCCACTTCTTTTGTTTTAATCCTATTACTAAGCTAATGAAACCTAATAATCCATTATTTCTTAATTTTCTAGTCGATCCTTGGCCATCTTCACAAGACCCAAACGGCCCCTAAAAATGATGAAAATATTTTTAGTTTTGAATAGAAACTCTGTTAAATTATTAGTTAATTAAAACGAAATACCCCTAAAAATGTTTCATCTGTGGTAAATGAGGGGAATGGATAATTTTGAATTTAAAAATAAATGTTAATTATGGAATTATAAAATAAATGATTTTTTATAATAGCAATAATGATGACGATGAAGATGATAAAGTATTTTAAAACGATAGCTGGTAAAAATTATTTTCATACGAAATATTATGCATATTTGAAATTACATATGACAAGTTATAATTGATTAATATATAATAATTACTTAAAATAAAATCATAATCAAAATTAAGGTGAATGAATTATTTAAGCATCATTTTAAGATACAAACATTTTGACTACTTATAAAACTTTTATTTAATTTAATTATGTCTCAAATATAATAAATCTAATTCTTTTAGATTTCATCATTATCATAGTTAACTATCTCATCTAACAGTAGAAATGTATTATATTATCATGAGCGGTCAGGTTTCATTTTTTTTTGACCGAGGTGTCCAAGACCTCTTAGAGTATCCGACTAGTCATGTGCAAGTCTCTAATCCACGAAACCAGGTAAAACTATAAGGAGTAATCTTCTGAGATGGATGAGATTCGAACAATTTGGAGGACTCTTTTTATTGTTTGAATAATTTAATGGATGGACCATTTACTTTTAGTAAGTTTATTTTAATTTAATCAAATTATTTTTATACTGCTTTTCAAATTCTTTTTGAATCTCTTGAGATAGTAACGGTTTTTTGGCTCAAGTTCTCATATATTCAAATTTTCTCAAATATAGTTTGATCCACTAATATGACTCATGAAAAAAGGCATTTTTTTAACCTTAATGATTTTTTTTGCAATGATTTAAAATATTGTAGGATATTTATTGAATTTATTATTAGTTGTCTGTGAATAGTATTAATATTTTTAATTTATCAATATTTTCATTTATTATTTTTAAATATTTGTATTTTCTTCGAGATTCTCCATTAATTTTTTAGTGAAATCCTGATAATTTGCAAATATTCCGATATTACTAATCATTGTTAATATCTCGAAAAAAAAATATTTGTGACAATAATTCTACAAAGTGGATTATTTAAAAATAGGTATAATTGTTTTGAAAATATAGAAATGGTGTCTTTATAAAGGAAAAAAATTGAATAGTGGGATGTGTGCTTACATAGAAATATAGAATGTTGCCATATAGTGTTGTAAACAACACATATGAAACAAAGTTGTAGGACTTTGTTTCCATTTTAAATTAAATTGAAAAGAATACGAAAAGAAGAAGAAATAAAAATCGGTTAAAAATAGTAAAAAGATGTTCTATTGGTTAACTCTTCCCATAAAGAACTCTAGAAAAGAATTTTTTATAAAAGGAAAAAAAAATGAAAAATAGTTACCAGCATTTGTACCTCATCTAGGGATATAAATCTCGACCGATACGGATACCCTGGCCTCACCAAGGTGAACTTGAAGAGATGTTGCACATAAAAATTTGTACATACCCATAAAGCTTGAAGAGATGATCAATCTCCAATTATGTGGCCCATTTACAAATTTCAACTGAAATAGCTAATATAATTGAAATATTGACTAAACCTTTTCATCTTCTTCAAAGAAATAAATAATTTCAATCAAAATTTGTAAACCTAAATTGATTCATAATTGTAAAAATATAAACATCAGATATTCATAGTCCAACACTATGTTGTAGTTAATGGCATGTATCAAATAATACAAATTGCACTCAAAAATAGATTTTCTTATATTAATTGAATTTTCAAAGAAATTGATAAACCACCTCTCTTATCTATACATTATAATAATAAGATAAACAAATTAAAACATTGCATCTAATAAATGATTTGACATTCATGCTATTTAACGATTAAAAATATTTGATCGTTCCACTTTAGACTACTTGGGCCCAAAAGATTTATTATCAATCCATTCATCTACTTATTTCTATCCTCGGACCAAACTTTACCATTTAGATAATCAATGATCAAACTTTATAGGTAAAGAATGCAACACCAAGATAATGGGTGTAGTTCAATTAATTGCCTCCCGCCTCAAGAAACAGGAGATTGCAAGTTCGAGCCCCCATAAAAATTTCGACTTTAAACATGTATTTACTACTAAAGGTTTTATATTAAACTGTACATTTAAGTTAATATTATAAAGTACCATTCAAAATTGCTAAAAATGTAAATCCATTTTGACAGAAAATTTGAACATGTTGACTTTTAAATATTTTTCATAAATTCAATATTTTATAATTTTAATATATAAACCTTCTAAATCTTAAAATTGTCTATCAATATTAACTTTCTTCTATCTTTTTCTTGTTTTTACCATCTTTGTCACATATTTTAGAAACGAAAAAAATAAAATGCAGCTTTAATTTTATTATTTTTATTTTTTGTTGAAAATTATATCAATGATATGATCTACATGATCAAAATATTAGCTAATTTTTAAGCATATAAGATAAAAAAGTTATATTAGTTCTATATTATAACATCAAAAAGAGTCCTGAAAATTGCTACTAACCCTTCAAGAGGAGAGATATTAAAAATACAAATATTCAACAAACCCATTTATTTCCACACATTAACTCTTAGATGTCATCCGTAAGCTGTCGAGCTCATTTTTTTCTACATTCATCTCTACCCCTCTCTCTCTCTCTCTCTCTCTCTCTCTCTCTCTCTCTCTCTCTCTCTCTCTCTCTCTCTCTCTCCGTACATCCAAAAAAAGCAACGTCATCAAGTCTCCAGCTAATCTACTAGTCTACTCTCCGCTAATCTACTAGTCAACTCTCCATCTTCAATGATTTTCTTTTTATTTATTATTATTTTCTTTAGCAGAGTGTTAACGTCTGAGTTTTCAATCCAAAAGACTAGCATATCAAGTGTAGTGATCTAAGTCTTTTATAAATCTCTAAACTTCCCTTTATACTTTTAATGTGGGACTTATTCGCCGTATCCCCAATAATCTCTCCCTCGAACGAGATTCTCTGGCTGAAAGAGCGATGTCGGCCATCCCATTCGGCTGGGGGATCTCTTGAGCCCACATGAGCTAGCCTGAGACGTGACTCTAATACCACCTGTTAGAACCTGTGCTTCTAACCAAAAAGACTAGCTTGTCAGGTGGAGTGACTCAAGTCCTTTATAAACCCCTACATCTCCCTCTACACTTTTAATGTGTGACTTGTTCTCAGCAGCCCCAATAATCCCCCCTCGAACTAGATTCTTTGATGGAGAGACCGACGTCGGCCATCCCATTCGCCTAGTCGATCTCCTAAATCCATATAAAGGAGTCTGAGACCTAGATTTGATACCACTTATTAGGACCTAAACTTCAAACCTAAAAGACTAGTCTATCAAATGAAGTGATCAAACTCCTTTATAAACCTCTAGATTTCTCTATACATTTCTAAGGAGCGCTGTCACGACCCGATCGCGTACGTGGGTCCGGGACGCGACTATTTATTTTTTTAAAAAAAAACCTTAACCCAATGAGTCACTAACTCCTTAACATATTACTCATATGAGTCTAATAAATACATGAAATATCTGTGTCTTAAATATTCCTAAACATATTCAGCAAAATAAACCGAACAATTTTCACTCAATCACATAGAAGCAATACATTGAGCACACCAACACACAAATATATTACATTGAAACACCAAACTTATAGACATAGGTTTTTATGCCACAAGAGGCATATTTATTATCAATATATATAGAGTAGTTCATATATTCATTTTGTTTCCTCGAGCGGGAAACTACGAGAAACATTCTAGTTTGATTCTCAACGAAGTACCATGGGTTCCTCCATTCCTCATTCTAGTTCATTTCCTGCAACGTAAGGGACATGAGCAATAGCCCAGTGGGGAGAGATCACCATAAAAATCAACATACATTATTCGTGAAATTAATAACAATGCATGTTCCATGAATGAAATACAGTTAATCTACTTGACTCATATTACCATAACGTCCAACATAATACATGATACCATAAATAATACATGTTTCATGAATGCAATACGGTTAATCCACTTAACCCATTTTCACTCTACGATTACTCTATAAGGTGTTTTATAAATTTTTACCGGGGTCAGTCCCCATTCAGCAACTTGCAAGTGCATAAAGTCTTCACGACCGGGTTTACTAGCCCATCCAACACCAGCGGTTGATGGCTGTCGACCACGGCTTACTAATACGTCCAACCCAACGGTTGGCAAAGGGTGTTCAGCCTAACATCACAAGGTCTCCACGACCTGGTCTACTAGCCCATCCAACACCAGCGGTTGATGGCGGTCGACCACAGCCTACTAGCACGTCCAACCCAACGGTTCGCAAATGGTGTTCAGCTAATCTTAGCAATTATAGCCCAACAACTAATATCAGATTTTCAAATTTATTATCTTTCACAGATTTAACTTATAAACATAATTCTTACATACAAATGTCAAATGTATGATTTCCATTGCCCTCGTTACACAGGGACTTATTCTGAGAGAATCACCAAATTCTAGCCTTACCCTACGGTGTATCCACTATCAATACAAGAAATCAATAAAATAATCAATGTCACACAAACATATAAAACTGAATTTAATAACATGAATGCCTTCACCCAGTTTTTACCCGACAATTCTCAAACACTCCATGAGTCCATACTGCGTTATAGGCTATAAGTTCTCGACTCCCCGACACCATTTTAACGCTTACGTTCTAAACAGTTAGAACATTTACATCCCTTACATGTAGGCAGTGTTAAGTCTCGTATTCTGGACCTATATAGCCTTTTCCATCTTTAAATGACCATGGGTCCCATTTCAGTCTGGTATTAGTGGGTTTAACATATAATACAATATAAGTGTTGGTTCGAGTCTCCTCACCTCTATCCGTAGAGATTATCACACAATCTGTAAGATAAAATAATAATATAAATTTCGAGTCGATAAAATATTTACGAACTACTTCCCACCTCCCGTGCATTTTCCAAGAAAGCATGATAAATGTTGTGAATCCCTTTAATTTTTTCTACTCCATTAAGTTAACAATTAGTTCTCAGCCAACCAAAACATCACATCAAAATAAAAATATAAAGTACTCAGTGCCCGGTCTCGTATTTTTTTCTGATCAGGGAAAAGTATTGACACCGACCCTAGAGGGTAAAGTACAATAAATTAAATAAAAATGCTCAGTGCCCAAATCTTTTTACCACAGAGCTACCAAGGCCGTCTCAGATGGCCACCGAGTGGCGTTTCCGCTGCGCTACAGGTGGAGATTTTCTGTCCAGTGAGCACAATGCAAGTAATATAAAAAGTACTCAGTGCCCCACTTCAAGACCATCGGGTAACTAAGTGCCCCCTCAGATGGTATCATCGAGCAACTTAAGCCTCACTACTGATGAACCAGTAGATAACTAAGCGCCATCTCAAATGATATCATCGAGCGACTAAGCGCCACTATTGATGAACCACCGGGTGACTAAGCGTCACCTCAAATGGTATCATCGAGCGACTAGCGCCACTACGGATGATAGTGTGGCCCAGAGGTTATGATATTGAATTTAAACATACAATGCATAAAAATAAACACACAATTGTTAAATGGGGTTAATCTTTTCCCCTCTTTTAATTAAAGGCTGAAAAACAAACTTTGAACTTAAAATAGAATGATTTTAAAGGTATAATTTAAAATTTGAGAGAAAAACCTACTCTACATTCATTTTGAAAATTTTAATTTTAAAATCCAATACTGAACTATTGAAATTATTAAAATTAAAAATAAAACTATTTTGGTACCTCACATGCTAAAATCCGTTGATTTTTTACCAAGTGTCGAAAACCCGACGTTAATACAACAACCCTTCGAATTCGGTTGTTACTGTAGCTTGTAGCACCGACCGAAGAAAGGGAAAAAAAATGAAAATGAAAGAAGGGAAAGGGACAGGGGAGAATTTGACCCGCGAAGGAAGAAAGACAAGAGAGAGAAAGGTTGCTGTTTCGGACTGAAAAGAGAAGAAGGAAACAAGGGGCGAAAAAAGAGAGAAAGTGAAACGGCAATGGCTTTTTTTTTTTCACTGTTGCTGGACAAGAGAAGGGTAAAGGAGATGGACTCTTTTTTTTTTTCCTCCTTACTTCCCCTGCTCCTCTTAAATAATGACTGCTTGTAGGCAGTTAATGGATGAAATTCATCCAACGTAACTGTCTACAGGCTACAGGTAGGTTAAATCTTATCTTCAACAGATATTTTTATTATTTTATTATTATTTCCTTTTTAAAAGTTTCTTTCATATCCTTTGTTAAATTTGAGTATTTTAAGTTCCCTTTAATTTAATCTAAATAGTTCACTAGGTCAAATATTAAATTATTAACATAGTATTAAATTTTGGATAAAAATTTCGGTCAACAACTCAGTGTTTTAATAAAAAAAACACCGATTTGGTAAAATTTCTTAATTTTAAAGTATCTCCTAGAGAAAATTTAATTTTATAATTAGCTAGATTAAATTAATCTAATAAAAACATTCTAAAGTTTTAAAGTGTCTTGGAGTAAAAAACCACTCCATCTAAATGACAGAGTATTCGACGGCTCACATTTTTCTACATAAAATAATTATTAAAAACTCTATATTTTGAAAATCTGAAGATACAAATGGCTCACTTATTTTATAGATTGAATATTAACTTCCTTCGTACATTTTTTAAGATTTTATCTTTCTTATCCAAGTGGGGTTTTGCCACCTATAAAATTTTTAGGTAGTAAAAATAGTAGAATTAGGTCGAGATTCGCATTCCGTTAAATCCGGATTTTAAAAATAGTGCAAGATCTACAATTTGAAGTTGAAATGAAATAAAATGACTGAGCTTCCATAGCAGCCAAGTTTTAACCCTAAAATAATATTATTAATAATCATAACTTATTATTATACTTTTAAAATTTAATTTGAACGAGTTTGCGAACTCGGATTGAGTCAAACTCAGACTCGTTGAAAAGCTCATTCAAAATTCTTCATGATCAACATAACAAAACTTATAATTAATGGCTAAAAATATTTAGTTAATTAAAATCTGTCTAAATTAGTCACTAATTTGGGCTACAGTATCACACCCCACCCCTCTTAAAGAAATTTTGTCCCAAAATTTTAACAAAATGTTCATACCTTTAATCAGCAAAGAGACTGGGGTATAATTTGAGCATTGTTGACTCCGGCTCCCACATTACATGTTGGGTCTCGTGATGTTGCCACAGTACTTGTACAAGCGGTATAGTCTTTCGTCGTAGCACTTGAGTTCGGGTGCCTTGAATCTCAATAGGAGCTTCTTCAAAAGTCAAATCCTTGGAGATTTCAATATCTTCCACATTTATCACATGAGATGGGTCGGGTTCGTACTTCTGAAGCATAGACACATGAAATGTGTTGTGTACCTTTTCCAGATTTGCAGGTAATGCTAGTTGGTAGGCAACTTGTCCAATTCTCTTGAGGATTTCAAACGGTCCAATGTATCGAGGTGATAATTTCCCTTTTACGTCCAAACCTCTGCATCCCATGACGCGGAGCTACACGTAAGAATACAAAATCTCCCACTTCAAATTCCAATGGCTTTCGTCTTTTGTCGGCGTAACTTTTCTGTCGGCTCTGGGCAATTTTAAGACGTTGCTTTATGATTTCCACCTATTCTGCTGTCTCACGTACCATTTCTGATCTAACAATGCTTTATCTCCTACCGCTATCCAACATAGGGGTGATCTGCAAGGTCTACCATATAAAGCCTCATATGGTGCCATTTGTATACTTGCTTGGTAACTATTGTTATATACAAATTCAATCAGGGCCAGATGATCTTCCCAACTTCCTTTCATGTCCATAACACATGCTCTCAACATGTCCTCCAATGTTTGAATAGTCCTTTCAGACTGACCATCTGTCTGGGGGTAAAATGCCGTGCTGAAACATAACTTTGTACCCAATTGACTTTGCAATCCTTGCCAAAATCAAAAAAGAAATCGGGTATCTCTATCTGACACAATAGAGACTAGTACTCCGTGCAGTCGGACTATCTCTTTAATGTAGATCTTACTCAGAGTATCCAACGAATCCTTCTTCTTGATAGGTAGAAAGTGGGCTGACTTCGTAAGTCGGTTAACAATTACCCATATTGAATCATTCTTTTTGGTAGACTTAGGGAATCCTGTCACAAAATTCATTGTGATGTGCTCCCACTTCCACCTGGCTACTGGGAGAGTTGTGTTAATCCATCTGGTCATTAGTGTTCAGCTTTAACTTGTTGACAAGTTAAACATTTGGACACAAAATGTGCCACTTCCTTTTTCATTCCTCTCCATCAGAATTATCGACGTAAATCACGATACATGGTTGTGCTACCAGGATGGACCGCAAATTTAGAGTGATGATAGTGATTGAGTACTTTCTCTTTGCAGTCTTCAGATTCTAGTACGAATAACTGTTCTTTGAATGTTAAACCTCCATCAGATCTAACCTTCCAATTTTCCAATTCCACTCCATCAGATAGTTGTGTTATTATCTTCTGAGCTTCAGGATCACTGTGCTGTCTTTCCAACACAATTCAGACAATTTCAGTTTGTAACACTAGTTTTGAATTCATGCTGACTCCCTGCTTTCAATTAATTCCAGGTCATAGTCGGACAAGACTTCTGGTAATTTCCATTGTAAAGATGTTACTTTGGCAATATCACCCCGTGACTTCCTACTTAGGGCATCTGCCACCACATTAGCTTTCCCCAGATGGTAGGAGAGTTGAAAGTCATAATCTCCTAAATATTCCATCCATCTCCGTTGTCTCATATTTAAATCCTTTTGAGTAAACAGATATTTGAGACTATGGTGGTCAGAATAAATATTAAATCGCTCACCATACAGGTAATGTCTTCACAGTTTTAGTGCGAACACCACAGCTGCCAACTCCAGATCATGCGTTGGGTAGTTTTGCTCGTGTCCTTTCAACTGTCTCGATCCATACGCAACAACTTTATATTCTTACATCAGAACACAACCCAATCCAAGCTTGGAGGCATCACAATAGACCTCGTAACCGCGTCCCTGCTCTGGTATAGTTAGTACAAGAGAAGTGGTTAACTTCTTTAGGTCCTGAAATGCTTCCTCAAATGCTTTTGTCCATTCAAATTTGACATCTTTCCGAGTCAAACGAGTCATTGGCACCGCAATCTGAGAAAAATGTGGGATAAATTTTCGACAATATCCCGCCAAACCAAGAAAACTCCAAATTTCAGTTACATTTTTTGGTCTTTCCCAGTTCATAACTATTTCCACTTTTGCCGGATCTACTGAAATTCCATTTGCCGACACCACGTGTCCGAGAAACTGGACTTGGGTTAGCCAAAATTCGCACTTACTGAGTTTGGCGTACAGTTGATGATCCCTTAAAGTCTGCAAAACGGTGCGTAAATGCTGCTCATGCTCCTCTTCAAACGAGGAACATATCAAAATGTCGTCAATGAAGACGATTAGAAACTCCCGTAAATAGGGTCGGAAGATCTGATTCTTCAAATGCATGAATGTAGCTGGTGCATTAGTCACTCCGAATGACATGACCAAAAACTCATACAGGCCATACTGAGTGCGAAACGCAGTCTTCGAAATATCCTCCTCCGTTACTCGGAGTTGATGATATCCCGATCTTAACTTGATTTTTGAGAAACACCTTGCTCCTCTCAAGAATTCGAATAAATCGTCTATTTTAGGTAACGGATATTTATTTTTAATAGTGACCTGATTCAAAGGTCTATAGTCTATGCACATCCTCAAAGATCCGTCCTTCTTTTTTACAAATAAAGCAGGTGCGCCCCAAGGTGAATTGCTCAAACGGATAAAACCAAGTTGAAGAATTTCATTCTCACTATACCATATGGTACCAACTTCTCTACAAACCTATACTTGGTTGTAGATGTCCCATATATTTTTCTTTACAGACAATCTATCATAATTTGATGTGCAATTAACCAACCCATGCCTAAGATGATATCAAAATCCATCATCTCTATGACAAAAATGTCATATATCTAATCTAAGTCACCCATTTTTAGAATATAGGATCTGCATACCTGATCCACTCGTACCTCTTTTCCTAATGGTGACATTACCGTTAGAGGCCTCAAGGCAATTACTGAAGGTAAATCTAATTTATCCTGATATAACTTAGAGATAAATGAATGAGAAGCACCGGTATCAACCAACACTTGTACCATATAACTAAAGAGAGGTATCGTACCTTCCATCACGGCGTTTTCAGCTGGTTCTTCCTCCCGAGTTCCCATGGTGTAGACTCTGCCTCGGGTTGTTGGAGGGCGACCCTGTCCTCTCGGTTGACCGGTCCTTTGAGGCACACTTACCGATGCTACTGAACCTCTGGAGGGTGGCGGAGTAGACTGTACCTGAGATTGTACTGGTCTGACATTCTGAGTAGATCCTGCCACATTGTTCTGATTGTCAGGGTAAGGACAATCTTTAACATAGTGTCCCATTTGTTTTCATCTGAAGCAGGCTCGACTGCCTACTGTTGGTGGATTGCTCTGTAGACACTGCCTCACTGTGTGACTTGGCTAGTTACACGTGTAACATATCACTTGCCTTAGGCCGGTGTTGCTAGTCTGTCCCACAAATGTTTGTTCTTTCCTGGAGAATGGACCCTTGTTAAGCCTCCTTCTTTTGTTAGACAAAAGTGGTTTCTGACTATTCGCCGGACGAGATCGATCCAAATTTCTATTGGTTGTGTCAACAGCTTCCATCATGAAGGCTCGGTTGATTGCCTCTTCCAGAGTGGCAAATTGTGTCCCTGACATTTGTCGTTGAAAATAAGAATGAAGCCCTTCAATGTAGTGTTGAATCTTTTTTTCTTCAGTATCAAAAAGTCGTGACGCGTATTGACAGAGATTCAGAAATTTTGAAGAATACTGGGCCACTGTGTCGGAGCCCTGCTTCAATTCAAGAAATTGTTTCCTTTTGGCATCTTTAACTACTTTTGGATAGTAGCGGGTAAGAAACGCAATAGAAAACTCCTCCCACGTCATTGGTTCTCTGTTTCTTGCATTATTTCTGACTTCCCACCATTTATATGCATCTCCTTCTAGCTGATAGGTGGCAAATGTAACCCTATACTTTTCTGGAGTCGCTAGCGTGTCGAATATTCAACCAACCTGATTGATCCAGTTTTCTGCTTCGGCTGGATCCGCATTCCTAGTGAAAGTCGGTGGATTCATCTGTTTAAAATTTTTCAAAGCTATGGTAGCTCTTCCTTCAGGGGTCCTCTCCCGAGGTCAGTGGAGATCATCCACTATCCTTTGGAAAGCTTCCACCGTTGTCCGTACGGCATCTAAGGGCTCAGGTCGATTTTCAGGAGGTGGAACCGCACTTTCCCCCTTACTCCCCGATTCTCCAACTGACCCAAACATCTCCTGTAGTCATCATTGTAGTAACATAATTTATTCAAACAAACTTTATCAAGCCATAAGATAAACAAACATACTTTATATATTACATATCAAAGAAATTACTTCAGTTACAAAAGAGTATTTACATACATTCCCTTTCACAAAAGTTTCCCAAAAAGTTCCTTCCTAAGATCTTTTCCCATCTTTTTAAATGTATACATATTGTATATTTTTACACCCATCCTTTCCTATCTAGCACTATTTCACTCCCCCTTTTTTTTTCCCCTAGTCTCTCATATCCGATTCAGAAGTGAGTCCTAATTGATAAGGGCAAGTGTCTTCTACGTGACCAAATATTCCACATAACTGACATAGAACAGGTACCGTAAGTCTCATGAAAAGACAATTCACATCTCGATGTCCGACTATTCCACATATTGGGCAAAACTGGAGAAGATGATAGGGACAATATTCAACAGCGTGCCCTGCTTGTTGACGGTTCTCACATATATCCTCAGGTACCGGGTCTACAGTAGGTGGTTCTGGTTCCCTAATTAGATTTGCAATTAAGGGTCCTATTATGGGTGGTGCAATTAAGGGTTCTACAACTGGGGGTTGTAGCTCATCGACTAGTGGTAAGGGTGCATGAGGAGGATACTCATATGATGGTGTATCAGGGTAATACTGGGGTGATGGTGTATCAGGGGAATGCTGGGGTGATGAGATATAGGCTTCACTATTCTCTTCTTCCTCTAGGTCAGATTTTGATATAAACCATTGAATCTCATTATCAGAAGATATTTTTATTACTTTTTTTTTTCACTGTTGCTGGACAAGAGAAGGGTAAAGGCGGTGGACTCTTTTTTTCTTTTCTTTTCCTCCTTACTTCCCCTGCTCCTCTTAAATAAGGACTTGCAGTTAATGGATGAAATTCATCCAACGTAACTGCCTACAGGCTACAGGTAGGTTAAATCTTATCTTCAACAGATATTTTTATTATTTTATTATTATTTCCTTTTTAAAAGTTCCTTTCATATCTTTTGTTAAATCTGAGTATTTTAAGTTCCCTATAATTTAATCTAAATAGTTCACTAGGTCAAATATTAAATTATTAACATAGTATTAAATTTTGGATAAAAATTTCGGTCAACAACTCAGTGTTTTAATAAAAAAACACCGATTTGGTAAAATTTCTTAATTTTAAAGTATCTCTTGGAGAAAATTTAATTTTATAATTAGCTAGATTAAATTAATCTGATAAAAACATTCTAAAGTTTTAAAGTGTTTTGGAGTAAAAAACCACTCCATCTAAATGACAGAGTATTCTACGGCTCACATTTTTCTACATAAAATAATTATTAAAAACTCTATATTTTGAAAATCTGAATATACAAATGTCTCACTTATTTTACAGATTGAATATTAACTTCCTTCGTATATTTTTTAGGATTTTATCTTCCTTATCCAAGTGGAGTTTTGCCACCTATACAATTTTAGGTATTGAAAATATGTAGAATTAGGTCGAGATTGGCATTCCATTAAGTCCAGATTTCAAAAATAGGGGAAGATCTACAATTTGAGGTTGAAATGAAATGAAATAACTAAGTTTCCAAAGCAGCCAAGTTTTAACCCTAAAATAATATTATTAATAATCATAACTTATTATTACACTTTTAAAATTTAATTTGAATGAGTTTTCGAACTCGGATCGAGTCAAACTCAGACTCGTGGAAAAGCTCATTCAGAATTCTTCATGATCAATATAACAAAACTTATAATTAATGGCTAAAAATATTTAGTTAATTAAAATCTGTCTAAATTAGTCACTCATTTGGACTGGAGTATCACAAGTGCGATCCTCCCACAGGCATTTTGTGTCCACGGACACGGGATTTCGAGTGTTACCGATTTTACCCTCTCCGTCCGTACCGTAATCATGAGAAAATTTTCAACTCGGATCACCAAACCGGATACCTTAATCTCCCTTGGCGAAACGAATTCACTGAATACTGGAATGTTCCAAACGTATCACAGACCGGATCCCTTGATGGCCTTTGGGGAGCCGAATTCACCGAATGTAAAAAAACGGATCGCCACTGGATCCCTTAATGGAACTCGGAGAGCCGAATTCACCGAATGCCAAAAACGGATCACCAACCGGATCCCTTAATGGAACTAGGCAAGTCGAATACAGTTTTTGACTCTGTTTTTTAATACGCATCGCCTTGATTTTAAATGAACACCTACCAACTGCCAACTACCATCCTCTGTTCTCCCACGCTTTACTCCTCATTTACTTCCCCAACCTCTTCTTTCTCCTTTCCTTTCTTCCTCATTTACTTCCCAACTTCTTCTTTCTCCTTTCCTTCCGTGCCCTATAAACTTCAACCAACATGTCGAAAAGAGAGGTTGCTGAATCTAACCATGCTGGCTCTACTCCGAGGAGATTTCGTCCATATTTTCTCAGGTCTAAATCTACAAAACACGTCAGAGGCAAAACAGAAGTAGCAGAAGTAATCTCCTTGCTGGAGAACTCGGATGAAAAAGGATGCGTTAATGTCGAAAACGCAGACACTCAGCCAGGCATCAATGTCGAAAATGCCGACCCTGAGCCAAGCGTGAATGGCGAAATGCAAATAACCTTAAGCCTCGACAAAGACTGATTCGATTTATTTGCAAAATCGAAGAACGTGTGTCTCAGATTGAGCCGATTTTGGATGGGCTAGAAAAATTCATGGAAGAATTCAACCAGAGTGCCAATGAAGAATTCTCTGCATTAAGAAAATTGATCGTCGACCTTAACCCATGTATCGACCCTTCTCCTTCTCCAGCAGCTCCTGATGACTCTGATTATATAGTTTTTGATGACTTGTTTTTGGAGGATATTTTGTAAACATTTTGATAATGTTTTTTTACCCCTCTCATACCCATATGTACTTATTTGGAAAATCAATGAAATGATATGGTTGAATTTCGCAACAGTGTCTTGTTTCTAATGTTACTGTATTTGAATTTTGTTAAATGGAGCAACATGGGGATGATTTCATTTTGGGATCGGGTTGTAAAAATTGAATAGAAAAGAATGAGAAACAAAATATGTGCCTGTATTCGGTTCACCAAGAATTCTTGGTGAGCCGATGGTTTCTTTTATTCGGCTTACTAGGAAATTCTTGGCGATTTGGATTTTCAGCTCTAGTACAATTTAGTTCTCAAAAAAATCTTGGCGAGCCGATGGTTTCCTGTATTCGGCTCAGTAGGAAATTCCTAGCGATCCAGATTCTCTCTTTACTCTGCTCTAATAAAATTCGGATCGCCAAGAATTTCTTGGCGAGCCGATTCTCTCTTTCCTCTGCTCAAATACAATTCGGTTCGCTAAGAAATCTTGGCGAGCGGATAATTTCCTGTATTCGGCTTGCCAAGAATTCGGATTGCCAAGAATTTCTTGGCGAGCCGATTCTCTCTTTCCTCTGGTCTAGTACAATTCGGCTCGCAAAAAATTCTTGGCGAGCCGATTATCTCTTTCCTCTAAATAGAGAGGAATCTCGTCCAAATCGAATAGCTAAGCATTCTTGGCGAGCCGATGGTTTCCTGTATTCGGCTCGCCAAGTAATCCTTAAGCCTGTACGCCTCTCAATACATTCAGATCGCCCAGAATATCTAATTCAGATCGTTGAAAGGACTATTTGGCTCACCGAAATGTCGACTTAAGGTTATATTAAAACCCAAATTGAGAGGTTTAAGTCCATTCCTGTTTTTTCTTCCCCAACTCCGAAACCCTTGGCGATCCGATTCTCCCTCAAATCGACTCCATTTTTCTAAATCTCTCCTACGAATCTCATCGGAATTTCATTCTCTTCTCTTTCCCTAATTCTTCCGCACCTATTACACTCGATGGCACCGAAGACCCGCTGAAAGGGGAAGGTAGCAGCCGTCTCTAGACCAACAAAGAGGCAGAGAACTGAGGCGGCTAATGAAGAGAGAGGTCAGGAGAGAACAGAAGAGAGAATAGAGGAAAGAACTGCGACTGAAAAGAGTGTTGAAGAAAGAACCCTTGGCGAGGAGGCTACTGAGCCGAGACGGACTAAATTTCGCGGAATGACACATCTGTTCGTATCAGACGAAGCTTTCAAACACTTCAAAAGTGATTATTCCAAAGAAAAATGATTCCTGATAAGAGTATCAACCTAAGTGTGTATGATGCATATCCATTTTGTTTGAAAGAGTTCTTTCAGGGTGTCGGGTGGATAAAATTTCTTCAACAGGAAAACAATTTCTACTATCCCACTCTTGTAAGGGAATTTTACTGTAACGTTACCAAAGCTACCGGTAATGCTATTGTGACTACAGTACGTGGCGTCAAAATTGAACTGACTGCAGAATCATTGGAAGAGATGTTTCAGATACCTATAGGAGGAATCCGAAGGTATCAAATAAACAATTGCATTGTTATGGAGGATTACAGTACACTAGACATTTTAAAAGAGATATGTAATAGGACTGATATTACTTCTCTCTTTAAGGTCTCTGTCAGTCAAATCACTCTAGAATGGCGCCTTGTTCACCTCACCATTCTTAAAAACATTCTTCCAAGAGGTGGACGTGTCAACGAAATTTCATATTTGGATCTGTTTGTGATGTGGTGCCTCCTTAATAAAAGGAATGTCAACCTTGGATATCTTGTTCTCAAACACATCCAAGTTACAAACAACAAATACAAAGCCCTTCTTCCCTATGCAGTCCTTTTAACCTCAATTTTTAGGAAATTCAAAGTTCCTCTCCCCACGGAGGATAGAATTGATCTCAAACATTCAGACAGTCTAAATGACATCACAATAACATTTATTGGCTATAGACTGGTCGACGGTGTTTGGGTTCGTAAAGAAAAGGGCACCAAAAGACAAATCGAAGAAGTTGAAGTCCGAGAGATTGAATACCATCAGCTTGAACCCGGACATATTCAATCTCTTCCACCTACCCATGCCCGTCGTTCGACACATGTTGCCTCTACTTCTGCAACTTTTAGTGACATCAATGAATTTGAACCAACTTATTTCAGAGAATTCAAGGAGTATGTCATCAGTCACTTGGACAAGATGGATAGAACATTGGATGCTTTAGCAAGTCACATGGGCATCGTTATTCCACCTACACATCCAGCCACACAAGTTACATCTCCACATGTTGTTCCAGAGTCTGCTGCTCAAGAGTCGGATGCATCTCCAACTGCTGTTGCTGCTTCTCCTGCTGCTGCTGATGCATCTCATGCTGATGCTGTTGTATCTCCAGATGCATCTCCAGATGCTGCTGCTACTACTACTGCTGCATCTCTAGATGATGTTGCTGCTGCTGATCCATCTCCAGCTGATGCTACAGCTTCATCTCCACCTGCATCTCCAGCTCATGCTCTAGACTCTACTGCAGAATCAACTAGACCTGCTCCCACTCCTTTTGCTATCTCTGCACCTCTTCCCACACCTGTTATTGCCTCTGCATCTCCTACCACACTAGCTGCTACAGTCGTCTCTGGAACTCCTGCAACACCTGATGCTCCTGTGAAAACAAGATTGACTGGCATCTGATGTCCTCCAGAATTTCTTTTTATTTTTTTGTAATTTTACAAGCATTCCTCTGTATATAAAGTACTTTTTTTCTTATGATATTTTGATGTGCATCGTGCAAAAATTGTTCCCTTTCATTTTCAGATGAATGAATGCCAACTAGTGATTTAGTGCCTCTTTTTCTACAAAATTCTAGTTTGTACAATGGATAAATTATAATTAAAAAAACCCATTTCATACCAGGCCTAAAAAAACAGGGCAGCACTAAAAATTGCCCAACTGATTGAGGCCATTTGCTTTCACATGTCATAATCTATATTTGAAGGCTATGAAATGTTTTGAAAATATCTATATTTGAATTAAAAGTGATTTTGAGTGACTGTGTGATTGAAATGTATAAGAAAAGACCTACTGTCAAGTGCTCGGTCTTAAGTGGTGTAAAGAAATTCGGCTCGCCGACATGTTTTTAAGTGATCCGATTTTAGACATTCCTATCTCAACCGCCGAATTCGGCTCGCCAAAGGGCCATTAAGGGATCTGGTTGGTGATCCGTATTTGGACATTCCTGTAATCGGTTCGCCGAGTTCCATTCAGGGATCCGGTTGGTGATCCGTTTTTGGCATTTGGTGAATTCGGCTCTCCGAGTTCCATTAAGGGATCCGGTGGGTGATCTGTTTTTTTACATTCGGTGAATTCGGTTCGCCAAAGGCCATCAAGGGATCCAATCTGTGATCCGTTTTGAGACATTTCAATATTTGGTGAATTCAGTTCGCCAAGGGAGATTAAGGTATCTGGTTTGATGATTATAGTTGGAACTTTTCTCGTGATTATAGTACAGATGGAGAGGATAAAATCGATAACGGTCAAATTCCATGTCCATAGATACAAAATGCCCTGGAAAGATCCACAGCAGCCCCAATACAGAGTAATCAAGTACTCAGTAACAGATGAGTAGAGAGAACATGAATTTCTTTTTTTTCAGAAAAAGGTGACATCTAGCTCACAGAAGAGCAGTGAATAACATTTATTGTGGCTTCATTTACTGGTTACAGGCATTCTTAAATGAGAGCTCAATGGGACAGTCAAATAAATGGAATTTATTTACCTATTATCTTTCATTTACGTGGCTAAATATGGGTTGTTTTGTCTTCATTTACTGATTGATACTTCCATTTTCAACCGTTGCTTAAAAATCTTGAAATGAAATTGGTTTAACCCATCCATCTATTCTTTTCTCCATCTTAAATACTCTTCATACAGAGCATAGCGTGTGATTTACTTAGTTTGGTATTCAATCAAATTAAATTGATCATGTAATTATTTAAATTTTGTTTCTTTATTTTTAAATTATGAAAACATTAATTTCAACTTTAGAAATTATTTAAATGGACATTTCAAAAGATCTTCTTAATATTTCAAAATGTTCTTAGCTTCATAGCTTCATAATTTTATACACTTCATATTCATATAATTCCTTATTTATTACACTTAGCTATATGAACTTTTTAATTAGTTTTATAGAAAATCTCATTAAGAATCTTATTAAGGTATTTGACTTTGTGCCACCTTAATGGTAAAGTGATGGTTTCATCTCTAGGTCACTTCAATGGGATGGAGATCTGACCATCCAGTTGTTATCTCTGGTCAGTTTAAATCTAATGGAGACGCTCCATTACGTGGAAGGTCGTGATCTTGCGTATGAGAATGTATTTAAATTTTTGAATTTTTATTGAAAATAATAAAAATTTGAATAAAATAAAATATTTAAAAATTTAAATTTCTAAACAATTGATCTTAACATTAAAAGTCAATCACGGAATCTTTTCAAAGATATTTATCAATTTTGATTATTAAAATTAAGTAAAAATTAAAATTTAATTGAAATTTTAAATAGTGATAGGTCTTTAAGTACATAATCAATCATCAATGTATACGACTATATTTTCAAGATACAAAGTAAAAATTGTGCCATACGCAAAAAGAATGAGCTATAAATGGTGGGATCAGGCTTTGGACAAGCTTGTGCTTTTGTTGGTATAAATGGTACCAAACTACCAAACTCGGACCATGAACATGGCTACTCATGGCTACGGTTCACATGCAATAAATTTACCAATTTAGAGCTCTAATTAGACTCTTTTCGTAGAATTTAAGGACAATGGCAAAGATTTCATTTCTTCTTCATTTGCCATCATCTTTAAATTATAATTTTTTATTAAATAAAACCTTAGCAATATATCAATTGGTAAGAAAACATTAGGTAGAGTTTAAAAATCTTATTCTATACTCTCTTTGTCCTATTTTAGTTATCTCATTTGAAATATTTGTATTTTTAAAAAAATTCTCTATATTATACTAGCACTTCATGTGATGTTATCCATTTTCAACATACTTTATGTTATTTCAATATGAATGGGATAATTATTTTGGGACAATCCCAAAATTCATATCAAACAACTGAATTAGAATAGAGGAAGTATTTCATAACAATAATATTTTTTACAAATTTTAAAATACAAGGTTAACCCATGTGCAACAAAGACCTTCACTTCCTTCTTTTCTACTGGGGAAATTGAGTTTCCCTCTGAGGTTTGAATTGAGAATCTTTGTGGTTCTTTGGCACAAAAAGTGGAGCTTATTTGTATACCCACTTTCTTTTTACAATTTTCTTTTCAGTTTTTGTAACTGCAACAGTTGTTGTAGTGGATGAACTGTAGCAACTGCCGGTGAGTGAAAACAAGAGAGTAGAGAGAAAACTGTGGTAACTGCTGAACCGGAGAGAAAGAGAGAATAGAAAGTGTGAGAAGCTGTGGAGAGGAAAGAGAGTCCTTTGTAATCATTCTTCATAGTGGAATATCTGTTGCACGCTTCGTGGATGTAGGCGGCTTTGTCGAACCACGTATTTCTTCGTATTCTTCTTGCTTGTGTATGATTTGTGATTGTGTGTGGGACTGATTGTCACAACAATTGGTATCAGAGCAAAGGTTCAGATTCGGACGAAGAAATCACAGATAGTAAGACGAAGCAAGAAGCAGATCTGGTACTCTTGGCTGGGTTTCCTGATCGGCCCTGTTCACCGTAACAGTGGGCGTTTGCAAGGGGCTCTCTCAGATTTGGGTTTCAGAACCAGAGCAAAGAAGGGGGTTTTCCAACTCAGAATACTGGATAGATTTAATCTCCGGCGAGCATAACATATCTGATTGGCAGCAGCGGCGCATAGAAAGCATAGAGAACCAGAATCGATTTTTCTGTGTGCAGAGTAGTGCAGGCCAGTTTGCATCGTAGAAAGGCAATCAGATCTTGTTAGGTGAACATCAAATCGGTGGAGAAGAAGGCATGTCAATGAAAGGGGCAGTCATCGCCCAGTCTCGCACAGCAGAAAGGCAATTTGAGACTGGGAAAGATCGGTTGCAAGTGGAGCTTGGGAGGAGGCGCACAAACATAGGAGTTTAGGCGAGCTGCACTGGTTGAGCAGTGGCCGGGGTAACTACAAACATGTAGCAAACAGGAGGCAGCCAAAGAGGAAAACAACTAGCGCGAGTAGGGATCGGCCTGAGCAGTGTGCTATTAGACAACGGTAGATTTGAGTGTAGATCTGAGCCGCAAATCGTAGACTGTGAGACAAGACAGATCTGGCGGCTGGAGTTCAGAAAAGCAATTGTAGCGTCAAGTGCTGTAGCATAGCACGTCAATGTAGCAGCAGATTGGGGATGCTGGAAACAGCAGTGTGCCAGGTATCACCGAGTGTTTCAGATCGAGAAAACAGCAGGTGACTGGAAGAGGATCTCCTGCGTCGGCGAAGGTCGAGGGGTCCAGATCTGATTTCTCGAATCAGCAGCGCCGGCCATGATCGGTGGAGTTGCTGGCCAAGAAGATCCAGTGATCGGGAGTTGCAGTGGACCGAGTTTAGATCTGAGAAGGAGAAGAGCGTCGGCGAGAGCAGGCCTGAACAACCCCACCGGACAGAAGCAACGTCGAAGGCGGCGAGTGCACGGCAAGGGACTGAGCTGTGCAGGAGTGTCTGGATCGGCAAGGACTCAGGCTTTAGCTTTCCATTCGGTTGGAAATTAAAAAAAAAAATTGGTGGTTTAGAGGACTATCAATTGAGGTGCACCCGCGACACCACAAATTCGGGTGATCACCCAAGGGACTACGGATTCGGGTAGTCTCACTGGACTACTATACTGCAGCATCTGGTAGTCTGCAGTACTACAGTTTCAGGTGATCCCGCAGGACCACAGTTTGGGTACTCCTTCAATCAAATCAACGGTCAAGACTGTTTTGAAGTTTTTGGAGTCATCCGGACTCGGAATTCAAATCCGTTTTCGCCTGTGTGTTCACAGTGACAGGATCTACACAATGGCTGGTATTGATCTAGATTTTGGAGATTTGAAAGAGGCAGTGTGATAAAATTTCAGTGCGGGAACAATGGTGGAAGAAGGAAAAACAAAGATTGAAAAATTCAATGGCACAGACTTTTCGTTCTGGAAGATGCAAATTGAAGATCATCTCTACCAGATGAAGATGCATATGCCTCTTTCAGGAACGAAACCAGATACGATGAAGGACGAAGACTGGACTCTTCTTGACAGACGGGCATTGGGCGTTATTCGATTAACATTGTCTCGGAATGTCGCTTTTAACATATTGACTGAGACGACCATGAAAGGTCTGATGAATGCCCTTTCGAATATGTATGAGAAACCATCTGCCTCCAACAAGGTACATTTGATGCAGCGGTTATTCAATTTAAAGATGTCAGTAGGCGCGTCAGTGGCTGAACATCTGAACGAGTTCAACTCAATCATGAATCAGTTGAATTCGGTGAAGATCGAGTTTGAGGATGAGATTAGGGCTTTGATTCTTTTGTCTTCTCTACCAGAAAGTTGGAATGCCACTGTAACAGCAATGAGCAGTTCTTCAGGAAGTCAGAAATTAAAGTATGATGATATTCGAGACTTGATTCTAAGTGAAGAAATTTGCAGGAAGGAATCGGGTGAAACATCAGGCTCATATCATTCAGAAAGGTTAGTGGCTACGGGTAATTAGCAGCGCGGGAGAAGAACTGACAGATGTTTTGATTATATGAAGTTGTCACGGTCGAAGTCAAAGGGAAAGAGTGCTGGAAAGTTCAAGTGCTACTACTGTAAGGAGGAAGGACACATAAGGCGGGACTGTTTACTGAGAAAGTGCGATATGGAAGAATATAAGAAAATGAGCACTCCACAAGCTCTAGATCAAGCAAGCGTCGCACAAGGAGATGCAGAAGATGATGAGGCTGCCTTTGCACTCATCATAGGTACAAATCATCTAACTAATAGATGGATATTAGACTCAGGTTGTTCTTATCACATGAGTCCACACAGAAAATGGTTTCATAGTTACAAACTTTGTGATGGAGAAACTGTCCTAATGGGAAATGGTCAAGCTTGCAAAACCATTGGGATCGGGACAGTAAAAATCAGAATGTTTGATAGAATGGTGAGAATACTGAGTGATGTGCAACACGTTCCGGATTTAAAGAACAGTTTAATTTCCTTGGGTACACTTAATTCAAAAGGATTCACCTTCAAGGCAAATGGTGGAGCTCTTAGAGTTGTGAAAGGAGCTATGATTGTTTTGAAGGGAAAGAAAAAAGGAAATTTATACAAACTAGTAGGGAGTACAGTTAAGGGGCACAAGCAGCGTGATCCTACTAGTCAGGCTGCAAGAAGGAATAAAAGAACCAAGAAGGAACAAGTCGAACATGGCTTTGAAAAAAATGTTTTTTTTGGATTAGAAGGTTGTGGGGTACCGTCTGATTTCCATGGTGCGGGTAATAGCAAGCATGGAAAGGGGAAAAGGATGAAGATCCACACAGAGAACAATGCGGCAAAGCCAATGACTTCAATCAAGTTCAAACACGGCTTGAACTTGGTCTCACCTTTTCATTGAAGACAGGTGGAGCATCCCAGGGCGTGGGGATGGGCATTTTATGCAAGATGCAGAGCTGCAGATGCAAGACATTTTTTTTTCTCAGGTTGTCTACAACAATGGTGGAGTTCTCACCATGTGGGGGAGTTACAAAGCAGTGCAACATTCTTCAGAGGTTGGCCTTTTTTGCCAAGGTGGAGATTTGTTGTTTTTTGGCTCAAAAATTGGAGCCCATTTGTATGCCCACTTTCTTTTTACAGTTTTCTTTTCAGTTTTTGTAATTGTCGCAGTTGCTGTGTAGTGGGTGAACTGTAGCAATTACTGGTGAATGAAAACAAGAGTAGAGAGAAAACTGTGGTAACTGTTGAACTGGAGAGAAAGAGAGAAACCAGAGAGAAGAGAAAGTGTGAGAGGCTGTGGAGAGGAAAGGGAGTCCTTTGTAATCATTCTTCATAATGGAATCTCTGTTGCACGCTTCGTGGATGTAGGCGGTTTTGCCGAACCACGTATTTCTTGGTGTTCTTCTTGCTTGTGTATGATTTGTGATTGTGTGTGGGACTGATTGTCACAACAATCTTCATATATGAAAACTCTGATCCAAACACCTCTCGTTTTTAGTTCCCATGGAAAGAATCAAGTTACTATACCTATAACGTATTCATTTGTTTTGTCGGTGGGCTGTGGTCAATTGGAGTGGTATATGTAATACCTTTATTTATGGGTAGCGATTCTCTCATAGGTATTTTGTATAACGAGACATGGGATTTAGAGTATTACCCATTTTACCCTTCCACTGCCGTACGAAAGTATTTTTTAAAAAAATCATTGATTCAGTCAGTGATCCAATTTTAGTGATCTAATTTGTTGTTCTTAATGAAAAAGAAAAAACTTAGATAAATTTCATTGAGTTGATCAGTGATCCAGTGAGCCGGTTAGTGAGCCAATTTATATTGTAGTGGAATGGTCAATGATCAGGTCAGTGATCCTGCGAGCCGGTTAGTGAGCAGATATATACCGCAGTGGAAAGGTCAGTGATCCGGCAAGTCGGTCAGTGAGTAGATTTATACTACAATAGAAGGGTCAGTGATCCAGGGAGTTGGTCAGTGAGCCGATTTATACTGCAATGGAAGGGTAAAATGGGCAATATCCTAAATCTCTTGTCTGATTACACAAAACACCCGTGGGAGGATCGTTGTCCCTTATTTTTAAAATCCAATCCTAACAAATGAGTTAGCCTAAATAAATAATAAAAAAATATTATTAAGATCTTCATCTTTTCATGTTTTAGCGTCTTAGAGTTCAACATAAAAAATAGAAGACTAAAAAATAGGTCTATTTAGGACAAAGTAAAAATTGGCTATTTTGGTAAATATATAAATTTTTAGTTATAATTAAAAATCACATCAAAATTTTGAAACTCAGTTAAAATAAATCAGATTTTCTAAAACTTTAACCATGTTATAAGTTTGTTTTAAATTGTTATAATTACAAAAGTTTAAAAAGAATTTAAAATTTTCAATTTTATGTAAAATTAGAATGGGGATTTTCAATCAAAATTTAAATTGAAACTAATTTATTTCTTAATGAATTCTTATCATATCAAAACTTATTTTTAAAATGTCCCACACAATGTCTATTAAAAATTAATAGTCATTATGACTTTATTCCATGGCCTCGAGCTGCCGATTTCCGTTTGTAGTAAATCTGGGACGATAGGGCCGTGATCGTCATCCCAAGCAACGTGACAAATATCATTCTCGGGATATTAATGGCAACTGTTAATAACGGGATATTTTTAAATTCTCAGATTTTTACCAGGAATTTAAAGGGAAAATCTCGTGGAAAATATAAATATTTAAAAAATAATTAAAAAATATAATAAATAATCCAAAAACAAAAATGATATAATCATCAAATTAAAAAAATGCAATGCGTTAGTATTCATTGTAGTTCACAATCAATATCTGATTCAATTATTTTCACCACTAAATTCTATGGACACCAAATGTGAGTTTCAAAGAACAATCTCATTCCTTCATATAAAAAAAAAAAATCCTCACAATAAACGAGCCACTTAATTAGCAGCTCATATTCTATTCATTGTACATGTGATTTAAATCAGAAAATCATCTAACCGATTAGATAACATACAAAGGTACAAATTTGTTTTGTGAATCATAAACAATTGAAAACCCAGCTCAATCCTCCGAATCTCAACCCTATTTGAATGGTATATTTGAGAAGTGTCTAATTTTTCTTGTTATATAACTTATTTTAATATAGTTTGTAAGTATGATAAAAAATATATATATATATATACTATATAAGATTAGCACTTCATGTGATATTATCCTTTTTCAACACAGTTTATACTACTCTAATATAAATGAGGCAACTATTTTAGAATAATTCCAAAATTCATATAAGACAACTAATTTGGGACAAAGAAAGTATTATTTTATATTACAATTATTGATCAAGGAAAATTGAATGAATGATTGTTGAAAATAATTGTTTACCATTCATTTAAATTTTAATATATCTAATTCTTTTATTCAATGTATTTACAAACTTAATTTGATTAGCAAACATAAATTAAATACTTACACAAGTCACAAAATATAAAAATCAGTCATAATAGTCCTGACTTCTGAGTCAGTATGTCATGACAGTCTTTCACAAATGAACAAAATATTTTGCTATCAGATACCTAAATTGCTATCAGATACCTAAACTTTACAGTGAACCTTAGAAAAATGGGACGGTGGGGGGGAGTTGTGGTGGTGGGGGTGGTGGTTCAACTGTCTCTTAAATTTCGTTCGTGTCCCCTCATTTCTCGCCGTGCCTGTACGCACTCTGCAAAATCATAGAATGGAAATTACCGATAAAGCAATATACTGCTTCTCACGTTAAAAACACGATATTATTAGTAAATTACAGTTAAAAATGGTAGTGTCATTACAAAAACGTTATTTTGCTGATATTTTTGTGGTAAAATCGAAAATATCAATGGTATTTGTAACAATGATCCCAAGCATCATAAGTTGCAAAGAGGAAGAGGGTATATTTCAAATTTCATAATAATTATTTTAATGAGTTTATAAAATAAAAATAAATAAAATTCTATATATTCACTTAAATATAAAAAAACAAATAAAAATATACTAATTTGCAAATATTATGTTATAACCTATTTACCAGTAATTATTTAAAATAATTGCTAGATAAATATAACATTTTTAAGAAACATTTCAGGTATTAAATAAAACAAAAAATCTAAATCTATTAATACAATGAAAACTTAACTCTTTATCAAATTTCAAAGTTATTATATAATTAGAGAAATAAATAATTATATAAGGGTCCAATAATTCAAATAAACTCTTTATAAAGACAAAAAATAATTTATTTATTTACTGTTTAAAAATTATGAACATAAACTATCAATTTTGTACAACACAGACTATAAACACGACTACAAATCCATAACTTTTCAGCTTTACTTCGGACAAGAGAGGACCCTTCTCCGATAATCCTCATTCATATGAAGTTGGGTGAAGTTTCTAAAAACTTACTTTAAACCCACATGGTGTAGTTGGCTCCTGCTTAAAAAAATGGAAGGTTGTGGATTTGAGGTCCCGTGGTCTAATCTTGGTGTGTTATAGGAGTAATCAGCTCACTCATGGAGATTTTAAGTTGGATATTCTGCGATTTTCCACACGTAAATTTAAAAGAAAAAAATTAATTATTTATTCTATTATTTCCTAAACAGATTTAATAAAAAAAAATTGAATTTACATGTAGGAAACTGTTGAATATCTAGCATAAAATCCCTACAGGTGGACCGCTATCCCTAAAGCACACTAAAATTAGGCCACAAAAACTTGAACCCATAATATACCGCTTCTACGGGCGAAAGATTCCTCTGGCTTCTTATGTTTGGAGCTATTAGTATCTCAGATGTAGAAAGAACGTGGAAGACTGCTGTCTTCATGTTCCGAGATGGATAGATGCTCCATGGGAGTGGACTCCACCCACATCAGGAAGTCTGAAACTAAAATCTGATGGTGTTGTAACCAAGGAGAGGGTAGAACTGGGTTTGGAGAGCTAATTATGAATGTCAATTCAAATGTAATTGCTTTGCTATGCAGGGTCATTGAATGCATGTCATACACTGGCCCAAAAGACTGTTCTTTTCCCTGAATGGTCAGCTGAACCAGGGGTTGAAAGCCCTGGTTTGTCTACTTGTTTATTTGATTTTCGATGCTCAAATATTCTTCTGCTTCCCTTCATAGGGTCGTGTATTAAGTATTCTTTTCATTGAACAATAAAAGTTAACCAATAAATGCTTTTAAGACAACTATGTTCAAAGGCCTGCAATTATCATTCTGCTCATCATTAAAGATTTATAATAAAACAGACAATAGTCACACTTGTTACAGCTCAAGTGCACATATTTTAAGAAAACATTTGCTGAACATGATAAAAAGTTTTGTAATCCTTGAAACTAAAAATAGGGAAGAAATAATCAATTCAAAGCAGGCTTCCTAAAAAATGGATTCAGCAACTTAAACAAGGTGGCAACTTAGCAACCATCAATAAAACAATTGACAACGGCTAGTACCTGAGTAATGCCAATCAAGTTTATTCAAAGAGAAATCAAGAGTTCCCAACACACAACTTCCAGACATCCGTGGCAGCAATGACTGGACATACAAACACCATAAAAATTTAGAGGAACCCATGGCAAAACCAAATCCTATCCTTAATGTGTTCTGATAGCTTGGAATAAACACAGCCCGATTATAAACATCAAATAAAACCCAAAAGAAAGTTTTAAGAAATAAACCAAAAAGATAAGAAGAAGAAACAAAGCCAGGGCCAGCCAAAAGTTAAAAAAGGCCAACATGATAAGCCACCTACATCCCAAGGTCAGGCAGAAACCGGAAGAAAATGAGCAGAGAGGCCCACTTCTACTCTTAACTCCTTATGTTCTACGTTTCCCTTCTCTTTTTCACTTTCCTTCTCTTCTTCCTCATTCTCCTCCACTTCTTCTTCCTCCTTCCATTTTGCTTTCATCTTCATTTCTCTCAGCGAAGAATGACGGTGGAAGAGGGGGAAGAAAGGGAAGTCGTCTAAATCAGAGTCCAATCCAACGACCCCACGTCATCCGCGAAGTAATCCGACTAGCCTAAGATTTCCGAGACTACTCAAGCCATGTTGACACGATCTTTTAACTTCCTTCCCATTTGCATATATAGATGACATTTTGGAAGTCCATGCTCTTAATAAGATAGCCATCAACTGAACCGCAAAATAAAAAGAAATCTATCAATAACATGTCCCTTTAAAATAAAGGTCAAAAGTATAAACTAAAAATCAAGTACAAACTCTCCTCATATGGGGGGCATGACTCAGCTGTGTCTCCTCTTAGAGAAGTAAAGAGTAGAAAGGCTCCTCTTACATAAATAAATAAAGAGTTGCATGCCTTTTAGAGAAATCCAAGTCAAATATCCAAAACCCCTAAAGAGTTTCAACAGAATGGAACAAAAGACTCAAAATCCCAGATTGTCAAAACACCCAAAGTTGTTATAGAAAACGAACCCCAAAAAAGAGAGAGAGATCGCCGTCGCCGTCGCCGTCTCTTTCGGGAGAGGGAAACTCAGGGACCGAGATCGGAGCGAGTGACCGACTGGAGAGAAGAGAAGACGAGAAGGGAGGAGAGCAGGAAAAGACGACGAGGAAGAAACTCTCAGGCTTGGCTTGAGCTGGTATGGCATGGAAGTGGTATATATAAGAAGTCATGGTTTTGTGTGGAGTATGTCTTTGAAGGTTTTTGAAATAATTTTGAATTTATTTGATCTCATTTTGTACTTTACACATTAGCCAAAAATTAAGATTTTTATAAATATCACTTAAAATTAATTTTTTTAATCCATTTCGAACTTCTATGTAGTACGCAAATTGTAATTTGAGAATTATATTTTAAAGTCTAAAAATGAATTTGATTGAAACTCATATCAACTCAAAGTCCAAATTTAAAGATCATGCTCGAATGACTGATACGATTTCTATAAGAATTTTTGTCAAATGTGCTACTCGGACATCTACCCTTACGCAGTTTAGGAATATATCTACTAATGATATTTTGCTTGTCTAGAACGAAAGTGTTGTCTTAATTTAGCTTTGTTCTTGGTTTGATCCCAGCTTTAGTAGTTCTTTTTGACTTATTCGGGATTGTGGATTTTATTGTTTTTTCCTTTTTTATTTGTTTTGCTTTTTTGTTCTTCTATCTCTAATGCTTTTCCTTTTCTAATATATTAACCATTTAAAAAATGATTATTTGAGAATTTTGCATGTGGACTTGCCCTCTTGAAAGCAGTGATTAATGACGACATAGATAATCATATCCCATGAACCTTAATACCTTATTGCATAAGCTATTTTAGTAAAATCCTGTATGTTGAGAATTCATTCATTAAAATTTGCATAACTAATTTTTATTATATTTATTTTAGCTAAGGATGGTTGGTTTTATACAAGATTTGATCAAAATTAACTTGAATGAATTATATAAATGTCATTTTAAAATACAAACATTTTGACTATTTATAAAACTTTTATTTAATTTAATTATATAATAAATAAATAATAAATCAAATACTTTTACATTTCATCATTATCTTAGTCAACTATCTCATCTAAATAGATTTATAGTATAAATGCATTATATTGCTAGGATATTTCTTTTTTATGATCAAAGTATCCGACTGACAAGTCTTCTGCAAGCCTCCTATCCATACACAAACCAAGTAAAATTATGAAAAGTAACTCATCTGAGGTGGGATGGGATTCGAACAATTTAGTGGACTTTTTTATTAATCAAATAATTTGTTGGACCATTTACATTTAGTAAGTTTATTTTACTTTAATCAAATACTTTTATACTGATTTTCAATTTTTTTAAATCTCTGGGGATAGTAAGGGTTTTCTGGCTCAAATTTAATCTATATTCAAATATTTTAGATATTTTAGTAGGATAAAGTCTGAGTTTCTCACACGTAAATTTAAAATAAAAAATTATTATTCAAGTCAACCACTGTTATACTTAAAGAATAAGATAGTAGTCTGTGTATTTAGAAATGAATACGTATAGAAATAATTGAAAAATTATTGAGTCAATCACTTTTATAATTAGGAAATAAATTTTAGATATTAGTTGTGAAGGAAAGATTATCTGGTCAACTACACTTTTAATTTAGAAAATAAGTTTAACATATTAGTTGTGTGTTTAGAAATAAATATTACAAACTGAGTTAGAAACTATTTAACTTCTAATTTTAGTTCTCATTACTTTAAAGATTTGTTAGATTTAAATAATGAATAGGAAATTTCTTATTTGACCAATATCACTATCTAATATAAAAGATTTACGTATATCCATATAAATCTATAACTGTAAATTCTATTACAGTGATTAATTTCATTTTAAATCAGAAGTGGAATATTTTTGTATTTCATTTACGTAGGCATCCTGTTTTATTTTATTTTTAAAAAAAGATGAATACTCATTTTCATAAGGGAATATAAGTAAATACATAACTTTTTTAGTTAAAAAGTGTATTCACATGATTTAACTTCCTAAAGAAAAGAATAAATTATTATAATTTAGATTTATATATAAATATATAAAATACAATTAAATGATTTTAATTCAAAATCTTAATATATTAGAAGTATGAAACTTGTATATAAATAATTGAGAAATTATTGGGTCAACCGCTCCTCTAATTAGGAGATAAATTTGAGATACTAGTTGGATAAAGAGATTATCGAGTCAAACACTCTTGTAATTTAGGAAATAAGTTTAA
Source organism: Chimonanthus praecox (assembly GCA_022113865.1). Classification (NCBI taxonomy): domain Eukaryota; kingdom Viridiplantae; phylum Streptophyta; class Magnoliopsida; order Laurales; family Calycanthaceae; genus Chimonanthus; species Chimonanthus praecox. The sequence goes on from CM039095.1 coordinate 43,099,034, forward strand.
TATATTAGACACAAATAATAGAAATGAATACATATAGAAATAATTGTGAAATTATTGGGTCAACCACTGTGGAAAACTTAGGTTGATATATCGATATCAATATTCTCGGTAAATTTTCTTGGAAAATCTGAAAAATAAATATTTTTTCACATACAATCATACGAACAAAATAATGTTGCTCATACATCTTAAACATTCCACCATCTAAGTAAGCCCAGCCCCTAATGATCTGATCTGATTTACTACAAAGAATAAAATTTCTCCATCGCATAAAAGTCCAATAATTCCTATAAACTCTTTATAAATATAAAAAGAAAATTAATTTATAAACGCTGGGTATCCCGCGGTTTTTCACATATAAATTAAAAAGAAAAAAAGAAAAAAGAAAATTAATCTATTTATCATTAAAAAAATTATGAACATAAACTATCCATATTGTACAACACAAACTATAAACACCAATACAAATCCATTGCCTTTCAGCTTTACTTCGGAAAAGAGAGGACCAATCTCCATCAGCCCGCAGTAATCTGAAGTTTGTATTTTCAACTCTCTGAAGAGCAGTAAATAACATTTACTGTGCCATCTAATATATGCTTCATTTACTGATTACAGAGAGAGTTAAATAAATGGAATTTACTTTTATCTATTCTCTTTTTGCCCTACCCTACTTCAAGGAGCGCGATCCTCCTACGGGCATTTTGTGTCCACGAACACGGGATTTTACTGTTACCGACTTTACCCTCTCCGTCCGTACCGTAATCACTAGAAAATTTCCAACTTGGATCACCAAATCGAATCCCTTAATCTCCCTTAGCGAACCAAATTCACCGAATATTGGAATGTCCCAAAACGGATCACAGTCCTGATCCCTTAATGGCCTTTGGCGAGCCGAATTCACCGAATGTAAAAAAAGGGATCCTCGACCGGATCCCTTAATGGAACTTGGAGAGCCGAATTCTACGTTGTCTAAAAACGGATCACTAACCGGATCCCTTAATGGAACTCGGTGAGCCGAATACAGGAATGTCTAAATACGGATCACCAACAGGATCCCTTAATGGCCCTTTGGCGAGCCAAATTCAGCGGTTGAGATAGGAATGTCTAAAATCGGATCACTAACCAAATCACTTAGAAACATGTCGGCGAGCCGAATTTTTATCCATCACTTAAGACCGAGCACTTGACAGTAGGTCTTTTCTTATACATTTCAATCACACAGGCGTTCAAAATTACTTTTAATTTAAATATAGATATTTTCAAAACATTCATAGCCTTCAAATATAGATTATGACATGTGAAAGCAAATGGCCTCAATCAGTTGGGCAATTTTTAGTGCTGTGCTGTTTTTTTTTTTTTTTTTTTGCCTGGTATCAAATGGGTATTTTTAGTCATAATTTATCCATTGTACAAACTAGAATTTTATAAAAAAAAGAGACACTGAATCACTAGTTGACATTCATTCATCTGAAAATGAAAGGGAACAATTTTCAAACGATGCACATCAAAAAATCATAAGAAAAAAAGTACTTTATATAAAGAGGAATGCTTGTAAATTTACAAAAAAATAAAAATAAAAAACTCTAGAGGACATTAGACGCCAGTCAATCTTGTTTTCACAGGAGGATCAAGTGTTGCAGAAGTTCCAGAGACGACTGTATCAGCTGGTGTGGCAGGAGATGTAGAGGCAGCAACCGAATTAGCCGCCTCAGTTCTCTCTACTGTTCTCTCCTCTATTCTCTCCTATGTTCTCTCTACTGTTCTCTCCTGATTTCTCTCTTCATTAGCCGCCTCAGTTCTCTGCCTCTTTGTTGGTCTAGAGACGGCTGCTACCCTCCCTTTTCCGCGAGTCTTCAGTGCCATCGAGTGTAATAGGTGGGAAAGAATTAAGGAAACAGAAGGTATTGAAATTCCGATGAGATTCGCGGGAGAGATTTAGAAAAATGAAGTCGATTTGAGGGAGAATCGGATCGCTAAGGATTCGGGAGTTGGGGAAGAAAAAATAGGAATGGACTTAAACCTCTCAATTTGGGTTTTAATATAACCTTAAGTCAACATTTCGGCGATCCTAATTAGATTTCTTGGCGACCGAATGTATTAAGAGGGGCACAGGCTTAAGGTCGCCTCGCCAAGTAATTCTTCGATAGCCGAATACAGGAAACCATTGGCTCACCAAGAATGCTTGGCGATCCGATTTGGACAAGATTCCTCTGTATCCAGAGGAAAGAGATAATCGGCTCGCCAAGAATTCTTGGCGAACCGAATTCTACAAGAGTAGTGTGTATAAAGAGAAAGAAATAATCGGCTCGCCAAGCAATTCTTGGCGAGCCAAATAAAGGAAACCATCGACTCGCCAAGAATTCTTGGCGAACCGAACTGGGAGAATCCGCTCGCCAAGAAATTCTTGGCGATCCGAATTTTACTAGAGCAGAGCAAAGAGAATCCGAATCGCCAGGAATTTCCTACCGAGCCGAATACAGGAAACCATCGGCACACCAAGAATTCTTGGCGAATCGAATTGTACTAGAGCAGAGAATCCAAATCGCCAAGAATTTCCTGATAAGCCGAATACAGGAAACCATCGGTTCGCCAAGAATTCTTGGCGAATCGAATATAGACACATATTTTGTTTGTCATTCTTTTCTGTTCAATTTTTACGGCCCGATCCCAAAATGAATTCATCCCAATATGAAATGCATGTTACTCCATTTAACAAAATTCAAATACAGTAACATTAGAAACAATGCACTGTTACGAAATTCAACCATATCATTTCATTGATTTTCCAAATAAGTACATATGGTTAGGAAAGAGGTAAAAGAAACATTATCAAAATGTTTACAAAATATAAAAAAACAAGTCATCAAAAATTATCTAATCAGAGTCATCAGGAGTTGTTGGAGAAGGAGAAGGGTCGATACGTCAGTTAAGGTTGACGATCGATTTTATTAATGCAGAGAATTCTTCATTGGCACTCTGGCTGAATTCTTCCATGAATTTTTCTAGCCCATCTAGAATTGTCTCAATTTGAGACACACGTTCTTCGATTTTGCAAATAAATCGAATCAGGCTTTGTCGAGGCTTACGGTTATTTGCATTTTCGACATTCACACCTGGCTCAGGGTTGGTATTTTCGACATTCACTTCAAACAGGTGTTCTGGCTGAGGGTCTGCATTTTCGACATTAACGTCTCCTTTTTCATTCGAGTTCTCCAGTAAGGAAATTACTTCTGCTTCGCCTCTGACGTTTTTTGCAGATTTAGACCTGAGAAAATACTGACTAGTTCTCATCGGAGCAGATCCAACAAGGCTAGATTCAGCAACATCAGTGATTTTCTTGCTGGTAGAGTACCGAGATTTAGCAGTCTCTCTTTTCGACATGTTGCTTGAAGTTTCTAAGGCACGCGAGGAAAGTAGAAAGAAGAGGTTGGGGAAGTAAATGAGGAGGAAAGCGTGGGAGAACAGAGATTGGTAGTTGGCAGTTGGTAGGTGTTACTTTAAAATCAAGGCGATGCGTATTAAAAGATAGAGTCAAACGCAGAATTCGACTCTCCGAGTTCCATTAAGGGATCCGGTCGGGGATCCCTTTTTTTACATTCGGTGAATTCGGCTCGCCAAAAGCCATTAAGGGATCCGGTTGGTGATCCTTTTTTTTACATTCGGTGAATTCGGCTCGCCAAAGGCCATTAAGGGATCCTATCTGTGATCCGTTTTATGACATTCCAATATTCGGTGAATTCGGTTCACCAAGGGAGATTAAGGGATCCGGTTTGGTGATCCAAGTTGGAACTTTTCTCGTGGTTGAGGTATGGACGGAGAGGGTAAAGTCGGGAATAGTAAAATCCCGTGTTCGTGGAAACAAAATGTCCGTGGGAGGATCGCGCTCCCTACTTCAATTCCTTTTTCTAATAACTGTATTTCTTTTTATGGGTTCGTGTAGCTTTATTTGAATTTAAGTATAGTAAATGTGGAATACATAGTGTAAAATTTTCTATCAAGGTTAGGTCATGGGGATTCAAATCTGCTACCTCCCCGTTTTTTGAGGTGGGAGATAACCAGTTGAACTACACATATATGTAGTCTTCATATTTATTCAATTGTATTGACCACCGTTGTTTAAATTTTTTGAAATAAATTAAGATCCCAATGTAGAGTATAATATGTGATTTACATAGATTTATATTCAACCAAATTAAATTGATTAAATAAATATTTAAAATTTAAATTATGAATATTTGAAATTTAAGTGTAGAAAATATTTAAATGGACATTTTAAAAGATCTTAATATTTCGAAATGTGCTTAGCTCTATACTTTTATACACTTAATAGTCATATAATTCCCTATTTATCACACTTACACTTAACTACATGATTTTTTAATTTATTTTATAGAAAAGCTCATTAAAAAATTATTAATAAAATCTTAACAGCATAATTATTCAAGTCAATACGTTGATATAGAATTAATTTTGTTATAAATGCTTCAAATAAGACGATTCCAAAAATAATTTTGTTATAAATCCCCATTCACTTCATTTATCCCTCCTCTCTTCTTCTATCTTATTATTATTATTATTATTTTCAAAATCCTCAATGAAACAAGTAGATACATTCAAGCCTGTCAAAATCAAGTCTCGAAAAGAGAGAGAGTTAGATGTGCTATAACAAATGTTACATTAAATAAGAAAGAAGTGATGAATAATGTAAAAATCAAGTGAGAGTGTAATGCAGCAGAGGCGATTACAACTCACCTCTCGTGACTGATTTCTATTTTTATTAACTGAGGGTCTAAATTTCCATTTTTATTACATTGAACAGGCTATGAGTTAAAGATATGATCGTAGACAGGAGAGACTCCGCCAATCTGTCTTTCAACATAATCTTTGAAAGCAACGTAACACTAAATAATTTAGGATAGCGATCTGATCTTTTCACATGTGTTTTATTTAAATAGATACAAAATTTCATAAATTTTCTATTTTACTCTTGTTCCGTCGTACCAAAAATTAAAAAAAAATATCAGAAATCGACTTACTAACCGGATCACTGAAATTTATTTAAATGAAACTGTTTTTTGTATATAAAATAAAAAATTGAATCACTGACTGAATCACTGTAATCGAATCACTGAAATCAAATTACTGAAATCGACAGGTAAAATGTATACTGGGTAATACAATAAAACTCGTGTCGGATTTTACAAAATACCTATGAGAAGATTGCTACCCATTATTTATCAATGCTATATGCAGGAAATATATACGTTCACTTCTTCTTTAGACTTCTTTAGACCATGTATAAAACTATATATGAAATTTATTAACTTGAACCAAGTGTTTTATTGTGATTAAAAAACTTACTGAAACTGTTTACATCCTTTAATTTCAAAACTACCCTTCGACAACAAGTCATAATTCTTACATAGAAAAAGAAGATTAATTGCTAATCACTATCAAGTCTTGATATGAAAATCTGCTTAGCAACTTTGACCCTTTGATTTCCTTTTTTGGACACATTTAGTGATTCAAGCTATTTACCCTATCCTCCTATCATTATGAAGAGAATGTTCCAAAAGATTATCTTTTAGGTCCCATGTTTGTCCTTTTTTTTAATTTCCCTTTCTTTTGCTCTCTTTTCCCATCATTTTGTGATTATCAATTAGTGGATTAGACCTTTGAATTTGGAATAAAACACAATTTAGTCAATAATTACCATAATAAGAAATATAATCTTTGAGAGAGCGTTTTTCAACTCATTTAAATAAAGCTATCAGTAAATTTGTACTAATCAAATGAAGTCTTGAAATACTCATTTCAATTGATATTTTTAACATCTTGATTAAATTTTGAAAATATATGTTTTAATTTAAACTTAAATTGATGAATTTTGGCTAAAATTTTATACTTTGGACAAAATTTATTACTTCCCACCAAATGGGTTAGGTCTATTTGAAGTTTGATTTTTTTTTTTTTCTCCATTAATTTCTGGCATGGCTTATTGATGATCTACATCTGAGGATCCATTTTGACAGAAAATTTGAACATCTTGACTTTTAAATATTTTCATAAATTTAATATTTTATAATTTTTATATATTAACCTTCTAAATCTGAAAATTGTCTATCAATATTAACTCTCTTCTATCTTTTTCTTGTTTTTACCTTCTTTGTCTCATATTTTAGAAACGAAAAAATAAAATGCAGTTCTAATTTTAATATTTTAATTTTTTATTGAAAATTATATCAATGACATGATAAAAATATTTTCTAATTTTTAAGCATTAAAAACTTATATTTATAACATCTTAAAGAGTCCTCACAAAATGATACTAACCTTTTAAGAGAATGAGAGAGATTAAAAATACAATTATTCAACAAACTCATTTATTTTGACACATTAACTCTTAGATGTGAATGCTGATGAGAATTTTTAACGTCACCCGTGAACATGTGGAACTCAATTTTTTATATTCTTCTATACCTTTATCTGTTCTCTCTCTCTCTCTCTCTCTCTGTAAAAAGCGATGTCCTCAAAGCCTTTAGCTAACCAACTCCCTATTTTTAATGATTTTCTTCCTATTTTTATTTCATTTTCAATTCAGCAGACTAGTGAATACTCAAGTATTCAGTAGGAGATGAGCAGAGAACAAGAGACATTTTTTCAAAAAGGTAAAATCTGAGGTAAGAGCAGTAAATGACATTTTCTGTGGCTTTATAGGCATTCTAGCCGTCACTTTAACTTCTTTTCTAACAAATACAAATCGATTAAGTGGTTAATTATATTTAGACACCGTATTTTTCTGTCAAGAGACCATTTTTAAAAATACAGTGTGAAATTACCATTTTACTTCTAATTTTTTTAAAAACTGAAATATGGTCTCATCGTCCGAACACACATCCAGTTTTCATTCGCTCGGATGCTGAGACCGTCCGAACAATTATTTCAGCGTAAACCTCGTTCGTTCAAATAGTCTTATAAGGCGTGCGGCAAACACCAAGGGATTAGGGTTTCGACTTGCAAAGGACAAAGGAGAAGAGAAGAGGGCCGAAAGAGAGAAAAGTAGAGAGAAGGCGTGCGGCAGTGTGGGGGTTCTCCAACAACTGGGTGTGGAGGGTCCCCTAGGGTTAGGGTTTTAGCTATTGCTTAGAGGAGAGAAAAAGAGATGAAGAGGGAGAGAAACCAAAATAAGAGGAAAAACACTCTGGGGCGGCGACTAGCGTTTGAGGTGAGGGAGAAGGGGAGGAAAGGAGATTAAATATTGGGTTGGGGGGGGGGGAGAGGGGAGGAGGTGTTGGGGGTTGGGGGCGTTATTTTGGAAATTATTATTGAAAATACTTTTTTTATTGTTTTTATTAATGATATTATTTTCCCTGGGTTTTGAAAACACTAGAGTTCCATTTTTATTTATTTTATAATTTTTTTTAATAATAATAGTTTCCAAACCCGAACTGTAGCCCTAAACCCCCTCCCCCCCCCTCATATTTTGTAACGACCCTACCCCAACTTCTCAGTGTGATATTGTCCGCTTTCGGCCCACCATGCCCTCACGATTTTGCTTTGGGCCCTGGTTAACATGGCCAGGCCCAAAAGGCCTCACACATAGGAGCAAGGGTCAAAATATCGGCCGATACTGTGCTTATTGGACTATATAATTCGGATTTTTGACCACCGAATTATATCAGCCGATACGTATAGTATCGGCCGTACCAAAAAAAATTCGGCCAATATGACTGAATTTTTTACCGAATTATCGGTCATGATATCGGCCGAATTTTAAAAATTCAGTTGTTTTTTTTTTAAAAAAAGCCCCCTTTTTTTTTTAATATCGGACAAGAATGGAAAGAGAAAAACTAAAATATGGAGAAAAGATTGAAGAAAAAAAATCGCACACCTTTCATAGCTTTCTTTTCTCTTCTTTCTCTTCTTCATTGATGTGAAAAATACAGAGAGTGGCGGCGGCTGCTAGGGTTTAATAGAGAGAGTGAAAGAGAAGAAGGGTATTAAAACATGAGCATGAGGGTTTCTAAGTGAAAACCCATTTGATAAAAAGGAACTCTCGTGAGCTTCATAAAGAGATCACGTGGAAGCTCTGTGTACTCTAATATTTTATCAAAAAATAATTTTTAATGTGAAAGTAATACTTTTTTTATTTTAAATACAATATTTACTTATGCTAAAAGTAAAAAGTATAATATTTTCTTTTTTTATCTTATTGTCATAATTTAATATTATATTTACCATCTAATATTTTTACCATTGTCACTATTATTAGAAGGTATTCTTTATTTTTATTATATTAATTTAACATAATTAACTATAGCTCATAATTTTATTTATCTAATTATTATTAATGAAAAATAAAATCCATTTTCTCAAATGAAAGAAAACATTATATTATTATGTATGACATTTGTGTGGTTATCAGTTCAACTGATTAGGACCCCATTAGTTTCATTTTCTAATAATTTTTCTACATTATTATGTAATTTTTAATCATTTTATTATTTATTTATTTTATTTCTATAATTCATAACTTAAAATAATACTCATTGACTAAGAAAATAAATTATGAAATTATTTCTACAAATTTTCCTCATTTATATCCTTTTCCTTTTAATTTTCACCATTTTATTACTAATTATATAATTTCTTGTTATCGTAACTTCAAAAATATATTAGAAGATGTAAATGTCCAATGTTTTATGAAAAAATTACACATTCAATAAGCCCATAATTATCTGCATTTACTGTATTTTTTTTGGAATTTTTTTTTTTAAAAAAAAAGGGCAGGAGAGAGAAAAAGTTCGGCCGATATGAAAATCAAGCGGGATCTCGGCCCAGCCGATTTTTCTACCCCTGCATGGGAGAGAGGGGATTCCCTCATATAAACACCCAACCCACCCATCTCACTACCGATATGGGACTTTCTTTTGAGGTGGGTGGGGGTATTACAATCTACCCCCCTTAAAATCAGAGCCGTCCTCGGCTCTGTCACATCATAGAGGTAGAGAGCCCACACAATCCGAGTGTTGAACCTTTCTCTGATACCACTTATAACGACCCTACCCCAACTTCCCAATGTGATATTGTCCGCTTTGGGCCCACCATTCCCTCAGGTTTTGCTTTGGGCCCTGGCCAACATGGCAAGGCCCAAAAAGGCCTCACACATGGGAGAGGAGGGATTCCCTCCTATTAACACCCAACCCACCCACCTCACTACCGATGTGGGACTTTCTTTTGAGGTGGGTGGGGGTATTACATATTTAATTTCTTTTTTCTCTCCCTCTCCCTCACCCCAAACCCTAGCCGCCGCCCCCATGGTGTTTTTCCCCTTATTTTCGTTTCTCTCTTCGTCTCTTCTTCTCTCCTCTAAGTAACACCCAAAACCCTAACCCTAGGGGACCCGCCGCACCCTATTGTTGGAGAACCCCCACGCCGCTGCACGCCTTCTCGTTATCTCTCTCTTCCGGCCCTCTCCTCTTCTCTTTTGTCCTTTGCAAATCAAAACCCTAATCCCTTGGGGTTTGATGCACGCCTTATAAGACCATCCGAACGAACGAGGTTTACACTAAAATAATCATTCCAATGGTCTCAGCGTCCGAACGAACGAAAGATCAACTGGTTGTGCGTTAGGACGATGAGACCAGGTTTCAATTTTTTTTAAAATCGAAAGGAAAAACGGTAATTTCACACTATATTTTGAAAAACAGTGTCTCCGAGCAAAAAAACACGGTGTCTAAATGTTCACCTTTAATAATAATAATTTCCAAAATCCTAACCGTTCCCCTAGACCTCCTCATATTTAATTTCATTTTCTCTCCCTCTCCCTCACCCCAAACCCTAGCCGCCTCCCCCATGGTGTTTTTCCCATTATTTTCGTTTATCTCTCTCTTCCTCTATTCTTTTCTCCTCTAAGCAACACCCAAAACCTAGCCCTAGGGGAACCGCCGCCCCTATTGTTGGAGAACCCCCACGCCGCCGCATGCCTTCTCTCTACCTTTCTCTCTTTTGGCTCTCTTCTATTCTCCTTTGTCCTTTGCAAATCGAGACCCTAATTCCTTAGGCTTTGCCACATGAAACATAAGACCGTCCGAACGAATGAAATTTACAGTGAAATAATCGTTCAAACGGTCTCAGGGTCCGAATGAACGAAAAATGAACTAGATTTACGTTCGGACGATGAGACCAGGTTTCAATTTTTTTTAAAATCAAAAGGCAAAGTGGTAATTTCACACTATTTTTTTAAAAAATGGTGTTTCCTGGTAGAAAAACACGGTGTCTAAATGACCACCTTTTTAAAATTTATTTAATAACATTGATCAAACTACAGCTACAATCTACTAGTAGGGAAAATCAAATCAATTAATTCATCTAAGAGCTCGTGACTCGTAAAGAGGGGAAAGAAAAAGTAGTTGGTAGTGAGACAATAACATCAATAGTTACTGTAGTTAATTTGCATTAATTGTTACCCTTGACTGGAGAAAGAGTGTGTGAGTTGGTGGATGTTTATGTAACTTTAATAGTTATTTTACGTCGCATGCAGTTAATACCTGATGTTGATTGAAAGAGACCACAACTTAGGATGCTGAATTAAAATATTTGCTTTAAAATTGATAAAAAATATATTGATATTTTCTTTTCTATTTAAAGGGTGGCTATTTAGACACCTTGTTTTTCTGCCAGGAGACACTGTTTTTCAAAATACAGTATGAAATTTCCACTTCGTCATTCGATTTTTAAAAAAACTGAAACATGGTCTCATCGTCAGAAAGCACATCCAGTTCATTTTTCGTTCATTCGAATGCTGAGACCTTTTGAACGATTATTTCAGTGTAAATCTCGTTCGTTCGGACGGTCTTATATTTCGTTGCGGCAAAGCCCAAGGGATTAGGGTCTCGATTAGCAAAGGACAAAGGAGAAGATAAGAGAGCCAAAAGAGAGAAATGTAGTGAGAAGGTGTGCGGCGGTGTGGGGGTTCTCCAACAATGAGGTGTGGCGTCCCCTAGGGTTAGGGTTTTGGGTGTTGCTTAGATGAGAAAAGAAGAGATGAAGATATAGATAAACGAAAATGAGGGGAATAACACCATGGCGGGCTCGGCTAGGATTTGGGGTGAGGGAGAGGGTGAGAAAAGGAGATTAAATATGTGGGGGGTTAGGATTTTGAAATTATTATTGAAAACATTTTTTTATTGTTTTTATAAATGATATTGTTTTTCTTGGTTTTTGAAAACACTAGAGTTCCATTTTTATTTATTTTGTTATTTATTGTGAATTTTCTTTTAATAATAATAGTTTCCAATATTATTAAAACAATTTTAGAAACATAATTATTAATAGGCGCGACTTACAGACACTTGAATTTTCTGTCTCTACACACCCGACTTTAGATTTTTGGGTGAAATTACCATTATACCCCCACGTTTTAACTTATCCGAACGAATTGCCAGTTCATTTGGCATTCGTTCGGATGAATGAAGTCATCCAAATGAAAGCCGAAGTGTAAATTTAGTTCATTAGAACGAATGGGCAGAACATTCGTTTGAATGAACCGCACTGACTTATTACAGTCATCGTTCGAACGGTCTATCGATGCTACAGTAATGCATAGTGCATTATTTAAATAATAAAATCTCATTTAAAACTTTAAAGTTATTTTTTAAGCACTGTGTGTTTTCAAAATTTCTCAAATTGAATATCCGGACTAATTACGATAACCTGATAAAAATACTTTAAGACTTCAAGGTCTTTTGACACTCCCAAATGCTTAAACACATTTGGGAGTGTCAAAAGACGTTGAAGTCTTAAAGTATTTTTATCAGGTTATCGTAATTAGTTTGGATATTCAATTTGAGAAATTTTGAAAACATACAGTGCTTAAAAAACAACTTCTAAATTTTAAAGGAGATTTTATTATTTAAATAATGCACTATGCATTTGTGTAGCATCGGCTGGGAAAACCCTTGCCCAGATGGGCTGCCACTTAGGGAATCGTTGTGGGAAGTCCCACATCGGTAGAAAATGAAGGGAAATGGTTGGTTATATGAGGCCAAGCCCTCTTAACTCACAAGACGCGTTTTGGGCCAGGCCCAAAAGGAAAACAGTGAGGGCTAGCGTGTGTGCGAGGCCCAGAGCGGACAATTTCTTGCTGAGTTGGACCCTAAGTTTTGTGTTCGGGTCGGGTCGTTAGAAATGGTATCAGAGCCTCAGTTCTACACTCACACTGTGTGGGCCTTCCTCCTTCCCTGGTGTTGTTGAGCTGAGCCGGGTCGAGCGGAAGGGGGCTCGAGGCCTTAGAGGGGTTGATTGTGAAAACCCTTGCCTAGATGGGTTGTCACTTAGGGAACCGATGTGGGGCATCCCACATCGGTAAGAAAGGAAGGGAAATGGGTGCTTATATGAGGCCAAGCCCTCTTAACTCATAAGACGCGTTTTGGGCCGGGCCCAAAAGGAAAACAGTGCAAGCTCGCGTGTGTGCGAGGCCTGGAGTGGACAATTTCTTGCTGAGTTGGACCCTAAGCTTTGTGTTCGGGTTGGGTCGTTACATAGGCAGACCGTCCGAACGACTGTAATAAGTCAGTGCGGTTCTTTCGAACGAATGTTCTGCCCATTCATTCGAATGAACTAAATTTACACTTCGACATTCGTTCAGATGACTTCATTCATCCGAACAAATGCCGAATGAACTGCAATTCGTTCGGATGAGTAAAAATGCAAGGGTATAATGGTAATTTCACCTGAAAAATGTGAAATCAAGTGTGTAGAGGGAGAAAATCTGGGTGTCTGTAAGTCGTGCCTTATTAATATTATTTTGATTATTAATGTATATATTCATTATTATTTTATTAGTAAGATTTCTCCAATAATATTTTAACAACACTCTAAAATTTAAAAAAAATCGGTAGTGAGTAATAATAGGATGATAAATGCTGGGACCAGGTTTGGGTATTTGACTTTGTGACACCTCAATGGGTCTCTGGGATGGAAATCTGACCCTCAAGTTTTTATCTTTGGTTAAGCTTAAATCTAATGGAGAGTGGAGACCCTCCATTACGTGGAAGATCGTGAATTGTGATCTTGTATATGAGAATATTTTTAACTTTTTGGATTTTTATTGAAAATTATTAGAATTTTTTTGTATAAAATATAATATTTAAAAAATAATAAATAGTTTTTATAAAAAAAATTATCAATAATTTAATGGAATTTTATTGAAATATTACCGTGATATTACCATTTATAACATTTTTAATGCTATTTTGTTAGAAACTTACAGCATTATCAATAAATACATGTTGTTAATATAGTGATAATATTTTACCTATAAAAATATAATAAATTTGAATATTATTAATATTTGATCTAATGGACATACTCGATCACCTGGTCTCCATATTGAAGCCATAAATAAAGAAGTACATATATTAATATATAAATATGATAATCTTCGACTATAATGTCTCTAATCTCTATTTTTTTTTTTTTAGTTTTGGTTAACTTCAATGCCATATAAAAGGGTTGCTGAGATTTTCTTTTTAAATGAAACTTTTCTCTTTAACTTTTTCAGATGGGTCTTCTTTCTTTTTACCAAAAATAGCAAAAATAGATTGTTTTCTAAAATAGAGAGACAGAGAGTCCGATTTATAATTTTTAACCATTATGGGTTCGATTAGGTAAAAGGTTTTGAATTTGAACCTATATTGAATAAAATTAATTTAATTCTTAAATAATTTAATTATTTTATCTATTAATTTAAATGGATATATTTCACCAAACTAAAAAAATTAAGCTACTGTATTAATGTTTTATTTCCAATATATTCACTTTATCTTTTAAGTTTAATAAAATAATTTCTCTCAATTTTTATTTTTACATTTTTTATATAAATTCAGATTGAATAAAATAAAATTTAAATTAAATCAAATTTGATGAAAAATATGTTATTATTTACATTTTATAATCAACGTGATCTAAAATGACTCGACTCATCTCAACTTGATCTAAAACTTTGCCCGAATTATTAGTTTGTTGTAATAATTACAACAATTCTAAAATAACTTAAAAATATCAAATTTATGTGAAATAACCTAAAATAAAATGGGTTTCACTCAAACTTTTAATCCTAACTAAATTATTTCTTAATATACTCCTATAATATGTCACACATTACAGGGTGCCTTTTTAAAGAAAAAAAAAATCAACAATTATTGTTCAATGGCCTAGCATTGGTTGCTTCCGTTTGTAGTAATCTGATGTCATTGAAAAAAGGAAGGTCTTAAGAGGCAGTGAAAGAAAATTGTATGATTATTTCTTATAAACTTCTTTATTGTTATAATTTTGATAAGTTGGTATTATAACCAGGGGTCGAAATATCGGCCGATACATATCGTATCGGCCGATATATATCGGTTTTAAAGAGCATCATATTGGTCGATATCATATCGTATCTGCCGATATTCACAATATCGGCCGATATTTAAAAAAAAAAAAGAGGAAAGAGAAAAATATCAGCCGATACTATTTTTTGTACCCCTGATTATAACTATAATAATCACTATCACTATCAATTTCATTTATTAATGTTCCAAGTTTCAACCAATCATCTCATCTACAAAAATAAAAAAAACTGGACTCACTTCTTTGGTTTGCTGGACCTAAGTTAGTCTCGGCTTGGTTCATTTTTTTTGGGTTAATGATATTAATATGAGGATCAATTCTAGACATCCAAAAAATTAATTAAAAAAATTATTAGCTCATACCAAACTCGCACTTTAATTCTCTTCAAGCACATAAATGAATCATAAAATCAAAATTTTTTTTTTTAGAACACCTGAAGAGGACAAATTGTGTTACTTATTTCTCCTTTGAAGAATGATGACACACTATATACAGTTCTTTTACCATAAAACAAACATTTCATATCCACCATTGATTTCAATTTTTTTTAAAATTCCTTTTTTCTTACAACACTTGCAAGGACCGATTGCATAACGACATTTAAAAAAAAAAAATCTCTTGCCTCTTTTAGCTGATGGTCCAATCACGCTTTCTCCCGAGCCAACTCAGAGGTTGCTCCTCACCCTCCATCTCTCACTCTCTTGTTCATCTCAGACAAGGCACAGTGAGACTTTCTTCAGACAATAGTGGAAGCTTGCCACAGTGAGACGTTCCTCAAACAGAAGTGGAAGCTCTCCAAGACGATCGTCGAAAATGGGCTTCACGAGTATCTCTCACTCTCCGAGAAGAGGAAATGGGCTTCACTGCATGTCTTCTCCTACTCCTCTTTCTAGTCCTCTTCTTTCTGTTCTTCTTCCTCCTCTTTCTTCTTGTCCTCCTCCGCCTCCTCCTCCTACTCCTCCTACTTATTGTCTTCATCGTCGTCGTCATCCTCCCTCTCCTCTTCCTTTTTCTTTTCCTCTTCGTTGCTTAATTGTATTTGCTTTTTAAAAAAAAAAATTATCTTGCCGCTTTTAGCTGGTCGTCCAATCACGCTTTCTCCCGAGCCAACGCAAAGGTTTCTCCTCACCCTCCATCTCTCACTCTCTTGTTCATCTCAAACAAGGCACATTGAGACTTTTTTCAAACAGAAGTGGAAGCTCGCCATAGTTAGCCTTTCCTCAAACAGAAGTGGAAGATCTGTAAGACGACAGTCGGAAATGGGTTTCACGAGTCTCACTCTCTCCGAGAAGCAATAGTGAGACTTTCCCCAAACACAACACCATCACCTCGCCAGTGTGCTAATTTAAAGTTAGTGTTCAATCTAATTTTCTATCCCATCTCTCTATTACTTCTTACTTTACATCCCTTTTTTATTTAAAGGGTGGAGCAGTAGAAGCGTTGGTCCCCTTGGGTCAAGTTCTTGTGCATGCTGTTAGGACCTTCGTCCCCGAAGCGAAGAAAGAGGAGTAAGAACAATAGGTTGTCCTCTCCCGGCCAGTATTTCCTTAACTACTACTCTGGTTGTTGCCAACGGGGATCCCCCATTCCGAAAGGTTACAAGGCTGGCCGTTAGGTCTAAAATTGTATGCCACCACTGTGTGCCGATAGATTTAATACTTCAGCGTCGTTATCGGACATTGCAGGCTGAGCCAAAACGATTTTCCTTCTTCTCCTCAGCACCTGCCCTTGTGCATCCATCGGTTTGAGAAACATGGATTCATTGTCTCCTCCAACTCTCCCAAGTCCACACTATTCAACAACCTCGTCGGACTACTTCGTTGATGACGAGGAGTCCTCTATATCAAATTGCTCCTCCTTAGGCGCACCATCATTTTCCTCATCTTCCTCGGATTCCAGTATATTGCTTCGGAAGAAGCTGAGACAAATGAAACTAGAAGCGAATCTGAAAGAGGGGGAGGAGGAGGAAAGCAAAGAAGAAGAGGAGGAAGTACTCCCCTTCTCCTTCGATTACTCGATCTGCCGGTCCGAGTCCGAACTTAGAGTTGATGAAAGAAGAGAGGGAGAAATTTTTTGTACTTGCTGACAACGAGGAGTCCTCTCAATCAGACTGCTCCTCCTTTTCCTCTAGTGCACCATCATTTTCCTCCTCTTCCTCTGATTCCAGTACATTGCTTCGGAAGAAGCTTGAGACAAATGAAAATAGAAACAAATAGAGGAGGAGGAGGAAGAGGAAGAGGAGGAGAAAGAAGAGGAGGAGGAGGAAGAGAAGGAAAGCGAAGAAGAAGAGGAGGAAGTACTCCCCTTCTTTTTCGATCACTCAATCGACCCGTTCGAGTCTGACTCAAAGTAGATGAAAGCGGGGTTAAAAAAACGCCTCGCGGACGAAATATCGGCCGATAATTTTCTCTCTCCTCCGATATCGGAATTTCTCTCTCCTCCGATATCAGAACCGTGAAAAAACTGCAAAAATTCGTGAATAACCGTGCAGAATCGTGAAAAACCACAAAAAACAGTGAAAAACCGTGAAAGCCGTATCGGAAGAACCGTTAAAACCCACAAAAAACCGTGAAAAATTGTGAAAAGTCATCGATTTTTAAAATAAAAAATAAAAAAAATAACTTTTAAATACCGATATTTATGCATATCAGTCGATATAGTGACCGATATTACGGACCGAATATTGGCCATATCGACCGATATTCGTTTTGTACGAACGATATTGTTCGTTGTTAAAAAATCGATATATATCGATCGATAAGATATGTATCGACCGATATTTTAACCTTAAGATGAAAGGAGAGAGAGAGCAATTTTTTTCTCTTACTAGATTTCAAACACCTTGGGGTACGTTAGTTTGTTTCATTCATGTCTGTCTAGAACATGCCCCATTCAACCCTAAAGCAAGTTAGGCTCCCAAGGCCTAGATTTCTCCTAGGAAGAGGTTTTTATTAGGATTAGGCAAATTCCACCATGGAAGAGACGAGTGACATTTGTGCCTAAACCACTTCATGCTCTTCAACAATTAAACACACAATTAACTATGTATGAAAGAACAAATAGTGAAAGGAATCACCCATCTAAGGCTTGATTTCGGTATTAACGTCTTTAAGACCATTAAATCAATAAATCTATATAAATAACAAATCAGCCCTACTTGAATTTATAGGATCGGAAGGGATTGAGTCTCACTGTCTGAGACAAACTCAAATGATTTTTAAAATCATGAGTGGGGACACGTCAACCAAAGACTCTAATGCCAAAAAAATGCCATGGGTAACTTTCTAAATGTAATGATATGGTTTTGAGCCATTAAAGATATTGGCAACATCTAAATCATGAAAATTTCCTAACAAAGCTTAAGTAATGAGAAAGGTTTTTAGAGGATTTTATGTGCAGGGGATTTTCAAGATTAGAGGATTCTCATGTCCCTCTAGGGAAAATAATTTTTGTGTTGGAGGAAAAAAATAAAGCTCATTTTTTTTCTATTTAAAAATACCAAACAGAGAAAACGAGAGGAGTCTCTTGTATTTTTTTTCCTCCCATACAAAAGGATTTCAGAGGTAGACCATCAATAAGCCATGCCAAAAAGTAATTGAAAGAAAAAGTCAAACTTCGAATAGACCTAATCCATTGGGTGGGAAGTAATAAATTTTGTCCAAAGTACAAAATTTTAGCCAAAATTCATCAAATTAAGTTTAAATCAAAACATATTTTCAAAATATTAATCAAGATTTTAAAAATATCAATGAAATTAGTATCTCAAGACTTCACTTGATTAGTACAAATTTACTGAAAGCTTTATTTAAATGACTTAAAAAAGCTTTCTCAAAGATTATATTGCTTATTATGGTAATTATTGACTAATTGCATTTTATTCCAAATTCAACTGTCTAACCTACTACTTGATAATCACAAAATGGTGAAAGAAAAAGAGAGCAAAAAAAAAAAAAGCATAATCCACATCCATTGTAGGGAGATAAAAAAAAAGACAAACATGGGATGTAAAGGATAATGTTCACATTGTCTTTAATGATAGGATAAATAGCTTGAATCACTAAATGGACCCAAAAAAGAAAAACCCTCTAACTATTAAACTTAAATTTTTAAATATTTTAATTCGAGTTTGGTTCAAGTTCAAAACCCTCTAACTAACGGAACCTGTAAATATTTCGAGTTTTTTTTTTCTGATTCTGAATCTCCATCTCTTTAAAGTTCATGGGATTTTGACTTTTTAAGATTTTATAATAATATATACTAGTATAATTTTTTATTCTTATGGTTAAAAAATTAGCTTATATTTTGATCATGTGATATCATTGATATATATTTTTAATAAAAATTAGAGTTTGAGTGCGTTTTATTTTCAACGTTCATGAGATGAGACGGAAGAAACATGTGAACATGGAAAAGAAGGAAAAAGGTTATTATCGATGAGATTTTTCAGATTTAGAGGGTTAATATATAAATATTAAATTTTCTATCATTTTTTACTAATATTAATCAAAATAAATTCTTTATTAAAAATTTGACGAAGCAGAAGAATCCCTAGGAGTTGGTGAGCACAACATCCAAAAGAGGAGAGTCCTTGAAAGAGTGCATAATAGCTCATTGATCGAGGGCTCTTGCGCCGAAGATGAACGGGGCTAAGTGATCTGCCGAAGTTGTGGGATGTAAAAATGCATCGGTAGGGGAGCGTTCCGCTTAGAGGGAAAGCTCCCGCGCGAGCAGGTGTGGACGAAGCGGAAGCGAGAATGTCGGCTTGTAAGCTGTGTTCGGGGGAGAGTTCTTGTCTATCGTTGGCCTCTATGGTAGAATCAGTCAAGGAGGCCCGAGAGGCGGTGGTTTACCCTGTGGCAGATGTCAACGGTTCGAATCTGTGCCCCTAATAATTGCGTCATTGTGCCTAGCTGTGAGGGCTCTAAGCCACATGTATAGTTAGTTCAATGTGCTCATAATACAGTACAAACAGTAGAAACATAATACTCTCTCTAAATTAATAAATATTTATTTATCGATAAATTAATAAATTATTCATTTATCGATAAATCAATAACCCTAGTAAGATAATAATTTCTATTAGTCCCAAGCGTATTATTTTATAGGGGTTTTACTGTAATTATAATTTACACAACGGATAGTCATGTAATGAAAATTTAAATTTATTTTGATTGAAATGTTGAATATTTCAACTTTTAAATATTTTTTCATAAATATAATAATTTAATTATTTACATATAAGCCATCCAATAATAAAAGAAAAAGTAAAAAATAAATAATAAATAATTTCAATCTAAATATTCTAAATATTTTTCAGTGGTATATCTTTAATTATAATAATATGATCTCCAAATAACTTTCGATCTCTTAGTATATAAATTTGGTTTTGCAAATGATTTTGAGCTTCACATCTTGTGGTGAGAATGGTCGGTTTAGATGAGGTTACTAGAAAACATAAATAATAGCAGATTTTTCATCCAATTTGATTTAATTCAAAATTTAATTTATTCAATCTAACTTAATCTAAGTTATATAAAAAAACTTTGTAGAACACCACTCTTGAACACTTTCTTCAAACCAACCCCTTATCTTCACTTTCTCCATTTACATTATCTGTTTAATAGTTCATTTATAATTGTATGAGAATTAGTTTTATTCAGAATAAAAATAATGCCTTTATTTAAATAGATGCAAATAGATGTTAAAAAAATAAAATTCATTTTCAACAAATTTTTTCATAACCATTTCTTTCTACAAAATACACAAGCTTATTATTTGAATTATTTATTATATCCACTTTTATAAATTAATTTTTAAAATCAAGACAGACATTAACAAAAATCCTTAAAAAAATCCCTTCTCTTTTTTTTTAGTTTTATCCTTTCACATTAATAATTTGCTACAAGAAAAATAAATGTTAGAAAATATTTGTAAAATAGTGAAATTTAAAAAGCAGTTCCCACATCTAGGGTTAACGACTACAATTCGCACAGCTGTCTTCCTTGCTTTCTTCTCTTCTGCTTTCCTTTCTCGTTTCTCTGCTGCCAGTCTTCTCTCCGATTCCTCTTTCCTTCTCAGGCAAAATGCGGGGCGTTCTTATCTCTTGATGTATGATATTTGAATTTTCTTTCACGTCCGCCCAAAGTCCTCTTCAGTTCTCTTCTATATAACGGGCTGGGCATTGTGAAATGGAGAAAAGAAGAGAAGGAGGAGATGTCTGAAGTGCCAAAAACGCCGCAGTCTCTCTTCTCTCGGCGCTCACGAGTCTCTCTCACGTCACAGGTTTTTTCCTTTTACGATTTCCTTCTCTTCTTTATAGTTATTTCGCCCCTACTTCTCCGTTTCATTTATAATTTTTTTCATGTAAAATGAAGAAAAGGGCTGCAAAATGAAGATAAAAAAAAAAACGGAGAATAGGGTTTTTAATGTATTCCGCTTGAAATGATGATGATGATGATGATTTTCTTTTTTGGGTGGGTGGCTTTGTTATTTCCGGGCAATAGTTTGATTTTATTTGATGTGGGCAAATGTTGTTAGATCTACTTTGGTTGAGGATGTTTTTTTTTTAAATAAATGAAAATAAATGATTGGGTATCTTTCTCTCTCTCTCTCTCTCTCGGTCTCTTTCTATCGCCCATAGTTTGATTTTAGTTTATGTACTCTCTTTTTTCTCTGAAGTACTTGTGAGATTCCTTATAAAAATACTGTGTATTTGATCTTTACTGGATTATTGGCTTGTCTAGGGTGCGGAGTTTAAGTTTATTATCTGATTTATTACTGTTGTTATCATTCAACAAAACTGGTATTCTCACTGCTAATGACCCATGAAGGTGGATGATTCTTGGGTTGTTACCTTTCCTGATTAGATGATTCTGCCTAATCCACCCCAAACTAGTATTGGTCTGATCTCTATTTCTGTGGCACAAGAAATGCAGAAAACAGTATCCTGCTTAATGACGGTACAAACGAATCATAATGGTAATGATTTTCAGTATTGATTTAGTCTGGAAACGTTTAAAAATTTCTCAAATAATGTGCTTTGAGTTCCATGCTGCAGTGATGCAGAGTAGGCACATGGCACATACTATCCTTTTATCTACAATTTCTGTCTGATTTAAATTTTGGTTCAAGTCTTTTCTTGTGTCTGAATGTGCATTTGGTTTCTTTTCAGTATGATAATTTAATGGGAAGAATAATTGTCCCCATTGTTGGTGTTGGTCTAAACTGAATCATGTCATCTTTAATGTGGAAATTGAGATGTGAGTTTTGTAGATAGTAGTGGTTATGCTATACTTGGAGTAGAAAGTTTATTTTTTTGTAATTTCTATCAGATATTTATTATATAATGTATTTCTCGGATAGTTTGAAATAATGGAAAGGAAATTGCTTTCTTGAAAAATATTACACCCAAGTTTTTTTGGAATGATGAGGAAGTTTTGTCACAGATTTATTAAGTACAAATTTACCAAATGATGTTACATATGTTATTCATAGATTTCTTTTCTATTTGCAGTACAGTTCATGGCGAATTAAAAAGACTTATACCCATGACTTGAGCAGTCTCGGAAATTTTCGTCTGGTAAGATTGTGGTTGTCTTTCTTTTGATTATGTTTGTTATAGAGATCTTTAACATATAATACATACCTAAAAGGAAATTTTTAGTATGGCACACTCTTTAAACAATCACATTTGATTTCCACCGTGACCACAAACTGTTTCATTTGTATATTTTTAAGTTCTTGATAGTTCTTCAATTTTTTTGTAATTCATTTGTTTTTATAATTGCAACCTCATTTTTATGTTGAGTGCAACTAAATGCATCTTTTTAAAACAGATGATACAACTTTCCTTTTTGCACTTAAGTAGTAAATGCATCTTTTTAAAAATGTATGAACTGAATGCATCTTTTAAAAACAGATGTGGAGTTCTCTCTTTCTCCCCTCTCATCTCTTGGTATCCCACCGTCTGGAGGAGTGCTTGTGCATCCATTGGTTTGAGCAACATGGATTCTTCTCCTCCGAGTCCAAACTATTCCACAACCTTGTCAGATTACTTCGCCGATGACGAAAAGTCCTCTGGATCGGTCTTTGATTCGGATGACTTCTATTTCTCCCCTCTCCCCCACTCCCCATTGTCATTCTTCAGTTGCCAAAACGGAAGGACGAGACAGAAGAGACGGAAGCGAAGTACTGAAGGAAGTTCATGTTCTTCTACTCAGTTTGTGTTTTTTATTTTTTCATCTGCCTGGCCCGGGATGTGGGTGGCCTTTCATGTTGGCCTTTTTAGCTTTTGCCATGCCCGGGCTTTGTTTCTTGTTCTTATCTTTTTGGTTTATTTCTTAAAACTTTCTTTTGAGTTTTATTTGGTGTCTGTAATTGTTCTGTATTTGTTCGAAGCTCTCTTTTCAGTAACACGATAAAGATATCACTTGGGTCCCTCTGAATTTTTCTTATTTATTAGTTCCTACACCATTCTTCAAGCCTAAAACCTCTATATGGATGAATGGTTCACCAACTACAAAGGCATCGAAGAATGATGAATTTTTATTATATAGTAAATGTTGAATCATCTTTGAAGTTAGAGACAAATAGGAAATGACTTCTATGCATGCTTATTTCTCTCAATGCAACAAAGAAATCTGGAGTACTAGATATCAGGGGTCAAAAAATCGGCTCGGCCGATATGTAAATATCGGCCGATATCCGATACGGACGATATATCGGCCGATAATTTTATCTCTCATACCGATATCGACATTTTCTCTCTCCTCCGATATCGGAACCGTGAAAAAACCGCAAAAAACCGTGATGAATAGTGGTGAACCGTGAAAAAACCGCAAAAAACCGTAAAAAACCGTGGGCACCCTGAGAACCGTAAACCCTGAACCGCAGAAAACCGTGGAAAACCGCAGAAAACCGCGAAAAACCGCGAAAAACCGCGAATACCCCTGAGAACCGTAAACCGTGAAAAACCACGGAAAACCGCGAAAAACCGCGAAAAACCGTGTAAAAACCGTATCGGTGTTTAAAATTTTTTTTTTTAAAAAAAAATACCGATATTTTCGAATATCGGCCGATATTAGGGCCGATATTGGGGACCGTTTATCGCCCATATCGGCCGATATTCCAACTGTACGGCCGATACTTATCGTATCGGCCGATATTTCAAGGTTTCAAAAAATCGATATATATCGGCCGATACGATATGTATCGGCCGATATTTAAACCTTTGCTAGATATATAGTAGCTACTCTTGAAAGGAACGCCTCAATTTAGACTTCATCTCATCATCTTTGTAGAAAATTAATAACTACATTTAGATAATGACAGCCTACATTATAATTCTTAAATTTTCTTCTAAGGGAGAAAAACAGCCTTGCCTTTCTATTTCCTCCATTGATCTTGTACATAAGTCTTAAATCAATTACAAGTCCACTCATTGCTACCAAGGATGTTGGGGAGGCTGCGGGTTCGAGCTCCATGGTCTAACCTTGGTGGTTTTACATTAGGTATTACGCGGTTTCTTACATGTAAATTCAAAAAAATAATAATAAATAATAAATTACAAGTTAATTATTTTGAAATATGATGATAGTATAATATAAAATCATAATCATATAACAATTTATTATTTTCTAAATTAATTGCTAGAATATGAAAATTTGATAATCTTATTCTTACTTTGATATTTGAAGTGAAAATTGGAAAAAAGAGAAAAATGCTAAAAGTGTCTTTTTACTGGTTTCCCTCCCTTAAATTTAAAAAAATAAATAGAAAAAGATAATTATAATAGTTTTTAGATAAATCGAACTCTCTTAAAGACCGAATCACCGAACTATTTTAAAAAAACTGGTTTTAGTCAATCCATGTCAAATCATATGATTTGATTTGTCTTTGAAACCAGCCCTCACCATTAATATTAAAGTTTTCAAGCTTTCAAAGTGTGCTAGTCTAAGAAAAAACTCAGATACAAAATCGCGCCCAATTTTTTTAAAATATGTTACGTAGAGCAACTCGTTTTAGAGGAAGGGTGGATTAAATAAAGTTCAACTGGGTTGATTTATAGTCAAACCCATATCATTAATATAATATTATAAATTATATTAAATTATTAACTAAAATTTAATTTATGAGTTGAAATAAAATTTTATATAAAAAATTATTTTATCAATATATATATTTTAATGGTTGAGAGCAATGTTTTAAAAACAGACCTGTTTACCAAACTATTTCACGGGAAAGTTGGGTTAAATATACTGAGTCAAATTTGTACCGGTCAATATAATATGATATAATATTAAACTATATTAATAACAATTATAAATACCAAAAATTAATAATCCAAAAATATTTCATAATCTATGATCTCATACAGCTAATATTTAAGTCCAAATTTAATTTTTATTTAAATTCAATCTTTTGTCAAAAAATTGTAATGTGACCACGATATTTCATTTCTTTTATTAATATATATTTTAATCATTAAAAAATCATTTATTATAAATATTATTGATTTTTATTAAGTCTTTATTTTTATGTTTTATTATTTTTCTTTTTAAATTTTTTAACATCTAACGTTTTAAAAAAAAACTATATTTAAAATCTTAACTTATTAAAAATCTAAATATTTTTTTATGAAAGATAACTCACGCACACATCTAACTCACGCATACGGCCAACTCTTTTTGAGGATTCTTTACAGTTACAACCATTTTCGGCAAGTTTAAATAAAATCCCACATGGATGGGCTATAAAATGGCATGAGAAAGTTTAGAAACAGTGTCCTTGGCTGGGTTTTATGGGCTGGCACTTTGGGGTTGGCCCAATTGGGGGCACACGAAATTAAATATATTATTTTAAAATTTTTTTTTTGAATTTTCTCAAAAGACGTTAAGTTCCATAATTTTCTTCTAATATTTTAAAAACGGTTTTTTCAATGCAAGGGGTCACGGGTTTATTCCATTAACGGGGTTGACCCACAGGTGAAAGAGGGTTTTTCCGAGTTCTTAACCCATGTGGGTTTAAAAGCGACCCGACCCGTCATGTAGCCGGTGTCCGGTTGCGGGTCGGGTCAGGTTTGATAACATTGATGGCGCCAATGAATGAAGTTTGTATGATTTGCCATGGTCCACAGCAATCCACAAATCCTAAATCAAATTTTATTTTTCTCTCTATTTATATTCACATGCATAAAGAAGGGCTGTAACTCGGGTCGGGTTTTGGCCCGACCCGCATGACCCGACCCAAGAAATCATTTGGGTAGGGTCGAGAATTTCGATTAAATGAATCGGGTTGAGAAGATAAAAACTCGTATGAAATTCAAATCAGGTCGGGTTGAAGATTTTATAAGTTAACCCGACCGAACCTGACCCAACCCTGCTAAAATTAGGCTAAAATGGGTTCAAAATGCGGGTCAGGTCAGAATTCGTGTTGATTCGGATTAGAATTCTGGTCGGATCGGATTGAGAATTTAGGTCGGATTCCAAATATACCAACTCGGGTCGGGTCGGATTGAGAATTCAGGTCAGATACTAAATATTCAACTTGGGTCAAATTGGGTTTTAAAGAACCGGATCCATGCGACCCAAGTTGCAGCATTACCTAAAGTGATGCAGAAGAAAAAACAAGAGACTCGTATTACTAATGTTCCTAAAGTTTGATATTGGCTTGTACACGTGTCACTATTATTTGGGCCACAAAATATTTATGCCACATGTATTTGCCACATCACATTCGTACACGTGGCATTAGAAGGGTCCGCCGGCTTGGATGAGAGTGCTTTCTTCGATCCCCCATCAGCCGCGTCTCCATGGCGGAGCTCCTCGCTGCCACGAAGCACTTCGCCTCCGACGGCATCATTGGCGACGGCACTCCAACCTGGTGAAGATGCTCGGCTACTGCAGTACTGCATGGCTGGAGAAGACCGTGTCCTAATATTAATGAGAACAACCTAGTCGTGTTTATTTGAGTAATGAATGTTCAAATCAGCCCCAATGGCTACAAAGTTCCAAACTCCATGTCAGAAGAAAAAGGTTCCGGCTCTCTCTTGAAATTTCTTTTCGTGAACTTGTTAATCTCTATCCGCTATTGATATTTTCTAATAAAAAACT
Source organism: Chimonanthus praecox (assembly GCA_022113865.1). Classification (NCBI taxonomy): domain Eukaryota; kingdom Viridiplantae; phylum Streptophyta; class Magnoliopsida; order Laurales; family Calycanthaceae; genus Chimonanthus; species Chimonanthus praecox. The sequence continues at coordinate 43,125,538 of CM039095.1, forward strand.
TAAATATTTTTTTAATTATTTAAAGTTATGATAAGAAGATATTTTTTTAACTTCTTGATGTAAATGGGCAAGTTCAAGCAAGTCTATTAAACATAATCAAATATTTTAAAATAAATCATTTATATTATCAAAATTATATAACTACAACAATTAATAGGTAATAGTACTTTACATCATATATAATGGCAAGACATACAGACACTCAGGTTTTCTTTCTCTACATACTCAATTTTAAAAATTCGGATGAAATTATCATTTTACCCTTTATTTTTAAAGGAAAAAACAATTGTACCCATCATTCGACCGACCGTGTGATTAGTTTCAATGAATAGTTCGAATGGATTTCACCTGATTTTTTTAAATCGTATGTATAAAGAAAGAAAACTCAGATGTGTATGACTTACCTATATAATTATCTATTCATTATTTTCAACTATTCACCTTTTTTTATACGGTTCCGAAAGAATCTTCCTACTGTCTACACTCTACAGAGGCTCGAAACCTCTTCACCAATCACAGTTGCCAATTTATTTTTGCAGGTCAACATTATGTAATCATTTCTCCAAATTCATTTAAAGTTGTATTTTTAAACAGGAGACTTATTATAACATTAAACAACTGAATTAAAATTTCAAATATCAAATTATTTATTATTCTTCAAACTATTGTAAATTGATGCACCCTTCTTTAAGCTTTGAGACTTGAATGGTTGGCATCAACTCTACAAACTTACAAAGCTATAACCAAATAAAGGCAAAGAGAGCAAGATGGTTTTCTTACTAAGTAAAAACCAATGAGTGGTAAGAAATTGTAAAAGTCTGCAAAGTTGGTGGGCCAAAGTTGAGTCAAACATTTGGCTGCTTTAATGATAAGGCCAAGCCCCAATCTTCTATTTCTAAGTGGACACCTGATTGGGTTGGTCCAGCACATTTAGGCCCACTAATCTATAAGTGCTGCCTTTTTTTTTCACTCAATAGTAAAAATGCCGGACCCAAAGTGCATTTGCAGAAAAAAAGAAAAAAATCTTTTTCATCCATTAATAAGTGCCAATGTTAGACCACCCAAGTGCATTTATAATTTTACAACAGTCGAATCATTTTTTTTTTTTAATTTGAAAGTAGAACTCTTTAATCTGTCTGACTCAAAATCATTTTCAAATTTAATTAAATAAGTTCATCTAAATTTTTTTGAGGCACAGCTGAGTCCTGCCATATTAAATATGTTATTGATGAATTTCTTTTTTATTTGAAGTTCAGTTCATGGCTGTTTTATTAAAGGTCATGGACTTCCAAAATGTCATCTATATATATGATGGCCAAGGAAGTTAAAAAATCTTTTAAACAGGGCTTGAGTAGCTTCGCAAAGAATGTTGTTGCCCTTCTTTCTCCAAGAGCAACATGGATCCTCCGTCCTCTAGTCTATACCAGGGGTGAAAATCTCGGTATTGGCTAAGATATTAGTCGATAAATTTCTCTCTCTTATTTTTTTTATCAAAACCACCAATATCGGCCGATATATATCGTATCGGCCGAGATTATCATCCCTGATCCATACTATTCCACAAACAGTGGTTCGGACTCCTCTTCCTTATCCTCTGGCCCACCGTCATTTACCTACTCCGATTCCAGTCCATCGCTTCGGAAGAAATTGAGAAAAATGAAAATCAAATGGAAAGAGGAGGAAGAAGAGGGGAAGAAAAGCGAAGAAGAAGAGGAGGAAGTACTCCTCTCCTCCTTCGATCATAGTCCGAGTCTGAGTCCAAGTAGATGTGGGCGTCCCTTGCTCATTTTCTTCTGTTTGGTTTGTGGGCTTTTATGTTACTGTCTTCCTGGCTCGGGATGTGGGTGGCCTATGGCCCTTTTTAGCTTTTGCCTTGGGCTTGAGCTTCAGTAATTTGAACTCAACTCATCCTCCTTCGCTAATCAGTTGTCACTAATGTTGCTATACTTCAAACTAATTAGATTGAGCTAAAATTCCAGGTAGCTAAAATCAGTCTTCGCTAATCAGGCTTTGTATGGGTCTCGGACATTTTGCCAAAGACCTACTGGAACTTGGCCTCTGAACTGGCCTATGTACATGTATCAATTGATAGTGAATCCGCGGTGCTGCCTTGCTCAACATTGGTTGAATGTGGCCTCTGCGGTAGTAGTCTCTACATCTGTGTTGTTATGAGGGTGGGCTTGAAATGCAAATGTGACCATTTTGTTTCTTAGCTGTTATCTTTGGTTCTGGAAAAGATCATTGTTCACACATTCCCCTTGGTAATAATTGAAAAATTCTGTTCATAGGAACAAAGAGAAGAGAAGCAGATCTATTCTATACCCAATAGAAGCAGATCTATTCTATACCCAATAAGTACTAATATGCAATAGGGAATTAGTCCCATTTTTGGGGAACGAATGCATACTCATATTCCCTTAGAACTCAACTCCATGCCCTGTTGTCATGTTGGGCTTGATTGCCTAATAAGCGGTTTGGATTTTTTTTTTAAAATTTACGTATAAAAAATTCAGCACAGTCTTACTAAAACTCTCACGAGTGAGCCCATTACCCCTAAGACACACCAAGGTTAGGCCATGAAGGGTCAAACCTACAACCTCCCGCTTCCTAAAGCGGGAGACAACTAGTTGAGCTACACTCATGTGCTTCATCATTTATGTGCAAGTAAAAAGATCATCACAATTTATTTATTTTTCTCTCTAAAGTTTCATGTCCTTTAAAATTAGATATTCATGACTTCTATCAAGTAATTTCTTTTTGTGAAAATGATAAATATGCATATCATTATTGGTAGGTCTCACCTTTCATATTATATCATAAGGTGATGACATCAAAGAGCATTTAGTAGATGAGGTTTCAAATTCCGTATTGAAATTTTGTGGCCCACTCTACAATGATAAAATGGATAAAAAACTACCAATAAAAACTGGTTGTTGGAAAATTTGATTATTATGAACCCACCCAACAATAAGCAGTAACTCGACCACATTGTCAGTCAAACTCAGCAGTGCAAACTAACCGAGTTTCATCCGAACAATACCATCAAGTTTGGATGCAATCGAACTGAGTTCACATACAAATAATCTGTTCATTTCAACTCGGTAGCCAGTTTAGACTCTACTCAGCCAAATCGGTCCACCATGTGCAGCTGGCCAGCATTTCAGTTTCAACTCATGACTGAATTTTATAAGATTCATATATAAACGTATCTTTCAAACTCTTTCGTCCATATAGACCCAGATGAGCCAATCAAAAAGTTTACACCAAGTTAATGAGCCAATCAAAAAGTTTACACCAAACTTGGTACAAACTTGTATGCAAAGAATGTTTATTGGTAATATATAGGCACGAAACTAGTTTTATTTTTTTATTTGGAGCTGGTTTTTTTTTTTATGTTCTTCATTTTTCATTTGCAATTAGTCATTTTTTCCGCCCTGAACAAACTAAAATAATTAGCTTCTCAATAATAGATTTTAATCACATAATAATAATAATCCATTAATATTTGAAACTTGATACATACACCTTCAGATCCTCATAGTAAAGTTTAGTAGTAGATATCAAAAGACATGATTGCAACTGCATTTTCCCACACATGCTCATAAGGTAACAAAAGGGGCAGATCTCAAACTGGATTAACATCCATGACTAACTAATTATTCAGCGAGCTTAGGTAGAGAAAATAGAGGATAAGATGGTTGGATTTTGGATTCTCAGACAAACTGGCGAAGATAGTCCTCGACGGTGGTGTATTTGACATCGGGATAGAGCTGGGATGCCTCCACTCCGAATGATGGTTCAATCTCAAAGTTGGTATGGTCTCCCTTGACGAAAACGGAGTGGGCAATTGCCAAGATGACATTGAGAGGAATTGGAGCTTCTGCAAATATTTAGACAAAAATAGAAATCAGAAACCAATCATCATATCTTTTGTGTATGTTCCGAAGGATGGAAAACTGATACACTCTTGCAGTTCATCAGTAGGGGTGAAAAAAATTTGGAGATACAATGAAACAGTTCCAATGATTTGTATTATGTTTAAACTGACCTTGAATGTTCTTGAGAACTTGCTCTTCAGGGACATAGACTCTCTCCAGTGTCTTCCCGGTCAACTTCTCCCAGAGGGAGACAAGATCATTGAAGGAGATGGTGTCCGCAGGGGGTCTCAGATAGAGGATCTTGTTCAGGGTTCTTGGATCATCGACTGCTTTGACAGTGTACGTGCCAATGTCTTCTTCCTTGACAAAAACAGCTGAAAATAGGAAGACAATGATCAATACCTCAGAAAAAAGCAAGTTGAAAGTTAAGAAAAGACCGTTATTCCACTGCTCATGATTCTTTCAGTGTTTATCTATTCTTCCTATTAGCATGAATTACATTGATTTTCTCACAGAAGTATTTGTCTACCCCCTTCCATCAGTGTCCACCAACCTATAATCAAATGCCTGCAATATTTGGAAGGGAATTGATTGGTGGTATAGGCCATTCATATTAGGTCCAATTGTACATTTTATGGCTTAAATGGAAAAGTTACAAAAGTGAGCCAAAGATCGCTTGTTCACTCATATATACAATATACACTCGAGCTAATCCTTCCCAGTTTAATTCGAAGAATTGTCTATATCAACAAAATATGATCCCCTACAATCAAGAAAGAGTTGAGTAGCCAATATATTTCTTTTGGCCTACAATCACTACAAGATCGGATATAAAAATGAACGAAGCATGTACACTTGCATATGCAACAGTAGTGTAACATTGAATCATGCATAGCCTAGCCTGTGTGCAAAAGACGATTGAATGAGTGTGAAACTATAGTACTACTCTATTCATGTCAAACCACACATGTTTTATTGACCCCACCACATGCTAGTCTCATGGTGCTATCCTCCCACACCTTTCTTCAAACATGGTTTCTTGAGACAAGAAGCTTTAGCAAAACTGGTAAAGATTTGTTGTTATTATTAAAAGGTTGTGGTACGAGTCTCGTTCCCGTCAGACATGCAGTCGACTCATGAAAACACTTCGCCAAATCCAAATATAAAGGCCAACTCTAGCCTATGAGAAAAATATGATTTGAGTATGAAACTATAGTACTACGCTATTCATGTCAAACCACACCTATTTTATTGACCCCATCACATGCTAGCCAACTCCAGATTGATGGGAAAAATAGCTTTGACGATGATGATGATTACGTATTTTTAATAGTTAGATCTGATGGGTATCTAAGGAAAATCTATATACATTGTAACGTTATTGAGAGGGTCCAACGACATTGTAGTTGCAATCCATACCTTTTGGATTCCCATCCCCTAAGATAACAACTTTGTCTGTGGGAGGACCAGTGGCTCCTGCCTGTCCCAATGTTGGAAGGAAATACCCAGCAAAGAAGTTGGAAGGTACATAGGTGTATGGTATCCCTGCAGCCTCAACTTCTCGTCGTATCTGAGCTTTGGTCGCAAAGGCACTTTTTGCTGGCTCTACCGCATGGACACGATCCACGTCATTCCCAAACTCAGATGGGAAAAATCTCTGCAACAAACAATTGCTTTAGCCACATAATTTGACAAATGAGGATGCCTATATTCAATTCAATTGCCACAACATTCTAGTGAATTTGATTAACAACCTATGTTGCTCAGGTTCTTGTACACGTCTCTATGTTGAATTCTTCATGAATCCTATTTATACTCTTTAACATGATCATTTCATGATAATACTAATATAAAAATACTTTTTCTCTTGTTGAAATATTACAAATCAAATGACAAACATTAAGTAAACACTGAGACATATCATCTTTTAAAGTCTGGTATTGTCAGTGCCAACCCTGAGATTTCAAAGGCCCTAGGCGAACTCTTAAGATAAATCTTTTATACACTAAAAAAAAAAATCTTAAACAAACTCGTTGATGTAATGTGTTTCAACCAATAGGAAGGGAGAGTGTGCCGTATCAAATAGGTGAATGGTTAGCTGGTTGGGCTTATTATTTTGGACCTATTTTACTGGGTTTAATTTCTAATTTTTTGGACCTATATAACAAAAGAGTTTATGGACTTGGGGGCCCTATCTATTTGAGACCTTAGGCGACGGCCTACTCTGCCTATAGACATGACCGGGCCTGGATATTGTGTTGTGGTTGCCCAAAATTTTGGATGTGGATATCACTTTCTATCATCAAAATCTTTGAGCTTTGTTCAACTTTTGGTACATAGAAAATTTCTTTTTTCCCTAAAAACATCTTCTCATGAAAATGTCGTGTACATTTTGAGAAAATAATCATTTTTATGAAAAATGGATAATACTGATTTATTGAAGTAAAAATTATCTTTCCACGAAGAAAATACTATAAGTAGACTAAAATTTGAGCTCAAAATTTATTTTTTAGCAACTTAATCTTATCGGTCAAAGTCATTATCTTAATGATTTTTAATGATGCCTGATGATTTTGACCACTAAAATCAAGTGTTTAAAAGTTGAGTTTTGAGCTCAAATTCAGTCCATTTGTAACATACCATATATATTTTCAATCTGAATAGTTTGTATTATAATTCACTTTAAAATAATTTTTTAAAAATAAAAAAAATGCCCATGAACACACGTACAATGGATAAACGAGTCAAAAAATGCAATGGGCTTTCATAGACTTCTTGCAAAAGCCCAAGCCCGACTATTTATACAAATGGGCTCAAGCATTTAGCCCAAGTCTGGCCCAACGGACTGACATAGGTGTTCATTCTTTGTTTATGAACAATTCAAGTGGGTTTCAAAGAACAACCCTAGGTGAGACCAGCCATCTTTTTGTTTTCAATCTTTCAGTATTTGTCTCGATCTATGCCTCTAATAAAAATCTATTAACTTGCACAAGTAGTTCAGCTAATCTGAATTTCTAAAATTACACTAGAGAATTTTGATTTACCTCTTCTCAAAATTTACTTAATACACAAAGTTTACATGTAATTTTATAAATATATGAAATTACTCTTACCGTACGAGATAGAGTAAAATTACCAATCTTTAAAAAAGGGAGGAGAAAAAAAAACTGAGAAGTCGGAATGGATGAAGTCATTAGATATTTTCTATTCTCCCTGCTGTCGCTGAACTTTTCCTCCCTCAAACATTGAGGTTCCACGTGGATGGCTGAGAATATTTATCAGCGAGTCTTGTAAGAAAGAAATGGAGATGGAAGCGAAAAGGCCCACACCAATAAAAAGAAGTTAAAAGGGCAAAAAAAAAAAAAAGGACACACAAAGTCACAAACTTGGCATTTGAAACCAAAAATTTAGGCTATTCTCGAAGCCTAAATACGATCAGAGAGGTTGAGTGACTCTTATAATGAAATATGTCATGAAATGATTGATAATTTATTAAAATTAATAAATTATATTATATTATTTTGATTTTGAATTTTAATAAATATAAATTATTATTTTTAAGAATTAAATTAAATAATAAGATAATCAGATAAACATAAAACTTCATATATAATTTACTTATATAATTCTTTTTATATCACTGCTTCAAAATCAAGTTAGAAAAAAAATTCCGCCAACCAAACGTGAAAATGAGTTTAAAGATATAGCATATGCTCTACATCTAATCGTTAATGTTTTTTTTTATGACCAAAGGCAAAGGGCCCCAGCATTTATCAGATCCCAACTGGATGTTGATCCACCTTTGATAGGTTGATAGACGAGGTGATTGCATCTTAAATATGTTAGAAAGATGTACGGATCATCTCACAATCAATCAACCAAGGGCCAACATCTGACGGCTCAGATGAGGGAGCATTCATATTGACATTAAGCCATCCTTTGACCCATTTGTACTCTAGTAATCAAACAATCCTATCAACTACTAATTTTATTTACTTAAAACAAATACATAAACATATTTAAAAAATATTTTTTTATAATTGAGATATTAAAAGTTTATATTTGTTTAATAAGATTAATATATAATATTATACAATAATATTATTAGAAATCAAATTAGATATAAAAATAACTGCTCTCACCTTAACATTTCCAGCTTCTTTGATGGCCGCAATGATCTTTGTCTGATCAGCAAGCTGTCCGTGGCCCACCGTCGATATCACAACGTCCACCTGCTTAATCGCCTTCACCAGACTCTCATGATCGTACAAATCTCCCTAACAAGGGAAAAAAACAAGTCAAACAAATTATTTTTTTTAAAAAAGGAAAAATATCATCCATAAATTCTGAAAATTAAAATCCTGATTCCTGACAGGGCCATTTGTTTGCAGGGATACCGTTTTATGTAGAGTAAATCCAAGGCGAAAACACCATAACATAGAGACATTTTTCAATTAATCCGCGTATTCACTGGTGAAAATAAAAGTGAATGTGGAGAAAAATTATATTTAATATTTTATTAAAAAGTTAGAGAAATAAAATGGAAGATATTTTTTTTAAAGTTTTCTAATTCATCTCTAATTTAAATTCAAAATGCTTACATGTATTTTATTTTTTCTAACATCATAGGAAAAACATATCAGAAAGGGTTGGATTACCAAATAGAATATGCGATCTTTTTACCCAAATTTTCCTCTCTTCTTCATCAGATTTCCTACCATTTCTAAGAAAGTAAATTTCTTCATTTTAATCTTTCCCTGCATCCAAACAACGTCTAAATGTCTAAATTCCAACAAAAGCGTTACTTACATAGACGAGAGTGACGCCGTGGTTCTTGAAATTTTCAATAATCTTTGCCTTTGCTGGATCAGACACTGTTTTCTCTCTCACCAAAGCGAAGGTCGGATGCCCGGCCTTAGCACTCGCTTCTACGATGAATTTTCCGATGTAGCCAGTGCCGCCGATGAACAGAATCTTGCTCTTCTGTGCCATTTCCAAAAAGGTACTCTCTTTTCTCCGAAGAGCATGAGAGCGCTCCTAGATACTTATAGAAACAGAAGGAGACCGAATTTACAAAAATGCCCCCGATTGGTTGTGATATCAAATCCGTGACTCAGTACTAAAACTCGTTTGGGTTGTGCATAAATAACATAAATTAAATTAGTTTTGTATTTAAGCTCTTTAAAAAAATTATTTACACTAGGTATTCTGGGGTTTCTCAATGTAAATTAAAAAAAAATTATTTCTTTTATTTTTCTCTAAATTTTCTTGTAATTCAAAATTAGATATTCATGATTTCTATCAAAGTACATGCATATCATTAATGGTAGGTCTCACCTTTCATGTATCATCATAAGGGTACATTATTATTTTGTTTTTATTCCATTTCATAAATGCTTTTAAAAATATTATATCTTTGCTTAATTTGTAAGAAATCTCTTTATTTTTTGACATTCTGAAAGAGCTTCGAAGTTTTTACTTTGTTAAAAATCTTTTCTTTATCTTAATTCAACAAATGTTACATGGAGATTCTAATATTTTATTTTAAAATTTTGAAAGTAAATATGATGGTACAGTTCATTTTACTATATAAAATGAAAGAAGAGGTTTAAATTTATTTATTTTGAATTTATACATGGAAAATCGTAGAAAATCCAGCGTAAAACTCTCATGGGTGATATTCCTCTTTAATGTACACCAGATTAGGCCATGGAGACTCGAACCTAGCACCTCCCACTTCATGAAGTGGGTGATTAACCGATTGAGCTACACCCATGTGTACTAAATTTGATTTTTAAATTTGATAACAACAAAATAATATTTCTAACATGTGAGTTTGAACTTTACTTTTTGGACTTATAAACATGATTTAGAACGCTAAATTTTATAAATGTTTTGAATTGAGAAAAAGAAGTTCTTTCAAAGAACTTAAAAAATGCTTAGAATTTTTTTGAGAATATAGAAGAATAAAATTATTTTCAGGTTAAATAAAAATATTAAAACTGTAGTTCATATTTATCATCTATTTATATTAGCTTTAAAATGCACTATAATTCTCTATTAATTATATTAAATAAAAAATTAAATTTAATAAACTATTTGCATAAGTCTAACTTATTGTCATTAGAACATCATTAGAAAGTATAAATGTAATTTAAAAGATAAACAGGTATTTATTTTGAATGAGCTATTTTCATACTTATAAATATAGTGTTTCCATATAGATGTCTAATAATTCTAAATGATCAATTATTCTAGTAATGTCAATATAAATACTTATCACATTAAATTAATTACAAACTTATGAAAGTGAGCCCATTTTACAGTAAAAAGTGAATAATATCTAATATATATTTTGTATTATACGCATATAAAATGCTGCTGACATGAGCTGTATCGAGTTTTTGAGTCAACTCGGCAATTTAGCAGCTGAGTGCGAGAATGTATGTGACCGTGGTTTTGGAAATTCATGAATCTGGCCACATTCGACTCCCACGCTTCTCTCGCGCGTAGCTGGAATAAAATTATATTAGTATTTGTAGACTACTAAGGATCAACCAAATGAGGTAATAATAGATTCATTAAAATAGTTCTTTTTAATTTGTAATTTATTAAAATAATCTTAGATAAATTGATTAAATTATACTTTTAAAATGTCATAAAATTCAAAGATTAAAAAAATTATAATAATAAAATTTTAAGAGCTTTCAAATTATAATTTAATTAGGAACTTATCATTTAAATTAACTCAGAAAGAAAGAGTCCTAAGTTAGAATCTTGTCCCACCCGAGAGGGCCACTCCCCATAGTCTTATTAGGTGTGTATGTAGGGAGGCTTACACATAATGTGAAAACTAATCAAGTGCTTTAAGAGACTTGGACACTTCGATCATTAAAAAAAAAATCAGTGCTTAATTTGATAGGCCTCAAATGTGAATGAGGAAGATAACAGAGTGTCTTGCTACCGAAGAGACGTGGGTGAACAATTTTCTACTACACCCGAGTTTACTTAAGTGTGTCGTATATATAATATTTTTTATATATATTTATAATTCTTTACTGTGATTATGTTTAGTAATAGAGACTTATTTTTATGAATGTCTATTTAGCATATAAATAAAATTAACTACTTAATACATTGATTGACCCATAGCCTAATTTAATTCAACCTAGACCAAATTAAAAATGAGTAAGAATTTTAAAAATTATTGAGTTACGAGTGAATTTTTAAGTGTTAAAATATGGGTTGAATTGAAAAGTTTTAATTTAAATTTATTCTAAGCAAGCTTGAATTAAATTCTCAATCCGACTCAACCATCCAAATTAAACCCAACTTACATTGGACATTCATTTTCATCATTTTTGGATTTTTTTCTAAATTACTAATTAGAATACACTTGTTTGTGCCTTAGGATTTAGAATTTTTGTTAAGCATTATACTTTGAGCCCATGCTATGGACTTATTTTTATGAATATCTATTTACATAAAACATGTCATATAAATCAAATCAACTACTTAATACATAGATTGAACCATAGCCTAATTTAATTTGATCTAATTTGGTTGGATTAAATTAAAAATAGGTTGGAGTTTTAAAAATGATTGAGTTATGAGTGAATTATTAAAGGTTAAAATATTGGTTGAATTGAAAAGCCTTAATTATTATTTAATGTGAGCAAGTTTGGATTCCATCTAAATTAAACCCAACTTATATTGGAAATTTATTTTCAGTATTTTCATATTTTTTTCCAAATAACCAATTACAATACACTTGTCTGTGCCTTTGGTTTAGACTTTATAGTAGGCGTTGGTTCTTTTGTGACTTTGAGAAATTATCAGTTGTCTTATTCATAAAAATTGGTGTAAATTTTTAATCACAACATTTAAAAGAATAAAAAAATCTGGTGTACTTTAAAGTCAGTGGGTATCACTTGTTAGGATTTTACGCTGAGTTTCCTGCAGTTTTCCATACTCAAATTTAAATTAAAAAAAAAATCTTATTTTGAGGTATAAATTTAGCAAAAATCAAATTTTCAGTCAAGACCAAAAATTTCAATTGATATTTTAATCAAATCGACTATGTCAGCCGAAATTTATAAATGAGTGAAATCATCAAAATCTCCAAAAGTTAATCAAAATTTGACTGAAATTTCTAAAATATGATCAAAATTTAATAGAAATATGAAAATATTAGTCGATACATTTTTTTTTTGAAAAATCATTGCTATTTCTGATATTTAGATTTTAGCCCATATTAAATTAAAAAAATTCAGTCGATATTTCAAATATAACTCAGGACTCATGTTTTACTTTTTAAATTTAACCAATAATTTAATTTAAAATCTATAATTGAAAATTCACACCACAAGAATGATTTCTCTTTAGCATTCTTTGGTTCGGTAGACACTATAGTACGAGTTGGTAGGCACTCATATCATGTGCTCTCCAAAGTCCAAAGAAATGACCCTCCCAACGACCCACAATGAAGTAAAGAAAAAGTTAGAAAATGATTTTTGTACACAAATTTAATATTGAGATTATTCTATGAATAGATATTAAATTCAATATAATTTTAAAGAAAATTACACAATTAAAGAATATATGTAGTTTTTCTCTCATCTAGTTATTTTATTTATTGATTTTAAATCTTTATAAATTAGTAACTTATATTTATTATAGTATAAAAATCTAAAATTATTTACTTTATCAATAGTATTCAAATGGGGCCACCCATGAACCAAACCATGATTAAAGAGTGGACCGTAGAAGCCTTTGTCTTGCAAATGTCAAAACTACTAGAAGTTTGTCTAATTATTGGGGTACTAAAAGATGTCCCCCTCCGTAGAAAAAAATATTTGTGAAAAATAATAAAGATAGTGGTATTTTTAAAAAAAAAAAGGATATCTGGAGGTGAGATTTTAATCTCGGATGAATGTGTAAATCTCTCAATCTACACACACTAGAAGTAAATTAATGAAAAGAAATCACATGAGAATTGGCTCGGAAGAGGTGGGAAGAATCAAACTCAAGACCTCGCTTCATGAGAGAAGCATTTTGACCGTCAAGCCAACCACTCACATGGATGTAGCTCAATTGGTTACCTTCTACCTCAAGAAGCGGGAGGCTGCGAGTTCGAATCTTTATGGTGTAATCTTGGTGTGCCATAGGCAAGAGTTTAAAATAGGAGTTCTTTCCTATTTTTTTTTTTAAAAAAAGATCGATATCAGCCGATATTTGGACTCTTGACTTTAGGGGTAGTGGGCTCACTTATGAGAGTTTTTATGTTGGTATCTCATAAATTTTTTTTTTTTTAAAAAAATTGTATAAAAATGTGATGATGATAGACTCTCATGATAACAATTCCAGTCTTCCACGATGTGACGATGGAACCACCACATCGCTTTGCAAGCAACCTTTCATGATTGTCTTTACTTGTACCAGCTGAAATCATTACCCAATTCCAGCCTTGCCATTTATTTATTTTCTTAAGTTAGTTTAATCTTTTTTTATTAGGTTTATGGGCCAAATTTAATAAGTGGACTCTAAGATGGAAATCTTCAAAGTTCAAACTACAAACAGGAACTTTGATGAGTTTGAGGGCAAACTCTAAGATAGATTTTGAGGGATATTTTTTCTTAAAAAACATTATTTTATCTATAAATGGTAAGTGAAATTGTAATTTATTATATTATTTTAATTATAAAAAATTTAAGTATCAATTTTTAATATTAAAATTTTAAATGTTGATTATATAAATAAAATAATTAAGTGACGTAGATAATCAAACACCTTCTACCTTCCCTCTTAAATATATCACCTTAATTATAAATTTAGTAATTTTTTGAAAAATTGTTTGACCAAAATTTATTAGATTTCAGCGGAAATTTCAATCGAATTTTAGAAATCTGTTTCAAATCCAGTTCAAATTTAGAAAATATCTATCAACTCTGAAATTATAATAATTTTACCTATTTTTTATTGAAATATTAGTTAAAAGATTTCAATTCCTTAATAAAAAGTTATTTTCAATCGAAATATGTAACACAGCCTTATGCAGGATGTCATGAGATCGTCACAGAGTCGTCATACAGTGAAGACTATGACATAAGTGGACAACGACACGTGGAAGTCAATTAGGGGACGATTTATTATAAATCCTAAATTATAATACTATGCCTTATTTTTATAGTGTTTTAAAAATTGAATCCACATGATTTTTAAAATTTAATACGATCAAAATTTTAACATCTTTAAGACTTTTTCTAATTCCTTTTTGACCTTTTCCTTCTGAATCATCTTTCATCATCATTGTTATTATAGTACCATGTTTATAATATTATTTTAATGTTTATATTTTTAACATTAATTTTATTTTAAAAATTCTTATCACTTGACTATATTATAATAATATTATAGTTCAAAAGGTTTCATCCAACAGTCAAATCTAATCAAACAAAACTTTTATAAAAATAATTATTCTTCAATTTTTAGAAAGATAAAATATTTATTGTAGTGATATCTCTTCCCTGTGTTTTTATTTTTAGATGACTATTGAAACTTAAACTGCTCATTTAATCTAAATTTAAGTATTATAACACTTAAGAGAAAATAAAATTATTTTTATGTCAATAACTAAACATATATAATATTCATGTAAAAGTGGATAAAATTAGAATAAAGGATTTTAAGATTAGACAAAAGTTGTGTAAAAAATGCTAAAAAAAGAAAAGAAAATTTGAAGACTGGATTTGATCAGTTTAAATTATTGGGCCCACCATTATTATGTAAGCACTTAAAAATAGAGAAAATTCATGTAAAAAATATAAAAATAGAAAAATAATTTATGAGTTGATTGAATGAATTTAAATATTTTGATATAGTCATAAGAATTGCACAATTTCTTTAAATAATGACTTTTACAAGACTGTCACATATAATTTCTGCATACTTTTTATAAATAAAAGAAAAAAGACGAAAATTAGGTTCTTATATTACCTAAGAATTGTTGAAATTGCTCCTATCGAACTTTGATATTTTGTTTTCAAATACATATAACTCTTCTTCTATTCTATTTTTAAACTTAGCTTTTCTAAGTAGAGTGTTGATATTGTTGATTCAATATATTATGTATTTTATAATAATATTAAATAAGTTAATTAATTAGTATATGATTAAAATTTTAATTAGATATTTATTCATTGATTACTTACTTTAATTATAAAATAAATTAAAAGATGACTCTATGTTATTAGGATTGGGCTTCCAACCCAAAAGACTAACCTGATAGATGGACTGACCCATATAAGTCCTTAGTTTTCTTCCCTCACAACCGATGTGTGATTTTTATTCGTACTCCATCAACCCCTCTCGATCAGGACTCTCTAGTAGATAGAACGTCGCAAATCATCCCGTTCAATTAGAAGATCCCTGAGTTCATATGTCGTGGCTTGAGGACCTAACTTTGATACTATTGTTAGGACTACACTTGCAGTCCAAAAGACTAATGTAATAGGTGGAGTATATCAGTTCTTAGTTTTTCCCCCTCACCACTGACGTGAGACTCTCGTTTGCAGTTCTCACCCCAACATATACTGTGCGAAGTATGAGCCATGAGTAGTTTTTAAGAAGGCAAAGAGACTACTTCATTATCATCATTAGGGGTTTTAAGTCGGGTCGAACCGGATCTATGTTAATAGATGCAAGATCAAGCCTGATAAATCTAACCCGAGCTTGAGTGGAGACAAGCCGGCTCAATTAGACTCGTTTGACGATATGGGTCTTCAAATGTGTGGTCGGACCGAAGGTGGAAAGAGAGGGTCCGAGCTTGGTTAAAAAAAAAAAAAACATCTATCTGCTTAGTCAGCATCGTGTGGACCCCACACGATACATTTTCATCCGTCCATGCAGAAGAGGAATCCTGTGATGATAAGAAGCCGATTTTCATGGAGAAAATCTGCAGAGAGTCAGTGCCAGCAAGAAATTAGGACAAATCTGGAACGGGTATCCAGAGAATGAGAAGGAGAAGGAAATAGAAAATACCCAGCCAAGCTTTGCAAGGGACGGCTGCTAAGTGGAATGAGATTAGTTTAAACATGGAAAGAGAAGATAATAAACTAAGATAAAGAAGGAGGGTGAGATCGGTTCATGCATGCCAGGTATGGTGAGATGAAAATAAAGAAAGCACAGGTGGAAGAAATAAGGCCCATGTGTACGAATATTAGATTAGTATTCTAAGTTATTTGTTTTTCTTTTATTATTATTTCATAATAAGGCTATAAATATATTGTTAGCCGAGAGATCTAGGTTAGACTTTTTCATTATATGAAAAATTACTCAAAGCTTTTGTGCTTTTTCATCAGATTGGTGAGTTTTCATCCCTTTTGATTTTAGTTTATTATTGTGTGAATTAAATTGCAAATTTCACGTGTAAACTAAGTTATGAGAAGGTTCTTCGAGTTACACCGTATTTAACTTCGAGAACAGTTTTTTGAATACTGGCCGTTCTTGAACTTGAGAACACCGAGTTTCTTCATTGAAATCCTTGATTCGGGCATAAAACTCCGGGTCTAAATCTTTATATGCAACTTGGCCCCCTAGAACCAGGTTTTGATCACTTTAATTATTTTTCAGTTAATAAACTTTTATGAATATTGTTAAAAAAAAACTTTCATAAATTTTAAAATATGTGGAGTTCATAAGAAGCAACTCAATTGAAAAATTCTATACTTAAATATGAAGCCCATAAAAAATACTTCAACTATATTAATCAAGCCATGTTTTTTAGATAGTGATCTTTGCATTATGAGTAGGGCTGCAACTCGGGTTGGGTTTTGGCCCGACCCGCATGACCCGACCTGAGAAATCATGCGGGTCGGGTTACAATGGTCGGGCTGTAGGGTCGGGTTGGGTTGAGAAAAGAAAAACCCGATTGAAATTCGGGTCGAGTTGGCTTGAGGCCTTTAAATTTCAACCCGACCCGAGAAGATCCGACCCGACCCGACATAACTTAATATAAAAAGCTGCCTTTCCTCATCCCAAACCCTAGCAGAACTGCAGAAGAGAAGAGAAATGGGAGAGTTCGATAGAAGGAAAAGGGAAAAACGACATTGAGAAAAGATGGAAAGAAAGCATTGGGGGACAGAGAGGAGGCGACTCAGCTCGACTGCCTCCGCGCCTTGGTGGCTAAGCTCGTCTGCACCTTCCTTTTTGTATTCATCGGTGTCAGTACCGCCATGGCTGCAGGTTCTCTCTCCTCTCAGCGTCTCTTCTGGCGTTTAAAATCGACAGTTTCTCTTCAAGCGTGACGGATTTTTCTCTGTCAAGGTATAGAAATCACTCTTTTTTTTTTTAATTTTTCCCATCTGGACTTTTACTCATCGCAGCCAATTTCTTGTTCCATCTAGTATTTTTTGGAATGGGCAAATCTTACATTATTTCTAAAGATTTGAGATTCGTGCGCTTCTCATCCTTGCTTTCCTTTTCTTCTTTCTTTAAATTTTTATTTCTCCTCTCTGATCTAGCTCAGATTTCGTGCATGATCTCTTCCTTTCTACCTTTCCATGGTATCCATTTTCTTAGGGCTGCAACTCGGGTCGGGTTTTATCGGGTTAAGGGTCGGGTCGGGTTGGGTTAAGGGTATTACAATCTCGGGTCGGGTTGGGTTCACTAAATCGGGTTTTTTATTCGGGTCGGGTCGGGTTGGGTTCAATGTAGTGTGAGTCGGGTTAGGGTTGGGTTTATTAAAACCTGGCTCGCCCGACCCGAGTTGCAGCCCTAATTATGAGTTTTTATCACGGTGCACCAAACTTTCCTCCTTCCCTCTCTTTCATCATTCTCAAAAGTAAGGGCACTTTTAAGTTTGATGCACCACGAGAAAAACTCATGGTGCAAAAATCACTACTCATGTTTTTTTTTAGCTTGTTAAACTTTGAACCTTAGTTGTTAATTCTATTCTAATCAGGGGTATAAATCTCGGCCGATACGATAAGTATCGGCAAGAGAAAAAAAAATCAGTTGAATTTCGGTTGTAGGCCCAGGCCAATATCTCGGCCGATATTTATATTTCTTATTTTTTTAATTAAAAACAACTTTTTTATTTTTTAAATGATTTTTTTCAAAAAAAAGCCACTGAGATTTCCAAATTTTTTTTTTGAAGAGAGAAAGATCTCGGCCAATACGAAAATTTGGCCGAATTCTCTGTTCGGCAGAATTTTCGACCCCTGATTCTGATGCAAACATCGACCTCGACGAACCCGACGTGAGCCCGATCAAAGACGAGCCGACCCAATTATATCAGATTGATGAATTAGCTCTTTGAATTTATGCATGGATCAACGGAGAGAAACGTGGACCCAGACATAATCTATTGGACTTAATTATATGTAGATATGGATCCATTTGCATCAACTTGGATTTGGACCCGTTTAACCCCTTTTAGACACAAAAGCCCAGTAAACCAAGTCCTGTTGTTGCTTCAAAGGTCCCACTCCAAATCCATGCAGTAGCCACTTCACCATTCCAGTAGATCCCAATGAGCCCTAGTCGAGCAAGGACTCTTTGGTGTTCGGATCAGAGGGAAATCAATTTTGGCAACTGACCATGAGTGAAAACTCAGTGATGTTGCGTTTGGAAACATGCCCAAATGGTGTTTTCAAGTTTTGAAAACCAACTTTAGACAATAGTAGGTCTTTAAAATCCAGGATCATGGAAAAGAAAAAAAAAACGACATGATGAGAGGAACTCGGCGCTGCTGCTGGGCGAAAGGGAGAGAGAAAAGGAGGAACGAGAAAAAGAAGAGTGAATCTAGTTGATGAAATGGAATGGATTGGATCAATTCTCATACCGAGTTTCACTTTGGACTCTTCAGTTCTGTTCCGATCAAAATGGGAGAATCTGAACTAAAGAATCTAATGAGATTTTTTCCTTGCAAATCTTTTTCACTCCTCTTGTCTCTCCTTCTGGTTCCCCTTTTCTTTACAAATCTATTTGGTCTTCTTTTGCTCCTCCAAAGTGAAAACTTTTTGTTGGGGGTAGTATTTTTTTTTTTTTTTTTGAATAATGGTTAGATTTATTAAGCAAAAGAACACATAGGGCCCAAAAATACAACATTAGCAGCAAGCCTGAGCAAGGTAGAGGAAAACAAAAACATGGCCAAAAGCAAGGTCAAAACGGTGTGGACAAACCACAACCCAAGGGCCTGGGAAAATGCAGGCAAGACAGAACAAGGAAAATAGATTAGTTCCCTCCTTGATAGCGCATAACACCGAAAACATCACTGACCAACCCTATGTTGTTGAGGTGATCAGAAACACCATGAAGTAAATCAGTGGAGTTGCACATCTCGATGGAGCATTGCAGACGAAGGAGAAGGCTTTTGATTGCAGCAATGTGAGTACAAGTTTCCCAATGAATGTTGCAACCATTAAGAATACTCAAATGCTCACAGTTGTAATACAAGACCTGTTTGAGATGAACCTTATTATGCAGAAGACTTTGAAGACAAATTTGAATCCCAACCAAGCAGGACGTCACACGAGCAATCCAAGGCATAAACCAGGGAACCAGTAATAGTACTGTGCTCATCAAGGTAAATGGAAGCAAGACTGATAAGGTTCCGATGTAGGATGCAATCAATCAGCAGGCAGGATTGAGGATTACGGATTGTAGGGCAACATTGCTGACAACAGATATGATGTTAGAGGAGCATAGTGGAGGAGGCAGGTCCCAAACGACACCAAAAGCATTTTTAATATTAACCACGTCCTTGTTGGAGAGAAAAAAAATGAGACTAGACCGAATTTCCCAACGAATAACAGCAGTAAGGCAGGAAGAGGTTCTAAAAGAGTGGTTGAAAATCCTGAGTTCTCTCTCATTCCAGCAGTGCCAAATCAGTGCCGGAAGCGCGAGTCCAGCAGCAAGAGTTTCCAAGCTAGAGGGACGAGAACTAGTCAGAAGCAAAGCACTTTCGACGATCCCATGCCCAACTGGGATGTAAGCGAACTTAGTCAAGAGGTGACACCACACGTCCTAAACATAGATGCAATCAAGAAGATGTAACTTTGTTTCCATAACGGATTGACATAGAGGACAGATGGTGTCATAACTGAGGCCCAAACCATGAAGAAAATCCTTTGCTTTCAGCCCTCTATTGAAGTAGATCCAACTAAAAACAAGGTGTCGGTTTATGTTCCCCCTAAACCAAGTGAGGTCAACCCAATCGGCAGAGAAATATTGGCCTACAGATAGGACAGAAGAAATCTTGAATAGTCCAGAACCATCCAGAGTCCAAACAGGTTGGTCGTCAATTTTGTGGCGTGGGAGGGAGATTCCCCTGATTAATCTCCAGATTTCCAACAAGTCCCCAGATGCAACATTAGGAAGCTCCCAATGCCCATTGCAGATCAACTTGTTAGGATCAGTGGCTCTAATTCTTCTAATACTTAGGGGAGATTATGAGCAGTTGCTTAATATAATGGATTTCTAATTGGAAGGTTGTAAAATTAGAAATTGTTAAAAAAGAGGTGGTTCTCGGCTGGGTATATTTGTGTCACGGAAGCGGCTAAGCATAGAGGAAGTGCTCAGCATACACGGTACAGAGGGACGTGTAAGAAAGAGAGACTCAACACCACGATCAGCGTGTTGGGCTGGCATACAGAGCAAAGGGGCGTCTCAGAAGTGCTCTCTGCTAGTGAGAGAAACCAGCGACCAGATCTGGTCTTTCTCTTCTTGGTCGGATTAATACAGTAGAGTACACAGGAAGCACTTCAACATCGCCAGTTCTGCAGCAAGGCAGGATCAGGAAGCTTGGGTGTTGTTAGTCTAGGAGGAACACAACAGAGATCAGTCTACTTCACGTCGGTGATCGGGATCACGCGTGTTTCGGGTTTGGGTTATTTTTTAACTCAATAAATATATCTCTTGTAACTGTGTTTGTTATTTCTCTCTTAATAAAAGGCTTTACACGCTCCGTGGACGTAGGCCGGTTGGGGCCGAACCACGTAAATTTGCTTGTGTTGGTTTGTGCTTATTTTATTCCGTTCGTTTATTCTTGTTTATTCCGCTGTAAGCGCTAACACAACTTACTAACAGTAAAGTCCTTGGCCTTACGGAGGTCAATAATGGCACGTTCCCCGAACTGATCGGCAAGAATGAACCCAAGTTTCACCCATGGGTCAAGCCAGAATTTAGTTTTGAGCCCGTTCCCAATTGCATGAACCACCCAGCCTTTAGTTTTGTCTCTAAGATTCAAAATAGATTTCCAACCCCATGATGCAGTTGAGGTCGAATGAGCACCCCAAATGCTCCGTCCTCTCAAGTATTTTCAGTGAACCCACCGGATCCAAAGGCTCTCTTTGTCGCAGATAATAGTCCAAATCTGCTTCATGATGCAAGCCCTCCACTGGCTTTGGATTTACAAACCTGAAACCAATTCACCATATGAATTCTCTTTGTGGGGCTATTCCAGAGGAAAGCACGCATAATCACCTCAATTTTATCCAAACAAGTCTTGGGTAACAGAAATGAGTTGGCCCAGTAGGGATGAAGGCTGCATATAGTAGATTTTAACAGCTCCAATCTACCAGCAAAATATAAGTTCTTGGCAGTCCACCCTTTGATTCTTGTTCTAACCTTATCCAAGATATGAGCATGTAGAAACTGATATCATAACACCATAACATTGGATTTACGTGGAAAATCGATAAGGAAAAAACCACGATAGAAACGTAGATTATTATTCACTGCTTGAAAAATCTAATTACATCAATGATACATTTATAGGAAAAAACTCAAGGAAGAGTCCTAACAGGTTTGGAACATAGAGTCCTACTCAACCTCTCAAGGAAGAGTCCTAATAGGTTTGGGACACAGAGTCCCACTCAACCTCTCAAGGAAGAGTCCTAATAGGTGTCTACTCAACCTCTTTTTCCTAATTTAACACTCCCCCTCAAGTTGGTGCGAAAATGTCGATTGAACCCAACTTGGACAAATTATCTTGGAATTTAACAGTAGGGAGGCTTTTTGTGAAGATATCAGCTAATTGTTGATCACTGCGAACAAATGGAGTAGAAATGGCATTTGCTTACACATTCTCGCGCACAAAATGACAATCTATCTCAATTTGTTTGGTTCTCTCATCAAACACAGGATTTGAAATAATGTGAATAGCAAATTGATTATAGCAAAACATTTTGTTCGCCGAGTAGAATGAAAGCCTAAATCTCGTAAATAAGGATCGAAGCCAAATCACTTCACTGGTGGTTAAGGTCATTGCACGATATTCTGCTTCTGCACTTGATCTTGCAACAACGCTTTGCTTTTTACTCTTCCAAGTTACCAGTTTACCTCCTACAATTGTACAATATCCCGTTGTAGACTGTCGATCAACTGGGCAACCTGCCTAATCAGCATCAGTATAAGAAGAAATAATACTATTTCCATTATTACGCATCCATATACCCCTTCCTAGTGAATATTTTAAATACTGTAAAATTCTATGGACTGCATTCATGTGTGTAACTCTAGGTGTATGCATAACTCCGCTGACTAGACTGACAACATATGAAATATCTGGCCAAGTAATGGTTAGATAAATTAGTCGACCAAAAAATCTTTGAAACTGACCAATATCAGATAATAATTCACTATCACTATCAAGCTTGCCACCACTGTCAATTGGAGTGTCTGAAGTTTAACTCCCAACTTTCCAATATTCTGTAACAGATCCAGCATATATTTTCTTTGATTGAGAAATATTCCCTTCTTTGAGTAGGTAACTTCTAATCCAAGAAAATATTTTAACACTCCTAAATCTTTGATGGCAAATCTATTGTGCAGGAGAGTCTTAAGTCTTACAATTTCTTTTTTATCATTGCTTGTAATTATAATATCATCAAAATAGACTAAAACAACAGTTGTATCAAACACACTTTTCTTGACAAACAAAGAAGAATAAGATGCACTCCTTTTAAGTCCGTTACTCATGACAACAGAGTTGAGCTTAGCATACCAAGCACGAGGAGACTGCTTAAGTCCATATATGGCATTTTTTAGCTTGCACACAAATCCAACTCTGGATTCTTGTAAATGACCCGGTGGAACACTCATATACACTTCCTCTTCTAGATCACCGTACATGAATACATTTTTAACATTCATCTGAGATAATTCCCAACCCTGATTTGTAGCTAAGGATAGAAGAACTCGAAAAGTGGTCATCTGTATAATCCTCTCCATAAATTTGGGTAAAGCCTTTGGCAACAAGTCTTACCTTATGTCTTTGTACAGTTCTGTAATGCCCCGACCAGGAAGTGGGCCCGAAACATTACTGTTTTTTTTTTTTTGAAAACTAATCTCCAAGGCATCTAAATGGGCTGGATCAAAAGTTAGGCTCAGGAGTCCATAAGTTTCTCTCTCCTCCGATATTTCCATATATTTGCATTTTGGTCCGAAAACTTTATGGTAATTTCAGAAAATTTGGGGCTTCTTGAAAATGTAATTTTTTTATTAAATATCGGTCGTATACATATTCAAATTATTTATTTAAGTTTCGAATATGATTAATATTAAAGTTAACAATAAAATGAAGAGAAATGATAAAAAAAATTAAAAATTATGAAAAAGTATGTAAGAAATTTTTGATAAATTTAGTGATTAAGTATTTTCCATACTTTTATACTAATTTAAGATAAAACAATTAATAATAAATATTTAAGATCTCTTTTAAAAGCTAACATCATCAAAAGAAAAAAAAAATCAACAACAATCTTACCGGCTAAATTTTCCGATACTGCTCAAAGTTTCAGCTTATGTTTTTATTTTTGAACATTTTTCTCTCAAACATAAGAATAAGGTTTAAATATAAATACACAATAATACAATATTATGTAAATATTGTATAACAGTATAACAATATATTGTAATACTGTATAACAGTATACAATATAGTTATACTGTTTGGTGTCCAATAATAGTATGTTATACAATAATGTTGGGTACTTGTATTAGATCTCTGGAGCCTAATTGTCAGATATTTATAGGTGATCTCATTCCTACTGACCTTGTTCGGAGGTCGAGCAACTTTTTTTATTAGAGGGTGATGAACACCGTAAAATTACAAATTTGCCCCTTCATATTAGATTAATTAGTCCTTATTTTATAAATATTAGATATATTTAAATGTTGTTTTTAGTTTTATAGTTTATTTTGAAAAAATATAAGAAAAGAAAACAAAGATGATAAAAATGGCTAAGTCAAAAGTTCAATCGACATCACTTTCAGAATGGGTAGATTAAGTTTCCTTCTATACTCTTATTTAAATTTTATTCAAGTCGCATTTACCAACCCTTCTCGTTTTCTGTCGATCGGGGTACCCGACACCTGAAGGAAAGCCTAAAGAAACTATTATCATCTTTTTCTTCTATTTCCATTTCTTTTCTATTCTTTTCTTTATCTGGTTGTAGGACTAATGGGAGAAAAATAGAAGACAACAACACAGAACAACAGCTGCTAGATGAAGTTGTCAATGTTCGAAAAGCTCTGAAGCAAGAATTAGACAAACATCAAAATGTCCATATGTCTGTTGGTATATCAGGCTCCAATAAGTTCCAAAGAAACTGATGGAGGCTCAAAGGTTGGACTGCCTCCCACAGATGGGATGCCTGCAAATCCTCAAGAGTTGACATCTAACTCTTCCAATGAGCTCTCTGCTGCTGAAAGACAAGATTTACAGAATAAGATGACAAAACTCTTGTCAATGTTGGATGAGGTTAATAGAAGATAAAAGCAGTATTACCATCAGATGCAGATAGTGGTGTCATTTTTTGATGTAATAGCAGGGTGTGGAGCTGCCAAACCATATACATAACTTGCCCTCCAAACGATCTCATGTCATAGAACGGTGCAAACAGCAGCCAGTCAGAGTGCTAAGGTTGATGGAAAAATAGCAGCCAGCAGTGGAGAGAAGAAGGGCAGCCAGATGAAAAGAGATGGAGCAGCTGAAGCCAACAGTAGCAGCATCAGTCTGCTGCCCACATGAGCAGCCAGCGACGCACACACGCAGCAGGGCCTGGTCCTCTGAGCCTGTTTCCAACGATCAAACAGCTGAAGGAGAACAAAGCGGCAGCGGCAACCGACAGTAGCTGCGATCTCAACACTGGAGTAGCCAGCTGAAGCCAGCACACTTGCAATCCAAGCAGATGGCAGCCAACACAACAGCAATCTGGGCAGCCAGCACTGCACACAGATGCAGCAGCAAGGTTCCATCGCAGTCAGCTGGGGAGAAAAACAGCTGCAACCAACACAAGAGATCAGAGAGGAGTCTGAAGGAAAGCAGAGGATCAGCCGGCTAAGGCAGCAAGTAGAGAAAAGAAAGAAGAATTGAGAAGAGATGACCAATAGCAGCAAGGGAAGAACAACAAACAGAAGGCAGCCGACTGAAGCGGGCAGCGGCCAAGAAGAGAAAGAAGACAGCAACTGAGAAGGACAGCTCTGTCCTTTCAAACAGAGAATGAAGACGGTAGCAGAGTAGCAGCAACGGTCAATAAGCAGAACAGCAGCAATGACCAACAACAACCAGCTGAGAAGGGCAGCACGGCCTGGACTTCTGGCTGGATCAGGTGCCGAGCAAACAACAACAGAGGAGAAGAAAGGCAGCCAGCTGAAGCCAACAGCAACCAGCTGAGAAGAAGCGGGGCACAGTGAACACAACAGCAATCCGAGAAGAGGCATGAACAGAGCACTGAAGAAGGCAGTTGAGAAGAGAACAAAGAGCAGCGCAACCAGATCATACCAGATCTGTGTTGCAAGTAGCAGCTGGGAAGAAAAAGGAAGTCGGAATCCATAAATAGCAGGAAGATGAAACCAGCTCAGAGAACAACAACAGCAGCAGCAGAATCAGTCTGCTGCTCACATATTGCAGTTCGAGCAGAGTGTCGGAACCGGAACAACGATGGCAGCAAGGGGACTAAGGCAAGCTGGGAAGCTTTGTGCATATGTGAAGCAGTACAAAGAGGGCTGAGTTTCCACGGTTTTTGAAATTCAAACAACCGATGAAGAGGTAAGGCGGTGACTGAACCTGATAGAGCTGGGAAGATAAGATAAGAAGAAGGTGGGTTGCCGAGAAGATAGAGATAAGGAAGAAGATTGAGCTGCCGATAAGATTTGGATGAGAAGGCAGCTGAACCGATAGCAGCTGGGTTTCAAAAATATGAGGAGGGATAAGATTAACCGATGGCAGGTGGGTTTCAAAGATAAAGAACAGATAAGAGTTAAGAGAAGATAAAAAAAGGGGGGGATAGTTATCTACCGATGACCTGAAAAGAAAGATAAGGAATTATTTACCAATGAAGAGATAAGGCGAGAGAACAGATACTTGAAATATGCTCAGCTCAATAAACCAGAGAAGGATAAGAAGGGAGAAGAATAAAAAAAAAAAAAGAGATAGAAGATGTTAGCCGATGGAGATTTCAAAATGGGTCTTATCCCGGCTGAATTTGAACTTGAACTTAAATGGGTCTCTTATCCCGATCAAGTTTGAAGGACCCCTTATCTCATCCCCTCTCTCCTATAAATTCAAGTGTTTGGGTCCATTGAAAGTTGAACCGGGCAAGACGTCGAAGAGACTGAAGTTGGACGAAGAAAGACAAAGAAAAATAAATAATTTCTTATAAGTTATTTTATTTTTATTTATTTTTATGTAAAGTCCAAAAGAATTGTATTTCAGTTCCAAATTTTTAAATAAAATTCATGGCGGTTTGTTTAGATGTATGCTATTCCCAATTATTAAGTATTAAATAATGATAGTTTTTAATTTTATTTTAATTCTTTTTAAGAACTTTATGAAACAAATTAATTTGAGGATTTTTTAAGGAAAAGTGGAACCCCTTTTAGGATCAGTGGGACTTGCCGTCTCTGCAGTCTAAGGTTCTTATCAAGAACGATTATTTTAGATTTGGGGAAACACAAGTTTAAAACCCGCTCAAGCCTAAGGCTTGATTTGAAAAATTCCGATTTAATGGAAGACATAATTATTCTAATTAGAATTTTATTAAATAAGAAACTTGAATTATATTTAATAATTTCAGAATATTTCATAGTTTAGGCCATGTTTTTGTTTTTTAAATCGGATAACATGCCGATTCAATGTTTGACCCGATTCCATTGTAGATTATGTAAACTATTTATTTATTCTTGACTTTTTTTTTCCTCAAAAATTCATCAAAACAATTTATTATTTTAAATTAAGATTATAACTATATGTTTTAGAAAACTATTTCGTTAAATCACATTATTTTTAATAGTGCCATTTTCTATTTCATACATATATTTTGTCGGTTTCCCTTTGGTACGATGTCGCACTCATACTCTATATTATAAACTGGTTCGTACGCTTGCGAGTAAATTAAAATCACACCAGAGGGAACCGCATAAAATCCTTGAATCGCACTATTTTGACAACCTTGATTTAGATAAATTTCTTAAATTGTACTTGTTCATTTACTTTGACCCTCGCATTCATGATCGACATCTAATTAAAGAAATTTTTAAAATATCTAATCTTAGAGGCAGAAATTTTAAATTCATCTAATTTTTTAAATTGTTAATCTTAGAGGCAGAAATTTTAATGGGTTGTCGGCCCCAAGACTAATATTATTACTTTTAATTTAAAAAAAAATCGATGCAAAAACCAATAAATAGAAATATCGGCCGATATTGTTTACCGATAAACGGTAGATATATCAACCGATATTTGGACATAATATCGCCGATATCGTGTGGGGCCAACAACTGATATTGATTTTTTTTTTTTAAACCACTCTTTCCAGCTCGATAATTACAATATCGGGCGATATGTGAACCAATATACGGGCCGATATATCGGCCATATCGATTGATATCGATTTTTGTTTTTTGTTTTCAAAAAAGGAAATAAATTAAAAAAATCAAATTTTATACATATCAGTTGATATGATGACCGATATTTTCGACCGTTTATTGGTCATATCGGCCGATAACCTTTTTATACGACCGATATTATTCGGTCCTCAAAAATCGAGACATATCGGTCGATGCAATATGTACCCGCCGATATTATAACCCCTGGTTAGGCCCAGCCACACATGTTCACAATTTATGGACTTAAACACAGATCATAAGTCTACCCATATACAAACACTTAACATACAATCGCATATTTCCTTAAACGAAATATTTCATAGATAAATCAGAGTTACTACGGAACACATAATGGTTTTACAAGGCATTGCAAATTAAGTACCACATACGGTACTTTATACAAACTATGGTTTTCAAGAACCAAAAATCAACAAGTCCCAATCAAAGGGAATCCGAGGCCACGCCAAAGCTTATCCTTCCTAAGCTCTATACGGAGGTTCATCCTCTTCGGGTACATCTCCTAAAATGTGAGTAGTATGAGCTAACTAGCCCAGTGAAAGAACATGACAATGCAGTTTATTGAATATCAAGTTAGTTAAATCAACATTTTCAACATAATAATTTTATCTTGCCAAAATCTCATCATAATTCCATAACTGCTGTCATTCACTGTAACGCTTAGATACTATGCTGAGATCAATAGTATTAAGTCCCGACACGGTCAAAATACTTCTTGCAAGTACATCTCCGGCAAACCCAGGCTGGTACTGACACACCCGTGGCCAGTAACTATTGAGACACCTGCTCCAGTAGACGTAAACCGACACCCCCAAGGCCGGTAATGGTTTAATAGTAAAGGGTATGTGGAAACAATATCAAATAACATCACAGTTCATAAGCATCATCATATATGATCAACATCATAAATATCTATAAGCATTTTTCACGATAGAGAATCATGTCTAGGCATATAAGTAGGTTCATCAAAACAGATCTTGGAAACCACTCATTGCACTAGATCATTTTTTAACCTAATTTACTCCTACTGTAGTATTAAGTCTTCTCACTGAAAATGTGTGGTATCGTAGAATCTGTTAAGCATACAAACAGATATATAGATAAAGATCAGTCAAAATACATAGCATAACAAACAATACATACTCATAGTATTTCAAATTTTGTTTTCCGAAAATCTGTAGGGAAATGGAACTGAATCTCCTATGTGGTTACTAACCATTTTAATTTAAAATAATCAGCAGTATATAATAGGGTGCTCAGGCTACTTCTCATATTATTTTCTGGACATGACCAGATTGACGTATTGAGTTAGGCCTAGAGGTATAAGGTGCTCAGGCCACTACTCTTATAGCGAGTTAGGCCTAGAGGTCACTCAGTGCCCGAACCCTTATTTTCTACTGAGCTGTGAAGGAAATCGCACAGCTACAGATAGCTATCGGGTTGAGTCAGCCACAGATAGAGAGTATTGGCCTGGAAGTGAATACAATAAGTAATACACTATAGTAATAAGAGAAAGGGGTTAGTATCATTTTTATTTATCAAAGAGGGTTTAAACATCACATTAAAATCTAGGGCCTAACACATTAATCTTAAGTCAAACCAAAATTTTACAAATCCAAAACTGGGTTCATCGGAACATACCTCGGAACCAGGTACTGTGCCTTCGGACCTTCCGAGCTACCGCCTAAACTATTCCACAGAACTTATGAACATGGTTTTGTTCTTTGGAACGTCCAAGGCTCATGTCTCGGAACGTTCGAAGTGCTTCCGAGCGGAAAAACAGAAAACAGAACTTTCGGTGGGTCTCAAATTTTGCTGAGAGAAACGCGGAACTTCCGAACTGTTCGGCCTTCCGAAACAGACTCGGAACATCGCGGCAGCAGAGGCAGGAGAAAATGTTAACCTCTGGACACTTTGAAGTCCCTAACCAAAGCCCAACTCTCGGACCTTCTGAGAGTCGTCTTCCTCCTCTGTCTGCAACAACAGACAGTAACAATAACAGGTGAGTGAAATGCAAATCCAGAAACAGTGGGTTTTTTGGGTTTGTTTTTCACATCCAACTGATCAAATAGACTCCTCAGTGAGTCCACTTGACATAGGGAATAATAAATTAAAACCTTCATATTGAATTAAAACATCTGATTTTAACATGAAATTCAGAGAAACATATGAAAATCAAAGTTTTCCTTAAAACTTCAAATCCATTTTACACACTCAAAACTTGATCAATTTTACTTTTGTTTGATTCTAAACTGGTTAAAATTTAAAAATGAATGCAATGGTTATCTTCGCTTGGACTCTGGAGTTGAAAATTCAAAACTTGGAAAATCTTCCCCTTAAGCTTACGGTGAAAATTATTTAAAATAGAGAGAGGGAGTGATTTGGTCTGGTTTTCACAGTTGACTTCTTATCTGAGGGACAAGGCAGCTGGGATAAAAGGTAGGATTTATAGAAATTTTACCATGGCCAAGTGAGAGACACCTCATCGGCAACCCAAGGGAGCTGCATGGTTTGCCTTGGCCACGTACCAGCGACAACAGTAAAACAGTAAATTTTATTTGCAGATAAGTCCTTCATACAGGTTTTGCAATTAAGTCCAGTTTTGGTTTTATTTAAATTCTAACTAAAAATATGGTTTAAATAATTTAATTAATTTAATCCAACTTGATAAAAGTGTTGGGTTTAATAAACTCTATTTGTCATAAAATTTTGGAGATTTAAAATTCTTTAAAAATCATAGATATACACAAAATCCACATTTTGACACTATTTACTTAATTTAACTTGTGATTAATAAAAGGGTTTAAAACCTTTATTTTCAAAATTTGGAGAAATAAATTAAACAGTCATATTAAAACCTAACATCACATGATTTTCACAAAAAAATCTTATTTCTAAAATTATCTAAAAATAATTATTTCTTCTTTTTCGGGGTCTTTTCGGGTAGTTTTAAATACCATTTTCTGAAGATAATATAATTTTAAAATTTTAAATTAAAATCCTTGATTAAGGAAATCAATATCATCCGTCAATAATCAAATAATTACATACATAGAAGAAATAATATTTATAAATGGTAAATTACCATTTTGTCCTTCCAACTAGACGAGCTGGATCATCTAGCTTTCAAGCTCTGACTGACCTAGGCTTTTCGTAAAGCCTTAACCGAAATGTTCAAGATTAACCGTTCTAAGTATGATTTATCATACTGATCACGCTTAATTCGGGTTAGGGTATTACAGTTCCATCACTTTTATATTTGATTTTGTATATCCAACGACACCCAACTGTTTTTTCTTAGGGGGCAATTGACAATAGCCCAAGTTTTATTATCATCAAGAGCTTGCAATTCTTCTTTCATCGCATGTCTACAAACAGGTATGGAGTTAGCTTCACGACATGTCTTTGGCTCTTATTCACTAGACATTGCACTTAAGAAGGACAAATGAGACCGAGTGACCTTATCATATGTCAGGCAAGCCTCCATTGGTTATGATACGGTATGGTAAATGAAAAAAATCTTTCATTCCTTTTGGAGGACGAGTTTCTCTACTCGATCTCCGTAGAGGGAGAGGTGGAGCTGGCATCAACTGACTTTCTGGACATATAGTCTCAGTTGCGATTATCAGAATGTCAGTTGCGGCAAATATTGGTTGGCTGTCTAGAGATATAATCACAGTATTTTGCCTGAAGACATCATCAGTTCCCATAGGAAGAGGTACCAAATCGACAAGTTTTCCCCCTGGGACCAATTTTCAGAATCACTATGAACTGAGAAATACGTTTCAGATTCAACAAAGGGCACATCACGGGAGACAATAAGCTTGCGAGATGCTGGTTCATAACAAATGTACTCTTTCTGTGTGTAAGAATAGCAGAAAAAGAAATATCTAACAAATCTGGTATCTAACTTGTCACGATAAAGAGGTTGTCGATGTACATAACATACACACCAAAAAACACGTAGGTACGATAAATCAATCTTTCTATTCTTCACCGTTTCCAATGGTGATATAAAATTATAAATCCGACAAGGAAGTCAATTAATCAAATAGATGGCATTCAAAATACTATGAGACCAGTACTTCTTAGGAATATCCATTTGAAACATAAGAGCTCGTACAATTTCTAAGATGTGACTTTTTTCACTTTGACACACCATTCTGTTGTGGTGTACCTACGCAACTAGTTTGATGAATAATGTCATGCTTATGAACATATTTGACGAAAGTTGCACTGATATATTCAGTGCCATTGTCAGAGCGATTTTTTTTAATCTTGACATGAAATTGGGTAGTGATCATGTTGTGGAAGTTATTGAAAGCAGAGAACACCTCAGTCTTAGATTTGAGTCAGTACAACCAAGTAACACGAGTACAATCATCAATAAATAAAACAAAATATTTAAAACCATCAAAAGAAGCAAATGGATCACTCCATAAATCAGAATGAATCAAATCAAAACATTTAACATACTTAGAACTAGAAGGAACAAATGGTAAACAAGTTTGTTTAAAAAATTGACAGACATCACAAACACTAGACGGAATAGAAACTGAATAAAATAAACAAGACAAAATACAACTTGAAGGATGTCCAAGCAGTCAATTCAGTAGGTGACTCTCTACTAAGTTCGTGGCATTGCAGGCCTTATGAGGTGAATGTAGCATGTATAGCTCATTGGAATATGTGCCTTTACCAATCGTCTTATTGGAAGTTCGATCCTGAAAGACGACAGAGTTAGGAGAAAAAAATGATATTACAGTTCAAAGCATTATTAAGTTTTCCAACAGACAAGATTTGAGTTGGAAAAGAAGGGACAACAAGAGCAGTAGAAAAGACTCTATTTGAAAAGAAATCAATTTTACTACTGCCGACCACGGGAACAACAATTCCATTGGCTAGATAGACATCATGTTTACGGGATGATGTTGAAAAATCAGACACCGAAGAAGGAAAATTAGCCATATGGTCATTAGCACCAGAGTCAATAATCCAAGAATGACCAATAGAATGGAAAGCAAGAGAAACATGAATGTTACCTGCAGTATGAGATGAAGAAGGTGGATTTGGAGATGGCAGAGACTGATAGAGATTATATAGAATTTGACTCAATTGATCTAGAGTGGTTGAAGTGTCTGCGACATTAGCCTTGTCTCTCCATTTTGCTTCAAAGGTAGGTTTGAGATGAGGATATAACAACCAACAACGATCCTTGGAGTGCCCAATCTTGCCACAATGGCCACAACGAAAAATGTCCCGTCGTCCTTTATTCTGAGCCAGAACTTTCTTCTTCTCAGAGTCAGAGGAGTGTCTGAGGTCATTTTTATGTGTCACAAAAGCACTTGAGTTCTCAGAGGATGGCGGAAGAGCAGAAGACATAGTTTATCGCGTTTCTTCGTGTTGAATGATAGCGCAAGCATTAATCAATGAGGGTAGCGGAACAGTCATAAGGATGTTACTCCACAAATATTCATATTTTGGCTGAAGGCCCGAAGTAAAGAGAAAACTTGATCATCTTCGTCTCGTTACACGAGAGTCTGTGCATCAGTGGTATGAGGACAATACAAATGTAATTCATCACATAACCTTTTCATATGTCCAAAAAGATCACAAAATTTCCTTTTACCTTGCAGTGTAGTCGCAATCTCATTTTGAATCTAAAACACCCGAGCAATATTATTTCGACTGCCATACATGCTTGCCATAGAATCTCACAACTCCTTTACAGAATCAGAGAATGTAAAAATATCTACAATGTGGGTTCCATAGAATTAAGAAGCCATGAGCAGACCAGTTGATCAGTAGATAGCCAATTATCATAAGCGAAATCAGGATCGGTGACTAAAGAAGAGGCTGAATCTGCAGCTAGAGCTTTAGATATAGATGCCGATGCAGGGGGTACAATCTTGCCATTGATAAAATCCAACTTTTTCTTGCTACCAAATGATAAGGTAACAGCTCGAGACCAGAGGACATAGTTATTCTGATCCAAGAGAACATACGATACTTTTAGGCTTAGATTGCAGTCGTAGTGACCCATTGAGACAACATCGAGTGGAACAACACTTTTTTTTTTACAGGAAGTAGTAGATTCGAAAAATCAGACCAGTCTGTGCAACCATTGAAGAAAAACCAGATCTGAAGTCTAAAGAGACCAGATCTGCAAACAAAATAGGAGAAGACAACGTCGGTAAGAACCAGCAAACACACCTGATCTGAATCGCCCAGTTGTGATAAGTCAGACCGGCGATGGAGATGGGTCACCACTGTCTGCAACTTGCAACATAAAAAAGAAAGAGATGAGAAACAAATCTCAATATTAACCCAGGCGGATGGTGCTATGGTCAGCTGAGGCAGCAGTTTGTAAACAAAGCGGCACTCAGATCCGTTTTTGAGAGAAAAGGGAAACGACATAATAGATCGCAGACCTCCTCTTTTTTTTTTTAGATCAGTGCATTCAAGTTGAGCAGCGAACAAATCTGATGACGTAGGAGGATCACAGATCTCAAATAGCCAGCAGATCTGGCAACAAGGAGAGGCGAACAAATTGAATATGTATTAATTAATTGAGATTAATATGAATTAATCAATTAATTAGAGAAAATAAGTGGGAGATTAATTGAGGAAATTAATCTATAAATCAATTGTCGGGTATCAGGATATGAAATTTAATTGAAATGATTCGGTGATGAGTCACGCCACGTAAAAGGGACGCAAATGTCACATTCAAATAATGTAGGACAAATAGGGAATAAGAAATTACCTGCAGACTCAGTCAATCCCACTTACCATGTGTGCATGACAGTTTCTCTACTCCATGAGCACGGTACTCAAGTTCTGTTCCACTTACGTAGGCGCATGGCACTCCCACTTCCCCACACTACATGCGCATTGCAATTTTTCACTTTCCTTATCATAAGCACACAACACCCTCTCCCTCTCTTTTCCTCACATAGCAAACTCCAATCTCCCATATCTCCCACTGAGAACACTATTTCTCTACTGCTCTCAAGCAAGGAAGGAAAGGAGAAGAAGAAAAGGAAAAAAGGGAAAGAGGGAAAGGATTACGGAAAGTTTCGTTTAAGGTTGGTTCAATTTTTAAAGTTAATATTTAAATTTAAATTAGAGTCTAGGGTGATTTAGAATCAACCCTGGGCGAATTCAGATTTATAGAATGAAAATGGGATCGATTCGGGAATTGTCGGGTATTCTCCTCAATTAAGGAATCGGGTTTAAATCTGTGAAAATGCATGTTAAATTATGAACATTAATCCCTAAAGACGTGAGTAATCACGTAGGGAATAAATCTGAAGGTTAGATTTGAAGAATGGGTTGAATAGACTACCCATGTGTAATTCCCGAGTCCTGTATACTCGGTTCGCATTCTGTAGTTTCTGCAGAGTGACTGTCTGAAGAAGACAGGCTTCGGAACTTGTCTCGGAACGCTCGAAACCATCCGAGGGAAGAACAGTGTTCCGAGAACCCTCGGAAGGAATATTGTCTCGGAACTTGGCTCGGATATTCTGAGGCCAAGTTCCGAGGAGACTGTAAAGTCAGAAGAACATTTGAACAAGACTTAAATTTTGGTTAAATCAATATGAGAGTTGAAGTCTCGGAACCTGGCTCGGAAGTTCCGAGCACTGTTATATGAATAAAGTCAGTAACTCTCTCGGAAGGACCGAGAGAGGGTTAGTAGTTTTGAAGTCTCGGAAGTATCGAGACCAAGTTCCGAGCTCTGAGATACTGAAATGAAATTATAGAGCCTCGGAAGTAACGAGGGAATATTTAACAACCGAAGTCTCGAAACATGGCTCGGAGGTACCGAGACCAAGTTCCGAGCACTCAAACATAGTATTGAAACATTTGAAGTCTCGGAAGTACCGAGGGAATGTTTGTAGGTCCGAAGTCTCGGAACATGGCTCAGAAGTACCGAGGCCAAGTTTCGACCACTGTGTTGTTTAAACGGAAACTAGTAAATCTCTCGAAAGTGCCGACAGAAGACTTGAAACTTAGAACCCTCGGAACTTGATTCAGAAGTACCAAAGGCAAGTTCCGTACAGAACACTATGAATAGAATCAGTAGGTCTCTCGGAAGTACCAAGAGAGGACCTAAAATGTCGAACCCTCGAAACTTGATTCGGAAGTACCGAAGGTAACTTCCGAGTAGACCAGTGAACAAAATGTTTTCAGAATGATCCGAAGGAGACTTGGATGATTCGAAGCTTCGGAAGTTCCGAACTGATGAACGAAGTTCCGAGACCACAGTGTTGGTTTGGACAGGAGCTTAGACTTAAGGAGACACACTAAATGGAAGATTAAGGAAATGAATTAACTATGATATTAAAAAACATAAACACGAACTGATTGTATGGTTTGTTTTGATTGATGGAAACAACGAGAGGATCGGAGGGTGATCTACTAGTTGTACGTACCTCGTAGTCACTCATTCGCGGAATCTTATCGATCAGGTAGGTTTTTCCTATTTTCTTGAAGTATCACATGATTACTATGTATGTGGAATTAGTATTTGATTTCAATGAATGATTTATATGATTTATCGATGCATAGACATAAAGAACATGCATCTTATGTGGGATGGGTTAGAATGAGTCAGAGGTTAGGAGATGTTAAACTATAACTTGAAACATTCAAAGTAAATAACTATTTAGTATGACCGCGTCCATGGGTTATGAAATATGACATATTAATTGGGCAGAAAGCTCTAGGGTTAGTAGAAGTCTCGAAACCTGTGCAGGAGTATGGGTGTGGAGCACTCACCCTATAATTCTGGTTAAATGCTAGTATTGGGTAGTAGCTCCCAACTGGTGCCCCAAGAAAGCTACGAACATAATGACCAATGATTATAACTGTTGATGAGAGTAAGATAGAAAGAAATGCATGGGCATGAGAGGGGTTTGCATCAATTTATGTTACCATGGCATTTGCATCATATTGATTTGATGAGTTATTGAAAGTATTATGATTATAATTTGGTTTATGAAATGATGATAAATTTGTTTTAAATGTTTTATGAGTATGAGATATGAACTGGATTTGAAATATGGGATGTGGATGATTTTCAATTGAATTATATGTTATAAATAACTTATACATGTTTCCCCCGATTTTATATATATTACATGTTGGTACCCACTTCGATGGGAATTCCTACTGGGCGTTGACTAATCCCACAATACTTTTTTCTTTTAGAAACTAATACAGGAATGGAGAAAGGTGATGAGGCTGGACCAAACAACAACCAGGCATAGACGAGGATGGAGGCAAGACGGAGGATTGCGTAGAGTCTTGTCATTTTAAATAATTAGAGAATAAAACATTACGTAGGGTTGAGTTATTTGAGAATTTTGAGTTATTGTATTGAACCTTTTATTTGAGAAATAAATTTATGGGATTATTGTTATGCTTTGCTTTAGATTGAGAGTGATTGAATCATGGTCTTAAATGAATGTACATAATTCCGAAGAATTTTAAGGTAGTGTGTTGCCAAGTATACGTGGACTCTTTCCATGTGCATGCACTAGTTGGGCCAGTCGAGGGTCAAATCTTCGGATTCAGACTTAACTCGCGTCGTGGCGGTCTCCCCTCTCTTTCCGTTGTTAATTACTATTAAATAAACACTTTGATAATTAGGGGGAAAAGGAGGGGCGCTACAGATACCATATAGAAACTAATATCACAACACCATAACACAGGATTTACGTGGAAAACCCATAAGGGAAAAACCACGAGAGAGACAGAGATTATTATTCACTGCTTGAAAAATTTAATTACATCAATGATACATTTATAAGAAAAAGCTCAAGGAAGAGTCTTAACAGGTTTGGGACACAAAGTCTCACTCAACCTCTCAAGGAAGAGTCCTAATAGGTTTGGGACACAGAGTCCCTCCCAACCTCTCTTTCCTAAGTCAACAGAGCACAATCCCGAACTATAATCCTGGAGGATAAGA
This sequence comes from Chimonanthus praecox, assembly GCA_022113865.1. NCBI lineage: Eukaryota > Viridiplantae > Streptophyta > Magnoliopsida > Laurales > Calycanthaceae > Chimonanthus > Chimonanthus praecox. Next base: position 43,163,299 of record CM039095.1, read on the forward strand.
GAGGGAGCCAAGGTAGCTGATTGGTAGAATTGCTTCATGCCTTTGAAATGTGTCTAGGATATCTGATTTATTAGTATACATTTTGGAGAAGATAATTTGGCTTTTAGAGGGATTGGCTTCCAAACCCGAGAAGTGGAAGAACTTTCCAAGAAGATCCTTTAAGACTCTAACAATGCTAGTAGATGCCGAGCAAAAAATCATTAGATCATCCGCAAAAAGAAGGTGGGATATTTGAGTACTACCAGCAGTGAAAGGACAACTAATCATACCAGACTCCACCAATCGATTGAGAGCCGGAGAGAAACTTTCCATGATCAGGCAAAAGAGAAAAGGGGAGAGGGGATCACCCTGCCTTAACCCTTTGGTGCTGGAGAAGAAGCCATTTGGAATCCCATTGATAAGAATAGAGAACTTAGGGGAAGATATGTAGCAGTCAATCCATTTAACCCACACATCCAGGTATTGATTTTTGCACGACCATTTTCTCTCATGGTCCACCCTTTAAAAGAAAATTTCAATTTTTCCCTTACTTCCCTTCTCTTCTATCTTTTTTCTTTTCCAAAAGCAAAGACAAATTTGGAATTTCCTTTTAATAGGATACACAATGAGAAAGATAGTGCTGCAAAACACACTACCCGTTTGTTGGTCGGTTGCTTGGTATTGTGTCTTCACTTTGGATAGTCTCATAGTGGGCTTTACTTGGAGATACCAATTTGCTAGATTTTGGTTAGATATCTATTAATGTAATCGTTTGATTGTTTGTGTCTTTTTATCCTTTTTGGTTGGGGCCACTTGCCTCATGTTCTCAATGATAGTTGTCTTGTCTCACTAAATTTCTTTTCCGGTTTTCTTGATCCAAGAGGATCAAAAGAGGTTTTAATCAACTGAAATTTTAAGTTCAGTCGACTAAACTACACCTGGCGACTAAATCTTTCACAGGATATGTTGGAAATTTCCACAAACATTTGAGTCGATTGAATTACAAAAATTGCCTAGTTCGTGGCAGCTGTTTTGGCAATTCAATTGCCATTTTTATTCCGTTTGTCTTTTGTATTCGGGGGTCCCAGCACGCCAGAGATTGTACCGTCTCATTTTTTAGAAGTAGAAGAAAAGAAAAAAAAAAAAAGAAGAGCTTTCTTCTAAAATCTTTCTCTCTCAATTTCTCTCTTTCTACTATTTTCTCTCCAATTGTAGCCCCTAAGCATCCAAATTCGGATCAGGAACTTTCAAAGACAGAATTTTTCTCTATAAAATTCCAGGTTCTGGTTCTCACACTGACAAAAATATCGGTCGGACCGATCACCTTGTTTCATTGAAAAGGCCATAACTCTGACTACGGACTTTGGATTTGGTCAAATTTGATTAGTTAGAAAGCTCTTTGCTATCAAATTACATAAGAAAATTTCACCAAATTTTGAATCCAATAGTCTACCGTTACTTGTGTGATCAATTTGTAACCTTGCAACTTTATGTATTGAGTTTATCTCTAATCTTTTATGTACATGTCCATACTAACTCGAATAAGTCCCTTTTAATTTGTCATCATTAGATTTATTTATAAGTTGTACCTCATGCTGTATTTAAAAAATAAAAACTCACAAAAAAAAAAAAAAAGTGATGTACATACTAAAAAAGTGGCCTAGTCCTTCCAACTTTGCAAATCTAATTTTAAAATTCTATTTTTTAGACGACTTTCCCCTATGTCGTTGTTGATACGATATGATGAAGTCAATCCTTCTAACTCATTACATCCATTTATAAAATATTTTCTACTTTTAGTCTTTTGCATGAATTTCACTTATTTTTTAGGTTAAGAGAGGCCAAATCCTTTAATCTCTCCAAATAAAATATTAAAATCTCTTTTATATTTTTTTGTAATTTTTTACATGATTTTTTTTTTTTATATTTTCAACTTTTGATGTAACAAAAGTACAATAAATTAATCCAGCTCACTAAATTCTATCTTAAAGTCTCTTTTCTTATTTTTATTATTTTTTATATTTTTTTTCTTATTTTTAACTCTTTAGCGTGAAAGAAATGACAACTATTTCATAAATTTAATGATCAGCCTCAATCGTCTTTTTTACATTGAAATGTTATAACTAAATATCCCTATTAAAGGAGCACAATAGAAGGAAAGAATACTTGGTGAATTACACACTTAAAAATACATTTAAAACACATAAGAGCACCTATAGTTTTGCATGAGGATAAATGTCAGCCAATGATTGGTAACAAGTAATTATAGTAAAATAATTATCATCAAATTTCAATGCTCTACAGAGAAAGTATTAGTTAATAAAGAAAAATGGTTGTCCATCTTAACACGGGCAAAATTTATTAGAAGACACGGGATGGAGTAAAATCCTCATTTTACTTCTATCGGTTTACCGCTCATCAAGTACCGATGTACCGATATGCAGAACATATACATGCAGAGCGACGTGTTATCTGTACATAAGTAATAAGATAATTACATATTGGTGGAATAATTTAAAAATAAATAAAATTATAAAGATCTCAAAAATAGCTCAAATAGATAATATACATGCAGAGCGACGTGTTATCAGTGCATAGAATGTCATAATTGAAAAAAAAAAAAGAAAAAAAGGAGAGAGCCATAAAAACCAAGGAGCAGATAGATAAAAAAAAGATATGATGGGTTAATCAATGATAAAATAAGAAGCATAAACAATGCCAACCGGTTGGTGCATAAATACTTCTAATGTAGTGTTTTGAAATAAGTTGGTAGATCACAAAATTTTGTGCCATTGCTAAGATTATGATCATTTAATTTAGGGCCTATTGGGTAGGCCATTTAAAATGGAATGAAAATCATTTTTATTCAAAATATAAATGATAACTCTTTTTAAAGGAGACTCAGACGAGTATAAAAAAATAATAAATAAAGTCATTTTAAATTGTCTTTTTAGAACCATTTTAAGTACCAAATACAATTCTTTAGATGCCATACAAAACTTTAAAGTTTACAACTGAAACTAAAAACTCTCAACTCAAAGCCCTCTTGTTTGGTGAAAGCATTTAGTAACGAGGAGAGCTATCTATTAATCGAGACATCCTAGTTTTATAAATTTTTTTTTATTTACGTGTAGAAAATCGTGGATACCTTAATTTTACATGTCACTTTAGTTCACAATATTCTTGTCTTAGGAAGGTAGAACTAGGGCCACTTGGGTCCGGTCTAACCTGAGTCCTGAGAAAATTTGAAGTTGAGTTGACCTGGCTCGTGTCAAGCTCATTTTCAAGCCCAAATCAGAACTCGAGTTGGGCCCAGGCCTAAAACCCAAATCTGTATCTCATTTTATAAAAATCTATTTTTCTTTAATTGCTATAGTATATAAGTATAAAAATTCATGTAACATATAACTTTTTATTTATAGAGTACTACAAAAAAAAATCCATTTTAAACTCAGAGAATCTCGATCCTGGATAAGCTCACATATACCTTTTGGGCTTGAAATCGGGTTCAGATTCTACAAAATACAATATGGGCTGAGCTTGGTTTGACTAATTTGGGCTCGGTTTGGGCTAGGGCTAGAGTCCTTACCAGGGGTCCAAATCTCGGCCGATATGAGATGTATTTACCGTACAGATGAGATTTGGCAAAAAAAAAAAAAAAGAGAGAAAGAAAGAAATATCGCCAGATATCGGTTGAGATATTGGGTGACATGTCGGGATCTCGGGTCCACCGTTTTTTTTTTACCCCTGTTCCTTACATTGCAAGTTGTCTTGGGCTCAAGTAGGCCATTGATGAGATAGTGGTATGGTGATAATGATAATGATGTGTATGCTAAGACATATGTATTTAACATTGAAAGATTGAACTTAGAAATGATTGCATTAAACGATAGCTCCAACAGACTAGAAGAAGAGGGAATAGTAATTAAGATAGTTTCCACAAATACATAAATCACCAAATCAACTACAATAAGAAGACTTGATGAATTACCAAGGAGGATCTAGCAGTGTTAGTAGAGGCCGAGCAAAAAATCATTAGATCATCCGCAAAAAGAAGGTGGGATATTTGAATACTACCAGTAGTAAAAGGACAACCAATGATACTAGACTCCACCAACCGGTTGAGGGCCGAAAAGAAGCTTTCCGGCAAAAGAGACAAAGGGGAGAGGGGATCACCCTACCTTAACCCTTTGGTGCGGGAGAAGAAGCCATTTGGAATCCAATTGAAGAGAACTTAGGGGAAGATATGTAGCAGTCAATCCATTTAACCCACACATCTGGGTAGTGATTTTTGCACAACCATTTTCTCTCATGGTCCACCCTTTAAAAGGAAATTTCAATTTTTCCTTTACTTCCTTTCTCTTCTCTCTTTTTTTCTTTTCCAAAAGCAAGAACAAAATTGGAATTTCCTTTTAATAGGATACACCATAAAAAAAAATAGTACCGCAAAAATCACTACCCATTTGTTGGTCGGGTGCTAGGTATTGTGTCTTCACTTTGGATAAATCTCATAGTGGGCTTTACTGGGAGATACTAATTTGCTAGATTTTGGTTAGATATCTCTTAATGTAATCGTTTGATTGTTTGTGTTTTTTTGTCCTTTTTGGTTGGGGCCACTTGCCTCGTGTTCTCATTGATGTTGTCTTGTCTCACTTAAATTTCTTTTCCTGTTTTATTAATCCAGGAGGATTAAAAGAGGTTTTAGTCAACTGGAATTTTAAGTTCAGTCGACTAAACTACACTCTGGCGACTGAATCTTAATATTTTTTTTTATTAAACATTAAATCACATTAACTATTCATAGCCAACTCACACACACAGTGACACAACCAACCAATGTTATCAAACCCGGCTCGGCTTGCGGTTGAACCACCGGCAAATATAAGTGAGTCATTGAGTCTTATATCTCAAATTGAATTGAATGATATTTGATAATGATATGGAATTTATTTATAAATTTAAATAATTTATTAGTACCAAGATTTATATAAAGTTAGTTTCGTAATACACATAAAACCTTAAAATTGAAACAAATGAAAATAAATAATTGAAAAGAAGATTTTTATCAAATTTAATTATTTAAATCAAATAGATAAAATTTAAATAAATTTTTTATTTTATAAGTATAATGTTGAAAATATTTAATTTATTTTAGTCAAATTATTTTTATAATAAATTAATAAATTTTAAAAATAAAAATGTTAGATTAAAATTTGAATTGCATTGCATTCCATTCACATCCGTGAATGAGATTGACAAGAACACAAAGGGAATGAGAGGTAAATTTTTTATGAATGCCACTCGATACCAAAGATTTTCAAATATGTGAAAGGGGAGGCAAAATCATATTGAGGGTTACCCTGTGTTCACCCTCAATTTACCTCAAACAATCGCAGCCTTAGCCTTAGTTCGCTCAATCCTCTCACCCTTCCGTGGTTTCCCCTTCTTTAGCGGGACCTTCTGGCCCTACCATTAGTTTCCGTAGATTAAGTGCTTCCATCCGGAGCGGAACCTCCAAACCCCAAATCGCCGGGGAACGAATCCCAAATGGTGTCGTCTTGTAGACGTCCATCTGAGTCGTCAAATTCGCGTCGTTTGGAACTCGCCGTCAGTTTCCGGAATGGCAGGTTCAACGTTCGAAAATCCTTTCTTCGCTATCTTCTCCGACTTGGGTCTTTTAACTTGTTGATGTTTTGGTTTTGTTTGGGATGGATTCGGCAAGGAGTTGGCTTCATAAATTTCAGCCTCGCGAGAAAATGAGGCAGATGTCGTCGAGGAGGAAGGAAGGAGCAACAGAAGATTCTACTACGCCTGCAAGTGAGGATGCACCATCAAGTATTACACAACAGAAAGTTGCAGCAGCCAAACAGTATATAGAGAATCATTACAAAGAGCAGATGAAGAACTTGCAGGAGCGCAGGGAGCGGTAAGGCTATTCGACTCATATTTTTCAAATGATGTCAATAGCTTAATAGTTTTCACTGATAATGCTCTTGTTCATGAGTGCTACATTTGCAACTTCCTATTCATGTAAATACTGACACATGTATCTGAATTTTCTGGATTTGAACATTTAATTATCGAGGTGTTCATATCATCAGTGGTTTTCTGGAACCATCCTAAACTGGTTATTTTTTGACGAGATAGATGGATTTTGATGATGACATTGATGATCTTGAACTGGTTATTGTTTTACGTTTCATCTTTTCTTATGTCTTTGTTTTCGAGCAGACGCACGTCTTTGGAGAGAAAGCTGGCTGATGCTGATGTATCAGAGGAAGACCAAAACAATCTTATAAAGTTCCTGGAGAAGAAGGAAACAGAATACATGCGCCTTCAGAGGCATAAAATGGGAGTTGATGATTTTGAATTACTAACAATGATAGGAAAGGGGGCTTTTGGTGAGGTATTTTTTGATATTTGACATTGATGATATGTTCATTTCACATATGATTAATCACTCAACTCTCCATGTGGCTCCTGTTCCGTGTCTGAGAGCTTGCATCCTTGAATATCAAATGTTTTTGTAGTTTCCACATTCAGACCTTGTGCACGATTGATTATGACACGAAAAATCACAACTTGGTGTTTTTTACACCCATCACAATCAGGGCCGGCCTTGAGATTTCAGGGGCCCTAAGAGCACTCACAAAAAATAAAATTATTTAACTTTTTTACAACGTATGAAACATCCAAATAAAATATCATAATCAAATTTATAACAAATTATTATTTAAAATTTATTCTTCTTGGATTTTGAGATACAAAATTACTAACTAAATTATTATATTCAAGTTTTTTTAACATATTTTTTTCAATAGATAAAATAGTTAATCCATTCAATATTTCTTGTGAGAAATTTAATTTCCACTTGTGTCATGTATGTTGATTTTTTTATTTTTTATTACTATTTTTTTGTATTTAAAAAGAGTAGTTGACATGCTAAAATATATAATGCATTTAAAAAACTTATAAAATAAAATTATATTAAAAAATTATCACTCAATTATACACTATAAAACACAAAATAGTCATTCAAATTTAAACCCATTTTCTTTTCATTAAATCATCTATATTATAGTGAACACTAAGTTTTCTCATTTAGAGACTTCTTTAGGTTACACTTTTACTAAAATTTCTGAAAAAAAATGATAAGAATAATGATTATTTAAAATTAAACCTTTATATAATCATTTTAATCTTGTAATAGAGTCAGTTAATCATCTCAATTCTTAATTTTTAAAAGAAAAATAAAACTACAGGATAAATGCTTTTTTATCATGGTGTTTAATTCATTTTATTAGAACTATAAATTTAAATTTGAAAAAAAAAATAGCCAAATCAATCTGAGCTAAAAACTCACTAGGAATTCGAGTCAAGCGAGTTAACGAGTCTTGTCAAGCCTTTTCAAGTTGACTTTAAATACTCCCCAAGTTATTTTACTTAAAGAAAAATTATGTCTGTTATTTTATTTAAAGAAAAAATTATGTCTAAATTTATAAGAAATTGCAAAAAGTTTAATTACATGGATACTCCCCAAGTTATTTTATTTAAAGATAAATTATGTCTAAATTTATAAGAAATTACAAAAAGTAAGTAAAGTTATTTTACTTAAAGTAAAAATTATGTCTAAATTTATAAGAAATTGAAAAATTGTACCCACATTGAATCGAACACGCAACCTTTGAATTGAGAGACGGACGTACTACAAATGCACCACAGATCCAATTGCTTGTAATATAAACATTAAAATAAATTTATAACATAAAATAAGGTGCGGAACTTAAAAATTGAACCCGACTAGTGGACCCTATCTATTTGGGGGCCTTAGGCGGCGGCCTAGTTTGCCTAAGGCCAGGGCCGGGCCTATGTGTAATTGAGTAAAAATGGCTTATTGTCTTTCGCCTTGGGAATACAAATATATAGAAATTGCATGGCTCTTGATGACAAAAGAATCAATCAAAAGTCAAATTACAATCCTGTGATTATTGGATATGACAAAGGAATCAATCAAAGGTCAAATTATAATCCCATGATTAATGGATTTGACAAAGAAGTCAATCAAAAGTGAAATTACAATCCCGTGATTAGTGGACCAAATGTGGGTCCCACATGGTCAACTAGTTATTGTAATGGGTCCTAGAACATCCCCCCTCAAGCTGGTGCGATGATGTCGATTAAGCCCAACTTGCTCAAAGCATGATCAAGTTGAGTCCAAGAAACGACCTTAGTAAGCATATCCGCAAGTTGGTCTTTGGATTGAAGATAAGGGATGAAAATACGTCCATCATAGATGTGTTGTCGAAGGAAGTGACACTTCAATCTGCCTTAGTGCATTCATGAAATACATGGTTTGAAGTGATGTCCATGACAACCTGATTATCATAGAACACGGTTAGCAGATCAGCAGGAGAAATGCCTAACTCAGATAGAAATTGTCGGAGCCAAAGCAACTCTACCGCAACATTGGACATCGCATGATATTCTGTTTCAGCACTAGAGCGAGCAACAACAGTCTGCTTCTTAGTGTGATAGGAGACTAAATGAGAGCCCAAGAAGACACTGTAACTAGATGTAGAGCGTCAATCATTAGGAGACCCGACCCAATTAGTGTCTGAGTACCCACGCACGGGTAAGGAAGACTGGCGTGCATAGAACAACTCCGGGCCAGGATGAGCCTTAAGATACCGAAGAATGCAAAAGACAACATAAAGATGGGTATCCTATGGACCATGCATGAACTGGTTGACCATGCCGACGACATATAATAAATTTGGCCAGGTGATAGTAAGGTAAATCAATTTGTCTACCAATTTCTGATAAAAGACAAGAGTATCAAGAAGAATCCATTATGAAGCTGATATCTTTGTGTCGACATCTAACGGAGTGTCAACAAGTTTGCATCCAGAATACCCGGCATCCTGTAGGTGATCTAGGGTATACTTTCGCTCAGAGAGAGAGGCTTCGAGACGAACGAGCTACCTCAATACCAAGAAAGTAACAGAGTGACCCTAGGTCTTTAATATCAAACGCGCGTTGTAGATACCATTTGAACGTAGAAAAAACAACATTATTATTATCTGTAAGGACAATATCATCAACATACACCACCAAAATCATAACATAGTGAAGACTGTAGATTAATACTGAATGATCTGCCTGACATTGAGAAAAACCATATGGCAATAAAGTATTGTTGAACTTATCAAACCAGACTCGTGGAGACTTCTTAAGGCTATTGAGAGCTTTCTTGACTCTGCAGACATAGTTAGTCTCCCCCTGTTTGACAAACCTAGGAGGGTGGGGCATATACAGTTCGTACTGTAGATCGCCATGTAGAAAGGTATTCTTCATATCTAATTGTTGAAGGAGCCAGTCATGAGTTGTGGCAATGGAAATCAATACTCGAACAAAGGTAATCTTGGCCATAGGTGAAAAAGTTTCCTGATAGTCCACCCCATATGTTTGCGTGAAGCTTTTGGCAACCAGACGAGCTTTATATCTTGCAATGGTCCCGTTTGGATTATGCTTCAAGGCGAAGATCCATTTGCACCAAATCAGAGTCTTTTCTAGAGGTAAAGGAACCATTTCCCAAGAATTGTTCTTCTCAAGTGCTGCTAATTCCTCTCCCATGGCTGCTTTCTAAGAGGGATCTCGAAGGGTATTGTTATTTCTCTTTGGAATCTTAATGTTGTCTAGAGCTGTAAGAAAGCCATGATAGGAAGGAGAAACAGCATGATAAGACACAAAATGATCAAGGGGATGACTGGTACAAGTATACTTACCTTTCTGAAGCGCAATGGAAAGATTAGACTTATCAGTGGTTGACGTATCTGGACCAGTGGCAGATGAGTGGTTGATGGCTGCTATAGGTGGAGGCCTGGGCTGCCTACTTTGATACACCAGAGTGGGTTTGGTAGTGCTAGAAGGACTAGTATCTATAGGGAGAAGAGGGAGAACATGAGAGGGGAAATAGATGGTATTAAAAAGTAGAGGACCTTCTAAAAAAAGGTGACATCCTGGACACATGTTTTGCTTGTGAGGGGATCAAGACACTTTTAGCTTTTATGGAAGGGTGAGTAACTCCAAAAGAACACATCGCACAGTCTGGAGAGAGAGTTTATCACTAGAAAACTGGTGAACAAATTATACACACCCAAAGACATGTTGATGTAGGACACGGAAGATGCAGCACACATATTTCACTTCTATTTATTTTTATTTATTTCTTTATTTATTTATTTCTTAATTAGCAAGTAGGATTTGTTATTTTCGTTTAGGATTTTAGCAGTCTAACTTTAGTTAGTTTCCTATTTGGTTTAGGGGTCATAGTTTAAGAAGGAAGTCAGGTCGATGGCTTTCTTAATTGAGTAGAAGTCCAACTTTAGTTAGTTTCCTATTTGGTTTAGGAGTCCTAGTTTAACAAGGAAGCCAGGTCGGTGGCTTTCCTAGTTGAGTCCTTTTCTATTTTTGTTTGGATTATTTTCTTATAAATATAGATGGATGTAAGAGAGAAAATACACAATGGATTATTAATAAAATTATTCAAAGGCATAGCCTTTTTCTTATCTTTTTTGTTTCTTTTTATCCCTTCCTAGTTGTAGGCTGTTTTTCATTAATTGGTTCAGACCTGAGTTTCTCTGTATCTCTGTTATACAGAGACATTCCTGTTCCGAGACAGGTTCCTGCGTTATCAGGGACGATAGTGGTCTCGATCTCCGCCATCTTCGCCAAATCTGGGCATTATCCCAGGTACGAATCTACCATCCCAATCCCCATCCTCCACCCCTTTTCTCACAAACAACAAAAATACAACAACAAAAAAAAAAAAACCAAATGGCCAGTTGACCAAGTTTGACTATTTGACAAGCTATGTGTCGACTTTGACCAATCCCATGTCTTATCATTCGGTCCCACCTCACCTATCCATTAAACATTTTCCCCACTCCAACCTTCATGTCTTGGATTATGTGACACCCCGATCTCATTCCCAGCATCATGTATCCCCGTTAGCATCCAATAAAAATGGTGCTCAATTTCTCCGCCAATCTGAGTTCAATGACTTTAAATCCGAGTTTATCTCTAAGTTGCGATCTCACTTTCACGACTTTCTCCAAGAATTTAGAGAACTTTTGCTCCGCCGAAAATACAGAGCCTCGATGAAGGTGAACAAAACTTTGAATTATATGTCCGCTTCCTCGAGATGTGTGCCGACCATTCTAAAGACATCATCAGCGTTCGTGCATGCTGCCCCAGAGTCAGACTCAAAATTCATGCATCCTCCTCATGCAGTCGTGACCCCACAGCCAATGTCGGTGTTGGAGACAGATCGAGTTGTGTTGCCGGCACCACCGCCGATACAACTGACGAGTGTCGATCAACTGCCACCACCTCTACCTACACCTCCACCACCACCGCAAATTTCTCACCCATCTCCATTACCCAAACTTGATCCCATTACGGATACCAGGACTTCATCTATGGTTCTTCTTCTCTTATCATGTTCGCCTCCCGTCCTCCATCCGATAGACCATTAGGACCGTGTGATCACTCCAGTGCCATATGATGACCCCTTCGCTATCAGCTTGGTTCGTCCATGCTTGCACCCGCTTGAGGTCCTTCAATTTTTCGCCCTACAGAAAGAATGTTCTCATCGTCTATGCCTTGAAGATTGTGCAGTTCAAAGCTTCATCATTCGTATCTTCGGACTTGGTCTTCATCTTTGTTTGGTGCCATGTGCTTTTGCTGATTTGCACTCGAGGACGAGTTCTTTTCAAGACCGGGGGACTGATGTAGGACACGGAAGATGCAGCACACAGATTTCACTTCTATTTATTTTTATTTATTTATTTCTTAATTAGCAAGTAGGATTTGTTATTTTCGTTTGGGATCTTAGTAGTCCAACTTTAGTTAGTTTCCTATTTGGTTTAGGAGTCCTAGTTTAAGAAGGAAGCCAGGTTGATGGCTTTCCTAATTGAGTAACAGTCCAACTTTAGTTAGTTTTCTATTTGGTTTAGGAGTCCTAGTTTAACAAGAAAGCCAGGATGGTGGCTTTCTTAGTTGAGTCATTTTCTATTTTCGTTTGGATTATTTTCTTATAAATATAGATGGATGTAAGAGAGAAAATACAAAATGGATTATTAATAAAATTATTCAAAGGCATAGTCTTTTTCTTATCTTCTTTGTTTCTTCTTATCCCTGCCTAGTTGCAGGTTGTTCTACATTACATGTAATGGAAGAATGTAGACGATTTTATGTAAGGATATAAGGTCAACAAGGGACTTGTTTTGCAACACTCGGGATGGTATTCTATTGATAAGGTAACAAGAGGTTAATATAGCCTCTGGCGAATAGGACTATGGGACATGTATGGTAAAAAGAAAAAAAGGCTACCTTAAGTAGGTGACTGTTTTTTGCTCAACACCATTTTGTTGAGGTGTAGATTGACAAGAAAGTTGGGATTCGACACTATGGTCTTGCAAAAATTTAACAAAGGAATGGGACAAATATTCCCCTCTAATATCACTACGTGAAGTTTGAATTTTACAAGCAAATGAGTTTTAGCCCATTGATAAAACATGCGAAAATGATCCAACACCTTAGATTTTTGCTTCATCATGTATATCTATGTTATGCTAGAATAATCATCAATAAATGTAACAAAATAACGAAAACCAGTGCGAGAAACAGAAGGAGATTACCAAACATCAGAGTGTATAAGAGAAAATAATGTAGATGCATATTTATTGATAGGAGGAGAAAAATTAGGTCTACTATGTTTGCTATATTGGCAATGTTCATACTAAAATGATTGAAAGATAAAGAAGGAACAAGCTTCTTCAAAATAGAGTTTGAAGGATGTCTTAGCTGACAATACCAAAACCACACATCTGACGAGGAGGTCGAACAAGCTTCAGAGGTGCCAGTCTGTAGATCAAGAAGGTATAAGCCTCCAACTTTACAACCACTACCAATCACCTGCTTCGTGGTCAAGTCCTGGAAGATAATGAGAAGGAAAGAAAGTGATTGAGAAATTCAAAGTCTTAGTTAGGGCACTAACAAATAACAAATAACAAATTACAAGATAAATTAGGAACATGCAACACAGAAGAGAGATTCAAGGTTGAAGAGAAAAGGATTATCCCTTCGCCATCAATATTAATAAATGATCCATTAGCTAATTTGACTTGACCACAAGAAACAAGGTAAAAAGAAGAGAAAATGTTAGACATACCAGCCATATGGTTTGTGGGCCCGAAATCGATTAACTAAGAATGAAATGAAGCATGGTTTGCAAATGGCTCAGTACCTGATGTGGAAGAGACAACATTGGACACGTTTGAGGATTGAAGGTGTTGGAGCTGCTGCCATAACAATACAAACTCTTGTCGAGTCACCGGGGCATTGTCATTGGGCGTATCAGAAGGAGTAGCACATGAGGGATAGCTGTGAGATGAGTTTGCTTCTGATGATCATGAATTTTGAAGAACGAGTCAACATAAGGATTGGTCACCTTACAGTAGGTGCAAAACCAGGTACCTTTCTTCTGTGGGCCCCTGTTGTCACGGAGAGTGTCAGAAGGTGGGTTCTTTCCACGAAGAGAAGGAGCCCCAGTAGGTGTAGGAGGCTGGGAAGTGTGAGCTATCGCCAAAGCCAAAGCACAATGCTCAACCGGCATGGAAGGAGAAGTCATAACGAGGCGACGCCGTTCATCTCGAAGCAAGACAGAATAAACCTCATCTAAAGAGGGAAGAGGGCGTTGCCCAAGAAGTTGAGCCCATATAGGCTCAAAATTATTGTTGAGCCCGACCAATAACTAAAAGGTCCATCGTCGGTTGACATATTGCATATGAAGAACAATATCTTCAGAATCCTTAAATGTAATGGATTCAAGTTGAGCCAGTTCAACCAACAAGTTTGCATCCTGGAGTAGTACTGAATGAGAGATAACTCTCCATGTCGGAGATGAGCAACCCTCTAAGATAGCTTATAAATGCAAGTGTAGTTGTCCCCATCATAGTACAAAGCCTTAACAGTGCCCCAAATTGATTTGGAGGTCGAAAGGGTATAGATGAGGCATTGGATATGGTCTTCCATGGAATGAAGAAGCCAAGACTGGATCAAGGAGTTAATTGTGGTCCAAGTTTGATATGAAGAATGATTCGTGGCTGGTGCTTTGGCAGTTCCATCTATATAAGATGATTGGCAGTTAGGAACATCTTCGCAGAATGAAACCATTGAAAGTAGTTGGTCTCATTTAGCAAGACTGTCGTGATCTTTTCAATCTGTGGAGAACCAAAAGAGTCTAGATCGTGAAGAGATGATGCAGAGGATGAAGCCATGTTGGTACGGAATTAAACAAATGAAGTAATTACACCTGGTACAACAATGAGAAGAAGCCGGGGCAGGTAAACAAGCCCAAAAGGAATCCAACAAATCTATATGCAGCAACTCAGGAGGAAGAATGAGTCAGACGGAGGGCCCACCAAGCACGAACTGAAGCAGAAACCTTGTGGATGCAAAATATAGGTGGGGGGCAACACCACTGCTAGAAGATCTGATGCATAGGAGTGCAGAAGCAAGACGATCCAAGCAGAAACTCCAAAAAATAAGGTTCTGGACCATGACTGTCGCTGGGTCAAGTGCTGCCCAGAAAAGCAGGCCAAAGGCTGCAGGGTGTGGATCAGAGATTGCAGATGGATAGCCTTGCTAGAAATGACAGGAGTATGTGTGGGTCCCACTGGTAGTAGCCTCACTAGAGAAAAGGTGGATGGTCGAGAAGATTCATGAGCAGAATGGACTAGCGACTGTGGCACTCCATAAGGAATCTTTGAAGCTGCTGAAAAAACCTTCTAAAACTGAAAAATAGAAGAAGAAGATGAGGAGAAGATCCGCTACAGATTTTTGCAGAGAACTGATCCAAAGACAACACCGGAATCCGACGAGGAATGGTGGCTAAGAAGTCAGGATGTCTTGTTAGGTGGAAGCCGAAAAATGCTTCCCGGCGGTCGAGCGGTGGGACTGTCTGGTCCTCCGATCAAGCAGGCAGAGGAAGAAAAAAGAAAAGAAAAGGAGATTGGGAGATCTCTGCACGGGAATGGCACGATGGAGAGAGGTGAGAGGACAACCAGCTGCGCGTGGGGAATGGACGAAGGCTCCCCACTCAAGGGCTGGGTGATGTCAAGCGATGGCAGAGGCAGGGACAAATGGCGAGAGGAAGAAAGCAGGGACAAATGGCGAGAGGAAGAAAGGGAGAGACTGAAAGAGAACATGCGAGCGGGAACAGAAACAAAGATAAGGATCTACTGTCCTCCCTCAGAGGGAGAGGCAGAGGACGAGATAGGTTTAGAAGATACAGTTTTTAGGGTTTTCGCCGCTCGAGAAAGAGAAGATGGCTCGCCCATCATTGTATATTCCTCCTTGAAAACGAGGAAGTAGAATCTAATTCACCATTGATAAAGTCTGTATAATTGTCTGGTTGTACTGGCTTTAATAGATTTTCACTATCTGAAATTAGGTTTCATGCATCTTGAAGCTCTTGTTTCAGCATGTGGAATCACAAGAAGCTTAAGAAACGGTTACAACGTTCATTTGTCTCTTGACATAGATATTTCCACATTGTGCTGTTTTTGAACTATTTTATGTAGTGCAGGTCAGAGTCTGTAAGGAGAAGATAACCAGTCAGGTTTATGCAATGAAGAAGTTGAAGAAGTCAGAGATGCTTCGTAGAGGCCAGGTACATCATTTTGTCAGATAATCCAGTAGTTCTTATTGGAAATTTGTCCACCATTAATTTGATTTTTCAATTCAGGTTGAGCATGTTAGAGCTGAAAGGAATCTTCTTGCAGAGGTTGACAGCAATTGCATTGTTAAACTTTATTGTTCTTTCCAAGATGAAGAGTTTCTCTACTTAATTATGGAGTATCTACCTGGGGGGGATATGATGACTTTACTTATGAGGAAGGACATCTTGACAGAAGATGAGGCCAAATTCTATGTAGGGGAAATTATTCTGGCTATTGAATCTATCCACAAGCATAGTTACATTCATAGGTAGGTCGTTATTTCATTATCCTGGTCTCTACCAAATTCCTCAATGTGCACATGTTTGATATCTCTTAGGCCTACCCAAATATCTTATGTTAGAAGTTAATTAAAAAAAAGTCTCAATATAAAAAAAAACCTTATAAATTATATATGTATATGAGGGGTATTTTTTTTTTTAAATTCTAACGAGGAGTTTAATGCATGTATATATATGTGATGAATGAGTCTAAACTAACAGTATCATGACCTCCGTTACAATTTTCAGTCGAAGTCAATTTTTGGTTGTTGGTTCCTAAGGGGACTCTGAGGTTTTTGCCAGATTGGCTATATTGGCCAAAATTCATAAATGGGTCATTTCTGAAGGTTTTCCAAAATTTCAGCCAGATTGAAGCCATTCCCATGAGTTAGCATTAACTTGAATATCACTTGATTTGTACTGGTATTTACTGCTGGATTGAAGTGATAGCCACTTCGTGATTTCATATTTTATCCAGGGGAGATGAAGATCATTTTTATCCAGGAGTTTTATGGATGTATATATGTGATGAATGATTCTAAACTAACAGTGTTATGACCTCAGTTACAATTTTCAGTTTTCGGTCTTTGGTCCCTATGGGGACTGAAAGGTTTTCACCATATTGGCTATATTGGCCAAAATTCATAAATGGGTCATCTCTGAAGGTTTTCCAAAATTGCAGCCAGATTGAAGCCACTCCCATGAGTTGGCATTACCTTGAATATCACTTGATTTGTACTGGTATTTACTGCTGGATTGAAGTGATAATTGCCACTTCATGATTTCATGTTGTTTCCAAGGGAGATGAAGATCATTTTGATCCAACAAAAAAATAGCAACTCCATTCCACTTAATGTTTGGACTGGCGAAAAACAGTTGGTGTTGGTTTTCACCATACATTCTACCTTAATCAGAAGTCAGGCAGACAGTTGTCTGATCAGCACCAATTAAATTGTTTCTCATGTGTGTGTATAAATAAATAAATTAATATGATATATATAGGTGAAATATGAATACTTCGATAATCCATATAATCAGTAAGGATGTTTCCTGTTGGTTGAATGAACATAAGATGAGTAAGCGGGTTAATTCACACCACCAATTAACTTAACCATTCAATCACGGCCTTAAAAGATTGATGGTTCAGGTTATATTTTAGAACTAAGTCCATTTATCAACCAAAATCATCCATTTTTTTAGCAGTAACAAAGATATTTCATTTATAAAAATAAGAGTACAAAGGCTAATGACGGTTCAACAGTGATAGACCTGAAAGAAGAAAAAAGAGAACAAAACAAAAGAAAGAATAGGAAAAACTGGTAACCAGCAACCCCTCAAAACAAAAAGCAATCACTATGGTGTCCTCAAGAATCAAAGTAGGAAGACTCCTGAATAGCCATTATCCACTCCAAGCTTAGTAAAGTAATCTACCACGCCATTATTTGTTTGGCTAATATGAACAAAAGATATATCTAGTCCTATCACTAAAGCTCTAATCTCCCTAACCACAGTGACAATTTTCCAAAGGAGACGCCTAAGTCCCATAGCCCATTTTATTGCATTTGCCGAATCGCCTTCAATCACAAGTCTACCTTGCCCATAGTTTTTCCAAATGACCAAAGCTCTCCTGATGCTAAGAATTTCCACTTGATCCATTAGTTTGATCTGTTGTTGAACTGCTTATGATTTCCATTTGACAATTTTAATAGTTCCAATTTGAAATGTGAAATGTGTAGTTATATGATCAGGCCAACTTCTGAATCAATCATCTGTTTGATTTTCTTGAGTTGGCAAATAGAGAATATAGTTAATGGACTCAATGGATGATCTGGATATCAGACTTGGATTGCCAGTGTCAGAATAGAAGTTGGTGCAACATAACTTCCCAAGCACCTTTGCACTGGATGATCAACTTTGGAGAGAGAAAATAGCCTGACATCCTAACCTATGCATGGAGATTGGAGGCTAACTAGTGTATTTGACTAATATTGGTGTATTGATTGTTTTCCATTTGTATTTATATGATTTTTTCACACTTCAAAGCACTGTCTTCTTAGATGGATCTGAAAGATTGCCTCTTATGCATTTTGCAGAGATATCAAGCCTGACAATATATTACTGGATAGATATGGTCATGTGAGGTTATCGGATTTTGGACTATGCAAACCTTTAGATTCCAGTAGCTTCCCCGTTTTAAATGAGGACTGTGCAATAGGAAACAATAAAAGTGGACTTCTACAAAGTGATGCACGCCCATCTGCACCAAAGCGCACACAGCAAGAGCAATTACAAAATTGGCAAACTAACAGAAGGAAACTGGTAAAATTTTGCATTATGATGTGATATACTTTTTCAATTCTTCCAAGTCATATTACACATTTTCATTGAGTTTGCATTTGAAATATCTACTATTATGGGCTATAAAGCATGAACCTTTTTCTCATATGTCATATTACAGTTTCATGGTGGCTTTGCAACAATTTTAAAGCCTAGTCCATTTATTTTCCCATTTTTTCTTTATGGGCCAGCACTTGGAAAAAGAAATATTTTTCGTATTTGTGCATGAGACAGAAGTTTTGACCATTATCCTGAAACTGAGTTTGTGCGTGTGGACCCCTGTTTGGTAACCTAGACCATTGAGATGGTAGGCCTTCTCTCAAAAAGTAACCTAATTTGAGAAGTAGAAATCATGAGATTGTCAATGCCTACAGCTTGTACCTCCCAACAGAAAAATTGGTCGACTGACCTTCCCTTCATTGCAACTTTATTTCACTAGTATGACGTTTCTTCTTCAGCATCTCTGGGATCTTCCATGTCATGCCTAGTGGAATTTCCTAGTTTTTTCATGCATGGTATGGATAGTTTAGTTCCAGCATGTGTTTCTGTGATGATGTGTTTGGTGTGCTTTTTTTGGCTAATATGGAAGGAGAGGAATGATAGGCATATTAGGAGTTTCTTCAGATGTGAATTGAACCTGTGGCACATTTGTTAGTGCTTGTTTGTGCAACGACAGGGGTTATTAGTTTGAGCCATACTGCTTACCTTCCAAAACAAGTTTCCTCTGTCGTTCAGGTAGCAGCTTTAGCTAACCACAAAGACGTCTAGTGGGGTTTGAATTTAAAAGAGTGCATGGATATCTTATATTAAAACTTGGAAAGGCTCTAGAACGAGTCAGAATTTAATACTTTTAAGGTAAGTCTGTTCAAAATGTCAAATCTAGATCAATGGTCTTGACTAGAAAATGTGGCCCAATGCACAACTCAGTACTTGAGGACAGAGTGTAGAACTTCAGATTGAGGATAATATTATCTAATCCTTGTTTAATAAGTATACTTTACAATTTGAGCATGTAGTGCAATATTACGTTTAATTTACGATGGTATTGTTTGGCATTTCAAAGTGAGAACATTATAAGAAAATCGTCTTACCAAACATCAACGGCCTAATAATAGTTGTGCCATGTCAATGAATTGACTAGATAAACATCCTTATAAACAACCTCTGTGTTCCACGATAGCTATGCAGCATTTTGGTTGTTTTAGTACTTTGTAAGAGATGTGTCTTTGTGATAAGTAACTTTTCAAACATCAAATATGAACTAAATTACCAATGCTTATGTAGATCTGCAATTTTACAAGCTTTTATTGGATTTGATGGATATTTCTAAATTGGAAAAGTGTAGGCGTATTCTACTGTTGGCACACCTGATTATATTGCTCCAGAAGTTTTGTTGAAGAAGGGCTATGGAATGGAATGTGATTGGTAAGTTATATATTTCTATTGTGTTTTGATGTAACACATACTTCAATGCTATTTTTGGTTTTTTCTTTCACAGGTGGTCACTTGGAGCTATCACATATGAAATGCTCGTGGGTTATCCTCCATTTTATTCAGATGAACCAATGGCAACATGTAGGAAGGTCAGTGGGAACTTCAGCATTTAGTACAAATTTAGATGATTTTTATTCCTTCTTCAATTTTGTTGTACAAGATTATTCAACCTTTTGTTGATCATAGTTAGCCTTTGGTTCATGTATTTTTTCCTGTAAAATTGTCCAATTTGGGAGAATGTTTACTGATGAGAATTTCCTGTAAGATCTTGTTCAGGTTTTCCCTTTGTCATATATATGACAGTTAGATCTTGCCTGCATAATCACTGCTCTATAATTTACTTGTGTTCCTTTCTATCATATCCCATCCATGTTTCTGTGTTTTCCAATGAGTTACATTTAAAGTCCCTAACTGTATTACCTCTTAGTAAGAACTCTCACTCTGTATTTTTTTTATTCCTTGAGTCTTCTGTTTCATCCATTGTGAAGGATTTTGCTCCTGGATAAGTATTTGTATCGTTGGCTTAACTGTGTTACTTTTTTAGTTGGTAACTACCTCAAGTGAGGCTCAGCCACTTATCAGTTGGGGAAAAAATACAATTTACTAAATATTTTGAGAATTGTCACCATTTTAACACCAATGTTGTTAAGTCTTCAATTAGACATACCACAGTGGTCTAATCCATGCAGGCACATATCCTTCCAGAAGATTTTAGTGCAGAACTGGAGTTTCTAAGCTGCAAATAGCGAGGAACTGGACAAAACAGTTGTGGGAAAGTAATGCAGGGAGGGTTGTAAGTGCTCAATGAGTAACCATTAAGGTTGTGGTCATTGTATTGTCACCTCTGCTCCCCAAAGACAAAATCCATCAGACAAGTTCTTTTGGAACATGTGATTTAATCTGAGCAAATTGATCATCCAATATGTCGGTATTAAGATTGCTCGATGTAAATTATCCACCATTGGCTTTTTCTATGAAAGCTACTCTTGTTAAATTTAAGCACTAGTGCATTTTCTACCACTGTCTCTTACTGGTGCCTATTGATTTTCCACCAATGAATATCCAACCCTAGAGTTTTCCTAGTTGGTTTTTACATGAGCTTCAACTATTGAATCTTGATTCTACTTTTTTGCACTCATTCAATGCCTTTCTAACTGATTCAAGACTTCTCTGGAGTGCTCAACTTTGTTGACACACTTAAAAATTCTCTATATTCTGTCATATGTTTCTGTAACTTTTTCATATTCTTTGGAAACCCTTTGGACAATATGTCATGCACTGATGAAGGCCAAGTGTCAAAAATTGAAGAATTCAACCAAGGTCTTTAATGAAAATTTTAGATTCGGTTATTTTTTTTTTTTTGAAAGATAATTCGAGATTCGGTTTCTACAAACCAAATCAGCGAAAATTCAAATTTGGGTCAATTAAATTGAGGAAATTCAAATTCACCAAGAATTGATAAGATAATCCTTAGATCTCTCACAATTCAAAGAAACAAAGAAATTATGGCTCCTTTCAGAGGAAATCCACAATGGATTACCCAAGTTCTAATTTCTCGCTGGAAAAAAGAAAACACGCTCAAAACTCATTGGGAAAATTGACACCATGCAATTGTAAATCTAATAACTAGAAATTGAAAGACAAAAGATAGGAAACTCACCCAAACTTGTAGAGAGCCAAAGCACAAAACAAAAATTAGGATTGGATTCTATTGGGCGTCCATGACCCTTATTTAGAGTGCTTGCATTACAAAAATTAACAAAAATAATTGATTCTCTTCACTCTAGAATACCTTATTAAAAAATTGGTTATAACTTTCTCTGCACATGTCGGAATTGCACAAATTTGGGATTGCGAATAAGCTTTCCAATGAATTCAATTTTATAAAAATTAGATATCATTTGGTATATCAAATAAGCTTGCAAAGTTAACACTTTTTTTTGCTGATCCTAGATTGCAATGTGTCCCATCTAAAAATGAAAAATAAAATAAAAAAGAAAAACACAAAAAGGGAATGGAGGTGCTGCTCAAAGCTTGTGGATTTTATTCTAATTTGAGTTTTCTTGCTCTCCAAGCAATGGTGTGAATGGAATCTTGTGAAAGTGATTGAGGAGGTGGAAACACAATCCTGTCATTTTTCCCTCACTTCTAGAATTTGGGACTAACACTTTCTTAAGCCCCAAAACCTCCTAGATGCGCCCCATTTTCCTTGATAAAAAACTGCATGGAATTTACGAGCCATCTCTTCAACCTTGTCTTGAATTTTGTCATGTGGGTCCATGGAGATGCCCACATCATGGGACTTAGTGAGTCAACCCATGATTGTTGCCTATGTTGCACTCACTCCCGCCCCATTCGCTAAGTGAGTCATCTTTGATAAGTTTGGTCACACTTTTGGACCAGGGGTTGCATCCCAAGCTTACATTACATTACACACACAATTGATGGAAAGAGATCTCACAAGTTGAACAGAGAGATATTGCTGAACAATTACTTACAACTCTCTGGCTTCAACCTTGGTAAGCTTTGAAGCTTCATCTTAAGAATGGTTACAGATGAACCCACTACTCTTATTTACACTTAAGTCTCTAGCTTATGGTTTGCTAGGATGGTGACACATGTCAAGATCCTACAACACTTGAACATTCTAGACTCCTTTTAGAAGCTTCATAGAATCTCTACACCCTCCAAAACTTTCTAGATCCCTTGTAACTCCACAATATTCTAGAATGCTTCCAAACTCTTCCACATTCTTCTACACACTTCCATAGACTTCTGCACATCTCCAAATAAATCTAGACCTCCATATCTCTACATAACTCCTTAGAATTCTACAAGATTCCAAAGTCTTTACACTATTGTAGTGTATTCTACAACTTTCTAGAGAACTCCACTAAGTCTCTAGCTCCTTAAAGTTCTTTTTGAACAATCCAGAACCTTCTGTGCTCTTGTAGACACTTTTAATACATTACTATCACTTCTTGAAGCTTCTAAAAATCTCTATAGCACAATAGCCTTTTTTCTATGAGTTGATTCTTATTTTGTGCTCATGTATGGTACCCAAATTTGGTTATCTTAGCAGATCCCCATGTTGTAGTGTCTCATCCCATTACAAATAGCTCTCTCTATAGATTTTCCATTATTTATTTTCTATCAAAAACATATTGCTCTAAAATCAAATCATGTAGGTAGGGTTATTGGACCCTTCATACGGTGAACCCAATCTACTCGGTTACCCAAAAGGATGCAAACATAGAACAATAGATAGGAGTATAGTAGAGAATATGGAGAAAGAGAGATGAGAGATTAGAGGAAACCTTGAGATAGAGGAGATAATAGCAAAAAAGATATCTTAAACTAGAGAATCACCAAAGATAGAGATAACCAAGAATATTCCAATAATTTAATTCCCCCAATAATTCCTCAAAACTAAAGAAAAGAAAACCCTAATCTATCTTGGCCAACAATTAAATAAAAATGAAAATTAAAAGACCCTAAACCTGTTATTCCTATTTACCCTTGATTTAATTGGCTCGTTACTACATCATGACAATACCACAATTTCTTAGGCCTATTGGATAAAATAAGAACACCAATTATGTGGTGTTTAGGCCTTGCAATTGACCCACAAAATAAATGATGAAAATGCTATGATATATATAAAAAACTCTCAGGGTGAGAGCTCCATATGGAGCCTACCTATCATGGAATTGGATGGGTTTAAGATATCTATGTATGCACATAATGCTTATAAAAAATCAGCGTAATTAAACGACTCTAGCCATGGTTTAGCACCTGAATATCAATGGTAGAGGGTGAAGTTTACCTAGTTCAGTCACATGGCTAGAATCACTCAATCAAGTTGATTTTTCACAAGCATTTGATATGCATATGGACCTTTCAAACCTGCCCAACCCCATGATCATAGGTGGGCTCCACATGGAGCTCTCATCGTCGAGCACTTTTATGGGGTGTGCACCTGATCATTTTCCTATATATATATACACAAAAGCACATATTTTGCGTGATCGATATTGTTAAAAAATTTGTAGTGAATAGTTTTTCCTCAATTTGCAAATTTTCATAGAAATTTTTCTCGTTTTAGATACTAATGTAAAAAAATCTTGGCCATATCATTCAAATCACCAAATTTAAACACAAAATCTCTTTTTCTATTTTTAGAAATTTTTTATTCTAGATAATAATATGATATAATTGTCTTTATCCTTCCAAGTCACCAAATCCCATCTTAAAATCTCTTTTCCTATTTATTAACTATTATTGGTCAAATTTTACTATTTTTTTGCTTGCCAATATGGAAGCAAATAACAACCATTTAACAAATGAATGGTGAGATCCTAATTGACCCATTGAATCAAACCTATATGTGACGCAGGACAAGACAAAATGTGACCCTAAAGGTGACCCTAAATGTCTAAATGCGATTATGCTGTAACAATAAACTAATATCAGGCTGAAATTAAAATTAAAATTAACAGTAACAATTAGAATGATAAAATCTACCACAAATAGTCAAGAAATTCAGAGAGTTTAATGTAAACAATTAAATCACAATCTAAATATAGTTATAGCTCAAAATAAAAGGCCTTTCAGAACAAAGGGGCTTATCAGATCTTACGCACACTTAGAACCACATCAAATTAGGACTGAAATCGAGTTTAAATGGGTTTAAAAGGACTAATGGCAATTTGGTAATTAAAGAAGGTGGGATAAGTTAACATGGAAAGAGGCTGGAAGTTACGGAAGTCAAAAGAGGGAAAGATATGGGTTGCGGCAAGACTGGTTGGGCTTGGGAAGGTTTATGGAAACAAGGAAGAGGTCTGAGAGTGGATGTCGATGGCTGGAAAGGAAGACAAGAGGATGGCGAAGGCTAAGAAAGGGGTTCAGAAGGTATGAGAATGGTCAGCAGGGGTTATGGTTGCTGTTTGGGACTGTCTGGGAACTGTAGCAGCAGTAGGAAAGGTTTCTGGAAAGGTACGGAAGCAGCATGACGGTGTAAGGGCTGGATGAAAGTAAAAAGAAAGGATTTGGGACAGGGACAAGGGGTTTGGGATTTGGGAATCACTGTAGGTAAGGGAAGAATAAAAGGAAAAGAAAAGAGAAGAGAGATGAGAAGAGAAGAGAAGAGAAGAGAAGAGGAGGAAGAAGAAGGATCAAGTACCTGGAAGGGAGACAACTTCACGCCAAACTCTCGGATTAGCTCCAAGATAACCACGGCAGAGGATTTGCAGAGAAATTCTCAATCTTGTTTTTATTTCATCGTATAAACTGTCCTTACCCAAAGGCTACAAAAGCCTTATATAAAGAATCTCTTACTTAAAATAAAATAAAGCAAAATTACAAGACTACCCTTGCTTAAAATAAAACAAAAAAAAAAACAAAAAATAACAAGTAAAGAAAAAGCAGGATGCACCAAGGAATGCACCGCATTAATCCCCCCATCTGAGAAAACTTAACCTCGAGTTCAAACAGATGAGAAGACACAAATCTTCTCATGCACGCGTCTTCCCAGTGTAGGGTCTTCATAGTGCAAAATACGCACACGTGAGGTCTTCAATGTCAACCAAGTGAATCTTCATCGAACCATAATGATGGAGTTGAAGCGGCTCTCTTCCGTCGTCGCTGATAGACTCAGAAACCTGTTTTGTCATTGTTGTCATCTTTTGCTATAGAAGAAGAAGGCACCTCTGACGAAACAAAACTCCGATATCTCTCTAGAAGGTCTTGATCAAGTCGCTGTAGCTCACTTTCTGTCAACCATGTGGCGTCTGTAATTGGTCTGTTTTTCCACTTCACAAGATACTTCTGATAACCTCCAGCATGTGTAGAAACAACTTCCTCATGCAGAATAGATTCTATCTCATCTCTCTTAGGTGTCAAGGAAGGTAAAGTAGGTAAAGGCTGGGAAGGTTCATGCCATGGGTCATGAAGTGGGTCAGGTAGGCCAGTAGAATGGTTAAGGAATTGATGTGATGATGGGCTTACAGGTGTAGCTGTTGGACCTTGGAAAGGGACTAAATCTTCTACATTGAAAGTAGGACTAGTACCCATATCAGATGGCAGGTCTACAATGGATGCATTGGATCCAACTTGCCTCAAAATTTTGAAAGGCCCTGCACTACGAGCATGTAATTTTTTCACAGTTCCTTGTGGGAACCGCTCAGGTCTTATGCAGATCATCACATAATCACACATATTAAATTCTTTGAATCTACGATGAGTATCTGCAACAGATTTATACACTTCATTGCTCATATTAATTTTTCTTTTAATTTCAGCATGCAATTCATGTATGCGATATGCAAATGATGATGCAGACTCAGATGACCTATTTGACATAGATATGGGAATGAGATCTATAGGCTTCCTAGGCTTATAACCATGCATGACTTCAAAGGGACTCATACCTATAGATCTATTGATCGAACTATTATATGCGAACTCAACAATCGGTAGAACAACATCCCACGTTCGCGTATTCTCACCAACCAGACAACGCAATAGATTTCCTAGGCTACGATTAAACGACTTCAGTCTGACCATCAGTCTGAAGATGATACGCAGGCGAAAACTGTAACGTAGTACCCATCATGTGCCATAGTGTTTTCCAAAAATAACTCATGAACCTAACGTATCTATCTGACACAATCGTATTTGGTAACCCATGTAGTCTCACTATTTCTCCGAAAAATATCTTGGCAATATTAGAAGCATCAGAGGTTTTAAAACACGGAAGGAAATGGGCCATTTTAGAAAAACGGTCCACAACCATCAAAATGGAATCGTACTTCTTAATAGTCTTTCGAAGCCCAAGTACGAAGTCCATACTGATATCCTGCCAAGGAGCATGGAGAACTGGCAAAGGCGTATACAATCCCGTGTTTTGCTTCCTTTGCTTTGCCAGTTGGCAAGTTCGACATTGCCCAATGATTTTAGCCACATCTCTCTTGAGACTAGGCCAATAAAACCTGTCTTCAACCAGGGCAATCGTCTTGTCTCTCCCAAAATGTCCGGCCATACTTTCAGCATGTAACTCCCAAACAAGAAAATCACACAGGGAAGTTCGGGGAATGTAGAGTTTACTTCCTTTAAACAATAAATTATCCACCATGAGAAACTCTTTATTACTCCTTTCTTGGTCACTCAAGAGTGAAGCATACAACTCTCCAAAATCCAGGCATGTGGGATATTCATCCTTCAATTGCTCAAACCCGGTCACCTCTACACTCATGGAGTGTATTAGTGCAACCCTACGACTCAATGCATCAACTGGCTTGTTCTCAACCCCGACCTTGTGTTTCAACACAAAAGTGTATTCCTGAAGACATTGAACCCAATTGGCATGTCTTGAGTTTAACTTTTTCTGTGAATTGAGATATCTCAAGGCCTCATGGTCCGAGTACAAAACAAATTCGTGTGGCAAAAGGTAGTGTCTCCAATGACGGAGTGCTTGCCTAACGGCATAGAACTCTTTGTCATAGGTGGCATTTCGCTGTTTGGCTTCATTAAACTTCTCACTAAAGTAAGTGACAGGATGTCCTTCCTAACTTAGGACTCCACCTATACCAACACCAGATGCATCACACGCAACTTCAAAGACTTTGGAGAAGTCTGGTAGTCGCATGACAGGAGCTTCGACCAAACGAGTCTTGATCTTCTGGAAAGCTTTCGAGGCTGCTTTAGTCCATTGGAACTCCCCTTTTTTAAGGCAATCCGTGATGGGACTAAACCCTCGGATAAACCGCCTATAGAAGGTAGCTAAGCCGTGAAAGCTTCGCACCTCATATATATTCTGTGGTTCTGGCCAACTTACTATGGCCTTGATCTTTTCGGGGTCCGCTAACATACCTTCAGATGAAACCACAAACCCTAAGAAAATAACCCTATTCGACATGAATGTGCACTTCTTCAGGTTTGCATATAATTTTTCAGTCCGAAGAGCCTCACAGACTAACTTCAGATGTTGCAAGTGTTGTTCCTGGGAGGTACTATAGATAAGAATGTCATCAAAATATACCACAAAGAACTTACCCATTAAAGGTCTCAACACTTGAGTCATCACCCGCATAAATGAACTGGGAGCGTTGGTCAAACCAAAAGGCATAACCATCCACTCGTACAGACCATCCTTCGTCTTGAAGGCTGTCTTCTATTCATCTCCTGGTCTGATGCGAATTTGATGATATCCACTCTTGAGGTGAATTTTTGAAAAGATAGTAGCATGGGCCATCATGTCAAGCATGCCATCGAGATGCGGGATTGCAAATCTATACTTGACAGTGATCTTATTAATAGCCCTGCTATCTATACACATGCGCTAGGTGCCATCTTTCTTGGGTGTCAGGAGGGCTGGCACAGCGTACGAGCTTGAACTCTCCTTGATGAATCCCTTTTGTAGAAGCTCATCCACTTGACGCTTCAACTCTTCATGCTCCTTAGGGTTCATCCTATAATGAGGCAGATTTGACAAAGTCGCCCCAGGGACAAGATCTATGGCATGTTGTATGTCCCGCATGGGAGGTAGTTCATTTGGCAAATCAGATTGGAATACATCTTGAAATTCCTTAAAGACCGAAACTATAACCTTTGGCAACTCAGTACCAACCTCAAGAGAGGTCTCTCTCGACACTAGGGATGCACAATCGAAGTTTCACTAGTCTCTCTTTCGAATTCTTTAGCAGCAATGGGAGGATTATGAGTGAGGGGGCCTAGGTTGCATAGGGAGGATTTTGATCTTCCTACCATTATGCTCAAAGATACACGTGGTCGCTTGACCGAACAGTGTGACATCATGATCAAACAACCAAGGACGACCCAAAATAATGTGTCCTACGCCCATAGGGATTGCATCGCACCACACAGTGTCCTGATAGGTGAGGATCTGAATGGGCACGGGGCGCCGTTGAGTGATCGGAATTGACGTATCATTGACCCACGCAACTTGATGTGGATTAGGATGAGGTTCAGTCTTCAAACCCAATCGAGCAACCGTGCTGGTGGGTACAACATTTGCACAACTTCCACTATCTGCAATCAATTTGCAAGATTTCCCACCGCACTTAATGTAAGTGTGGAAAATGGCTGTGCGCTTCCAATCTTCTGAGGGTTGAGATCGAGCAAAGGCACATCTAACTACTGCAAGAAAATCTGCATCGATCTCCTCATCAAGTTCCTCATCACTCGAAGGATATTCACCTTGAAATTGACCTTCTATGTCATCTTCACGGGCAATCTCTTCAATGGGTGGTTCTCCCAACAAAAGGGCTCTTTCCTGGTTCCTGGTCTTAGTAGGACATTCACGAGCAAAATGTCCGAATCCCTGACAATAGTAACATTGAGGACCATTCCTAGAAGAGCTCGTACCAGAAGCTCCCTTAAAACTTGCATCCTTGTTCTTGGATGGAGCACTGGTGGCTTGTTTGGGTTGACTCACCGTATTCTGCCGAGTTCCTTGCGGATTAGGCTTAGAATT
Source organism: Chimonanthus praecox (assembly GCA_022113865.1). Lineage (NCBI taxonomy): Eukaryota > Viridiplantae > Streptophyta > Magnoliopsida > Laurales > Calycanthaceae > Chimonanthus > Chimonanthus praecox. The sequence goes on from CM039095.1 coordinate 43,192,665, forward strand.
GGCACCCCGGGAGTCAAAATGCTTTGGAGGATTCGGCTTAAAGTAACCTTCTAAACCTTGCAATATTTGGTAAGTTTCCACCCCATGTAAGATAAGCTCACGCTGGAACTCAGGACGAAGATCTACTCTAAACCTAGAAAGGGTTTGGTTGGGGTCCTCATCCAACTCGCATCTCATAAGGAACTCATCAAACTTCTCAATGTACTCATCAATGGTCTGGTTGCCCTGACGTGGAGAGTTCCATAGGTCAATGAGTTTTTGTTTGTATCTAAGAGGGATATACTTTTCTTTCAAATATTCTTTCATCTCATCCCAATGCAGATTGACTGGTTCAACTCCTTGCCTCCGGAGTTTATGTTCCACTATGGTTCAGAAAAGCCGAGCTTGTCCCACAAACTTCATTTTGGCAAAACGGACCCTACGAGGTTCCAACATATCATGCCACTCAAAGTAGAAATCCATGTCTGACACCCAATTTGAGAAAACCTTAGGGTCTGCTCGTCCCTTAAATTCAGGGGCTTCTAATCCCACGTTCTTCAAGGCACGTTCCTCATGGTTGATGGATTCCTGATGCCTATGTGGCTGTTGGAATCTATCGTGATCAAATCTGTAGCCTCCATGGTCTTGATTCTTAAAATTCTCATTATCCTCATGAATTGACCCATTCTCATCATTCCTAGGGGTTTCAAGGGCTTCAATCCGGTTTCTCTAGTCGGTCATGTCAGTACCTAAAGTATCTTGACCTCCCTTATGGTCAGTGAGCCGGGCATCTAATTGGACAAATGCCTGAGTAAACCAAACTGGAGGTTGATCTCCTGACATTTCGCTGGATAGTTCGGACTCTTTCTGATAGGTAATTCCACTCCTAGTGGTCATGCACAGGTACACGCACTAGTGTTCCTCTAGATTCACAAATGTAGGGATGAATTCTGACTATATGCTATGACCTAAAGTCTATATGCAATGAATGAATTTTTTTTTTTTAAAAATAATAAAGAATTCAATTTTTTTTTAAAAAAAAAAAAATAAGATGCAACCTAAGACCGTGGGTGTTTAAGGAAACAACCCAACCTTGCTACTGATACCAAATTTGAAGCTGGACAAGACAAAAGGTGACCTTAAATGCTTAAATGCGATTATGCTGTAACAATAAACTAATATTAGGCTAAAATTAAAATTAAAATTAACAATAACAATTAGAATGATAAAATCTACCACAAATAGTCAAGAAATTCAGAGAGCTCAATGTAAACAATGAAATCACAATCTAAATATAGTTATAGCTCAAAATAAAAGGCCTTTCAGAACAAAGGGGCTTATCAGATCTTACGCACACTTAGAACCACATCAAATTAGGACTGAAATCGAATTTAAATGGGTTTAAAAGGATTAATGGCAATTTGGCAATTAAAGAAGGTGGGATAAGTTAACATGAAAAGAGGCTGGAAGTTACGGAAGTCAAAAGGGGGAAAGATATGGGTTGCGGCAAGACTGGTTGGGCTTGGGAAGGTTTATGGAAACAAGGAAGAGGTCTGAGAGTAGATGTCGATGGCTGGAAAGGAAGACAAGAGGGTGGCGAAGGCTAAGAAAGGGTTATGGTTGCTGTTTGGGATGGTCTGGGAACTGTAGCAGTAGTAGGAAAGGTTTCTGGAAAGGTACGGAAGCAACATGAAGGTATAAGGGCTGGATGAAAGTAAAAGAAAGGATCTGGGACAGCGACAAGGGGTTTGGGATTTGGGAATCACTGTAGGTAAGGGAAGAATAAAAGAAAAAGAAAGGAGAAGAGAGATGAGAAGAGAAGAGAAGAGAAGAGGAAGAAGAAGAAGGATCAAGTACCTGGAAGGGAGACAACTTCACGCCAAACTCTCGGATTCGCTCCAAGATAACCACGGTAGAGGATTTGCAGAGAAATTTTCAATCTTGTTTTTATTTCATCGTATAAACTGTCCTTGCCCAAAGGCTACAAAAGCCTTATATAAAGAATCTCTTACTTAAAATAAAATAAAGCAAAATTACAAGACTACCCTTGCTTAAAATAAAACTAAAAAAAAACAAAACATAGCAAGTAAAGAAAAAGCAGGATGCACCAAGGAATGCACCGCATCAATATGCCTATGCCTCCTATTAGCTTCATCACTTTTTCTTTTTTCCATTGTGCAGATTGTGAATTGGAAAAACCATCTGAAATTTCCTGAAGAAGCAATGTTATCTGCAGAAGCTAAAGATCTCATCAGTAAACTCTTATGCAATTTTGATAAGAGACTTGGAGGAAAGGGTGCTGATGAAATAAAGGTGTTATGTTGTCTATTATTTTTTATATTTCTGCAATAAGACAGCTGATTGAATGAATTACCTGGTTGTTCCTTGTGCACACGTCAGGCTCACCCATGGTTTGAAGGTGTTCAATGGGATAAGCTATATCAGATGGAAGCTGCATTTATTCCAGAGGTCAATGATGACTTGGATACTCAGAACTTTGAGAAGTTTGACGAGGTAGAAGTGTGCATATTGTACTTGCATGTGGGGATACAACTGGGCTTTGCCAATGCTAGGCCTAACCTGTTTTGTTTGATTTGATGTCATATCTGTGGGCTAGCTAACTGGGTCCTGGCATTTATTTTCCAACCTAGAAACTTACCAACATTTATTTTGTCATTTTCCAGCTAATGAAAAATAAGATCCTTCTCTTTTCTTCTTTGGAACAAGGGCTCCTTGCCAGGAACATAATAATTAGAGCTTTCTCCCTTCTTCCAAGGAATCCATTCCCATGGGTGTGTGAGAAAAAATTAATGAGATAAAGTTGGAGGTTTTCCTAGCTTAACAAGGCAATGCTTCATTCATTTTCAATGAGATTTTTTTTTTTTGGTGTAAACAACAAAAACATCAGGTTTCTAAGGCCCAAAATGAGGCCGAATTTCACTATACCTACTGAATAACATGGAACGGAATCCGAACATATTTTTTCCTGCAGAATTACTTTCCTTGAGGAAATAAACAAACAAGGAGGTCTAGTTAACTAGCCAGGGTTGCTGATCTTATTCGATAACCAATGGGCCTGGGACAGGGATTCATGGCTAAGTAGCGGCTGGTCTTGATTCCTTAAATAGGGGAACCCCACATACCGGTCTTATACAAACCCTTGTCAATTCCAGCTTGATTACAACCATAGGTTAAAAACTCAGATGCATTATCTCAAGCTGAATTGATTGGATGTTCAAGCAGTCCGAGTCAGCTAGTTTACCTACTCTTCAAAACCTTAGAAAAATGCACCAAATTACTTGACTTAATCGAATTTTGAAATCAAGTTTGAGCTTTGAATTTTTAGACCTATCATTAAGACCCCGCGTATTGGCATTTACGTTATCTTCTGTGGAATATTTTATTACTAATTCTATTTATTGTTGTTTACTATGACGTTCTTATTATTTTCCTCTTTATTTCTCACTGCAGTCTGCAAATCTAGCTCAAGCTCCATCAAAAACGGGCCCTTGGAGAAAGGTCGACATTTACTGATTCAGAAACAGATTTCCCTCTTTATACCACGATCTTGACAGCCATTTTCCTGATCTGCCTTTTTTCCCCTTTTTAAGCTTTAATATCTCAACTAAAGCTTCATGTTTCCTTAGCTTTGATTGTTGTCTCCCTAGAATTGATCATTCCTTTTTGCAACACCTAATTATTGGACCTTTGTTCACTTTGTTGTGTTGTTGAATCAATTTTATATCTGTTACACAAGGAACAAACAAAAGGGATTTCTATTGTCCTCCCGAACTGTTGGCATCTACAATAGACATCCTTACAACCATCAAGGATTCATTTTGTCATGCTTTCTGTGAAAAACATGACCTTATTGACACACAATACATATGTATGAAGGGGTGATGCATTTTGTTTATATAAATGCCAGAAGAATAGGGCATTTGGTTCTACGGTTTGTACTTACATATAGGATACTTTGCTTCAGTAGAAATTTTGTTCACATGTGAGAAGCTACTGGAAAAGGAGTAATATTTACTAGCATATTGATGGTAAAAGGAATAAAAACTTCATTTATAAATTTCCTAATTCTGATGCTTTGACTGATTTGTTCTTTCTTTCCTGCAGATGCTTTCATCTAAGGATATTAACTTTGTTGGCTATACATATAAGAACTTTGAAATTGTCAATGACCATCAAGGACCTGGAATTGGTATTAGCATCCTCTCTCTCTCCTTTCTCTCTCTCACACACACACACATATCATCATGCAAGGCATTTGTCCATACTTGGGTTTGACATTGTTCATAAGCAGCTACCTCTCATGCGAATACAATTTGAACCGCAACCTTAATGGTTGCAACAATTAGTATACACCAACTATGCTAGAGGTTTTTATTGTGTCATAGTCATGCAAACACTCTGAGATGAGCATCAGATGACCACCTTTTTGGGCCAAATATGAAAGGTGCAGAGTTCGATAATCCTAATTATTGGCTGGAGGACTTTGAAGGAATGAAAACTGGATGGTTAACTAAGCTTTCAGCTGAAGTGTCGTTGGCTTGCCATTTTTTACCCTAAGAAGTCCTTTAATTGAATAAGTTGGATCTCAGCCAATTAATTTTCAGGGTTGGCTCATCCCTGATATGACTCAGGAAGAACGGTTTGGACCCTTGTATACATATCATGTATTCAAGAATTGTATCACTGATACCTATGTGACAACAATTCATTTCTTAGTAATCTTTTCATTAAAAGCATAATTCATGAAGGTCTGGTGGCTCTTTGTTGATGAATATTTTCTACCTGTTTTCAGCTGAATTAAAGAAGACAAACAACAAACCTAAGTTGCCTTCCATCAAAACTCTATTTGGTATGATTTTTCTTCCTCAGTTCTGTTGATTTATCAACTCCTTTAAGACCAAGTGGTTTATGCTGTTTGCTTTAGTGACAATATGCACTTCGTTTTGAATGCAAATCAAGACCCAGGTGAAATTGTGGTTTGGACATAATGCCAATCAGGAACAATTATCTTTATTGAAGGGATCTAAATAAAAATTACATGATTCATATAGGCTGTAATCAACACTTGGAATGCTGATTTCTAATGTTGGAATATTATGTCATTGGCTTGATCCTTAAAGTACTTAAATAATTTCTTCAGAAGCCAAAACTGGTCAAAATCATTATGATCAATTGTGATACTGGCTACTGTCTTTTAGTTCCTACTCTTTATGCCAAACATTGAAATTAGGGGTTTTCAAACACTACCAACCATTATATACTTCACCACTTTGCTATTTTCCATTAGAACAACCAAAGTATTCAGAACCCTGAGTCATTCATGCACAAAGTTAAATACTCGAAAATCAAAACAAATTCAATTATTTTGCCTAGAGTTTGGCATTATCAAACGTCACCGAACAAAATCCATGGTGGCTATTTTGAGTTATGGCTGAAACATTTCCAATGAAAGCTTGCATTGGCTAGTGACACACGTCTCATCTCTTTATTCTGGTTTGCAGAAGATGAAGGTAAAGTTACTCAGCCGTCTCAAGGGAGTGTTATTGATCACTTTCCTCCTAAAGATGCCTGTGAGAACCAAAGCTCCCCCGAGTAGTTTCCAATACTTTAGATAGCGTGATGTAGCTCCAAACCAAAAGATTCATGTTTTTTGTATCAGTTGAGGAAATGATTCTCTCTTGTTATTATGCCATTGGTTTCTGAGGCTGTTAATTTTTATGGTGCTTGAGTTGCAGTTGTTCATACTGATTTTTTTGTATCAGGACTCTGTAAAGCTTTTTGTTGAGTAAAAATCGATTCTTTACCATTCAATGGTATTTTTTGCCTCTATCTTCTGCAGGATGCATCTAGCTCTCTCTCACACAGGCATCATGAATACAAAATATTATACTCTATATACTTGGCAGAATACCCTGTAGATGTTAGTTTTCCTACTCATGAAAATATGCTTATGACAGTTTGCTTGCAAGCCCTCACCAGTCACCAGTGGATCTATGCTCTACTAATGAAAAGATGAGGGTGAGAGGGCTGCCTATAGAATGCCATTCTTTCACCGATCACACAGCTTCATAAAAAGGTCAAAATAAAAGACTGCCATGTTTGAATTGGTTTGTTCCACTCAAAGAAGTTTCCATTTGGGGTAACTTTTCACTAACATAACCTGATCAAACCTCCTCTTCTAAATTGGTGTTAAATATTATTCAAATGTCATGATTAGGTTGTGTCCTATCTAATACGAGTATTGAGCAATAATCAAATGCCTGCGAGTTTCTGAGGGATGAGTTTGAACTCTCACCGATACGCAAAGTTAGATTCACTGTCGGGCATGCAATTAAGGTTTTAAAAAACAGGAAATTTGAAGTCAACTTGACTTCGATTTAAACACATTGGAGCCGAGCCTATACCTGTATCAGACCCAGCAAATGGTTTCAATTTATTCACGTAGAGTTGGCCAAGTCTGATAACTTGTGACTTGGTAAGTTCTTCTCAAGTGCATGGTTGAAGAGATCTGTTCTAAAGCTCATTCTGATTTTGTCTGCATAGCTAATCAAGTATATAATAACAAGCTTCTGAAATAATCGATATATAGAGCTAAGGTTGAAATTCTCTATGCACAACATTGGTGCTTCAACTTTATGCTCATGTAAAAGATAACATGAGCAGATTCTTTCTGATCTGAGAGACCAACATTCAATAGTTTCAAATATCCATTATGGAAGTTGAAGATAAGAGCAGTATTCATGAAACACAAATGTGTAGTTACTTCAGTAGAAAAATTGGGTTCACCTTTGTTACTTCAGTAGATCTGAAATAAAAAAAGCGTTACTTCAATGCAGCTAGGGCTGAAATCGACCCTAATATATAGACTTGACCCGATCTGAATTATAATCCAACTCAATCCGAAATCCGACCCGACTCGCATTTTGAATCTACTTTAGCCCACTTTTTATCAGGTTGGATCTGATCGGGTCGAGTTAACTTAAAATCTCTCAACTTAATCTGAATTCAATGTGGATTTCTGACTTTTCAACTGACTTGACCTGCTGACCCAGCTTTCATAACCCGACTCACATGATTTTCAGGTCGGATCATGTGGGTTCAGGCCAAAACCCGACCTGAGTTTCACTCCTAAATGCAGCCTTTAACTACAACTATGTTACGTAAGCCCTACCGATACTTTCCTATAGAGTCAAAGTTGACTTTATAGGTTTATTAATGAAGTTGAACTCTTGTTGCCTCAAAATTATCTTCCAGAATCAAAGATTGTGAAGAAGAAACAGGTAAGGTAACTGATCCAATATGAGTAATGCAAAGAGGAGTATTATCGGCAGTACAAAGAATTTGGTTACTTTTAACTTCTTTGATTGAATCAAGAGCAGCTTTTGAAAATAGAGATGAAAGATAGGGTTTTATAGAGAAAGACAAGTTACGACACCCCACTAGATTAAGTGGTTTTCTTCAATTTGTCTGAAGAATTTACTACCAAATGTTTGTGGGATAAGTTGAAAAATCTATGAAAAGAAGTCTTTGATCGATATGATCTTTTTATAAAGAACTTTTCAACTTAAAAGATGAAAGAAAGATTTTTTTTTTTTGCAAGAACACTTAATCGAGTTCAATACTTTGATAGGTAAACTAGCAACAATCAAGATGAAAATTGATAAAAAGGAAACCTTTTCGCTTTGTTTTACGTCAAAATCATATAATATCTTAATCATGAGTATTAGGAAGAACATGAGTTTCATTTTATGTATGTGACCGTGTCTTTTAACTATTATCAATAAAAATATTTATTCACTAATTTTTATTATGCTATTAGAAAACCAAATTCTTACTGGTACGAAGAATCCAATCCATGGAAAGTGATTTTCCTCACGGCAGGGGTCTCGTTTTAAACGTGCTTCTCCTTCGCATCTCTTTTTATTTTTTATGGAACCTCAGAGCATATCATTCTTGCTAAGAGCTTGCACTGCTACAAAGTCACTGAAACAAGGCAAGCTTCTCCACCAAAAGATAATCTCATTTGGCCTTCAAAGTAACATATCCTTGTGCAAGAATCTCATTGCCTTCTACTTCTCTTGCCACGTTTTTCAATCTGCAAGCCTAGTTTTTCAAACTATACAATACCCATTGGACATTACCTTATGGAATGGCCTCCTCTCAGCTTACTCCAAAAACCAGCTCTACCAGGAAGCTCTTCAGCTCTTTGACAAACTACTGATATTTCCTTATCTCAGACCAGACAATTTCACCTACCCGAGTGTTCTCAAGGCCTGTGGTGGATTGGGTCGTGGCCAATATGGGAAAAAGATCCATGCCCATGTTGTCAAATTTGGTTTCGAACTCGATGTCGTCGTCACAAGTTCTCTTGTGGCCATGTATGCAAAATGTCAAAATTTTGAATCAGCAGTTCGGATGTTTGATGAAATGCCACAGAGAGACGTAGCATGCTGGAATACGGCCATTTCTTGTTACTACCAAGATGGGAAGCCTGGTAAGGCTCTGGAATTGTTCAAAAAGATGAGGAGTTGTGGCTTTGAGCTGGATTCGGTAACTTATACTATGGTTTTCTCTGCATGTGCACGGCTTTTAGATTTGGAATTGGGCAAGGCAATCCATCAGGAATTGGTGCAAAGTGGCATTGAATTGGATGGGTTTATGAGCTCGGCAATCGTAGATATGTATGGAAAATGTGGGTGTTTGGAGATGGCTAGAGAAGTCTTTGAGCAGATTCCAAGTAAGAGCGTTGTATCTTGGAACTCGATGATTTTGGGATATGCTTCACATGATGATAGCAGTTCCTGTTTGGAGCTGTTTGCCAGGATGAACAGGGAAGGTATGAAACCCACTCCAACCACCTTGAGTAGCTTGCTAGTGGCTCTTTCTCGATCCGCCAATCTCCAACAGGGGAAATTCATCCACGGCTATATACTGAGAAACGGGATTGAAGCTGATGTTTTCATCAACACCTCACTTATCAATCTTTATTTCAAGTGTGGAAATGTTGAGTCGGCCAAATGTGTGTTTGATAAGACACCCAAGACAAATGTGGTGTTATGGAATGTGATGATTTCAGGATATGCAATGGTAGGAAGTTATTTTGAAGCCCTTGGCATCTTTGAAGAGATGAGAACAGCCAGTGTGAAACCAGATGCCATTACTTTCACTAGTATTTTACCAGTTTGTTCACAACTAGCAGTGCTAGAATGTGGCAGGGAGATCCACAAATACATTGTTGAGAGCAAGCTTGAATCCAATGAAATCGTTATGGGTGCTCTTCTGGACATGTATGCAAAATGCGGTGCTGTAGATGATGCACGCTGGGTTTTTGACCGGTTACCAGTCAGGGACTGTATATCATGGACTTCCATGATCACAGCTTATGGATCACATAGCAGAGCTGCTGAAGCTCTGGAGCTTTTCCATAAAATGCAGCAAAGAGAAGTAAAACCAGATCACATTACTTTTCTTGCAGTTCTTTCTGCCTGCAGCCATGCAGGACTTGTTGATAATGGCAGTTATTATTTCTCTCAAATGACAGCTGATTATGGGATCAAGCCTACATTGGAGCATTATTCATGCTTAATCGATCTTCTTGGTCGTGCAGGAAGACTGTACGTAGCATACAATATCTTACAAAACATACCATCAATAAGGTCAGATGCCGGGTTGCTGGGGGGATTGTTTTCAGCGTGTAACCTGCATGGGAATGTAGAACTAGGAGAGGAAGTTGCAAGGCTTCTTATTGAAAAGGATCCAGATGATCCGTCTACTTATATTCTTCTCTCAAATATGTACGCCGCCGCCGGAAGATGGGATGAAGTAGGCCAGGTAAGAGTGAAGATGAAGGAGAGAGGATTAAAGAAGAACCCTGGCTGCAGCTGGATTGAGGTTGACAAGAGAATCCACACATTTTTTGTTCAAGACAAATCATATCCATGGTCACATATAATATATGAATGTCTTCAAAGCCTTTACAAGAACATGGATGAGGATGAACATGAAGATTTGTTGTGACAACTATGCCTGGCATTGATTATTTTCCATAGAACAAGAAAGTTATCCTTTTGTAAACTGGTTGTCTTACTTGAAACCTCTCCAAATTTGCCACTATTATCTGAACAAGTGATTGAATGGTAAGATAGGGATTCAAAAATTGCTTGAAAAATGATCTCTATGCTTTTTCTAAGGTCTCACACTTTTATCACTTTAATTTTTAAACCTAGAACTTTATGATGACAATAGGTCACCAAAAAATTAATTTAGTCATAAAAAAAGGTCTATTTTAAAAATAAGGTTCATTAAAAAATTCTCTATTGAATTAATAAACCCATATTTTTTAAGCCTCAAGTTTTTATCACTTTAATTATTTTTTTCATTTAATAAACTTTTATGAATATTGCTCAAAAAAAAAAACTTTTATAAATTTTAAATATATGGAGCTCACAAGAAGCACCTAAAATGAAAAGTTTTATACTTAAATATGGAGTCTACAAAAAATTGTTCAACTATATTAATGCGTCTTTGGGTTGTGATTTTTGCACCATGAGTGTACCAAACTTTAAAGGAAATGTTAATTTTACCTTTACGTTCCTCCTTCCCTCTCTTTTCCTCTTTCCCAAAGGTAAGAGCAAAATTGAAAAAAAAATTAAGTTTGGTGCACCACGAGAAAAACTCATTGTGCATGTTATTTTGAGCTTGTTAAACTTTAAACCTTAGTTGTTAATTCTATTTCGATGCGGACATCGAACCCGGTGCGAGCTCGATCAAAGATGAGCTTATCCAATTAGATCAGATTGATGAATTGGCTCTCTGAATTTACGGACGGATCAACGGAGAGAAATGGGGACCCAGACATGATTTATTGGACTTAATTATATTCAAATATGGACCCATTTGCATCAACTTGGATTTAAACCCATTTTGAACCCAAAAGCCCAGTAAACCCCTCTTGTTGCTTCAAAGGTCCCACTTCAAATCCATGTAGTAGCCACGTCACCACTCCTGTGGGTCCCATTGAGCCCCAGTCCAGCAAGGAGTCTTTGGTGTTCGGAACAGAGGGGAAATCAGTTTTGGCAACTGAGCATGAGTGAAAACTCAGTGATGTTGGGTTTGGAAATATTCCCAAATGGTATTGTCGAGTTTCGAAAATCCGCTTCAGACTTCAAAGCGAGTGCATCAATTCTCGTACCGAGTTTCATTTTGGACTCTTCAAGTCTGTTTAGGGGTTGAAAAATCGTCCAGACCCAGATTTCGGCCAACTTTTCATATCGGTCGAGATCTCGGTTCGCTCAAGATCTCTCTCTCTTCAATTTTTTTTTGGAAATCTCGGTGGTTTTTTTTTTTCTGAAAAAATTCATTTAAAAATAAAAAAGGTTGTTTTTAAAAAAATAATAAAAAATATAAATATCAGCCGATATTCGTCCGATATGGGCAAATATCGGCGGATATATTGGCCCGGGCACATAACCGATTTTTTTTTTTTTAAAAAAAAAATCGGCTGAGATCTCGGCCATATGGACCGGATTTTTTTTTCTCTGACCAATACGATACGTATCGCCCGAGATTTAAACCCTTGAGTTTGTTCTGATCAAAATGGGCCTGACCAGAGCGAAATTGGCTGAAATGACTCATTTCCGCCATACCTCTCTGCTCTACATATTTTATCTGTTTTTTTTAGATATACATATAGAATCCAATCGTACTGTGACAACCCAACCCGATTTTTCGAGATTCTAGGGTCTTAGTAGCAGTAAGCCCCACGGTGGGCCTCGGTTTGCCCCATTTCGAGTTTGGCGACTCGAAGGGCATTTTGGTAATTTGAATTATTGAACATTCTGTCATAATTAAAAGTTTGAAAATCACATGTGTTCCCCCGCCGTTTGTTATTTGATTTCTTCGGGCTTTTTAAAATATTTTGGAAATTGGAGATTTTTATTTTATAAAATAAAAAAAGGAATTTCACCCTAAACCTACCCCCCTCTTTTCCCGCAGCACTGTAGCAATTGCGGCTACAATGCTACACATCTCTCTTGCTCTCTCTTCCGTCTCTTTTCTCCTTCCCTCTTTTCTCCTCCCCTTCCCTTTTTCTAACCCTAACCCTAAACTCCCTTCTCCCCCTTGGATGCCACTGCCGCCACTTCATTCTCTCCCCTATCTCGACCTCTCCTCTCTTTCTTCCCTTCCTCTGTCCCGCCGGATTCTCCGACTCCAGTCTGTAGCGATCCTTCCTCCACCTTCAGCCGTCGGATTTGACGCCGCCCGAAGTCGGATCCCTCAATCGTGGCCAATCTCAAGTACCCTCCTTTGATCTCCTCTCCTTTCCTTTCTCCTTTTTCCCTCTCTTCTTTTGTTTTCCCTTGTTTTCCCCCATTTTCCATTCTTTTCCCCCTTTTCTTGCTAGGCTACTGAGTCGACTCAGCTGACATTGGGTTGACTCAACTGGGTTCAACTCTAGACAACTCACGTCCAACTCGGTGGTGGCCCAGTGGACCAGGCACGATTCGGCCAGTCAAGCCCAACCCTGGTCCAGCCCACCTTCGGCCCTACCCGATTTCAGGTTCGACTCAGTCAGCCCAATTTCAAGCCCGGCCCGTTTCTAACCAGTTTCGGGCCGACCCAATTTTGGACCCAGTTTTCAGTTTCAGGTCCACTTCAGTTTGGTTTGGACTCGACTCGCTTTCGGGCCCGTTTGTAGTCCAGACTCAGTTTGACCCGTTTTGTTCAGTTACTTATTCTTGTGCTCTCGTTTCAACAGATTAAACTTCCTTCAACCCAGCGGATCCATTTTCTCGCTTTGGATTTTAGTAACACGCACACAGGTGAAGGGACTCACCACCGATTTCAGCATGCACTTACGCATACTACTTCTCTATCAAATGTTCGAGTATGGAATGCGGTGAATGGGATTCCCTGGTATTATGAGACACTCGGCAAGGGAACTGTTGATACCATTATGTGGCAGGGACCCCATCCGGGTGTATTCGTACCCTTAGCTCATAGGAGTATATATGAGTTGTTTAATTGATCTCATGATGGATTGACGGCTTGATAATATGATTGGTTGAAATGTGTGATAACCTGCGATTGTTGCAATTGATGGTTAATCAACTTGATGTAGGATCACTTGCGGTAGATAGTAGATGGTATTGCCTACTATGCTTGTTTGGAACATGTTTTGATTGATAACGTGTTTGGATGATACATGCTAGTATGTGATAGTTAGAGATGTATACACCTGATGAATGAATGTGATATTATTTTTTATAACCACATTTTATTGTTTAATGATGATTGGCTGATAATATGTTCGAGTGCCAATATGTTGGTCTACTAAAGATAGCTATGCACATATTTAATTATGATTCCTCATTACCGTTTTGTTAACATGCTTATAAACAACTGTGCATGCATGTAGCTTGTAATTGTGGGATGTCAGTGGGGCATATGTACTAGGCTACACTAAGATCTAGAGACTCTCCCTAGCCTATGAGGTAGTTGGGGTTGAGGGTTGTGTGAAGCCGTGCAGTGGAAGCGTGGTTGGGTTATGGATTACCCGGTGGTGGATCATAGGTGGATGTACTTCCTAATGTGGGTCAGTCTACCCTTTGTGGCCTTTTAATGCGCATGTGGGAGAGCATTGTCTGACTTGGAGGGCGAGGTACCATGGAGTCTCAGTTGGGACAAGCAGTGAGGCAACCATGATGACCTAAGGGGAGTCCCAAGGTTGAGTATTGATTCACCCAAGGTAGACTTAGAGGTCATTACAAACATGGTACCCAAGCGCTTGATGGATGAAGTGATCCTCGAATGACCAAGTAGGCTGAGGAGGTGCTCGCCTGCTCATCGGTCGAGGGATGGTGTGGTGAAGGACAGCTCCTGCTGGTACGGTTTGTAATTCCTGGATGACCGAGTAGGCTGAGGACGTGCTCTCCCGCTCATTGGTCGAGGGATGGTGTGATGAGATGTCCCAAGCTATGACACCTGTAAGGTGAGGACACCTTGCGGTGTGAGGTAATGAGATATTCCAGGCTAATACACCTGTAGAGTGGAGGCAACCTGCGGTGTGGTGTGAGATGATATTTCAGGCTAGGACACTTGTAGGGTGGGGACAGTCTGCGGTGTGGTGTGAGATGATGTTCCAGGCTATGACACCTGTAGGGTGGGTACAGTCTGAGGTATGGTAGTCTAGGCTATGACACCTACAGGGTGGGTACAGTCTGAGGTATGGTAGTCCACGCTATGACACCTGCAGGGTGGGTACAGTCTAAGGTACATATTCCAGGCTATGACACCTGCAGGGTGGGTATAGTCTGAGGTATGGTAGTTCATCCTATTACACCTGTAGGGTAGGTACAGTCTGAGGTATGGTAGTCCAGGCTATGACACCTGCATGGTGGGTACAGTCTAAGGTATGGTATTCCAGGTTATGACACCCGCAGGGTGGGTACAGTCTGAGGTATGGTATTCTATGATAGGACACATGTATGGTGGGGACAGCCTGTGGTGTGATGTGATATTGTATTTACCCGCGGTTATGACTTTGAGGTTCATTATTGAGACTTGTGTTGTCGGTGTTGACTCACCGAGAATTTATGGGTGCCTAAGGAGTGAGTTCGGGTTGCTCACTCGGTTGAAGACATATAAAATTCCGTTTGGGGTATTATGCCGGTTGTGTGGAGACCGGCGAGCGGGGCCCAAGGTCACAGGTGTGACTACTGGGGGTCTGGTATTCAGTTGAGGAGACCACGGATGAGTTTGGTTGGCAGTCCGTCGAGGATTAGTGCGGTAGTTCCCCCCGTGTGATAGTCTGTTTGGGACTCTATTATCCTGGCTTATGGGTTAGTTGTGGTATGTGTATGGGTTGTCTTGTGAGGTTTATAGGACTGTAGTGGTTGGGCATGTAAGGGAGTTGCCTTAGAGTTGTATTGGGTTGGTTGGAGGATGTGCTGGAGGCCCGATTGATGTAGGCCCGTGTGCTAGGGGTAGGGTACACTTTTGTATGGTGTGTATGTAGATATCGTAGACATTGATGTGTCCATATAATTATATGCGGTATATGCTTGATGGCATATGATGCATGTGTTACCCTCACTGGGCATGTAGAGCTTACCCCTTACCTCACAGGTACTTCATTGAGGAAGGGTCAGCGGGACCCTTAGTCGGACATTAGGCATAGAGTTGCAGCTTTGTACTTTGTCATTGTTCCATTTTGTAATTGAGGACTTGCTCATGTATTTGAGATATGCGTACTTTTCATTGAGTCGAATGAATATAATAATGAAATGAGGCTAATGTTCCCAATTATGATTAATATTTTATTGGTACTATTGGTTATTGGTTTAATTGTGGGTTGCATGTGGTTACTTTGAATTGCGAGAGCAGTGTCTCCCATTTAAAAAAAAAAATCACCCTTGAAATAGTAACAGATCGGTTTCGGGACTTTGCATCAGTTTAACGTACTCGTAGCGGGACGGGTCATTACAGATACAACTAAAATAGACATCATGAGCTATATTTAGAAAAAAAATTAAAACTTAAAATTCAATTTAAAGCTATTTGATCTTAGTTGTCAAGATCATCAAGATCATCACTTTCTTACTTCAAGGACATCTAGTGAGCTTGATATGGAAGAATGATGATTTTGTCCACTAAGATTAAATGGTCATAAATTGAGTTTTGAGTTGAAATTTAGCCAAGTTATAGTTAATAAAGTATATTTTCAATTAATGTGTCCTTTAATTTTGAATAAAATGAGAATTCAAATTAATATTTGATAATTACATCATTTTAAAATTGATATTACAAATATTATTTAAAATCTATTAAAGCAAGTATATTTTCAATTCATATATCCTTTAATTTTGAGGAACATGATAATTCTAATTAATATTTGATAATTACACTACTTTAAAATTGAGATTACAAACATTAGTTAAAATCTATTAAAGCTAGTATATTTTCAATTCATGTGTAATTTTGACTAAAATGATAATTCTAATTTATATTTGATAATTAAACTATTTTAAAATTGATATTATAAACATTAGTTAAAATTTATTAAAGCTATATCCTAAAAAGTCATTAGAAACTGAGATTTTCATGTTCAAATTTCTAATAAAAAGGATAAAGGGGCATAACAAAGAAGAAAATGAAAGTTATTAGAAACTGAGATTTTTCATGTTCAAATTTAAAAGATCACCTAAAATAGAAGAAAATCTAAGTTTCAGTTTCAATTTTTTTTTTTAAAAAAAGAAGAAAATCAAAGTTTCAGTTTCGTATTTAAAAAAAAAAATTATTGGCGTCGCCCGGACTCGAACCGGAGACCTTCAGTGTGTTAGACTGACGTGATAACCAACTACACCACGACACCATGTGCATATGGAAGAAAATAATTATATATATTCAGAGAACCAGTTACACGACGTTCTTTTCAAAAAGAGAATTTAAGAATGCTATATAAGTTTTGAGTTAGGTCTTTTCTATTGTATTAGGATATTCATGAATTGTGAGATTGGGACTTCATATTATGTTCTGTAGACTAATTTTAATTTAAAAGATAACCTCTACTTACTCGATTTTAACTATCAAAATTTCTAGACATCTTTGGAGAAAAAAAAAAACAAGGATGCCTAATAATGTCTGACCATTAAAATTAAACACTATAATTTTATTTTGTTAATTGAAATTTAGTAAAATTGTCGTGTTTTGAATGATTTTTAATCTCATCACTTAAATTTTCATTAAATTATATATATTTTTTAAAATAAAGTATAATATTATGTAATTAAGTAACAAGTTGCATAGAATACGATCTTATCCACAATAAGAGGTGGAGAATACTATCTTCTCCTTGAATAAGAGAATATGCATCATTTGTGAGCCCTTTTTTTAAGGAAAATAAATAAGTAGGAGAATTCAAAAAATTCTAGGAGAAGTCTCCTCATTGCTCTTGGTCCAAACTTGGGGTTAAAAAACATTTTTTGTATCATAATGATTGTTACGGCCAATGAGCCGATCGGTTGTAGATTCACTCTCCTCCTTTTTTCATAATGATGCGTAACAGCCTGTAATGCACTGCAATAGCCTATAACAGCAGCC
The DNA here is from genome assembly GCA_022113865.1 of Chimonanthus praecox. NCBI lineage: Eukaryota > Viridiplantae > Streptophyta > Magnoliopsida > Laurales > Calycanthaceae > Chimonanthus > Chimonanthus praecox. The sequence goes on from CM039095.1 coordinate 43,209,765, forward strand.
TGTAATGCACTGTAATAGCCTATAACAGCCTGTAATGCCCGTGGCAAAGGGTGTATCGGCGCAACAATGTACGGCCGTTAACATGGTGTCATATCGACCGTTGCGTAATGCCCTGCAGAAGACCAATATGTTACTTATCGGCCAAATTTTTCACCTCAGGTCTCAACACAGCTGAAATCTTGAGCAGGTCTATCAAAAAATCTTTTGGATACTGAATTTAAATTTTATTAAAAATTAAGACTCTACAATATACCTTCTTAATCTGGAAAAATACATTCTTAATCTGGGAAACGTTTTCCTTTTTTTTTTTCTCTTATATTAACGATCCACTAATAGATAAGTTGTGTAATGCATAAGATAAAAATAAAATATATAAAAAATATGAAAGATCAAATAATTATAAATTACAAATTATAGAGGGAGAGATGCACGCTTAACAGTTGAGAATTTGTGGCCGAACGCCACCCATGACTGTTCTTTTATTAAGGTAAGAAAAAATCATCTAAAAAACTAAAAATCGAAAAATAGATTTAATGACATTAAAAGTTTTGAATCATCTAAACATATTAGTATTGAAAATATAAAAATTCATATAAAATACTAAAAATATTATAAAATTAGATTTATTAAGTTGAAGGGTTTGGTTCAACCTTATCATGTTATTATCTAAAATAGAGAAATTATTTTAAATAGAAAAATACTTTATGATTAAATCTGATGAATGTAAAGGATTTGGCTCAATTTTTTTATATAGTGTAAAATAATAAAAACATTTTGTGAAATTCTTTTTATTATGCCATTAAAGTACATGCTTTTGACTAGTTATACTAATAAGGGTACATCCTACGCACTTGACATAAGGTCAAAAACAATGAAACTTTGCAGATGAATATCAAAAAGTTTTTTAATAAAACAGATAACCTATAAATTTTGAATAAAATAAATATGAAAATTAGAAGGAAGAGAATTTCTAAAATAAATTGCAGGGGAGAGGCAGCTAAAATTTCTAAAATTGCATTTTCTATCGTCCTAACTTTTATCATTATCACCTCAATTTATAATTACTTGTAATTTTTGAGTCTTTGTACTAATTTTTTTCTTTTAAATGATTCATATATTAATAGATAAGAATCACGAGAGATGTAAATATAAAGAGTAAGCACAGAAAAAAAAAAAAACTACAAACACTGACAAAGAAAACATCCACAGGAGAAGTCAACATTGTGGCGAGGGCACACCCCGCAAGGTGTGTCAAGTGTGGCAAAGGTAGGGAATCCTCAGACGGTCTAGATACCTCCCCTTCCGGTGAAGATTCTGATTTTTCCAATGCGGATTTCGGCCAATCCACCAGTGCATCAACCTTCATCAAAGCTATAGGAAAAGATTTTCCATTGATACTCACCATCACCGTTTGCAGTAGGTAGTCATGGATCCCAACCTCCAGCAAAAGGTGAAGTAATGACCATCCTCCTTGTTTAGGTTCTGATAATGGATCTCCACCAGATTTACTATTCTCTGCCCAAATGCTTTGATGAGGTTTTGCGACCAACCTTCCAATGGATAGCTAAAGCATCTCACCCAGACATCTCTCTTGTGGCTAAACATATCTCGCTACCATTGTTCGATGATCCTGAACAAGTTCGACGCTAGATCCAAACTTTTCCTCACCTCCAATTCATCTGCTAGGGTGACTAAAAGACTCTTATCCCCAATTTGGTTGCTTTGAACAACAGAAAGATCTTCCTTCTCCAAGGTGGAAACCACCTGTGACCAGGAAGAGGCGCCAATTGGAGCCACCACCACTACTCTTGATAGCTACTCATGGATCTTTTTCTCCTATTTTTCTTTCCAAATAATCTAAATCTCCAATGAGAGTTCAACCACAATCATGGCGAGGTAAGTGAAGGAGCACTTGGAAATCTGCTTGTATTCCACTTATCCTTAGGTTGTTTACACCTTGGTGACAAAGCTAATCCTAAACATCATGATTGAAGATGAAATAGTCATTGGCTACAAAAATTGATTTGAATTGAAAAGGTTCCTAATGAGCATGACACCATAAAACTAACCAAATGGTTCCTAAATTGATTTTATTAGGAGATGCATGAACCAATTTTACTATCTTATTTTTCTAGATATTGTGAACTATAACGCCCCATCACGCTACAGGCGCGTTATCTCTGAAAAAGTCTCAAAACTTAACCAAGGAACAAATATCAGGCATTTTTTTTTTCGAAACAGGGTAACTACCTCCCTCTCAACAATAAAAAAAGAACAGAGTCCAAAAATAATATCCAATGTAACAAATAACCAGACTATCCAAATATAAATTGTAAAATCATCCAACGAAACATCATACAATAAAGGGTCCTTACAAGCAGGAGTCTCCCAAACTAGAACATAACCTACAAATGAGATAACTAACTACTACTAGTCCTCTCCAAGCGCCTCCTTAAGGGAGCCCGCCTGGCCCCTCCACGATTGGGGTACGTAAAAGGTAAGGGGGTGAGCTAACCAGCCCAGTGAAGAGATAATACTTATCACAAGTCAGCAACAGGAATAGACATCAGATTTACAAATACAAGAATATCTTAATAACAAAGGTGCTCATGTACATGAAGTCCAACTATACCACCAACTAATGATCCAACCAACCAAATCCAAGACATCGTCTCGATAGCCCACATTGGGTCCTCCAATAAACTCACCAGTACAAATAGAGACCACACAATACACAACCGCCTCAACCGCTGAAATGCAACGGGGAAACCCGCATCTCCTATGAAGGTCTCAACAGTCGGATCATAACAGGGAAGCCAATGTCAAGGGCAGGCACCTCAACCACCGGAATGAAACGGGAAAACCAGCATCCCCTATGGGGGTCTCGACCGTCGGAGCGTAACGTGGAAGTCCTCCCAACAATCCAACTCATCTTATCATCATAAATGTATACACTTAAACAAATCCTCTCATGCATGCATATGGTATCATGATCAAGTATGACAACACAAACACGTCCTGACATAATACCAATATCAACAACATACTTCATCATGCAGTCAACAAACACAGAAAAATTCTTTACAAATCCTTTCATGCGTGCACATGGTATTACGATTCATGTATGACAACGCAAACACGTCCTAACATAATACCAATATCAACAACATATCTCATCATGCGATCAACAAGTACATAACAATTATTAAACACATGCCTCTATATCATACATGATTTCATTTGCATCTTGTGTTTAAACACGCAACGTATCATAAACATAATTCCAGTATCATATATAATATAAATTTGTTCAATTAGAATTTTCTACCATTGCATATAATTGTCAGGAGTGCACCAAACAGATCTCTTGCAACATGATCAATTCAATAGTTTACCCTTACCGAGTGGCTTGAATAACAGAGAATCTCATTTGAATCACTCCACGTCCAGGAATATATACTTGTATATGCAAATGAATGCTAAAAATGTGATGAGTCCCCTCACTGTGTGTGGAGTCGAAAATCCGAAGCAGGTAATTGGCTTGATGGGTTGAAGGGAATTCAATCTGTTGAGAAAAACAAGAGTGAATAAGTAAATAAGGTAAAACAGGCAAAAATGAGAACGGATTGGAAACGGGCCTAAAATTGGGTTAGGCCCGAAACAGGTCGAAATGGGCTGGGCCAGAAAAGCGGGCCTAGAAAGGGACGGGCCTAAAAAGAAGGCTTAGAAAGGGTTGGGCTTAAAAATGAGCTGGCCCAAAGGGATGGGCCTACTAGAATTGGTTGGGCCAACTAACTAGGCCAAGACTGAACTCGGCCAAAACTGGGATGGGTCGAAGAGCTGGGCCAGGCCAGAATTGGCTGGGCCGAACCAAGTCAAAACTGGGATGGGTCGAAGAGCTGGGCCAGGCCAGAATTGGCTGGGCCGAACCGAACCTAGGCTTGGCTGGGCCAAGTCCAAGACTGGGTTAAACCCGAACTGGGCCGAACTGGACCAAGCTGGGTCAACCCGAGCTAGGCTGAACTAGGCCAAGCTGGGTCAAACCCGAGTTGGGCTGAACCGAGCCCAAGAACTGGGTTAACCCAGGCGCTCAACTGAGTCCACTCAGTGACTCGGTCGAGCCGACTCCGATGCTCAATTGAGTCGGAAGAAGGGGAAAAAAAGGGATTCAGTGAAATCCAAGGAAAATCAGAAAAAATTCAGGAAAACCAAAGAGGATGAAGAGAAACTAGGAAAACCAGGTAAAATCGAGGGAAAACAAGGAAAGTCGACGAAAATTGATGAAAACGAAGGAAAATTAATGAAGGTCGAGGAGAGGCATGAAGAAATCGAAGAAAACTGCCAGAAATCATGGAAAGTAAGGGAAATCCAAAAGAGGACGGAGGGAGAGGGAGAAATACGAAAAGGGTATTTGGCTTGGGTTTAGATTTGGGGGGAACGACGATAGCAAGAAAAACGGCGACTGTGAAACAGGAGGAGTGACTCGGATTGGTAGCTAGTTACACCACCGACGGAGAGAGAGAGAGGAACAGCAGCGAAGAGGATGAGGGAACCGAGTGAGAGAGAATGAAGGAGTGTCGCATGTGGGGAGGGTTGATGGGGCAGTCGCTGCTAATGGGGGCGGGTTTAGGTTTATGGAAGGAGTAGATAATAGAGAAGGGAGGAATCGCAAGGGGGCAGTGACACTGTCGCTGGAATGCTACAGTATGCGCTGAAAGGGTTTAAAGGTTTAGGGTTTTCGGGTTTTCAATATATATATATATATATATATATATATATTGTTATTTTATTTTTTTGAAATAATAAAAAAAATATCAAAGTTTTTCCAAAACTTCTTTTCAAAAAAATAAAACATAATAAAATCCAAAATCCAAAATATTTCTCGAATGCTCAATGTCGAGCGAGAAAACGTGATTTTTTTAACATTTTTCATGGCTGTGGACATAATAATTATGAATTTACCAAAATGTCCTTCGAGTTCTCGATATTAGGCAAATTGGGGCCCACCACGGAGCTTACACTCTCTTCACTGCTACCACAGTCACGAAAACAACTCGGAGCTCCAGAATCTCCTCAAAAATAGAAAAAAACTCGAAACGGGTCATTACAACACTACCCCCTTTAAAGAAATTCGTCCTCAAATTTCAAACCGAACTCATACCTCTAGTCTCAAACAAGGTTGGAAACTGCTTACACATCGTTATCTCATTCTCCCAAATTGAAGTTTCCCTGCCCTTGCACTAGCAAACCACTAAAACCAAGTTGATAGTCTCGCAACGAAGCCTCTGCTCTCTTGGATTCTCGATCTGCACTGGCCCTTCTTCATAGGTAATTTCCTTGTCACGTCATCCCAGCTAATCACATGCGACGGATTATGATGATGCTTCTGACGCATTGAAACATCGAAAAACATCGTGCACTCGGGCGAGACGCGGAGGAAGTGCAAGTTTGTAGGCCACTTCCCCATAACTCTCCAGTACCTCAAATGGACCAATAAATCGGGGTGATATCTTTCCTCTGCCTCCAAACCTTTGAATCTCACGACGTGGTGAAATTCGAAGGAAAACACAGTCTCCAACAACAAACTCAAGTGCCCTCCTCTGACGGTCGTCATAACTCTTCTGCCTACTCTGGGCAGTCAATACACCTTCTTAGTAATCTACCTGACCATATCTTGTCATGATTCACTAGTCTCTGCCCAACCTAAGGGTGGCCTGCACAGTCTGCCTTAAAAGGTCTCATGCGGTGCCATCTTGATATTAGATTAATAGTTGTTATTATAGACAAACTCAACCAAGTGTAAGTGACAAACCTCAGGTCCCGGTCTGAAACAATTGACTTAGGTACATGTGGTCTAACTACCTCTGCCAAGTATAGTCGACTCAAAGTCTTAAGAGAAAATTTCGTCTTCATACTAATGAAACGGGCCGACTTAGTCAATCGATCCATTATGATCCACACTACATCATGACCCCAAGAAGACTTTGGCAAACCAGTCATGAAGTCCATTGTAATGTGATACCATTTCCAATTGGGGACCGTAAGAGGTTGCAATTTACCAACGGGTCTCAAATGGTCTACCTTACCTGTAGACATGTCAAACAGTGGGCCACAAACTCTGCTACTTCTCTCTTCATATTTCTCCACCAAAACTGTTGTTGCAAGTCACGGTACATCTTTGTGCGTCCTTAAATCATAGTGAACCTGGAGTGATGAAAGTGTCGTAGTACCTCCTTGCGACATTGCTTGGCGAAAAGTCAAATCACCATCTCGTCCCATGAAAGATCCACTGCCGCTAGCCACCACATTCCTCAATGTGATGCACCTCTCATCAGCCTTTTGAGCTCTCAAAACTCTATCATAAATCTCTGACTGAACAACTATGTTGCAAGGTCTGAATGCCTTATATTCTCCGATCAGACTTGATAAGGTTGTCCTCATTCTGTGACTGAAGGAGTTTGCAACTACGTCCGCCTTACCGGAGTGGTAAAACTACATAAAGTCCACTCAGTGACTCAGTCGAGCAGACTTAGTTGCCCAATTGAGTAGGAAGAAGGGGGAAAAAAAAGTGATTTAGTGAAATCCAAGGAAAATCAGGAAAAAATAGGGAAAACCAAAGAGGATGAAGGGAAGCTAGGAAAACCATGTAAAATCGAGGGAAAGCAAGGAAAGTCGACGAAATCGATGAAAATGAAGGAAAGTGGATGAATGTTGAGGAGAGACATGAAGAAATCGAGGAAAAAGGCGAGAAATCACGAATAAGTAAGGGAAATACAAAAGAGAAGGAGGGAGGGAGAGGGGGAAAGACGAAAAGGTTACCTGGCTTGGGTTTAGATTTGGGGGGAACGATGACGGCAAGCAAAACGCCGACAGTGTAGCAGGAGGAGGTGACTCGGATCGGTGGCTAGTTACACCACCGACGGAGAGAGAGAGCAACAACAACGAAGAGGATGAGGGAACCAAGAGAGAGAATGAAGGAGCGTCACATGTGGGGAGGGTTGATGCGGCAATCGTTGCGAGGGGGGCGGGTTTAGGGTTTTTCGAAAGGAAGAGATAAGAGAGAAGGGAGGGATCGCAAAGGGTTTAAAGGTTTAGGGTCTTCGGGTTTTTAATATATATATATATATATATATATATATATATATATATATATGTTACATTTTATTTTATTTTTTTTAAATAATTAAAAAAATATTACTTCCACCTATCCAATTGATTGAGACTTTCACCCAATTCCTATCCCTCTATTTTTTATAATGGTTCAAGAGAAATACAATCTCTTTAATCTACTTCACAATGATAATATGATTTTTCAAGTAAAAATCGAACTAAGAAGCACTTACCTTAAAGCTTTACAAATGTAAATGTGCTCCTTGAATCACTCCCAATGTGAGCTCGTGCAATTCCGACGATCCGCCGTGTAAAGCAATCACAATCCTTGGGCGTCTAAGAAATTGGAGGTCCAATGTCTATCCTAGAAGTGTGCTTAATCCTTCTATTTGAATCTCAATATAAACCGATTGGATACTTGAATGATTTTGCAAATGAAATGCCAAGAAAGAATAAGTCACTTAATTTCTTTGATTCTAGATTGTATGGACTGGTAGATGATGTTCTTTAATTCTCAAGAGATATGTCCAAAACTCTCAAAACAGTGATCAATTTATAGGCAAACATATAAAAAATCGGATCAATGAAACACACAATTGATCGTGAACTGGTGATCGATCGTTCGTGCTAGAATTACTTTTCAACAACCTGACCGTTGAGCATTTAATACAAAGTAACGGCATAAAAACAGTAATTACGATTGATCGGGCTACAAGACTGATTGTTTGTGTATCTTGGTGAAAGATTGTGGGTTGGCGAATGTATCGGTCTGAGACTAACTGTTTTTTCCAGTGTCAAGTCTTATCCAGACCCAGGGCAACTGATCATGATGCCGATATGTTCCTACCCTGTACTCACGATTGGTCATGCTTTCAATGACAAATGATCGCCGACACGATGTGTCATCCTGACAGACAATTCATATTTCTAAGTTTATTTCTGATTTGGTATTAAACACAAGTTAGGCTTGACTAATTATCCTGATGAGATCTCTAAACTTAGGTAAGGTCAACCTAAGGTCTAGGTTCCACCTAATGTTATCTATGGTCACTTACCATCTGTGATTGCCAAACACCGTTGATCCGTTAAGTCTTCAAACTTTAAACAACTCTTGAGATTTTGAGTCTTAAGCTTCTTTCTTCAAGGCAATGCTTCACCTAAGTCGCGAACTTGACAAATAGATGACTCGGCAAGCCGGGGCACTAACAGTTTCAACACCGGGAGTACAAGTTATGGTTTATTTAGTAAAACCCAGCGAAACTATATCTCAGATCTGAACAAGATTTTTGTTCGTGTTTCAGATCAGACCTGGGGCATCAAATCACCTTGTTTTTCTTCCAAATTCGGACAATAGCTAGATCTATCAAATTGTAAACCAACAAAATAAATTTCGTTGAAAAATTCCTTTGGGGGCCCTAGATATGAATACTCTCGCGACAACGCGCAGAAAACGAGATTGCAGATATAAAAGTTCACATTGCAACATTTCTCACTAATCAAATTATACTTCTAAAATTAGAATTTAGGAATCTAAAATTGGTCATGATAAGATTATTTACGGTCAAAATTTCATCTATCCATTGCCGCATTTGATGACTTAATATTCACAAAGAAAAAGATATCTAATCTCTCTAGGGTTTAATCTTCGTTTTCTTCTTCCTCCCTTCCTTCATCCTTCTCTCTCTTTGTCTATTCGAATCTCTCATAGGAAATTCTAGCAAATTTGTTTAAGTTTGAGAGAGACTAAGGAAGTAGAAAAAGAAAAGAAAAGAATAAAATTTAGGAAAAAAGTATAAAGCTACATACCTTCGAGAGATAGTTTGATGGAGAGAGAGATCCAAGAGTGTTTGAGGGTGATCGACCAAAGCTTCTTGTGGGAGAGAGAGAGACTTACTCGAATACAAAAGAAAGGAGAGTTTCGACCAAGGGGTGTTGTTTATAATTGAAAGGCTTCAATCGTGAGAGAGAGAAAAAGATGGAGAAGGTGAGTCGGCCAAGCTTCTTTGTTTGGGTCCACCTAATCAAGCGGGCCACTAAGTAGTTTATCTTAGGAAAATACCCAAGAGCAAAATCGTGTGAGGTCTTACAATTGCACCCAACGAAAGTTAAAGGAGAATTTGAAAGAGAATCAATCGAAGGAAAGGAAGTTTGGGTATTTTCCAACTAGATCTCCTAATTATCTTTGGATTTTCTAAAATTAACTCAAGATAAAAATAGAGACCCACCTACACTCCACACGACTAATGCAATGGGGTTACACGATTTCGAGTGTTGCTACAATCCAAAATTTCTATTTAATTGAGGGATTTTACATGTACACCAAGTTGTTAATTTTATGAGAATTGTTTTTATCTAGACAAGGAATAAAATCTCAAATTAAAACTTTCTAAACATGCCAAGGCAAAAACGTTTGCAATGGGTTTTTCAAAGGCTAACTTCGATCATGGAAACAAAATATGAGTTTTTAATTTTATTTTGTTTTTATAAAATTCGTCCAAGGCATGGGTAATTTGGTCTTTTCACAAATTAGAATTTCAAACTAATTTTCACACTTGAATTTTGAAATTAGAAACTAAGACTAGATTTGAGGAAATACGTCCAATGTTTAGAAGGTCATAATTCCTTCTTCTTTTTTCAAATAATAAAACCAAATTATTTTATATTTAATTTACGAATCTCCAATTTGAATTTCAATTTGCTCCAAAATCTATTTTAAAAACAAGGGTAAAATGATCTTTTCACAACCCAATGTTTTCAAACCACCTTTCAAGGTTGAATTTTGAGAAATAAAACCAAGGTTGGTTTTAATAAAATTTATCCAAGGTTTACAAAGTCATAAATTAGATTTCCAAACACTAAGACAACTTGAATTTGTCTAATTTATTTAATTGATTCCAAGTTTGAAATTTTATTTTCAAAACAACTTGCATTTAAAATTATTTCGTTTAAAAAATCAAGGGGAATAAAATACAAATTTCTACGTGAAGAGACGGAAGATATTTTCTATTTTTCTAGTTGTGTTTTCAAAAATTTATTTTTCTTAGAAATTTGCTATCTATCCTTTTAAATTAATATACCTGCTCTAATGATCCATTAAATTGGGTTGGGTCGTTACAACCTTAATCTAGGATACCACTTGCATATCCAAATCCTAGAAACCACTCTCAATGATCGTGATTGCTCATACATCGGTGCATCATCGTTATCAACGAGATCACGTTGGGAGAAAATCTTTGGAAGCACATATACAAATTGCAAAGCTACAAAGGCAAGTGCTTCTCTTGTTTAATTAATATTCAAATCATCTTGTATAGTGGATTAAAGCGTGTGCTTGAATCACTCCAAAAAATAGAGGGATAAGGAAGTACACGGGGTTGGTCGATCTTTTCAAAACTAAGATTTGAGTTGGGTGAAAGTCCTACTCTATTTGAGTAAGGTGTAATTCCTTCTCTATTTGTGAGAGTGTAATTCTCCTCATAATGAATTTGGTATATCACAAGGTTGAGTAACTCCATCAGTGGATGTAGGAGAGATTTACTCTGAACCACTTTCTATCGTGTGTATTGGTCTTGCATGTGTGATTGTTTTTAATATTGTACACCTTTGAATCACACACTTGATTAATCATTGTAATTCCACTGCTTATACTATTGTTTAATCAAGAAATTTTTAAAGACCAATAAATTTGGAGATTCCCTATTCAGCCCCCTCTAGGGTTAATCGTGTTCTAGCACCGGGACTTTCACTTATCCATCTCATTGTCACACCAACCTCCTCTAAGGAGTTGGGTCGTCACACTAGTGGATGTCCAAGTGGGGGAAAGGTATATACACGTGTCCTTTCTGCCTTTAAGGTAGTCTTATCGAAATTCACCGTGCCCATAAAGCACATACTTCCCATAATCACTCTCTAATTAACCCATCGTAGGTCCACATTAAATGAGTGATGCAAAGGGAATTGCATTTACAATTAAATGGGGCATCATAGATGTCATAAACACATCATGTTCATACAAACACATCAATAGCAAGCATAGAACATTCCTTAAGCTTTCATACATTCAATTTGACTTCTTTATTGGGTAGATTTCAGGATGTGGATCACACACCAATCTTGGGATATACAATTTGGTCTCATTTATACACATATCATATAGTCCTTGAAATTCATCTTCATTCTAGCCCATCCGTGGGTGGTTTATCAACATGGATCCCAATACTCTCATCTCACATGGTCCAAACCAAGTCTTGCCATTATTAATTATGTTAGCCCTACATAAGGGTCTCCAATAATCATTACAATTATCTATTTTCATAACAAGATCATTACATGCTACATATCACACAATGGGGAAATTCATAACGATTCATTAGGGCTGCAACTCGGGTCGGGTTTTGACCTGACCCGAGAAATCATACTGGTCGGCTCTGGTTGAGAAAAGAAAAATCCGAACAAAATTCGGGTTGGGTTGAGCTGAGGTCTTTAAATTTCAACCCGACCCGACCCGACCCGACCCGACCCGACCCGACCCGACCCGACCCGACCCGACCCAGATTTCTTAACTAAGTATAAAAGCCTCTACCCAAAATCCCTAATCTCTCAATCTATCTCATTCTCTTTCTTTCTCATATATACAAAGCCAAAGGCAAAGGCAAGAAGACTGGGTAGCATGTTTTGAGTCTTTTGGAGAATGAGAAACCTTCCCTCAACGAAAGTGCAAATGAAATCCAAAGGAAAATATCCATCTTTGCTCGTTTGGTGATGGGTAATGAGGTGATTTTCCTTAACATATCTCTCTCATTTTCTCTTTTCCCTCTTAACCGTTTGTCTGTCCATTTTTTCCTTCCGCCATTTTTCGTTTCTCTCTCTCTGCTTCAACCTTCTATCTCCTCTACTAACGTGTCTTTCCTTGTTTAGAGTTATTTGAAAATGGGGTACTCCTGTAGTGATTGTGAATTAGGTTGTGAAAGTAAAAGAAAGAAAGGGAAGAGTGGTGTGTGGGAGGTCACATCAGCAAGTGTGAGCGGGGTGAGGGGAGAAACGTGGAATGAGAGATGGGTGGAAGATGTTAGTGAGAAAGAGAAAGGAAGGAGAGGTGACAAGACAGGTGATGGAGAAGGACGGGAGGCCAGCTAGATTTTAGATTGTGGACTATCTTTTTTACTGTTTCCTTTCTCTTCCACATGCTCATCTTCTCATTTCATATGTTCACATCTCAGCCTTAGTACAGTGGACATCTGGACCTAGACAACGTGGGTCAGGTTGGCTCGGGTCGTGTCGGGTCGGGTCGGGTTGAGTAAATCGGGTTTTTAATTTTGGTCGGGTCAAGTCGGGTTGACTATATCGGGTTTTTAATTTGGGTCGGGTCGGGCCGGGTTCAATATGTTGTGACATGGATTAGGGTTGGGTTTATTAAAACCCGACCCGTCCGACCCGAATTGTGTCGTACTATTCATGCATTCTATATGGCATATCAGTCCAACTTATGATGCATTAAAGTTCATCAATAACTCAATAGGTTCCCTAAATTAACATATGAGCAAATAAACATTTATACAAGGTGTGTAGAGTTCTCACCTCGAAAGTTAAGAAGTTCTGGGTTGATCTTCGGGTCGTACCACGTCGGGTTCGGGGTTCGAAAGCTGTAATCATACAAAGAGAACATAATATACCACTTTTAGTTCATGTATTAGGCTTACACAAAGTTTAGAAGTAAAACCCTCAAATTAGATTCAAGATTTAACCCTAATATGGATTAATCCCTTCAATCCATGGGAAATCCCTAATCTTCTCCCATGATTCATCTCAAAATCAACACCATATCCTTTTTCTCCAATTATCTACCTCCCAAAGGGTTCCAAAACCTTTTTTCTAACAACATACATGTCCATCCAAAGCCTTACTTCGAAAATCTCCAATTATTTCCATGGGTTCCTTTCCAAATAAGGCCTATTGGCCGTCATAAACTCCATTCTTATCAAATCCCATAAAATCCCATCATATAAGAAGAAAGGGAGAGAAAAGGATCAATAATTTTACCTTTAGAGAAGAAGGAATCATGCAAGAGAAGCTCTAAGCGTGGGAAATCCGAATCTAACGCTTGTTACGAGTGAAAATGGATGGAGGGAGGGAAGAAGAGGCTAGGGTTTGCTGGTAGGGAAGAGGTGTTGGCTGCTGGAAAGGGAAGAAAATGAAAAATAACCTAATTTTCATGAATGTGGGGTTTAATTACGGAACTTAAGTTCTGTCGTCAGTCGGACTGACGCACAGTGTTGGTCGAACCGTCACTGTCCGAAAAAACGCCTGAAACTCAAGTCTGTCGATCGGTCCGAAGTCACACTTCGGTCGAACCGATGAAAACAACGCTCTGTTGGTCGATTCGACCATAACGTCGGTCGAACTGACACACTTCATTAAATTTATTTTTAATTATTTTCCAACTCTTATTTGACAGTGATGCTCTTTGACTGCCACGTGTGCTCATACAAGACCCACATGGGACCCTCCAGCACTACTCACACGTGTATCCCTTATTATGACATCATATATTGATAATTCTAAGAGGTGGACCATTACAAAAACTAGCAACCGGAATTTTAGTAAAAATGAATTTTTCAGCTGAAATTATTGTTAAAATTTTATGTAATTTTTAGAAATTCTATGTTAAATTTTAAGCTGCGACTTTAGATATTTTCCTATTGGCACTAATTTTTTTCGAATTTCGGATCATGTTTTGCATTAAAAGTGCACAAATACTCCATTAAAATGAACATTTTTTTAAAACAAAAAAATTGGTCACATTAGGTTTTCCATTTTTAAATATTCTCAACATTTTATATATTTATTTAAAAAAATGTGAGCAAATGCATATTGTCCATTTATCATCTTGATGTTTAGTATCACTGATGTGCCCATATCACTGATATATATTAGCAGTCATTTTTTATACTCCTGAAAATATTCATTCTAAAGAGACATGTTCTTGAGACAATTTTAAATCACATACTATTTGAAAAAATAAATGTAAGTCTACTTGTCCTATAAACTCAAAAATAATAATTATTAATGTGAAATTTAAAATAAAAAATGTATCAAGTAGAACTCAAAATTAACTATTTATTTTATTCATTCAAACTAAATAAATTAAATATCTAAATGAAACTTTTCCTTCATAATTTGTAGTCAGTCCAACTTGTAAGAATACTACATTTCAGCGTCAGGTCATTAAATATAACGAATCTTTAAAGTTAGAAGTTCCACATTCAAAGTGGTTTTTATGCCACCAAAGCCGTAAGAACCTCTTTCTTATTATAATTATTGTTCAAAGTTTGGGTTATATTTGTCCGTCTACTCGGCTCCGATCCAGGCACATGTACGAATGGCGACTCAGGTATGAAGAAAGTACTGAAAATTGTGTTGCTGAAGTATTTTATTAAGATTGGTTTATTCTTAACTGTTATGGGTGACAGCAGCTGATCGATGGTGATTCAAATTCTACTTTCTACTTTCTTTTCAGGTGGTGGTGGTATTGGAAGAGCTGAAGCAACTTTGTTCTATGGTGCTGCCTATAACAGCCATGAATTTGGTCATCTACGTCAAAGCCATGCTCTCTGTACTCTTTCTAGGACGGCTGGGGAGCTTGGAGCTCGCAAGCGGCGCACTCGCCATCGGTTTCACCAATATCACCGGCTACTCGGTCTTATTCGGACTTGCCTCCGGGCTTGAACCAATCTGCAGCCAGGCTTTCGGTTCCAACAACTTCAACCTCGTCTCCCTCTCCTTGCAGAAAACTATACTTACTCAACTTATTGCTATCTTACCCATCAGCCTACTGTGGCTAAATCTTGAAAAGATCATGATCGCCATTGGCCAAGATCCCGATATGTCTGCAATTGCAGCAACTTTCTGCTTATACTCCCTACCCGATTTGCTCGTCAATGCGTTTCTACAGCCTCTAAGAGTCTACCTTCGTTCCCAGGGAGTGACGAGGCCAATGATGTACTGTTCAGTAATTTCGCTCTTCTTAGACGTGCCCTTGAACATCTTGCTGGTGTTTGTATTCAAGTTTGGCGTAGCGGGGGTTGCCGCCGCCGCAGTCTTGAGCAATCTTAATATGGTCATTTTCCTGGTTGGGTATCTCTACTTTTCTGGGGCCTGTGAGTGGACATGGAGGCGTTGGAATTTAACCGTTGTCTGTCAACTCCAGCAGCTGCTTGAGCTGGCATTGCCTACCTGTTTTGCTGTGTGTCTGGAGTGGTGGTGGTATGAAATCATGACACTGCTTGCCGGCTACTTGCCTAATCCGAGGCTCGCCGTCGCCACAACAGCGGTTCTGATTCAGACAACGAACCTCATGTATACGCTATCGTTGTCACTGTCCTCATGCACTTCCACCAGGGTACGGCTTTTCCAACTCCATTTAATTCTAATAATAAAATAATATTATCAAAAGAAATTAAACATTGATAATTAATAATGAAGTTCACTTAGTGTTTATTTAATTTAATTTAAATTAATAATATTAATGATACTAATTTTTTCTAAATTCTTGAATCAATGACATTTTTTTATTTTATATAATTAGTGTTTTTTTTTTTTTTATAATTGTAGTTCCTTGTAATCTTAATCATAGTGATATGGAAACGACTTAATTTTAAAACTCATCTATATTAAATCTTAAGGATTGTCAATGGCTAAGGACCTTCCTAAAATGGGAGGTGAATCATGTTCAACACATAAGGCCACAAAGTCACTCCTCTTAATCTAATCCTATTAATGTTGAGCAGTATCTCTTCCACGATTACACCTTTCAACGGCGAGTATGGTTTAGACATCTGGAACGGTTTTAGATTAAAGTTGCCAAAGGAAACTAAAGTGTTTAGAAGATATTGAGTCGCAAATAAACAAATGGCACGAAGTGCTCCACATCTGAATTTTGTCAAATCTAGGGTAGTGCTTGCATCGTCAAATGCTTGGCTCCTAGTAACATTTCATTTGTTAAAATGATTTATATTTAATATGAATTTCATAAAAAATATTTTAATTTAGATAATTAAATAATATTTGTAATTTTTTTATTTTTATTCTCGTTATTTTATTAAAATAAATTCAGTTTTCCATTTAATCTGAACAGAGGCTCTTTAGTTTTTCATATTATTCAACATTACTAAAGAAATCGATACACTGATTATATTCAATTATTCATCAATTGTTGTGCTATCTCACTTTTCAATTAAGTGCAAATACTTGTCAGCCGTTGAATGACATTCATCACAGGGATTTGCCACCATAAATGGCTCTTGAAAATCTGAATGGAGGACATCAATGCATTCTTTATAACCATCATATATAACATTTTCTCATCTGGATCATAGTTATATTTTGGATGCTCATTAAATAATTTTTTTCTCTAAATTTCTACGAATCTCATCTAATTCAACAAAAAAAAAAAGATAGATTCATCAGCACTAAGCTGACCTTCATCATCAAATCAAATTGTCAGCCCCCACCAATTTCATGTGATTCAATTTCCAACGCATCATGCTTTATTTCAGTAGTTTTAAAATACCTAACTTGTCCTTTCGTTTCAAATATGAAGATCCATATCTAGAAAGAGATTGTTAAGGTGTTTTAGATGCAACCTGAGTATAAGAGATTTTAATAAGTTCTACTTTGTTGTGGCCAATCTTTATTTAAAAGATTTGTTCACTGTCCTCTGTTGAAAATCCATCTCCACTGCCTTGCCTTCGTTAAATACGTTCACCCAAGATGATTTAGTTTATTCCCTTCAAACCTAACAGTCAAAAGTTTCGCCTTTAAAGAATCTGGAACTTTCCTGTATACAAAAATATCTTCTACTTTTCCCAAACACTCAAGGAAATTATCATAGTCTCGGCAATTCGAGTTTATCAAAATTTCTCACGTCAAATTCATGTCCAGAATCAATTCTTTGGTGCTAACATCTAGAAGAATTTTACTTACAGTAGATGTAGAAGATGTGGATCTGGATTTCATGTGTTTGATCAAAGTTAGTACCTTAAGTTCATCTTGGCCTCCTGCTTATCATTGTTAAAATCAATAATTTGTATTTATTAAGGAGTATTACAACTATATATATATAGACTCTAGTCGATCTTAGAGATATTTTAGTTAAACTCAAACTCTAAACTTAATCTAAACTAAATTCATCTCTTAATAGAGATTAACTCAAACTACGAATCCTAACCAAACACTAATTCTAATATATTCAACATTCCCCCTTAAACTCAAGTGGTTCATTGCTTCAGTTCACAATTATTGAACTAAAACAAAAAACTACTAACAAGATAAACCAACTGCTGCTGGATGACACTATCTAGTGAATAGTAGCAGATCAATGGTGAAGACGTGCTGACAAAACCAAAAACTAAGCCAATGTGCCATGTGTAATGCAAGTTATAAAGCCGAACTTACTCCAACACTCCCTCCTTTCACTTGTTGCCCAAAAGACCAATGCCAATGCTAATACCAATGCCAATCCGCCAATACTAATGCCACTTCCAAATCCAATTCCAAAGAACATAAAGTTTGACCCGTGCCAATAGGGACTGCAAAGTGCAAAGAGAACAAGAAACCAAATCCTCCAAAATGTGGCTGCAAACAGAGGAGACACGGTATAAATGGCAGCAAAGGGTACCAATGCAAAATCAAATTTGTCAAAAAGGAGAGAGAAAAAGGCAGAGAAAATGACTGCAAATGCAAAACTAGACAGCAAATGTGATGGAGAGGTTGAGAAAGAGGATAGTTGCAAAGGACAAAGTCTAGCGACAAGAGGAAGGAATAACGAGGACAGGGGGGAATCCAAATCGCTGCAAATCGTGAAAGGTAGAAAACGGGCTGGTTGAAACAAAGATGGTGTTCTAGAATCTCTATCAAAGAGTCATTGACTACAAATGATCGTTTCAGCCTTTCACCGAGGGGTCGGTGCATAAGAGACTCTCGATCAGAGGCTTTCCCAGAATGACAGTTCTATGATCCAGAACCTATGTCAATCTAGCCGACCAGTCTTTGACCATGATCGGTCGATCTTGTCTCCACCGAGGAGTAGGTGAAAACGACTGGTCGAGCTGATAGTAAACTTAATTCATATTTCCAAGTTCACTTCCAGCTCACTATTCATCGAGGGGTCGGTGCATACGAGACTCTCGATTAGAGGCTTTCCCAGAATGACTGTTCTATGATCCAGAACCTATGTCAATCTGGCCGACCAGTCTTTGACCACTATCGGTAGATCTTGTCTCCACCGAGGAGTCGGTGAGAACGACTGGTCGAGCTGATAGTAAACTTAATTCATATTTCCAAGTTCACTTCCAGCTCACTATTCAGCTTCCTCTCCTAGGCTTCTTATGGTTTTACCATTTGTTCAACTAAGTCTATAGATAGTCCTTCTAAGGTGTAGGTACCACCTAAAGTCATCTATGGCCAAATACCTGTTGTGATTGCTACATACGATGAACTTCAATCTGGTGGAGCATGATCTTCACTGTTGATCACCTTGAGTCTTCAAGCTTCTTAGCAAGTGCTTCTTCCCGAGTCATGGAATTGAAAAACATAGGGACTCGGCAAGCCGGGGCACTAACAATCTTCTCATTTGTCAATTTCATGACAAAACCTAAAAACTAACTCAATTATAAACCCACCCTTATTACATCACATTTGAATACAAAAATATTACATAGATTACATGTACATATTTAGATAGACAACAAGACTATGATCTTCATATTTGTGTTCAGCTTGTTTCATTTTCATTATTCTTGTTCAAGCACATTAGCAAACACCACTAGAAAATCATTAAAGGAGTTAGTCCAAAACATAAATATGCATTCCATGGACTAAACTAGATTAACATTCATTCTTCCCCACACACCAATGATTTCTTAGCCACCAACACTACCCAGTGTTGATAAGATTTTCTCCCCCACTCTTTTTGAATTTGATCTCCCAAACTCTAAGTATAGACATTCTCCCCATGTCCATTGGCTTCTTCATATTTCTCCCCTTTATGGCTCTCTCTCTAATGGTCCAAGCACTTACGCTTCACCAATTACTTCACTTAATTGGTTATGATGTCTTATAGCTTCTATTAATTTCTCTCACATTTTGTCTTACAATTGACAAAGCTTTAGTAGACAGACAGAGATATGATTTCAAACACTCCCCCATGTTCCTTGCATTTAGTGCTTCAATGAGTTCTTATCCAAACTCTTTAAATCTACCCATTTATCAATGCATTCTTTTTACACATTCAAACATTGATCTTCCCCTCAGTACAATGCAAATTTTCAATGCATTATTGTTTTTCTTCTTCCTTCCCTTTAAGATCTGTGTTGTCTCAAATATGTTCTCCTATTGGGGTCAAGCTACCTTACCTAACTTCACTTGAATCTTCTTCCCCTATACTCAAAGCTATCTTCTCTAGCTTCTTTGACTCATCTCCCTCATGGAGTAAGTTATATTTTCTAGCTTTTCCAGATTATCTCCCTAATAAACTTAGCTGACTCTAAGTTTATTTTTCTCCAAGATTTCATTCAAGCTTGCATTAGCCGTCCTCCTTATACTGTCATGACCAATGACAACAGCAAATCAGCATATATTTTGTACTCCTCCAAACTCCAAGGATGTGTGTAATCTTAGTCCGATCCCTATCTCCCTTACAACCTGCATGCTAGTCTTTTTAACAAAATCCATGTTAATAACAAACATGAGATAGAAGGCAATCCATCAAATTAGCACACACACTAAATCAAACCATAACATTTCATTGATCAGAACATATGGTTTAGGAGGGGGCATCATGGACGCTTAGTTTTAATACAAAAACTGTAGTTTTTCCAAAATACATAAAGCATTAAAAACTATCCTAAGCAGAGCCATACAGAGGAGGTGATGCTAGGAGGGAAGAGGATTTTCGTCGGGAACTCTCTTTTAGTTCTTCCATGAATGTGGAGAGGTTTTGAATTGATTCATTCATGAAAGTTGCAAAGGCACCAATATTTCTTTCCAATTTCCGACGTTTTTCAAAGGAGAAATAGAGTCGTCTTATAAGAGCTCTATCAGATTCGGCTTTTGTATCTTCCACGCGCTCTGTTCTTTTCTCCTTTTTTACCTTACCAGTAGCAGTTCTCTCAGGTGTATCCTCATCACTGCTTGATTCTACTGGAGGAGTGAGATCCTTTTGATCTTTCCCTTTACCACTCACTTCTTCTACATTTGCTCAAACTGGAAAGGTAAACTTCTTAATGGTCACTCCACTAGGCCTTCTGGGTATGGGTGGTGGAGATTTCTTCTTGTGAGATTTCCTCGAGAGGGACTTGACTCGATGACCTATAGTATTCAGGAGAGATGAAGATTTTCTTTGATACCATTGAGATTTGGGTTTCTTAGGCAATGTGACACGATCATTCTCAGAATTCGATGACACATTGATGCCTGGGGACTTGTTCCTTGTCACTCACCACTATGCTTTTCTTTAGCTTAGAAACAACAAAATCACTTAGAGGGGAGAAGAATGCGCAAAGCTTACCCAACCAATGGGAATCACAAAAACGTGATTTTAGAGCTACCGGAGGCGGGAGAACCAGAAACCCTCTGGTTTTCCAACAAGAAATCGATACGAGATATCCTGTTGTCGGATCTAAGGCACGGGAGAAGATGATGAAATTGCTAGAGTCCAGCGGAAGGAGGAACGACCAATTTGAATTAATCTGTCATTTTCTTAGAAAAAGACCTTTTAACTTATTTTTTCCGACTCACCGACCGGTCGTGACCAATGACTGGTCTGTGTCGACATGTCGATATTTATCCACCTGTCTCTCCTTTCAATTTTTCCCCTTTTTAGACAGTGTTCTGATTTCCAACAATACCAACATGTCTGTTCCTCCGACTGGTCTATCCTTCGACCTGAATTTCAATTGAAGGATGATTGGGTGTTTTGTGTTTGTGTGTGTGCTAGCGATTTCATAGTTCATCAAGCTTACTTTATACACCTTTCAATGCCAGTTTAGATACATATATTCACACAAGTTTTGTGCCATTAGATGATTCAGCATATCCTTCTGAAGGGAGGCAAAAAATCATGGATTACAGATCTCTTTTCCTGATTCCAAACCAATCCAATTACTTTGGGCACATTTAGTTTACATATTTCAACGTATTACCCAAGTGTATGATGTCATGAGATGAGGTATCTCCAGGCTTTAGCAAAGATAAGGTGTGCTATGAACAAAACTTATTCCACATAATGTGTAATATAACGGATATTGGAATGAGACACTAAGCACACAAAATCATATATTCATTTTACATTTTGAATACATTAATTATGCATATGAAAATGAAGTATGATGCTATCCACACAGCTCTCATGCCTGTTATCATGTTATTATCCAAGTATGATAAACACTCTTACCATTCTTTCACGCATCCTCCAATGAGGTTTATTTCCTGAAAAAAGCTGGTGTCACACCCCGACCCGAAAGGTGGCCCTGAAACGTGACTGATTTTTTTTTTTTTGGAAACTAAACTAACTCAAGCATTCTAACTCGGTCGGATCAACGGTTAGGCTCAAAAGTCACACATGATCTCCACATGTGGACTCAAACATATACCAAAAGTCTATCCCACGAGATCCAAGCATAGACACGATCATCAACTCATAAATCCAAACATCGAATTATCATTGAAACATCATCAGAGTAACTACAGATACATGGTAGTTTAATACATCACATTAACACAAATCAAGTACCAAACCCGGTACTTTACAAAAACAAACAGTTCCAAGAACGAAAAGGCAAAGATAAGGGAATTCCCCTTAGTGGGAATCCCAAAGCAACGTCGCAGCTTATCCACCCTAATCTTCAAACAGAGGGTTCTCCTCCTCGGGTTCATCTCCTGAAAGGTGAGTGGGGTGAGCTAACTAGCCCAGTGAAGGAAATATAATAGTGCAGTTTAAGTAAACATCAGATTAGTAAATAATCAACAGTTGCAATATAATATCTCATGCTTGATAATAAATTCATAATATCAAGTATACTCTCATCATTTCAACAATTCATCATCTTTTCTATAACTGCTGTTATCCAATGTAACGCCTATATACTACGCTGAGACCATCGTATTAGGTCCCGACACGGTCAAAATACATCCTTCTAAGTACATCTTCGGCCCTCACATGGCTGATACTAACACTCCTCAAGTCACCAACTGTCGACACCTATGGTCCAGTAGACGTAAATCATCTCACATACATGGCCGATATTGGTTCAATAGTCAAGAGTACATGGAAGCAGTATTACATAACTCATATGATCAACATCATAGCATCATAAGCACTTCTTATAACAGTGCATTATGTCTAGGCACATGAGTGGGTTCATCAAATCTGAAACCACTCATTGCTCAAGATCCATCTTAATAAAACCTGATTACACCTATTATAAAGTTAAGTTCCCTCACCGAAAATGTGTGGTATCGCGGTTTCTGTTCAACAAGCAAACAAGTGCACAATCATTAACAGGTCAACATTCATAGAATGCATACATACAAGTAGTTTTTTCAAAAATATACTTCTTTTTCCAAAAATCTCCAAGGTAAATGGAATTGATTCTCCTACTTGGTTTCCAACCATTTTAAGTTACAATAATCCAGAATAGAGAAATAATAAGGTGCTCAGTCCAAAACTCATATTGTCTTCTGGGCATGACCAAATTGACTTATTGAGTTAGGTCTAAATACTCGAGTCACTTCTTGGTTGTCTTTTGGATAGGACCAGATTTGACATGTTGAGAAGGCCTCGAGGTCACTCAGTGCTCGACAAATATAGCGTCGGCCCGAAAGTGAAGTCACTCAGTGCCCGACCAATAGAATCGGCCTGGAAGTGAATAAAATAGTATTTACACTATAGTAATAAGAGAAGAGGGTTAGTACATTTTTAATTTATCAAGTGGGGACAAATATCTCAATTAAAGCTTAGGTCGAACAAATGCATCAATAATCAAATAAGATTTTACACTAAAAAATTGGGTCCCTGTGAATAAGCCTCGGAACTAGGTATTGTGGCTTCAGATCATCCGAAGATCAGGTCTCGGATCATCCGAAGGTCCTTCCGAACAAAAAAAATCCAAAAAACTGGTCTCGGTGGGTCTGTGTGTCTAGGAACATCCCGAGTGAAGCTCGGATCGTCTGAGTAGGGTTCGGTCCTTCCGACCTCAGCTCGGGACATCCAGCTAGTAAAGCTTGCCTCGGACGCTTCAGTGCTTCGGGTGAAGCTCGGAACGTCTGAAGGGTTGACTTCGGATCGTCCGAAGGGTGCTACCCTTAGACCGTCTGAAGCTTGACTCTCGGATCATCCAAGAGTCGTCTTCCTCTACTGTCTGCAACAGCAAACAGTGATGGGCAGACACGACATGAAATACGAATCCAGAAACAGTGGGTTTCCTGGATTCGATTTTCACATCCAACCGGTCAGATGGACTCCCCTGGGAGTCCTCTTTCCATAGAGAGTCGTTTGAAACTTTTAAACTTAACAGTCCATCCGATTTTAACACTGAAAACATACTGATACAAAGAAAACTAAGTTTTTCCTTAAATTTCAAAACTATTTTACTCACTCAAAACTTGGCCAAATTGGGTTTTTCTTGATTCTAAACCAATTGAAATTCAAAGAGGGACACAGTGATTACCTTCACTTGAGTTCATGGGCTGAAAATCCAACTTTTGAAAATTCTTCTTTTAAAGCTTACGGTTGATAAAAACTGGGAAAACAGACAGAGGTGATCGGCAGGGAACAACAGAGAGAGGCTGAGAGGGAGATAGAAAATTGGTGGGAGTTTACTCAGCTGAAAAGGCTGGGATTTATAGAAATTTTGATCTGTGGGTGATGGCCATCGGGCCACTGCATGCCGCTGTATGTAGCTATTGTCGACGTCCCGAACAGTAACCGTACTGTTTGGGCGTTGGTTGCAGATCAGCCCTTCCAAATTTCCAGTTTTTGCAAATAAGTTCACTAATTTGATAAAATCTGATTTTCAACTTAAAACATGATTTTGCAAGCTCAAGAATTTTAATTCAACCTGATAGATAAGTTGGGTTTTGAAAACTCTAATCATCATAAAAATTTGGAGATTTAAAACTTACCAAAAACCATAAATTTAATTAAAAACCATAATGTAACACTATTTATGTGATTTAACTTGTGTTAAATAAAACGATTTAAAATTCCTCATTTTTGGGGTTTGAAGAAATAAACTAGACCATACTAAAATGGTCTAACATACTATACTTGTTTCAAAAATTATCTCATTTCCAAAACCATTTAAAAATATTTATTTCTCCTTTTCGGGGTTTTGACGGGCGATTTTAAATACTATTTTCTAAAAATAAAATTAACTAAGGAGAATAATATCTGAGTCAGGGTATTACATCTCAGATATAAATGGATTATTTGATCATTTTGATCAGCACTTTTGGTAGGTCATACTAAACAAAAAATTCATTTAAAGACATAGATCATGTTTCATTCCACACGGGATTCATAAGTTTAGGAACTTGGAATGAAACTACACTGCGTATGTGTACCATTCACACCCTATTCATGAGGTAATGTACAAACTACATTCATTTCCTAAAGATGCACAAATCACATGGCATATGAAATGAAATGAGACAAGTACTAGGGTGCAAACTTTCATGATCATACTGTTATCTTATACTCAATCAATCCAATAATCAAACAAGAACATGGATTGAATGTAAGATACACAAGCGATTCCAAAAAGTATATTTCAAATGTGTTATTCACTTACATATTTGAACATAACATTGTGAGACTTTGGAATTTAAGTCCACAATCTAGTGATGGCCCTTTATTAAATCTGATTTCCATCTTGGGTGCCTTCCCATTTAATGTTGTGAATTAAGACTTCCAGATTTTGTACCATGACGTTGACCAAACATAAGAGGAAAACATTTTGGTATATGGCCACAAAGGATACTTGAAGGTCACTATCTTCATCAAGTTCCTTTACTCTATCTTCTTCTTCTCCTAGAAGATTTAGCTTGGATTTTTTCAATGAATGAACCGTAGTCAATCACCTATTTTAT
Organism: Chimonanthus praecox; assembly: GCA_022113865.1. NCBI lineage: Eukaryota > Viridiplantae > Streptophyta > Magnoliopsida > Laurales > Calycanthaceae > Chimonanthus > Chimonanthus praecox. The sequence goes on from CM039095.1 coordinate 43,235,019, forward strand.
CAGTACACAAACTTGTCATGATAGATGATGTCATCCATTGGGCTAGAAGAGACAATTTTTCCGTTGATTCTTTCAGCCTCTTTTGCTGTTTCATATTTTTTAAATATTTTAGAAGCATACTATGAAACAACAATGATGAATGCTATAAGTGTTTGATTAAAGTGCATAGCCAATTCATCACTAGTCCAAACAATTTGGTCTTTGGGATGAGTGGTCATGGAAGTTGAAGGTTTATCCAATACTTTTTCCATAGACATAGACCACTTTCTATTCACCTATTTCCAAACATATTCATTGATGAAAACATTTAAATTTTTCATTTCATTTTTCTTCAAAAATGGAGGTTTGGAAATATCATGCCTTTTTCTCATAGCCATTGTTCTAGCATGGAGCAACTCGAACGGTTAGATCCTTATAAAGAGCATGAGGCTTTGATACCAAATGAAAGTTCATTTCTCATGTTGCTAGAACAACACAATTGATCCTAGAGGGGGGTGAATAGGTAAATTCCAGTTTCCATGGTGTTTACAAACTTCTTGATTGTTTAATATTTAAGTGCAGCGGAATAACAACATTAATCAAGAGATTTGTTTAGTGTGACAAATTGTTTATTATTTCTTTAAACAATCGCACTAAGTTTCGAATCCTTTGCATATTGCTTGATTATCTATGATTGTGCATAGTATATACATAAAGACAATCAAATGCAAAGTAATGTGTGTTGAGAAGAGTGCTTCAATACTAAACACAAACACACAAAAATCAAACACCATAAGACCAAGTTTATAGTGGTTTGGTTAGCCAAACTATATCCACTGTTAGGACTCGCTCAACCTTGAGCTATCCCCGAATCCACTAAGTACGGACTTACACCATCATAATTAGAGTAGAAATTTCACCTCACTCAATCGGTTGGGAATTCCACCAACCACTGTGCCAGAGACGACGCTCTAGAGTTTTTTATAGTGGTTTCGGAACCAATCATCCTTATTCCACTTTTGGGACAAATGTTTTAAAACAAAATTAATACCAAGAAGCACTTGCCTTTGAAGCTCTTTCTCACTGATGTGTGGTTCTTGAAGATCTCACCCAATGTGTGCCAACGCTCATCTTTGTAGTCGTCGTATGGCAATCACAATTCAAGGGTGACAAGGAAATTGGTTTCACCAGATTTTTCCTAGTTTATTTTCCTCTCTTCTCCCTCTCATAAACTCAATCCATATGATTGGTTGTATTTGACTCCTCAAGTGTAACCACGAGAAAGAAAGTGATCCTTCTATTGGCCCTCGTTTAAGCTCATTGATAATGATGAGGGTCCAACTGATTTGCCAAAGCATGCCAACTGGTTGCATGAAGATTGGTTTATATAGAGAAGGCAACCAGTTGCAGCAGCGGTAATGTATCGACAGGTCGAGCGCACCAAGTGCGATGACTAGAAATGTTACTGTTCAACAACCCGACCGTTGCACATTAATGCACTTCCAACGGTATAATTTTTTCCCTGTAGACATGTCGGTGTCGCCGATGGGTCGACAGTTATGGTACTGAGAGGTCGGTCCATACGATGGTCTCGATCTAGGGTGAAACCATGCTAACAATAGTTTCAAGTCTAGAAACTTATCTTACCCAGAACGACATGTTGCCCTTTACCGAGGGGTCAGTCCTGGTACTCTTGATCGGTCTTAAACTACCGATATGTCTGTTTTCTCAAGAGCCCACCTGAGTTATAAGTTAAAAACTCATAAATTTCTATTGAAAAGTCATTGATCACGAGGGGTCTGTGCATATAAGACTCTCGATCAGAGGCTTTCCCAAAATAACAGTTCTATGATCCAGAACCCATGTCAATCTGGCCGACCAGTCTTTGATCACGATAGGTCGATCCTGTCTCCACCGAGGAGTCAGTGAGAACGACTGGTCGAGCTGATAGTGAACTTAATTCATATTTCCAAGTTCACTTCCAGCTCACTGTTCAGCTTCCTCTTTTACGCTTCTTATGGTTTTACCATTTGCTCAACTAAGCTTAGAGATAGTCCTTCTAAGGTGTGGGTACCACCTAAAGTCATCTATGGCCAAATACCTATTATGATTGCCATCTACGATGAGCTTCAATCTGGTGGAGCATGATATTCACTCTTAATCACCCTCAGTCTTCAAGCTTCTTTGCAAATGCTTCCTCCCGAGTCATAGAATTGGCAAACATAGGGACTCAATAAGCCGGGACACTAACATAATCAATTGGTTAAACCACCATGGTTGGAAAGAACAGTGAAAGAGCTCTTCATAGAGCCCAAGAACACTCAAAACGGAGTTCGAGAGCCCAAGATATGGATATTTTAGTAAGAGTGTAGTTTTGCGAAAAGTTGTCCTCACGACCCATCGTGAATGACGATTGATCGTGAGTATGACTAATCAATCATCTGTGTCAGTTTTTTATTCATTGGAAAACCATTAATATGCAACAGTAACATTCCAACGGCTTTTTTGGACATACGATCGATTGCCGGTACCCAACTGATCACCCGTATTAGCTCGGGATTCACTTGGTAGCTTATATATACTTCAAACTCTTATGAGTGGGGTTGGACCTTTCAACTGGGAACATCTTAAGGCATCTTTAGTGATCCCAAACCCCTCCCAACCTCTCTCCATGCACTCACATAGGTAAATCAATTAGAAAATTCAATCAACCTCTTGGTTGTGATTAAGTGAGAGAGTGAAAACGATCTGGGATCAACTTGCTTATCCAAATCCTAGAACCCTCTCCCAAGCATTGTGATTGAGCATACACAAGGCACATCCTCGATATCACATTGGGAAGGATATTTTCAAGAAGCACACATCAACAAGGTTGATCTATTAAAAGGCATGTGCTTCTTAGGTTTGATTTTATTTTTTAATCATCATCTTGTGAAATTTTTAAAGCATAGTTCTTGAACCATTATAAAAAATAGAGGGATAAGAGTTATGTGAAATTCTCAATCAATGGAGTCGATTTCACAATCAAAACCATTACTGAACCTTTGTTTTTATCAGATTTAGCGGAAAGAGTTCAAGTTGAGCATTCATTTTGGATTTTAGAAAGTCTTAGGACGTACGATTTCGTATTTGGCACGGACTTTTTAACCAAATATGAACCCTTTAGTTTCAAGAAAAATAAGTTTTTCTTGACAAAGGACTCAGATTTCGACTTATGTTTTGATCTACGCGATCATACATCAGAAGTTGAGCAGCTTGAGCATAGTGAGAGACCGACATTAGCATTAGCACCAACCATAGAACAGCTAGACACGTTCCTAGAACCAGAACCTAAGCCACCCGACTTAGAGTTAGAGTCGCATGATTGTGATGAGATACCTGACTCACAATCAAGAGGAACAGATAAAGATAATGATTTCAAACCAGAGCATATCTTGTTCGAAATTGAAACTCATTATAGAGTTCTCGCAGAAGAGAAAAAAGAGAAAGCTAGACTTAGAAGAGAGCAACAGCAGGAGTTACTTCTAAGGAAGGTAGGAGCGAACTTGAGTAAGAATCCGGTAGAGCACTGGAGCACAGAGAAGCCTCTTTGTACACTCAAGATCAAGGACCCAGACAGAGTCATCAAAGGAGCTGTATTCGCAGCAAACTTAGATGAGCGAAAAGAGATGAATAGACAATGCGCTGATCTTCTAGCCAGAGGATTAATTCGTAGATCTACCTCACCTCATAGTAGCACTGCCTTTTTGGTCAACAACCACTCTGAACAAGTCAGAGGAGAAAAGAGAATGGTCATAGATTATAGGTTGTTAAACAACAGCACTATAGATGAGCATTACCAGATCCCTGGAAAGGAAAACTTGATTCAGTTAATTGCAGATCGGAAATGGTTTAGCAAGTTTGACTGTAAGTCAGGATTTCACCAAATAGCCATGGAAGAAGAATCCATTCCCTGGACAGCCTTCTCCATACCAAGAGACAAGTTTGAATGGCTAGTTATGCCTTTTGGACTCAAGAATGCACCCCGGATCTTCCAGAGAAGAATGGACAGCATCTTCAGAGAGCACCTAGATTATTGTCTTGTCTACATCGACGACATTCTAGTTGCGTCCAGAACAGAAGAAGAGCACATGATCCATGTACAAAAGGTCATCGGAAGCATCCGAGAACATGGAATCGTGATCTCGCTGACTAAGTGTGAGTTGGTTCAACAGACAATTAAGTTCCTTGGGGTAGAGATCTCAAATGGTCAGATCACCCTTCAAGAGCACATTACTAAGAAGATTTTAGAGTTTCCTGAGGTTATCCCTAATCGAAAGAGACTTCAATCTTATCTTGGTTTGCTTAATTGTGCAGCTGATTATATCAAAGACTTGGCTAAGCTAAGAGCCAGCCTCTCTACCAAACTTCGAAAGACCGAGGTAACCAATCCCTACACTTGGGATAAGAGAGATAGAGAGATAGTCCGACAGATTAGGACTATAGTAGAAAAGCTACCACCGTTAGCTTTACCTACACCCGACGATGAGTTCATCGTACAGGTCGATGCTTCATCACGCAAGCACGACGAACCAGGACAATGGGGAGCGGTATACTATGTTGTTAACAAGTATGATCCTGAGAAAATTAGGAGACTATGTTGTTACAAATCCGGAACCTTTAGTGGCCCAGAAACTAGGTACCATACCCATAAGAAAGAACTGCTTACAGTCATCAGAGCACTTCAGAAGTATGAACTATTTCTGAGACCCCAGCCATTTCTAGTCGAAACAGATAGTACATTTGTTCGGTCATTCATGAAGTTGAACCTGAACAATGTAACCAAGAGTAGGCTAATCACCTGGCAGAGTTATCTTTTCGGTTTTAAGTTTGACATCAAACACCTTCCCGGAAAAGAAAAATATAGTAGCAGACATTCTTTCAAGAGATCCTATTTTTCAAGATAAAAATTCATTGCCTACTAATGAGTTCTTTGCTTGTTTCACAGGAAAGTGAAAGACAGGTCAGAAGATGGAACACACTATCTCCGAGCAGGAATACAGAATCCTGAAGAACCTTCTCAATAAGGCAGAAGGAACCAGCTCAGACTCAGCCATGGACATAAACTCAGAAGACGAGTTTTCCAGAGTTGAGAAGAAAGGCAAGAAGGCCAAAGTCGAGCAGGTTGATCCATTCATCCTACTCGCCACAGAGGAAAAGATGTATCCACCAGGATACAGTCTAATCCAAAAGAATGAGTACATTGAATTTGCCAATGTATATATCAAAAAGCTTGCTAAGAAAGAGCAGATGCCCATAGGTGATGGGACAAGAAAGCATTTCTCCACCCACGAGTTAGCACTCGCTGACTCATTGTGGAATGCTAACAAGAAAAAGTACTCCATTGAGTTTAAACAAGGTCTCACAGGCATCCTTCGTGGATTTAGGGCTTACAGGAGACGAGCTGAGATACAGCAAAAGAAAGGAACAGTTGATTCCAAAGAAAGTACTTTCACCTACCTGAAAGTAGCAGAGCCGATTCAGAGAATCAAATATCAGAAGCTATGTTTCTTAGTAAACATCACCTCTAACTTTCGTCAGAGGAAAGAAACTGGCCAAAAAGAACAAGAAGGTCTATTAAAAGCAATAGATCTTTTAGAGAAGCCCAAAAGCTATATGCGGGTTTATCAGTACTCAGAGATCATTCCAGCTATCCAGATCTGTGGAGAGCCGCCGGCAAAAGATCTAAAAGATTTGGTGTTACTTTTCCATTTAGGAATGATTTACACCATATAGGCAACCAGTGAGGAAAGCTTTGCTTTTCTACCTCCAGAGGCAACAAAGATATTGAAAGTTCTACTCAGAAACCAATATCCATGTTATATCAGCTGCCTCAATTGTTTGAATTATGATAATGGCAATATCTGCCTAGTCAGAGTCGATAGAGGAGAAATCTCGCTAAACCCTCATTATCGCCATCCAGATTCGGCAACAAGAATGATAGAAGATATTGATGTCTTCAAAAACGATCTCGTTAATATCCAAACAATGCAAAAACTGCTTTGCAAAGACAACTTTGAACACTGGACAATTTATTGTTCTAGTTCTCTTGTTATTCAAACAGGATGTATTTTTGGAAACGAAATAGCCATCGACATCAATAGAAAGCAACAAGAAGATCCAGTTGAGATCACCATCTCCCTGCCACTTGAAGACCTAACAGCCATTGGACTTCAACACGGAGAAGAGACAAGAAGGAGAACTCTCAGTCTTTACCCAAGAGACAGAGTGGAAGAGCTCATCCTACAAGTGTCAGAATTCTTACCCGTGACCGACTCCGACCACGAGGAAGAATCATCAAAAGATGACGAAGGTCTCCTCAAGCACATGGACGTGTCTCCCACCGACACTAGTGGACAAGGCTCCATTCATGACAGCATGGGAAGAAACAAAAGAAAAAAGAAAAAGAAGATGCGGACCCCGCCACCTTTGAAAACTGATGCACCTTTTGAAAAAGATAATGTCTCTACATTAACGACTGTAACATGGCTCTGTCGTAGAACTTCTTCTACAACCTCTTCCCAATCTTGGGGTGTCAATTTTACGACCTTCTTTTCTTCCAAGGGTACCAACATGTCTTGGTCTTCATTATATGGTACCAAATCAAACTTGGGTTGTGTATCCATCATCACTACTTGGAAAGGGCTCTATTTTCTTGGATCCGCCAACTATCCTCTAGGCTAGAAAGGTCAATCGTATGGAGTTTCTCCTATCGATCTCTTCGATGGAGTTCTGCAGTACTTGCAGTTTCTCTGAGTTTTCCTTATGAAGATCATAAAGACTATTTACCCATTCTATTAGGGCATGAATGCCTTCTGCAATCCTGGGAAGGATTCTTGTTATAAGGCATCTTGTGTCAGCTAGTATCTTTCCAACTAGCTCAATAACCCATCTTAGATTTTTGGCTAGGTTATTGCTTTGGTGTGCTAGTGACTTAGTACTCGGGTCTCTGATACAATTATCATACTCGAGGTACGTAATCGTTCTATCTGGATTCCAATTGCCATCAATCGGAAGCTCTAGAGATGTAACTATCTCGTTCTCTGATGTTATCCACTCGTAAAGACGAGGGAGTAATTCTGAATTTTTTCTATTCATTGATCACTATGGTTCAATGTCTCTGATTACACTGAGTCTTCTCTGGTTTGAATTTCACGAATGGTTCGATGAACGTACCATTTGTAATCTTCAAATGCTGCCACAAGTTTATACATGTTCTTTGCATAGTAAATTGGAGATAGCCCAAGATTGGGAGACTCTCATTAGTGGATGTAGGTTGTTTAACCGAACCACTATAAATCGTGTGCATTGTCTCTTTGTGTGATTGCTTTTATTCTTGTACACTTTGAAATCACACACTTGATTAATTGTTCTTTTTTTTTTTAATTCCGCACTCAATTAATCAAGTAAAATTTAAAAGGACTCATAATTTGTGATTAACCTATTCTCCCCCCCCCCCCCCCCCCCCCCCCCCCTCCCTTCCCTTCTAGGGTTAATCTGGTTCTAAGCACTCAAGGAACTTTTAATTGGTATCAGAGCCTCGTGCTCATTTTATTGACTTAACCATCAGAGTGATCAAGTGCTAGAACACGTCTATAGGAGAGAGCTATGCCATCTCTAAACCACCCTACTTTGATGGATCATACTATGCTTCTTGGAAAACAAAGATGAAAAACTTTTTCATCTCCATCGATGCATCCTTATGGGATTCTGTGTGTACTGGATGGACACACCCGGCAATTGAGAAAATGGATACGACCACTACATCCACATCAGTTGAGCTAATAGCTTACTGCTCATGGACTAGGAATGAAAAGGCCTCATGCATGATTAATGGTAAAGCTCTAAATGCATTGAATTGTGCATTCTCACCCAATGAACACAAAATGATAATGATGTGTGAGACTGCACAAGAGGCATTGGAAATTCTTGAGAGAACCCACAAAGGCACATCTGTTGTGAAAGATCAAAGCTCCAATTATTGGAAGCTCAATTCGATGCTTTAAAAATGATGGAAGAAGAAACCTTCATCGATTTCTGCTCTAGATTTAGTGACAGTCAACTCTATGTGGGCTCTTAGTGAAATAATTCAGGATACCAAACTGTGCATAAAAATCCTAAGAAATCTTGCCAAGAGGTTTTCTTAGTGTCCCGGCTTGTCCGAGTCCCTGTTTGTCAATTACATGACTCGGGTAGAAGCACTTGCCATGAAGCTTGAAGACTCAAGATGATCGAGGAAAAAGATCATTCTCCACCAAGCTCAGATCGTTGTCATGGCAATCACAAAAACAGGTATATGGCCATAGATGACCCTAGGTGGAACCCACGCCGGATAGAGGACTACTAGGTTTAGTTGCATATGTTGGTAATAAACATAAAATGCCTAGAGAGGAAACTGAACTGTGAATTGGAAGTGAACTTGAAAACATGAATTATGTTCACTGTCAACACGACCAGTCTATCTCACCGACCCCTTGGTGTAGTCAGGATCGATCCATCGTGATCAAAGACTGGTCGAACAGATTGACATTGGTTCTGGAAATTAGAACAGTCATTCAGGAAATGCCTCTAACCAAGAGTCTCGTATGCAGCGACCCCTCAGTGATGAACTTGAATGACCCCTCGTGGTCGACGACTCATCATTATAAAACTTATAAGTTCTGAACTGGGAACTTATAAGGGCTCTCGATGAAACAAACATATTGGCAATCAAAGACCGATCGAGAGATACAGGACCGACCCCTTGGCAAAGGGCAACATGTCGTTCTGGGTAACAGGTTTCCTAAGGGAAACTACTGTCAATCATGTTTTTGCACCAGAACGAGCCTCTCGTATGTACCGACTCATCAGTGCCATAAGTATCGACCCATCGGCGACAACGACGTGTTAGTCGAAAAGTAATTATGCCGTTGGAGGTACATTTAATGCACAATGGTCAGGTGGTTGAACGGTAATAAATATAAACATCGACCCATCGGTGCCACCAACCTTTCAGTCTTGGACAGTCAATATGACTGTTAAAATTTCTCTATAAATATGAGTATTGGGTGATTGTTTTACTATCTTCCTTGAGCTTAACAGAGTTAAACACTCTAAGGAACGATCAACACTCTTGAGAGTAAGATCATAAACAACCAATCTTCGGATTGTGTTTGCAAGTGAGAAAGAGAGGAGAAGAGAGATCATAAAACAAGCAATCTTCGGATTGAGTTTACAAATGAGAGTGTTATAAACTAGGAAAGCTTTGGTTAAGCCAAGTTTCGTTGTCGACCAAGTGCAATGACATGTGATAGGAAATTGGTGCCTACAAGCTTAGACTATGCATTTTCTGGCTATTGCAGTAGTCTTTCTTGGAAAACCGTACATACCATGGAAATATGGTTTCCAAGTGCAAAATTTATGTGTCAATATGTATAACATGGGTAATTATTTGCATAGTTGAATGTGTATGGTTTGATGCCTTGTTCTTGCATAGACTTGATCAAATGTGCTTAGGTTTGATATGTGATTTTAAATTTGATCAATTGCAAGATGATTTTATGGTATATGTAATGCTTATCATGATGTATATGATTTGTGTATACCATGTATCTTGTTGAAAAACTAATGGGGTGCTTTCAAATCAAAATCAATTTTTTGAAAATAAATCAGTGTTTGGTATGGCTACATATCCCCAGTGTGCGATGCTTCGGCAGAACGATCAATCGTCAAGTGACGATGCATCGATCGTAGGTAGATATGGACTTAAGAAAAATTCCAATCTCAAGTCAAGGCGACATATCGCTAGGAGACTTTGCATCGGAAAGACAATGTATCGTCCGTGTCGAGCAGCAATTGTTTAAGTTAAACCCTTGCTTCTTTTGAATCCTATTCATTCCCTCCTCCTTTGATATTCCTTTTCCAAAAATCCTCTTCTATCGATGAACGGTTGTGCCCTAGCTCTGAAAACCAATCGTCCCACCGATCCTTAGCCTGAATAGGCCGAAAAAAGGTGTCTTCTACCTTCGGAGACCTCCCATCTCCCCAATTTGCTAGCTTTCACAATTCGAGTAAGGGTTTATTCCTCTTCATTTTGGTTTGAGCTTAGAAAAGTCAAGGGAAACCACTTGAAAATGGGTAGGACCAAGAACCCTTCAAGCTATGAGACGCTTGACATAGAGGAAGAACCCATTGCTACCTTTCCACCTCCCAAGAAAGCCAAAACTCGTGGAGGAAAGAAAACGTTTAGAGATACTCGGCCCTCAATACTTGCTCTAAAGGAGACACCACCCGCCGAGACACCTTTAAAGGCTCCTCTCTTCATCAAGTTTGGCCCTCTAAAGCGTATTGCTTCTAAGAATACCCCTAAGCTCACTCCTAAAAGACCTGGATCAATTTTTAATAGGGAGCCCACTTCACCTGTCCGACCTCAAGTGAAGGAGATAGTGGGAAAATGAAAGGCGGTTAGAGAGCCTAGTCCTCAGGAAGAATCGAGTAGTGATGAAGAAGAGGTACGGGTACCTCCATTTTTGGGAGAAGGAAGTGGTGTAGGAAGAAAAGAAGAAGAAGATGATCAAGAAGGAGAAGAAAATGATGAAAATGAAGAAGAAGATAATGGTGATGAAAGTGAACATGAAGTGGGATAAGGAACTCAAGGCTATGCTGAAGAGCCTAAGGAATTGGAAGAAAAAATAGGAGAAGAAGAGGATTATGATCAAAGGAAAATCAAACCTTGGAAAATTTAAAGATAGAAATAAGCCACTATCTTCCATTGCTTAATGAATTTCCAAGGACATGGTGTTTGTTCATTCATTGTTTTTCTATTGGTATATGTTTTGATGAATAAACTTGTTACATATTTTGATGCTTTTGTACTTATATTGGAAACTTTTGTACACCATATGTGTTTTGTTTTGAATTTCTGTTTTTGAGCTACATTGGTATATCACTGAAATTCAAAATGTTTTTCAGATTGTGTTGCGCATCTGAAAATGTTGTTCAGTGATAAGTCTTTCATGGAAAACTTCTTGTATGAGTGATTACCTCCTCAAGTCATGCATGACTGTTGTGTTTCAAAATTCGTATAAGTTTTGAATATCCATGTGCCCATTGCACTCCATTTGAAGTCCAACAATTGGGAGTTGTTGAAGGACACTAAAATTGGTAAATCAGTGCTTCAATGCCCTTTGTCAATTTATCGACAAAAAGGGGGAGAAAATTAGAAGCTTGGTTCATAGTTTCAACTGTGGGGGAGAAACACTACAACTTAGAATAAGGTTGGAGTACACACTAAAGGGGAGAAAAGATTAAAGATCTTAGGGAGAGAAGATCTAATCTTTCATGGGATTTAGTCCATGAGTTATGGGGGAGCACATTGTGCTTTATGGACTAACATTTTAGGGAGAAATCTATGCTTCCACCATTGCTTGTATTGTTTGTGTGTACAAGTTTTTTGTACAGGATCACAATGGAGATGCAAGATGAGCTAAATGAAGAAAGAGCTAAAGTATAGAGTACTAGGGTATTTTCATTTGAATATGTATTGTAATGGGAGAATGTTTTTTTATTCAAATGATGTATAATGGGTTGGGTTAAGTCATCGAGTCTGTGATTCATAACTTCTAGGTGTTTTTGTCATGAAATTGATAAATGGGGAGATTGTTATTGCCCCGGCTTGACGAGTCACCTATTGTCAATTACATGACTTAGGTGAAGCCTTGACTCGGAAGTATGAAGAAATGAATAAGACTCTAGGAGTTATGAGGATTGAACCAAGAGCATTGAAGATGGAAGATCAAGAGAAGATTCATCATCACAAGAGTATGGCAATCACATCAAAGGTATATTGGCCATAGATGACATTATGTGGAACCCCAACACCATAGGATGACCTTGCCTAGGATTAGATATCATGTCTGGATAATCAACTAAGGCAAGTGTGTGTTTGGCGCCAAACTAAGAACCAACAGACATAATTCTCAAATAGTTGAATTTACTGTCAGGATGACACATCGTGTCAGGCGATCAATCGCCAGTGACAGAAGACGATCAATCGTGATTCTACGATGCATCGTCTGGAAAATCAAAGGTTCGGGTTGGAATGGACTATGAAACACAATTGGTCTCAAGTTAATACATTGACCATACAATCGTGGGATACCATGACAATACAATCGTATGGGGCAATACATCACTGGGATATGGCCGATACATTAGGTAACACGATCAATCGGCCGGACCAATTGTGGTGCATCCTTGAACAATTTTGTTAGTGCCCCGACTTTTCGAGTCGCTTGTTTATCAATTCCATGTCTCGAGAAAAACACTTGCTACAATATTTGAAGACAAGAGTGACCCAAAGAATGAATATCAAGTTCATGACTCCAAGATCATCGGTGTATTGCAATCACACAGGTAAAATGGCCACAAATGACCTTAGATGGAACCCACACCCATAAGTGGACCGTGCCTAGGATTAGTTGAACATATTGGTAAAATCATTTCAAGCCTAAGCAAACCCTAGACAATCACAAAACTAGAGGAGACAAAACATTGGAAATCTAGTAAACTGTCATTGACCAGTTGACCGAATTGACTAAGGTTCTGGAATGAACACACTTTCATTCGGGGTTTCTCTCAAGTAGAGTATCTCGTTCGACTGACACATCGATGTGGACATGCCGACCCATAGGTGGCTACGACCCGTCTACCAGGATCAAGGTTGAGTTCTGGAACTTAGAACTCTGGGTACTCTCAAAATCGACCCATCGATGGCATAGACCCATCGAGAGTACCAAGACTGACCCATCGGTGTACCATCATGTCGACCTAGGTTTGAATAGTTTCTGAATTTGAGACTCTATCAGTATGGTTTTTCCCCAGGTTGAGATGGTTGACAAGAACGATATATCGATAATAAGATCGTCGATTCGTCGGTGTACTCGACCCATTGGTGACACCTGTTTCTGTACCGTTGGAGTGTAATAAATAAAAAACGGTCGGGTGATTGAATGGTAACACTTAAGTTCACCAAGCCATCGTTAAGATCGACCAGTCGAAACTGAACAGTTCGAAGAAACTAGTTTGCCTTCCCTATAAATACAACACTAATGGCAACTGTTTAGTGATCCTTGCATTGAATATTTTTTAGCCTCATCTACCACACTCATCAAGGAATTCAATAGGCTCAAGGAAGAATCCTCTTCTCTCTTGTACATGCATTGGTGAATCATTCAAATCAACCAATCTTGATAGATTGAGTTTGAAAGAGAGAAAGAGAGGCAAAGGCAAATCATCTAGGATAGACATTGGTGACCCCAATTTCCTAAAGGCTTCCCATAGCTTATGATTTCTCTACACTTGGTGCATCTTAGGCACGCTTGCAAGATCACATTGGGAAGGAGATTCGAGAAGCACACATCTCTACATTGGAAAGCTTGAAAAACAAGTGCTTCTCCTTGGTTTGTTTATTTTGTTTTATAAATCAAACTTGTGAAGTGGATTGAAGAGGGTGTACTCGTGAACCGCTATAAAAAATAGAGGGTTTACTCTAGGATAGGGGGTGGGTGAAATTCACAGCCAATTGGATAGGTTGAATTCCTATTTTATTTAGTGTGGATGTAATTCCCCACTTAGTGAATTTGGGATAGTCCAAGGTTTGGTGAGTCCATCAGTGGATGTAGGAGGGTTTACTTCGAACCACTAAAAACATGGTGTTGTAGTGTTAGAGTTGTTTACTTGGAATGTTATGTGAACACACACAACACATCTTAATTAATTTGACTTATCCGCTGTAAATTATTTAATTAATCAAGTAATTTAAAAAAGACCAACGAATTTGTAGATTGCCCTATTCACCCCCCCTCTAGGGTCAATCTTGTTCTAGCTCAAGGGATTTTCAAGTTTTTTCTGAAAAATCTGCACAGTCAAAATGTCATGACTTGTGAGATCCTTTCACTCTATCAAATGATTTAATCAACTGGCCACACCACCATGGTTGGATAGATCACTGAAAGATATTTTCATAGAGCCTGGGAACACTCAAATTGGAGTTCGAGAGCCCAAGATATCGCCGTTGAAGTAGAGAGTTGTTTTACTAAACACTGTCAGCACGACTAGTCGCGAGCTGGTGATCAATCGCCCTGGGAAAGACAGTTCTTGTAATACTTTGACCCAGCCCAGAGCCCAGAGCTATACATCTAGCGTGGTCGATGTATAGGGTGGTGGTGGCAGGCGATACATCGAGCAGGGTCAATGGGTTGGTAGATAGACACATCGACAAGGGTCGATGTATCGAGCAGTGTGGTGGCTTGTTTAAGTCTCACATCGAAATGGAGGGGGTTTATAGGCCCTTAAAGCCCCTCCATAAGGTAAGACGTGTTTTGGGCCGGCCAGTTGGGCCTAGCCCAAAGACAAATCCATGAGGGCCCCAACCATTTATGGACCCAAAGCGGACAATATCTTACCAAACCGAGTTGTTTTAAAAAGGAGGCGTCTCGGAGGGGCGGGTCGTTACAGTTCTGGCCAAAAATGCCATTTTTATGGCTTTCTCACAGGACGATACATTCATTGAATGTATCTTTATGGTGATCGATCGTCCGGTACAGGGACGATCAGTCGTCCTTATCCAGAAAGTATCTGTTAGAAACGCATTCAAACCTCAACGGTACCATTCAAACTGCTCTTTTATTGACCCGACCAATCGTGGGTGGCGACCCATCGCCCGTAACAGCTCAAGATTCTCTTATTTGCCTATATATGCTTCAAACTCTTATGAGTGGAGTTGGACCCTTCAACTTGGAACATCTTAAAGTATCCCTAGTGATCCCAAACCTCTCTCTATGTACTCTACATAGATGAATCAATTATAGAATCCAATCAACACCTTGATTGTGATTAAGTGAGATACAGTAAGCCTTCTAGGATCGAAATTGGAATTCAATTTTCTAGAAGCCCTCCCATAGATTGTGATTTCTCTACACACGGCGCATCTTCGTCTTCATACGACATCACATTGGAAGGATCTACATGAATCAAACCATCTACTCAAAAGAGCTCAACAAAGCAAGTGTTTCTTAGTGTCTTGTGAAGTGGATTAAGGCAAGAAAGTCGGAACCACTATAGAAAATAGAGGGATAAGGACGTAGATTAGGATTTGTCGAACCTTTCAAAATGTTAAGGGAGTTGGATGAAATTCCCAACCAATTGGTTAGTTGGAAGTCCTAATCTATTAGTGAGGGTGTAATCTCCACCTAATGAATTGGGATAGCCCTAGAGAAGGTGAGTCCAACAGTGGATGTAGGTTGTTTAACCGAACCACTATATATTATGTGTTGTGGGTGATTTGGTCTTATGCTTGTGTGATTGATCTTTTAATTTGGCACACTCTTGTTTCACATACTTGACTAATTTGTTTATTTCGCTGCATTAATTTCAATTAATCAAGTATTTTGCTAAGACCTTTAAAAATTAGGCATTGTCCTATTCGTCCCCCACTCTAGGGACAATCTTACATCGTGTTCTAGCACCCCGGGAACTTACAAATGTTGTTTTTTTTTGGGGCAACAAACGAGTCCTGTTAGTTCCCCAGTTCACTGAGTCACCTTTTTGTCAATTTTGTGACTCAGGAGAAGCATTGTCATGGAAGATTGAAGACAATGAATCTAGACTCGTGTGATGAAGATTGAATCAAGTACCTCAAGAATGGAAAATCAAGTGCAGATTCATCATCACCATGTGTATGGAAATCACACAAAGGTAATTGGTCATAGATAACTTTAGGGTGGACCCAAAACACCTAGGTTGACCTGGACTAGACTTAGACAACATCTTGGTAAGTCATAAATTAAGTGTAGTGGTCTTTGACAGCCAACAAAACCAGATGGAATCAAAATGTCAAAACATTTTAACTGTCATGCTAACACGTCGCTCTAGCAATCCATCGCCATTGGGCAGGGATGATATATCGTGGTATTGCGATCCATCGTCTAGAAAATCAAAGGTTTTGGTTGGAAATGGATTGTCAAATATTGTTCATCTCAGGACGATACAATCATGTCAGTGACCCATAGTGAGGACCATTTCACGATCCATCGGCTCACGACCCATCGTCTGGGACAGTACAGATACATTGAGACTACGATACATCGGCATGTCACATTTAAGGTTTTGGTTTGAGGAACTCTGTCAAACTATGACTGCCCTAGGACGATCAATCGTGTGAACGAGCCTTCGTCGGGTACAGAAGCAATCCATCGTGATCACAACCAATCGGGTGAGGATTTTTTATGTTCGGATTAGAACACATACTATCAATATCAGCTAGCCCCAGGATGATACTATCGTAGTGCACGATACATCGGCGCAGGATCACACGATCAATCGTGAGGCACGATGAATCGTGGGTGACCGTTTTCTAACCATTGGGACTGCATTAAATGCATAACGATCACATTTTCAAGGGGAAAATTTCAATGTCACGATCGATCGTGGTGGCGATCAATCGTCGTGTCAGTTCAGGATTTTGATTGCCTATTTAAACTCCAACCTTGGTGAGTTTGGTTGGACATTTTCTGAGAGAGCTTTGAATAGGAAAATCTAAGGCATCTGCAACGATCCCAACTCCTCTTCATGCACTTCACATAGGTGAATCATTTGATAATCCAATCATCTTAATTGAGATTGAGAGAGAAAAAAAAAAGTCTAGGATAGCATTGCCATATCTTAAATCCTAGAAACTATCCCATAGATTGTGAATGCTCATACTCGGCTCATCTTCGTCATCGAACGGCTTCACATTGGGAAGTAGATCTTCAAGAAGCACAACATCTACATCAGGTGAGCTTTCAAATGGAAAGTGATTATTTTGATTTATTTTTAAATCGTCTTGTACAGTGGATAAAAAGCATGGTGCTTGAACCACTATAAAAAATAAAGGGATAAGGAAGTAAACCGGGGTACGTCGAACTTTTCAAAATCTTAGGTGATTGGGTGAAATTCCTAATCAATTGGATAGGTGGAAGTCCTATTCTATTCGTGATGGAGTAATTCCCCACATAGTAAATTGGGATAACCCTATAGAGGGTGAGTCCAACAGTGGATGTAGGTGAGATTTACTTTGAACCACTATACATATTGCGTTGTGGGTGTTTGGTCTTGTCTTTGTGTGATTGATCTTTAATTGGTGTATTCTCTTATCACACAATACATTTATCTTGATTAATTTGTTAATTTCGCTGCAAACATTTTAATTGATCAAGAAATTTGTGAAGGCCACAAAAAAATTGGTGATTGCCCTATTCACCCCCTCTAGGGTCAATCTTGACTCGTATTCTAGCATACTGGGAACTTTCATGTCCCACATTGGTTGTGAAGGGAGAGATTTAGAAACTTATAAAGGATTTGGGTCATTCCACCTATTGGACTGGATACCCAGTTCTAACAATTGGTATTAAAGCCATATCTCAAGGCCAAAGCATGTGGACTCAAGGGATCCTCTAGCCGGAGGGGATGGCCGACGACATTCTATTAGTTGGAAAGCCTTGTCCCATGTTGGGGGGGGGTGGACTTTCAGGTAACAAAGGAGACCCACATTGGTTGTGAAACACAAATCACACACCACAAATTATCATAACACAGGATTTACGTGGAAAACCCATAATGGAAAAAAACCACAAGAGAAGAGAGTATATTATTTCACTGTATTTTTCTATATACATCAAAGATATATTTATAAGAGAAAATACAAGTATGAGTTCTATTTAGGACTCTGAGATCTAATTGAGTTAGGACTGACTTAGGGACTTATAAAGGACTTCAGTAAGTCCATCTATTGGGCTAGCATTTTGGCCTGGATACCGAGTCTTAATAGATCTAAACTTGGCTCAATAGAAATGAGAAATCCAAATTTTAAGAATTTCAAGAATCTCCAAAAATCTCCAGATATCTTTCATCTCCATTCACCAATTGATAATTCACTCGAAAATATAAAAAAAACTGAATTCTTATTAGAAAAATAAGCGTTAACCTTGTTTAACTTTGGAAAGAATATTAAGGTTCAAAATCTCAATGGGAAGTCCAATACCATGGAAAATTCACAGTAAAGTATAAATTTTAATGAAAACTTGAACTAAAATGCATTGACAAATAAATTAAATTCAATGCAAAATTTAAACTAGAAATCAAAGGAACTAGAAGAGAGATAACTTACTTGTATAAAACAATTGGAAAACCAAAAACGGTAATGCAAAGTCTTATAAAATTGGAGAGCAAAATTGACATTTTTAACTTCTAATTGGGGAAGGAACTTACCCAACACCCCGCTTCTAAATTGTCTTCATATTCTTCAACTGAATCTCTATTCTCTATCGTAATGACCTCATCAAACATAAACTAAACAATGCCAATTTTCAAACGAGTCAAACAATTGAGTACAACTAAATTTGAGCATTTGTCAAATCTTTTACAATCATCGATTTGATTTCTCAAATCTGAAAATATTAAATCATTATTAGTAATTAGTTAGCTAGTTTGTTATTAGCTAGTCTGTTAGTTAGTTTTTCTTAGTTTTTTTGTTTTTGTCACAGCTGGCACAGTTGTAACTACTTTCTCTGTGTAACTACTTTCTCTGTTTTGCATTGCTTAGCTCAGCTATTTATAGCTGAAGCATCTCATGTAATTGAAGATTAAGTTTTCAATAAGAAAATACATTTTCTTCTTCCTTGTTCTTAATATGGTATCAGAGCGTTGTTGCTTGTCGCTGCTCATTCCCTTCTAGATCTGAAGTTGTCTGATCTTTTCTTCGATCTGTTCTTCTGGTTTCATCTGCATCCCTGAGTGTTTCTTCTCTTTGGTTTCCATAGAATCAACTGGTTATGGAGTTTCAAGAATGTCCGCCATTGATGAACCTTCGAGTCCTTATTTTCTTCATCATTCAGATAGTGCAAGTCTTATTCTGGTGTCGCAGGCTTTGACTGGAGATAACTACGCCTCCTGGAGCAGAGCAATGCTGATCGCCTTGTAGGTGAAGAACAAGCTGGGCTTCATTGATGGATCCATTACCAGACCTGAAGGTAATGATCTTAATCTCCTTAACTCTTGGATTAGGAATAATAACGTCGTCATCTCTTGGATACTTAATTCTGTTTCCAAAGAGATCTCTGCAAGTGTGATTTATGCTGAATCTGATCATGAGATTTGGATTGATCTCAAAGATCGATTTCAGCAAAGAAATGGACCTAGGATTTTTCAGTTAAGGCGTGAGTTAATGAACTTAGTCCAAGATCAGAGTTCTGTCAGCATTTATTTCACTAAGCTGAAGACTATATAGGAGGAGTTAAGTAACTATAGGCCTATATGTTCGTGTGGAAAATGTACTTGTGGTGGAGTCAAAAACTGAATTCACACTTCCAGATGGAATGTATCATGTCCTTTCTTATGGGGCTACACGATTCCTTTTCTTAAGTCCGTGGCCAATTACTTCTTATGGATCCCCTTCCACCTATAAATAAGTGTTTGCTTTAGTGTCTCAAGAGGAACACCAATGAAAAATTGCAGTTCATAGTAATACTAGTTCTGATTCAGCTAACAGTATGGCTTTTGTTGTTAGGAATAATAATAATAGTAGAAGGAATAATAGTGGGAGTCAGAACTCTACTGGTTATTCTGGTGGTTACAGAGGTCAAAGAAAGGATAGGCCACTTTGTACACATTACAATCTTCATGGTCACACTATTGAGAGATGTTATAAGCTACATGGCTATCCACCTTGTTTTAAACCAAGGTAGAGAGATAATTTTTCACAGTCTAATAAGGTGGCTATTAGTCAAGTTTCTAGTCAGTCTAATTCAGAGGTCAAGGCAGATCAACAAGGCAATGTTGGGAGTTTCTTGCAGGATCTCAACAATGATCAATGTCAGCAACTGATGTTTTTATTTTCAAGACAGTTGACAGCCGCTGTTAAGACCATTAATGAGGAGGTTCCCTCCACTGCTTACACTATAGGTATCTGTTTCTCAATATATTTAAATCCTGTATTTTCTTCCACTCAATATTGGATAATTGATTCGGGAGCTACTCGACACATACGTTCGAATGCTACCAGCTTTATTTCTACGTACTCCATTCAGAATTCATTTGTCACCTTACCAAACCACACTCGTATACCAGTCAGTTACAGTGGAGAAGTTAGGTTGAGTTCCCTGCTTGTTCTCAAAGATGTATTATTTGTACCACAGTTCAAGTTCAACTTGATTTTTGTGGGTGCTCTTACAAAAGATTCCCACCTTACAGTTGGTTTTCTTTCTGGTTGCTTCATGATTCAGGATCTTACCAGCAAGAAGATGATTGGCAAGGATGAGAAGATTGAAGGCCTATATGTTCTGGATGCTGGAACTTTACTTTCTGGTTCTACAGTGTACATAAACAATTTGTCTACTCATACATGGCACAATAGACTTGGCCATTTGTCCTCTAGGCAGTTGGATACTTTGAAAGAGCGTTTAAACTGTGGTACTTCGAAGTTTAATAAAGCTCCTTGTTATGTTTGTCCTTTAGCTAAACAAAGAAGATTATCCTTTGTTTCTAATATTCATATGTCTCAATCTCCGTTTGATTTGGTGCACTGTGATATTTGGGGGCCCTATCATATCTCATCTTATGCTGGCTATAGGTACTTTGTCACCTTAGTTGATGATTGTACGCGGTTCACATGGATATTTTTGCTTAAGCAAAAATCCGATATCAGCAGTATTATTCCCAAGTTTTTCAAGATGGTGGCAACTCAGTTCAATGCTAATATCAAGATTCTTAGATCTGATAATGCGCGAGAGTTAGCATTTCCTAAATTTTTTAATGAAAAAGGAGTTCTTCATCAATTTTCTTGTGTGGACACACCACAACAAAATGCAGTTGTCAAAAGAAAACATCAACATTTACTCAATGTTGCCAGGGCTTTATTCTTTCAGTCCAGAGTTCCCATTCAATTCTGGACTGAATGCATTCTTACAGCCACATACATCATCAATAGAACTCCTTCACCTCTGTTACATCAAAAGACTCCTTATGAAGCTCTTCATCAAAATGCAGTTGATTACTCATTTTTCAGAGTATTTGGATGTCTTGCCTTTGCTTCCACTCTCAAGGCTCATCGTACCAAGTTCCAACCAAGGTCTAGGATATGTATTTTTCTGGGATATCCTCCTGGTGTAAAAGGCTACAGGCTCTATGACATTCAATCTAAACAGGTTTTTATCTCAAGGGATGTAGTTTTTCATGAGGATATATTTCCATTCCATTCAGTTGTAACTCCTGATACACTCATTGATCATTTTCCTAACCTTATATTACCTATGTCTTCTCTTGATATTACTATCCAGCATAAAGATCCACCCACATTTATTTTACCAGATTCATCAATTGTTCCAGAAAATGAAGCCTCTGTTGTATCAGAATTGGCTTCTTCTGATGTTATTCCTCTTAGGAAGTCTTCACGAGTTTCTGAAACTCCTTCCTGTCTTCGTGATTTTCATTGTAGTTTATTGATGCGTCATGAATTGCCTTCCTGCAATACCTCATATCATCTATCCAAGTATTTGTCCTATGATTCCTTATCTCCATCTCACAAGGAATTTGTCCTGACAGTTTCTTCTCATTATGAGCCACAATATTACCACCAAGTTGTCAAATTCCCACAATGGAGAGAAGCTATGCAAGCAGAGTTAGATGCCATGGATTCAATAAGAAAATACATTTTCTTCTTCCTTGTTCTTAATAAAAAACCATTATGATTTCGGTGCACTAACTTTCTATTAAAAGATGTATGACTTGCACAGAAAGGTTAAGTTTTCTATAAACATGTGTACAATCAGTATATTCAAAGGAAACGTAACAATTTCCCAATGAATGAGAAGATAATGATCACAAATAGCGACCTTGACAGAAAAATTATTTATATAACTAATCGTTCACATTCACAGCCTTCCCTTCTCGTGGTTTTCACATAAATAACTACTCATTCTCGTTCAAATGTGATTGTTACCATTTTTGCTATGCAATTAATTCATATGATGTAAAATTATCATCATCAAGAAGTTTAGAGTCAGTATCTTTAGCTCTCCACATTCATTTGATTTTATCATACATTATATACTAATGTCTTTATTTATTCATTTCTACATATTTTCAACGGTCTCCCTCTTCATTAAACGAAAAGATAGAATTTTCTATCTGACATCCAAATGGAGTTTCATTTTTGTTATACAATCAGGTTGGAAACGAGCTGGGAGCAGGGGATCAAAATAGAGCAAAGTTGGCAGCAATGGTAGCACCAGGATGTGCATTTGTGGTCGGATTCTTTCATGTGGCATGGAGCACTGCATTTAGAAATCGATGGCCTGGTCTATTTACAGAAGATGAATCAGTGAAAATGCTAGCAGCGGCGGTGATGCCAATAGTGGGGCTCTGCGAACTAGGGAACGGTCCACAAATGACAGGGTGCGGGGTCCTGCGAGGGACGGCTCGCCCCACCATCGCCGCTAGAATTAACCTGGTTGGCTTCTACATAATCGGCATGCCGATCGCCGTTTCGCTCACATTTTGGCTCAAGCTGGGATATGAGGGGCTATGGTATGGGCTGTTATCAGCTCAGATTGCTTGCGCTCTATCGGTTTTGTTCATGATAATGATGAGGACTGATTGGGAAGCGGAGGCCCAACGTGCTAGAAAGGTTGCTAGTGTTGACTTGAGTGTTTTCAAGGCCAGTAGCGTGTTTGATGAGGAAGAGAGAGAGCCTTTAACTGAGCGTTGACATCTGAAGTCGTCTCCCACGTTAAGGAGTCTAATGAAGAAGAAAAAAGGGGACGTTGTAAGGAAACATTTTTTATTTTTTTTAATTTACGTGTGGAAAACTGCAGGATACCAAGTGTAGAACCCTCACAGATAAGTCCAGTACCCCTAGGACACACCAAGGTTAGGCCAAACCCGCAACCTTCCACTTCATAACCAGTTGAACTCCACTCATGTGGGTAAGGAAACATTTTCTAGAATATTTTTGGGGTTTTAATGATTTGTGTGTAATTTGTCTTAAGGTCAACTTCAACTCAATTGAATCAATTTGAAATATGGGCAAGTTAGTGAAATACGTTTAAAAGATGGATTGGATTTGGATAAAAAAATATGACTTATTTTTAATACTGGTGGAGTTAAGATTAAGATTTACATAACTTGAACTATCTAAATTGTCATACGTTGCTCTTCCAACACCTAAACAGAGCATGACTTTCTATAGAAATCTAATATTAATTGTTCATATAAACGGGTCTTACATCTCAAATTCGTGGCTAGAAATTTTTCTCAAATTTCTCAATGGCTAGGACTTATTATCCAAGTTTCACAAATCCAAAATCAAATCAAATCACAACGTATATCAAAGTGCACATAAATCTTCTTGAACAAATAAATCTAATTTTCTTCTAAGTAATTTCTTGTCTTCTAATTTTGTTTTTGATTTTCATCAATGCCCAAGTCCATCGGATTCCCTGCAATGTAAAAGGTGTGAGCTCTAAGCCCACTGAAGAAAACAATAGCACATACAAAAATTAACATGATGCATATGTCTTCACATTCCATATCTTTCAAAATAAATAAAACAAAGTGAAAGTTCCCTTGTGTTAGAACCCAATTATCCCTAGAGCGGGGGTGAATAGGATAATTTCCATATTAGAGGCTTTTTCAAATTTTCTTGACTAGTGTGGAATTAACAATATTAATGAAGTGAGGTGTGTATGAACAAGATATAGCACAAATAACAAATTTCACACAACAAGCTCTAACACCATGAACACAAGATGTATAATGGTTCGGTTTAAACAAACCTACATCCACTGATGAACTTGTAACGCCTCTCCCTCTAACCACCATCATAGTAGAATTATATGAATATTTGAGTGGAGAGGGAGGCAAGTGTCACGATGCAAGCCAAGTCTGAGTCCGAAGACTCGACCTTTGACTGGCCCAACTAATGTGTGTGTATAATGCTTTGCACACACTCTCATAGTCCTGCGGAAATTTAAAACATTTTATACATTGCATGAACAATCAACACATCTCATAGCAAGATAAGGAAATTCCCAAGGTAATCATATATGAGTCAAATACAAAACCAGAGTATGAAAGTTCAAAATCATAATGTAATTACATTCCCCAAAAGAATATCCTTAATACATCACATTGTTCTGGAAGTTCCCAAAATTCATAAATAGACTAAACTCTCCAAGCTCCTCCTTGTGTCCAACTCTCTCATATTCGACGACCATTTGATCTGATTTCATCTACGTACTTCAACCTGCATACACAATCTAGGGAGGGAGTTTATGGGCTTAGTCAACGCGACCAGTAGAAATTTCAATCACATAATATGCACTACAGCGTATCATACTTAGACATTATAAATACTTGTACTTTGAAAATCAAACACTTACATATTGTATACTTTATATGTAAACCTTAACGTACTTCTTGAAACTCATTTACATATAATATCAAAGCTACATACTCATCTGATACTACTTTTCATACTAGAAATCTCATAATTGAAATCATGAATAATACTTTTCTTAAAACCTTTCATAATAGTACAAGTATTTCAATACTTTTCCTCAAAATACTTATCATACTAATAATTTCATATTCAACTTATTATGGAAAGCTTATATTTGAAAACATAATACATATTGCATTATAAGGTATCATACTCATACCTAACTTATCTCATAATTTCAATATCATAATGATGTCAACCCAATACTTATAATGAAATCATAATCACTTGTCTTTTCAAAATACCATATGCCAATCATGTAAGTGTTCATCAATGTACAATGTATTATGCCATGGGTGCCATGATTCATGCATGCCCTCATCATGCCCCATGCATAGGTCTTTCAACATTTCATTTAGAACAACGGGGCATTTCATCCTCCCGTATACTCATTTTATATTCATCTTCAGGGGTGTCAAAATAAATATCACCATAAAACTCAACCGGTTCCACCAATGAAATATTATTTCTTGGACATACATACATGACATCAAAGTTTGTCAGGGACAATTTAGCACTTTGATTCGTCAATCATAAGGCGACACCAACCGTCTGGACATTCGACACTTTAGTTCTTTTGACGGTAACCCCATAACAATAATCATGACCCTAAGGTCCATTTAGATAAACTGGTCCTTGGTTATCATTTCATGTATTTCCCATCCCATGTTTCATATGTTGAGTACTAAAATCTTACATTTTTACCCATAATTATTAGACCAATTAGCTCTCAATTTTGTGCATATTAGAGCATTTAATACAATCTCTTCGTTTTGTTGATTAAAAATGGAGAATACATGAAATCAATCTAAGTCAGTGGATAATTGCTACTTTTGAGCCTAAAATAGAAGATCTGGAATTTTAGTAATTAATTCGGGCCACTTTTAGTTTTTTCATGTAAATTGATTAGTCTAGATCTGGTTTTAAAAGTCTAAACTTAATCAATATTTTAGATTTTAAAGTGGTGGAGTTAATTATTTAATTCTCAAAGAGTGAACATGCAATTCAAGTGCCAAAGACTGAAAATCAAGATCAAATGAGCCACAGAGATCCACTTCAATTGGGTCAAGTTAAGCTCCACAAGACAACATTGGGCTAGGCCACAGGCAGTCCATGCGCATATTACAAGATGGCCCATACCAATGTGCACTCCAAAGTCCAACAAAGGCCCAAGTCCTCAAGCTCAAGTCAAAGATCTACTGGAAGCCCATTGCTCATTTATAAGTCTAAAATCCAAGTCCATAAACCATTCACACGCCTAAGCTTTGTCCATTTCCTTATCAATCCACACCATCCAATCCTCTCTCTATGCAATCTCAACTATCCATTAGCCAAATCATGCAATCGTAACCATTCATTCCATACATCTCATCTATACCATTCTTTTCATATCATTAAACTTAGGAAACCCTAGATCCACCTATCAAATCCAAATCATTCATGCATCATGATTAGATCTAGGTCATCCAAACCGTTCATCATGTTGATTAACCTTAGGATTATGATCATCCATACATTATCTCATCATCCATCCAATTAGATCATGCATCCATTAGTCAAGCCATTAGATTTTAGGACATTTCATCATAATCATCTATCTCATACATACATATTAGGTAAACCCTAGAGCCTCCAATAAATTACTTTGCATTTAATCTAGGCCATTAATCATATCATCTATCCATCTCAACCTTTAAATCATAACCCTCCATTAGGTACCTTATCATTCCTATATTTTATTTCATCCAAATAACCTTGGAGCCATTAGATCTTAATCCAAAGTAATCATAGCCATTTAAAACCCTAAGATTAAGAATAATGCCAAAATCCCATCTAGGTTCATGCCACATCACCTACACCTCATCACCCAATCCCAAGCAATCCAAATTTGTGTGAAGCAAGACATTGAGAAAAAAATGGGATTTAGAAGGCAAGTTTTGACACAGCTTTGGTATTTTGACCATAAGTTTCTAATCCGATATCCGATTGCGTTTATTCTTGTTGAGTTGGAAAGAAAACTTGAAGGGCTACAACTTTTTAATTTACAAAATTTCATGATTCGGACGTTACTAGGTAAAAATGAAGCTGCAAAATAGTTCATGCCCAATTTTTTCTCCAAATTCCTATCTTCTTTCATTCTCTGCTTAGTCACCAAGCCAAGCCACCCCAAAATTCGTGGATGCCTTGTAACCCTAGCCTTTTCAACTTAAAATCCCGTCCATCCACTTCTAAATAAGATCTAATCTAAGCCATCAATTCATAATTTAACCCATATTTAATCTCAACTGTCCATTCCAACCCTAATCCTATAAATAGAGTACTGAAGCACACCCATAATTCGAATTTGGCATTGGAGTCTAAGGCTTGGGGGTTGAGGGAAGGAAATGAAGAGCAGAGGAAGGAAAGACAGTGTGGAGTGTCAACTTCCACAATGGGTTTCGGGTCAGTGTTTTGAATTCTTCTTTTATTTTCTTATTCCATTTTTCCAATGTTATTTAAATTTTAATTCTTTATTTTATGAATAAAATTGAGACAACGCTTTTAGATTCATAGTTTTCCACTTAATGTGCATTAATTATGATAGTATGATTTTATTTTTAATTCCTTTATGAATGTATGTTTTAATTTAATCGTAGATTTTTCATCTTAAACAACAATTTTTTGGGAAAGTTTAGAACCCTAATTTTCGGTTCTAAAACTCTTTTTAAGAGTAGCTGAAGAATTTAGAATTGGAATTTTATGATGTATTCTTCCTAAGCCCAATCTTTAATTTGATCTTTTCTTGATTAATGAGATTCATATTTTTCTTAATTAAATTAATCATGAATGAAGGACTTGAATCAATGTTCATTAATAAATGCGAGCTCTATGGTCTAGGTTTCAATTTTATTTTTAAAATATTGATAATGATGCCTCTGTAAACTCCAGTCCATTTTCTAATGTAAGATATGTAAATATTTTGATTCTTTATTCTTATTTATAAATCCGATTCAAAATATGGAATTAGGTTGGGATTGAAATTGAATATCTTAATTAAATCTACGTTAAGTTTAGGTTATTTCTAGATTTCTAAATTAATTCCACCAATGAAAGTTTTAATTAAATTTATTCCTAGGTTTTATTTGCCAATGTTCTGTAATATTTTTCTGGATATATTTTTTGTAATTCCCTTGGGTTCGACCACTCACTCAATCGCTATACTATTTTATGGTTCGTGTGCTTGCAAGATTATAAACGTAACATTTGCACATCATCAAGTTCTTGTTGCCGTTGCTGGAGAATTAAAATAACAATATTGCAAAATATTTGCTATGAGTATTTCTTTGGAATATTTTTATTTTTATTAAAGCTTGTACATTCGATTCCAATTTTTCTTAAAAAAAATCTCACAATTTCAGACTTTATTCCAAGAGATTCAAAATACATAAAAAAAGAAATGTCAGTCGACTGGGTGCCCTAAAATCTTGATTTTTGACTTTCTTGGAATTCCTTTTGAAATTGGAGCATTCTTTTGTGGATATTGATTATGAATTTAGAATGACTTCCATTTAACTTTAGAATTTCAATTAGGGTTATTTATTTTTAATTTCTCCACTAGTTATAGAATTTTAGGAATTTGCATTTAGTTGGGTTCATGCATTTTTAAGATTCAGAATCTTCACTTAGGTTTGGGTGTTTTATTTTACAGGAATTTAAATCACAAGTTAAGATTTCTAGAAATACGCTAGATAGGCCAAGGCCTAATCACCCTCTTTTACTTTTAACTTTTCATGCATTCATATAGAATTGATTAGGTTGTCTTGCAGTTATTTTGTATAAAAAAAACAAAAAATATTGCATATTTAATTTTGTCATTCAGTTAGGTTGTTGGTTTCATGCATTAGTTTAGTTGTTTACTTATTGTTTGCATATTTTCTTTGAGTATTGCATTGCTAGATTTAGGATTGCATTCACAAAAAAATAGAAAATGAAAAAAGATTAGTAAATAAAAAATAGTTCATGCACTTCCCATGTAAAATCAATTTAGAAGCCATTGGCTAGATTTTAGGATTTCATGCTTATTAGAAACCTTTTCAATTTAAATTAATTTTTGTAACCAATGAATAGTTTATCTTTAAGAATAGTGTTTAAGGCTAGTTTTGTCACCAAGACATGTAGTTGAGCATCGTCTAAGGATAAGCTGGGACGAGATGTCGTCTGTGCTCCCCCACTTACCTGGGAACTTACTTGGCCATCTTGTGGTTAAATTCTCATTGGAGACTTAGATTATTTGGAGAGAAAAGTAAGAGCAAGTCTAGAGACAATGTTTGGGTCCTATTAGCAGCCAATAAAATTCTCAATTCCTAGAATGCCTAATTCTTCAGTGAATTTTGTCATGTCGAAATTAGCACATCCCTTCCTTTCATAGTGAGTTAGATATTTGGAGTTTCATATCGGAATCATTTATTCCGATTCAAGGATCTCAAGTCTAAAACCATTATTTCCAGTATGATAGTCCAAGGTGGTGCTGAGTTTCACTTTCACTATGAGTCCACTGGACCACTTAGTTGCCAGTCTCATCATTTTATTATTCGCATTAATAATTAGATTTGATAATTTGCAGAATAATTAGATTTGATAATTCTTTTATAAGTTACTATATATTTGATGTTTATATAAATTGAACATCGAACTTTTATATTTGCGACAATGAGAACTCATCAACTATATTGAATATACAAATGTCTACCATCAATTAAGAGTAGGATGTTCAACACTTCAACTACTAAGGAGCCACACCATTTTGATGAGGGGGCTCATTACTCGGCCTTAGCCCCTTCCTTTCACTTGATTCACAAATTCATGGTTCATCCAAATTCAATACTCCCTCTGATAAAAAAATACTTGTTCTATTTTAGAATTTTTTATTTTTTAAGGATCAATTTTGTGTGGAGCACGTCAAAATTCTATTAATAGATTGTCTGAATCAATACAAACCTAATAAAAAAAAGGTTTGGACAATATCTCATTGTATAGTTACCAGTCAATAATGTTCTCCTAACTATACTACAATTCATGATTCTAGACGATGAGAGTCAGAGGTGAAAATAATTACAGAATGTCGTATATTGACAAATCAAAGCTTATAAAAAAATGTCATTTTCCCATCACGTTGAAATATAATTTGAAGCTCATCGAAAAAGTTAAATCTTTGATTTAATACGAAAATAAAGGAATATGACAAATAATTTAAGACAATTTCAAAATACATATAGGACAAATATTTTGGGACATAAGAAATATAAGTTTGCCCAGGTAATAGAGCACACCAGGGCTGAGGGAAGTAGTGAGAATGTTATTGACTATATCAACTACCCCCCATTAGCCATAGGCCCAAATTATTTGACACTTCCAAGTTAGAAGCTACTATTAAAGTGTAATCACATTCATATTTTTCGTATGATCATCACAAAGTGGAATTGGCAGATTTCCACGTATTTTTTGTATGATCACCACAAAATGGAATTGGCAGATTTCCACTTATTTAAAAAAAACAATCATGTTTCTCACAAATACCGTAAATTCAAGCCTATATGATCCGAATTAAAATGAGAAGAGAACCATTAGACCCCAGTGTGATTACATCGGTATCTCAAAATCCCTTTGTTTTTGTGATCTAGGGAAAAAAAGCTTCAATTAAAATTTTGCTCAACTCTTAACATATTTTGAGCTTTTCCTATGAAATACCAATTGTCTCTGAACCCCATTTGCAATGGATCTAAAAGGAAACAGATAAACGAAACCGAAGGCCCCAAAGGGAGATACCAGCTTCCTACAAAGAGTTAAAGCGAGAGTTCTCTTTGCTTGACTTGGTAAGGATTCTACTTTAAAAATTTGAAAAAAAACTCAAGTGAGTTGGTCTGATTTAAATTGACTCGATAAGACGTCTACAAGTTTTATCAAGTTTTTCTAACCTGAGTAAAAATACTCATCCAAGTTATTTGATATGATAGGATTTTAAGCTGAGTCCGAATTTCGAGTTTTTGAATCATGGTAAGGATTGTTAAATGGGTGGGTCGACCAAGCTAATTCAACTGAATCTGGTTGTCATTTTCCTGTTGGATTTTCCATGAAAGTAAAATGATCATCATAGGGTAAGCTTTCATTTGGGAATGCTCTCACATTAGTTACCACTTACCATAGGTGGAGGATTTTAACACTTGAATTTTTTTTTTCATCCTTTAACTTTTGCTCTTAACATTGAATGGACCAATTTCACAAGGGTGGTGTGAAAATGACAAATAAACTCAAAATGTTTTATGAATAATATTTGTGAACTTCAAAGTCCTTCAATTATGTTGAAGCCTGAAGAGGATAAAACTTCTAGAATAACCACAATAGCATAACATAGATGAGCTGAGATGCCTCCTGACTCTATGTTTTTTTCTCATGATACATGGTAAAAATGGATTCCATCCATGCCACCCAAAACAAAGGTCATGGCTGCCATCATATTCATAGAGGATCAGAAATAATTCCTCTGCAAAGAGCCAAAGGATTACAAATTTACAAGTAGAAAATATTGAGAGAAGGGAGGTTAATGATAACATGAATTAAGGTGGTAAGACAAAATGTAATGGAATATGCAATGGGGCAAAGACCTTGATGATGATGATAATGAAACAAAATTTCTAACATCTCACCTGAGGATGGACAATTTACATAGGTTTCAAATCCTAAATAATATAATGACAGGCAGGAGTTACTAATGATGTTTGGGCCCATATGCTGGCTCAAGCCCGGAGAATTAAGACCAATTATAAACCGGCAAGGCTTGGATGAGCTACAACCCAACCTTTCATTGACAACCCTAATTACAAAAAGAAAAAAGTTGAATTAGCTCAAGAACAAGGTCAATACCAAAAAGAAGAAAATCGCCAATGGCAAAAGGAGTACAACAGAGATCTGTTGGATTTGAGTTCAGTTTTGAATGCACTAAAACCTATCATAGCAGGCCAGATTCTTCAAGCTTTTGGTCAACTGTCGATGGGCCAGGTCGGCCATGCATAGCATGTGTCAATCCCAATCAATCATGAACCAGTCATTGGGCTGTCGGGCTCTCAGGCCGAATGGTCATCCCTAAATTACAAGCAAGCGACATCTTAAGCCAGAAATAAATGATTCTTGTTTTCAGGTAAACCATCTATGTTTGGGACAGTCGCTGATACAATCTTCCAACCCTTTTTATGTGAGTTACGTAGGATCTCAAATAGGAAGATTAAGCCCCATGCATCCCCATTCACATCAGGATCATCATATACAACTGAAACGATCAGTTATAATGAGCTCATAAATTACCTTACAAAATATATAGTTCATCTCATAAACCCTAAACTGTCCGAAAGCCATTATCATGCGTACCTTTGAGAGAGAGCAGGAGAGATTTGTAACATGATGCACTCTCAAACATTTATATTCAATCCACCCAAACTATAGACCCCTTTGTGGACGTGCATAGCCCAAAATCAGATTAATCCAACAAGCCTGGCCTCCAAAAGATTTAAACTTTTACGAAAGAGAAAAAAAAATGCAGAAGATGAAGGGTTCAAACCAGAGAGGAAGTGTTGTTGGGCTGGTGATCTCCAACACAAGATTTTTCACAAATCACTAATCAGATGCAAGATAATTGTTTTCAATGTCTCTGATTTCTAATTTGATCCCCATATTTATAGATGATTTAAATTTCTTAGATTTCTCCATGAATGCTGGTGAAACAGCTCTCCAATTCAATCAGGTGGACCTTTTGAGGAACATTCAAGGTAAGAGCTGTTGGCTCTTCACAGTTGACCCCTAGCACTTTATTAATTTAATTGATTTTAATTAAAACAATATTCCACCTTAGACATTGAATTGGAAGTGTTGTTTATCCTCATTATAGTTGTCTATTTGATGGCGTCAGACTGCCAACTAGGATTAGGATTTTATCCATCAGTGTGACTCAGCTTATTCACCATGAACATGGGGCAATGACTCGGGCAATTTAGATTCAGGATGATACATGCTAGGTGCTTTATGGCAGTAGCAATATCTATACTGAAGGCTATCAAATATTACCTAAAATGGTTCGGTTACAGTTGCAACACAAACATATGCAATGCCAAAATGCACTTGGTCCGAACTATTGTTTTTTGAATAATACTGGTCCAACAATTTGTCAGGATTAAGATGCATGAAACACATTAAGTGTCGAAACATATCTAGATTCTCTCTTTTCTTTGTGGTGGGGGGAGACAATCCTTCACTATTGCTGAAATTTGCTAAGATACTGACCAGAAACCAATCTCATTGAGTAATGGATCACATGGTAAGATGTCTTCCACTGGTTTCAAGACTGCAACAGCACCACAGCAAAGGTTGTGGTCACGTGATCGGTACAAGATGTGGAGAACATCTGCTTTTCCTTCATTTCTAAATAAATAGCATGGGAGGCACTTTGTCATTAAGTTGAGTTTCCTTAAAGTAGGGTGTCTAAATACTCAGCAATTGTGGTGTATTTGACATGAGGATACAGTTCTGTTCCATCCATGCCTGATGGCTCGATGTCAAAGTAGGTATGGTCTCCCTTAATGAAAGCCGAATATATGAAGATCATGTCCATGTTGCTTGGATATGGAGTTTCTGAAATGTGAAACAGAATGGTCATGAGGAAAAGTAGAATAAAACTAGAAGAAATGAAGCCTAAAACAACAGTGAATCATTTAGTTAAAAAAAAAGAATCAGTGATGATATGGAGCTAAGCTGCAGGAAATACATGCAGTAAGCCCTCTAGTAACAATTACTTCAGAAATAATAAGTTCTAACAAAGACTAACATTTTGAGGAACCAACTTTGTTTCATGTAAACAACAAATCATCTTCAGTATCTACAGTATAAAAATTAAAAAGAAAATGACAAAAGCTTAGCCAGGTAACTCAACTCAATTGGATTGAGTCAAGTATTTCTGAAGAATACTGAGAAAAACTCAAGGGAATTCAGCGGAGCTTCTCAACAGATTGGATCCGAGTACAATGAGACTTTTAAGTTTTAAAACCTCTATACAGTGATAAATCTCCTTTCCAAAAAATACATAGTGATCAATCTAGTTTTTGGACCTTTTGTTGTGATGGAAGAAGGTTGAGATGACGGGAAGAAGGCTGAGATGACGGAAATAAATGCACTTTTTGCCACGTGTGTGTATGCAGACTGTGGACGACCTGTTGCACCTCTACTTGTACACCTCCATTCACACTCCATTCTAGGGCTTGCCGAGGTTCATGTGGATGGGACAATTGGGAAACACTGCACTATAATAGGGTGCCTACCAAAATCATCTTTAACTGGATCACTAAATTCATGCTTTTTAATTTTAATTGGGATCATTAAAAAATCTAACTTTAAGCAGGGTTTCAATGTTTCAATCAATAATGAGATCATCTCAGATGGGATAAAATTGGTTTGAGATTCAATTCGGAGGGAAGGGGGTGGGGTGGTGGTGATGAGACCTAGGTGGCCTACTTGGCCTGGTGCTTATTTGTACACTGATGCCTAGCAGATCCTATGGGCATGTGCGGCCGAGGCAGAATTCAAACATAGGACCTTCTTGTGTACTAACAGAAATCTGGATTCTGGACCATCTCAAAAGATGGGGCCCACCATCTAACACTTCATATGAGATGGATGGATACAGAATTCTGGGATCTAGATGCCTATCATGTCTGGAGTCCATGTCATCCCAAAATAAGATTGAAGAGTCACGTTTGATCACATAGATGGGTGTTCAGATGGATGTCAAACAACTTTTGTAAGGTGTTTGGAGGATTTGAAAGGTCCAAGAAGTTAGACCCACTATCTAACACACCATTTGGATGTATGTGGAGATAACCCGTTCTGTGATACCCCTCATGTTGGCCACATGACATGTCTAATTAGGTCCATACCATTTTATTGATTAATATGTGGCCTTGAACTTGCACAAATGCATCTATTTGTCTTCTCAACCACACAACAAATGGCTCCTCTTCTTAATTTATCGCCAATGCAACATCATCTTTAACACATCTTATTTCTCCACCGGAGAAATCACAATCAGGAAACAAAGTCTCCTTCTAGTGCTCTCCCCACCAATACTAAAGGTGAGAATACCACAAGACGTAATAAAAAAATGTGTGATGTGTATGATGCCAAACCAGAGTCCCAATGTTACGATTAATGTAAATCTTGAGCACGAGAGAAGCCTGATGCCAGAACAGGGTTTGTGCTTTGGATGTCTATTTGCTGCCTTTTTTATGAGTTTTCCTTATTTAATGGGAGTTCACTACAAATGGAGAAGCTTCATTTGAAACTCTACCGTGGGCAGTAAGGAAGAGATTTGCAAAAACTGGGTCAGAAATTCAAGGAAACGACGATGAGAGGTGGCCCAATATCAAATAACCTCTCTCCCTCTAAATTCTTTTGACTCATCTCAGATGATAGATCCATGTCCATCAAAAGGAAAAAGTGAGGCTTCAATGGATGTAGCAGAAGTGTGGAACTGAAAACAAGAAACTGAAGAGAGTTGTGGCTCAGAGATTAAAAGGACCATGGTACGACGCAAGAAAGATGCTGGGATTCTTGAAAGGATTGGTGGGGTAGTGGAAGATCATTGATGACCAAGATTTTGAAAATGGTCAAGTTTTCCATTTCATCATCTTGTTATCACACATACAGGTAGATTCTACACCCCTGATGTAATATAGTTGAGTGGCAGGTCAAACAGTGGGGCCCACCTTTTGTCCAATCCAAATACTCCATGGCTGCGTTTGGATGGAGGGAAGGGGAGGTAACAACATTCAAGGGGCAGCAATGGCATTGATAGAATCACCTTCTATCAAAAATGGGCAATGCAATTTCTATGACGATTTTTAAGCTACCTCAATGGCCAAAATCTTCTCCTCTTTTTCAGGACACCAAAATCTTTTTTG
Source organism: Chimonanthus praecox (assembly GCA_022113865.1). Lineage (NCBI taxonomy): Eukaryota > Viridiplantae > Streptophyta > Magnoliopsida > Laurales > Calycanthaceae > Chimonanthus > Chimonanthus praecox. The sequence goes on from CM039095.1 coordinate 43,270,590, forward strand.
AATTGGACCCACCCACCCAATCTAAGCAGCCCCAATGACATGAAATACAAAGTTTCTCATATATGGAATAGAAATAACTAATATGGAGCAATTAACGAAGAAAGAGGTTAACAATAAAGACTCTTTATTAATGTATAGAATCTCTATCATGATTATTGTTATTAGAGGGCCTCCTAGATGGAAAAAAAGGCTTTGATGATGTAATCAGACGGTATCCTAAATAAAAATAATCAAATACCCTATCTTTGTAAACTTTAAACATGCACAAGTTCCAGACTGCTAATCAATTGGACTCAACATGGATAGAGCATTCCTCAAAGTTGCTATATGGACAATTGCAACCTAGATCACAAATTGTGGGGAATGGTGTGATCAAGATAACCCTAGTATTCAAAATGGCCTTACTGGATAGACCAAGTTCCAAGTAAAATCATAATTGTTTTGAATAACGCTGTAATTGCTCCATACCTCGTATTATCTTAAGGACTTCTTCCTCTGGTACATAAACTTTCTCAAGTTTCTTCCCAATCTTCATCTCCCAAATCTCAACCAGTTCATTCATAGAGTAAACATTGCCTGGGGGCCTCAGGTACAGTACCTTGTTCAGAGTCCTAGGATCATCCACAGTACTGATTGTAAAGGCAGCAACGTCACAGTTCTTCACAAATACAACTGCGAATAATGAGCAGAATACGGTCATAGCTTCTTTTCTTTGAACAGTGACAGAAAAAACTTTTATTAAAATCAAAATAGAACCATGACAAAGTACACAAGGCCTAAGAGAATTAGGCCCAAGAAAAGAAACAAGATAGAAAACAGAAAAACAAAAAACAAAAACGAGAACAAAAATCTCTGCTGCGATAATATAAACTATCTACCACAAATTGAACCACCAACACCATTCTTTGCAAAGAAATCTGAAATCTGCCACTCCCCATTGGCTGAACGGCTAACCTGCACAAAGGACACCTCCAGGCCCGAGACCAATTCATTAATCTCAACCAGAGTGATTGACCTACACGAGGGACGTTTCGATCCCCTATCCCATTTGATAGCATTTGAAGAATCACTTTCAATCACTAATTTTTCTCCCCCAAAGCCCACTCCTAAAGTCAAGGCTCTCCTAATACTAAGAAGTTTTGCCTCGTTAGAGTCCTTAGTTCCCACTAATTCCGTAAATACAACATGTGTGGATCCCGAATGATTCCTAAGGACGCCCCCTATCCCGGCCGGACCAGGTTTACCCTTTGAGGCCCCATTCACATTAAATTTCAGAGTTCCACTTGTAGGAGGGGACCACTCAACCCGTTTCTTCCGATTCCGAGCATTAGATTTCATACAACCTGTTGTGGGACCCACTACACATCAATGTTGACTATGTGGAACACACCTATGGACATAGTTGACCAAAATCATCCCAATTTGGAAAGTTGCTTAGAGAATATTGCAAGTTATGTAATTTAGTGTAATTAATTATTCTTTTATTTCTTTCCTTTTTAGCCATTGTAATTGGCTCCTTATAATCTATTTATACATGAACTCTCATTCGATTATCGAGACAAAAGAATACATTCAAAGAGAGAGATTGCTCTTTTCCAATCTTTTCTCCTCTTTTCATTATTATTTTTCTTTTCTCCAATATTACTTTCAACATGGTATCAGAGCCAAAACGGTTCTCTGGATGCTTTAGGAGGATTTCTTCTTGTTCCGTTTTACTGTTCCTCACCGGATTCCGACATCATCTTTGGCTTCGGGCTTTTTGAGGACTCCTGTAGCAGATAATCCCTCATTTCTTTACAGATCTGAGATTTTTTACTACCACTCTCACGGATCTGACATTTTTTTTCAGATCTTGATTGTGTCTCCCTACAACAGTTTCTTCTCCGCCATCGATCTGCTTTTCCGGCGAAGCACCTGTCAGTAGGGGCCTCCCTACCTTTGCCGTTTTTGACAAGCCTCTTCATCCATAAGGATGGATCCCTGCTTTGGACCTTCCTTCTCTAGTTTTTGGGCCTATTCTCTTCCAACGGAACTCTCACTCAAGAAAACCCTTTTTTTGGATTTCTGCTCCGATCGTCTGTGTCCTTGCACTATTGCCTTTCGAACTTGGACCACTGCTTTCCCCTTGCTGCCATTGGACCTGGTTGCACAACATTCCACTTTTGGTGGGGCCTCCTCGTCTGCCCTCTTCTCTTTGCTGCCTAGGATGTTAGTTGTCCCTATTTTTTGGGGTTTCCCTTTGGACCTACGAGGAACAAGCTCTGCAGCACCTGGGTATTGGACAACTACAGTCGTCCCCACCTCTCTCTTGCATCTGCACGACTTTGGCTTCGGCAATTCCTCTCCGAGTTAGGCCTTGCCCCCGCCGATCCGTTAATCATGTTTGTGACAATCAGGCTGCCATTAACATAGCCTCAAACCCTTTCTTTCACGAAAGGACAAAGCCTATTGAAATTGATTGTCACTTCCTTCAAAAACACATTTCTGAAGGTCGGATCTTCACTCCTTATCTCAAATCCAAAGACCAACTTACAGATATGCTTACCAAGGCCATGTCTCGTACTCAACTCAATCATGCCTTATGCAAGTTGGGCTTTACACGATATCTTCGCACCAGCTTGAAGGGGAGTGTTGTGGAACCAACTACACAACACTGTTGACTATGTGGAACACACCTCTGGACCCATCTTGTCCACTTCCTCCCCAAAACTCCACCTATTTGCATCTGAAGTACCATTTTTAGTTGTTAGAACTTGTACCCACAACGCATTCGTTTCTTTTCCAAAGTGTCACCCCCATTTACATAATAAGGCCTCATTTCTCAAACGTATACGGACTAAACTTAAGCCGCCTTTGGATTTAGCTTTGGTAACATCCAACCAAGCTTCTAAGTGAACTTTTCTCTTCTCCTCCCAATCTCCCCAAAGGAACCTCCGAAATAGCTTTTCCATCTTAATGATCACACCTTTCGGTATTTCAAAAAGAGACGGGAAATACGTGGGGAGATTGATCAATACTAACTTAAGAAGAGTCAGCCTGCCACCCAAGGATAGGTACTTCTTACCCCACCCAGCCAACCTTCTCTCTATCCTTTCTACTACCAGGGTCCAAAAATTCTTTAGCCTGGGATTCCCTCAAACTGGAAGACCTAAATACGTAAAGGGCAACTTCCCTACCCCGCAACCTATATCAACGGCCCATTCCTTAACCCTCGAACTCTCCAACTCAACCCCTATAAGAGTGCTTTTACCCAAATTGATCCGAAGACCGGAGACCAGCTCAAAACATATGAGAATCGCACGGTATCCTAACACCTCTGATCTACTGGATCGTAGAAAAATAAAAGTGTTGTCCGCAAATTGAAGGTGGGTGACTACCGGCCCCTTCGGACACACCTCAAATCCCCTCACAATACCCAAATCCTTGGCTTACAGTACTAGTCTATTTAGGCTTTCTCCAACCATAGTGAAATAAAGGCGAAAGCGGATCCCACTGTCTCAGTCCCCTACTTGCAGAAATTGGAGGCGTTGGTGAACCGTTCACCAAGACCGACTACCTTGTGTCCTCCATACATGCCTGCATCCACCTCCGCCATCTACTTTTCAAAAGCCATCCTCTCAAAAAGATAACCCACAAAAGACTCGTCCACACAATCATATGCCTTTTCCATATCAATCTTAAAAAGCAACCCCGATTTCCTCTCCTTTCTCATATGAATCAATTCATTTGCAATTAGGACACCATCCAGTATTTGTCTATTCTCAATAAAAGCCACTTGTGAGTCACCAATTACCTCTGGCAGTGCTTTCTTTAGCCTTTCAACTAGCACCTTAGCTAGCAATTTGTAGATACTACCAACAAGGCTAATTGGACGATAACATGACAGTTCGGATGGGCCCTCCCTTTTCGGAATGATGGTAGTAAAGGAATTTTTCAGGCCTTTATTGATAATGCCATCTTGATGAAATTCCTTAATGAACCTAAGAACATCAGGGTGCACAATCTCCCAGCAAGCCTTAAATAATGCAAAATTAAAACCATCGAGCCCAGGAGCCTTAGCACCTTCTAAACTCTCCAAGGCCTCCCTAATCTCTTATGAGGAAAACTCTCTCTCAAGCCAAACCGCCAACCCCCCACTAATCCTTGTGTCTATCCCATCCATAGTGGGTCGTTGGAACCTCGGATCAATATTAGAGGCTAAACTAAGGTTAGAGAAAGGAGAGCCAAGACTCCTAGGTAGCGAGAGGGGAAGAGAATTTAGAAAAATAAAAGATAGCACCCAACACACTAGCAAAAGAGATGAAGGTTGACCCCAAAAGGATACACCCAGGTCGGGAAAGAAAGAAGAAGGAAGGGAAAGTATCTGGGCCTCAAAGGAAAGAGATTGCATTCCATCTGCCAACACCAAGAAGGGAGAGTGACTCTGCTAAAGAGACGCTTAGCTGGCCGCAACCAAATTCTTAGAAGACGAGGATAGGCTTCTTAGAGCTCTAATGTCGAAAACAAAAGAACCACCATCCGCTGAATGAAGAAAGAGCAGGAGTTCAACATCGAAGCATTTGAGAAGGGGCGCCTATGAACCAAGGTAATCAGCTCTAGAAGAGTAAGCACCCAACAACGAAACAGTGGATCTCCAACAATGTCTGAGATCGGTCCTCCAAAATCCCCAAACCGCTGCATAAGCATAGGGCACTAAAAGAAGGCGAAAGAGGCCCGCCACCACTTGAACCAACCAAAGCCTGGGGAAATGAAGAAGCAAACAAGCCATGAGGTTTCCACACACAACAATCTAACAAAACACAAGAAAAGAAGGGAAAAGGAGTACCCAGATCCACTGGCTGCGACAAAAGACTAGAAGTGGGAGGCGAAAGAGGCCGATCCAGCAAAAGAGAGGAGGGAGGCTAAGGTTCGGAAGCCGGCTGAAAAATAGCTGAAAAGAACCGCACTACAGCTTCCCGAATGCTAGCCTTATCAGTTAGACGCCCACCTTCCACCACCACTAATCTGATATTGTTCACAGCTCTTCTAATAGAAGCACAAGAATGATAGAATTTGGTGTTCTTATCCCTCTCTTTCAACCACAAGGCCCGTGACTTTTGCCTTCACTCCCCTTCCTCCAACCTTAAACAGTCCCAGAGGGTTGCTTTAGAATCTTTTTTGGAAGCTAGTTCACCTTCATCAAGATCTCGATCTTCTTCTAGCCTGGACCAAAGCTCAAGCTCCAAGAGAGCTATTTCTTTTCTTTTCTTAACAGCTCCCCCATTTGAAGCAGCCCATTCTTTTATTTTCAATTTCAGCATATGGAGCTTTTTGGAGAGAACAAAGCCTGCCCAACCTTGGATATTACACCTTTCCGACCATACTTTCACATGTTCCATGGATTTTGGATCTAATAACCATGCATTGCTAAACCGAAAAGGCTTCGGTCCAGTCAATCTCTTCCGTATCATACAATACCGGGCAGTAGTCTGATATTGGGCATAAAAGTTTCACCTGACTAGCACTAGTGAAAAGAGTCTCCCAATCGACCGAGATAAGGAATCTATCAAGCCTTGACTGCTAGACCATGTATATCGCCCGCCGATAAGAGGAAAATCATTCAGCTCACATCTTTCAATGAAATTAGAGAAAGCTTCCATTGCCCTTATATATCCCCTTCCACCCTTCCTTTCCTATGAGAATCTGACATTAAAGTCTCCTCCCAAGCACCACTTAGCAAATGCCCAAGCTTTGATATCTTCTAACTCATTCCAGAAATTCTCCCTATCCCCCTCTGCATTCGAACCATACACATTTGTTATACTAACTTCAGCTCCCTCATCCACCAATGTTCCTTTGATTGTAATTAATCTTGCATCCATTCTTTTGGTTGAAACATTAATGATGGACGGGTTCCATATGATGAGCAGTCCCCTAGAACGCCCCTCCGCTAGATTGCAAAAACTCTCATTGTCTCTAACATTCCAAATTTCCTTTAACAACAGGTTATCAATTCTTTTCTTTTTGTTTCCTGAAGGAGTAAGATATCCACCGTGTTCTTCCTTATAAACTGACGGATAGCACCTCTCTTCTCCTAGAGTCCAAGACCCCTAATATTCCAAGTCAGTATCTTCATTGGGAAACCTGACCACTCCGGACTCTCCTTCTTGGCAGTCGATCCCTTCTATAGTAAACCTTAAACAAACCATAGCTTACCCTGCTGATTATTGCATCTCTTCCTTCTAGAACTCCTTGACGAAATGGAAGAGGAACGATCCACATCCTCCATTTGTTCTAAGTTCTTCTAAGCTTGAGAATTGTTGTTGAAATTAATTCCCAATTGCCTTCCCACTTTCAGAATTTCTTTTCCATATTTTTCTGAATAACCTCTTTTCATCCAGATTTCCATGTCCAGGTCTGTATCTTTCAATAAAAAAATTATTTCCTTTGTTTTTTTCTCCTTTCTCTTTTCACTATTTCCTAGAACATCTTTCACCTTAGAGCCTTTTTGCAGACCAGAGCTGAGACCTTCAACCTGATCTCCCAGACTATCCTCTTCCAGCTACTACTCACTACCCTTCTTCTCTGTAGTCTTTTTGCAGTTAATACCAGCCACAGAGGAGGCGAGGGTTGCAGAATGATTTCTTGAATGGATGTTGGGAAAGCCCTAAGTAAAAGTTGAGTATGTTGCCCTCCCTTCTCCTTCGATGGATTTTATAGATCGCTAAAGTCTTGTCTTTCGAACCAAAAGGATAAGTGAAATAAGGTCCATGGTTGGGCTGAAAATGCAAGGCCCATGCAGGAAGGCCATAGCCCAAAGGAAAAGACAATTGAGTCAAGTTCAACTCAAGTCCACACCCAAGTAAATAAGCATGGCCCACGTTTACTGCTTTAACATCTCCTTCACTTACCCCACACGATTCTCGATCATGCATGCCACATCTGCTTTGAATTAGGGCAACGGAATTGCCGCACGAAGCTTCCCTCCTGACGCTCCTACCCTCCCCATTGCAGGCTCTGATTCGTCAACTGATGCACATGTTTCCACCTCAGGTAGCTCCCTTTTCGCATGTTTACCACGTGGCGATCTTGGTAGGGAATCCTCAGACGGTCTCGATACCTCCCCTTCCAGTGAAGATCTTGATTTTTCCGATGCAGATTCCGCCCAATCCACCAGTGCATCAACCTCCATCAAAGCTACAGGAAAAGATTTTCCATTGATACTCACCATCACTGTCTGCGGTACAAAGTCATGGATCCCAACCTCCAGCAAAAGGTGAAGTAATGAGCATCCTCCTTGTTTAGGTTCCAATGATGGATCTCCACCAGATTTCTGATTCTCTACCCAAATGCTTTGATGAGGTTTTGTGACCAACCTTCCAATGGATAGCGAAAGCATCTCACCCAGACATCTCTCTTGTGGCTAAACATATCTGGCTGCCATTGTTCGATGACCCTAAAAAGGTTCGACGCTAGATCCAAACTTTTCCTCACCTCCAATTCATCTGCTAGGGTGACTAAAAAACGATTATCCCCAATTTGGTTGCTTTGAACAACCGAAAGACCTTCCTTCTCCAAGGCGGAAACCAACTGTGACGGAGAAGAGGCACCAATTGGAGCCACCACCACTGCTCTTGATAGCCACTCATGGATCTCTTTCTCCTCCTCTGCATTCAACATAAGCTCAATAGTCTTCTCAGAGGGGTTGGACTACCCAATACCATTGGAAATTTGGACCTACTTCAGCCCAGAGTTTTGGACGAAATCTACCCACCTCCTATGGATCCCAACCAAGAAAAAGCACCTCCAGTGAGTTTGAAAGCAACCAATGAAACTTGCTTTGCTTCAAGGACACCCATGTATTCAAAGAAATGCTCAACCTTGGTAACCCATTCCATAAATTCTTCGATGTGGAGAATAGTTATTGTTGTCAAAGGATCGGCGAGAAGCACTAGAATTCTGTGTATCGGGATTGGGTGGGTGGGTGTGAGAATCAGTTGCTTAACATCCTCATCATCCCAATCTTCCCGATGTCGTGGCTCTTCTTTTTTATTCTTGCCGTTGTTTCTGTCAGCAAAATCTGCAATCATGATTGCACGGAACTCTGTGAACAATTCTTTCATCTCCGCTTTCATCTCAGCTTTAAATGTATCGAGCTGAGCGGTGGTGACAAACTGATTGTTGTTGGATCCCATCTGAAATTTTTTTTTTTTTTTTCATATCACCGACGAGGAGCGGAGATCGTCACTGGATATAGGAAACTTTGGCTCTAATCCACTTAATGTAGCGGAAGCGGGGAAGAAATCGAAATAAGTCACTCCCGACGAAAGATCAGAACTCACACACACATAAGTTGATTCACACGTGTGGAGAGGACCTTAAGTGACGCACGTGGGAAGGGCTGTCTTAACTAGGGCATGCGAATGGAACTCGAAGGAAATGAGAAAAGGCGGGTAAGGAAGAAAGGCAGTGGAAGAAGAAGATGGATGACGGTGGAAGTGGGAGATGAGCGGAGAGAGATCGAAGGGGAGAAGAAGAAAAAGATGAAGAACAGGATCGAAGTACCTGGTTTATGGATGGAGGCAGCCAGAGAAATCGAAGTTGCAGTGGCAGAACTGTAGCAGTAGAGACGAAAATTAGAACAGCAAGATGACGGGCTTGTAGGAGCGAAGGTTTGGGATGAAGCCCAAACTGCAGTGAAGGTATCCTCTTGGGATTAAGCCCAAGGTGGAGGAGAAGATGCTGGAACTGGCCAGCCGAAGTAACCTGCAACAAGGCAGAAGAGGTAACAAGATAATCTCGGATTAAATCTGATTTCTTTTCGAAAATAAGGTGTTCTCTTTTCTCCACCTGTTGTATCTTATTTATAAGCTAAATAACCGACTATTACATAGACCTAAAACCGAGTTTGGAACTTTCCAAACTTCACATAGGATTTCTAATACTAATCAAACACTTAAACCAAATAGGAAAACAATACTTAACCCAAATAGGATTAACATACTAAATAAAATTAAAATAGCAATTAAAAAGATTAAGGCTTGGACCCAATTCGAGATTAAGCATTTGAGCCTAGCGTCTTGTCGACCCGTCGTGAGTACGTCTTCAAGAATTTATCGGTCACTTGTTCTACATCACAAAGTACATCCATTAACGCCATTGTCGCCTTGTCGGCCTGACTCCCTCTCATCATTCTAACAAAGGCAAAGATCCTCCCAGTTGCATCCTTCTTCCTTGGGATGAAGATATCTGTGGCGGTCCCCATTGTCTGAAAATATCTTGAAGCCAACTCCGAGCGGTGAGATCCGGCCAATCCGGCAGATTAGCTACGAAGAGGGTAACAGATGGGTCATCTCCACTACCTCGCCTCTTCCTCCCCTTCTGCTGTTGCCATCCCTCCTCGCCAGACTCCTCACACTCCCCACTCTTGTCTCGCCTCTCACCCGTGAAGTCCAGATCTCCTGCAAAATCTCTCTTCTCACTCTTGGTATGGTCTCTCTCATTCTCTCTCTCGTGATCTCTCTCTCTCTCGCTCACTCATCTCTCCCTGTTGTTACCGACCCCAGAATAGGGTCATAACTGAAAACAGGAAACCACAAACAAATAGTGCGCCAATGCAATGTCAACAGTTCCTTTCATAGAAGATGAAGAAGAAGAAGAAGAAGAAGAAGATGGCGATGATATAAGCCTACAGGCACCAATCTCCCTCTTTTAAAACCAGTAAAAGGTTACTTTTAAGAATCAACAATTCAACAACAGACCTTTAGTGTTCCCATCTCCAAAGATCCTCACTTTGTCCCTTGGAGGTGTCTTAAGCCCTGGTTGCACAAGTGATGGAAGTAAATACTCTGCAAAAAAATTGTTGGAGACAAAGGTGTATGGAATGCCTTCATTCACTATCATGTGCCGGATTTCAGCTTTGTTTGAATAGAAGTTGTAGTCAAGTTTGGAAATCTGAACTTTGTCAGGATCTTGTCCAAATTCTGATGGAATGAACCTCTACATTTATTTAGAGAAACTATATCAGGTCCAATAAATAGAGTTGCCCAACAAAATTGCATAAATCTTTTCTTTCAGTACTTCATTAACTATCTTGATGTGAATCAAAGTTCTCCAATAAAAACAATGAAGATTTATTTTCCCATATATAAAAGGAAACTTAGCCCACTAGCCTTAATTGTCCAAAAATAAGATGAGCCAATGATACACATATTACTTTAATAAAACTGACACTTGATATTATATACTCAATGGATGACAGTATGAGTGCAAGTTCTCAATGACCTCAATCAACATGTTAGCAAGCAGAACAAAGCCCCAGCCTTAATGTTTTACTGTATCATTACTATTTTACTTTTACTGTTTGCTTTAAGTGGTTATTAGTGATGGAGTTTGTTGGGATTAGGTTAGGTGTAGATTAGCATAACTAATTCTATTGTATTCCAACAGCCTATGAATACAGGATTTCCTCCCATGGACATGCCTATAGAAATGCTACAGATCTAAGGGCACAAACAGAAATTGCCCTATGGACCACCCAACGAATGTAGTAGCCAAGAAAATCCTTGCTTTGAACTGAGGGAGAAGAGAATTCTCTAATGACGAGTCACTGAAAAAAGAATCACAGTGAAGAAATCATGGACCGTCTGTTCTAGTTGATACCATGTTAGAATGAAAATAGGAAAAAGAAAGAAAATAATGGAAGAAAATGGAAGAAAAGAGAGATCCTTCTCTGTGTTGCATTGCTTGTCTTTTTAACAAAGGAGGATAAATGTATATAAAGAGTATAAGGAGCCAATCAAGGCGAGGAAAAAGGAAAGAAAAATCAATTACAATAATTTACAATCAATGATATCTAGCAATATCTAAAAGTCAACCAATATGTGTAAAATGTGACACACCATATCCTACAACATGTTGAGGGGAGTGTGGTTTGGTTACTTCATGGATTATACCATGGTTTCCACAAAATTTCACAAACTCATTAGAGGCATATTTTCCACCTCTATCGGATCTTAGTACTTCTATCTTTTTCCAAGTTGAATTTCAAACTCAGTTTTATAAATAATAATTTTTTCTAATGCTTCATCTTTACTTCTAAGCAAATAAAACTTAATTTTTTTAGAAAAGTCATCTATGAAGGTGATAACATTTTTCACAAATATCTTTATGAATCAACTCTAATAAATTGGAGCATCTTTCAACTTACTTGAAAGGCTTTCTATGGAACTTTTATTGAAAACACACTTTACATTTTCCACCGTGCTCCTTGGGGACATTAGGAATTAAACCCAAAGAACTTATAAGCTTGACAGATTTAAAATTAACATTTCTTAACCCACCATGCCACACATCAACAAACTCATCAAGTAAGCAAAATAAGCATTATTTCCATTCATAACATTCAACTTAAATAGTATATCACAAGCATAACCATTGCCCACAAAACTCCTATTTTTGGAGAGTACACATTTGCCCCCTCCAAATACAATCTTAAACCCATTATTGTCAAGCATTGAACCACTAATTAGGTTCTTCCTCAAATCAGGGACATGGAGCACACATCCACAAGAGTGTGGGTCTCATTGGAAGTGAGTTTCAAGCTAACAATGCCTTTGCCAATAACCTTGGCCTGCAAGAAGTTTCCCGTGAATATATCATTATCATCTTGTATGAATTCATGGGAGGTAAACCCACATGGCTAGGAAAAAAAAAAAGACAAGTAAGACCAGTATCCAATCCACCATTCTTTAGCATTGCTTGCTAAGAATGTTTAGGCCACTACTCTAACGGATTCTTCTGCCACGTGTGCTTTTGCCTTATTTCCGTCAATCTTGAGGTGACAACTAGTCCAAACAAAGGATCCTAGCTTTCCACACACATAACAACTCAACATTTTCCTCTCATTCCTATCATTAATAATAGTTTTTTCCTTTGTTTTCTAGGAGGTTTTCGGCTGTTCTTGGTCTTCTTAAAATACGGTTTAAAGGGCTTACGAATCTTGTTTTCAACTAAAGTTGCATTTGCCAACTCAAGAGACTCATTGGCGACCTTTTCTCAATTTCAATTTTCCTCAATATTGATATGGAGGGTCAAATCATCAAAAGTCATGTTCTTCATACTGTGTTTGAAGGAACTACAATACTCCTTTGAAAAAAGCAAAGAAAATTCAATAACCACCACTGGGAATGTGTGATCAACAACCATTCCCTCCATAGACACCTCTTAAGACAACTTTACAACTCATGAACTTGGTCTAGAGCAGGTTTATTGTCTACCATTGAAAAATCAATATAGTGGTAAATACTCTTTTAAGCATGCGTCCTCGGTCTTGAATTTCTTATCCAAATGATACTACAGTCCTTGTTTGTCTTGAACAGGCTATATAATTCATAGTTATCAAATTGGTCATGGAATTCAACATGTAAGTACGACATAAATAATCCTATTTATTCCATGACTCCTTAAAAATTGATGCTACCAGTTCATTATCATCTAATAGTGGTTTTCAATCACACTTGAAAAGTGGAGTGTGGTTAAGTAGAACTGCAGTTTCTGATACCATCTTTTAAAATTGGTCCTGTAAAAAATCTCCACATTTTACATTTTGAGACCCTTGGGCCAAATGATTTGCCATTTTCAGAAGTGAAAGTTTCAAACAGAAATATTGTTTTCAAATTGTTAAATAAAATTGAAAACGAAAAAAGAAGGAAAATGCAAAGTAGCAACAGAAAATGACTAAATAAGAATTCAAGACAGAGCATGTTATTGGTGAACATTATCTTGAAGACAGAATTCCATTCTCCTAACAAACCTAATTAGTAGATGCACAAGGTTGTTGGCTCACTGGCCCTGTGACTCTTCAACTTTCCTTAATGATCTAGGCTGCTTGTAGTGCAATACAGCAAGCCTCACTGGTCAAAAAACTTTTAATAATTTTCTAAGAAATAAAGGTTTATAAAGTACTTCCCAAAGTTTTTTTCTCACTTTTCATGTTCGACGACACTCCCCCAAAACAAATCAAAACACCTCCACTTAAAGTAGAATTTTTCAAATTCCTAAAGACCCAAATCCGACTAATCATCTTCTAAGAGAGAGAGAGAGAGAGAGAGAGAGAGACCGAGACCTTGATACCACCAGCTTCTTTGATAGCCTGAATTAGAAGCTTCTGGGCAAGGACCTGCTTTGAGGAAACGGCGCAGATTACGACGTCCACTTGCTTAACGGCTATGATCATGCTCTCAACATCTTCCACAGATCCCTATACACATGCCAACGTATATATACATATTATTATTATTTTAACTATAAAATAATAGAAAAAGGGAAATTTTCAGAGAAAGACACTGTTCTTACTCTCTTTTGAGATAAAGAGGGAGGCAAAGAAGAAGAAGAAGATGGCTTGCCTTGAGAAGATGGACGCCGGCACTAGAAAAGGAATGGAGGAGAAGGGACTTATGAGGATCTGAGAAAGCAGAATCTCGGACGAGAGCAAATGTGGGATGGCCAGCTTTAAGACTGGCGTTGACGAGTTGATGCCCTAGATTTCCAGTGGCTCCAATTATCAAGATTCTGCTCTTCTCCGCTGCCATTTTCCTTGGAAAATTTTGCAGGCAGACCAAAGCCACAGGCAACGAGCGGCAATTTTCAGTTTTTCTCTCTGTGGATGCAGAGGAGTTGCTCGGCCGAAGACAAACGTATTGAAATGGGTAGACCCGACTCGTAAACCCGATTCGGATCCATTAAAAAATAGAAATGCACAGCTAGTTCGATGAAAACTTAAAAAAAAAAATCATTAAGTGGATTAGAATTTAAAAATGAAATGAATGAAATTTATAGATGTCAAATTTGAAATTTATATTGATTTTTAAAAGACGAGTGTCATTGATTGATATTCATAATTAGAGAATCAAATATGGAAGTCTTATTAAGAAAGATCATTCTTAAAAAAAAAAATCTAACAAATTCAATAATACAATTCAAGTTAGACTTACATAATTTAAGTCATTTGACCCATTTCTTATAAATATAACTTTTGAATTTTTACATAACGGACTTATTTAAATTTAAATTTGACCTAAAAGGAATGTTTGAATTTAACATCTTGACTTAATTTAATTAATGAGTTGAACAAGACTGAACCATCTTATTAAATAAATTCTGTTTAAATCTATTATATTATATAAAAAAAAGGTTAAAGATAAAATGGGTTTAGGGTTTAGGTATTTATATAAATTGTGTTTAAATCTATTGTGTTATATGAAAAGGATTAAGATAAAATTGGTTTAGGGGTTGGGGTACATTGCAGATCACAATCAATGCTGTGTTTGGATGAGGGATAAATTTTAGAGGAGTTACTCCGAGTAGGGGTCACCTTTGAGTAAGGGTGACCTTTGAATTAGGATTGTTCTTATCTTGTTTGGTAATTGCAGTGGTAAAGTAAAACCTTACTGTAAGGATAAAAAATCTTATTTGGTAAATATAAGTAAGGGTAATCTTATATATTAATATTTTTTAATTTTTTTATAAAACATAATTATTAAATAATATTCATGAAGTAAATTCTAATAATATAACTTATAATAATATTATCTATTTTTTATAAATTATTTTTCATAATTATAATTTAAAATGAACACTTGCATTCTAACATTAAAAAAAAAAGAATCTTTTTTATATTATTATTTTAAATCCCAATAAATAAATAAAAAATATAAACATATCTCTTCATAAAAATTACAATTTTTATTTTTTATATTATATGAATTTAATAAAAATATTAATTCTCATAAAATTGTTAATATGTCAGGTTACCCCTCCTTACAGTTATCCCTACTCAAGGGTAACCCCGAGTAACTCCTGCAAAATTTACCCCTCATCCAAATGCATCACATTGTAAATATTGATAAATTTTTAAAATAAACTTTCAACAAAATAAATTGCTAATTACCTCAAAAGAGATTACTAGGAACAAACTCTTTCAGAGTTTCAAGACCCTTTCAAAATTTGGATAGAATCACTCTTTAAAAATAGGATATTTTGACAATTATGTTTCATAAAATTTTATTTTTATTTTTTATATTATATGAATTTAATAAAAAATATTAATTCTTATAAAATTGTTATGTCAGATTACCCATGCTTACAGATACCCCTACTCAAGGGTAACCCCTATAAAATTTACCCCTCATCCAAATGCATCATGTTGAAAA
This sequence comes from Chimonanthus praecox, assembly GCA_022113865.1. Lineage (NCBI taxonomy): Eukaryota > Viridiplantae > Streptophyta > Magnoliopsida > Laurales > Calycanthaceae > Chimonanthus > Chimonanthus praecox. Next base: position 43,285,781 of record CM039095.1, read on the forward strand.
TGTTGACACATTTTTAAAATAAACTTCCAAGATAATAAATTGCTAATTACTCTGAAAGAAATTATGATGAACCTCAAACTCTTTCGGAGTTTCGAGACCTTATCGAAATTTCGACAGAATCACCTCTTAAAAATAGGATATTTTGACAATTATGTTTTAAAAAAATTTATTTTTATTATTTATATTAGATAAATTTAATAAAAAAATATTAATTCTCATAAAATTGTTAATATGTCAGTTTACCCCTACTTACAATTAGCCCTACTCAAGGGTAACCCCTGTAAAATTTACTCCTCATCCAAATGTATCATGTTGAAAATGTTGACACATTTTTAAAAAAATTTCAAACAAAATTAAATTGTTAATTACTTGAAATATATTATTTTTTAATTATAATAATATATATATATTTTTTTTTTTTTTGAAATATTTTAATTTTATAATATATAATCGATAAAAAGAGGAAGGCAAGGGATATTGAGGGGTAGGGTATTGTGAATACCCCAACCTCCAAAAGGGTATTCAAAAATAAGATGAGAGAGGTAAATTTTTAAATTTTTACCCTCACCCCCTTGTTACCAAACGAGGGTAACAAGGGGTAATGGGAGATTATCCCCTCTTACCCCCATCCAAACGCAACCGTAGTGTTCTGAGGTTCAACCTAAGAAAAATTTAGAACCGCAATGCTTCTTTTGAATTGGATTGAAGAACTTAGGTGCATTTTGAGAACTGATTTTCACTATAAATCCAAATTTCTTAATGATTATGAAGAAACTTAACAATAAAAGGAATTTTACTGGTCAATTCCATTCTATTTCGATCAAATATTTCATTTTTAATAAAAAAATAGAATAGAATGCTTATATTTTGGTATCAAGTTCTATTTTAGGTCACTCTGGATTGTTCTGACCTGTTTTTATTATTTTGGCCTGTTTTAGACTTGTTTCAACTGTACACATTAAAAGTAAACTTAATAAGCTACAAGTAGACTAAGTTTTCGTCAAAAACTTAATTTCAAGGCATTTAATTTTAGTGATCAAAATGATTAGAAAGAACCTATGTGTACCTATTTAAGATCTTATTTCAAATTTCAATATGAATATGCATTTAGTTCCCAAATATTTATGTTAAATCTTTATATTTAAGAAATGTCATTTTAATGGGTTGATATTAGCAAGTCCTCAATTAAGAAAATAGCAAAATAGGATCAAACTCAAGGTATGATTTGCTTTAAAGAATTCGAAGTGAGTGGTCACCTGAAAAATCAAAAGGTTCCTTGGAGCCTTCTCCATTCCAATGCCAATTGACAATTCAGAGCAGTTGTATGGACAAATGAAAGCTCAATTGAAAAATAACAACATATTCTAGATTTCTCTCCAAAAAAAAAAAGCCCAAATCTCACAGGAAAATTGCCACATTGTAAAATTGGCCGGTCGGAAATAAGTTTATCAGTAAAAATAAACGGCTTTTGAATTTGGTTTTACCCCAATTGAACTAAGATCTCGTAAATAGATTTTAACCAATTGGAAATCAAAAACCGAAATTTGATTTCAGATTTCGTTGGCTGAAATCTAGAATGGATATTTTAGATCTGAAAAGAAATCAAACAACAGAATTCCGTCTAAAGTTTACAAGGAAAATTTAAATTAATTCAACTTAAACTAAACCAGATTCAAAGAAAAAATAAACAAGACTCACCACAAATGGAGAGACCCAAAAGCACTCTTACTTTCACAATTTTCGAACTCAATTTGGTGTACATCTCAACAAAAATAAACTTTCCTCGCCACTTTCTAATACATGGTTACAAAACTAGTCATAACTTCATCTATACATGTTAGAATTGTGCAAATTTGTGTCAATTAGAAAGATAATTGAATAAGATTTCCAATTAATTCAATTTTGTAAAAATTCGATATCGTTTAGTGCATCAAAACTATCTATGAAGTTACACCACATTTTTTACCGAATCTTTGAGTGACATGTGGACTATCTAAATATAAAAATACAAAATACAAAACAGGAAAGAAGCAGGGTGTGCCCAAAGCTTGTTAAAGAGAATGATTTTCTTCTATTTCTTGTTTCCTTAGATCCACAAAAGTAGAGATAGAAATCTCTTATATGGAGATGCAGATGGTTAGTGATGAACACTGAGAAACTATCTTTTTACCCTTTAATATTAGATTAATTAGTCTTTATTTTGTAAATATTAGATATGTTTAATATTGTTTTTTAGTTTTGCAGTGTATTTTAAGAAAATACAAGATATGAGAGTTCAAATGATGAAATTTGTTGTCTGTGGGTTTAAAATGCTAATTTTTGGATTTTTTATTAAATATTTTACCACAATTTAGGTTTATTTGTAAACTGATTAATTCAAATTTATTTATAAGAGTTTGGATTAATTTAATACATTTTTAGAGATAAATGTAAGTGGTAAAATTATTTATTAAAATTCTTTATATGGAGGCCCGTTTGCAAAAGCCTATGAAGAAGCCCATGATCCAGGCCCAGTAAAATCTGAATTTTGCATAGAGATGGTGATAGTTGGAGCAGCATTTGACAAATTTGTAAATTCATCATAATATCAGAGTTTATTGATTGAGAATCAATCGTACATTCACCCATCATTAAACTTAATATTCGACATACCCGAACAACATAACCGCAAGATCTGAATCGATTAATCTTGAAACATTGATCAATCTTAATGCGAAAATCATTAACGTAATAATTATAAGACATACCTAGATCCATTAATGAAGAAGAGTGAGATCTGATCTTCCCTTTAATATGTCAATACTTCTTGAAGTCCAAAAACATGAGAAAATATCCACCTTGGAGTTTCTGCCTCTTGCCTCCTTAATGTCCTCTCCCAATTTCGTGAATAATATTTTTAGACATTAGGGTTGGCTTAAGTTGATGGATAATTATGGAGAGAGATTCTTTTATAGGTAGAAGGAGGATCCCTAAAAGCAATTAAAACTTTCCATTACTACTTCCTATCAAAATAGGAAACTAACCCCCCTTTAGAACTCTCCTAAAATATACATTCCTTATTTAAACACAGTTTCCCTGATTTAATATCCTCTATGTGGAGCTCCAAATTTAATATAAGTCATGTTTAGTTTTACATTTTCCCATTTGGTTCACATTTATATTTCATGGGATTTAAAATAGCTATATCATAAGGTGTACACGTAAACTGTATTTAATAACATAATGCGATAAACATCATAATGCTAATACTAAACAAACTACAAGTGCGAGCAATGACGATTGCACATCATTTTATCCCGACATGATCCCTTCCATTATTACAACACAAGTGACCTACCTAGCATAGCCCTTAAATGAGAGATTATTCATAATGGTTTACATATGTGTCATAACTTAATGAATATTCATATTAGTGTTAAAATAAATACACTTAATGTATATACATAATAATAATAAACATAAACAATAATCAGAAACGCATATATGAGTACTCAAATGTCAAATAGTGCACATTTATTCATAATGCAGTCCAAAATACATAATTACATCATAATAAATTACGTTCAAGACCCATTCTATTGGCATGTTCCTTAAAGGTCTTTATAGGTAATCCCTTCATCAACGGATTTACTACCATAAGTAAAGTACTAATGTGCTCAATAGACACCGTCTGTTTCTGAACTTCTTCTTTCACGACAAAGTACTTTAATTCCATGTGTTTCGATCCATTCGAATACTTGTCGTTCTAAGACAAGAATACTATTGCAGAATTATCACAGTAAATTCTCAACGACTTAGCAATGCTGTTGACAATTTCAAGTCTTGAGATAAAGTTTCACAGCTACATTCCTTGAACAGTGGCCTCATAGTACGCCACAAATTTTGCTTCCATGGTTGATGTTGCAGTAATAAATTGTTTGGCACTTTTCTATGATATTGCTCTGCCAGCCATAAGGAACAAATAACCAAACATTGACTTTCTGCTATCAATGTAACCTCCAAAATCCGAATCTGAGTAGCCAATGATCTTGATATTATCGGATCTCTTAAATGTAAGCATGAAGTCTTTAGTACCCTGTAAATACCTCATTACTTTCTTTACAGCTTTCCGATGATCTATTTTAGGGTTGCTTTGGTATCTCCCCAGCATACTAACAGCAAACTAATATTGGGTCTGGTCTGGCCATACATCAGGCTACCTACAGCTGAGACATAAGGAATTCCCTCTATTTGTTTTTTTTCAAGTTCATTATGCAAACATTGATTTAAGCTAAATTTATCTCCCTTTTGAATAGGGGCATCTTGATAGGAACAATTTTGCATACTGAATCTTTGTAATATTTTTTCTATATAGCCTTTCTGAGACAGCCGTAAAATGCCACGTGTTCTGTCACGGGATATCTCTATTCCAACCACGTATATTGTCTCTCCCATATCTTTCATTTCAAAATTATTGGAGAGATACTTCTTAGTTTCAAATATCATACCAAGATCATTAGTGGCAAGCAAAATATCATCAACATATAATATTAGAAGGATAAACCTACTCCCACTGACCTTCATGTATATACACCGATCAACGGTGTTTTCCTTAAAACCGAATGAGGTATTGTTATCATTGAACTTAAGGTACCATTGTCTGGAGGTTTGCTTAAGGGCATAAATTGATTTCTTTAATTTGCATGCCATATGTTCCTTACCCTCTATGGAGAATCCTTTAGGTTGTTCCATATACACTTCTTCATCTAAACTACCATTCAAAAATGCGGTTTTAACATCCATTTGGTGAAGCTCCAAATCATAATGAGCCAAGAAAGATATAATGATTCTGAAAGAGTCCTTTTTGGGTACAGGAGAGAATGTCTCTTTATAATCAACTATATCTTTCTGAGTAAACCCTTTGGAAACAAGTCTTACTTTATATCGTTCAATATTCCCCTTAGAGTCTCGTTTGGTCTTAAAGACCCACTTACATCCAACTTTCTTACATCCCTGAGGCAATTCTAGTAGATCACAAACTTTATTCTGGGCCATGGACTTTATATCATATAGTCATTCGAAATAGCAGGTTCCCTTTGTCTTTGAGACCTTCTTAATGCTATTTCTTATGGTTGTTCCACATTCGGTTCATTATTGGTAATGGTTTTGTCATGGACTGATTCATCATTCAGGTGTTGTTCATCAGGTTGTTTAGTAACATTAGGGACAATAATTTTTGAAGTTAGGGGTATAGGGATTTATATCCTTACTTCTTGCACACTGACATTTCTCATTATATCACTCCCACTAACCTCACCATTTTCAATAAATCTAGCATTACCGGTCTCTACAATTCTCATATTATGGTTCGGACAATAGAACATATACCCTTTAGACTTTTTAGTGTAACCTATGAAGTAACCACTGATTGTCTGTTCATCAAGTTTTTTTCATATGGATTATAAATTCTTACTTCTGCAGGATAACCCCATACATGCAGGTGTCTCAAACTAGGTTTTCTTCCCGTCTACAGTTCAAAAGGAGTCTTAGGAACTGACTTACTAGGAACCCGATTAAGCAAGTACATTGCGGTTCTTAATGCATACATTCACAACATAATGGGTACAATGCTATTACATAACACACTCTTAACCATGTCCATAAGTGTGCGGTTACGTCTTTTAGCAACACCATTCTGCTAAGGCGTACAGGGCATCGTGTATTGTGCAATTATACCGCTACTTTCAAATAGTCTAGCAAAAGGCCCCTGGTGTTGACCAGTTTCATCATACCTACCATAATACTCACCACCTCTATCTGACCTTATGACTTTCACCTTTCTATCTAGTTGCCTTTCAACTCCAGTGATAAATATCTCTATAGTGTTAATTGCTTGAAATTTATCATGCAACATATAAATATAACCATAACACGAAAAATTATTAATAAAGGTGATAAAATAGGTCTCTCCACCAAAAGATGGAACATCGAATGGACCACAAATATCAGTATGGATCAACTCAAGTAGCCCTTTAGATCTTGTGGTTCCTTTCTTAGTGGGTTTGGTCTGCTTTTCCTTAATGCATTCCACACACATACACCTAAATCAGTAAAATCAAAATTCGGGAGAATCCCATCTTTTACCAATCTTTGAATTTTTTCACGGGATATATATGTCTCAAACGTTTATGCCACAAAATAGAGGAATTTTCATTAATCAATCCATGTTTAATACCAACATTATGATGTAAGGTTATGACAGAATTAACAAAGGAATCATCAAGCTTTAAACAGTAAAGGCTATCAATTAATAATCCAGACCCAATAAAAGAAGTATCTTTAAACAAACTGAATGCATTATATCCAAATTTGCAATAATAACTATTAACATCAAGTTTGGAAATTGAAATAAGGTTTCTGCCAACAGAAGGAACATAAAGACAATCAAATAAATCTAAGTGATGGCCAGTGTCGAGGAAAAGACAGTAAGACCCGATGGCTTCAACTGGCACTTTTTGTCGGTTTTCCATGTAAATGAATGCTTTATTTGGATCGATGGTCTGGGTCGTAAGATATCCCTACATCGTATTAGAAACATGAGTTGTAGCCCTAAAATAAAGCCACCAAGTGTTAGAGGAAACTAGTGAGATTAGATTCGAAACATATAGAAATGGAATAGTTACCTTTCTTTTCGAACCACGATGTTCTTTTATCGCAGTCTTTCTGGAAGTTCCTATGTTTTTTACAAAAGCGACACCTCACACTACCTGTTCCTTGACTTTGAGTCCCTGAAGACGTATTGGGCTCAAATTGTTTTTGTTTGGCTTTCTTAAATTTCTTGGGCTTCCATCCTCTTTTTTATTGGGTTCTTGATGTGTTAGATGGAGTGAGTGATATCACATCTGCTTAAGTCTGCCCTCCTCTTGAATTAGCATACTTGACAGTTCATTTACTTGCCATTTATCTTTCATAGTATTGTAATTTATTTGAAATGACCCATACTGAGGAGACAGAGAATTCAGAATGAATTGAATAAGAAAAGTATTATCAACACTCATCCTTATATTCTTCAGCTGAGCAGTAATATTTGTCATCTCTGTTATGTGCTCATACATGCCACGGCTTCCATCGAACTTAATGGTGGTCAGCCTGACAATAAGTGTCCTTGCTAAGGACTTGTCTGCTGTTTTGAATTTATTTTCAATATTTTGGAGGTGTTCCTTAGCACTTTCAGTTTTGGGTAGCAAAGTCTTGATATTATTTGCCACCGTCATGCGTATGAGCATAATGCTAAGTCTATTTGACTTGATACATGCTTCATAGGACTTTTTCTCAGAAGTCGTACTTATACCCGTAATAATAGGCTTATCTGAAATTAATGCTTTATCAAGATCAAGCACACCGAGGTGAAACTCAACTTGTTCTTTCCATTCATAGAAATTAAGTCCAGTCAACATTGGAACAACAGAAGTTTACGAATACAGTTTAACAGGGAGCGATGTTGCAAAAATTATATAATTTCATGCTTACTTACATTACATTATGAGTTAAACTTAATTGAAACACACAAACAGTCAACATTAGTAAACAATATTACCGGATCTACCTTTGGGTAATCTTATGGCATACTATTTCATTATTGTGATTCCCAGTCACAGATAGAACTGACCAACAAAATACAAGTGATCAAATACCGCCGCCACCTTTAGGTATCCGGACAAATACCAACCACAAATACCTGTCAATCATCTTATCCCAATCTGTTAATCGCTCGGAACGGTGCACCTTTGGGCCAACCTAATATCTCTATAATTAGGGATCGCTATTAACAAAATCATTATTATCCAACACTTGGGAAGACTATTGGACCACAGTTATATAACCTGATATCCAAATACATTCCGATTGGGCCACTTTAGTGACTAACCAAATCGTATCATAATATGGTATTTGGTCAAGAATAATGGATTTTCTCATTATTGGTTTCCCAAAAACATAAGAGGAAAAACCTCTAGATTTGAAGTCCATAAGATCATAATCTTAAAATCCATAAAATTTTAAGCTTCATAATTTTAAAAACCATAATCTATACAATTTTAAATCCATAATTTTAAAATCTATAAACTTTAAATCTATAAAGGGTCGTCTCCTTCCTTGAGATCCGAAAATTTTATTTCTTTAATTATTCTTTATTTCAAGCAATAATTGATCATATGAACTAGGCTTTTTGATGTGAATTTTAATTTACTCGTAAGCGTACAAACCAGATTATAGTATAGAGTATGAGTGCGAGGTCGTACCCAAGGGAAATCGACAAAATATATGTATGAAATAGAAAATGGCACTATTAAAAATGTGATTAAAGAAAATAGTTTTCTAAGACATATAGTTATCATCTTAATTTAGAATAATAAATTGTTTTGATGAATTTTTGAGAAAAATAAATCAAGAATAAATAAATTATTTACATAATCTAAAATGGAATCGGGTCAAACATTGAAGTGGCATGTTATCCTATTTAAAAACAAAAACATGCCTTAGACTATGAAATATTCTGGAATTATTAAATATAATTCAAATTTCTTATTTACTAAAATTCTAATTAAAATAATTATTAAATTGGAATTTTTCAAATCAAGCCTTAGGCTTGAGCGGGCTTTAAACTTGTGTTTTCCCAAATCTAAAATAACCGTTCTTGATAAGAACCTTAGACTGGAGAAACGGCAAGTCCCACTGATCCTAAAAGGGGTTCTACTTTTCCTTGAAAAATCCTCAAATTAATTTGTTTCATAAAGTTCTTAAAAAGAATTAAAATAAAATTAAAAACTATCATTATTAAATATTTAATAATTGGGAATAGCATACATCTAAACAAACCGCGATGAATTTTATTTAAAAATTCAGAAATGAAATACAATTCTTTTGGACTTTACATAAAAATAAAAAATAAAATAACTTACAAGAAATTATTTATTTTTCTCTGTCTTTCGTCATCCAACTTCAGCCTTCAATGTCTTGCCCGGTTCAATTTTCAATGGTCTCAAACACTTGAATTTATAGGAGAAAAAGGAATGAGACAAGAGACCCTTCAAACTCAGCCGGGATAAGACTCATTTAAATTCAAATACCGTGTAAGCCTCTCTTTTATCCCACTCTTCTCCATCGGCTAATCTCTTCACCCCATCTATCTTTGAAACCCAACTGCACGGCTGACTCTATCTTATCTCTTCTTCTCTTATCTTTTCTTCCTCATCTTTGAAACCCAGCTGCTACATGGCAGCTTCTTATCCTTATCCTCCTGCCTTTTCTATCTTCTGTTGAGTTTCAAAAACAGTAGAAATTCAGCTCTCTGATCTCTTCCGATTATCTCTCTTTCAACTGGCAACTTATCCTGCTTCTTATCTTATCTTCCCTTTCACTCCTTAGCAGGATTTCCTCTGTTCTTAGGTTCAAAAACTCTTCCTAATCCTTCATCTTCTCTGCTGCTATCCAACTACACGGCAGCTCTCTTCTTCCTTATCTCTATCTTCTCTCTGAAACCCAGCTGAGGATCAGCTGCTTCTTATCCTTTCTTCCTTTGTTTATCTCTTCATCTTCTTGCTCGGCTGCTATCCTCTCTTATCCTTTATCTTCTTCTCAATTCAAACGGCAGCTGCTATCCAAACCTTATCTTCCTTCTGTCAAGATCGGCTGAAATCAATCTTATCCTCTGATCTTCTCTTCAATCTGTTAATTTTATCTCTTGCAAAACTATCCCTCTTTCAATCTCTTTTCTTCCCTATCTCTTCCACCTTCCTTCCTGTTGCTGTTCACCGTTGCTACTGTGCTTTCTCTTCTCAGCTGCCTCCTTTACTATTTCGGCTCAGTCACTGCCCCTCAGCTCGGACTGCTGTTGTGCTGGCTTCAGCTGGCTACCTTGCTGCTTTCAGTCTCTGCTCGGTCTGCCGGCTCTACATGGCTACCCTGCTTTCCTTCAGCTGGTTGCTACCTCAACTGGTAGCTGCTCTCTGTCTTCTCTTCAGCTAGTGTTGGTCGTTGGTGCTTCCACTGCTGCTGCTTTCTCCACTGTTTCTTCTATAAGTCCTGCAACCATATAAAAAAAAAACATAAAAAAGAAATGGAAATGGAAATAGAAATGGTAATAGTTTCTTTAGGCTTTCCTTTAGGTGTTGGGCACCTCGATTGACAGTAAATGAGAAGGATTGGTAAATGAGACTCGACATTCACTCGAAATTAGACAATAAAATTTAAATATTAATTACACGAGTGTAGAAGGTTGCAGGTTCTGAGACCCAACTGGCTTAATCAACTTGACCTGACCATTTTGAAGGTGGCGTCGACCGTATTTTTTACTTAGCCAGTTTTTTATCATTTTTATTTTCTTTTCTTGTATTTTTCAAAAATAAGTTGTACAACTAAAAACAACATTTAAACATGTCTAATATTTATAAAATAAGGACTAATTAACCTAATATTAAGGGGTAAAATTGTAATTTTACGGTGTTCATCACTTTTGATGCCACATGTAAAACTTCATCATAATATCAGAGTTTATTTATTGAGAATCAATCGTACATTCATCCATCATTAAACTTAATGTTCGACTTACCCGAACAACATAACCATAAGATTTGAATCGATTAATCTTGAAATACTGATCAATCTTAATGCGAAAATCATTAACATAATAATTATAAGATATACCTGGATCCATTGATGAAGAAGAGTAAGATCTGATCTTCCCTTTAATATGTCAATTCTTTCTGAAGTCCAAAAACATGAGAAAACACCCACATTGGAGTTTCTGCCTCTTGCCTCCTTAATGCCCTCTCCCAATTTCTTAAATAGTATTTTTAGACACTAGGGTTGACTTAAGTTGATGGATAATTATGGAGAGAGACCCTTTTATAGGCAGAGGGAGGACCCCTAAGGCAATTATAACTTTCCATTCCTACTCCCATCAAAATAGGAAACTAACCCCCTTTAGAACTCTCCTAAAATAGACATTCCTTATTTAAACACATTTTTCCTGATTTAATATCCTCTATGTGGAGCCCCAAATTTAATGTGGGTTATGTTTAGTTTTACAAAATTCACTAGTTTCACCGACATATGAGATTGTCAAAATAATGGGTACAACTTTGCCAATGAAAGCAACATTTTTTTATTAATAATGGTGGGTTGGATTAGCTTTTCCATGATCTGTAAAATTGCTTTATTTTAAATTGAGAAAGTAATATGAGGAGTTGAGGCAAAGACTTGGATGTGTCATTCAAACGACCCACCTATGCTTAATAAATGGTTCCCACAAGTCGTAATATCATTAAGCAAAAGAAGAAGAAAAACATGGAAGTCCTTAGCCAACAAGAATTGGCGGTGGTACATTATTGGAAAACAAATAACCGACAAAATACAGAGGAACCCAGCCAAGGACAACATCGTCTTGGGTTGTTTTATCACACAATTGTTTCTGCATTTAAAGCCACGTCTGCAGCTAGTGGTGAAGAGAGAAAGAAAATAGAAGGGGGACGATAACCGAAGGTGATGCTGATGGAAAATATAAAATACTGATGTGCTGGAAAAAAATAAGAATATTAGAAGAAAGGGAAAGATGTGTGTGTGACTGAAAAATAGAAAGCAAGAAAAGCATCTATTTCAACGTTGATTTCAGCAAGTTCAAGAGAGAGGGATTTGGCCAAATCTCTATAGAGATAAACAAAGCAAGACATGGCCGGCTAAGTCAGAGATAAGGAAGAAGGTGCTGGCTGATTTGGTTCAAAATAAAGGAAAGGTGATGTGGCTGAAGATAAGAAGATAGAAAAGATTAAAAGAAAAAAAAAATCAGCAACAGATCCGACAGAGAGCAGAGGAAAATCTAGAGGGCTGGCCGGACCTATTTTTCATTGATTTGCATACACGTAGGACTTTATTATCAGATTGGAAGGTTAAGATTATAGCTGAGTAAAAGAAATAAAGAAGAAAAGGGAAGATATGCCAGCCTGAACCGTGTGACTCAACCGAGAAATCTGTAGGAAAAAGGATATAGAAAGGCCAGCTGTGTGAATGAAAACAAAGAAGAAAGACTGGAGAAAGAATAAAAAGAGAATGGAAAAAATAAGGAAGGTTACTAGCGAAAGTTTTAGAGATGATGGGTTATAGAAAGTCAGGAAAGAACAAAAGAAAAGTGGATTTGCTGCTTTGAACTGTGTAATGGAGAAAAAAAGAGGAAGAGTCGGCCAGCAAATATATTGATTTGGCCAACATTTTGTGGGTCCCATTCTTTGTTAAATTGAACCTCTCCACTCTATAAATTGAAGCAATCTCTCCATAATGGAATTTGAGCTTGAGCAAGGCATCAAAGGGCTTGAAACTGGGACGGCTGAAGAGATAGACACAAAAAATTATTTGAGTTCTTGTAAGTCTTTTATTTATTTTTTTAAGTTTCAAACCATTGTAATTTTTAAATTCTAATTTTTGAATGAAATTCATGGTAGCTTTATAGATGTATGGTCTTCCATTTATTTGATATTATATGATGATGGTTTTAATTTTATTTTAATTCTTTTTATTAATGTTATGAAAAAAATTATTTTAACAATTTTTAAAGGAAAAGTAGAACCAATGTTAGGATCGGTGGAACTTGATTGACCGAGTCTAAGGTTATTTTTAATAACAATTTTTTTTAGATTTGGAGAGACAAGTGTAAATTTCTGCCCAAGCCTAAGGCTTGAATTTAAAAATTCTAATTTAATGGACATCATAATTTTTCTAACTAAAATTTTATTAAATGAAAAACTTGAATTTATATTTCATAATTCTAGAGGATTTCATAGTCTATGCCATGACTTTATTTCTAAATGGGATAACATGCCACCTTAGATACTTGTCTCGATTCCATTGTAAACTATGTAAATAATTCATTTTTATTATTTTATTCTCTTATTTATTCATAAAAATCCTTAGATCGATTTAACTAGGTTAGAAATATTTTATATGTTTCTTAACTTTGCATTTTAAATTTGATTGAGGTTATTTAAATTCACTCCACCATTTTAATTAAAGCTATAAATCATTGATTTGTACTATAAAATTAGATCTCGTATTTTATTTAAATTCCAAAGTTAGTTATTTAAAGATTGGTTTTCTAAATCTGAAATTTTGCTAAATTAAGATTATAACTTCATGTTTTAGAAAATTTATCATGCTTAGTTTAAATCCCAAAATTTTATTTTCTTAGATCACATTATTTTAATGGTTCCATTTTTATTTCCATACATATATTTTGTTGATTTCCCTTGCGTTCGACGTCGCACTAATTCACTACACTATTAATTGGTTCGTGCGATTGCGAGTTAAATTTAAAACACAAGAGTTAGTCCCAACTAGTCAAAGATATATTTTGATGATGACTAAACCATTGACTTGTGGTACTAATGGTTGTTATGGAGTTTTGTTTAAGACGGGCAATACAGTTTGTCTCCACACATCAAACTTACCAAAAAGGCCAAGAGCAGAGTCAAGAACAAATCTAAATGACTGCTACTCTTGGAGAATGAGTCGGTGAAAGACCAAGCTAAATGAAGATCAAATGGCTCATGAGCTAAGTTTGATAAGCGAGTGCAAGATCAAGCCTCAAAGAACAAATCAAATGGCTTATCAAGACTATGAAGATCTCGAGAGCAGATGTAACGACTTGTCTTCCTAGTACAATATTGTCCGCTTTGGGCCTACACACACGAGCCCACACGGCTTTGCATTGGCGAGCTAACCCAATGTTGCTCCCAAAAGGCTTTGTGCTAGAAGGAGGAAAGCTACCACTTGTATACCAGAAAATTTTCAATGTAACTAGAAATATGTGACTTTTTCTCCATATGAACGCTCCACACTATAGACCTCCCCTGGGGTGGGGTATTATAGGAGAAACAAGCACAAATCTGAAGAATTGTTGGTTGTTTCTCTCATTCACAAGCTTATGCAATATCGAGCTATCAAGGTCACATCCAAAAGGCTTGTGAAGAAGAAGATTGAAAGAAAGACCTATGCAACACTAGCAAAAGATTTTCTTTTTACAACAAAAAGGCCTAGTGCAAGATCAACCACATTCCAACCAAAAGGCCAAATCTGACGAAGCACTTGCATCATGGAGCAGATGAAGAAAACTAATGACTGTTGCTACTCATCTACAAGTTGTTTTATCTTTTTTGCTTTGAGTAGGTTTTTTAGTTAAGTGTTTAGGAAACTAATAAAGTTACTCATATGCTTGAACACTTGGCTCAGCTCCTATCTTAGACAAATCTATAAGATCATGGACCAACATTAATAGATTAAATCGATCATAGGATTGATGACAATAGTTATAAAACATTAAATATCATATAAAACTATGTAAGACCATCAAAATGGCTGCAACTTTAAACCATTGAAATATTATAGAGTTGTGTAAGACCATTAATGTGCCAACAGTCCAAACCACTGAATATCTTAGAGTGTGTAAGACGACTTCTCATGTCAGCCTGTAACATGGTTTTAATCTAACCATTGCATATCACAAAGATTATGTAAGCCCATTGTTACTTATTTGGCTTCAGTCTATACATTGCATATCATAGACTCAATATAAGATCAAAGACAATTGGCATCAGTTCAAACCATTGAATATTTTGAATTAAGTGTAAGACCAATTTCACTCACTAACACATACATTGGCATCAGTTCAGACTATTGAATATCATGAACTGAGTGTAAAATCAATGTTAAATGTTTGGCTTCAGTCTAACTATTGAACATCTTATAGATTGAGTGTAAGACCAAACAATGGAAGCAATTCAGCTATTAAATTACATGAACGGTGTAAGACCATAGTTAGGCTTTAGCTCCATAACTTTGAATATCTGGAGAGATGAGTAAGGCCATTAAGAATTGTTGAAATGACCAAACTACCAACCGGTAGAAGCATCACTGTCGACAAAATTGAAATGAGAATTATGTAGTCAAGTTCTAAAGTGAGAAAGGATGGGTAAAATTTTGAATTTTTACCTTTACCCCTTGGTTACCAAATAAGGATATTTCTCACTTTTGAAAACCCTTTTCTTCCAAGGAGTTTTCATATTACATGTGGTAACCCTTATTCGGAAATAACTCCTTTAAAATTTATCCGTTTCACGCCAAGATGCCCCTACTGTCAATAGCCATTGAAGCTCCTTCAATTAAATATGGCCACATGTGATGTAGTAATTAAATATGATCACATTTGATATCACATGGAACCTTTTGTCTTCAAATGATTTTTATAACTTAAAATGGTTCATGACATTTAGTCTTTTATTATAAAAGATACAACGGAGAGACAAGGAAGAAGCACATGAAACAATCAATATAGACACAATAAGGATCATATTTTAACTCGGGGTCAGTTGGTAGCACACGATTTTTTACTTGAAATTATTAACTTAGTTGGTTTTTGTGATACCCCTACCCACCAATGTGGGAAAAGTCCCACATCGGTGGTGGAGGGGAAAAATATAGGGGATTTAAGTGGCCAAGCCCCCTTGACCAAGTAAGACGCGTTTTGGCCCGGGCCCAAATGCAAAACTGTGCCGGTTTGAGCTGTGTGCGACGGCCAAAGCGGACAATATCTTACTGAGTCAAGCCCTAAGTCCTATATTCGAGTCAGGTCGTTACAGTTTTAAATTCCTGAAACAAAAATACACATAATAAGTTGTATTAAATAAAACTCACAAATTCACGTGTAAATCCATCGATTAAATATAAATGAAATGCGACAATGCCTAATAAAATTGGGTAGCGATCCTCACACGACACTTTTCTATAACCAGACACGAGAATTAGTGAATTTTCTACTTTACCCGTCACCTCTATCATATAAATAACTTAAAAAATGAATTACCGGCGAGCCGATCACTCCAAAACGGCGAGCCGTTCTGGTTCGTTCATCAACTGTTGGTTTTTCCCGCGTTTGGCTTGAGTTTTCAAACGATGCCGTTTTTCAACTAATTTGTACAAACAAGGTATCAAAATTCATCTACTTTAAATTTTATGAACTCCGGGACTGATTTTAAGTAAAAAGGGTATACTTTTGGGCTTAAAAAATCGTACCCAAATAATTTAAGAAAAATAGTCTTCTCTCTTAATTCTTTGGGTACGATTTTTGAACCCCAAAAATATACCATTTTCACTTAAAATCAGTCTAAGAGTTCATAAAATTCATAAAATCGGTCGAGAAGCCAAATGCAGGAAAAACCCATAGTTTTTTTTTTTTGAATGGTTAACATTAGAAAAAAGAGGCACCAAAGGTGTAAGAATAAGAATAAAAACCAGAAAAATAAAGATATGCTACAACCCGCACCCCCGAAAATGGCAAAAAGACAAAATCTATACTAAGTCAACACTTTCTTTCCAGGCATGCATAATTTCATTGATGAAGATATTCCTAAACTCCACAAGGTTAGAAGCCCAAGAAGCACTTGGCAAAGACTCTAGTAGAAACCGCATCAGACGTTTCGGAAAGATCCTTAAAACCCATAGTTGATGAACAAACCAGAACCGTTCGTTGTTTTGGAGTGATCAACTCGCCGGTAAGTGTGCCGATTTTTGACATTTTTTTAAGTTATCCATATGGCAGGGTGAAGAGTAAAGTGAGAATGTAATACCCTAAGTCGATTTAGGCTTAAATAATATAATTTAACATGTTGATTGCATAGATTACAGTGAGGGATTATTGAAAATCCAATTTTGGCCCAATCGGAGCTCGATAGCTCATTGATCCAACTCATTGAAGTTAGAGGGGCAAAATGGTAATTTACCCCTAGTAGTATATTTATTGATTGAATAATATTATTGTTATTATTATTTGAGTGTTATTGATCTTTCTATTAGGGATTTAAATTATGAAATTTATAAATATCTTTATTTTATTATTTTAGAAAATTTTATTTAAAAGTTACCCGAAAAAGGTCTCGAAACCAAGAAAACGCTTATTTTAATGATTTTGGAAGTTTGAAAATTTAGAGAAAAATATATATAGTTAGATTGTATTTTAATATATTATTTTATTTTTCCAGATGTTGAACATAGAGATTTTAAACTCTTAAAATAATTACAAATTTAGTTAAGTGAATACTATCATAAACATGAATTTTGTTTAAATCATGTAATTATGATAAAATATAATTATCCAAATTTTTGTGGTACCTTTAGATTTTAATACCCAACATTTTGGATGTAATGGATTAAATTAAATAAATAATTTAATAGCTAAATATTAAAAATAAAAGAATATGGATTAATCTGCAAATAACTTTTGAAGGGCTAAATTGCAATTATCTAAATTTCTGCAAATACTTGCGTAGCAGGTGATGCGATGAAGCAACTGTATGAGCGTCGACTCATGCAAGCTATGATCGTAGGTTGCAGAGGTGATATGATCACCTTTCAGCCTTGCATGGTACCTACCACCCTAGCTCTCATTTGGTTATAAATTCAGGCCATTTCCAGATGAATTTCCCACTGAATTCTCACTTGAAAACCTCTGTTCTTCCCTGTTAGTTTTTTCCGTTAGCTTAAGTGAGAGATTTTTCCAGTTTGTGATCTTCAACCCAGGAACGAAAGCGAACATAACCATTGCCTTTGTTTTGAAATTGTAGTCAATTTAGAATCAAATAGAAGTCATTTTGATTGAGATTTGAAACCGAAAATCAGTTTTGAAGTTTAGTGAAAAACATGGATTTTCTTGTGTCTTACTGGTTTTTCCTTTTAATCCGATGTTTTAATTAGTTTAAATACTTTAATTGATTTCTGATGGAAAGAGGACTCACTGTAGAGTCCATCCAACCCAGAGGATGTGAAAAACGAATCCAGGAAATCCACTGTTTTTGGATTCGTATTTCATATTGTCCCGCCCGTTACTGCTCTGTTGCAAGTGACTAATGTAGAAGACGACTCTCGAAAGATCTGAGAATCGATCTTCGGAAGTTCCGAATGCAGTACTTCTGACGTTCCGAACCCAAGTTCCCGAAGGAACAGAGAGTAACCGTTGAGCTCTTTGTTTCTGCTGAGACGTTCCGAGACCCTCTCGGACGATCCTAACTGTTTGGAAGTTCTGAACAGTACTCGGTATGTTTCGAGACCAATAGACCAACTATTTTTCCTGTTTCTGTTCGACAGCAGGCTTGAAAGTTTCGAGACCTGAACTTCGGAAGTTCAGAAGGATGAAACCCAGGTTCCGAAGGTTTAGTAGAGGCCCAGTTTAGGCAGTAGCTCGGAAGTTCCGAAGCTACAGTACCACGTTCCGAGGCAAGTTCCGAAGAACCTAGATCAGATCTTGAAACTTTGTCTAAAATAGGATTTTGTGATTTGAATCATAGATTTTGATGTGTGATAGTTATACCCACTTAATTAAAAGTGATACTAATCCCTTTTTGTTGGTATTATCAGGTAAACCTATATTATATATTCACTTTCAGGCTGACACTCTCTATCTGTGGCTGACTCAGCCCGATAGCTATCAGTAGTTGAGCGATTAACTTTGTCATTCGGTAGAAAAGAAGGGGTCGGGCACTGAGTGTACCTCTAGGCCTAATTCACTATATGAGTAGTGGCTTGAGCACCCTATATTTGTATCTCTAGGCTTAACTTGCTATACAAGCAGTGGCCTAAGCATCCTATATTTGTATCTCTAAGCCTAACTCGTTATAAGAGTAGTGGCCTGATCACTCTATTATAATGCTGATTATTATAATCGAAAAATGTATAATAACCCATTTAGGAGACTCATATCCATTACCCTTGAAGTTTTCCGAAAAATAAGATAAAAGGATTTGCAACACTATGATTATGTGTATTATGTTTGATTGATGATTGTATAATTCGTTGTATTCTTATTTTTCATGTTTTGGCAGATATCTCTATACCATACACATATGGTGATGAGACTTAACATTGCAGTAGGAGTAAATCAGGTTAAGAGGATCTAATGCAATGAGTGGTTTGAAGGATCAGATTTGATGAACCCACTTATATGCCTAGACTTTATGCACTATTATGAAAAATGTTTATTGGTATTTATGATGTTGATCATATATTGTGATTATGATAATGAAATGCTTATGAGTTATACTGCTTCCACGTGCCCTTAGCTGCTGAACTATTATCGGCCTAGTGTGTCGATATTTTGCCCAGGTGTGTCGGTTTGCATCTACTGGCCCAAGTGTATAAGTTGCTGGCCCAGGTGTGTCAGTACCGGCTTTAGTGTGTCGGAGATGTACTTGCAAGATTCTGCATTTTGATCGTGTCGGGACTTAATGCTTGTAGTCAGTATAGTATCTAGGTGTTGTGTTGGATTTCAGCAGTAATTTGAAAGTGAATTGATATTTTGGCATGACAATTATATTTTGATGAAAATCTTGATTTTGGCTAACTTGATAATCATTACATTGCATTGTTATGTTCTATTCACTGGGCTTGTTAGCTCACCTCACTCACATATCAGGAGATGTGCCCGAGGAGGAGAAACCTCCATTTCAAGCTTAAAGATGGATAAGCTGATGCAGAAATTTGGAATCCCATGAATGGGAATTTCCTTTGTTTTTTTTATTGGTTCTTGGAACCATGTTTGTAAAGTACTTCTTGTGGTACTTGTTTTGTAATCATGTATGGACCACTATGTTAATGTTAGTAACTTTGTTATGAATGAGATTACCCTATTATGATGGAAATATTTGTTTGTATGTTGTATGCTAAAAAAAGGGTAGACATATGATATATGTTTGAGTCCACATGTAAGGAGCATTGTGACATTTTATTTCTAGGCCTGATGTTTGTTCAAACCCAGTTCGAGGTTGTTTAGATTAAAAAAAAAAAAATTAGTAGCATTCCGGACCCACCTTCGGGTTGGGGCATTATAGAGAAATCCACTCATTCCTGTATCTGATTACACAAAAATCGCGTGTGAGGATCGCTACCCAATGAAATTAAGATATAAATGCAAATTTTAGCATTTATCAAAGCCATGCCACCATCATCCCTACACAGTAGTTGTGGAATCTCACCATATTAGCAGTCTCTGGGCATGCATATCAACAAAAAATTATTATGTAATCTTTTTTAATAAGATATGTCACTGAGGGATTTGATAGAAAATGTAGTCTGATTTTTCAAGAGGATTTGAGGTACCAAATGATATCAGATTTTCATAAAATGAATTCATTGAAAATCTTTTTCAATCAATGAATCTAAATTTGGACAATTCTGATATATGTAGGCGAAGTTATGAACATTTTTGTAACTAAATGTTAGAAAATGACGGTAAACTATAATTTAAAAAAAAAAAAAATTTAACCATGAACCTCTATAAATGGGAGGCATGGACGACCATTAATGTACACTAATTGATTGAATTCTAATTGAAAGAAAGAGTTCTTTTGGGTCTCTCCAAGTGTGGTGAGTCTTGTTTATCTTTTCTTTTAATTCCAATTCAATTTTGCTTTTAATAAGTTTGAATTTTCTTTTGCAATTGGTGGTTCTAGTGAGTGAAAATCTAAGGATCCTTTTAGACTCTTGGAATTATTTGAGTTTGGATTCTCTCCAATTTCATAGCGAATTTGAGATAGATCTTGTAGAATTCTACTTTCGCCAGTATAAAAACATATGTAGGTGTTAAAATCGATCCTATCATTCATCATAATCTTATGACACTAGACACAGTGAGTGCACATTCGCAACATTCACTTGGGAGTAGACATTGCCATGTATGAAGGCATTCTCATGAAACTCATGAGACATAAAACACATTGCAGCATTTCAAAGGGTTTGGAAAAATGTTTGATGAGTTTATGGGTTAATCCCACATTCTACTTCTTCCTCAATGAGTTTGGATCTCAGGTGATTGTAGGGTTGGCCTTGACTATAAGTGACGTAGGCCGTCATCTAAAACCTCTCAAAAATAGGTCTAAAAAATAAAAAAATAAAAAAGAGATACTAATTACACCAAAATCCCATCTAAAGAATTAGTCTAATACCTCTAAAATTTTAGAATATTTCAGTGCCATACTGAGTCATTGTGATTATCTAAAGTATTCACGAGGAAAGGTACGTGTGACAACCTTGAGGAAGGCATCATCATCAAAGATCTCCCTTGTGAGAGATTCATGTGTATCTATCTTATCCCCACCCATAAATGAGGTCTTAACTCTCCTACAGGAAAAATTAAATACCTAGGCAATCAAGTCAACCACCCCCATATAGAGTTACCCACCCACCTAATCAATCTAAATTTGCTTTAATGTCCACCTAACCTTCCAACAATCCCACCAAGTCCCTAATTTCTTCTTCTTCTTCTTTTTCTTCTTTAATGAAGTTAATTCTTTTTTAATGGAGTTCCTCATTTTCAATAGCCGCTTAATGTTTTCTCCTTGTCCCACAACCATGCAAATCATGTCTAGTTACACACTGTTGCGCCCACCACAATCAATGAGATTGTTAATGCTCTGTTGGACGAAGTTTGCCGACCCCTTTCATGAGACCTTTGTTTTTCATCCTTTTAAGCAAAAGTGGATGAAGAGCCATATCCTCCCTTAGATTCAAAGGCTCGTATAGTCAACTTTGAAGCAGTGTGTCTTCAATTGCTTGGCCAGTGAAAAGTTGTTGATACCCATTTTCGACTGGTTTATCAAGCTTCCCTCGGGATCCATCTCTAAGTATAAATAAAAAATTCCGTGATTTTGATCATTAAAATTAGATAATTAAAAAATAATTTTTAAAATAGAATTTTTAAAAAGTAATAGGATTTTAAATTTAGTTTATATATATATATTTAGATTTTTAATTTACAGATAAATAAAAAGAGTATTAAATATTATATCAGGACCTAAATTCCACTCAACTATAAAGGATTAATTGGATGGTCAATTTTATTCTATTTAGATTTTCACATGTCCTAAAGATTATTTGTGAGACAATTGAACACTTCGATTTTTTGTAAAGAAAAATTTAAAATCCACTCATTAGACAAAATGATTGTTAAACCGGTTTTTTTAAGGAGAGTTTAAGACGGACTAACACTCCTGGATATACTCGACACGAATTTTTAGTGAGAGGTGCGCGGCGCCAATTTTTTACGAGCTCCTCTCTTATAAAATTGTCGCTGCGCTGCCCCCGTTGCATCTGCTTCTTCCATTCCCGCCATGGAAGCTTCCGTCAGACTCTTCACCTCAACACCTCAGCTCAATCGCCATCTCTCCCTTTCCATCTTCAAATACAAATCCTACCACTCTCTTGTTCTCTCTTCTCCCAACATTCTCCTCTTTCATAAATCAAAAACCCCTTCCTCTTCGCTTTCTCCCCTCTCCTCTAATTCCTCCTCTAATTCGCTCCCCTTTTCCCAGGCGAATCGCCTCGATTCCCCCGCCCTCTCCACTTCGGGTCCCAAGGGACGCTTTTCCTCCCCCCTCAACCTTCCCACAGATCGAGCCAACGGCTTAGATTTAGAGACTTGGGTGGAGAAAGGGCCCGCTCTGACGGTTGTGCTACTCGGATGGCTCGGAGCCGAGCAGAGGAACCTCAGGAGGTACGCCGAACTGTACAATTCGAAGGGAGTACGGGCGATTTCGTTTGTCGTTGCCGTGAGAGAGGTTATAGGGTTTGATTTGGGGAAGGGAATTGAACGTAGGATTGCAGTGTTGGCAGCGGAGCTGTTGGACTGGTTGTCAGAGTCAGAGAAGGATGGGAGGGAGCGCGGTCTGCTGTTTCACACATTCAGCAATACCGGTTGGCTTGCGTAAGCTCTTGCTTTTTCCGTTGCATTATTACTATTATTATTTTTTTGTTTGGCATTTTCAGTACCTCGTTTAGTGTAGGAGTGGGAACTGTTTGATGATATGCCTCTCGTTGCCTTTAAATTGCCTGTTTGTTCCTCCCTCCTCCGCCCGTTTTTGATAATTCAGTGTTAGTGCTTTGGGCTGCGTTTGGATGAGGGGTAAATTTGTAGGGGGCTGCGTTTGGATGAGGGGTAAGTTTGCAGGGGATACCCTTGACCAAAGGTTACCCTTATGAATACCCTTTGCTGTAAAAAGGATTTTCAAATGTGAGATTGATGGGGTAAAATCTAGGGTTTTTATCCTTACCCTTTGGTTACCAAACGGGGTGAAGAAGGGTTACCCTCCATTTCCCGTGAAACAAAATGCAGACCAGTTTTCGTTCCATGGTGTGGGATCCACTGTCTCCACCATAAGTAAAGGACCCATCTGTACTGGCTTGTGGGAAGATCTGGTCTGGACTAGTCTGGCAAAAAGAAGAAAAACCTCCACTTACCGTTAGATTGAAATTCTGGACTTTTAAAATTCATGGCCTGTACATTGTTTGTCCCAGACTACTAGACTACTCCATCATGGTTGGGCCCTTGACTGTTGGTAGCCCCAGGTGGGCTACACTGGCTAAGAATTCAGTGGCAATGATTAATTTCTGGAGAAATGATAAAATGTCTGACGAGATTAAATCTTTGAAAATAAAAAATTGACGAGGAGACATGGCAGGGTTGGTAGTTACTCAGAAAGGAAAAATTATTAATATATCTTTTGCTTAAGAAATGATCATTTTGGGTTGGTTAGAGAGAGAGAGAGAGAGGTTTTATTGCTGGTTACTACTGTAATCTAATTTATACAATGGAAGTGTTTTAGGTTGTGTTATGGGTGGATTTAAATGGCCGCAGAATGTAGATTCTAGCAAACAAGGATGACTCATTTAGACAGAAGCTTCTTTAGGAATTGGGATGCATTCGTACGACATTGGAGAGAACCAAGATCTAAAAACTACATGGTCTGGTCTCTCTAATACAGCAAATTGTGTTGTAGAAGATACTGTATAATTCATCTGGCTGGAAATGTATTCTTCTGCCAATTGTTTGAAATGACATAGAACTGAAATCAGAGCAAGCATGGTGCAATTTTTCTGCCTCATTCATATGAATTGGTTGAAAATCATATTGATATAATTCGGTTGGAAATGTATCTTGCTTACTTGCCTCAGTGGCGCCATTTTCCTTTGACGTTTATTAATGATAAGAGCAGTTGTAAATGTCTGGCTATTTGCTTGAACCAATTCAAAAGCATTAAAAAAAAAATAAAAATAAAATCAAAAGCATTCAATTTAGCTGAGATCTGAGGCCATGAGACCTACTGTCTTTGGACTTGTATCTACATAGCCTAGACCTTTTCCTTCATACAGTTTTGGGTTCAATATAATTTTTGGACGAACGGAAAGCAACGAATTTTTTATTTTTTTAAAGAGGAGGAAAGAAAAGAAAACTATATGGTGAATATATGTTCTGATTTTTATTATTATTTGTTTGGTGTATACTTAGGTTTCTCAATTGCTTCTATTGAGACTTGGCCATCACCTTGTGCAATTACTAAGAAGACATGAATGATTGTTTTGGTGAGTCTGCAGTTATGGTGCCGTACTTGAGAACCTGCAGCAGAGAGGTGATCTTATCACGAAGATCAAAGGTTGTGTTGTTGACTCTGGAGGAGATCCGGAAATTAACCCACAGGTTTTATTCTAGAGTCTCTCCTCTAATCTTATTATTGATCACCTTTAACTTCATCAACCAAACAGTGTCTTTTAAAATTGACAGACACAAATCAGATTTTCAGGTGACCTTGCATACTACTGTATCTTGTCGGTGTCAATATGAAAATGATGACCTTCATCTACCAATAATCAGTTCTTGAACTAGTGGTTTTTTCACCCTTCAAATGCAAAGACTCATTGTTACCTTAAAAAAGATTGTTTGATGTTGTATGATTGGGTTAGAGAAACGACAAACCAACTTCCAAATTATTTATTTTAGGATCAAAAGCAAGAATATATATATATATATATATATATATATATATATATTGAAATTGGGAGCATATATATATATATATATATATATATTGAAATTGGGAGCATTGTCTCATCATTGATCCAATAGATTCTTGCATTCAGGGAGATGACTGGAACATCAGCAGCTGAAAGCCTGAAATATAGAATGACGGGGGCTCTATCATCTGTGAGGTTGATTTGGAGATGTGGAACCAATCACCCTCCAAACCTAGTGATTAGTGATTGTCTCGTTGAGACTGGAGTATTATTGTACAGTTTGCAACCCCTTCTTTTGTGTCCATCATCTTTTGGATGCAGATATTGTATATTCTTTTTCTTATTCAATAAAATACCATCACTCAAAAATGTGTAAAAATTACATAAATAGATTTCAGATAAGGTTATGGTTTTCTTTCTTCTTCATGTCATTGGCTTTCATGTTAGTAATCCGTGTCACGGAGAGATGTTTTCTCTAACTTCATTTTTTCAAAAGGTTTGGGCAGCAGGTTTTGCCGCTGCCTTGCTGAAAAAGCGGAGCTCTTTAATCTATTCTTCTATGGCCATCGGAGGAAATGCATTAGATGGTGAAAAGAGTAGTACGGATGTGCAAGATTTCAAACCCCCATTTATTGAGATCCTGCTCTTAGGAATTTTGGAGAAGTTCTTTTCGATGCTGCTAAATTTGCCTGATGTAAATCGGTGAGAAATCTCTTCTGTGTGATCAATTTCACCTAACCATGTAGGGAGAGAATCCAATTTTTTCTGTAAATTTTGTTATCCTGTGATAGGGATAGAATATTCATCTTGTCTCTAATATTTCGTGTGGCGTATAGATAGGAAAAAAATGATTTAACACTTAACATGAATGCCTTTGTGCTATTTGTAGGTTTCTTTTGCATGCATAGTTGATAGAAGGGGGTTAAAAGATGGAACAGTGCATTATCAATTTCAAATGTGATAGGGTCATTAGATACCTTTATTATTCCAAAATGCTGAGAACCATCTTTTTGAACCTTCAAGTCAATTTGAAACGTAAATACTTGTCTTGAAGAATTTTTCCTTGAGTTAGTCAATTCTAGGCTGCATCTTTACAAAAATCATCAAAATATTCTTCATCATTGACGAGGTAACACTCAACATGAATGTGCTTTTGGTTTTTGTTATCCTTCAACATACACATTAGATAGTTGAGGATTAAAAGCGGCGATGCATTATAATGTTCGAATGTGATAAGGTTATTAGAAAGCTTAATTATTCCAAATTTCTGAAATAGACATTTTGAAAGAAACTCCAATCTTTTTATTTAATTCACAAAATGCCACATTGTTTTTCTATATTCTGAAAAAAGGCCTAAAATTTTTGTAAGTGCTTTTCAAAAAGCTCTCTTTGTCCCAATTCAACACATGCTACATAGATTTTAATCTATCTTTTAGAGTTGAAGTTTGGCATGGTTGTAGACCTCATTCTACCGCATAAAATGAAGTTAAAACTCTATATTTGCCAAAGTACAGTATTTCAAAGGCATTTGATATTTTTAGCCATTTGAGTTTTCAACTTCATTAGATGGCTAAAAATTTCACATGAGGTTGAATTTTGATAGTTTAGTTAATATAGATGTCACCTTTAGTATGCTCTATTTGGATTTGGCCAAAACTATGTCACTAAAATAATAATAATAATAATAAATCCTCTGTCCCAATTCAACACGTGCTTCTAGGATTTTATCCTATCATTTTCAAAAGTCATAATTTTTATGCCAGTAGACTCCATTATACCCATACAAAATGAAAGTAGACGTCTAGATTTGCCAAAAACAAAAATGTGAAGGCATATGCTATTTCTAGTCATTCAAGTTTTCAACTTCAATCATTAATTTTTGGCTTTGAGATCAGATGGATAAAAGTTTTTTATGTGGTTGAAATTTGATATTTTAACTAATATAGATGTCCACTTCAGTTTTTTTTTGTCAAACATTTGGATGAGTTTGGCAACTATATTCAACTTCAACTTTGAAAATGATGGTTTGAGATCGTATGGTATGTGTTGAATGGACAGGAGGGGTTTTTTTAAAAAAACTTATAAAAATTTTGGGACTTCATTTAGAATGTAGAGAAAACAATGGGGTTTTTTGCAAATTAAGAAAAAAGACTCTGGCTTCTTTCAAAATATCCCTTGCTGAAAATTATATTTATGAACCTTCTAATCAATTTGGAACTTGAGTACTATTCTTGAAGAAAATATCCACGAGTCTAGTCAATTCTAGGCTGAATCTTTGTGAATCATCAAAATACTCTTTGTCACTGATGAGTTGTTGTGTGGGTGGTTTTTCTAACAGGCGATTGACCAAGGTCATCTCCATTCTCTCAAACAACCAGCCTACCTGTCCTCAGCTGTATTTTTATAGCACAGCTGACAAGGTCATTCCAGTTTCTTCAGTTGAGACTTTTATTGAGGTGCAGAAGAAGTCTGGGAGAAAGGTATGGGCTTACAACTTCGGCACATCCCCACATGTTGACCATTTCAGGACCTTCCCTCATTTATATTCGACACAGCTAGACAATTTTTTGAAAGAGTGTATACCTCTGGTGGGCCAAACTAGACCAAATTCTCTCGACTCTGGTGGGCCAAAGTAAGTAGACATACTTCCTGCACACAATTCTTTAGTTTGTCTAGGAAGTTACCAGACAACCCTGCAATCTGTACTGAGTCGTGACCACAGAAAACAGAAGTTCTAGAGAATTATTTCATTTTTTGAAATTGTAAGGGGACTAAGATTTTATCCTCCATCCAGTTAACTTTGATTAGCTTCATGTTCTTAGAGAGTATTTGGTGTCTTGCATGGTTGTTCCTTACAAGTCAAAGTACTTGGGAACATCTCAAGGCTCCATTTGGTACTCTTTATCTCCAAGGCAGGATTTCCTACTTCAGGTCTATTCTAATTTGACAGAAATCTATAATATTACTAATATAATCATGGCAGAGTTACGTCTATGCTTCAGTCCTAGTTGTTGCTTGTCAAGCCATGCCTAGTCTGTAAAAATATTTTTCCTGTTATGCACTTGCTTTTATATTTTCTGTTATAGAAGATGATCAAGTATTCCAATTCATACATTCTATGCAGCTGATCAGGTGCGATTGGTTGCATGGGTCACACATGGTGTATTTTCCTTTTTTTATTTTTTTTGAGTTTTATGAGGTCTAATGAAAAACCAACCAGTGGATGTGAAAGTTTATTAGATGAATATTACAAGTGGACCAAATTTCAGCTCAAAATCCAATCATAGCCACTTCATCTTAGTGGCTGAAATAACAGTCCATCCTCTTTTTCTTAAGGATGCTTGATTGATGATTCTTACCAATAAGATCAAGTTGTTAGGATTAGCATTTTGGGTTGAAATTTGATTCGCTTATAGCTCACCAAGTTAACTTCCAAGCCCAACTATTGGTTTTTCATTTCGTTGTACAAAAGTTACAAAAAGGAAAATGGCATCCATCCCCCCTCATATACACCTACTTCCAAGGAATTTGATTCATACCCAATTTGATCCTAATCCTAGTTATACTGTCCATTGATCTAACTTATTTAGTTTTGACCCATTTTCAATGTGGGATAAGTTGAATTTTTTGGGACCTTATAAAACGGAGCTTTATTTATTTGTCCATGATGATTTTTATGAACTCCCTATCCAAGCAATTCTCTTTCCAACCAACCCATTTGGATTCCAAAGTTGTGTGCATGAAAGTTTCTGCTGCTGTGGGAGGTTTGGGCATATGCCCCCTTCGACATGCTGGGGTGGAGGTTATGGTCACAATGGTGATGGTAGTGAAATTTCAAGAGCTAACAGTTTGACTTTTGAGCATTGAATTTGATTAATTAGATAAATATTTATACTATTAGAACTTCATTTACAGTGGAGATGATTTGGAAGATATTTTTTTTTTTTCATATCAGATTTGAATCCAAGGTTTAAGATAATGGAGCAAATGGTTTTGATTGATAATTGAATGAAGTCCACCAAGAGGCTGTATTCTGCCTGAGTGCACTATACAAACCAGTAGTCTTGTGCCTAGACGTGTGCTTTAAGCTCAAGGATCTGTTTCTTCCATATTTTCACTGTGCCATGACTACTATGTATATAATGCATTTGGTAGCTCCTTTGCCATATTTTCTGTTCTGCAAGCTGATTACAACTTGGCCTTTTGCCTTGTGCCTTGACTGCAACCTACGCCTTAATTGCCAATTGCCATGGTTGGCATCCTAGATGAAATTATAAGATCACATCTGTTTTATACTCCTTCCAATTTAGTTGTCTCATATGCATTTTGGGACTGCTCCAAAATAGTTGTCTCATATGTATTTTGAAATTATAGGATGTTGGAGAGAAGTTCATAAACCTTTTGAGAACCCTTCTTTAAAAAAATCAAAA
This sequence comes from Chimonanthus praecox, assembly GCA_022113865.1. Lineage (NCBI taxonomy): Eukaryota > Viridiplantae > Streptophyta > Magnoliopsida > Laurales > Calycanthaceae > Chimonanthus > Chimonanthus praecox. Next base: position 43,315,066 of record CM039095.1, read on the forward strand.
TTTTAAAAAGAGACAATTAAAATAGGACAGAGGGAGAATTTTATTTTGCATCTTGTTTTTTGTAGTATCTTATGTGGGTTCCAGAAATGATCAAAAGCCTACTGCTTGGTTGTCCCCCCATTCTCTCCGCTCTCATCTCTCTCTTCTTTCATCTCTCCCTCTCTCTCGTCTTTGTCCTACAAATGCTCTTGTTCAAGTTTCATGGTGAGCCTTTGCACACTTCAACAATGATTTTTTTTTTTTTAAAAAAAAAGCTCTTTACACTATCAAAGTAGAATTGGATTTGGAAACTGAGGAATTCGAAATGTTGCTAGCACGGGATTTGGCGAGGGACGAAGAGGCTTTAATTTTATTTTTTTTGTGCAACTTGATGTAGCATCTTCTTGTTGTATTATTTTCAAGGGGTTGAATAATTGAAATATCAAATTTGGTGAGAAATGAATTTCAGCCAAGATGGGCTAAAACAGAAATTCAGAAAATATTGGGGTCTTGAAGAAAATAAGCTTGATAGAGTTCTTACCTCTCGCATTTAGTAATGTGGGCAGTTTATGAAATCCTTAATAAACGTGGATTTGTCAAGGCGAAAATGAGTCGTAAGAGCTCCATAGCTTGAGCCTTCTTAATTTGTATCTTTTCCTTGAAAAGTCTTTCATTGAAATCTAATTTTCGATTATAGTATATTTTTCCAACAAAATCAACACATATACATTTAGTTCTATTTTAATTCATCGTATAAGTTTTGAAACCAATTTATTGGCATGCGTGACAACTTGTCTACTTGATGTACAAACGTCACATATGCAAGCAGTATCTGCAGTGTAGCCCACTTCAAAAGAAAGCCCCTTGAATCATAACTATGCACTTAAAAGAATTTTTTTCCCATGATAGACTTGAGATCACCATGCGAAGAAGATTGTTGATTAGGTCAGGGGTGTAGAAATCCCTGTGGACTAATTTCATAGAACCAGATTATGTATTACAATCTTTCCTTCTTGCGTGTTCGTATAAGAACATTACTTTCACGTCAAAGGATTAGATCTATAACATTATAGCCCAACCAAGTTTCTATTGGCGATGCTGTGAATGTGCCCCAATGTTATTGCATATGGAACTTATTTACCAAATTCATTGATCTGAACTTTCCTATTCAGTCATTTGACCATATACAAGATGGCAATGGACGTCATCATCATTGTCGTAAAGACCACATTTAAATCTATCTAGAGCGACTTACCCAAGAGCCTATATATATATATATATTTTTTTTTAAAAAAACCTCATTCAATCGAGCTGAATAACATTGTTTGCGGGGAGAGACGAAGGAAGAGAGATGGAGAGCGGAGGCAGAATAGGAGAGATGAAAGAAGAGAGAAAGAGGATCCAGAAATTCCCAGCCTTGGAACTCGGTAAACAGAAAACAGGTGTTTCATGAAACGAGGAGGGGTAGATTTAGAAAATAAATCAAAAGTCAAAACAGGGGTGTGTGATAAAAGAAATTGGGGGTGTCTACCCATCGTATGTTCATATATATCTATTTTCTTGTCAATAAAGCTCACATCATCTAGCTAAAATTTCGTCTATTTGAGGTTAATAAACTTTTCGAGTTTTACTTCTCTATACAATCTACCATACACTATATCATCCGGCATCCCACTCTCTATCATGGCTTTTCTTATCCCTTCCATTCATATTTTAAGTAGTCTCTCTTTTTTGTGTCTATGAATTTTAATTTTTTCTCTATATATTTTTTGAAATGACTCATATATTAATAGATAAAAAGGTACCAGAGATATAAATACATAGAGAAAACAGATATAGCAACAACAGAAAATGAAACCACCCACAGAAGAGTCACAAGTGTAGCCACATTTTTTCTAGATATGTAAAATGTTCGACATAAAAATATTGTGCTCATCTCTTCTCTCCTATTTATATCTTCAAATCACATCAATGAGTCTCTCGGTTTATCCTCTATTGTGATAATTTTTAAGTTGTCCTTTATTTAATCATTTTTAATTTTATCTTTTAAAATTAAATCAGTCCTTTAACATAACATGTGTATCTATGTTACTTTCATTTTGTATATATATATTTTTTTCATAATCTGATACAGCTGATAAGTTATGATAGTGAAAGGAAGCATTAACAGATGTTCGGTTTTTTGCCAGAGGATCAAGTTAATGGAAAAGGAGTCATTTATTCACTCTTGTCTATTTTGTTGAAGACATTGAATGGTACATTGGAGTAGGGACAACGGGGGTATTTGTTTCAAGATCTAACAGGACATATCCAATGTTGGGTATCTTAATTAGTTGGGCTTCCATATCTTGTAATGGGAAGTTTTCAGTTCAATACCTGACAATATTAATTGGGGGTATACTGTGTGGGTGTAAAGCATCCCCTGAGGGTTTTTGAGTGGCTTAAAGGGGCTAAAAGCGTTGATTGGTCACGAGTTTTCCTCCAGTCTAAAAAAAAAAAAATCTAGCAGCACTCCACGTAAAAGGAGATGACCTCAATGGCTAGCCCACACTTTTAAATTCTAATGAGCATGATACCAGTTTTAATGGCTACAAGAAAATAGTAGTTTATGCAGTCAATGCCGGTCTTAGTGATGGATGGAATGGATCAATGGAACCTAAGGTACAAAATTGTTAAAGATACGCATACAGCGCCAGCTTCATTTATATATGTAAAATCCATTCATACTGTATTTATATATCTATTGTAGAATGCAGAAAAAACTATGAGCCTATGAGGATTTTGTCAAGAAAATATTTTTGGAAAATGGCTTAGAATTTGTTTTCTAATTCAAAACATTTATTATATTTACATATTATTAATCTATGGAAGGAAAATTTGGTTGGTTGATAAATGAGTTATGATCGGTGAGTATTAGATTGGATTCACTATTATTAAATAAGATAAGTGGGTCAACTCATTTAAATTTCATTAGATATTTAAGTTGGATCAATCTATTTAATAAATGAATTCTCTTAGCTATAGGTTGAATTGATTCATTTGTGATATTTAGCGATTTAATTGGGGTACTTATTTTCAATGGGGAGATTACACATCTGACCTATGATAGGTCTCACATGGATTATCATAGTTAGGTTAAAGGTTTGGTTAACCGATCTAAGCTTGGTCTGCTACTTGGATTGGTCTACTTCATTTTATAAAGATTTAGGTCATTTACAAATTAGATCAACTAATTTATGATTGTTTGATCTAAAGGGGTTGAAGTGATGCCTAAGAATCTGCTTCAGGAAGTGGGAGTTTTAAGTTCGATTTCCACTCCACTCCACTCCACTCCACCGCCATTCATCTTGGATGGCTATAACAAGTCTGATGACCAAGAAGAACAACAATGTCTGATCACAAACATATGGACCTTCAATTAACTCATATCTTACACAAGTACGCAATTAGTAGCAGAAGAACAACAAAGCCACATTACCCATTTCTCACATCCTTCCTTTGATATATACATATAGACCTCCTCAACTCATACACACCGACCTTTTTCAAGCCCAAACTTCTATAAACATTATGATAAACAAAAAGACTTCTGAGTATTTATAAACCCATCTTAACATAGAAAGTAGTCTGTCTATTTCATGTAGTAATACCAGAATGAGTTTCTGGTTTTCGTGCAAAACTTGCAACATGGTATTGTGATGCATACTTGTAAGATGGGCCTTCCATTGCGGTTACAGGAGGTTCATTCAGAAATGCCCAGTTGCTCCTTGTCCACCTGCCAGTCACAAATGAATTTGAGTAAGGGTACTTAAGGAGGGATTGAATCTAAAATGGATCTTTTTCAGTTTATCTTCTAAAAGAAATCGACAAAGTGGTCTTCTGTTGTGTTGATGTCATGTATTTTGTGGTGATTTAGGTCATACTAGACACTGAGCCCCAATTAGAGGTTCTTAGGAGCTTGGTCTTTGAGCCCTTGAGCTAGGGGGTTGAAGTGGCGAAGCACCCCTTCTAATTGGAGGAGTTGTAAGGGTATTTTTGTAATTTTGTATTTGGTGCAGTTTATATGTGGTATCTTTGAGAGATTTTTAAGGTATTTATCTATATTCCGAGAAGCGAGATGAAGAGAGTATTATAACTCTTTTTTCGAAGATAGTGAAATCGCATCCATCTCACTGTGGAAGTAGGCACATTGCCGAACTATATAATTGTTTGTGTGTTTGCTATGCTGTACAATGTTTATTTTTCCACTGTTCTACCAAATGAGGCAGATGGTTGCAAGAAGCTGAAAAAGCACCTTATACAAGCCAACTTCTACAGACAAGATACCCTGCAAATTGTTCCTATACTAATTTAATTGAACCTTACAATACTCTTAAAAAAAAAGAAAATTTCAAGAAAAAGACTTACTGTTCCTGTTGAAAAATAAAATTTTAATTTTTTACTCATATCCAAATCCCTAATTATCTTTTGGGAAAAAGAAAGCAGTTTAGAGAGAGAGAGAGAGAGAGAGAGAGAGAGAGATTGGTTTGACATTGGCCATTGGAATTGTTAGGGAGGGTAGGGTTTAGACTGTAGAGAGATGGTGCTATGTTTTTACTGTATTAGCCTTGGAGTTTTGAGGGGTTGTTTCTTTTTGTTCATGCTCTTACCAATCGTTTGTCTTTCTGAGCATCTCCAAGTCCGTTTTCGAATTGTTCGTCAGGAAATTCTCCCTTTCACCTGTCGATGGCAAGGATCTTGATCTCTGTAGCTCTGCTCCTGATCCTTGGTGTAAGGTATCCTGTAAGTGATGATACAAACTGCCAAATAAGATCATAAACTTTAAGCTGTCTCAGGCCCTGTATGGTGTTTATGGTTGGTGTTAGGGAGAAAATCACATTCTCAACCACTCACGGACAACAATATTAAAAAAAAAAAAAAAAAGTAATCAAGAAGTTGAAGCAAATCACAATACAAAGATTTATGTGGTTTTCTTTTAGTATATTCATAGGATTCTAACTGATCCATTATGATGATCAGGCTCTACAGAGCCTAACAGCTCGAACAAGCACATTTCTCTAGAATTTTCCACTCCTTGATAGGCTGGAATTTTACAAGAAGTAGAACTCAGAATTGGAAAATTCCAATTTCAATTGCTAAGACCCAATTTCAACTATGCCCCATGTCACAATTCTAGAATTAACATTGAATGGGATTTGATAATAACTCCAATTTTAATCCTAATTGCTGCTAAAGAAGGGCCCAAGTGTTTTCATGAATGAATCACTGCAAACAATAAACTTAAAATGTATTGTAAAGATAAGATCTACCCATTTATATCTGTCTATCAGATTTGCTGATCTGTGATGTTTTCACATATCTACCATTAAGAGTAGTCAAGGCTACGAGAATTCATGCCTAGTGGACACTGAAAACCCCACATACTGTACCCATTTGAGATCCTTATACTGAAGGGTGACAAATTTTTTAAAGATCGATTATCATCTCAGAGTTTCTTCAATCCATTACAGTGGAGAAAGAATGTTGAAAATCTTGAAATCCTAGCACCTTATTCATTTTTGTTCACCGTGTGTTATCAAATGTATTAAATTTGAATCAAGTGACAAAAGTCTCACATCAGTTAATTTGAAAAACCAACGACTATATATAATATTTGAAGCACCTTCTCTCTACGGCTAACTTTTGGGAGTGGTATTAGAGCAGATTCCGTATGCAGCTATAGGGTCTAACTGCACGTGAAGACATTCCTGAAATTTTCAAATGCAGCTGTAGGGTGTAGCTGTACGTGAGAGCGGGTATGAACTGACGAAAGTCCCATATCGGTTAATTTGAAAAACCAATGACTCCATATAACACTTGAGATATTTTTCTCTCAACGATTAACTTTTGAGAGTGAGATTTACCTCAAGAATGTCATTCATGAGTAAGCTTGTATGAGATTCACATTGATTTATTGGAGGCGATCGACACTAATCCCACATCTATACTATTTCCACTTTCGATAGAATTGCTATGAAGCTCAGCCATGTGAAATAAAAGGTAGTAAAATTCTCAACAATATTTGACCTGACTGTTTTCCAGCAAATTGGGAATGGCTCTGAGGTGTTCTTCCTCTGTTCTCTTCCTTGATTTCCAATAAGCCTCGATCTCTCCTTTGGTGAAGGATCTGTTCCTCTGATAATTCACTGAAAGACCCAGTATCAGAACAAAGCTCAAAGAAGCATATAAAAACCAATCAAAACCATGTGGGTTGGTGTAATTACCAGCTTTTGGATCTGAAACGTGTGAACCCCATCCTGCCATTAGAGAACCCATTTGCAGAATCTTATGTCTTTCAACCTGAAAGCAAAAATTAACTAAAACATTAAGACTGTATAAGAGTAGTTGTAAACAGAGATTTGATGTAGGAAGTGTGACTTCTCAACTACTTGTTCTTATCCTCGAAAGAAAATGAAATCTTTACTGTTGTTAGTGCTTGGTTGGAAGAATTCCATTAGTTCTTTGGATATTTATTTCTACAGGAAGGTTTAAGGTGGCATTGACATAGGAAAAATAGCCATGATGTGTGGATCTCTTGTTGGATTCATCTCTATTTGATTTGTCTCAATTGACGACTTCTGTTTGTTACTTTAGTGACTAATTTTATATTTTGTTGATAAATAGAAAATTGAGAAAATGTTTTGGAAGATGATATTCCAATCAGCTCAAATATGTATTTAAATTATTGATTATCATATTAGGAAACTGTGATTTGATAATATTCTTGACGTAAAATTTATTTTAAAAAACTAAATATTGAGAGAAGAATATCTCAAGTATTATTTGGAGCCATTAGTTTATCAAATTAGACAATGTGAGACTCTCTTCTCACTTCACAATTTATGATGAGAAAGATCTATTTCTTCTTTTACTAAATGATTTAGGAAAATCTTAGATCATAAGCATGAATTCTTAGAAAGGTTTATATCTTCAAAATAAAACTAATTAAAATAAGAAAAAAATATATTATCATTGAAAAAGTTGAAAAATTATTTCAAAAATTTAAATATGTAGTAAGTCATTATGTATAGAAAAATGTTATTGTGGATAATGGTGGTGGCGAACTTGTCTGTAGCTTTATTTTATTTTATTTGGTAGTGGCAGATGTTTCTCGAACAGATAAGGATAAGATATCTGGTATCAGCAAATAGATCCTAATCCTCAGATCAAATAAATGTACTATCTGTTTACTGCTGACCCACATGGGAGAAAAGTAAACAAAGTTAAAGGAGGATGATGAGGGTCCCCATTCACATCAGAATGAGTAAAAGACCAGCAAAGATTCATTGGATGAAGAAGGATTCATAGCACTTGTACAGATTTTTTTTTTTTTTAATAAAGATTCAAATAGTGGAGAATTCTAATAAAATAAAATAAATAGAAGGCACAACAGTCCAAGAAAAAGCAAAAAGCCCACAATTCAGATCTAGCCAAACATGAAAGCCCCAAACAAGAAGGCCAACGAAGCCCTCATCCCGGGCAAGTACCCTGTAGATTTATATGGATTCAAATAGGGCTGAAACTCGGGTTAAGTTGTGTTTCAATAAATTCAACTTAAATTATGTTAAAATTTATTGAATTTGATCCAATTCAACTTGAATTGCCGACTCGAGTTACTAAACCTCACCCAACTCGAATTTCTGACCTGATTCAATGAAAGCGTTGTTTTAAAAGCAACTCAATCCTACCCAAATTTCATATGGATTTTATTTTCTCAACCCAATTTGACCTGAGATATACAAATACATAATCCAAATCCATTGATTTTTTGGGCCGAATCATACAGGCCGAATTAAAATCCGACCCAAGTTTCACCCCTACATCCAAATGAATAACTGCAGTAAAAAGAAGTAATAAGGCCTGTAAAATACAATCATTATTATTATTACTATTTAATAAAATTCTATTTATTTATTCAACTTTTATCATAATTTATCATACTATACCAGCTAATCACTTTACTATCTCAACAGTGATCGCCAATAATTGACATCACCTTACAAAGAAGGCAGTGGAGGCTGGGGCCTTCAGTGGTGACGAGATACGGACAAGGTGGCTCTATCCTTATGCCTTGATGGGCTACATTGCATATATATCTTTAATCTGAAACTTTTGATGGGCAATGGAGACTCCCGTCCTCTATTTGCTGATGCTATCATTGGTATGATCTTACTAGATTCATTGCTCTATGATGCTGTCCAAGCTTAAGGCTGAAATTCGGGTGAGCTTGGTCGAATTTTAATAAATCCAACCCAACTTATATAGAAAATTATTGAGTCTAACTTGACCTGATTTGACTCGAGTTGTTGGTCCGACCTGACCTGAGTTGCTTGTTCAACAGCTCAACCAGTTTTTAAAACAAATTTGGAGAAAAAGATTAGTAGTGAGGGTTTATATTTTCTGAAACTCAAATCGGATCGGATCAATTTGGGTCAGGTTGAGTTGATTTTAAATTTTTAAGTCCAACCCAACTCGAATTCCATAAGGGTTTTTTTTTCTCTAACCCGACCCGGACCTAAGTTTACAAATACATAACTCAGGATTTCTCAGATCCAATGGTAAAGTGGAGTCCATTGATAAGTACAAAATAAAAGAAAGCCTCTTGTTGATGAAAAAAAAAAAAAAAAACCTTACAAAATTCTTGAGCTTTCCCCTTCTTGAATGAAATTTTGCTAACCTTCATTAAAAAATTTAAAAATAATAATAATTTTACTCAATATTTATAGTCATTTCATTCAAACTAAATAAAATAGATAGTTGGAGTGGAGCTTCCAGCCAACTATCAAATAAATAAAGATGTTATGAATGAATTTTTTTATAATTAAAATGTCATTAATTTCATTTTATTTTAATAATGTTAGCATTAGTTGGTAAAGTAATATAAATTACTATAATTAAAAATAAGCTAACACTCTAGTATCATATATTCGAGTTATGAATTCTCTTGACTCAATTTTAATTTCATTAAAATATGTTAATTTATTAAATACGAGTAAACTAGAGACTTGTTCATATACGAATAGCATGACCTAATTTTATTTAAATATTTTTATCCATTTTTTTTGAAAAAGGTGTCCAGGGTCTTTTAGAGCACCTAACTAATCTTCGTGGCATGTTCAAGCCTCCCTATCCACCCACATTGAGTAACTCCAACTCAGGACTCTCGCTTCTTAAGGCAGATTACTGGCCATCACTCAAATCCCTTTAGGTTTTATCCATTTGATTTAGTAAATAAAATTGACAACTGATACATAGATTCATTTTAAGTGTGCATTTTGTTTAGTTTAAATTAGCAGATGGCCAAGAATCCATCTCTTAAAGTGGGAGGTCTTGAGCTCATTTCCCGCTCCCTCAAAGGGCCACTCCCATAGTTTTATCCGATATATAGATAGAGAGGTTTGCACATGTCCCAAGAATTAGTCATGTGCTCTAAAAGATCTGAACACCTTGGTCTTAAAAAAATAAAATTGACCGTCTAAGTTATCCATTCAGCTAAAATATGCCTAAGGAGTGGTCTCCAAACCAAAGTATAGACCCATTGAAGGTTTATCTAAATTCGAAGTAAGCCAACTACCATTTTACTTATGAAGAGACAAACCTTATAAGCTCATCTGGGATTGAGCAGGACTCATTTGGGTGCCCAAAACTATTCTCCTAATTTGAAATTTAACTGGGCCAAGCTTGGTTCACTTCGAGCCCAAACTTGAGCCTGAATTTGTAAAAAAAAAGGAGGAAAAGTTGAAGAAAAGTTTTGTTTTGTTTATATATGAAATAACACGTATTAAATGCATTTTTATTTAATATGAATTATATTTCTAGGATTTGATAATTGTACCCAAGTTAAGCCAGTTTGAGCTATAGATAAGCCTGGGTACATAATTAGGTTGAAAATGTGGCCCAGAATGAAAATGTACAAATTGGACCAGGAACATTTCAGGGAAAAGTCGAACTGGGCTCAGACTAGGACGTATGTTTTGTATTTACATATTGGGCCAGGTCCAGTCCTATAGTTACCGATTGAGCCTGGTTGCGCCCAGGCCTAGAGCCTGGCTTGGGTCTGTCCAAGCTGTAGCCCTGCATGAAAATATTCCATCCATGTATTGATTGGGCCCACATGGACCTACCCAAATATAAGGTTACAAACCTACAAGTCAATCACACTAAACTGGTTATAGACTCGTCACAAATCTTTAATAAATCCGAAATCGAACTTAATCACAGGTGTTTGGTTAGAACTGATTTTTAATTTGACTTCCAAATAAGGGTTAGCTTGGATTGAAAATTCATATTTTATGAAATAATCAACTCTAAGTTTTTGAGCTTTCTTAAATTCATACTGAGATTTGGACTTCCAATCTTGTAAGCGCATTTAAGACACTGGGCCCTGCGTGGCTGCCCACTTTTGAATTTGGACCTTCTATTGCACTCCTAAACGTGAGCTTGAATCGAGCCTGGATGAGCCCAAGCATGATTTTCTTCGGTTTCTCGTGCAGGTTTGGGCTAGGCCCAACTCAAGTTGCACAGCAACCTTAATCGTTATCCAAAGGTTCCATCAAAACCTTAAATAGTTATCTAACTGGGCCTGCTGAATGCTTTAGCAATGGGATCCTAGAGTTGGGCTAGTTTTGGGTCTTTTTGTTGTGGGCCTGATTCTATTGTGGGCTGTTTGTTCTTCTGTTTTTTTGTTTGGCTGGTTGAGTTTTTTTTGAGGATTTCTTTGGACCAGCATTTTTGGGTCACATTTTGTGATTTCTTTTTCCTAGCTCGGGCTGTGGGCTTGATTCTGTACATTTTTGGGACTATCCCCTCATTTTTGAATGAATACTAACCTTGCATTAAGAAAAAAAAATCTAAGTGAACACATGGTACCATTCAAATAAATCAAAATGGATCTATGAATTCGTTCTTTCAAAATTTATATAAACGGACTAAATGAGCTGTCCAAATTCAAAAGGATGACCATCTAAATAGTCCACTCAAATCCAAATAAACTCAACGGTAACTCCTTTGCACTCAAAACGAGCATCCATCGTATCCAAATAGATTATTAAAGAGTTTTGCCTACCTTTACCGAGGGGGTAACCTTTTTTTTTTTTATTTATAACCAAGGCGTCTAGGTCTATCAGAGTGATTAATTTTTAAAGTATGTGTAAGTTTCTCTACTCACACATAAAGGATAACTTTAGAGAGAGTGAGCCTTTAGGATAGAGTGAGAATCAAACTTATAACTTTCATTTTCTTAAACGGATTTCTGACCATTATTCTAACCGTTTTGAGTTATTTGAGGAATAAACTTGAATGGTCGTAAATGTCTATCTCGAAAAAGAAAGAGGACTTGAGTATTAACTTTTAAGCTCGAATGCTAATTTAACTATGGATTTGCACCTTCTCGACAAGGCGGGGATGGGCAGTAAATTTGATTTGAATATAATGACATACATTTTGATTTATTTATTCAATTTATTAGATATCTTAGTTTTAATGTATTTAATTGTTATTGAGGTGTGGCCGAATTTGCAACACGTTGAGTGGTATTCAAAAGGAAAAGATTAATTCATAAATCGGCTCGTATTGTGGAAAACGTCCATGAACAATAGTAGATGATTAATTCAAAGAGATTAAATGATGGTCACAAACCATTTCAAGAAGTGAGAATCTTGAGTTTCATTCCCACTTCACTCTAAAGAACCACTCTATGTAGAGTTAGCCGATGCGTGTGAGTAGGGAGGTTTACATATGCCTCGAAAATTAATCGGGTGCTCTAAAACGCCTGAAAACCTTGGTAAAAAAAACAGTTCAGATATATTATTTTTAAAATTAAAAAATATTTAAAAATGTATAGTGCTAATATGAGAAATATTGCCATATTCATGAAATAAAACATGTGAACAGTTCAGATTCACCATTCGATAGGCCCAGGTAAAAAATCTATATGACTTCGATCTGTCCTCAATATCATTTAATAAATAAATGGAATAATTTATTTAAAATATTCAAAAACTTTAACGACACATGTTGTGTCTTGATCGATAGCAAGACACACTTTAAAAATGGAATTTAGAGTCCAAAACTCTACGTTGTTGGGTCTGGTGTAAAGAGAATCATATGAGTAACTTATGTATGAAGTCTCACCTTCATCTAATGATCTTATACTTTGATTTTAAACTTTTAAAAATCAATGACCGAGATTATATAACTTGAATCGTCACTTGACAGTGAAACTTTAAATACTCTATATTCATATACCCATGAAATAAACCTAAATTTATAGGACACACATTCCATCTAATAACATCTCTTATAATGTATCTATTTGGTCTAACTCTTAAATATTTTCCAACTTAGATTGATTTACGTAATTGAGATCAGAGTGCTCTAGAGTGTAGTGTACTAGACTCTCTTGAAATTCTTTTTTATTTTGAACGAATTAGGTAAGTGTCATTCAAAAAATAGGGGATATTCCTCAAAACAAATGCAAGGAAACAGTCCACAGTCCGAGCCAAGGCAAAAAGAAAAAGAAAATGAAAAATGCCCATATCTCGGGCCAAGTAGAGACAAACAAAAGATCCAGCAAAGCCCAGCCGAAACAAAGTCCAGCTGTAAGGCCCAGCTAAGATAGATCCCACGTGCATGATCCCACGTGTACCCCACGAGACCAATGGCATCGCCTAGCGTGACTGATCCCACGAAAGCCCCGTGTGCTCACTTTGTTTTGGAGTCGACGTTTTCTATTATCTGACTTCTGTCCGTGGACAGAGTTACGGTGACAAAAGCTTAAAAATTGTCATGCTGTATCCATGTGACTCCAGTATTTTAATTGTAAAACTGTTAAAAAAATTGAATTAACAGTAATTTTTAGAGTAATTTTTTTTAATTTACATGTGAAAAACCATGGGAAATCCAATGTAAGACCTTCACAGGTAATATTCCCTATCTTTAGAACACACCAGGTGATGCTATAGGGGTTCGAATTTGATACCTCCCGCTTTTGAAGTGGGAGATTACGATATTCAAAATTTTGAGAAAGAATTTTAAATTTGGTGGAAATTGATAACTTTTGTACAAAATCTGTGATTTCGTTCATCTGAAATTATTATTATTTTTTAAATTGAGTTTTTAAAATTCTAAAAGTCATCAAAGTTCTAGATTTCCAATTTCTTTTGAAAAGATGTTATTTTTAAATTTTTAAAAGCTGTCTTCTTGTATTATGACATTTTTTAAGATATTTTTTATACATGGTGTTGGGTTTTCTATATCTATGGCCCACCAATAATATGTTTTAGTTTATTATGCTTAAATATTTAATTCACTTAAAAACTTGATTAAAATAATTAAATCATATTTTTAAAGAAAATAAAGTTTATGATTAAAGATAAATTTAGAGATAAAAATGTGAAGTGTTAAAAGAAATATCACTGAATGGAGTTTATTAATTATTATTATAATGACATATTAATATCTTGTTATTTTTTATTCATTTTCTGTTGTAATATATTTTATAAATGATAAATGGAATTTTTTCCTTGTATGATTTTATAGCTTTTGTATTATATGGTTTTATTAGGTGGACACATAAAATGTTAGCTTTTTTTTTTTTTAAATTTTAGTGCTTATATTTTTTCAAATTTTAATTTAATTGAGGGCCCAAATAATATTTCATTTTGGTAGTTGTGGTCACATGCAAATCATTTGACCTTAATGACTATGCTATGAACATGATATGAAGTGTTGTTAAACTCGTATCATTTATGTTCGAAAATAAATTTAATACAATTTTTTAAATTCTAAGATCTTTAGAATTTTTTTAAAAAAATTCATTGTTTAATTCTTAATCGAATCAAATAAAGAATTTTAACAGTTGGAATTCATTTCATTCTAGAATTTATTAGAATTTTAAATTCTAGAATTCAAAGTTCTAAAAATTACAGAGAAGATTTCTACCAAACAACCCATAAACCCATGTGATCAAAATACTTTGAAATTAATTAGCATTTCACCCTTAATTTTGAATTATTTATACTTAATGATTAAAACAGATTTTTAATCTAAAATTGTAATTTTAGAATATTCTACTAAAAATAGTTTCATTTGCAATGCTAAAGTAAGCACTTCACCGTCCCTTTTTTTTTTTTTCAGCTTAGATTAAACCATTCAACATAATTAAAATAGTAACTAATATTTATTATATAAATGATTTTAATTGATGTAATAGACAAAATTAAATTTGACGAATGCAAAAGTACAACACGTACGCATGGTTTGGCTTTTGGATCTTATATTAAATTAAGATGGAATAATTATGTCACATTTAGACACTCGGAAAATTTGTTACCAGACACCAGATTTCAAAATTTTTGGTGAAATTACTGTTTTGCCCTCCCACTTTTGATCCTTCTAACGATTCTTTAGTTTATTTTTAGATCATTCCAATGATTATAATCGTTGAAAGTATGAATGCTAATGTATTATTTAAATAATAAAATTTTATTTAAAATTTTAAAGTTATTTTTTAAGCTCTGTGTATTTTCAAAATTTCTCAAATTGAATATCCGGACTAATTACGATAGCCTGATGAAAATACTTTAAGAATTTAAGGTCTTTTTGACACTCCCAAATGCTTAAAACACAGTGTTTTACAAATAAGGATATCCCTCGGCTGTGAAAACACATTTGGGAGTGTCAAAAGACCTTAAAGTCTTAAATTATTTTTATCAGGTTATCGTAATTAGTCCGGATATTCAATTTGAGAAATTTTAGAAATACACAGTGCTTAAAAAATAATTTTCTATGTTTTAAAGAAGATTTTATTATAACATCGGCAACATAGATAGTTATTTTTTAAGCACTATGTATTTCTAAAATTTCTCAAATTGAATATCTGGATTAATTACGATAACCTGATAAAAATATTTTAAGACTTAAAGGTCTTTTGACACTCCCAAATGTGTTTTCAGCATAGCTGAGGGATACCCTTATTTGTAAAACTTAGTCCGGATATTTAATTTGAGAAATTTTAAAAATACACAGTGCTTAAAAAATAACTTTAAAGTTTTAAATGAAATTTTATTATTTAAATAATATGTTACTGTAGCATATTGGCATTCATTCAAATCCGTTTGAAAACAAGAGGGCAAACGATAATTTCACTGAAAAATTTGAAAACTAGTGTCTGGTAACAAATTTTTCGGGTGTGTAAATGTGTTGCCATAATTATATATCAATTTATATTATACAAGATATTTGGCCTATTTTAACTTTTTATTATAATTTTTTTAAAGTTAGCTAAACAACCAAAATAGTAAAAGAAATCTTAAATATTTTTTCTTAGAGCTTTTAAGGAATTTTAGATGAACGGAAATTATTCAGCTAACATAAAAAGGTGCTAAGAATCAAAAGAAAATATTTAGGACTCCTAAAAGATGTTCTAAATTTATATTTCACCTCACTTTTTTTTCTAGGATAATTTTCATTTTCATTTTTGTTTTTAACTTTGAATGAAGCATATTAGAGAGTTAGAGTTTAATAGAGATGTTAGTTCCATTTTGTTCATGTTTTTCAAGAATTTCATGAAATTGATTTTTTTTTTTTTAAATTATTGAATAATAATGAAAGATAAGGCTATATGCATTTAGATCTAACTATTTAAAGCGACAAGATACTGTTGTAGGTGTGATGTTAATTTACATCTAACTATAACTTTTTTTTATTTCTTTAGTGCATCGTCTATCATTGGATTGATAATTAGTCTTTACTCGAAGTGGGTGGATTGAGAGGTTTATATATGCTCTAAGGATTAGTTAGGTGGGACGCTTGGATACCTTGTTCTTAAAAAATAAAATCATTGGATTGATTATGGGATAACGATTCTCCCACGGGAGATTTGTATAACTAGACACGGGAATTAGTGGATTTCCGATTTTACCCTTCGCATGAACAGTAAAATCAGACATTTCACCTCGGCTAGGTAAAATTTACAGTTCATGCAAATTTTCCGCTAGCCGATTTCCTATTCATGTGAATCTTGATTAGCTGATTTACTGATCATGTGAATTTCGGTGAGTCGATCTACTGTTCATGCGAAGTGTTGGTGAGACGATTTTACTCTTCATGCGAAGGGTAAAATCGAGAATTCACTAATTCCTGTGTCTGATTACACAAAAAGCCGTGGGAAGATCACTACCCTTGGTTATGATAGATAAACATATTCATTCAATAATTTATTTTTTGTATTAAAAATTTTAAGAGTTAATAGCAGGGGTTTTAATATTGACTGATACATATCGTATAGGTCGATATTTGCCGATATCATATCGGGTGATAACCGATATAGATGATTTTAATTAAAAGAAATAAAAGAGAGATTTCTCAACGGATACCGATATTCCAACCTCTCATTAATATGATTCAATCATTCTTATTTTTAGACAGTTTGATATCTTTTATTCTAATCTATATAACTTTTATAGCATCCAAGCTTTGAAGAATAAATGTTTGTTAAATCTCTCTTTGCTACAAAGTTGTCAACGCGTGTTTATTTGGAATTTAGATACATCCATCACATTGCACTTGGTTCGGCCATGAGCAAAAGACCATGAGCACTCTAGAGGACTACAAGTATTAAGAGGTGAAACTTGGGTTAGACCGATTTAAATCCAACTGAGTTGGGGAAATATGGGTGAGTAATCCAATCAATTTAAAATATGACTTCAGTTTGGACCAAGAAAACTTTCACTTCTTTTAAATTTGGGCTAAGATAGGGTAACTTTAAATGACCTGACCTATTTAGATTACTCAAATTAAACAAATTTACCTCTTTTTCTATATGTTATTTGATGACTTTTTGAGATTTAACTCTTTAAAATTATTATGTTTTGCTAATTGAAACTTCTTTTATAAATATTTTTTTCTTAAAAGAAGTCAAAACTTTATCGTCTCAATTTTATTTTTAATTATAAAGATTGACCCAAGACCGACTTTGACCCAATTTGACTAGGTAGTCTAAATTAAAAATGATTTTGGAGTTCTGAAAAAAGAATTAGATTAGAAGTAATTTAGATGAAAATCGAAATATGACTCGAGTTTAAAAATAGTGACATCAACTCGAATGATTGTTGAATAAGAGCAGACTCTTTGAACTAGTTCTACTAATAAAATCTAATTCACTCGCATGACTTTAAGTTTACCACCCATTACTAATTCCACCTAAATGAATTTAATATGGGATTGACGGATATGGTTGCAACTCAGGTCGAGCTGGTCGAGTTCCTTAAAATCCAATCCGACCCGAGTTGATATTTATGGAATCCGACCCAATTTGACCCGAATTCTTGACCAGAACTTCACAATCCGACCCAAGTTGCAATCCTATTGGCAGAAAACCTGACTTATTTTTTTTTATGAACAAGGTGTCTAGGTCTTTTAAGAGCACCAACTGATCTTCGGACATGTACAAACCTCCTTACTCATACACGGGATAATTTTACAGGGAGTGACTCTTTGATATAAAGTGTAACTCGAACTTAGAATGCTCGTTTCATAAGATATAATTTCCTAACCATCATTCCAGTGTGTTTAAGTTGCCTTACTTGTCTAATTAGGCAGCACCTGTATGAATATTAAATGAAACGTTGTGCTTTCTTCTATTTTATACTGGCCAATTTTAAGGCAGGTGAGATTCTAAAGAGAGAAGTTCAACTTTATTACGCATGAGTCATTTCCTTTATATAAGTAATAAATGTTTACCGAGCAGTAAAGTTGATTTTAGCTGAAGGCATTCACGAGTATATATAACACAAGACCACCCTAGCAAGAGGTAAAAAACTCAAAACTAAGAAATGAATAAGATAGATCCCATTGCAGTCATCTAGCCTGCATCTTGGAAGCTCACATTGGTGCTTGCTACTGCTCACATTTATTCGGAGATGGAAGCGAAGCTATGGTTTTCTGCAGTAATCTTGAGTTTCACTCTAGCAGGGTTGTCGACAAATCTATTCCTTCATAACTCAAATTCTCTCTTGAGGTATGTTTGACCTTGAGTTCTCTTAGTTATAATATTCATGGGTATCGATCTCACTAAGACTTGAAATTTTAAGACAAGATTAAAGTTTTTTATTTTTTATAGATGAAAAATGATTAGTAGTCCAAGAAGAGGCCATTGTGTACATGATAAAGAGTGCACTAAATTTCAGATTGAATAGACAAATCATGAAATGAGGTGAATGCATAGGGTTAAATTTCATTCTAATAAAAATCCTGAAGGGTTAGTGTGAGGGTCAATTCCCACTCATATTTGTGGAAGGTCTTAAAATCAAGTTCCCCTCAATACACAAATGACAACTCCCCTTAGTTTGTATTTGATGTGTGCAGATTAGAAGAAGAATTAATGAAATACTTGGATACTTTGGTCCCAAAAAAATTCATTCTAACAAGAAACACTAAACCCTTAACTCCCGATGTTGACCAAGGTGTAATTTATTTTATGTTTTTTTTTAATATATTTTCCAATGCATAGGAGACCAAGGGACAGCAGATATGAGAGTGAGGATCAGGTTTCCTTCATCTCAGCATCACATGGATGGATCAGTAGAATGATCCCATCACCCAAATGGAAGAGATGCTCCTCTGGTGTCGATGTTGCAGAGAATACCTATACTGCCGGCAGGCCAATTGCTCCAAACCTAGCAACCTGCCACAGCTCCCTCACCGACGCCGGCCGCCCAATCCTCTGTTGCCCGCCCAATACAGAGTCGGAACAACCAATCATAGACTTCAAATTCCCCACCCCATTCTCTCCCAAGCGCATCCGCCGCCCCGCCCACCTCGTCGATGAACACTACATTACCAATTATCAGAAGGGCGTTGCACTGATGAAGCAGCTCGACTACAGCGATCCTCGCAACTTCTTGCGACAGGCAAACATCCATTGCACATTCTGCACTGGTGCCTACAACCAAGTGAATTCAACCACCCTCTTAAACGTCCATAAATCTTGGCTTTTCCTCCCATGGCATAGGATGATGATTTACTTCCATGAAAGGATATTGGGCAAATTGATTGGGGATGATTCATTTGCTCTGCCCTACTGGAACTGGGATTCACCTCCAGGAATGGCGATACCAAAATTCTACGTAAATGGGTCCTTATCGGATGACGACAGAGACCGCGACCACCTTCCACCTCAAGTGGCCGACATTAACTTTGATTATGTTGAAACAGGGCTCAGCCCAGATGAGCAGATGGCCTCAAACCTCGCCTTAATGTACCACCAGATGGTCTCCGGTGCGAAAAAGGCGGAGCTCTTCATGGGCTGTAGAAGAACAGCAGGGGAAGAGGGCTACTGTAACGGGCCGGGCACCATTGAGGTGGCACCACACAATGCTCTGCACACATGGATTGGGAGTAGTCTCCGGCCGGAGAGGGAGAACATGGGCGCCTTCTACTCGGCCGCTCGCGACCCAATTTTCTACGCCCACCATGCTAACATCGACCGGCTCTGGACCGTTTGGAGAAGGCTTAGAGGCAATGTTCCTGAAATTCTTGACCCAGCCTGGCTCGACTCCTACTTCTACTTCCACGATGAGAACGCTCGACTCGTTCGAATCACGCTGCGCGATTGCCTCGACATCAATAAACTCAGATACAGCTACGAAGAAACGGATCTTCCTTGGTTGAATGCACGTCCAAAACCCTCAATTCCACCTAGAATTGCTCGTTTGATATTGAAGAAAACAGAGCTTCAGCATCAGAACGTGTTGCAATCCCAATCCCCTGTTTTCAACTTCGGCGCAGAGGGTCGAACCCTCGACACCACCATAAGGGCCAAGGTCCAAAGGCCAAAGAGGGTTAATAAGACCAAGAAAGACAAAGAAGAAGAGGAGGTATTGGTGGTTTATGGAATTGAAATCAAGAGGGACATGTATGTGAAGTTTGATGTATTTGTTAATGTGATTGATGAGACCAACACAGGTCCTGAAGCAAGAGAATTTGCAGGAACCTTTGTTAACGTGCGCCATGGTGTAAAGACAGTGTTGAATGAGGGTGATTCAAGGAAGAAGATGAAGATCAATCTCAAATTGGGGATATCAGAGCTTTTGGAAGATTTAGAGGCTGATGAAGATGAGAGCATCTGGGTGACATTGGTGCCAAGAGGTGGCACTGGCACTAATACTACTGTTGAAGGAATACGTATTGAATACATGAAATGAGAATTTGGGCTTAGGGTTTGAAATTATAATTTCTACTAAGTTATAATGGTTGTTTTTGTGGTATTTATTGTATTTATAAAATAGGATTACTATTGAAAGAAAGTTGTAGGAGATTATTATTACCTACATCATAGCTAATAACTTGGGGTTTATTGTTCATTAATGGCCTGTAATTTCGTTGGTATCATCTTCAGTACATGAAGTTATTCTGTATTTATTTTGGTGGTATGCAATTCAAGAGGAGAGTATAATTTACATTGTTCTTGTGAAATTGTGAAAATGGCTCTGTATTTTTCATTGAAATTAGTTTATATAGAAAAATACAACCTCGTGATAAGAAAAAAATAAATAAAAAATCAAATTATACTCCCGTGATTCGAAAAATTAAACATAATGGAAAATATAATTATAGAAAGTCAACTTTGTCCGTTAATTGTATTGTACTTAGTTTGTTGAGATGTAGTTGAAAAAGTGAATATAATAGTTATCATAAAAAAAAGTTAAAACTCAAAAAAATTTGAAGAGAAGGGATTACAATGTATCCCTTTTCCTACACTTGACATGTAATGGATAAATAGATAATAAAGAAAATCCACTATATAAATTTAAGAAAATTAATATAATCTTGGTCTTCTAATATTGTAGAACTTGAGAATTTATGGTATTACCAATTAACACTTGTCACATAAATTAATTAAATAAAAACACAACTAAAGAAAAAGTAAATGTCTTGGTTAAACAATTAAACAATCTAAACATACATAGACAATTAAACAATTATGAAATCATACAAGAATATGGAAATTTAAGTTCCATTATCTATGAGTATCTTCTGCATGCATAAATAGATTTACAAATCGTCGATGTCCATTGTTTCTGCATTGGAAGAAGATGCCCTTCTGAAACTGGTTGGCAGTGGCCTTAGCCATTCCTGACCGTCGATAAAGGATTTGGTCAAGAAGGGAGCTGCCTCTGTGCTTGAAAGCTGGTGTGACCATCCAACCCTGCCGGAGACATTGGCGCCAGGCCCAGAGCATTTGTACTCACCGAAATATGCAGTTCTACAACATCAAAACATCGAAAGAAGAAGAAAGTTTTGTTTATTAGATGAGTACTTTCTGTGAGCAAAGTCTTACATCGTCAGTGGACACCTAAGTATTAAAGTTTATAAATGCATCAACGCCCTATCTTTACAAGCCAGTTTTTAAGGATGGGTGTTATTCATGTGTTTTATCATTGTATCAGAGAAGGGGACCACTTGGATAGGTCGGATTTGTATCTTCAGCCTTGCATGGAGGGGGAAAGTCGAGTGCCTATAGCCCTAACGTTGAGAGGGAGTGCTAGCAAAGTCCCATATTGCTAGTGGACCTTTGGGTCTTTTTTAAATGGATGGGCACCCTCTCCCTATAAAATTGATTTTTAAGAATGAGTTCTCCAACTAAACTACATCCTAACTTTCATCTTTTTAAGGGGTCTAGAATACCAATGTTTACCAGATGGGTTGAACATTGCTTGAGATACTCTAGATTGCCTACCAAAATTAGGGGTGGCGATGCTTTGAATGGATCGTTCAGGTTAGAGACTGGTTCATAACCAAGTAGGGAGTCAACTAACATAGCTCAACCTAAACCTGTCCCACCAATCAATTGGATTGAAATGTGAATCCTAACCAAGAATTAAAGGGTTGGATTTGGATTAAGTTTAACAGGTCACTTTAGAAACCAGCACCAACCACCAATGGTAGGTTGGGTTTAGGCAAGGGTTTTAACTTGACCCGCATGATTTGACTTGAGAAATTGAGCAGGTTGGATTTTACATTTTTAAAATTAGAGTTGGATTGAGTTGAAGAAAAAAATCTAAATTAAATTCGGGTTGACCCGACTCGGTCTACTAAATTTTTGTAATGTAACATTCGGGTTGAGTCTGGTCAGCAATTCGGTTCAGCACTCGGGTTGAGTTGGATAAGCAATTCGGATTGGGTTGGGTTGAACAATTCGAGTCAGTAATTCTGATCGAGTCGAGCTTAATAATTTTTTTATATAAGTTAAGTTAGGTTTATTAAAACCCAACCTGACCTACTCAAATTTCAGCCCTAGTTTCATGGCTTGCTTATTTGGTCCAAGTCCAATAGCTGAAAATCTAAATACATATATAGAGTTACCGATTCAAGTTACTAGGTCGAGTCAATAACATATGATTTGCCTACTTTTCAAGTAGGCCACTCCTATAAATTGAATTACACCATTGACTCAAATGGCCATCTCGGCCATCTTCCACACTTGTCTGTGTACTCACACATGAAAATAGACATTAAAAAACTTACTCCAATCTCTGAAATTTTTTTTTGCTAACCTTTGCTTGGTAGAATCATTCCAGTCATCCCATCCCTGAGGTTGTATCACATTTGCCATGTATGATTCAACAAACACTACTCTTGCATAAGCTCTCCATGGCCTTCCTAAAAGGGCAGACCCCACGCCTGTGATCTTGCCATTGATGAAACTAAAACCTGTATTCTCTGTCGTCGATGATCGGCTTTGTGCAGTGATAGCATCTTTTACATGTGAAAGCGAATGCAGATGGCAATTCTGAAGTGATAAAAATTGACGAAACTAAAACCTGTATTCTCTGTCGTCGATGATCGGCTTTGTGCAGTGATAGCACCTTTTACATGTGAAAGCGAATGCAGATGGCAATTCTGAAGTGATAAAAATAGGACAGAATTAATGTTAATCAAACTAGAGATGTTAGATATTATAAAATAGAACTCAATAAAACTTAGATAAAATTCATTAACAAATTACTCATGATCATCGTCATTATCATTTAGCCATTGAAGTGATAAGAAAACATGGAAGTAACTATCAGAAAGCGACTTGTTAGGATGAAATATGACAAAGATTCACTCTAAACAGTGTTTTTTATGATGAAAAAAATCCAAAATCTCCATTTCTCCTTGAGTACGAAGGTATTGGGTAAAGCTCGGGATACACACAACCCTCCCGCAGTTGGGGTGCGGACGAGAGTCCCACATCGATTGTGAGGGATGAAAAAGTAACAACTTATAAGGGACTGAGTCAATCTACCTATCAAGCTAGTCTTTTGGGTTGGAAACCCAGTCCGAACAGTGGTATCAAACCAGGTTCTCCAAGCCACTGCATGTGGACTCATGGATCCTTAGCCAAAATGCCAAATGAGATGGTTGGCGACATTCTATTTGTCGATAACATCATTCTTAAAATGACGATGATGACAATTAAAAAGTTACGATCATCTATTCTATCCAAAGTATGGACCATGAAGAAACACTTTTCCATGGAAACTTACCTCATAAAGGGAAAGTGCATTTCCACATATGAAGTCAGTGCCTCCTTCAACATAACAATTCTGATAGTAGTGCCGGCCTTTGTGATCAAGAAGGGTATCCTGGTAAGAGAGGATTTTGCATGTATAAAATGCAGCTTTGTCCCCTGACACTCTTAGTGCCACAGCTTGGGCTCCTTGCCCATATGTATTCTGAGAAAAAAATCAAAATTTTTAAAAGAAATTCAAAAAAAATTAAAAATATGATGTAAAAGAGACTAAAATTACTAAACATATAAAGTGCTACTTATTAAAAATAAATGAGTACTTAATCGAACAATTGAAAAGCTAAATCATTAGTACAGACAATAGAGAGGTAAATTAATTTCTTGATGAGGACATTCAAAGCCCAATTGAAGACGAGGAAGATCTTGATGAAGTGGTGGAAATGAGTCTCCAATTTTATTTCAAGGTTGATCAAGAGAAGAGAGGACTTTATAAGGGTTCCAATGGGCCTAAAACAACCTCAATCCCAGTCCAATAAAGAGAGTTATAGGTGTGGGCCTATTTTGGCTTCTTTAGGGGCTCCAAAGCCCATTTTGGAAGGCACATTTGCTGCAAGGAGGCTGAATGGACGAATTTCCACGTCACCATCCACCTCATTGCTTATGTTAACATCACATGAATGCAAACGTGGGGTAAAATCTCTCCAATTTAGCATGTATGGGTGTACAACGCTATTTGGGATCATAAATTGATTTTTTTTTTTGAAGTCCAAGGTATCGAGATCTCTTAGAACACTTGAGTAAGTCCTTATGGTATGTGTAAACCTTCTTATCCACATATATTGGGTAAAACTAGTGGGAGTGACCCTTATATGTTGAGAGTGAGACTTTAATTTAGAACTTCCACAACTTATTAGAGTTCTTAACCATCAAGTCAATCCTCACGGATTCACAAATTGGATTTTAGAGAGCATAGAAATAGAATGAAAGATTGCATGTTCATGTGGATGAGACTTGGACAAGATTTGGAAGTTCATGATCAATCAACAATTCAAATTGTGTGGAGGAGATTGTGTGCAAAATTGGCTAGCCAACGCTTCTAGTAATACCAAACTATGATGACAATTGCTGACGCATGTAAAGTTACAAAGCCAACATGTTACTGTGTCAAGCTCACACTAATTTTTTTAGTCTGTTTTTCTTTTCTAAATTATTTGAGATTCATTAAAATACAATCATTCATATCAAAATTGAACTTATTAAGCTATAATTGAACTAAATTTCAGCATAAAATTTAAATTGTAGCTACTTAATTTTAATAGTGAAAATCATCCGGTGTCCGTTTTAAGAATGCCATTGTTTTTTTCTTTCTTTCTTTTAAGACAAGTAACTAAAAATTGATCATCTGACATTTTAGAAATAGTTTTAAACAATTGCATTTTATTTATATTTTTGTAAAAAATATACATAATTAAAAATGAACATATAAAAGTGCAGCCACCTAGAAGTGCACCTTGCACTTTACAGCCTTAAACTCCTGCAATCCCTTTCCACCTTAAGAAGTCATTACTACTATGGTTGAATCTATATAACTATCTAATAAAATATATAAATTACTATAATAATTTAAAACTAGTGGAACAATGAAGTCATTATTTCTAAGAGATATCTTTTTATTTCTTCAAGGAAAACAATTTGTAAAAAAAAAAAAAAAAATTGTTTCGGGTTCAATCAATTCACATCATCTAACAATTGCTATGAAATCTGATATTGTGACGATTATGAAGCCTAAAATTTTTGTTGCTTGCATCAAAATGATGTTGTCTTAATAAATAAGGAATACACGTAGCAAATTCCCAACTAATACTATTATTATATTTGCCGGGCATTTTTTTTTAAATGGCATTTTCATGTACATTCGAAAGAGACAAGGGTCTTATTTTTTATACTCTTCGATTCCTATTAGCTAACAATCCACATCATCTAACAATTGCTATGAAATCTGATCTTGTGAAAATCATGAAACCAAATTTTTTTGTTGCTTGCATCAAAATGATGTTGTCTCAATAAATAAGGAATACACACAGCAAATCTCCAACTAATGCTTGTATTATATTTGCAGGGCACATTTTTTTTCTTAAATGGCATTTTCATGTACTTTCGAAAGAGAAAAGGGTTTTATTTTTTATATTCTTCAATTCCTATTAGTTGGAAAATGACAAACAAACTCTGAATGTCTTTAAAACTCATAACACTACAATCTTCAGACTAGGCCATGCCCAGAGTCAATCTGCCAAGTTGAGCCAACCCAATAAAAACTTGGTCGCGGGATAGCGTAAAACTTGGTGAACCGAGTATTGAGCTAACTAGGCTGAATTGATGATTGACTCACTGAGTTGACCCAATCCAATCTTATACTTGGTCATTGAGTAGGGTTAAAATAGGTGGAAGTGAGTTTTAAAAATCGCTAGTAAACTTAGTTGAGTCAAATTGTGGTTGAATCACTTCATTGACCAACTTAGGTCGTCAAATAAAATAAGAATTGTCATTTGTTAAAATTTTGAGAGTTGTGGGAATGGAAGTGAATAATTCTGATTCATCTTTATGAAGCCGTGGATGATGTATAATTTATAATTATACTTACTCTGCTAAACTTATTACAGATTTTCAATTATTTATGAAGAATGGCATTATTTTGGTGATTTATTTAATATATAATTTTTTAGCAAGAAAAATCAGAGGAGCTATACTGTATGAATTGGGTCTTCATGGTTGTTTCCAATACAATCAGAGATTTAGAGGATAAGTATTGGAGGGGAAGAAGTGAGTGAAGTTATCAGAATAAAGCTAAATTTGAAAACCCACCTTATACCTTATGTGTAGTTCAACGGGTTGCCTCCTGCTTCAAGAAGTAGGAGGTTGCGAGTTTGAGCTCTCATGGCATAACCTTGGTGTACCTTAGGGGTAATGGACTTGCCCATAGAGGTTTTACATTAGGTATCACATGTAAATTTCAAAAAAAAAAAAGTTACCTGAATAATGAGCAATCGTCCCACAAAATTTGGAGAAAGAACAGAGTGTTGCAGACTTTAATAAATCCCCACCACTGCTCCATGTTATTACAGTGGAACTTTTTTTTTGACCCACTCAGTGTTGTGGATGACTTCTCAGCTGGAATGGTAATCTGTTATCTGTTTGAGAAGCAAAAACCTCAGTTCAAAATCTAAATCAAACTCCAAAGCCATAGTTTAAAAATTCAAAATAACTTAAGTTAGTGGGTCGAGCTGGAGCCTAATATGTTATTAAAGGTCCAAGCCCTGGCCTTAGCATGGGTTTGCCCAATTTAGTCAAACCAATCCTGACTCAATTAATATTTGTAAGGTCTGAGCCCCATTTTAAACCGAAATTTGCATATTTGGGCTTATAGCAGCTTGGGCTTTTCTGCGTAATAAATTTCAAATAGATTGGATTTAGTTATCAATATTTTTAGTTATGATACACTAAATAAATATTATTTAAGGTCGAATATATGAAGAACTATATTAACAATGTGCTTTACAGAATTTCTTGGGCTTTGGGCCGTGCATAGGTTTCTGGCATCAAGAAACCGTCCAGCATATATATATATATATATATATATATATATATATATATATATATATATATTACTCCCTCTGTCCCAAATTAATTGTCCTATATAGATTTTAGAATTGTCCAAAAATAATTGTCTCATTTAGTATAAAGTGTATTGAAAATGGATGAGATTAAATGAAATATTAGTCTATAGTGAGAGTTTCTTAAAAAATACAAATATTTCAAATGAGACAATTAAAATAGGACGGAGGGAGTATTAATTTCCTGCAGACTATATTTGCCTTAAGTTCAATGCAAACTCTTCGGTGATCCCACTTGAGTTCACATGGATGAGGAGGTTTAAACGGCATTGGTTCGTATATAATGCATATAAAATTTCATTTTGACTAAATAAGAGAAGTATTTTTTAAAGGCTTCAAATTCTCAAAATGTATTTAACATTAGAAATTAATGGAGTTAGATCAACGTGCTTTGAAAGACATATTGGTGTCAAATTAGGTTAGGGTCTACTCACAATGGGTAGATAGGTGTGAGGTGGAAAATAGATCCATTCGATCCACTACAGACCCTGGATTGCAAGGTTTGTACTAAACTTACATGCAAGGTTGTTTATGGATGATCTATATACAAAGAGAGCGGTGCATGTACTTTAAAAGTTATATTGTTGTCAAATTGGATACAAATTTTATTCACAAAGGTAGATGAGTGCGAGGTGGGAAATGAACCATTGAATCCACTATAGACTATAGTGTAAAGTTTGTATTAAACTTACATAAAAACTTGTTTGCGAATGATCCTTGTATAATATGTAGAGAGAGAGATACCTGTAGGTGCCAGGTTTCACTAAGATGAAGAACTGATCAGTACTGTTTGATGGAATAGCATCGATTGCTTCTTGAATCTTCTTATAATCACCCTTTCCAGACTCATCGACCCGAATGAGAATTGCAAAAGAATATCCTGAATCAGAGGTAGCCATGAAAGAAGAACTAACAGAGCCACAGCTTCCCAAGGTTTCCTTCCTTGTTCTTGTGTTTATATACCTCATTCTTCTCAGCAAGTATTAAAAAAAAAATACAAATGGGAATTGGAAGATTAGAAAGAAATGAAGGAAAAGTGTAAAACAAACAACAAGAACGTGCTTGTTGTTGATATTATATGATTATTGGAGATAAGTCAATGAGAGGGAAATGTGATTTCTTATCTGAGAAGGTCAATCACTCAATGAGTGTGCTCTTTCACGTGTGACTTAGCCTTTTGTAACTTAAAGCAAGTTAAGGTCGGTCACTTGAGGAAGAATACAACTCATAATTAGTTATATCTAACGTCAGATTGGATAGAATTTGTTTAAAATTAGATATCGGTTATAAAGATTTTTTTTTTTTTTGAATTTACATGTGGAAAACCGTAGGATACCCATCATAAAACTCCTACGAGTGAGCTTACTACCCTTAGGACACACAAAGGTTAAGACATGGGGGTTCGAACCCATAACCTCAAGCTTCATGAGATGGGAGACAAGCAGTTGAGTTACATTCATATGGGTAAAACTACACCCATGTGGTTATCAAGAAATTAATTGATTAAAAATAGCTGAATTTGTTCAAATTTAAAAGCCATAAAGTTCTAAATATCATATGGCTTGAGTTTAATTCAACAATGAATATGTCAAAAATTGAGTTCAGTTTATAAAATAATAATGAGTATTGATAAAAATAACATAAATATAAATTCAAATAAAAATTAATTATCTAATTTACTAGAAATAATTTCACAATGAATAATTTGTCATAAGTAACCATGCTAGAAGTACAGTATATTTTACTAGGTATGGTTTTAAAATTTCATCTCAGATTCAGTTCAATTAGGGCAAAACATTTTTTTATAGTCAATATATTAGTGTTCGATTGATTCCTTTTCATATTTTTTATCAATATTTAGATGATTTTTGTTTTGAAATAGTTTCAACAACGTGGTGATCACCAACATACATCTCGTCTCCTACTCATGCCAATCAGGGGTCGAAATCTCGGTATCGACTGATATATCGACCAATATTTTTTTTCTCTTTTTTTTTTTTTAAAAAAACCCACGAATATCGGCCAATATCTCGATCCGTGACGCCAATACTTGTACTATTTATTTTCTATCACTTTCCTCTCTTACCTCACAATTATTTCTATTCTCTTATTTTTCCTCTCTTTCTTTAAATTTTAGAGAGTTCACCTCATACCAATTCTCTTTCTTTCTGCTTTTTCAATTGTGCAACAATAACCCCTGTCAATTTTTGTTTCGATATTTTCTCTATTATTTTATTTTATTATTCTCAATCAAAGCTCCTTGCCTGCACACTTGTAGAGCTCGTGTATTATTTTCTTCACTTGCACACTTGCAAAGTTTGAGTATTGTCTTCCTCGCCAGCACACTTGCATAGTTTGAGTATTGTCTTCCTCACCTGCACATTTGCAGAGCTTAAGCATTATCAAGGTCGAAATTTGGCCGTTGGTTGCATATATTTTTCTCTCCACGAGACTTGCGACGCTCATTTCTTTTCTTTTCTTTTTGACTATGGCATCTTCTTTTTACTACTGTTGATTTAGTGGCCGATGTCTTCGTCAACTTAATTTCAGCTCGAAAGAGTATATTGATAAGATTAAGATTAAAATTTAGTTGTAGAATTTAGTTATAGGATTTAGTTACTTAACTAAATTTATATTTGAATTTTAAAATGCAGTTATAACCACCTGTTTATGCAATATAAATAAATCATCCATCATTGATGGTGGTGTGAGTTTACGGTTCTATCATCTTCTTTGCTATAATTCTTTCTTTAGGTTCTATTCGTTGTCTTTCGGTTTGCATCCTTTTCTTATGTTTGCTCTTTAACAGTGTTGTAAATAGACTGGTTTTTCTTGTTAATGAAAGTGAATCATTACAAAAGGGGGGTTTCTAGCTACTATATAAATGTGAAAATAAAATGCTCCGTGTCTGTCATCAAAAGAGAGATCACATCATTTATTTATAATCAAAGGAAATTCAAATAACAAGATAATTGGAAATTCAAAATGTAGATAAAGATAAAGAAAAATTAAATTCAAAATCTAAATCTAGAGGGATTTTATCATGCCCCCGTAAGCTATAGCGTGTATGGAATAATGCTAAGCTTGGAAACGGTAGGAATGATAGATGAAACATAGCACACTGATTGACAATAGAAGATGAAGTGACTAAGCACCACACTGATTGACTGATAATTGGATGAACTGGAAGCACGCTGACTGACTGTGGAGAGGAATTGGCAGTGCACTGACTGACTGTGGAGAGGAATTGGCAGTGCACTGACTGATTGCGAGAATTGGATGAGTTGGCAGCGCACTAACAAGCTGCAAAGATTTGTTGGAGATTCATCGGGCTGCAAACTAACTACGGTCAGGGAGCGTCCATTAAAAAAAATGAACAATGCTTCATGCGACGGGCTGAATGATTGAAATTTTGTTTGTTTCTTCTTCTTTTTTGTTGTTGGAAAGCATACAAAATTAACATGGATTATGGGGAGGGAGTTTAGGGAATGGATTATGGGGAGGGAGTTTAGGGAATGAGATGGCCTCCCTCTGGTGGTGGTTATCTTCTCCAGCAAAAAGAGAGAAGAGTCATGTTGAATGAGACTCAGCTCAGAATCGGAAGGGAATTTTGAGAGGGATTCTGATCGTCTGACTCAATTGCATGTGAAGAAAAATAAAATGCTCTCATACCATGTGAAAATAAAATGCTCTGTGTTTGTCACCAAAGGAGAGATTATATCATTTATTTATAATCAAAATCTAATATAGATAGATAAGAGAAATTCAAATAACAAGGTAATTCAAAATTCAAAATGTAGATAAAGATAAAAAAAAACTAAGGCTGCGTTTTAGGGGAGTGCATCCATGGTTTTGAATAGTCTTTGTATGGAAGGGGTATTCAAAAAGTGAGAAAAGGGGGATAAAGAGAGATGTTATCCCATTACCCTCGAATTACCAAATAAGAGTAATGGGGGGTTACCCCTCATCACCCCCCTTTACCCCCAATCCATAAGAAATCAAATGCTCAAAGGATAAAAGTGTTAGGAGTTAGGCTTCCAACCCGAAAGACTAGCATGTTAAGTGGAGTGACACAAGTCCTTTATAAAACCCTAGATCTCCAGCTACAGTTCCAATGTGGGACTCGTTTGTAGCAGCCCCAACAATCCCGCCCTTGAATGAGGCCCTCCGGTGGAGAGCAATGCCGGCCATCCCGTTCGTTTGAGGAATCTTCTGAGACTATATGAGGTAGCCTGAGACCTAGCTCTGATATCACTTGTTAGGACGCCATCCTGTTAGGCAGAGTGAGCCAAGTCCTTATAAACTCCTAGATCTCCCTCTGCACTTTCAATGTGGGATTCGTTCGCTGCAGCCCCAATAAAAAATAACCTCTACTTCCCCAAATTTACAACACCTTATCCTGAAAAGGAGAAGGATGTCACTTACAACAACAATTAATGGTTCATCTCGTACGGAGTAGCTCAACTGGTAATCATTTTGGATCAGGAATCAGAGGTTTCAAGTTCGAATCTCATAATTACACAATGCCCATGACTTGCATTGGACTGCGTGCATCCAAAATTTTATCCAACTCCCTCATTGAATCCAAAGTACTAATAACTTACGGTGACAATGGCAACAACGAAAGCATCAACCAGGCAAAGAAAATGATCAGCCCAAGACCCCCTCATTTATCCAGTAAATAAAAGATCCCACTATCTCTATCTATAAATACCTGTTTTTTTTTCATAAAAACCTAAAAATACTTTCCTATCCTTTGAACCAAGATCCCTCCTACCATTGCCTCACAATTAACTAGCCTCTATCTCTTTTTATCTATCTATCTATCTCTATTCACCGGCATCATCTCTTGTTTGTCATCACTTTTCATTTTTCTTTTATTTTTCTATCTCTCTCTTCTTCAATAATATTACGATGATAACTAGTTAAGTACTGAGAGACATTTAAAAAAAAACATTTATCCTCACATCCTTTTTCCTATTAGTTCACCTTTAACATTCTCATTCTTTGCTAGTCATAGCCAATTTCTAATTAAAATCCAACGTTTTCATCAATAGAAAATGTCTTTCCAACATTTCTAGCAGTGGAATTTTGTCCTCATCAAGTTATCTATCATATTTTTTGTTAAGACCAAGGTATCCAAGTGTCTCACCTAGATTTTCCAGACGTCTCATCTGATTAATCCTTGGAGCATGTGTAAACCTCTCAATCTGCATACGCTCGGTACAAAACTAAGGGGAGTAACCCTTTTTGTGTTGAGGGGGGCTTGATCCCAAGACCTCCCACAAACAAAGGTGGGAATTGACCATCAAACTAATTCTTCAGGATATTATCTATTACGCCCTAACCCAAAAACATAGGCACTAACTGAAATCTCATCGCCTAGAAACTGCACCTCTCTCAGCAACCTTATGCTGAGTTTCACATACAACTTATGCTCTGACAAAGTCTATAACACCATGTGTAGATGTTGTTCATGATCTGCCTCTGTCTCAGAATAAATCAAAATATCAATAAAAATCTCAATCAAATGATCCAAATATGGTCGAGAGACACAATTCATCGAATCCATGAAAGTAACCAGCTCATTTGTCCACTCAGGTGGAATCACAATAAACTCAAGTGCCCAAGTCGGGTACAAAAGGTGGTTTTCTAGATATCGCTCTCCATCACCCTCAACTAGTGATAACCTGATCAAAGATCTATCTTAGAGAAGTACTCCTACGAATAAAGCCAACAGAAGAAAGCTCGATGATCTGAGTCTCTAGCTCTCTCAACTCTGCCAGTGCCATGTGGTACGGTGTAAAAGAAATGGGTGAGATGCCAAGCATCAACTCAATCACAAACTCAACCTCTCGGTGTGGAGGCAACTCTGTAAGTTTCTAGGGATACACTTCCAAAAAAACTTTTACACTAGCCGAGGCATAAGAGTATGAGTATCCCGCACATTCTTCCAACCCAAACTAGCAATCATACCCTGAACAACTGCATCACCAAGAAACAACTAGCAACCAGACCAAGAATCAGACTCAGTCTACCGACAAACTCACCACCCTTCAAAGATCGACCAAATACTATTCTCTCAAAACAAATAATAACAACGTTGTAGGCTGACAATCAGTCATATCCAAACTCACATAAAATCCAGACAAATCCATACCTAGCAAATCAAACTCTAACTCGAGAGTACCGACAATCATATCACATGTTCTACACACTTTGTCAACTACACTCTCCTGTCCCAGAGTGGATATGTCATGCAATGGTGTGCGAACTAACTCAAAATCAAGTCCCAACAA
Source organism: Chimonanthus praecox (assembly GCA_022113865.1). Classification (NCBI taxonomy): domain Eukaryota; kingdom Viridiplantae; phylum Streptophyta; class Magnoliopsida; order Laurales; family Calycanthaceae; genus Chimonanthus; species Chimonanthus praecox. The sequence goes on from CM039095.1 coordinate 43,348,569, forward strand.
ATTAACATACCATGATGCAATAAATGAATGGGATACACCATTATCAAATAACACATGTGCCCAAAAACTGTAGGAAGAAAGGATACATTGTAAAACTGGAGAATCAGCAGTCTCTTCAGTCTAAGGTATCACTGCAAGTATCCTACTCGAAGAATCTCGTCCCTGTCTGTATCCACCGCTGCCTCGCCTAGTTATCTGTCTAAAAATGAAAGTCAAGTTTACGGGGCCTACTACTGGACAAAGATCGGAGTTATCCTCGTAAATCATTGAGGGGCCACTATTCTATAATGCCAATACCAAACGTGCATCACGTTAAGCCTCGAATTACTAGCTGAAAATAATCATTCTCAACTCAGAGCAACTCTCCTCAGAATATATCAAACATGTCTCGCCACTAGGACCCACTAGTCATCACATCGGGGCACAGTCTCAAAGGTTTCACCGACCTCTTTCGGGTCCAAAATCTTTAGCTCAGACTTCAAGTCACGAATTAAACCGGACTCACCTTTCAAGAATATCCTTGGCCATCAAAGACAGTTGCTAGACAAAACTTGTGGTCTACCGTAACCACTACTCTTAGCCAACTACATGCCTTAATCTCTTCGTTTAGACTGAAAGTCATAGTCCAAGCAGTCCTTGACTGAAGTTTTGTACATTCATAACCAATGCCACAAATACACACCCCCTTAAGTCTTCCTCCTATATGAAATCAGTGACGACCTCACCTATTTATAGGGTGGTTACCTACCAACATACCATTGCTTGGTCTATCTAACCCCCATCATGAGATTCTTGGCCTATTGGTCTCACTCCCATTTCCCAAGAAGATAGGGTCATCTACACCTCACAAGTGTTCTGCATACGGTTCCATACTCTCAATCATTACCTTGTGACTTTCCCAAGCCTAACCATCTCCAGTACCTTTCAAACTGGGGTCATCATGAGTCTAACCCTCATGGGTCTAGCTCATACTATGATATCACATTGGTTACCCCGTCTGAGATCTGTCTAAATATGGTGGCAATAAGAGGTCACAACCTTAACTCATAATCCTGCTCACCCTATTGTGACCCAAAAAAAACTCATATTTCTATCAGAATTTCAAACCCTATACGGATAGCGATCGACTCCACACGCACAGTCCTAGGGGAAAACGAGCCTAAGCTCTGATACCAAGTTGTCACGCCCTGACCCAAAAACATAGGCACGTGATGCAACATAATTTTAGTTTTTCGAATATCGTACATTGGAGACACACGTGTACTCACAACTCAATCATCGAGATTATAAATGAACTCAAATATCATTAATATCTCAAAGGGGATATAAATTATCTACCATAAATGTTATCAAACATTATAGAATCTATTACAACCAAATTCACAATGAATAAAATGGTATGAACAACATCACCAACTCAAATCAAATAAATAAAGCAATTAACTCAATATATAGGGCGTAGAAAGTAGCATGATAAAGTAAGCTCTTCCTCGGGGTCCCTCGGACCCAGCCGGTGCAACATTACCTGAAATTGTAAGGACCTGAGTATAAACAATACTCAGTGAGAAAATATGCATGCTACACACTCACGCGCCCACATTATTATAATGTATGAAATGTAATACAAATAAGGCTATGCTACCATGTTATACTATCAATCTCATCAATATAAACACAATGTCCACTCAAGGACACCAATCTCATCAATGTGGATACAATGTGGACCCAACGTTACTAATCTCATCAACTTGAACACTATGTCCACCCAAGGATACCACTATGGAACGGGCTGTCAAACATCATGATCCCTTGAGGGACATAGGCCACGACTTACAAGGGGGAGATCTTCATATAACATAGATAATGTACCTCACCTTGCGTCCCTTCACGACTCTGGTGATTAAGTCAGCTCTAAGGTGATCAATATACGACTTACCAAGTTAGTACCGCTCAAGTAGGCCTCACAAGTATCGAATCCTGCGCAATTCATCTTACTAAGTCAGTACCGCCCGCATAGGCTTACGAGTATCTAACCCTGCACAATGCATTTTACTAAGTTAATACCGCCCGCTTAAGTTCATTAGTATTTGACCCTGCATAATCCGTCTTACTAAGTCAGTATCGCTAGCATAGGCTCACGAGTATCTAACCATGCACAATGCATCTTACTAAGTTAGTACCACCTGTTTAGGCTCACAAGTATCTGACCCTGCGCGAACTGTATACCAAGTGTACAAATAATCTTGAGAGCAACCTACAGCGCGAAGCATGTGAGAGGCTATACTCCTCAACGATAACCACAAACAGCCATGAGAGCGACCTACAACGTGAAGTATGATAGGAGTTATATTCTTTGATGGCAACCCTATATGACCAAATCCCATAGCCGACGCCATCGTTCCAATAGGGTTCCTTAAACAAAACCATTATCCTGTCACATCAACCTCCTCTAGTGAGTGGAGACTCATATTAGTGGGGCCCAAATAAAAGAAAGGTACATCATCAAGCCTTATAAACTCTTTGTGTCTCATCTCAACACTAGTGCTTCTCAATATTATCATGCTTATTAATGCAATATCCCATACTCACGTCCTATATAACCTCCTAGGCACATATCAGTGAGTAATATAAAAATGTTCATATTCTAAATTACTTAGGCAGCATATATGTCATAATCACATAATGACCATAATTTCACAATGATAGCAGCATAACACATTTCATTACGTTTCATAAATTCAACATAATTATCACATTGGGTTATTTTAGGGACATGGACTATACACCAACCTTGAGATACTCACATCGGGTTTATTTACACATATTCTTACTCCTTTCAATTTATTTAACCCGTCTCATAGTCGTTTAACATCTTACGTCCAATAACTCCATTTTTACAGTATAAACCCAAATAAATTCATCAATAAATCATCTTAGCCCTTCACCATGGTTTCCAAAAATTATCACAAATTTTCTATCATCATAGCAAGATAATAAACATGCTATAAATCACATAATATGGAATTAGTAACATCTCATGCATAGCATAGGACACATCCATCCTATTTATCATGCATTAAACACATCAATAACACAGTACATTCCCTAAATCAAGGAAATAACATACATGCATGCATACAATATGTGTGTAGCAATCCTCACCTCAAAATCACGATGTCTCAGGTTGATCTTCAGGTCGTACCTCAACAGGTTCAAGGTTCAAAGGCTCTAATCAATAAAAAAGAACATAATACATCTCTATTATTTCATCGGTTAGGCCAAAACAAAGCTTATAAGCAAAATCTCCAAATTTAGACCCAAGATTTACCCCTAATCTAGATTAATCCCTTCAATCTAAGGGTAATCTCCAAATCTCCTCCTATGAATCATCTCTAAAAATAGCATATACCATTTTCCCTAATTTACTTCCCTTCCCATGGGTTCAAAACTCAATTTCAATTTAGATCTACCCTCAAATAAGGTTCCATAACAAAATGCTCAATTACTTCATGAATTTCTCTTCAAATAAGGCCTAAAAATCATCACATACTCCATTCTCAACACATCTTGTAATAACCCAACCCTTAATTAGAAAAATGACAAATTTTTAGAACCATACAAAAAAAACTACAAAAATGTGTTGTTATGATATTCTAAACACTTAAGAATATATATTATGGCTATATAGTATTTAGTAACATTGATAACAAAAGATTCAAAATCATATATCAACTAATTCAGATTTTAAATAATAGTAACAAGATATTACAAATTTTGAGAATAGGAAGAAATATGTAAAACTGAATGAAAATTTGGTGAAAATATTTATACAATCTCAATAAATCAAATATATAGGTTGAAAGCCTAAATGGATGATAGAAATAAATATTATAATAATGTTATAAGATGAATGATAAAATTTTAAAATTAAAGTAATTGAAATCAATTGCTTGAGGAAGACTACTTCATGAAAATAATAAATCATTGCAAGGTAGGTATTAAACTCTTACAATTTGGGTCATTTTAAATTGGTAAAACAAAACAAAACAAAATAACATAGATAGTTTTAAATAGTTAAATAAGTATTAGACAGATTTTCAATTTATATATAAAAAATATAAGGGTGGGAGAAAATTCTGGATATTGATTTTATTAATTCACATCTTTCTTAATGTCTAAATATGACCGACAGAAGATCACCTAAATAAATGTTTTAAATATTTTCAAAATAAGGACAGGTAAGATAATATAGACTCCAAATCAAATTAACTGAGATAATGAGAAAACCTAAAATAAGAATAAACTATACATGTATGATCTAGACTGTCAAAAACAATTGTAGGCTTCCTTGTGAAATACACCATTAAACGATTTTTTTAGTTAAGTAGCATTGGAGAAGGAAAAGTAGTTCATAAATGCTACAGTAATAATAATAATTTGAATCTGAAATACATTATATACATTTTTTTTTTGATAAAATTAGTCAATTGTTTAAAGCAGGTGAATGAGTATTGAGGAGGGTTCCTACAGTGTTGTAACAAATATTTTAAATATGTGGATGGGAATATCTAAGTTTGAAGATGGGTTTACAAAAATATACTCAGATAAGTAGGTCTAAAACATAGCATGCATTTAGTCCAAGGAAATGAAAGAAGTTAAGGGAAGCCCAAGAAAATATGTGTAATTCCACTGGATGAGGAAAAAGGGACAAGTCCAAAATCATCAATTAATTTATTCTAATAACCAAGTAAAATAAAGAATCAAGCAGAAGGGCTTGAATTTTTATTTTAATAGAATAATGTTGTAGGCTGCATGAAAGAAGTCAAAAGTTCTTTTTTTTTTTTTAATGAAGAAAGCATGTAGGATTTTAGGCAATAATAAAAGTAACAAGAAAGGAAGGAAGGCTTATCTTAAAAGGGGCAACATTTAAACGGTTGCAGCATGTGAGAAATGGGCAGTACCTGGCGACGAAGGAAGCGTAGAGATTAGGGAACTACTACAACTCCGGCGGATCTGACATTAAGAGCGGCAAGAGCTTGAGATGAAAAGTGAGAAACGCCTTAGGGCTTCTGCTACTTGAAGAGATGTAGAACAGAGTGACGGTGAGTTGGGGGTCTCTATATAGGTGATTCGGTCGGCAATAACACATATGGAAGGTTGGATTTCCCTTTGGAGAAGAGAAGTAGGAAAGGGAATCGAATTTTTTTAGGAAAGTTTCCATCGAAAGGTAAAGATAGGGTTACCGTTTTGGCAGGAAATGAGAAGAAAGAACCGAAAAGGGAACCTTGAGATACGGTGGTGTAAAAATTTGGGATTTTGGGTTTCAATCAGTAACTGAGGGATTTTGGAGACAAATGGGGAAAGTGAAGGAAATCAAAGAAAAGAGGTGTGGGTTTCCAAAGGGGCCCACATGGGTTTGGGTGTTTATATTTGATTAATTTATTGATTATTGATTATATTCAAGTTTATTAAAATTTAAACTTAATTATTGATCCAGTAGTTTAATTATTTATTTACAAAAAAGAAAATCAAATTTTAATTTATCATTTGAATTTAATTAAAATCTCAGCTAAATAAATCTTATTAATTTATAAATTTTGGATTTTTAATTATACAATTCCAATTGGAATCCTTAACTTTGCAAATTAAAATTTTAATTTGATAATTTTAATTTTTATTTATTTAATCTCAACTCAAAGCGGGTAAATTCATAAATTTATAATTAAGGAAAAAGGTGTGGGCATTGGGGAACCTAAATTAATTAATTTCTAAATTTTTGTGTGTTTATTTATTTTACTTTAAACAAAAAAAAAAAAACAACACATAATTTCACACAACACAATCATGAGTCTTATTTACTATTTTTAGTTTTACCCGATTTGATTGACCCACTACTCCGGGTCAGGTCATCGCATCCTACCCCGTTAAAACAAATTTCGTCCTCGAAATTTAGGTAAAGTACGTACCTTGCTCATCGAACAATTCCGAATGCCGTTGTTGTATCTCGTCCTTTCTCTCCCACGTCGAACCTTCTGTTGTTTCCCTGATTATATCCGGTCCCAATTTCACTTTATCGCTCGGCTCCATCCAACATAAGGGTGATCTGCATGGTCTGTCGTACAACGCTTCAAATGGTGTCATCTTGATGCTAGACTGGTAACTATTGTTGTAGGCAAACTCCACCATAGGTAAATAATCCTCCCAACTTCCCTTAGAGTCCAAGACACAAGCGCAAAGCATGTCTTCTACAATTTGTATATTTCGTTCAGATTGTCCATCCGTCTGAGGGTGAAACGTGGTACTGAAATGAAGTTGCATACCCAACTGATCCTGAAGGCTCTGCCAAAATTTGGATAAGAATCTAGAATCTCTATCGGATGCAATGGAAACTGGTATTCCATACAACTTAATAACTCGATCCAGATACAATTTACCGAAGGTCTCCATAGAGTCTGTCATCTTCATTGCAATGAAATGAGCTGATTTGGTCAATCTATCAACTACAACCCACACTGCATCATGGCCTTTCTGCGATCTTGGTAATCCGGTTACAAAGTCCATGGTGACATGATCCCATTTCCACTCGGCTATATCGAGAGGTTGCAACTTTCCTACTGGTTTCTGATGCTCAACCTTTGCCTGCTGGCATGTCAAACATCGGGGCCACATATTCTGCTACTTCTCTTTTCATGCTGCGCCACCAAAACTGTTGTTGCATATTTCGATACATTTTTGTACCTCCAGGGTGAACTGCAAATTGAGTATGATGAAAGTGCTTGAGAACCTCTTCTCTACACTGCTCTGCTAGTGGCACATAAAGTCTCCATTGGTAAGTAAAACAACCATCTGTTCTCACTACCCAACCTGCTGGGCCTTTGCTATGCGTGATTGATTTGCGAATCTTGGCTACCACCTAGTCTGTTTTTCTAGGCTGTCAAGACCCGATCCACTATAGATGGATGAGATACTGCACTGTCCAGTTTCTCCAAACCATGTTCTCCCACTAAATTAGCAATAACGCCTCGAGATTTCCTACTCAAGGCATCGGCCACCACATTGACGTTTCCTAGCTGATAAGAAATCTCGAAGTTAAAGTCGCTCAAATATTCCAACCATCTGCGCTGCCTCAGATTCAAGTCCTTCTGAGTGAACACGTACTTTAAACTACGGTGATCGGAAAATACTTCAAAGTGCTCACCAAACAAATAATATCTCCAAATCTTCAGTGTAAACACCACTGATGCTAATTCAAGATCATGAGTCGGGTAATTTTGCTCATACACTTTCAGTTGTCGAGACCTATAAGCCACCACCTGTTCGAGCTGCATTAAAACACAACCCAATCCGTCACGGGAAGCATCACAACAGACCACATACCCACGACCTCTCTCTGGAATAATCAAAACTGGAGAAGTAGTTAGTCTTTCCTTCAACTCTATAAAAGTTGTTTCACAAGCCTCACTCTATATGAATTTAGCTCATTTTCTTGTCAACTTAGTCATAGGAACTGCTGCCTTAGAGAAATTCGGAATGAAACGTCGGTAATATCCAGCTAAGCCCAAGAAACTACGAATTTCAAATACACTGCGAGGTCTCTCCCATTTCAACACTGCTTCGACCTTGGCTGGATCAATTGCCACTCCACCTTCTGAGACCACATGGCCTAAGAACTGCACCTCTTTTAGCCAGAACTCACATTTACTCAATTTAGCATATAATTGATGATCCCTTAGTAACTGTAAGACTGTTCTTAACTGATATTCATGTACTTCTTCAGAGTCAAAAAGTATTCTAGACCATTCACCAAACAATAATAGCAGACCTTGCATCACTGAAGGTTCTACAGTCTCATCATCCACGAGAGCCGTAGCATAAATGCGGCCCTGAACTACGGGATGCCCACGTCCTGTGTTCTGCTGCTGGCCACTTGTCTGCGCTGTCGGTGCTACTGGAACTGGCTGGACAATAGAAAGCGGCTAAAAAGATCCGGTCCTCTGTGGATAGTACGTGGAGATATGGCCCATCTCCTTACAATAATAACACTGTACTGGCCCTCGAGATTGCTGAATTGGCCTTGGAGGTTGGCGACATCTGTTGGCCTTATGTCCCCACTGATTACATTTGAAACATTGAACTTGTTCTTGTCCACCTGATGACTATTGTTGCCTAGAAGAAGTCCATTGATTAGCTAGAGTATCGGGCTTCCTCCTCTTGATATTTCAATCATCGGACCTCATCTAACTAAAAGGTCTTTGATTTGAAGTTTGGAAGGCTTCTGATGCTGCCTCCTCAATCTCAATGGCCTTATGATACACTTCTACAAAAGTGGTAAATCCCGACCCATCCATAGAAAATCTGATCAAGGGACGAAGTCCCTGGGTAAACCGCTTAATCTTCATCTCTTCTGAAGTAATTAGATCTTTAGTATAGCTTGCTAATTCCTTGAACTTGGCCCCATATTGAGCCACAATGTCGTTGCCTTGCTTCAAATCAAAGAACTTTGAAATTTTTGTCTGAAGAACCTGTGAAGAAAAATACTCAACCAGAAAATCTTCATAGAAGTCATCCCAAGTATTTAATTCTCCATTCAGTCCTTGCATATCAGTCCACCATTCCTCTATTGTACCACTCAGCTGCATAGTGGCCAGAATAATACGGAGATCATCCTCTTGCACGCCTATGCTATCCATAATTCTATCTATCTTGTTTAGCCAACGCTCTACATCTGCTGGTTCCGAATCTCCCCTAAACATGGGACGATGCTGGCGCTTAAATTCTCGAATTGCCACCATCTCCCTGGTTTCCTGAGCAGTACGATTCGTGCCATGCGTCCGCTGCACTATTGTCAAAACTTCCTGTGTGATATTCTCAGCACAGTATTTGGATCCTCATTCACTGGAGGAGGAGGAGGAGGTGGTGGTGGAGGTGGAGGTGGAGGATGTCTCTGAGACCCTCCTGAAGCCGTACTCTCCACTACACCCTCAATGAAATTTTCTCTGCTAGCCTCCCGATTTGCAGGTCTGGCCCTATCTCCTCTTCTTCCTCAATGATTATTCGGTCCAACCATTTTAGTAAAACCAAGAGAAATACATCAGTTTCACTATTAGGCAAGATAAAAAACCATCGAACACAAATATTCTTTTCCATTAATACATATGCTCGACTACTTATATTCTATTCACAAATCAAAACATCATATTCTATTACCAAAATTTATCCTCTTAAAGTTTCTACCCTCATTTACTTATGATAGAAAAGGGTCTAATTTGTCTCTAATCTCGGGTCAACCTCGTACTCACAGTCCGCGAGTTGAACCCAAGCTCTGATACCAACTGTAACGCCCCGCCCCTTCTAAAGCCTAAACGCGTTGTGGCCCACTTAATTGCAGACTGAACAGGCATCACCCAACGCGTCACACATCTAACGGGCCTTACATCGCAGATTTGTGTCTGGGGGAAAATACGTATATTTTTTTTTTTAAGATTATAAATGAAATAACGAAGCCATCAAATCCTTCATGCCCAAATTTATACATCACATGAAACCATAATGTCATTGACAATAAATAACATCTATCATCAACATCACATTTAATCTCACTACTCACATCTCATTCCATAAAATAAAATAAAATCAATATCCTCAAAGTTCTCAATTATTTCAAGCTAACCAATCAAATCTCTCAAAATACCTAATATCAAATAAAATAAACCAATCACACGAGTCCACAACTATACTAGAAATTAAATATGCATTCTTGATAATCTTTAAACATCAATGGTCTTCTCCAATCCTAGGTCCAGAGGATTACCTGCAATTATAAGGGGTGTGAGCTCCAAGCCCAGTGAAAGAATATAATAATTCATACCCAACATAATATCAGAATTATTCTCTATAAATATGAGCTTAAAACATAATTAACCCAACATAATATCACCATTATTCTCTATAAATATGAGCTTAAAACATATTTAAATAATATGATTTTAATATCCATGCATTATGCCATGCAATGCACAATGCTCAATGTAATATTCAATGTCTCATTCCTCCATAACATACCCACAGTATTTGGTGGCCATCCCGCCGAAGCGAGGCATATAACTTACCACAGAGTGGTACTTCCATATCAAATGGGGGCCTACATAACACAACTACCACAAAATATCAGTCTTCGTGATCTTTCATGGCAAAAAAATCAAACCTACCACATGTGTGGTACTTCTCACTAAAGCGAGGTCTGAAACTACCACCGTCGTAGTTATCATAAAAGATCACGGCCAACACCTCCATACCCATCCCATGAATATGAAGATGCCATGCTCAATGCCATATCTACTATGCATCATCTATATCCTCATGCCACATGTTATGAATCATATTAACATGTCATGAATAAAATCATTGCCATCATACTCTAAACATGATTAAAATCTCAATTTAATATAAACATCATGTACATATTTTAAGCATCAAATTAACTCCAATAATATCATAAGTACAAAGGAATAAACTATATTACAACATTATCATTATGGTAACAATATTATAAATCAACATCAAGAACATCACTTATCACATCATAATAATTAACATAACATTCAACCAATTCAAACATAAATTGGATCTTTCAATAAGGCTAGTAGTTGATTTCCATTTATCCAAGCAAACTGAGTTCCCTCACGGCCATGAGAACACTTAGTCAAATCCCATACATTCTGTGAGTGAGCACCGGACTACAACCACTATTCTAAAATATAACTCAGTCTATTTCCTAGATCCAATATTACCTTTCAAATACATGCTATACAATATTCTTTTCTATTGCTCAACCATACAGATAACATAGAGAATTTTCATGGTCAGTAAAGGTACAAAGTATTATTTTTCCTCACCTAAAAAGCTCGCGAAGTGTAGGTGATGAATCAAAGGGCATTCCTACTTGAAATCAATGAATAAAACGCCCGGAAAGTGTTGCACATTTATTTAAAGGTTCCAAATACCATTAACACATAAATTATTAAGTCCCTCTAATAGTTCACATTAAATAAATGTGACGTATGTTGCTGTCTCAACTATGGCCTACTATTATCGTAAGGTCCAAAAAGATGATGAGTGAAGGTTGAATCCATAATCTATATGGCCGAACATTACCTAATCTAGCTTAGTGCTAATAAACATCGGAAATCTTGTCTAAGCAATAAGTAATTGTTCTTTAAAGTTAAAAAATATTAAACAACCTGACTTAATGAAGTAATAGTGATTGTAAAATAGTGACATGAATTGAATGAGGCTATAAGTTCTTTGTAAGAACAAGCATCCAATTAAAAATAATCATAACTTATAAAATAGAATAATAATATTAATACCAATAATGATTTAAAAATAGTAATAATAATACACTTCCACTTCATGGTTCACATTCTTTTTTCGAAACTAGTTTGAATAGAAATATGAAAGTTGTTTAGTAGCATTGATAACAAAAGATTCAAAATCATATATCAACTAATTCAGATTTTAAATAATAGTAACAAGATGTTACAAATTTTGAGAATAGGAAGAAATGTGTAAAACTGAATGAAAATTTGGTGAAAATATTTATACAATCTCAATAAATCAAATATATAGGTTGAAAGCCTAAATGGATGATAGAAATAAACATTATAATAATGTTATAAGATGAATGATAAAATTTTAAAATTAAAGTAATTGAAATCAATTGCTTAAGGAAGACTACTTCATGAACATAATAAATCATTGCAAGGTAGGTATTAAACTCTTACAATTTGGGTCATTTTAAATTGGTAAAACAAAACAAAACTGAATAACATAGATAGTTTTAAATAGTTAAATAAGTATTAGATATATTTTCAAATTATATATAAAAAATATAAGGGTGGGAGAAAATTCTGGATATTGATTTTATTAATTCACATCTTTCTTAATGTCCAAATATGACCGGCAGAAGATCACCTTAATAAATGTTTTAAATATTTTCAAAATAAAGACAGGTAAGATAATGTAGACTCCATATCAAATTAACTGAGATAATGAGAAAACCTAAAATAAGAATAAACTATACATGTGTGATCTAGACGGTCAAAAACAATTGTAGGCTTCTTTGCGAAATACACCATTAAATGATTTTTTTAGCTAAGTAGCATTGGAGAAGGAAAAGTAGTTCATAAATGCTACAGTAATAATAATACTTTGAATCTGAAATACATTATATACATATATTTTTTTTTGATAAAATGAGTCAATTGTTTAAAGCAGATGAATGAGTATTGAGGAGGGGTCCCATGGTGTTGTAACAAATATTTTAAATATGTGGATGGGAATATCTAAGTTTGAAGATGGGTTTACAAAAATATAATCAGATAGGTAGGTCTAAAACATAGCATGCATTTAGTCCAAGGAAATAAAAGAAGTTAAGGGAAGCCCAAGAAAACATGTGTAATTCCACTGGATGAGGAAAAAGAGACAAGTCCAAAATCATCAATTAATTTATTCTAATAACAAAATAAAGAATCAAGCAGAAGGGCTTGAATTTTTATTTTAATAGAATAATGTTGTAGGCTGCATGAAAGAAGTCGAAAGTTCTTTTTTTTTTTTAATGAAGAAAGCATGTAGGATTTTAGGCAATAATAAAAGTAACAAGAAAGGAAGGAAGACTTATCTTAAAAGGAGCAACATTTAGACGGTTGCAGCATGTGAGAAGTGGGCAATACCTGGCGACGAAGGAAGCGTAGAGATTAGGGAACTACTGCAACTCCGGCGGATCTGACATCAAGAGCGGCAAGAGCTTGAGATGGGAAGTGAGAAACGCCTTAGGGCTTCTGCTACTTGAAGAGATGTAGAACAGAGTGACGGTGAGTTGGGGGTCTCTATATAGGTGATTCGGTAGGCAATAACACATATGGAAGGTTGGATTTCCCTTTGGAGAAGAGAAGTAGGAAAGGGAATCGAATTTTTTTAGGAAAGTTTCCATCGAAAGGTAAAGATAGGGTTACCGTTTTGGCAGGAAATGAGAAGAAAGAACCGAAAAGGGAACCTTGAGATACGGAGGTGTAAAAATTTGGGATTTTGGGTTTCAATCGGTAACTTAGGGCTTTTGGAGACAAATGGGGAAAGTGAAGGAAATCAAAGAAAAGAGGTGTGGGTTTCCAAAGGGGCCCACACGGGTTTAGGTGTTTATATTTGATTAATTCATTTATTATTGATTATATTCAAGTTTATTAAAATTTAAACTTAATTATTGATCTAGTAGTTTAATTATTTATTTACAAAAAAAAATCAAATTTTAATTTATCATTTGAATTTAATTAAAATCTCAGCTAAATAAATCTCATTAATTTATAAATTTTGGATTTTTAATTATACAATTCCAATTGGAATCCTTAACTTTGCAAACTTAAAATTTAATTTGATAATTTAAATTTTTATTAATTTAACCTCAAATCGAAGTAGGTAAATTCATAAATTTATAATTAAGGAAAAAGGTGTGCGCATTGTGGAACCTAAATTAATTAAATTATAGGTTTTTGTGTGTTTATTTATTTTACTTTAAACAATAAAATAAAAGAAAATAACACATAATTTCACACAACACAATCAAGAGTCCTATTTACTATTTTTAATTTTACCTGATTCAATTGACCCGCTACTCCGGGTCAGGTCACCACATTACCTACGGTGGAACGTTCGCTTTTTGTCTTGACACCAAAAATTGGGTATTTTTCACAAAGTCAATCTTTTAATAAAATAGACAGCTTATAATCACCGTAGTTTTAATACTTCGAAACCAGTGTTTAAAATACTTATTTCGACTTCTATAAATGTCAAAAACTTTGATAAAATGTAGATCGATTGTGATCTGAGTTTGCCAATTTTCGGAATAAGGGGTATCTTGAAAATCGGAGTTTTTAGATAAAAGCATGTGTAAAACACACTTTTCGAGGAATACTCGTGAAATTTTGGAAATATCACTGAATAGCGTACTGAAAAGTTTAATATGTGTCTGAATTTCTAGGTTTGAATATATCAGAAAAGTGGTCTTTTACACTCAAGGAGTTTACAAGATATTATTAATGATTTTTATATAAAACAAAAAGACATTAAGTAATGTTCAAAATGCCCTCCAAACTTCGTTGGGATAGATCACTAAGCAAAGGAGCTCTGATTGGGTCATATAATACCTTTTTGGGAAACTCTTTCTGTGCTCCATCATATTAACTGGTCAAAAAGCAGAGTTAATGGTTCTAGAAATTTGTCATTTTTCTAATTAAGGTTTGGGTTATTACATCCTACCCCCATTCAACAAAATTCGTCCCGAATTTTTCAACGAAAAATAGTATATTTCTTTATGAACAGATCGGGATAGAGCTCCAACATCGTTGATTCACGTTCACATGTCGTGTTATTTACTCCATGATACCTCCAAAGTACTTTCACTTGAGGTATTGTCTTTCTCCTGAGCTGTAGAGTTCCAATGTCCTGGATTTCTATTGGCCCCTCATCGAAAGTCACGTCCTCTGTTATGTCGGTGTCGTTAAAATTCAACACATGTGACGGATCTGGTTCTTATTTTTCCTCAGCATTGACACATGAAATACATTATATACTTTAGCGAATCTTGGAGGTAAAGCCAAATGATAAGCCACTCATCCGATCTTATCCAAGATCTCGAAGGGTCCTATGTATCTTGGTGATAACTTCCCTTTACGACCAAATCGTCTAACACCATGATGTAGTGTAACATGTAGAAATATATGGCCACCCACTCAGAATTTCAGAGGTCTGCGCCTCCTGTCGGTATAACTTTTTTGTCGACTCTATGTTGTCTTGAGACGTTGTCTGATAACTTCGACTTGTTTTGACGTCTCCCTGGCCATATCTAGCCCTAACAATGCCTTATCTCCCACTTTAGTCCAACATAACAATGATCTGCATAGTCTACTATATAGAGCATCGTATGGTGTCATCTAAATACTGGATTGAGAACTATTGTTGTAGACAAATTCTACCAATGGAAGATAATCTTCCCAACTACCTTGCATATCCATTACATAGGATCTCAATATATCTTCTAGAGTCTGAATAGTCCTCTCAGACTGACCATCAGCCTGAGGGTGAAAAGTTGTGCTAAAACACAACTGTGTACCCAGCTCTTTTTGGAGGCTCTGCCAAAATCTGGATACAAACAGTTGATCACGATCAAATATGATGGTCACTGGTACTCCGTGTAGTCTGTCTATTTCCTTTATATATTGTTTACTCAAAGTCACTAAAGAGTGTGTCACTTTAATTGGTAGAAAATGAGCAGACTTAGTCAATCTGTCCACTATCACCCATATCGAGTTGTTTCCCCTAGATAATTTAGGAAAACTTATAACGAAATCCATGGTGATATGTTCCCATTTCCACCTAGCCACTTCGAGAGGTTGCATCTTTCCTCCCGATCTCTGCTGTTCCGCTTTTACCTGCTGACAAGTCAAGCACCTAGATACAAAAGCTCCCACGTCCTTCATTCCACTCCACCAAAACTGACATCGCAAATCACGATACATTTTAGTACCTCCAAGACGTATTGCAAAACGAGAGTGATGATAGTGATTGAGTACTATTCTTCTACGATCCTCTATTTCTGGCACAAATAATCTATCTTTGAAGGTTAGACATCCATCGGTCTTGATTTTTCAATCATTCAAGTCAATCCCATCTATCAACTGAGTCCGTACCTTGATAGATTCTAGGTCCCTTTATTGTGTTTCCAACACAATCCTCATAAGTTCTGGCTGTCTGGCTTTAATCTGTGCCTGAACTGATTTATCGTACTCTACCAATTGTAGGTCAAATTCACCTATCGTACTCAACATATTCCATTGTAGAGATGCTATACAAACTACCTTGTAATGATTTTTCTTACTCAAAGCATCTGTTATTACATTCGCCTTTCTTGGATAAGAGGAGAGTTCAAAATTATAGTTTTTCAAAGTCTCCATCCATCTCCTTTGCCTCATGTTCAAGTCCTTCTGAGTGAACAAGTATTTGAGACTGTGGTGATCAGAGAAAACATTAAATCTCTCACCAAACAAATGATGTATCCAGAGTTTTAGTGCGAACACTATGGCTGCTAGTTTTAGATAATTATTCAAGTAATTTTGCTCATGTCCTTTTAATTGTCTAGAGCCATAGGTTGCTACTCTACCTTCCTGCATTAGGACACATTCTAAACCATTCTTCGAAGCATCACAATATACTTCAAATATCTGACATTGCTCTGGTATAATCAATACTGGGGAGGTGGTTAACTTTTCCTTCAACTCTTGGAATGCCCTTTCGCACTCCTCATTCCATTCGAATTTCACGTCTTTCCTTGTTAGTCTTGTCATTAGGACAGCAATCTGGGAGAAACTTGGTTTAAATCTCCTATAATACCCAGCTAACCCCAAAAAGCTTCTTATTTCAAAGATGTTTGTTAGTCTTTGCCAATTTATCACTGTCTCAATTTTGGCAGGATCTACTGTGATTCCATCTTGTGTCACAACATGCTCCAAAAATTGTACTTGTTTCAACCAAAATTTGCATTTGCCGAATTTGACGTACAACTGATGGTTTTCTAAAGTTTGTAACACTACCTTCAAGTGTTGCTCATGCTCCTCTTCCGTTGATGAAAATATCAAAATATCGTCAATGAATACCACTACAAAAATTCCTAAATAAGGCCGAAAAACTATATTCATCAAATCCATGAACGTGGTCGGTGCATTTTTTACTCCAAACGGCATCACTAAGAATTCGTAATGACCGTCCTGAGTTCTGAACGTAGTTTTAGAGATATCTTCATCTCTAACTCTCAACTGATGATAACCTGATCTCAAATCTATCTTTGAAAATCATTTGACTCTCTTCAGTTGGTCAAATCATCTATCCATGACAACGGATACTTATTCGTAAAACCTGGTTCAACTTCCGGTAATATATATACATCCTTAAAGTTCCATCATTCTTTTTGGCAAAAAGAACTAGAGCACCCCAAGGTGAAGTACTTAGCCTCACAAAGTCTAACTTAAGCAACTCATCTACTTGGGGTTCGCACTTCCCGTTGCTCTGTTGGTTCCATCCTATACGGTAGTATGGAAATAGGTAACGTCCCAGGTTGTAGATTGATTACAAACTCAATCTCTTGGCGTGGAGGTAGACCACTCAACTGGTCTGGAAAAACATTCATGAATTCACACACCACCCAATGTATCACTCTACATCTCCTACGTTTTCCAGACCTATATCAGCTAACACACTATTCAGATGCTCACCTATACCAGAGTTCCTCACACTAAGCCCTTTATAAGGTTTCAATTTCTCCAAAAATTTATTACATCCTACTTCATTTCTGATGTGCAATTCTGATGTTGATGAGATTGATTGATGGTGAATGTTAGATAGATCATGTGTGACATTTTCTACTTGGACTTTTCTAAGAGGTCAAGTTATAGATTACATGTTGGTTAGTAGTATATCCACATACTATACATTGAGGTGGAATCTGCCAAGGTTTTGGGTCTTAAGCGGGCCTATGGTGAGCCCTCCATCTGCCTGGGATTCTTACTGGCTAGGTATGGTTGGATCCAAGGCTGTCAAATGTCAGATCCAAACTTGGTCATATGAGATGTTAAGTCCATGTATTAATATGATTTTCGTAAAGGTTCAGTATAAGTGTAAAAAAAAAAAATCTCACGTAAGTGGGTCTGGAGGGTCGGGGCGTGACACATCTCATAAAGATCTCATCAAATAAGAAGAAAGGGAAAGAGAAGGATCATAGATCTTACCTTTTGAGGAGAAGGAACCGTGCAAAGGGGGGCTCCAAGCGTAGGAAATCAGAATCCAAAGCCTTTAGTGGGTGAAAATCAATAGAGCGAAGGTAGAGGAAGCAAAGGTTTGCTGTTAAGGAAGAAGGGTTGGCTGTTTGGAAGAAGCATGACGTGAAATAAGCTTAATTTTGTCCAAACACGGACTTAATATTTTAATTATATTTTAATATTTTTGTTTTAGAGTTGGGCCATTACATTATCTATCATATTTCTAATTAGGAGGGAGCTTCAAAAGTGACTACATTGAATTCCACCATTTAAGTTGGATGTTTTCTACTATCTTTCACCTTTTCAGACATTTTTTCCGCTTCCTTTCGCAATAAATTATTTTATTATTGACACAAAAGTAAATTTGGAGATTTTATTTTTTGTTTTTCCTTTTAATTTTATCTTATTACACCATTCACAAAATTTAGACATTTGTTGGCATGTAAGATAATCTAATTTCCTCATTGTCAAAGAGACTATTAAGATTTTTTGATGAATTTTGGGGTTGTTAACTTTGGATCGTGGTAGAGAAGACGTTTTAGGTCTTACAAAGAAAAGAACCGGTGAGATAGTTCTCTCTCATTTCTCTCTCACACACATTTTTTTCTGCTTCCTTTTGCACTACATTTGTTTCTTCATCAGGACCGGTCCTAAAATTTCAGGGGCCCTAGGCCCAGCACACTGGTAGGGGCCCTAGGCACTAGAGAAAGTGCATGGTGGGGGCCCTACGCCATTGATCAAATTGAAGGGGTCCTAGGGCGGCCTATTTGGCCTTAAGCTAGGGCTGGCCCTGTACTTCATTAACACAAAGTAAGTTTACGAGATTTTATTTTCACATTTGTTGGTATAGACAATAATCTAATTTTCTTTTTGTAAAAAAACAAAAAAAAAGAAGAGACTGCCAAGATTTTTGATGAATTTTGAGGTGGTTGATTTTAGAATTGTGGTAGAAAAGACCCGTTTAGGTCTTAAAAGAAAAGGATTGGTGAGATAGTCATCTCTATCTATCTATTAATATATATATACAAAGCAATTTTTTCTTGGTTATCTCATGAAACTTTCATACATCCATGAATTCAATCCTTCGTCAATTTAATCTCATTCCAAGTTAAATTGGTTGTTGGTCTAACTCTATGAAATTTACACTGTCGAAAAAAATTACATTTTGTGACCTTATAAAAGTAATTTTTATATGCATCGTACTTTAAGTTAAGACCTTTCAAATTAACTAAATACATAGGAGCCCCCACATGGAGGTGCCTCAAATAAAACACCTTAGGTGATGATTGGATGGGGTGAGTTTGGAAGAACTTGGTTTGTACTAATAAAGTTTCATCTCAAGGCCTTGATTTGTATTTGGTATCTATAAAACTTTTTTTAATCTTATAAGTGAAACCATATTTTTAAGATTTTCAAATTTCTACTTTCATTTTACGGTTGAAATTAATTGAGTTGGATCAATGGTTTGTTTCTTTTCAAATACCTCTTTTACATTGTACACTATAGTCAACATTAACCTGTTAGCTATTCAAGATGAAATTAATTGAGTTAGATCAATGATTTGTTTCATTACAAATACCTCTTTTACATTGTAAACTATAGTCAACATTAACATGTTGTTAGAGCTATTCAAGATCCTCTAGTGTTGCATCACCATACAATTTGTGATGCCTCCAATCAGTGATTAAACGTAGACAAATTCAAAAGTGAATTTGTCATTTAAAAAAATGGGGACCATATAGACACGGGCATATTCTTTATGCAAACACGGGTTTTCAATTTTTTGATGAAAATTACCATTTTGTCCTTCCACGTCAATGGGTCTAAATACGAGATAAGAACATTTTTCCATCATTCGGACCATCGGATCATTCGTCCGGACGATCTAGGTTGCAGGTGCTACAGTAATGCTACCGTAATTATTTAAAAATAAAATTTCCTTTAAAACTTTAAAGTTATTTTTTAAGCACTGTGTATTTTCAAAATTTCTCAAATTGAATATTCGGACTAATTACGATAACCTCATAAAAATACTTTAACACTTACAGGTCTTTTGACACTCCCAAATATTTAAAACACAGTATTTTACGAATAAGGGTATCCCTCAGCTGTGCCGAAAATACACTTCCGAAAGTCCAAACGACAAACCGTAAAAACCGTTGAACTCCAAATTCAAAACTGAATAAATAAGTGAAATTTGAAAACTTAAATCTTTCAAATAATTATTTACCAGAAATAGATGACCTTTTTCCATTCCAAATCTTGTCCCTTCTTCAAAAAAAAAAAAATCCAATTAAACAATCATTTGAAAGAAAATACCCGTGTCTATATGGCTCCCCAAAAAAATTAGCAAGTATCATGGACTTAAAATGGCCAAATAACCCTTGAATTTGCCTACTTGTGATACAAACCAAGCTGCTATTTGAAATTTAGAATCAGGGTTTTAGATCGAATCACAGATTTCGGTGAAAAATCCAAAATGTTGTTTTTGAGCTCAAGTACAGTCTAAACACGGTGAATTGTTCCCAGGTTAAGTACACTCTAACTTGAAGAAGCTTCTAATGATTTAACTTTGATCGCAGAATTATGACTTAATTCAACACAAGAACAAATTAAAATAAAAAGAAAAATAGACTCACCAACCTGGAGAGAACACAAACTTTGGTAATTTCATAAATCGTAAGTCTGAATTACACTTAGACCAAAACTCTAATTTATAAGGCCTTATTTTCAAAATATAAAAAGGAAATTAAATACTTAATTAAAGAATACATAAGCTTTTGTAATTTGATAAATCAAAAGTCTGAATTTTACTTAGGCCAAAACTCTAATTTATACGGCCTTATTTTTCAAAACAAAAAAAAAATATATATATATATATATATATATATATATATTTAATTAAAGAATACCATACTCGGGTCCAGTCCAGTTCACATGGTCCTCTCGGCTGCTCTCTGCCTGGGCTGAGAAATCGGAGAGATCTCCTCAGAATTTGGACTAGGAATGGTTTGAATGGGCCCTTCTTTACGTGAATGATGGGTCTGAAAAGTGTGGGGCCCATACAATGTTGGGTCAGCAGGTCACTCAGCAGATAGGGTCCAACCTGTGAACAGTAATGGGCTCAGGTCCGACAAATTGAAGGCCCAAAATTTTTAAGTAGGCCCATAGCAGTAGGACTTAAAGTGGGCCCTCTCTTCCCACCATCAGTTCAATCTCCATTTCGAAGGGTCAATTTCTTGAACTTGTGTAATCGGATCTCAATCCATCCATTATTGGGTTTTGTCAAATCTGATGCCTGCATCAACTTCGCATCTACTAATCGGTGGCACCACAAATTAGAAAGGAGATTTAAAAAAAATATAAAAAAGTGTAAGAGCTATAAAATCACATATCGTAGGAAGACTAATTAATACCAAAATTCATGACTAAAAAATTAGAGGGTTAAATTCTAATTGACCTATGTTTAAGTTATTCCCAAGACTCTTCACATCTCTTTTATATGAACCCTAGTCCTCAGTACCTGGGCAGACTATATATGAAGGCAAGAAGACTCCCAAAGTTCTACTTCTGCAATAGATTTTTTATTTTTATTTTTTTTTCCAACCCATGAATGATAAACCTGCTTCATTAAAAAAATTAAGGGTCCATTTTTCATATATACATATTTTCTCTTTTCATTTTTATATCTAAATAGTTGAAATAAATGTCTTTTAATTATAATATTTATTTTTATTAGATGCCCTTTGACATTCTTAATTGAACCCTTTATTTTAAAGGAATAAAGGTTTTGGTTTATTTCATTCTATATTATATTTTAATTCTCTTGATTTTAGTTCAGTCTTTAATCTTATTTTGGGCTTTTTTCATTTTGATTTTGCTAGTTGAACTTGAAACAGTCTAAAATCAATAGCAAGAACCAAAGGCATGGGATTAAGATTTAGATGCTACCCACCTAAGAATTTAAGACAAGTCCAAAGCAATAAATAATCTAATATTCATCTGTTTTATCTCTTTGTTTTCTTACCCTTGTAACCCTTCTCAAAGAGGTTTTCAAGCATCCCAATTAAGAAATTTCATATGTTTTCATCTCAAATAAACGGATTTGCTCTTGTTCCTATTATACAATTATTTGCATACATGGTCAATGAGTCATGTCGATACTTACAAATATCTTGTAAAGGCTATATAGTGAAATTCCGTTATTAGAATGATGCAAGACCTAGAGAGGGTGAATAGGTTTGATCCAATTTTTTTTTTTTTAAAAAATAAATCAATTTAACAATATGTGCAGCGGAATAAACGTGTGTGCAAGTGATAAACAAATGAATCAAACCATTAAAGCAAACCACACATGCACAACGATATATATTAGTTCGGTTCACCTGAACCTACATCCACTGTTGGACTCACTCTTTCTAGGGCTATCCCAAATACACTATGTATGGGAGTCACACCTAAACACTACAACCTAGTTTTGAAAGATTCGACCGCCCTGGTCTAATCCTTGACACCTATTTTTTAAGGTGGTTCAATCACACTGATCTAAATCACCGTACAATGATAAACAAAGAATACTTGCTTTGGGCCTTAACAATTCTTCAAAATGTGTTCTTCTTATGCTCGATGTTTCTGCGCCTCTTTCTTTAGATTAGGTTCACCATAATTGAGTATCGGCAAAGCGGGACAAGGGTATTAGGACAAATGTATAACTGATTTTTGGTCCTAGATAAAACACCTTTAACTTCATCAAACTTAAGGTGTTGATTACCCCAACATATCCTTGTTTGGGGATGATGAAGAAGGTGTGAGAAGAGGCTGGAAATCTCTCTGGTCTCAGTTGTTATTTTTCCAAAAAGGATGTGTGTACTTATTTCATTCAGCCCACAAATATAAATAAGACAGTCTGTTTTTGTGGCCAGTCATGTCCACGAGGCCTCGAGGATTCCTATGAGCCTCGTGGCGGTATATGGTAAGACATCACAGATTCTGTATAAATTATTCTGTTTGTCAAACAGTTAATGACCAGCCAATTAGGATGCCACCTGTGCATGATTGACCATCAATTTATTTCAATCATCAATCAAGGATTTAAATAGAGAGATAAAACTTGATGATTATCAATCATACTCAAGACAGATTGAGGAGTCTTTCCATATTAGTACAAGACAGCTGCTAGGCTCCCAACAGCTTATTCAAACTGTGAGGTGGCAAATGGAGTTTTTCAAAAAGAGGATTTTCCTTATTACCATAATAAACTCCCAATTAAAAATTACAGATTTATTTACCTAAATCAGTAAGAGACTCGGTCAAAAGACACAAGGTCATGCTGAGTTACAGCTATCCCAAATACGACTCAACAAAAGACTAGCTGCGAGGCCTCAACAGACTGCACGAGACCTCAAGACTGAAAGTCAATTATATTCTAATTTTTCAGTTTATAAACAATTGACTTCTAAAGTATTTGACTTAGCCTAAGGTCTCATAAGGTTCACTTACCTGTGTGCCAATAACATATTCGGTGTAGATTCTTCCATGCATAGTAGATCTTCACATTCTTCCAAGGCAAGGTCCAACTGAGTCACATAATTGACAATATGGGTGACACGGATGAGCCGGGGCACTTACATATAGGTGTAGTTCAATTGGTAATCTCTTGTCTCAGGAAGCGGAAGGTGCCAGGTTCGAACCCCCATGGCCTCACCTGGTGTGCCCTAAAAACAGTGGGTATCACCCGTGGAGGCTTTACGCAGGGTTTCCCATAATTTACCACACGTAAATTCAAAAAAAAATGTCATCTAAATTTGAAATATTCACATATAATAGGTCTAAACATTTGAATTAATATTTTAATTATTTGGCTCATTATGGTCTCATGTTTATTTTTCAAAAATGTTTTATTTCCCATAAATTTGAAATTTCAACCAAATTTTTTCACTTGACTGAATTTTGAAAATAACAGTTTTAAGTTCATTTTCCAAAAAAATCGGATATTGTGCAATATTTATATGTCACCGCCTCTAATATCCAATGAAGTTCAGCTCACGTTTCAATTTTCAGACAAGATTAAACCATTAGTCATTGTGTAGTCAGTAAAGAAAATGAAGTGCAATATGTTTGTATGTACGGGTACAAGTGTGCATGGCAATCTGAGAAAAACTTGGGTTTGGGTTAACTTGGACTCGGGTGAGGCTCATTTATGGGCCTAAAATATAGGGCACAAATTTCGATTCTCATTTTATTTTAAAAGATCACTTCTCGTAGTGTGTGCGTAGGGAGACTTGCACATGATCTGAGGATTAACTGGGTGTTCAAAGAGGCATCGACACCTTGTTCGTAAAAAAAAAAAATGATAAGGCACAAATTAGAATTCGGGTCAATCTGAGCCTAGTTCATGAAGGCCCAAGTTTGACTGGAAAATCCAATTTGAGCCATAATTTAAAAACTCTACTGTTAATTAATGTTGTATAGTAACATAAATTTTATGTATATATAATTTCCACTTTGATACAATAATACAAAAAACTTTTATTTTAGGCCAACAATTCATGCCTGTATAAGCCCACTTTTTATTTTGGGCTTCAAATCAGGCTCAGTGACTATAAACACAGTTCTGGTCAGGCTTGAGTTTGATTAATTTGGGGTGGCCTGGGCTTTGGTTCTTCAGTTGCAATTTGGGCTGGCTCAGGCAGAATCAAGAGCTTGGGTTTTTATGCATTTTCCCTTGCATCTGATTTTTCAGTAAAAATATTTTAGTTTATATATTTCTAAGAAATTGACACGTAACCCACTTTATTCGAATGGGCAATTTTCCATAGAGTTACTCAGTGTATAAGGGGTAATAAGGATTCCACATGTCACAAGAATTAGTCAGGTACTCTAAGAGATATAGGAATTGGAAGAGATCAATTCTCATAAAAATCTTCCATTCTTTTTTCAAATTTCATGCTAATTTCTATATTTTCATAATGCTGACACTTTACAACACTTCCTTTGATCATCGAAAATGATTATTCTTTTCTTTTGAAAAATGAGAGTGACTGATGATGCCAATCATTGATTTCTTATCCAAAACTTTCTATTGTGAACCATGTTTTTTTTAAGGATAAATATAGCTTCACATGAGTTGAGGTTTTACAAAATCTCAACCAATAGCATGAACCAAATCTAACCTAACAAGAAATCTATGAATAAAGCTGATAACCCAACTCAAAAATTAAGGTTTATGTTATGCAACACATGTAACGACCCGACTCTAATACAGGACTTAGGGCTTGACTCAGTGTGATATTGTTCGCTCTGGGACTCGTACACAAGTGAGCCCATACAGTTTTACTTTTTGGGCCTAGGCTCACATGGCTCGGCCCAAAATGCATCACACGAGTACAAGGGGTGGTGGCCTCAAATAACCACCCAATTCTTCTCTTTCAATACCGATGTGGGACTCCCAGATCGGTTCCCAGGTGCTCCTTAGCCCATCTGGGTAGGGGGTATCACAATCACTTCCCTAAAGGCTCGAGCTGCATCCGACTCGACTCGGCTCAACTCAACAACACTAGGGAACGAGGAAAGTCCACACAGTCCGAGTGTAGAACCTCGGCTCTGATACCAAATTTGTAATGACCCGACCTGAATACAGGGCTTAGAGCTTGACTCAGTATGATATTATCCGCTCTGGGTCTCGCACACAAGCGTGCCCGCACGGTTTTACTTTTTAGGCCCGGGCCCACATGGCCCGGCCCAAGATGCTTCACACGAGTATAAGGGATGGTGGCCTTAAATAACCACCCTATTCTTCTCTTTCACTATCAATGTGGGACTCCCACATCAGTTCCCAGGTGCTCCTTAGCCCATCTGGGCAGGGCGTATCACAACACAAATATTACTAAATAAATTGAAGTGAATCACTTAAATTTGAACTCAACTTAAACCATCCTATTGCAATCTCTAGACAAATGTCAGCATTCAATGGGTAAAAGTCTATGGAAAAGGAAGGGATTGGAATTTGATTAATTTGATTGAAGAGCACAGCTTGAAAATTAAATTTTGGCTTAATAAATATTTTTTATTTTTAATTCTATTTGTTTTTATCACAAAATATCTTCCACTATAATACTGTTTAGTTAATAATGTTTTTGTTTATATCGGTAAATTCATGATATTATCATCTCACGAAGTTATTAATTATCATTTCAATATTAGATTTCATTTTTTTTATATATTTATTCTCTGTCTTAATTTATTTTTAAAATATCTTATTTTCTACAATATTTTTGTAATAATATTATGGTAAAAATGTCTAAATTTAAAAAAATCTTACAAATCATCATTATCCAAGGCACGCCAAGTTTGACTTGAGCTCAATCCATTATTTTAGTCGAGGGGATTGCTTTAGTCCATACAAACGTTTTCTCAACTTGTATACTTTTTCTTCTTGTTATTCAGTAATGAAATTGTCACGTTGTTGCATATAAATAGTTCCTTTGAGCTCTGCATCTAGTAAATCATTTTTCACATCCATTTGACATAATTTTAAGTTAAATTTACAACTATATTCAAAATGATTTTAATGGGCATGTATTTCGAAGAAAAAGAATACTTATCAACATAATCCACACTTTTTTTATTAAAACCTTTGGCCACTAACTTAGCCTTGTATTTTTTTTTTAGCCCTTTTATCCTTAAGTAGGTCACTAAGCTCTCAAATACCATTCTTTCCAATAGAGTGAATTTCATAATTCATTGCTTGTATCTACTTATCAGATTTAGGAGTCAATTGCATCCTTTTATGCAAGGGTGAAAAAAAAGACCCGGTCGTTTCAAAACTGAGAAATCCAATATCGGAAGATATTGTGTACTGATAAACGGAGCGATATATCGGCCGATATTGCAAGATAATATCGCCGATATCGCATAGGCCCCATGACCGATATTAGATTTTTTTTCAAAAAAAAACCACTGTTTCTAAACCGATAAACACGATATCCGGTGATATGTGAACCGATAAACGGACCGATATATCGTCCGTATCAGGTGATATCGTTATTCTTTTATTTTTAAAAAAGAACAAGAAAAGAAATTTAAAAACCGATTTTAATACATCTCGGCCGATATAGTGACCAATATTAAGGGCGTTTTATCGGTCATATCGGCCGAGAAACTTTTCGTTCAGCCAATATTACTCGATCATAAAAAATGGGTACATATCGGCCGATACATTTGTATGGGCCGATATTTTCACCCCTGCTTTTATGTATGTGAATCTACAATCTTATCAATCAATTTGATTTTCTATGCTTTCATTCATATAAACATAGAAATTATCTAACAATAATGGAGATTCTCATGATCTATTTTGGCCAATAATAGAAGATGATTTGGCAGAGATCTTTCTTATCATGTTCACCATCAGTGGGTGATGGTTGAGTAGTCTGAACAACTCTTAGAAGGTCAAGGTCATTTAAAGGTATCCTTTTATTAATGAGGTTTTCTAAAAGTTCAGTATCTTTCCTTTCTATTAGTCTTTTGTGTTTTTTTCTTTAATTTACGTGTAGAAAATCGATTGATAACCTATCTAACCTTTAGATCTTAAGAATCTTATGAAATGATATCTGTCTTGACTTTTAGCTTATCTCTTGTTTGTATGAGACAAACAAATAACTATTATTCTCCATTTTCTCAAATTACTTAAATGGGGCTTTCTTTGGGTCCACAACTCATAGGGAGTTAAATCTATGACTTTAGTTGTGATGACTAGTTATAAAGGTTTTAATGCTTACTTAAGTTGTTATACTAAAATAAATTTTAGATTTAAAATTGTAAGCCATATCAAGGATTTCAAATATAGAAATCTTAAGAAATACAACTCTCAATTCTCTCGATCACTCTTAAGAAAAGAAAGATAATACTAATTTCAGCAGGATAATTTTCATGAGTCAAAATTTACCCAAAAAATATGGTGTCAACTGAAAGCAAAACGAATGTGGAATTGTATTTCGAATGCAGTGATTTATGCAATTAATTGAGATCTACAATTGAATGCGAATTAAATAATCATATGTATGCATGAAATTTAAATCCGACATTAATTCGATTCGACAATCATTGAACCTTCTGAGAATCAATTTTGTTGGTGGAATTATATTTTAATTAAGAATGAGAAAAATGCAAGACATAAAATTAAATTCACCTAGAATATTTAAATTAAATTCAATTCTAAAAACACAAATCTAAATTAAGTTCAAAGAACTAAAATAGGATTCTTCACTTCACTGGGGAGACTCAATCCTCCTAAAGCTTCAAATAACTACTCAACTCAATTGGATCCACTATAATGCTTGACCTATGATTGAATTTATAGGATTTTATTTTCACAAGAAGGAAATTAAAAAAAATCCAAACTTGATCACTGAGTCGGATCCGACTCGATCGGGTTGACTCCTTCTCGTCTTCCTCTCATTCTCTCTTTCAATGTTCTTCCTCTATTGAACGTCTCTCTCTCTCTCACTGTTTCTATTTATTCTCATTTCGCTTTCTCGGTTCGATTTCCTTCAGATTCAGTTTGGTCTTCTTCTTCTTTTATTCGATCTCTGCTCCGTTCTACTCTCTCCGCTTGAACTCTTCTCCGTTTTTGTTCTTCCTTCGCATGCACAAATATCCTTTTAACTCAGCCCCGGTTGCCGTTTCTTCCTTTTTCCAAGCACAGAGTCGATCCTTGTTTCCATTTCACCATTCTTCTAGAATTTTTCTCCTGGATTTCTTTTCTTTCTCTGCTTCACCTTCTCTTCTCTTTCAGTCTCTTGGATTTTCTTCCTGTTTCTTCGCTCGTTTCTTGTTGTCCTTGGTCTCTCCTCCCTGTTTGCTTTGGCAGTGGCGATCTTCTCTCCTCTCTATTGTCGAACGTATCCAATCTCGCCAAATTCATTGCTGTTTCAAAGCAGCACAACACTCGTTTGGATTGCCAAATCAGATCCTTTCTAATCCGGTTTCCAAGGGCAGCAGGTCTTGCCCCGTTTGACTGCTGGACTAGAATTTGGTGGGACCCAATGATGTGGTTGCTGATATGGCACTTGAAGTGGGTTAGTTAAAATATATCTAATAAAGTAATTGAAATACATTTTAAAGATTTCAAAGATTTTACAGTCCACAGAACTTAAATTATTTAAATCTCTAGAAAAAGAAATAATCTCATTACTGTATTAAACCTTAAGCTATTACATGTATTTATATAGCTTTTAGCCGACTCTATGACTATCACAATCAAATAGTAACTCTAATCTATCTTAAATCAAATATATTTCTAAACATAGAGTCATAATTACATATAACTTCTAATATTAAAATCCTAATTATATTCCAACAACAGAGGTACATTCAAATGGATTCAAATTGAATATTAATTTAATTTATAAGATGATATTAAAAGTAACAAAGAGACAGAAAAAGATGTAGCATGTTAAGTGAAGTGGTCAAAGTCCTTCATAAATCTTTAGATTCCTCTACACTTCCAATGTGGGACTTGTTCGCAGCCCCAACAATCCCCCCTCCCTTTCAAATGAGGCCAGCCATCTCGTCTGTTTAGGGGATTTCCTAAGTCCACATGAGGTAACCTATGACCTGTCTCTTATACCATTTGTTAAGATCTGGATATCCAGTTGGAAAGACTAGTCTGTTAGGTGGAGTGACCCAAGTTCTTGATAAATCTCTAAATCTCCCTCTACACTTCTAATGTGAAACTCTAATAACCCCAATAATTAAAACTCTACCAGAATTTAATCTGAGAAATTAGCAAGAACAACTTCCATGTGTCTTTCCCTCTAAATTTCATTAAGAAACTGTGGATGGACATTGAAGAGAAAGATTGCAATGTGAACAGAGGACAATCTCAGTTGGCATTGTCGACATATTAGGAAGTCTTGAAGATCCATGATTGATATAATAGTTAGAGAGAATGGAAGACAAGGCTGAAAGAGTGTCCCTTGACCTTATCTCTTTCCAAGATGCCATTCCAGTTCACGAGTGGGTGTGGGTACCAAACTTCCTTCACATCAAAGCAAATAACATAAGATCACAGCACAAGAGTCTAACTACTCAAGGATAGACAGATATGACACTGAATTTCCATCACCAACCAATACACAAGTAATCAGTACAATCATTCATTCACTTGATGATTCTCCTTCAACTTGCATTTCACCTTCGTCCTATCTCTTTGTCATCATCTTCATGCTTTCCTTTCTATGTTCCTTCTATCCCTTTTATGTGGTGGTTGATGATACTAAATTTAGAGTGAAGTTAGGTAAGACCATGTCCCATCACCATTAGTGCTTTTTATAGGGTAGCTTGGAGCCACATATCTCGTAAAAGAATTGCCAAAGTGAGAGTTTCATGTGGTATCGAACTATGATCGAGTTGGTTTTCTAGAAAGGTCTATGTTTATATTGCAGTGCGAACGAGAGTCCTATATCGGTTATAAGGGGAAAATTAAAGGCTTATATAGGATTTAATCATTCCACATATTAGGCTAGTCTTTTTGGCTGGAAGCCCAGTCCTAACAGTAGTATTAGAGCCAGGTTCCCAAGTCACAGCATGTGGACTCAGGGTTCCCCTAACCGAATGGGATGATTGGTGATGTTCTATCGACCGGAAAGCCTCGTTCGAGGGGGGGCATTGTTGGGGTGAGAACGAGATTCCTACATCGTTTGTGAGAGAAAAAACTAAAAAGTTATATGGGACTGGAGTCACCTACCGATTAGACTAGTCTTTTGGGTTGGAAGCCCAACCCTAACAGTTTAGATATGGTGCTTCTGAAGAAAAAAAAAATTAACCTTGATTAAATGATTGTAGACATGGTTTTAAGAGTTCTTGAATTCAACTGTAAATACAAGTATACATTTCAAATATGAGATTTAATTGGGTAAAGATTAAATTCAAAGATAGATAATGGGTGAAGGGTAGTAAGAAGGCATGAGCAATGTATACAAGACCCGAACCCAATAAGCATCAAGTGTTATACTCTGAATAGATCAGGATGGACGAGCGAGAGTGGAAAGCATACCCACTCATCAGCCGGCGACCAGAGAAGGAATCAGGAGGGGCGAACGGAGGATGCAGAAGAGGACGGATGGCAGCGACCTAGGAGAAGGCGATTCCGGCAGCATGAGGTATGCCGATCTTTTACACTTTTCATCGGAAACCTACCAGAATCAATCTCCACGGGTTGGCTTCACGAAATCTTTTCCAAGTGGAAATAGTGCATGATGTTTTCATCCCTAGGAAGAAGGATGCAACAGGCCTAATTTTTGCATTTGTAAGGATGAACAACGGCGTCTCGGCAGAGAATGCTAGCCGTGAACTGAACGGCCACTACCTGGCAGGCAATCGATTGCAGGTCAACCCAGCTGTATTCCAAAGAGGAGATTCTTACAGAGCAGCCCCTGTTTCAAACACAAAATCCATGGTCCCAAACCCTCTTCGACCCACAATTACTTCCAACCCTAGGAAACCCTAGGAAACCCCCTGTTCAAATAATCAGACAGCTGGAAAAAAAAAGCAGGAAAGGGCTCTTACACTTGCATATCTCTCGGATGGATCTCTTTTCGGGTTTCGGAGTCAAGCTCGGCTCATTCTCTGGTTCATCAAAAGACTCAATCTGGCCCATCCTTCCAAAGCCCAGCCATCAACTTATAGAGCCCAGTTGATGTTAGCCCGACCCAATCTGAGATTCCAGAAACTAATATCCTTTTTCCAACTAAGCATGCAGAGGATGATCCTATCGGTGCAACTTCTGAAGTACAGAACTTAGGTGTTGAGGCTGGCCCAGCTGCAGCGGCACAGGAAAAAGAATAGGAATTTCTGGGAGATATCATCTGTAAGATTCAAGATGATGAATTCTTAAAAGAAGAAAAAGAAAAAGAGGAAAAAAGAGTAAGAAAAAGTCTAGAAGGAAAGAAAGATTCAGAAAGAGGAGAAGAAAAAGAAGTTCCTGATTTTTCAGATAAAGTCTCTTGTCAGATGTTCAGAGACAAAGGATATTCAGAGGAGGACAGCATGGAAATACTTCGGATCGGAAAAGCCTTGGGATTCAGTTTTGAGAACTACCTTTTGGCTCATCTTCATCTCAAAGAATTGGAGGTCCTAGAACGCTCTGCCTCAAGTTCTTCTAAACATCCTAAGCAGACCAGCAGTTGGGATACTTATATGGGATGATCCTTATCTCATATCTGTTCAAGAAAACCTATTTTCAAAATTCCCAAAAGAAGACCAGCTATCTCAAAGAAGGAGGACGGAGACTATCAGTTTTCTCAATGAAGGTCATCATATGGAATGTTAGGGGTATTGGGATTAGGTCGAAGTGTGATGTCATTCATCGTCTCATAAGGAAAAATAGGATTGATGTTTTAATGCTCCAAGAAACTAAAAAGGAAGAGTTATCTCCATCACTCATTAGGGACCTATGGGGTCCGTCGGAGGTAGATTGGTTTGATAAGCCTTCGGTGGGAGCTTCAGGGGGCCTGCTCACTCTTTGGAATCCTCAAGGTTTCCTCTAGACGTTGCGATGAGAAATCAATCTCAATAAAAGGCCTAGTGGTTGAAGAAGGGATGGAGGTTTGATTCACTAACGTTTATGGCCCCAATATTGATGGAGAAAGAGAGGATTTCTAGCTTGAATTGGATATGGTCCACAGTTGGAGCCCGGCAGCATGGTTTCTGGGGGACGATTTCAACTCTGTTCGATTCCCTTCAGAAATGAAAGGGGTGCACTCATACAATAGAAGCATGGAGGATTTTTCAGATTTTATAACAAGGAATGAACTGACTGATCTCCCACTCATCGGTGATAGGTTTACATAGAGTAATGGACAAGCTCGATGCCCTATGAGTAGACTGGATAGGGTGCTTACATCATTGGATTGGAACCTAATGTATCATAATGCTAGTCAAGTGAAACTGTTTAGTCCTATCTCAGATCATTGTCCAGTATTATATGACTCGAAAGAGATTGATTGGGGTCCCAAGCCATTTCGTTTCAGTAACATTTCGTTGGAGAATCCTAAATTTGTGGGTCTAGTTAAGATGTCGTGGCAGAGTTTTGATATTGAGGGGTGGGGGGGTTTCGTCCTTTCAATGAAACCCATACTCCTTAAATAAAAAATTAAGGAATGGGTTGCATCGGAAGGAGGACCGATAAAGGAAAGAAAAGAAGCATCTATGAAGGAGCTAGAAGGGTGGAACAATCTAGAAGAGGAAAGAGACCTTGAGGAAGATGAATTGGCAGCAAAAAGAGCCAGCTATACCTCTATTTTGGAATGCTTGAGATTAGAAGAGGTTGAATGGCGACAACGGTCGCGTATGCTATGGCTGAAAGAAGGAGACAAAAACTCTAAATTTTTCTATAGATACGAAAATGTCAGAAAAGCTGCAAACTCCATCAGATCTATTATTGTGAATGGTAGGCAAATTGGTGACAAAACAGGAATCAGAAAGGCAGCTAGAGATCATTTCTCGGCAGTATTTCACTCCCCTATCAGTTCTTATTTGCTACCATCTCCCTCTAGCTCTGCTCATTCTCTTGCCCCCCCCCCCCCCCCCCCCCCCCTTGCGATTCCTCCTCAACGGCGTTGGAATCGGGTATTGTCCCTCATTTGATCTTTTATTATTGTTCTAATCCATTTTTCTATCGTCCCTGTGGAATGTTTTCCAGATTGTTTTGCCAGTCCAGCTTAGCGATACTACAGGCGATTTCAACTACCTCGGCCTGTAGATATGAAGAGGAAGCCTTTGTACCGGTGTTTGATATTAGACTTAATGGCGGCTCTCCCTTGGGGGACTCGAGACTTGCAGCTTTTGTCTCACCATATGCGAGGATATTCACGACCACTTGCGAGCAGACCATGGCAATCTTCATCTTCTCATGGACCCCTTCATCTGTGCTTCAGGCTCTTCATTCTCCCCCTTTTTGGAGATGGGGGACCCTCAGTTGCGGATAATTACTGACTCATGTTGCCCGAGGGAAGCCACGTTGAACTACATCCGGGCGACTCATCACCTTTTCATTGAACCAGTGGGTCCTGCGCCTCTCTTCAGTCAAGATCGGGTACTCTCGCTCCTTAATCTTCCCCTCCCCCCTCATCACTCTCCCTTTTCTCTTATGTGTTCCCCCTCCCTTACTCCATATGTCTTACATTTGCCGTTTCCCCTAGACCGATCTCTTAGAACCTGTACATCCAATGACTTTAGTTCCCTATTTCTTAAGTTTTCTGAAGCATCTTTGTCCCATATTAGACTCTCTCGGCCTACCTTGGATGAGATTTGCTTTAGAAAGATTAGTGAGGAAAAAGCAAGTTGGTTAGGAAAGGAGTTCTCAGTAGATGAAATCAAGGCAGCATTGGATGGGATGGCCGGTGATAAAGCTCCCGGCCCAGATGATTTTAATTTCTCTTTCTATAAGGCTTGTTGGGAGATAGTGTGCTCAGATTTTCTTAGGGTCTTCAAGGAGTTTTATCACAATGGAATCATTAATAAAAGCTTGAAAAACTCCTTCATCACTCTTATTCCCAAAAAGGAAGGCTCAAATTGTCTATCTCATTATCGACCAATTAGCCTCGTGGGTTGTATATATAAACTCCTAGCTAAAGTGCTAGCAGAAAGACTGAAAAAAGTCTTGTCAGAGATCATTGGAGAGACTCAGGGTGCTTTTGTGGACAATAGACAAATTCTAGATGGGGTCCTTATTGCAAATGAACTGGTTCACATTAGACAAAAGGATAGGACCCCCAGCATCCTCTTCAAAATTGATTTGGAAAAGGCTTATAATTTTGTTGATTGGTCTTTCATGGGTTACCTTTTCAAAATGATGGGTTTTGGGGAATTATGGTGCAAATAGATGAAAGCTTGTTTGGAACCCCCCCCCCCCCCCCCCCCCCCCCCCCCCCCCCCCCCCCCCCCCCCCCCCCCCCCCCCACCCCAATTCAAGCAAACCATAGGCTGAGAGAGGTGGACCCCCTTTCTCCTTTCATATTCACTCTTGTGGGAGAAAGCTTGAATGTATTGGTGGAAAAACCTAAAGAATTAGGAATTGTGAAAGGGTTCAAGTCGGCTCCAAATGGTCCCACTATCACCCATCTTCAATTTGCTGATGACACCATTTTCTTTTGTGAGCCTACTAGGCAAGAATTGTTAGGCTTTAAGGCTATTCTCAGGTGTTTTGAAATGTGTCGGGTCTTAGAATAAATCTTGAGAAAAGCTCTCTCATTGGAATTGGAGTAGAGGAAGTCGGCCTAAATGAATTAGCTGAAAACATCGCGTGTGGCACTGCAAAACTACCCTTCATTTACTTAGCTTGCCAGTTGGTGGGAACCCCAGATTTAAAGTTTTTTGGACCCTGGTTATAGAAAATATTGAAAGGAGATTGTTGGGATGGGGTAAGAAATTTCTATCCTTGGGGGGAAGGGTTACCTTGATCAAATCCTTCCTCATGAGCTTACCCTCTTCCAGTTACCTAAAGGCAATGTTATCAGAACCGAACCGTCTGTCGAACCATCTTCGAGGGAGGTTGGGTTCAACCGGGTTTAACAGAGTTGAGCCGTAGTCAAAGTCGGTCAATGTAACGCCCCGCCCTTTTCCACTCGTTTTCTGAAAATCAGAATCTATTTTTTTTTTAAATAGAAGAGTGAGAGAAGGCGCGGACGCCACGACGCGAGTTAAGTCCGAGCTTCTAAAGCCCTACCCTTAACTGGCCAACCTCACGCGTGCGCGGAACTAAGTCCACGAAAATGGTTCACGCGTAGGAAGTAAGCTCGCGGATTATAGTTATTTCGGAACATGATAATAAGGTCTATCCTACCGGTTTTTAGATAGAAGGGAAGATATAACATTGAATTACCAAAATGCCCCTATGTTCATACTTATATCACAAAATGTAATCGTCTATAAGTAACGTCCAAACCATCGCAAGAAATGTAAACTTATACAACCCGACAAGGTAAGTTACTTTAAAATTACATCTCCAAAATATAAACGTAAATAAACTAAGACTGCGCTTCCCAAGCTCCTAAGCTTGGCTCCTGTCATGTCCACCACTTCCGCCATCTCCTGCGTCATCAGCTAGGGTAGAAGTAGGGCGTTAGTCAACGCGCCCAGTAGGACTCCGAGTAGGACTAGCACATGGATTAGTGATAACACACATACCGATAAAATAACATATAACAAAATAAGCATGTGATGAATGCTATGCCATGGGTGCCTATGTCATGTGTCCCACCCATCATCCGTATGATCATACAATGTATTGTCCCCATGTTTGCTTCTCGGTCGCCCCGACGGAGCATGGCTCCGGTTATAGCATAAGAGCTATCCCCATGTCTGATTCTCGGTCACCCCGACGGAGCATGGACTCCGGTTATAGCCCTCAGGCTATCCCATGTCTGATTCTCGGTCATCCCGACGGAGCATGGACTCCGGTTTCATTATTTTCCCGCCCATGCCATGTATGATATGTACGTGCATTATGCTATGTAGTATATAGATAAACCATAGTTTTGATATACCATACATAGTCATATAATGCATAATGTTAAAATATAATCCATAAGATTCATAACTTAAAACTCATCATAAGATAAATCATAATCATAAATCCATCATAAGCCAAATCAAAATAATCTAAAATACCATCACATATCCATCGCTTACAAAAAGGTAGGAATCCTACTAAATACCGACCCGCGTCCTTTTACGTTTTCCGTTCGATAAACCCGGTCGCCGATCGCGCACCGCCTGCGATGTCCAGTACCTTATTACACATTAATCATTAGGTCATGTTTTACCCATTTCTAAGCCCATATAAAAAAAAATCGGTCACTATTTAGGTTTTGTGGGTCCCATGTCATCTATTAAACATTTTAATCCCATAAATCTTAAAATTCAGCCACCCTAGGCTTTATTAATCACTTATAAGGTTATTTATTACATTAGATCCCTTAAGTCCATGATTAATTTCCATGGAATTCTTGAATTTGGCCACTAATTACGGTTTTGCCACTACCTCATTTTTCATGCTTAATCACTCATTTATCCATGCATGATTAAGTCCATAATTGATCATAAACTTAGATCCCCAACTTAGGTCCATTAATGACCCATTGACCCATGTCACATAGCCATTAAAATTTAACCATTTCATTTCATTACTAACTTAGGGGTTTTAATTCCAAATCACCCTTTTTAAATTAATTGGCCCACCATTGGGCCCACGGCCCAACCGATTATTTTCTATCCCTTTACCTTAGGGTTTGGACCAGTTTTGATCCATTGGGTCCCACATGGTGATCGGGCCCACTTTGACTCAAATTGACTATCTTTGACCCAATTACTTCTCATTGACCCATTGAATGGATTTCATCCAATTTGTGGCCCGATTGGGCCATTCTTGGACCCTTGTCCCAAAATTGATCCATTTGGCATTTTCATTACATCAAATTCCAAATTAAAATAATTAAATGTCCAATATATATTGCTTCGAAAATTCGGAATATTACAGTCAAAGCCGTACTCATCAATATAATATTATAAATAATATTAAATATTCATAAAAAATGAAAAAAATTGTTCTCAAAAACACAATTATAAATCTAAAAACTATTAATTTAACATCTAATCTCACAATCTAAATATCCATCCTATACCATCAAAATAAAAAGTTCCATAATCTAAAATATCATTTAACAACTCAATGCTAATTAATATCTAAAACAATTCCATAAGTCAATATTAGTTAATGTCCAAAAAATATTTAAATTTCAAAGTCACCATAAACCCTAAAAGAACCAACATCTTCATTCATTTTGATCATAGATCAAAGTCAAGTTTTCCATTTCATCTCCATCATTCCTCTCCATCAAATTCACTGCAATTGAAGAAAATACATGCATGAGAGTATTATATATGCAACTCCATTTTATATAATCTAAATTCAAGGAATATTATATCAACAAGGATTATAATTTAAATAATCATGCCTAAATCATCTTCCTCAAGTTGAGTCATTACACTTGTAGGTTGTTCCATTCTCTCCCAAGTTTTCCATTTCCTCTCCATCAAATTCACTACAATTGAAGAAAATACATGTATGAGAATATTATATATGCAACTCCATTTTATATAATCTAAATTCAAGGAATATTATATCAACAATGATTATAATTTAAATAATCATACCTAAATCATCTTCCTCAAGTTGAGTCATTACACTTGTAAGTTGTTCCATTCTCTCCCAAGTTTGTAGTTCCTCCTCGTTTAATACTGATGGCTCTGACTCAACTATCCAATCTTCTAATACGTCGATATCTTCTAAAGATATTGGACCAAAACATTTTTTTTTTTCGAATTTCTATCAAAATAAAAATATTACACAAATATCAATTAGTTGGTACCTTTGTCAAATAATAAAGATAAACATAAAATAAGTTTGAAAACTTCTTAATTCTTACCTTTCTAACAAGCGCAAATTATATTGGACGTACACCAAATTATTCAACATTTGATGCTCTAATCGATTCATTTTTTTTGTATGTATGCGTTCAAATACACTCCAATTGCGCTCACATCCAGAAGAAGTACAAGTTTGGCTTAAAATGCGAATTGCCATCTTTTGTAAATTTAGAGTTTAACCTCCATAATTAATCCACCAATCAGCTGAAAAAGAAAATAAGACTCATCAATATGAAAAGACCTAAAGTTTCCTAGTTAATTAAAGTAATGATTAATTAAATGTAAAGAAACATACTTGGAAGTATTTTGTCGCGAACTTCAATAGCCAATTTACGCCCAAAGTTTCCTGATGCTTCTCTATAACATTTAAGCTCTTTGAGGATCAATTATTGCATTGCAATATCATTATAGTATAATGTCTCAATGCAATCAAGAACTCCATTAAAAACTCGATCAACATTGATGTTTTTATAAAACCATGATGAATTAAGCCAATGTCCAGCAGCATGAAGTGGACGATGTAATTGATTATCCCAACGAGTATCTATAATACCCAAATAAGGAATAGCTTCGACCAACATTCTTGATGATGACAATGTTGATTTGGAATCATTTGTCATTCTCTTATTGAGTGTGTTTTTTATGGCTTATTTGGCTTTATACATAGCCTGATAAATATAACCCATTGTAGGCTTATCATCACTATCAACCATGAGTAACACTTTTACAAGAGGTTCAAATGCTGTAACTATAATCTCACATTCAGACCAAAAGGAAGAGTTCAAGATCAACTCATTCATGTCTTTGCCCCTTTTTTCTTTCGTAGCCCATTTACTATCTATCCATTTTTTGCTAACAACCATTGCTTGTAATCCACCTTTATTTTCAAAATACTTTGTAATGCTAGAAAATGAGCTGCAAAACGTGTGATTGCCAGACGGATAATCTCAGTTCCATCAGCATACTTCCTCATTAATGTTAATACAAAACCATGATTGTATATAAATGTAGTGAGAGACCTTGCTCGTTCAATAACACATTTCAGCCTTTCCATTTTTGAAATATCTTAAAGTACCAAATCAATGCAATGGGCAGCACATGGGGTCCAATATATAGTTTTAAAATGAGTTGTTATCAACTTACACGCACTTGCATAATTGGCGGCATTATCTGTCATAATTTGAACCACATTTTCTGGACCAATTTCTTGAACAACTCATTTAAAAAGCTCAAATAACATCTCTCTAGTTTTTGAATAGGGACTTGCATCAACAGATTTTAAAAAAATAGTTCCCTTGATCGAATACACGAGAAAATTGATTAATGTCCTACCTTGTGCATCTGTCCATCCATCAGCCATAAGTGTGCATCCATACTCTTTCCATACACTTTTGAAAGATTTTAAAGCACTTTGAATTTCAACAACATTTTTTTGTAAATAATATCCACGGAGGTCATGAAAAGATGGTGCTTTATATCCAAAACCTATACTTGCTATAGTATCACACATTTTTTGAAAATATGAAGAATTGATGGCATTGAATGGGATGCATGCATCATACCAAAACCTACAAACATCCATATTTGCAGCCTCAATGGCAAATTTGCCTGCCATTGCACTTCTAATGGTGGGTTGAGTTCCTTTTGTGGTTCGAGGAGGAAAGCAACTTTCTAGACCCTTTCGCCCACCCTCATTTATGGTTATCCCTTTATCACCAACGTCTCTAACAATTTCTTGGATTTCATTTTCTTCTTCCGGTTGTTGATTCCTTTCACTTTGTAAACAAGTCTTTTGTTTTTTACTTTTCTTTTGAGAAGCAAAAGTATTTAAATCTTGCATCATCAAGAAGCTAACATGTGGTGGAACTTTTTTACATGTATCAACTCCTTTGCCTTTAACTTGTGCTAAATGATGTTTCATTCGATGGATCCCTCCACCTTGAAATATTCTATCACAATAAAGACATTGTAAACTATTGTGATCAATTACTCCCACATGGTTCCATGTAACATTAGTCTTTCCACGTGTTGTGCCAGACTCTGAAGGATTTGGCATTGATACAACTTGTAAACTAGAAAAAAAAATATGATAAATTAATTCCACTATATAAAAATGTATAAACATGAATAAAAACTAAAAACAATAACATTTATTAATTAATTCTACCATAGTGTTGGTTTCAAGAAAATCTCATTTGTAAAACTCCACTACTCACCATCACCTCACCATCACCTAAACAGTAAACACCAAACCCTTCACCTTCCATGATCACTGTCCTAATCTAAGTCATTATCAATCCACCCAAACCACTCACCTTCTCCTCCATTAACCTATTCCCTTCACCAATCACCTACACCCCCATTATCTTTCCTACCTCCAACGAACCCAAATAACAATGATAAAATGACACCTATAATTTTTTGTCCCCTTGTTCTTATACAAAAATTACACTATATTATCCTTTTACAGAAAAAGAAAAGTAACTGCTCAAAGATACATAAATATAATGAACAACTGAAAAAAAAAATCATGAAAAACATTTCAAAAAGGAAAAAAAAAAGAGATAATTTAAAAAATAAATACAATAAAAGAGGAAAAGCTACCAAAAACGATGGAAGAAGAAACTCACAGAAGGCCGAGAGTAGAAGCTTGAGAGAGACGGACGGAAGATGGAGAGTTGTAGGGAAGGCCGAGAGTAAACTTGAGGGATTGATGGAAGAAGAAGAGTAGCAAGGGAGTTGAGAGAGGGAAGAAGAAGAGTAGTAGAGGAGTTGAAACAGGGAAGAAAAAGAGTAGCAGGGGAGTTCAAAGACTAAGAAAGAGTAAGACTGGGAAGAAATCCATTCTTTTACTCCATCAGTTCACCGCCCAAGAATGGGAAGACATCCATTCTTTCACTCCATCAGTTCACCGCCCCCTCCCTATTCCCTAGGGAAGGGAAGTCTTTTCGTTTCCGATTTTCCCAAATCCCATCGTTCTTTTTTTTTTTAAACCTCAAACCACGGCCCACGGCTCACGGCTGTATTAAGAAAGCCACAAAAAACAGCGGTCTAGAGCGATTTTTTGCGGCTTAACTCATCAGAAGGTTTTTTAACATTACCGAACCAACAGTATGGCGGTCGCGGCTGAACCGGGCTCAGTCCGGTTCTGATAACACTGCCTAAAGGTGTCTCTAGGAAACTAGAGAAACTCTTTAAACAATTCCTTTGGGCAGATAAGGAAGCGAAGAGGAAGGTGCACTTAGTAGCTTGGTCGGAAGTTTTAAAACCAAAACTTAAGGGAGGCCTGGGCCTAGTGCCTTTACACATTAAGAATCAATCAATGTTGTACAAATGGGCCGGGCTATTTGGAAGAGAAAGGAATGCACTATGGACAAAACTCTTGGCAGCTACATATGGTGTTGAAGGGTAGATGAATGGTCCCTCAGTTAGAAAGTTGAGAATTTTGGCTCACCAATTGTTAAAGCTTGGTGGAAGCTAGGTGAGGGAGCGGGCCCAGTTGGGAGTTCATTTCGGCAGAACTTAAGATTGTTAGTTGGAAAAGGAGATAGAACCCTCTTTTGGAAAGACATTTGGTTGGGGGAAAGACCGCTTAAAGATTCATTCCCAAGACTCTTCAGAATTTCAAGAAATACCGATGCCCTGGTTCAGGACCACGTCAAATTGGCTAATGGTTTATTGTCATGGCATTTTGATTTCCGTAGAAGGTTAAGATCTTTTGAAGAGGAGAGTCTTAACGATATCTTGACCCTTCTAAAGGAATTTCCAATCACTTTGGCTGAAAAGGATGAATTGATCTGGTGTGGAGATTCCTCTGGTATTTACTCTGTCAAGGCCATAGTG
This sequence comes from Chimonanthus praecox, assembly GCA_022113865.1. Classification (NCBI taxonomy): domain Eukaryota; kingdom Viridiplantae; phylum Streptophyta; class Magnoliopsida; order Laurales; family Calycanthaceae; genus Chimonanthus; species Chimonanthus praecox. The sequence goes on from CM039095.1 coordinate 43,390,763, forward strand.
CAACATGTGCAATGTCAAATTCCTAATGATGGTAACATTTCTAGAACAACTTGGGAGGGAGTGACACCACCAAGGGTCCAAATTTTTGTTTGGTGTGTACTTAAAGAAAAGATCCTTAGTAGGACAGAGTTGAAGAGAAGAGGGTTCCTTAACAATGAGGATGAGCTCAAATGCTGCCTATGTGATCTGCATCATGAGGATGTCAACCACTTTTTCATTAATTGTGCTATGGCAAAAGGATTATGGACAAAATTCATTAACTTTTTGGGTATTTCTTGGGTTTTCACATCATCGGTGGTTGAAACTTTGAGAGCATGGGTCCTACCATTTTTGAAACCTAGAATGAAAATTGCTTGGCAAACAATTCCGGCTGTCATCCTTTAGACCTTGTGGAAGGAGAAAAATGCAAGAATTTTTTAAGGGTCTTCTTCCAACGAAACTGATCTTTTCCAAAAGGCCAAGTGGAGATTGTTTGTCTGGCTGTTGGCGAGTCCAATTTTCAAAGGTCTTAAAATCAATAATCTTATTCTATCTTGGGAGGGCTGCATGAGCTATCCAGTTAGGAAGATGAAGCAGACGGAGAAATGGTGTCCACCACAACAAGGTACCATGAAATTTAATATTGATGGAACTTCTAGGGGGAAACCGGATCCAGCAGGGATTGGTAGAGTTCTTAAAAATCACAGAGGTGATATGACCATAATGTTTAATTAGTCGATAGGTGTCAAAGAGTCAAATGAGATAGAAATTCTTAGTATTAGGAGAGCTTTAATCATTTGGAAGGATCATGGAATGGGTAATTTTGTGATACCCTACCCCTCAGCTGGGAGCACACAAAACTGATGTGGGAAGTCCCACATTGGTTTGGGAGAAAGAGGATGGTGGGTTTATTTGAGACCACCCATCTCTATTCTAGTGTGAGGCCTTTTGGGCCAAGGCCCAGGAACAAAACCGTACAGGTTTGCTTGTGTGCGAGGCCCAAAGCGGACAATATCACACTAAGTTGGACCCTAAGCCCTGTGTTAGGGTCGGGTCGTTACAAATTGGTATCAGAGCCGAGTTCAACACTCGGACTGTGTGGGCTTTCCTCCTTCCCTGGTGTTGTTGAGCTGGACCGAGTCGAGCCGGGGGTGGCTCGAGTCTTAGGGGGGGTGATTGTGATACCCTGTCCCTTAGCTGGGAGCACACAAAACTGATGTAGGAAGTCTCACATTGGTTTGGGAGAAAGAAGATGGTGGGTTTATTTGAAGCCACCCACCTCTACTCTAGTGTGAGGCCTTTTGGGCCTGGCCATGTGGGCCAAGGCGTAGGAACAAAACCGTGCGGGCTAGCTTGTGCACGAGGCCTAGAGCAAACAATATCACACTGAGTTGGACCCTAAGCCCTGTGTTTGGGTCGGGTTGTTACAAATTTGGTTATCGAAGGGGATTCGGCAAATGCACTAAAATGGGCAAAATGGTTGAGGCGTCCACCTTGGAGATTGGCCAAAGTAGTTCGGGAGGTGAGGTTTTTGGCCATAGGAATGAGAGTATCTTTTACCAAAGTGGGACGCTCGGCAAATAGAGTGGCAGATTACTTCGCCAAAGTGGGAGTTGACAATCATGTTGCTAGAGTTTATTTCTCTTGATTTTCTTTCCTCTTTGTTTTCTTTTTCCTACTTTTCCTTATTATGTGGGTCTAATTCTTGTAGACCTATTTTTCTTTTCTTTTTTTCTTTGTACTCCCCTTCTCATCTAATGAATTTTCTTTGTCACCGCTAAAAAAAATAAGCATCAAGTGTTTCCATGCGTTGGTTATCCACAATAATTGACAAATGTGAAACAAAATATCAATGTGACCATTTTTGTCATGTTGGAATATGATCTCAAATTGAACGAAACACGTGATTTTCAAATCATAATAGTTGAAAGATGAGAATTCTAAATGATCTGTATTCAAAATAAGTGAGATTGGATGCAAATTTTAGATCTTTTCAACGTTTTCAAAATTGAGTTTAAATTTAATTTAAATAACACGTTAATCTAAATAACAACTAATGAAATTGGGTTTGGATCTCATCACAGATTAACCATCACTTTATTTGTTCAACTGGTTAGGTATTTTTATAATATGTTAAGTAATAAACTATATAAGAATCACATTCACCTTCAGTACTTCATAAGTTCATATATTTATCGTACTATCTATTATATCTGAAATTAGAAAAAAGTATCACATTGATTCCACCACTTGCATTGAAAAGTCTTATCACTTGGTTCATTTTGTTATTAATTGTTTTTACACTACTTTTTAAACAATTCATTGGGTTATTTTATAGGATTTTTCTTATAAATTGCATATTTTATGAGATTGGGGGGCTTAAATATTTTAAATGGAGAGTCCATTATTCACTTAATCTGATTTACCTTTTTAGATAAGAATGTCGATGGTTTCCATTTTGAAATATCAAAATTTGAATCTAAATGGATAATTTAGGGTTGAAACTTGGGTCGAGTTTGGTTGGGTTTTAATAAATCCAACCAAACTCATGTCAAAATTTATTAAACCCGATCTCATTCGACAAGAATTGATGACCTAAATTACTCAACCTGCCTCGACTCAAATTTTTGACTCGAGTGAATCCGAATATTATTTTATAACTTAATACACTCGAGTCGAGTCGAGTTACGTCGAGTCGGATTGAGTTAATTTTAAATTTCTCAACTCAACCCGATCTAAATTTCATGCTAGTTTTTATTTTTCCAACCTTACCTGACCCAAAATCTACAAATATATAACCCAAACCATTGATTTCTCAGGTTGAATCGTGTGAGTTGGATTAAAACCCGATCCAAGTTTCACCCCTAGACAATATAAAGTGGATGCAGAGTTAGATATACATTTAAAAATCCAAATCAAATAAATATTAAGTCAACACAAATTTAAATTTTACTTAAATCCACCCATATGCATCCCTAAACCCAAATCTATAGAAAGAATTAGTGTCTAAACCTTTTCACTTCAATTGGATATATGAAAAAGAAAACACCATCCAACCAACATATAGTGTAGATCTTAAGATTTCAATTGGATATAGAATATGATTAAGTTAAGTAATTTGATAATTTTTTCATCCATTTGAGTTGACTTAAGTTGACCAAGTTTTTTTTATTACTAAAATCTCAAAAATGTTACCAAATTGGAGCCTACATGGCTATTGCTGGCACTTTATATCAAATAATAATGTAAAGCAAGTTAAGGAATGGAGACAAAAGATTCCCAAAACTAAGAGTTCACAAAAAAGGAAAAAGAATTTGGAATTCACATAACTTCGAAATTATTTTCCTGATTTCGACAAAATTTTGATGGAATATTGTCTATTTTGCATAAATTTCCAAGAAACCAAATCATGCACGTGCTTGTAAATGTCACAAATACCGTTCTCAAATTTTGTTGTTAATATCGGAATATTTTCAAATTTTGGATTTCAATTTGAAAATTATTGGAAAAATATTGTGAAAATATAAATATTTACATAATAAGAAAATATATAAATAAAAATGATATTTAAAATTAAAATAACTATTAATGAATTTGTGATTAAAGTGAAAATATAGTATAGAAAATAATTTACTTTAGCAATTATCTAAAATCAAAATACAATTTATCATCTAACATTTCTGCGACCATAAAATGTTATCTAATGACAAATTAATGCCACCAAATAGGAGTGCCAACAAGTTGGCCAATGGTTAGTCCAATTTTCGTCTAGGGCCATACCCAAGTTGATCACAACTTGTGATCGACTTGGGGTTAAAATCTCGGTGTGATGTCCGGTAATGGCCGTTACATCGAGATTATAACCTTAGGTGCGCACTGCATCCCTCGTCCATAAGCCCGTGGTGGGCCTGTCACGTCCACATCATTACGGCCTTCAGTGTGGTACGACAGACCATTACATGGTACTGATGTTACGTGATGGTGCGTAGCGTCTGCACAACGTCCATTGAATTTCCACTGTAACGACTGCTACCTTTACCTTAGATAGTTAGATCACAACAACATGAAACTGGATCTAGACCCAGAATCGGCCCATGCCTAAACCTGAGGCCTACATTTTTCTTCATGGGCCTTAAAGACTTTTGGGCCATGCACACATTGAAAGTATTTCGTATTGCAAATTTGCAATGCAGTGTCTGATGTCCACAAGGGCCGCAACTGGGACAGACTTGGTTGGCCATGATGCCAAACCCATGCTCACTATTCTCGTCGGGTTTCATCCTGCAGGCTTTAAAAAATCAGTAGCATATGTTCTCCACTGGATAATTAACAAATAAATTAAAGCGTAATCCAATTATGCTTAAATACTTAAGCTAGGCCCAGATCAAGCCTTATTAATCATGGTTTCATCACATCAGCCGATCAACGCTCAATGAGTTCAGACCATTGCAACCCAGGTCCACTCTTGTGGCCAATCTGGCCCATTGGCCACTGGAAACTTCTTCAACTCAGCTCAAATTTAGGGATGTAAATGGGCTAGAGTCGGGTCGGATTTGAATTTTCAAAATTAAAAGAAAATCAAATAAAATCAATGTCCCATGTCAAAAAATAACCTAAATCTCATATAGATCTCAATAGTATATATTATAAAAAATACAAATAATCTAAATAAATACATTAAAAAGATATCGTAAGAGAAACTAAAAAATATGAAAATAAAACAATTGATAAACACCTCTAATTTAAATGGTGTTATCCAATTATATCGCACGTGCGGATGCTATTCCCTAATTCTGAATATCATTGATTAGTATGGAAAGAAGTATATATTAGGGTTCTATCCTCATATGGATTAACATGTGACATGTTTATTAGCAATAAATATATTATTGGCACTACTTGCCATGTGAATTAGAGGGTTATCGAATCCAAATCTACATTAGAAAACAAGTTAACTTTAATTTTGATTAAGACTCGAATCCAAAAAAATTAACTAAATTTAAAGAATCCATCAGAATCCTATTTTAGATCAAATACTTTTAAATTTCAGATTATTTAAATATCCATTTACATCTGCAAGAAGCTGACTCAGTCAGTTAAGCCTTTCAGTTATATCATCACTAGACACCTTTTTTTTTTTTTACATTTTTGGACGCAGTGAATCAATGTAACAAATATTCTTAATGTTTCATTTTTATTACAAAAATATCGACAAAATAACTTTTGCACGTTAAAAACATGAGTTTATCGCGTAATATTCTCAATATTTCATTTTTATCATAAAAATATCGACAAAATAACTTTTGCACATTAAAAACATGAGTTTATCGCTTCTGCCATTTTTAACGATAAATTTCCGTTAGGAACATATTTTTATTACGAGAAATGGTAAATTCTTGTTAAAATCACTAGATTTTACCATTAAATTCCTTTTAAAAACAGTTAGGCCAAATATACATTTTTTATTTCTGAAAGATCATTTATATTTTCAAACTTCGGCCACATTATTTTATTTATTATATTTTTAAAATATTATACTTTCCACAAGATTTTCTCATTAAATTCCTAATAAAAATCTGAGAATTTAAAAACATCCCATTATTAAAAATTGTCGTCAATATCTCGAGAACAAGATTTGTGACAATGCAGTGACTCAACCCATGACTTACGCGAGTTGACAAGTTTTGAGTCAAGGGGTTCAAAACTCAAAAATTGCAGTGGCTCGCCTATGCTTAAAAGAAGAGATACGATTCTCTCAACCCTAGATCACTGAGTCAAGCCAAGTTAAATCACCAGTATATCCCTAGATCACTGAGTCAATGAAGTTACATCACCAGTATATATTGTAAAAATACACAAATATTAATAAAAATCATTTAAATCACATTCCTTCACTCACCCACAATTCCATCCCACTTTACTCAATATTTACTTTTCTTCATGAGATTTATATAGAAAAAACTTTATAATAGTACATGCATTTATTTCTTTTGATATTTTATGTAGATATTTTTAATAACTTAAGTTAAAACTTGACTCATTCAATTAGTCCCATTGACTTGTCTAAGTAAAAATTTCTAAGTTTGCTATTATCCTTTTTAATAAAAAGGAGATACTGTTAAAAAATTATTCTTTCTATTGAAAAAACAAAATTATTTAATTTAAGAAATGGAAAATTACTATCTGTTTAATTTAATTTCATATTTTCAAATGTAAAATATGATATAAATAATAGACATTACAAATTAAGAATTACTTTGTTAGATGATGTCATCCATGAATTTGAAAGGTATTTTTATAATGATGCTTCTTAAAAAAATTAGTCCATTGGATTTAAAAAAAAAATATTTTTCAAGATTTAAATATTAACAATTGAAATTGAATCAATTTTAGATGGATTTTTAATCTAAGAGTGAGATCAATTAAAAAATTAAACTAAGCTTAAATTGATTACAAATAAAAGTTCAGATAGGAATCTTATTCGTAAAGGGCATCACCCAATTCAAAGTTTACCAAACTAATATTATCTCAACCTAACATAACATATATTCCCTTCATCCCATATTAGTTGTCTGATTTGAAACATTTGTATTTTTTAAAGAACTCTCTATATAAGGCTAACACTCCATATGTCCATAGGTATTTTTGTCAAAAAATTTCAATAATATTCCAACAAAAAGTTTATAATTTAAAAATATCTTGATATTATTATAATCATTAATATCTTGAAAAAGGTATTTGGGACCAGGAAAACAAATCTCGATCGGTACAATATGTATCGGTCGTGATTTGAGATATTGATCGATATTCGATATATATCGGTCATATATATCTCCGATATTGACTGATAAAAGTGATTTAAGAAAAAAATAGGAGAGAGAAATTTCTCGACCGAAATATCGGCCGATATCCGAGATTTAAATCTCTGTTTGGGACATTGATTTTATTTTACCAAAGAGAAAGAGTGATTTACCAATCTCATTATTATAATCACCTAAATATTATTTCCAAATTGACACACAACTGTCATTCTTTGAAATAGTAAAGCAAAATTTGGGGAATCGAAGTGCTATGGCATTGTCCCCTACAAGTGTGGCTTGAAAGCTTTAGTTGTGTGGATCAAAGACTGATGCACATGATCTGTTTGTACTATTGTGGATTTTTTCATCTTAAAATTGCCTGTTGAGGACTTTATATTCATGGAACATTATGAAACAGTATGTGGGTAGAAAGGACGTCATGTCTCCCATACATGGGTAGCCACCCCAAGGTGATAAATTTGACATATCTAAGAGTGTATTTCTTATGAGGATATAAAATTCATAAATAATTATATTAAAATCGTACAGATAATGCACAATCAATTCAAAATTCATATATTTTGTATTTTCAAGTTCAATTTATCTCAAAAAAAAAAAAAAAATCACCCATTATCTTTACCACATGAAGCATCCAAATTCAACTTTCAATTTCTATTGACATAGTAAAAATTATTAAAATAAGTGAAGGGACATCTAAGTTTAAGCCATTGTTGTTCAGCCTTGCTCAGCTACCTCTTATACTGAAGAAAATTAGTTAGATTAGTGAGTGTAATAAGATATGTTTTTTTATAGATTATGAGTCTTATATCTTTAAATTTATTTGATAAGTGATTACATAGATATAAAAATATATATCAAATGATAATCCAAGTTATATAATCTTGGCTTTTAAATTTGATAAGTATAAGTAATTGGTTTTTAAAATTTTAAAATCAACGGATAGGATGATTAAATGAAGGTGAAACTTCATACACAAACTATTTTTTAGTCCTCTTTACATCACACTCGACTATATGAGCCTCAAGATCCATTTGATAGCATATCTCATTAATATGTCTCGATAAAAAATCTCACTTAAAAAAATCTCATCATTAGGAATAGCAAGAAATTCCTTTTTACCTGAATAAGATTCTCGCGTAGCCTAGTTGGTCTAAGCCAGCGGTCGAAAAAAAGGTCTCCACCAATCGATATATCGATCGATATCTCGTTATCGGCCGATATTTTTCTGTCTCCTTAAATTATTTTTTTTTTTTTACAAAAACGGCCGATATGATGTGGCAAAGATATCGGCATATCGGCCGATATTCAGTCCCCTGGTCTAAGCTTCTAAGATTAAACTGGAGGTATTGGATTCGACTCCTTCTTAACTTACTTGATACACAGGACTTATAGATGCAATGTCAAAACATTTTGTCCATGCTCGTAAGATATCATTGATAGAGATGTTTATGAATTCAGTAAGTAAAGAAAATCATAAAACACACTTGGTAAAAACTCTTCTCGAAACGGCTAAAAATGTGCCAAGCATAAGATAGCTCGGACAAAATTTCAGACTACATAGGAGAAAGGGCAGTAAATAAAAAGGTGATTCGTCTCTTCTGAAGCCTGAACAAAAAGAGGACAAGTACTGAAAATAATTCATCTTTTGCCCAAATTATCATGAGTCAATTTTTTTCCCATATCAACAGTCTACAAAGAAAGTAGACTATACGAGACGAAGCTTTGGAGGTCCCAATACCTGTCTCGAAGAGTCACTCGATTGTCCCTTTAGTAAAAATTACTCGAGTCCAAATCAATTCCCTAATCCTCCTTTCTCTTTTATCTTTTAAAATTCAAATAGCGAAGTTTCTCTCGTAATGTGTTTTCAATTTTAAGAATGTACTTGTGTAGAAAAAACCTCACATTCAAATACTATTAGAAATTTATGCTTGGAGAGAGGTATAATCAATTGCAAAATTATTCTATTTTCCATCATAAAATCTCAAATTTTGAGAAGCCTTATCTACTCTCTTAATTCAATTACATCACATTAAAATTATTGAATTTATACATAACTAAAATTTTAAATTTCAAACTTTTTTAGAATGTGAGACCAAATACAAACAAGCTTTAGAAATGTTACGAGAAAATTTACCAAAATGACACTTAGACTAAGGTCATGTGCACATAAATAGAAATTAGATAGGGGCATTTCAGTCATATCAGTATGGTAGTATGTGGCTAGACATGTGAGTGAATAGTAATGGTTGGTACTGTGAGATGGTTGCCTAATGGAGCATGGAAATAAAAATGTGAGAGATGGAATGAGAGCTAGTTCCTTGATAAAATAAATAATAAAAATTTCAAGTATATAATATAATAAATGTGAGTTTCTATGCACTGTGGAGCTCATAAGTGTTGAGTCTAATGCAAGAAAATGGATGAATTTAAAAGATGTTTAAGATGATGATTCTCATCAAGAATCAAGTTCATTGGCTTTTTTCATAGATAAAAAGAAATTATGATTTATTTTGAAAGGCTAAAAGATCAATGATTAAAATGACATTATATTTTAATTAATTTTCAATTTAATGTGAGATCGACATAAAATAGATTCAAATTCAATATAGATACAATTGACGTATATATGAGTATAACGATTTGGCCCACTCAGTTTGATATTGTTGATTTTAAGTGTTCATACATCCACACAGGTTTACATTGGTACGTGTGCATCATACACACGCATAAATTTTAAGGTATTTATCAAGGATCGATAGACTCCTCTCGCAAAGTAGGACAAATTTGGAGTTTCTTTCCCTCCTTCATGTAAGGTATTTGTCATAATATTCAGCGTTATCTCGTCTAGCGCATCAATCATAATAAGTAGGATGACAAAGTGTGAATTTAGGGGCCACATGGAGACCTCGAGAGAATTTGACTCGTCTAGATTCATTGGATTTAAAATTTTTTTTTAAAAAATATTTAGAGATCTACCGTCAAAATGATGTCAATTCTGAATTGATTTTTAATCTAACAGTTAGATCAAATTACAATAGATTAAAATTGAATATAGATACAATTAAGATAGATGAGTTTGAAAAAAGAAAAATATAAATTTAGAGCCGCCATACGAATGTTAGGCAATGGTCATTCTAAATAAAAAATATTTTACCAGTTTCATTGTACAACTTCATGTCTATTTAAAAATAAAATTATTTAATTAGAAATTCTGTAAGAAATTTTCATTTCAATCAACTTTCAAACGATTATAATAGTAATTAATTGTTTAAATTAAAAATAAAAATTATTTATTCAAAGTCATTTTAAATAAGATTAACTTCGCCAGATGAGATTTAATTTCACGAGGCGGTGCCACGTGCTTGTTAAGACTGTTGCTGGCTTGGATCTGACAATGCACGAATGCCAATAAAATACTTCCTTCCATTCACATGAATATCGGTGCTGGCGGGGTTGATCTGCCACGTGGCACGTATCTTTGACTGTAGACCACACCATCCAGTTGCACTATGCCACGTGGATAATCATGAATCGTACGAGATAGGGTTCCGTCTTTGTGCACTATGAGTCATGACATTTCTTTTATTTAAAATATTAGCAAGCGTTTTAAAAACGTATGGACAACTCTAGAATATTGAACGTAAAATTTTCACGAGTTCTTTCTTAAGATACACCAATGTTAGGATAGGAAAATTCAAATTCAGAATCTCTTATTTTTTGAGATGGAAGATAATTAGTTGAACTATATCCATATGATTTTGAGTCTCATAAAATCATATTATTTTATTTTATTTATCAAATTTATTTAAATATTGAAATATATTTTTATAATATTTTTAATTTATTTAAATCCATAAAATAATTGATAGTTTCTAGGACAATCTTTTAATTTTAAAAATGACTTTAAATTTTTAGTTTAGGGTCAATTATATATTTTTTTAGATTTTTATTCAAAAAATAAATATAATTTTTAAAATATTTTTATTTATTTAAGTACATTTAATAGATATGATTCAAATAATATAAACTCTTAGGTTTGTGGAACCTGATTGTCAAATATTTACTGGTGAGTGTAATTTTTTATTGTTATATTTTGTAGCTCTAATTAGGGCAGTATAAAATGTCTCTTTTCGTGAGAGATGAGAGTTAGAGGGCGAAAATTGTAATAGGTACAACCATCTCTTCTTCTTTGTTTTGCCTTTAAGTATATTGAATCTGTTTTAAACTCGTGGATCTACCGAAAGGAAACTACACAAAATCTTTGTGTCTTGTGTGTGTTTGACCTGTGAGTGTTTTTTTTTTCTGTTCATTATTTATGCATTTCTATTGTCAAGATAGCATGCAGTGCTCATTCAGAAGACACAAATCAATAAATTTGAAAAAAAATCCCAATTGTATTGAAAGATGCCAATGAATCTTTTCTCGAATCTTATATCGAGGTAAGATCTATAAAGAACAGTGGGTGAGTAAAATTGAACTCAGTTAGAGAGATTCTATTCTCTTAAAAAAGAATTTCTTATTTCTTTACTAATTAAATGGTGATATGTGTAAAAAGGACGAAGGATGTCCAAAATCATTATCTATCTTATTCATGAAAATGGATGATTGAACTTTAAAATATAATCTTTTAATTTAAAAATGACTTTAAAATCTTTGTTTAGACTCAGGATCTATTTTTCATCTTTTTAAATTAGATATAAAATAAAAATTAATTTTTTTATATTTGAGTAGATCTAAATAAATATGATTCAAATAATATGAATTGTAAGGCTTATTACTCACATGATGTAGTTGAACTGGTTATCTCTTATCTCAAGAAGTGTGAAGTTACGGGTTCGAACCTCCATGATCTAACTTTGGTGCACCTTAGAGGTAGTGGGTTCAATCGTAGGGGTTTTATGCTCTCATAGTTTACCACACGTAAATTAAAAAAAAAAAAATTGTAAGACTTATTAAGAAGGCATCTTAATAAATTAAAAAGAAAAAAAGAAAAAGTTGCCCTAATTGCACCGAGTGAATAATACTCTGAGGGGAGAGTTTCTTTAATATTTTTTATGAATATATTCATTTACAAATTTCAATCACGTGGGACGCAGCTTATGTTAATAGTCTCTCAAGTCTCAACATCTTGAGATTAGAGGATCATGTCGGGAGATCTTCGTTGCATATGCTGAGAAGATATGTCAAGCCAACACTCGTCTTGCTGAGCTGCTAGAAGTCACTAAGATCATAACATAAAAGCTGTGATAATTGAGGGAAACACTACGAACCTGGTTAGATTAAAATTGGTTTTTGAGTCATATAAGGGTTAAATAGGTTCGGATCTTAAATTGATGTAAATGGGCTTTGATTCGGGTATAAATGGGTTTACACGATTAGATTCGAGGTTCGAACATAAATTTGAAGAGCAAATTCGTCAAATTCACCTAATTGGGTCAATTTGTTTTTGTCATATTCGATGCCCCAATCAAAATAGCTTATCAATGGCACTAAGTCATGATTTGTATATTTCTATCCTAATGAAGCAAATACAGCAGCAAGGAGGGTTGAATGGTTGCATGGATTCAACCAAGTGAAAGATAAAGTTTGAAAGGAGGATGCCTCTTCCCTTGATGTTGCTGCAAATTGTGGAAGAGGAATGGCTGTTGTTCCTTCAGTAATTAGCTATTATGGAGGCGACGAAGGTGGAAAGAATGGGTTATTATATACGAGTGAGTTATGCCCTATCTTGGCTATATAAGTTTTGTAATAAAGTACTCCATTGTATCTGGATGAACACTTTCATTACTGATGCCTTAGTTGTACTAATGTTTTGCTTATAAATAAATAAAAGTTGCTTTGGATGTGGAGGATGTAAAGGGAATAAGGTGTTATTCCTGATTACTGTCATTTGGTAACTAAATGGTAAGGGTAAAAGTCTCAATTTTACCATCTTTTATCCCTCCACTGTCACTTTTGAAAACCATTGAAGCAAAAGGTATTCATAATTGATTATCAGGGCCGGCTTGACACAAGTTGAGGCCTAAGGCAAAAAATTTAAATGGGGGCTTCTTGATTTTTAACGTATTATTATAAATAATATTTAATTAAAATTTTAATTATAAGTCACAACATGATCTGTAAAGAGGAAATATATTGTTAAATAAAAATTTATAGACATAAGAATAAACTTAAATTAATTCAACATGCTAAAAAGATAACCTCCATTCATTGAAAAAAACTTAGACAATTGGAATAGCACAATAAAACTTATAGTAGTGTGCTCACTTCTAATATAGACACATAGTTGCCTCTTTTAATGTCGGGATATTTGCTAATGGTATGGTGGAGTTTCTAGTAAAAACTGGTGTCTCTAGAGATGAGATGTTTCTAGATTTCTCTTTGGGGTATGTGTCTTTGTATGTATTTTTCTTTGCGAGTTTTCTAGGGTCTTAGATTATGTTTCTTTCTTCAATTTTTCTTCCTTTTATTTACTCTTCTTTAGTGAATTTCAATTGTCAAATTTCCGAGAAAAAATAAGGGATTGTCAATTATTAAGACCCATATAAATAATTAACTGAATACCTCAAGTGCTTATACAAACTAATTGGGCTGAAACCTAAACCATTTTAAGTCTAAGATTTAATCTAACTTCCATATAACAAGACCCAAAGTAAATGGGAAATTGATTTGGTTTTACAGAAAAACACCCCCACTATCTGAAGGATTTTGTCTATCAAATAACCTAAAGAAAAACTGAGGATTTAGGGAAGAAGAAGAAACAGTAGGTGTTCAAACCCAATCTTCATTTCCATTTTTTTCAATAGAAAAATTATAGAATCATTTCATAACCCAATGAAAAAGATCAAATCAAATCTCCTTTGAAATCAGTTCAGATTTAATCCTAAAGGAAGAAAAAGAACTAGTGGAAAAAGATGGGTTTTCAAGCCCATTTTAATTTCGTTTTTGACAAAGTTCTGCAAAACCATTTCTAATAAAAATTTCATGCATTTGCCATTTCAATAAAATGAAAATTAAAATTATGGAAGAAAGAAGAGAAGAGGGATTTACCTGAGAATGAAAAGAAGGAAGAAGCACAGATGGTTAGGGTTCCAAGCTCGCCAGAAAAGGGAGATTTCTTAGAGAGTCAGGGGATTTGAGAACTTTAGTGAAGAGTGAGATTCCTTCCCACATATCCCATTTTCCTTCCAAGAATGAGCCAACAAAAGAGAGAAACCGAGGGGTGTTTCCAGAGAGAAAGTTCGTCGTTTTCCATGGAAAATGGGTGGCATTTGTATATTTTTTTTTAATTAGGAAAAGAAAAATCAAATAGAGAAATTTTTCCACCTAAAACGTTAGATACTGTAGAGAGAGGAGCAGCGAGCAAGCCAGACAAGAGACTGAGAGAGAAGAACGGCGAGAGTTTGAGAGAGAGGAGCAGTGAGAGAGAGGAGAGACGAAAAAGGGATTTTCAGTTTAGGGTTTTGTGGTGGTATTAGGAGAAATTGGGGCCTTTTCCATCGGGGGCCTAAAGCAATCGCCTAACTCGCCTTAGGGTTAAGCCGGCCCTGTTGGTTACCCACCCATGCAAAATTTACCCCTCATCTAAATACAGCTAAAATTGTTAAAAAAAAACTACTTTCCAAGCATCCTTTGAGCTGCTTATTAAAAACTCAGAAGTTGGCCTCCCCATTTAGAGAGACTACCCATTATATTTTAATAGGGCCAAAACATTTTATGTGGTGTTCATTCGTGTACTGGGTGACACGAGTATTTATCCTATGCACTCATGCACGAATCCATCAAGTGGAGTGCTCAAGGGTACGTTGGAGATGTCTTTCCTTCGATATGTATTCCAATAAAAATCACGTTGATCAGATTGATGAAACCATGGTTGTGCTTGGATAAGAGATAAATTTTGTAGGGGTTTCCCTTGAACATAGGTTTATCTTATCTTATTTGGTAATTACAATGGAAAATATATAAGTGGAAAAAAACTTGTCGAAAGAGAGGAAAAGTGATTAGCTTTTGTACTGAAGGGGTTTTCAGATTTGTACTGGAGAGGGAAAACTTGAGATTTTCTCGCACCTTCCTTTCACTACCAAATGGGGGTAAACAAGGGTTACCCTCGTTTTCACCCCTCTACCCCTCATCCAAAGACAACCATATTTTTAAAGTCATAAAGTTTAAGAATTAAAAAAAATTGAAATTGATTTGAGAGCTTTAGGATATTGATTGATTGATCTGATCCGATCAAGATGATTTTTTTATAAACTACATAATGAAAGAAATATCATTTCAACATGCTATCACCACCCCATTTAATAGGCCCCACAATTGGGTGCATATGACAATATTGTGCAACTAATATGCGGATGAACATCACATGAATATTATTAGGTTGCACAAGTACATAATGGCATGGATACTGATGGATTAATAGGCCTCACATTTGAGTGCACATGACAATACTGTGCAACCTAGTATGCGGGTGAACATCTCATAAACATTATTAGGTCGAACATTTACATAATGGCATGGATACTGATGGATAAAATTCACACCCATCCAACACTCTAATTTTTTTTATTGACCATTTAACATCTCACTATCTTTACAATCTTCTATGCATTTCATTTCAGTTTTAGTGACTCAATTTTGAGTCATATAGCATGTACCAAGAAATAGATTAAATGACATTAATAAAGTATAGAATATGGTTATATAATTTTTTTTTTAATACCAAGGTGTCCCACTTGACTAATCCTTTGAGGATGTGTAATCCTCCCTATCTGCACATGCCGAGTACAAACTATAGGGAATGACCCTTTTTGTATTGAATGAAACTTGATCCCAAGACCTCCTACAAAAAATAGTGAGAATTGACAATCAATCTAACCCCTCACAGTTATATGGATATATAAATTATAAAAGAAAAAAAATCTTATTTAAACAATGCAATGTAGGGGAACCTCCCAATGCAATGTACAAGAAAATTACTTCATCGGGGAAAACAAAAACCTGATGAAGTAGAAAAAGAGGAAACCTCTCAAAGAGTGAGCAATAACAAAAAGGAAAAAGAAAAAAGTAAACCCACATCCTAGAACAAGCGGGAAGATCAAAACAGGCCCGGCTCAACCATTAGGCGAGTTAGGCGACGGCCTTAGGCCCCCATTTCTCTTAACTCAAAACCGCCGCAAAGATGGAAGAAATATGGAAGAATAGAAGAGAGAGACGAAAATGGGAAAAAAAAAAAAGGGAGAGGTGACGGCTTGGAGGGGAGTTCGGAGAGAAATCTAGTGTTTGGGTTCCATGAGAGGTAGAAAGGAAGATGAGAGGAAGAGATGAGGAAAAGGGATTAGGGTTAGGAGAGGGTTTCTCTCTTTTCGCAACAAAAACGGGATTTAGGTGAGTGGTGTGGGTCCCATGGGGCCCACACAAATTTTGGATTTTGAGTTGCATTTTTTTTTAAACTCACTTAAAATGACTCTCAAAATAGGTTTTGAGGTGGAAACTTCACTTTGGATATATTTAATTTAAATAATAAAAATCAAGGAGAAAAAATGGGTTAAGTTAAGAAAATTTAGGGATTTTAAATTGGGTTTTCAAAATACCTCTTTTGAAAACTCAAAATTTCATTACATTATTGAACAAAACCTTGGTCTAAAAATAAGATTTTTGCCAAAAATAAATACTCGAAATAATTTTAAAATATTGATTTCAAAATCGAGAAATCCCGAGAAAAAATTGAAAACAAAACATTTTGTGATTTTTCTACATATTTCATGTTATCTAATTGAGGAGCGTGTGTGTGCATACTTTGGGGGATCTAATGGTGCAAATTCTAAGTTTTTGTGTGATTTCTCAAATATTTTTCTTAGAAAATAACCATCTCAAAGCCCACATATCTCTCTAAAATCTCAAAAGTGGCATGAACCATAGTGTGAATGCACTTAGAAATGATATCTATCATTGTGAACACTCATGGACTAGCATCTAGGTTCACTTGATTGGAGTTTGGGCAATAACCACCTTGAACACGTGTAACATTTTTATTTGTTGTATTTTAATTTTCTAAAATCTCATCGCTTGGATGATGTGCCACCAACCATGCACAATCCATGCCAATTATGAGTTTATGTGAAGTTAGTTTGACATCTCTAGCCTACAAATAGAGGTTGACCTTAGGACTTGGGACATCAAGCATTTGGTGATTTCTCTTGTACACTCACATGAATAAAGACTTTGTTAGAATTTTCAATTTGTTGGATTTTCTTTTCCTTATAAATTTGTTTGAGATACTAGTTCAAATTCTTGATTGAGTTAAATAATTGTGTGCAATTTTTATTGAATTCGTATATCCAATTTCTTTTAATTTCAATCTTGCAAGCCAATTGGATTGTTGAAATTGTATTTTTTTATTCAATTCAATTCAAAGAAACTAGTATTGTTTTGGAAACTAGTTCATCAAAGATCGCTATCAGGAGTGTCTTTGATAAGAGACCATTTTAAAGTACTCTGAGAACTCCATTGAATGGAAGTTCAATGAGTCCAAATTTCCTATGCGAATCAAGAAAGGTTCTTACACTACCGTGATTTTCGTCAATGACTGAGTATAGAAAAAGGAAATTTTGCCTTAAAAATAACCTTGAAATTTGTATCTATACTCAGCTATCAATTTTTGTCGCTTTATTTCAGAAAAATAAAAAATATTTTTACAATTAAATAGTCGGATGAAAACGATTCAAATGATATGATTTACAAAACTCATTAAATTTTAAGTGTAAAAAAACATTTTGATTCTAAAGTATGTATAGCTAAAATAAGGGTGAATATGTTCTCTTCTTCAAACTAGAATGTAACCAGCAATGCTAGAAATAGATAATATACCCACTAACAAGTCATGTGTTTATGCATGTTCTTGCAACGACCCATCCCAACCTAGCATGATATTGTTCGTTTTAATTCTCACGAACCAGCACGAATTTGCATTGGACCCAAGTATCATCCTTGGGCCCAAAAGGCCCCATGCTTAAAAGGGTGGTCTCCCTCTTATAACTACCTCAATGTTTACCTCCTGGACGGTATGGGACAAAGTCGTTGCCGCCAAGGCACATAGTCAGGGAATTATAATCTACCCCTTAAACCAAAGCCGTCCCTGGATTTGTCACATCACACAGATAGAGGGTCCACACAAGCAACACCACACAGGTAGAAGGCCCACACAGGGAGAGAGTTGAACCGTTCTCTAAAACCATTTGTAACGAGCCGTCCCGAACCAACATGATATTGTCCGCTTTGGACCTCATTGACCCACACGGATTTGCATTGGGCCCAAGTATCATCGTTGGACCCGAAAAGCCTCATGCTTGGAAGGGATGGTGTCCCTATTATAACCACCTCAAATTTTTACCTCCTGGGCAGTATGGAACACAGTCCATGCTGCCCAGGCACACAACTAGGGTATTACAATTCTCTAGTTTTTTTTTTTTTTTTTGCTCAGTCTTACATGTGGTGTAGATTAGATATTTAGATTATATAATAACTTTCAAAGTTAAAACTCATTTAAATTCAATCATCTCAACATCTGACAAAATGATCTCTTTTTTGGACAGTTTTGAAAAGAGAAATCAAGTTTAGCCCAACAATTTCGGTTTTATATCGAGCCTATGTTGCTTTAGATCCAAATATCTGCATTACATTTTATATTATGTAAATATTATATGTTACATGTATATCTTATGTACATTATATATATTTTATTATAAATTAGTAACATTATATATTTAATATAATTAATATTAGGTCTAATCACAAATGTGGATATATTTGGATTTGACAATTTTGAAAAATGACATCTATCAACTTTTATTGATCTAATTAGTGCTTATAGGGCTTACATTTGGTTGTTACAATTCTTGTCCATCTAGTTAGAGTTAAAAAATATCAAGTGAAAGAGAGCTGACCATTTTTATAAAGTTTTATATCTCCACTATTTATTTTAGAAAATTCTAAACTTTAAAATTTTAAAATTTATAAATACATAGTAGAGATTCATGATTTAACTATGTCATAATTAGGTCTCCCGCACTTGATCATTAACCATTTTCCTTCACAGAGAGAGTTGGCACAAATAGAAATTTGGTTGAATACATGCGTACTCGACTTAGGGATTGGCAATTTTTAACGTAACACAACTTGGTAAAAAAAAGGAAAAATTAATTAAATTGTGTATCTCTGATATGTTTATAACTAACTTCGTTTCAAATTAAAATAGACCAGCAATGTAGATAAAGATAAATTAAAATGTATAAATTCTATTAGTGGTAATTTATTACGCCAATCAAACAAGACTTGGAAAGAAGTTTAGATTAAATATCTGTAAATCTTTGATAAATGAGTGGAATTTAGTAAAATACTTAAATTATATACTACTCTCTCTGTCCCAAAATACTTGTCCTACATGTATTTTGAAATTGTTTTAAATTACTTGTCCTACTCATTTATTTTCACATTAAATCAAAACTTTAACCTTCTCGATGAGTTCCAAATCACATTCTAATATCTTTAACCTTCTCGATGAGTTCCAAATCACATTCTAATATGATGGGAAGATGACTTTTTTTTTTTTTTATAAGTTTTGACTTGCTCAAATACGGTATTCTTTAATTATTTTCACATACGGCTCTCATTGTCTTAATTGTACATTGCTGCATAGTTAGGAAAACATTATTGAGCTTTTGTGGATAAATTCGATCGACAATATCTACACAATGAGACACCTCTCAGATCTTTTTTTTTTTTTGCATCAGGTTTGTATTAATTCAGAGAATCTATTAATAGCATTTGGGCACACTCCACGCTAAAACGATCTTTAAGAAATAAAAAATTCTGAAATGAGACAGGTATTTTAAGATAGAAAGAGTGATAAATCATTTTTAACTAAAGTTACAAATAAGTCAATCTAACTCAAGCTAAGCTAAGCTAAGTCACAGCCACAACTATACTTTAGATCCATGCCGACAAAGGATAGTGAGACAACTTCTCCAAAGATTGAAAGTTACATGACCAAGTGAAAAAATTTGTGACACTCAATATATGGTAGGGCTTCAATCTATATCTTATGTAATATAATATGGACGCATAGAATAATTCAACGGATGAGATTATAAATCAATGAAATATGAAAATTTTAAAAATTCCAATAAATAAGATAACGAGGGAATTAGTTAAGATAATACACAGATGTATATAGACAACTGAATATAAACCCCATAAAATATTAAGTTGCAACATTAAAATATTAAAATACAAGAGATAGGCCATTAATAACATAGATGAATGGATAAATATTAATTAAACTTTAAAGTGACTTAGGACATCACTTACGATAAAAGCTAAATAGATAATATAATTAAAAAAAAGTGACGTCATGATGATGGTAATAATACATGATAGGACTCCACAGCATACAAGATAAAAGGGAAGTGAGTGAGCCTCAAGAGTCCGTGAGTTGGACACGTCCAACCCCGCGACAAAACACCCACAACTCTACAAGTGACCAGACTTTAAAAAAAAAAAATCGAAGTGGAGTTCACTGCATGAACTTTACATTGCTTGTTATAAATTTCGAGTTTTTAGAGTTTGAACAAAGATTTTTTTTTATAATGGGTAGGACTTGAATTTTTAAGGTTGTTTATTTTTTTTTTTTTTCTGTAAGTATAGCTAAGTACGAGGCCTACGGGTTTTTAAGTTTATTTATTTTCTTTTTGTCCAAATACAATTAAATATGAGTTGAATAGGATTAAATCCATTTATTTTTAAGTCCTTGGCCTTAAAGAATATGAGCCCAACCAATTGATAAAGAAAATCTTTGTAGAAGTCTGTTTATTTAGTTTGGGTTTGGGCTCAAACTTTTACTTGAAACCCGTCGAGCGTTATTGGACTCGTACTTAATCGTACTTGGACTTAAAAAATAAACATGGTTTAAAAGCTCGAGTCCGACCCGTCACACACGAAATCTTTATTTAAGCTTGCTTGTTTAGGTCGAGCGGGACTCACGCTTTTATGTAAAGGCCATCGAGGCCCATTGGGCTCATCTATATTGTACGTAGGCTTAAACAGGGGTATAAATCTCGACTGATACTGTGAGTATCGGCCGAGATATCTAAAAAATTTGGCCAAATATCGGACCCTTTCTTCTTTTTCTTTTTCTTTTTTTTTAAAAAAAAATCGGTTTTGGGCCCAGTCGATATCTCGGCCAATGTTTGCCCATACCGGACGAATATCGGCCTAGATATTGGCCGATATTTATATTTTTTTATTTATTTTAAAAAAACAGCATTTTCTTTTTTTTTAAAAAAAAAAAAGCCACCGAAATTCAAAAAAAAAATTGAAGAGAGAAAAAATCTCGACCGAAATCTCAGTTCAACCGAATTTTTGACCCCTGGGCTTAAAAGTATAAGCTCGACCCGTTGAACAAAAAAACTTTGTCCAAAACCCTTTGTTTAGGTCGGGCTTGGGGCTCGAGCTATTACTTAAAGCCCTTCTGAGGCCCGCTGGGCTCGTACTTAACTATGCTTGGACGTAAAAGCTCGAGTCTAACCTGTCATACAGAAAAATCTTTGTATTTACGTTGGGACAAATAAAAGCCTCTTAATTATTACATTTTTTTCCAAAAAAATAAAAAATGGTAAAATGAAAAAATAGTCACTAGCAGGATTTGAACTTAAGTCAAATACATGAAAAATAATATCCTTACCACTATACAACAATAGCCTCCATATCTTTTTAGATTATAAATAATACTCATAAAAGAATTGTTTTTGCCACTTTGCTAAACCTAGCTCAGGAGAGCGCACACACTTATAATACTAGTACGGTCGTATAATCCTCTACGAATGGGAACAACATGGTCTAAAAAAAGTTAGACTAGGTGCACAAGATATTTTGATTTTTGAAGGTGTACTAACCCGAATTCACAACCTTTGAGATATTTTTCATAAAAATCTCTAAACTTTAAGATGAGAAAATGTCATTTAAATTAATTTAAATACATTTGAAGAATACGAAAAGCAATTGTAAAAAGCTGATTAGGTTGCAAACGAATAGAGTAAGGTGTAAAGCGACCAAATTGTAGAGATAGATAAAATGGGAATAAAGGATGATAATTAAAGACATAATTTCTAAATGAATTAAATGAAAAAATGATTTAAAATATTGACTCTAAATAGATAGAATTAGTTATTTCAATAATGAATAATCTCATAGTCTAATAAGAATTTATTATATAAAAGTTTTATGAAAAAATTAGAATTGACACACTTAAAAAATTGTTTCTAATTTTTTTGAAATTCATACTTAAAGGAAGATTTAACTTGAAAAATAGTTGGAATAATTTTTTTTTTAATTGAAAGTTGATACTATGCAGTATAGATCGATATTGTGTTACGATATGCCAAATCATCGGATGTATTAGCCACTATGATCATTGTAGCGCAATATTCTATCATTATAAATATCTATTAGCCGAAATGCAACGCATCAACCAATTTTATAATCTTCATCTTTAAATGTGATTTTTCTTTTTCCTTCTAAAAATTATATTTCTTTTACTAAAATAGTCCATTCTCCACGTCTCTTTACTTAATTTTTTTTCGATTTTTAAAGTCTTTACATATATTTTTTGAACTTTTTGTTGTAGCTATTTCTAATTTTCTTTCTATGTATTTTTCTTTTATTCCATCTTAAATATTTTTATTTTTATTTTACAGAAGTTGAAATTTAAAATCGTTTTAACATTAGATCTATATACTTTTATAATTAATAATAGGATTTTAATAGTGGCCCCGCTGCAAAGCGAAAAAGAGTGAGAAGAGGGCCGGGCACAGCAAAATCCAGCAAAGCGAGGGCCAATTATTTATGATTTTCGGATAAATGCTCGGAAAAAAGGGAAAAGAGAAAAGAGAAGATTTCATTTTTCTTACTTTTCTTCTCATTTTCCTTATAAAAGGGTGCTGAGACTCTGTCATCCAATCCGAAACGAGAAATACGATATCCTGTTTGTCCAACAATCGCAAATGCTTTCCTTTCTGTGACTTCCACCAGAAATCACTGCATTCGCCACTTCCATTTCCGCGGTTTTGAGGCGCTGGAGAGGAAAATTCCAGTATTTGATTGCATTTTTCGCAGATTTCGAAGAAAACTGGCCGTTTGGATGTTGATTCCATGGTTTTCCGAGGAAGTGTGGAAAACCGGTTCCTTCCTGGAATCTGAGACCGGGTTGACGTTTTCTGCAGCTGAGATTCCTGGCATTTTTCTGCGCAAAGTAAATTCAACGGTTTTCAAGCTCGGATTCGTCTGATACAGCTCCAGAGCCGTCCGATTTCTGTTACTTCTCATCGATCTGGAGTTCTGGACTCAGAGTTTCGCAGATCTAAGGTATAGATGGATAAATCCAAATAATATGGTTTCTTTTTTGTTTGCAAAAAAAATCCTAAAAATGTATGCTTTCTGAGTTTGCAATTTACGCAAGATTTTTTATTTTTTTTCTCTGTGGAGAGTTCTTGCTTTTTCTTTTCCCGGCGATTTCCTAAGAAAATCGGAGGCTTTTTTTTTTACCCGACGTGAAGCGTTGGAAAATGCTTCCTTAGAAAGTAACAGCAAAGAAACGAAAACTTACATTCTTGTTTCTTGCAAAGAACAAAAGAAAAATCCAAGTGCTCTAGTGTTTTTTCCCCGACCTCCTGGAAAATCATAGAAATTGTGCTTTTCAACCTTTCCGTGAGAAAACGCTTTCCTGGAAAATCAGAGTCCTTATGCTTCCCACGAATATATTAGAAAACTGCTTTCCTAGAAAAATTTACAGCTAAGGAGCCGAAGTTTTCTCCGGTAGAGCTGAGGAAATTGAACTTTTTGGTTTTTCTCAACTTGCTAGTGATTTCTTTACTAGGGAGGTGTAAATGAAAGAATCCAAGGCTAAATATTCTTGTGTTTTCTCCTAGTGCTGAGAAAATTCAGAGTCCGGACTTTAATTTTTACATACCTTGAGAGGGTGGAAACGGCAAAGAAACGGAAAAGAAAAAAAAAGTTTGATCTGCTTCGATGTCGTTCAAGAGCATAGTTCGGGAGCTGAGAGAGATGAGAGAAGGGATGGGGAGCATGTCGAGACGAGGGTTGGAAGGGAAGCCAGCACGGGCTCGGTCACAGAATTCAGTTGATGCAGTGCGATTCTGCCCCACGTCGGCTCATCAGAGCCGTTGGGCAAATCTGCCGCCAGAATTGCTCCTGGATGTGATCCGGCGAATCGAGGCAAGTGAAACAGCATGGCCAGCAAGGAAGGACGTTGTCTGCTGTGCAGCTGTGTGCCACTCGTGGAGAGAGATTACAAAGGAAATTGTCAAGACGCCAGAGGAATGTGGACGACTCACATTTCCCATTTCACTGAAGCAGGTTCTTTTCTTTGCCTTCATTCATTTCTCCTCTGCTGAATTGGTTTGTACATTATTTTTTTTGATTCGGTTTACCACTTTAGCCTGGACCTCGTGACTTGCCGATACAATGCTTCATCAGAAGGGAACAGGCTACTTCTACTTACCGTCTGTATCTTGGTCTCAGTCCTGGTGAGTGATGTTCTTCTTTTGACCGTGGTTTTTGTCCTTCGATTGTATTATTATGAAACACATTTATTTCATTAAAAAAAGAAAAAAAATCATTATCAAGAGAATTTATCCTATCTACATGGAACTGAAACTCTCAGTTGAATTTGACAAATGATTTTCCAAGGGCTATCACCCACATAACTTGAAAATGTAACTTTATGTAGTAACAATGAGCACTTAATAAACTGAACTACATGCTTTTGTTAATTGGATTTGAAGAATTGTTTCCATGAACATACCCTTATTTTTGCCCACATGACTCAAACTCGTGTCTACAATCACAAAAATGAGCATTGGCCAAGTATGCTATCACCTCCTGTCAATAAAGCACCATTACAAGTTCAAGGAAAAAGTAGTAGAGTGGAAGGGCAAATATCCATAATCAGTAACTTAGAGTGAAGTTGAAAAGGGCTGGTACATAGGGAAGTGCTCTGAGTTACAACCTTGAAGTTGCAAGTTCTAGTCACCTCTTGCCTGTTAAAAAGTTAAAAAAAGAGGAGGACAAGTAAAAAGTACATTACCTTGAATAGGAATCCAAGTTTTTCCTGATAATACAATTTCTTTCCTCTTTGTTGTAGTCAAATGACTCCTAAAAATATGAAACTGACATCTAATGGATAGGATAAGGCTTTGCTCATGGTGATGGCAACAAAGGCTTTGTCTCATGGATTCATTCTCCGTATTCAGGTTTTATATTAATTTTGTTGATTCTGATTAATTATCAGTCTCCTGGCTATTGCACTGTAGCATTCTCTTGAGAATTCACAGAGGGAGGGAGGGAGGGTACATTCAGCATGATGTGAACGAAATGGAATTTTGTAGGAAAGTTCCTAAAATTTGTAGTACACACTTAGTACGCTTTTAGAGAACATTTACTTTGCATAGTTGAAGCTTGTGGAGATCTCTTGAAAAAAAACTAATGCAAAATCAAATTGAATAAACAGTGTACTGTTCTTGAATGCCTTGTTTCCATTCACTTCAAAAAGAAATGGCTAACTGTAAAGTTATGTGGCTGTTATGTGATAGATGGCCCTTCTTGTTGAAAAACTTGTATGCCAAGAGATGAAGGCTAGAAATTAAGTTTAACAATTAGGCTGCTAAAACCATGCATAATATTGGTAAAAATTGAGTACCAAATATGCTTCAGGCACCTATAATTGGTACTGCTGACATTTTCTTACCGATAGGAAGTAAAAGACAATATTTTATGTAATTATTACAGCACTTACGGTGGAGAATGGAAAACTACTGCTTGCTGCTAGAAAGATCAGACGTGCTACAAGTACTGATTTTGTTATATCATTGGTTTCGGATGATTTCTCTCGAGCAAGCAATACATATATTGGGAAATTGAGGTGAGTAAAATGAACTGTGTTTTATATTCTACATCTTTTTCTTCTTCTTTTGAAACGGTATATTCTGTATTGTCACTCTGCAATCAATATCCTGATCTTTGAAGTCAAAATGTCTGACAGGTCAAACTTTCTGGGAACCAAATTCACCATTTTTGATAGCCAGCCTCCAAATGATAGTGCAATATCATCAAACAGTCGTTCAAGTAGAAGAATCCATTTGAAACAAGTTTCACCAAGAGTGCCTGCTGGTAACTACAGTATAGCTACCATTTCATATGAGCTTAATGTACTCCGGAGTAGGGGCCCAAGAAGAATGCAATGCACGATGCATTCCATCCCAGTCTCTGCAATTCAAGAAGGGGGGATGGCTCCAACACCAAGTAGGTTTCCACAGTCCCTTGAGGAGCAGTTTTCCACTTTATCTGCATCAAAAAAGAACGAGCCAATTGTGGATTTCAGCTCCAAAAGCCTAATTGAGCCACCCATACCTGTCCAGAACACAGGTGAACCACTAGTATTAAAGAACAAAGCACCTAGATGGCATGAACAGCTACAATGCTGGTGCTTAAATTTCAGAGGACGCGTTACTGTGGCATCTGTCAAGAACTTCCAGCTTGTCGCAGCTGTGGAGCCCTCACACCAGGTTTCACTGGCAGAGCAGGAAAAAGTGATACTGCAGTTTGGTAAGATAGGGAAAGACATCTTCACCATGGATTATCGATATCCACTCTCTGCATTCCAGGCATTTGCAATCTGCTTGAGTAGCTTTGACACCAAGCCTGCTTGTGAATGATCAAACACTTGCCTTTATTGGAAATCCATTTGCTTCTCCTGTTGTGTCATATATTTTTGTTAAGCTTGTAGCTGGTATTGTAAGTGATTCTTAACTGGAGCTAGTATTTGCTCCCCTTCTGCATTTGTCATCACTGAGCATCTTAGCTTTGCAGGCAATAGTTCATATTTAAGCTTCACAGGTACACAAGGTGTGTTGTAAATTTCATATTGAGCTTGTCTGCATATGATAGGTAATCTATATGTTCTCTCCAACTATGTGATTGTATCTTCACATTATTTGTTATTTGATTTGTACAGATGCAATGGGATCTCAATTGTTCAAAGGATAATAATTAGTTCTGCATTTGAAAACTTTGATGGAAAAGAGAGAATCAATTGGCAAGCGTGTTGTACATGTTTTTTTTTTTTGAAATGGAAGTGTGTTGTACATGTTACAAATATAAAAATTACAATTTTCCGATGGTGATGTATACACTCCACATTTACATCTTTACAGCTAACATATGCAGTACAAACAGCTAATAGAAGCATCGAGAATCTTCTTTGCTTATTGTGCTATACGATTATTGAGTTAATATTCATTTAGACAATCCAGGAGAAAGCGTGCCAACTTTTATTCATTTGCCACTTGCAGCATCCTTGCTACTCTTATTTTCATTTCCCTTAGTTGAAGCGGAGTTGTTCTCTTCTGTACCTTAAATTCTGTCTGGACAACTGTAACGACAACCATGGCGGCGAGGCTTCTGAGGATTGTCTGGATCAGAATCGCTGGGTTCCATGAAAAGGCCTCTGAGGCACCGTCTTCTGACAGTGGGCTCAGATGCGACATTCTGAACTGGTGTTATGCGGAACTTGGTCTTTTGAGCCTCAAAGGATTCCATCTTCTCCTTTGGCTTTTTGGCTTCGGCTGGGTTAGAGAGAACCAAATGAACCCCAGGATTCCTTTCACTGCAGGAACTGTTGATCAGAAATGAGTTGTTGATGCTCTGCATATTGTTATTGATGCATGTACATGTTGTTCGTAATCTACCCCTCTGACGATCCAATTGTTCCTTGCAACTTCCTTCCCTTTCACTGGTCACCTCAGTTTCATCGTCTTTATTGAGTTTGTATCCCCTGTGAATGTGTATATAGCTTTCTCTATTCACAGCATTGGGGCCTGCACTCATTGATGCACCCCTATTTTCTCCGGCAAGGGTTGTAACACTCACTAAAGGATGCTCATCCCCAGGCTGTAATGCAGTTCCTATAGCCACTTTATGAACATATCTTGAAACACCTTCTCGTAACTCCTTTTGCATAGCAGCTTCTTCTCCTGCCAATGTGGAAGCCTTGAGGCGTGTTTCACTCTCTTTTTGCTTGCCCTTTTTGTTGGTAGAAGAGACAGTTTTGCTTGAATAACCTTTAGGACCTGTTGGGGCTACATCTTTTTGTTGCTGTAGGGTTCCCTCAGATGAGTCCCATGCAATAGTCTCTATATCTTTGGGGGGTGGCTGAGACAATGAAGGCTGTGGTTGCACCGTCTTAGGAGACATTGGTCTGGGTTGGGATTTCCTAGGTGGTGATGATGGTGATTCAGGTTTATGAGATATCGTAGATGGTGATGACAGCTGAGAGTCTTCCTGGTGTGTTGGTTGTGGTGAAGTCACTTGAGAAGGAGAGATGGGTCGAGAAGCCGTTCTTGATTGTGGCTGAGATGCCCTTGGAGTTTCTGGTTGGGATTGAGATGCCTTACGGGATGGAGGTGCAGGCTGAGATGCCGCCCTAGTTGCTGTTTTAGACTGGGATACCTTGCGAGATGGTGATGGGGGCTGAGATACCGTCCGAGTTGCTGTTTGGGACTGGGATACTGCACGAGATGGGGATGGAGGCTGAGAGGTTGTATGTCTTGGAGAAGGGGGCCGAGAGGCTGTCCTAGTTGCTTGTGGTGATTGAGAGGATATGGGAGATGGAGTTGCGGGCTTAATTTCCACTTTCGGTTGGGAGGCTGTGCGAGATGGAGATGGAGAAGGCATTCTAGTTGTGGGTTGCGATTGGGTAGCTTCACGAAATAGAGATGGGGGCTTAGAGGTTGCACGACTTGCTGTTTGTGGTTTTGATACTGCGGGAGACGGAGATGGGGGCTGAGACTTTACAGTAGGCCGTTGGGACTGTGAAGTTTGAGCTGGGGATGTTGGGGGCTGAGAGGCCATTTTAGTAGCTGGCTGAGACTGAGCATTTGGTTCTGGTGGGCATCGTTGAGAAGGTTTTCGAGTTGCTTCTTGAGATTGATTGGCTAATGGAGTGGTTGTTTGAATATTTGTGCGAGACGGTTGTGTGGGCTGTCCCCGGCCCCCAGTTGGGGCTTGGGGTTGTGAAGGAAGCAGTGGACGGGACCTCTGAACTGGAGCTGTTTGTTGGTATTGAGCCGGGATGCGCTGAGCTGAAGTTGTTGTATTGGCCCAGAAGGGTAACAAGGAGCGTAGACGCAGCCTGCCCTTCTGTTCTGGCATGGCTGGTAGAATATCTAGCAAATGTGAAGCAGTTTCGGTTTATTTTTGTTTCCCAAAGAGAACTATAGTTGGAGATCCAAACTACTTCAGGTAATGTTAATTGATATAAGTTTGCTTGTTGACATTTTCCTTGTCAGATACAAGGATTGAATCTGATTCTTTGAACTTTTAGGGGGGTTTTATGGGTAACCTTTCTTGTCATCTGCTCATACCAAACCTTCCATCACCTCTTCAATGGAAACCTCCTGAGTTGTGAAAACTGAGATTCTTTCCTTTGTTTTCTTTGCTTGTGTGGTCCAGAATCTGTCACAATTGTTCATCACTCTTCCATGTCTGCCAAGTTCTTTTTTGTCTTACATTTTTAGAAATATCGTACTCGAATTGAACCTGCATCATGGTAGATAATTTTGAGGTCAGTTGGTGGGTCCCAGTGCTCTCTCCACCCTTGGATTCTTTTTGAGATAATCATCGTCACATATTAGGATTTGCTGGTCCCTTCAACAAGTTTATAATATCTGAATACGCTTCCAAATAGTTGATTAAACAACTCATCAATTGTTCTTCAAAGTTTATCTAAAATTTAGGGTCATCTGCTTGCTTCGAACCCATTTTTCATGGTACTAGGTCCCATATTATAATCCCCATATTATAGCCTGAGTTACAAATTTCGGCCAATAATTTCAAATATTGGCTGATATTTCTAAAATATATAAATGTTGACATGGGCCCAAACAAAACCTGAGGTACTTACAATGGCTGATTTGCTTAATGGGTGTGCATCTGCGACCTCTTTAAAGGAGCCATGTCAAATGGTGGTGACCGGTGAACGATCTATGTGACCAGTACGTAGATATCAAGGCCTCCATGCCTATCATTTCCCAACATTCTACTGAAACTGCCTCTAAATTGGATTCTGTGCACTAGACCGATCTGATTTATAAGGGGGAAAGGGAGAGAGAGAGGTGTGTCATTGAAAACTTGGAAATTGATTTGGCCACTCTTACTAAGATGGAAAAAGAAGAAGAAGAGGTTTTCTATTTTATTTCTGATTTTGTCCTTGATAAATTAAGCAGTGAAAGGACAAGGTGGGGAAAGTTCATAGTAAAAATACCAGTGCCCCAATTAATTCTCTGAAAACTTAAGAGTCAGGAAGGGATAAAAAGGTCATTGGTAGATTGTATAGCGATTTGTTGTTATTAACCCATTTGTGTAGCTCAGTCAGCTTGAGCATTAGACTAGAAGTGTTGGTTGAAGCAGGGGTTAAAAAATCAGCCGTAATATCGACTGATATTTTTATCTTTCATCCTGATATCGGCATTTTCTTTCTCCTCCAATATCGGAACCGTGAAAAAACTGCAAAAAACCGTAACGAACCGTGAAGAACCGTAAAGAACCGCAAAAAACTGTCAAAAACCGTGAAAACCTTATCGTACGGACCGTGTCAAACCGCAAAAAACCGTGTAAAATCGTGGAAAACCGTATAAAAACCGTATCATTATTTTTTTAAAAAAATAATAATTTAAAAACCGATATTTATGAATATCGGCCGATATTCAGACCGATATTTCGGATCAAATATCGGCCATATCGGCCGATAATATGTATATACGGCCGATACATATCGTATCGGCCGATATCGTTCGGTATGAAAATACCGATACATATCGGCCAATACGATATGTATCAGACGATATTTAAACCTTTGTGTTGAACTCCTTTTGGGCTAACTTGATACAAGAGATTTATTGGTAATTTTGTGTATCTGTCTGATTAGTCTTAATTGGATTAGTCTTACCTCCGATGGGATGGAGATACCTATATTAATAAAAAGAGAAAAAAGAAAGTAAAACTCGAAAAACTAATATCAATAATGATCATGACCACGATGATTTTATACAAGCCAAATTCAGTTTATTGATGATATCTATTTCCAAGTCAGCCAATAGGCTTTGTTTTCGAACTCATGATTTTACTAGTAATTCACGCCTCTAAAGAGGCAGGATAACTAAAGCAGTGATTAGTAGAAAGATTCTATTGTTTTATCATTTTTATCTTTAATCCAAAGGGGTTGATCTAACGGTCAAAAAGCTCACCTCATGAAGGGAAGTCTTGGATTTGGTTCACTCTCAAATCCTTTTGAACCACTTTCCGTAGAATTACTCTTCATCAACTTATCAAATTGAGAGATTTATATATGCTAATCTCACCTCCAATAAGGTAGAGATACCCATGATAAAAAAAAAAAAAAGATTATTTTTTTCATCCACAAAAGTATTGGCTGACATGTGATCTTTTTGCAGGTGATAGAAACTTAGAGACCATCAGTGGCTTTTAAATACTCAAAAGGAGCTGAGCCACTCAGTGAATGTTTGATTCTACTTTTTAAGCATAATTTTGAGTTGAAAAAGTTGATGAAATTTTTCAATTTTTTTTAATTAAATTGAAATTTTCAAATGAATGAAATTTTTAGTCAAGTTTAGATTTTATGTTTTTGGGTTTTCAAACATTGGATACGAGGTGTGAGCAGCATGCTGATTTCTTTCTAAGATGACTTTAGAGGCATGTTATTGGCTATCATGACCAATATTAGAAGGAAAATAAGAAATTCAAAGTGGGTCCTGATGCATGCAACCAATCAGGTGTTCTACCATAAGTAATTCATGACAGTGGGTCCCATTTTGGTGTGAAGTTGTCCTGGTTACCTAACTCCACCTTTCTCACCACATGGTTAGAGAGGCGGAAAAGTTGTTGCCTTTTCAACGAAAGAAAAGAAAAGAAAAGAAAATCATCCAAACAAAACAAAAGGCAAAAGGTTGGATTCTCCACAGTAAATCTGGGAAACAAGAGTCCAACTCGACTGTGAAAAACTGGGAAAAGAGTAACAAACAAAGGAAAATCATCACTCTTTTCCCTGCCCTTTTGAAAAGTTTTTTTGCAGCTTTCACGCTCTATACGAGAATACTGCATCAATCTTTTTTCAACTACTGACATTATTCTATCTAGGGCATCATTTCACATGCATCTTTATCCACGACGGATTCTCTAGGTAGAATTCATTTTCAAACAATGGAAATTTATTATTATTATTATTATTATTGCCTTTTGCTTCCTCGTTTCAAACTAATTGATTATCACTTTGTTGAAGTTTTCAATTCAATCGGCTCTCAAGTGAATATGAAAATTAAAGATTTTTATACCATGATTACGAGTCTTATGACAACTATCCACATTAGAATCTCTTTGTACGATATCTTAATACTAGGGTTATCTTACCTGTTTTTTAAGTTTAAATAATTACTTTTTTTTCTTTTTATGACCAAGGTCCAGATTTTTTTTAGAGCATTCGACTAATCTTCAGAGCATGTGTAAGTCTCTCTATTCAGACACACCGAGTAAAACTACAGAGAATGGTCCTATGAGGTGGAGTGAGAATCGAACTAAGAATTTATTGGGTCTACGAACAAGTCCCACATCGGTTGTGAGGGAGAAATTTAGAGAGTTATATGAGATTAAGTCACTCCACCTATCAAGTTAGTCTTTTGGGCTAAAAATCCAGTCCCAGCAAGTGGTATCAGAGACAGGTTCTCAAGTCACAGCATGTAAGCTAAGGGATCCTCTAGCCAAACAGGATGGTTGGCGACATTCTGTCCACCGGAGAACCTCGTTCGAGGGAGAGACTGTTGGAGCTGCAAAGGAGTCCCATATCAATTATGAGAGAAGAAATTTAAAGAGTTATACGGGACTGGGTCACTCCACTTATCAAGCTAGTCTTTTAGACTTAAAACTGAAACCAACAAAATTCTCGATTTTTGAAGCAGATTTTTGACCATCAATCCAACCCCTTTCAATTGAAATTTTTATAATCGGTTAATGAGTATTAAAATGATGATCACAAACTTAAGACCCACTGGACAGATAACTTTGACAATGACCACGATGGAAAGATATACTGCTATACTGGTTTCATGCTAAGCTTTTGAGTGCCAACAATCACTATAAGGACTTCCAATCCAAGAATCTTTCATTAGGAAGAAAGATGAAAGATGGATTTTATTTATAGACAAGATATACAATATCTGGATCTTGCATGCAAGAACAGGGCTACCCAAAGAACAAAGCTGGCACCTTCAAACCAAGACAAATGCTTTTCTTTTTCTTTTTCTTTTTTAAAAAAAATGAAGCTAGTATTCTTAGGAACTAATAATATAGGACTGACTGGGTGAGCTAGTATATTCGATTTGGCCTACCTTTCAGTGATATGCTCCATCGATTTATCTGCGAAAGCAACCCACATCTTTGTTTTCAACTTTTTTGGGATTCTTCTCTTTATTTGCTGTCCGCTAGTTTCCTTAACACTGATCAGTTCCTCATGGTCAAAGATTACATTTTCTAACGTGATTATGCCAATTGGATTATCTTAAAAGCAGGAGTCCATGACACGACAGGTTCGCATCTTTCTATAATCTCAAAACTTTTTTATTTTTATACCAATATCAGAAATGATTAGATCAGGTGTAAATATCGGCCGATAACGATATATCAGTCGTTATATCGTATCGGTCAATACTGAATTTTAAATCCCTAGATTAGATACCGCGAAAATTATATATTCTTCATTAGCACTCGACTAATGTTTGAAGTATGTGTAAGTCTCTCTACTTATACACATTGGATAACTTGACGGGGAATAGTCCTTTGGAGTAGAGTAGGAATCAAACTCAAAACTCGCACTTCCTGAAATGGGTTCTTGTGTTGGAGTAAATTTAAAATTGCAAATCAATCACACACACAACAGAGAACACAAGGTTTATGTGGTTCGACAAGATTGCCTACGTCCACGAAATGAGATAATTTTTACTATGAAAAGAAAATTATACAGGAGATTATAAAGTCTCTCTTTCTCTCTCTCTGGTTTTTCTCTTCTCCTCTCACTCTCACAGCCTCAGCCGATCATCCCATACTCTCCCAGACTAACCCTAAAACAAGAGAAAGGGGTAAGAGCAATTAGGGCCTAAGTTACATGACTGGGCTGGGCCGGGCCGGAGCCCAAAGACAATCTAGGCCCAATGTGAGGCTGGCCCTCACAACATCCTGACCATCAATCCATATTCATCATTAATTAAGAGAAAAATATTTTTAAACTTCAAAATCAATATTAGATGCAAATATACAATCCACAGTTTGACATTACAGATAATATTTTGATCATTTCCCAAGTAAATATTTTTATAGCCTCGACATCGTGACTTGTTCCCTCATGTCAAAAAAATGAAATAAGTGAAATGCACCGATTCATATAACATAGTTTTTAAATCAAGATCAATACTTGGCCGATGTACTACCCAGCTGAGTCACACATCGCCCAGCTCAGCTAGGTATAGAGGGATTATAAGAAGGCAGCCCCCTCTACTTAGCATGAAGTTTTTTAGGCCTGGTTAAATGGGTCGGGTTCAAATGGAAAATCGTGCAGGCCAAGTTGGTCCAAAGCGGACAATATCATGTTGGGTCGGGCCGGACCATTATAGCCAGTTACCAGTTCAAGTCAACTAGGAGACTCAATGAGTCAATTTAGTTAGTTGTTGTCGTTATCATCATTATCAAAATTAAAATCACATATATATGTGGTTGGCTTTTCCATTTGATTCTATCATAAATCATAAATTCAATCATTACACTATTACACTATTCATCAAATTTTTTTTTTCTTCTTATGCATTCCGCAGTTTGTCCCTCTTTGTAAGGACACTAATAATCTCTCAAACTCTATGCACTTGGGTGCCTATTTTTTTTTTTATATTACATGCCAATTCTAGATAATAAAGTGGATGGAGGTAGGAGGAAGTGCACATCATACACCACCTCTCTTCGTGGAATTCCACAGCATCACATGGTCCCTTTCAATTTAAGAATTACACCTCTTCAATATTATTTAATTCTCTCAATATAACTTTTGTATATTTATTATTATCATTAAAATAGCCACTCAATTAAAATATGTTAATATCATAATTTTTTATTCATTGACTAGAAATGATGTAAGCCATTATAGTGAAAGTACTATCTTTAAATTGGTCACTCAACCTAAATATAAGTATAAACAATCTAATTTGGCAACTAATATGGCCTTATTGTAAGTGGTATTGTACATATATTTCACACTTAATTATTATATCTATCCTACCTATTTATGAATCAACTTTAACAACTTCTATCAATCTATTTATAATATGCAGGGCAACCCTAGGCATAGGCAGTGTAGGCTGTGCCGCCTAGGGCCCCCACACACTTAAACTTCTTAAGATACCAGTCACAATGGGCCTCTAAAATCTCACTCTGCCTAGAGCCCCTAAGATTTTAGGGGATTTCAAGACCGGCCCTGATAATATGTACTCATTTCAACATTTAAATCTTTTTATCCTTAGATTCATCTACTTATCCTGTATGACTACAATAATATAGATAATGTAAGTGGGTACTTTTATAATATTCAATGCAAAAAAAATCAGACCCCATGCTCATTGTCATAAATATTGTTCTCGAGATATTAACGGTGATTGGAAATATCGAGATATTTTCAAATTCTCAAGTTTTTATAGAGACATTAATGGGGAAATCTCGCGGAAAGTATAATATGTAAAATAATAATAATAATAAATATTTATAAGGAATTTACCGATAACTTAGTAGAAATTTATTGAGGATAATATTGTGATATTAGCATTTATTGCACTTTAATGTGATTTTATTAGAAATTTACCGTCGAGCCCACAAATGTACGTCATTAATGCGGTAATGGAATTTTGTTGATAAAAACATGGCAAATTTAAAAATATTGCCAATATTTATGATCATATGGAGTATTAGTCTTATAAAGAAAGTTATTTAAAAATACAAATATTTCAAATGAGACTGTTAAAATGGGATGAAAGGGAGTATTGAAGTCATTTATCAATTTTTTTGGGGTTATCACTTATACAAAGCTTTCAAAAATTATTTTTCATCTAACTACCCATCTAATGTCTATAGGCTTTGAATTTAAAACTTACTATACTATAATATTTTACTAATTATGTACTAAATTACACTAATTTTCACATAATTACATTAATTTGGAGTTGAATTTGGCTGGCTTAGATGGACTTTCACCCACAAAAGGAACCCTTACCATCACTCTATTGCTGTACCGCATCATTTTTTATTCGACGAAACTATCTTTGAGAGAGTTTATGCTTCTGAACTTTTCATTTCTTAGTAAGTAATCATATTTTGAGTTTTTCACTATTTAATCCCCTTTTTTCCATGAGCTTTCATTGTTTTGCTTAATTAGATAAGAGTCATCAATACCCAATCATAACAGGCCGATACACCTTCATCCGCATCAATCCGTTACCCATCTGCACCTGTCCAGACCTCGATTGTAACACATCGGTTGTTGCGACCGATACCCAACGTATCAACTGCATTTCTTTTCCCAAGTGTAGACTTTAGGCATCCCAAATCTCAATCAAAGAATCAAGAGCTTTAATGGTAGAAATGCCAATAATGGTTTTACCATCTATAAATTACACCCTTAAAGCAGTGGGTTGAAATTGGTCGATTGACTCAGGCTCATAAACAAAGCCCCATTTGTAATAAGGCCTGACAAAAGTACACCGTTTTAAAACCCAATCCAAACTTGGCCAATCTCAAGATGAGAACCAATATTAGATTGAGAGACCAATTTTTATCATACACTAAAATAGTATGTATGACATACATGATTTTATTTCATAAAAAGTTAAAAATCTAGGTCAAAAATTCATATACCATTACAAACAACTTGAGTCCAGGTTGGACCCAAGCTTGCTCTCTATAAATGCAAATTGTACTGAGGCCTGGGCTCAGGCAAATTAGTACAAGTCACGGGCCTGGGCTTGGCTAAATTAGGTGAAGAAGTTGGGCAGATACCCAGCCTCAGCCACAATATAATATAAAATGCAAATTGTAGACAGAAATGCCCTGAAATATGAAAGCCCAGTTCAGCCCAACCGAGATACACTCCGATAATCTCACGTTGTTTTCCTTTCAAACAACCTTACTGGATTTAGAGGTCTACAATGGGCCCAATTACAAGTGAACTCTGAATAGCCCAAATCCATTTGTATGAATTCTGAATACGAACAAGGCCTGGGAAGCGAGAGCATGCTAAAAGCCATTTTAAGAAACAATATAAGCAACTAATAGCTCTGTATTGGCGCAATGATACGTATCGATGTTACGCCTGTATCGGTGCACCGATGTGTTGCCGCCAGTCCATTATGGTGTACACTGGGCCGATACGTTATGGTGCATCGGCCGAATTTTTTCCTCTTAATAGAAGATTAAGAATGAAATGTGCATCTAAGAGAAGGATATGATTTCAAACTCCTTTATTAAAAGACTAGTGTTTTTTAGTAGAATTTAGGAATGAAAGAGAGTGAGAGTTGCCAGTTTATTATTATGAGATGGATGCCTTCACAAAGAGAGATTCCCAACATGTGGATTTCTTTTGTTTGTTGTTGTGTAATGGATTGGATGCCTTCACAAGAAGAGATTCCTTAGTCATTGAAGTCTCCCCAAGAAACGATATTCCCTTGCAACTTTTTTTTTTCTATTTTTTATTTTTTTTTTAAATGCACTAGGAAAGTTTATCCATAAGAAGTTGGGAATCTAAGAATAACTTCTCCAATTTTTTATACAAGAGAAAGAAAGGACCTTAATGTGAATGATAGATATACATGAACCCCAAAGGGTGCAAAAGTAGAATAGTGGATTGAGATCATCACCATCATTATTATTGCAAAACTTTTTCCATCTGCTCCAACTCATCTTATATTGGGGTAACTACCAAATCTCTCTGTTTCCCTTTTTAGCTTTGTTATGTTTGATTAGTACAGAAACAAAAATTGTATATTGTTATGATCATTATCATTATCTGTTAAAATTTTGTTTATTTAGAGTCGAGGTTTTGCGATATTATTATTTTAATATACTTGAAAATTGGAATTGATCAATAATTGGAATCTACAGTCTACATGGGTATAGTTTAATCGGTAATCTCTCACCTTAGGAAGCGAGAGATGCCATGTTCGAGCCCCAATAACCTCATCTGATGTGTCCTAAGGGTAGTGAGTATTTCCCGTGGGGGTTTTCGCTAGATTTCCTGCAATTTTTTACACGTAAATTCAGAAAAAAAAAAAATGAAATTGATCAATAATGCATTGCATAGATCGTTTTCATCTAGGATTTGATTTGTTCAATGATCTTCTAGGTTCTTTCTAAACAGCTATGTCATATTATATATAGGAGATAGAGAAACGCGGCATATGTAGATGCATCCTCAAATGAGAATTTGAAGACCCCATCAAATGGGGTTCATCATTATCTCAAAACCCGTCATCACCCCCAAAAATCCATTTAGTGGAATGAATTAGATTCCTACCAAATTTGACTCAAATTAATTCGACTCAAACGCCATTTCTTTTGTTGGACTAAATTAGTCTCATCTTCAATTCGAGGTAGAGACGTTGGAAGATATTTTTTTTAAAAAAAATAAGAAAATACCTTTTAAGCCTACTACCTAAGTTGTTTAAAGGCAATAGAAGAAAGTTTTGATCTCATCAAACTGCCCTACCCTTGTTCTATAACTCATCCAAAATCCCGTACATTTATAAATAATCCCAACTACCTTAAACCCTTATCCACATCCTTTGTATCTCCTACCTATCCTAATCTATGGGCATAAACCTAGGCTAATCATGCAAATATCAGCATAATTTCATCTTTAATTGAAATTAATTTCCTTATGTTAGGAATGAAAGTGTCTCTCCTCTTCTTCTTTCTGATTTCCTGAGAAAAAGAACTCTCTCCTTCTCAAAAACCTAGAGGAAATAAGCCCTTATAAAGTTGGGCATTACAAAATAAACTTGGGCCTGTTGGGCGCAACTTAGACCTTTTGAGCCAAATCCAACAAAAACATATGCTTAGATTCATAAAAAATACTCAATAGATGTGTTACCAATTGGACGATTTAATTGCAAGCAATATCATTTAAATTTAGATGATATTTCTTCTCCTAAGATTTGATGAACATGTATCTCAAATTGGTCCAAGTTAAAAGTTGGAGTAAAGTTGTATTTCATGCTTCAATGAACAGATATTTCTGCATAAAATGTTGATCTAAGTACAGACCTATTAAATATATCAAAGTGTGAAAGATATAATATGCAAAGCTTAAACAAGTGGAGCAATTTCAGGGCCGAAATGTTTACGAAAGCTTATTTGGGCTCAGGTTTATTGGGCTTAAAAAATGAAAGTTTGTATTAATCTATTAAAATGTAGACTATATATTATATAAATTTTATATTTATATACAACATCAATCAAACAAAGCTATATTTTTATAAATTATGGCTCAAATTCAAGTTTTTAGGTCAGTCTCCAGCCTCCTTGTACAAGGCTTTTTCAAACCCAAATTCTGATTTAGACTTCAGTCAATCCAAACCAAACTTTTTCAGGTCTTTCCATACAGGCTCATGTTAGGCCCAACCCAAGTTGTATCCGAGTTGGATCTAGCATTTAATAGATAGACCAAGTTGGATCATACTATTTATCTTCGTCATCTACTCAGATCAAGTATATTATTTAATAAATGGATTGGACTGAGTCAGCTTGTAGCTTGCTTGGGTTAGGTCAAGCAAATTAATGAATGGGTCAAATCCGATATACATATAATCAAGGTCTTTAAAATTTATTTGGTCAAACTCTTAAAGGCAATCTTCATAAATTTTGTTAGGACTGTATTTCTTCATGGGTCATGATGGAGAAATTTGCTGGGCTACTTTTTTAAGAAAATTTGGCCTTGAGGATTCACATTTTTTTTAGGAAAATTTATGCAAAAAAACATGAAAAAATTTCACTTTTCTATAAAAATAAAATTCTTCAAGATTAATCTTTGCAAACAAACGAGCCCTAAGAAAAAACACATTATTGGATTATTTCATTTCATAAGACTAAAATTATACGACTATAAATAAAATACTAATGATTCTACTATACTCATTATGAGTAATGTGAATTCCACTGGTTCATGCATAAAAGTTAGAAATCTAGGCATTGACTCAAAGGCTCTCATTGTGTAGATTCATCTCAACTCATAGGTCTAGCACAATGTGCATATGGTTATATATATATATATATGCGCTGGAGGAGGTGTTATTGTCATCTTTAGATGAGATCTTATTTTTCTACATTTTTCTTTCTTTCATATCGAGTTTATACGCAGGCGGTTAAAATTCGTTCTTGGCCGATATTTTCTCTCTCCTCTCTTTTTTTTTTACAAAAACAACCGATACGGCCGAGATATCGGCCGATACAAATCGTATCAGCCGATATGATACGGTTCAAAACCAAAGGTTACTAATTTAAGAAAGTAAGAGAAAGGCAAATAAGATTGTTAAGCACATATATAACCTCTTGTTTTCTTTGTTTTTTCTTTTCTGATTATTCTTTGATCTTCTTCCGTCTAGTTTTTTCTTACTTGGGTTGTTCTAGTAGATGCCCGAATTATAAAGTCTGGGTTTTTTTGACGGACCTGGTCAGATAATGTTCTTTGATGATCAAAAAAATTATATAGATGAATAGATTTTCACGAGGACTATTGTGTCACCAAAAATGAGACTCATTAAATTATGTTAGTATCTAATTTTTAAAATTAAAGATGAATAATTAGATAAATATTTTGACATATCATATTTAATTCAATGGTGAGGATGCACTAATTAAAAATTATAAACTATAGGTTCTAAGTTTAAAAAGGAAAAACAAATTTAACAGTGGGTCCCACATTGGACCATGGTGTTCAGACGGCAGAAAAAACAAGCTCGGGCATTTACTAGTTTCGCCCTTCTTATTTTATTGTCACAAAACACATCAATTCTAACGTTTTATGTCACATGAAACTTCTTTTCTTCCCATACCTTCACATTTAGGTCGTATAATAATGAAGGTTTAATTGTCGTCTTATGAAAATCAATGTTTATCAAAGTTACATCAATGATTGCACAAAACTCCCTCAATTTGTCTGCACTTAACTCACCAAGTGTTAAATTATAATCCAAGTCAAACTCTAGTCGCTCAAGTGTATCTATTGAATGTTTAGATTAACTTTACAATGAATACATTGAACCCGTCTCTTAGAGTATCCAACTAATTTTTGGGACATATGCAAACTTCTCTACCCACATACACCGGCTAAATTTATAGAGAGTGCCCTTTGAAGTGGATTCTTGACTATCATTCAAAATCCCTTTGGGTTTTAAATACCCTTAAACAAAGTTTTTTAGAATAGTAGCTTATTTTAGGGCTGCAACTCGGGACGGGTTTGACCTGACCTGTATGACCCGACCCGAGAAATCATGCGGGTCGGGTTTAGAATTGTAGGTCAGCGGGTCAGATTGGGTTGAGGATTTTACAAGTTAACCAAACCCGATCAGATCCAACCTGACCCGACCCAGTTAAAATTAAGCTAAAATGGATTTAAAATGCGGGTCAGGTCAGGTCGGTTTGTGAAGTTCAGGTTGAGAATTCGGGTCGGGTCGGGTCGGGTCGGGTTCCATATATATCAACTTGAATCAGGTTGGATTTTAAGGAATCCGACCCGCCTGACCCGAGTTGCAGCCCTCCTCTTTTTGTTTTCATTCTCCTCCTTTTGGTAAAATCCAAAGAGAAACAAGTGTAGTTCAATTCTGCCACATAACAATGTCAAAAAATTGATATATTGAAATATTCTTTTAAAAAGCTAGCTATGAGTTTAGCTATGATTTAAAGAAACTATAAATTCGTACCATCTTGATTGAGAGTATATAAAATTATGAGTTCTTCAGTAAAGAATTCTTCATTTCTCACAATAGAAGTCTTCTTCATTTATTTTGCTAGATTGAAAAATGCAAGGACTCCTTCGACTTATTCCTATTCTTAAGCGTGGAGCTCTACAGAACTTGAATGTGAAAGATACACTTTTCATGTCCAAAGTCTTCACAAGATTTGAATATATTTTCTCTACTCCTAATAAGGACTACAAAGATTTGGAGCACACAACTATAGCAGATATTCTAAAAGGAAAAGAAGACAGTAGAGATGGGCAGCTGTTCTGTTGTCGCATTGAGGACACTGTTTATGATGCTGTGAAGCAGGTATCAATTTTATTTCAATTCTCAACTTCTGTTGACATAAATTTAAGTAACTTGATGTAAATACATGTCTTCAGAAGATTGATTGATAAAAAAATATGGAGAGCCATTAGACAACCA
This sequence comes from Chimonanthus praecox, assembly GCA_022113865.1. Classification (NCBI taxonomy): domain Eukaryota; kingdom Viridiplantae; phylum Streptophyta; class Magnoliopsida; order Laurales; family Calycanthaceae; genus Chimonanthus; species Chimonanthus praecox. The sequence goes on from CM039095.1 coordinate 43,433,172, forward strand.
AATTTTATGCTAAGAGACACTCTTTTTTAAAATTTAAGGTGAAATTACCATTTTACCTTTTCGATGTGCGTTTTGATGATGAAAGATTTTTTTAAATCGAAAGGGCAAAATGATAATTTCATCCTAAATTTCAAAAAAAATATGTCTCCTAGCAGAAAAGTCAGATGTCTAAATGACCACCCAAAAATATATATGTATATGATGCTAAAAGCCTTATCTAAGTTCCATCATCTCACACTTCAAATTTACATTAGATGGTGTGAATTGCAGATGACACAGCATAATATTGGATCATTGGTTGTTGTAAAGTCAGGAGAGGAAAAACTAATTGCAGGAATCGTTACAGAAAGAGGTAACTTGCCACTTCACTTCTTTATAGGCATCCTCTTCTCAATGGCTAGTTTTTTAGAGTGAATTCTACTTCGAGAATGTTAACATGATTTTCTTCGTAGTATCAGACTATGTTCTGTAAGTATCTCCACATGCACCTGCTACACGTGAGGGAGGATGTGAAGTTGATAAAAGTCACACATCGCCTGTACTGAAAAACTAATGACTCTATATAACACTTGAGGAACTCTACTCTCAATGACTATGTAATGACCCGACCCGAATACAGGGCTTAGGGCTTGACTCAGTGTGATATTGTCCGCTCTAGACCTCGCACACAAGCGAGCCTGCACGGTTTTGCTTTTGGACCCGGGCCCACTGGCCCGGCCCAAAACGCGTCACACAAGAGTACAAAGGTGGCCTCAAATATACTCCCACATCGGTTCTAGGCAGGGTATCACAGACTAGCTTCTGAGAGTGAATTTTATTTCAAGAATGTTAACATGGTCTTCTTCAATATCTATTATGATGGAGAATCTCAAGACGACCCGCTCTCTCTGAATACGACGAGGGTGTTGTGTAAAGCTCCAGATGCACGCAGCCTCCCTCAAACCACAAACGTCAAATGACTACTAGACTCAAATCTAACACATGTTTCTTGAATTATATAAATTAGTTAAATCTAGATTATTAACAAGAATACCAATAGAACTCAATACACTATTTTGAATTATATAAATTAGTTCAATCTAGATTATTAACAAGAATACCAATAGAACTCAATACACTATTAGAACTTGGGATAGAACGATGACTAGGGGAGGGGGAAACTGTCTTCCTCCATGTCTCTGTTCTCACATTTGCTTACCAATGGAGAGGGGGAAAGTGTTTCCACATTATCCCATTTTTGCTCTGAGGAGAAAATGAACCTTCTCCTCATAGTCTCCTTGTATATGAATTTTTTTGAAATAACTGTCAGGGAACAGGCGATCCGATCCCCTCTCTCGCTACCAGTTGCTCCCCGGATCTAGCTCACCATTCCATCAACTAATCTTATTCTTGGATCGTGATATTGAGAAAAGATCAATAAAAATATCTCTATGGATTCTCCTAATTTCTGAATGCCAAATAGAAGAAAGTGGCTCTTTTTGTTTGCCCTACTTCCCTCTTTCATTTTCTCCGTCTAAAAAGGATTCAATTCAATTCAATTGATGCATCTTACAATTATCTTCCAATAAAATATTCAACAAATTTTGATTTTTTATACTTCCCAATTGACTCTTTGGCGTGTCCATGAATTGCTTTAAGCAATCCTATTTAAGTTTTTCTACTGTTGAAAGTGTTCCATCTTTCAGCTCACTGTTTACTATTCAGTCATTAAACCATAAAAAAGTAGGCAAAAATCCTATCCTTACTGTAATCCCTGAATTAAATATAAATGCAGATTATCTAAGGAAGATAATAGTGCAAGGAAGATCTTCTAAATCAACCAAAGTTGGAGAAATCATGACTGCTGAGGTTTGCTTCTCTCTCTCTAACATCGAACAATAGATTTTTAATTGCCTTTCTTCATTACCTTGTTTATACAATTTTACAGAACAAGCTTGTTACAGTATCATCTGATATGAACATTATAAAAGCCATGGAATTGATGACAGGTAAGTCAAAGCACATATCATGGGATGATGATTTTTTTCATGACTAAGGTGTCTAGATTTTTTTGAGTATCCGATCTATTCTCGGGACATATGCAAGTCTCTCTACCCATATATACAGAGTAATTCTAAAAGAAGTGACCCTTTGGGATGGAATGTGAATCGAATTTAAGACACCCGCTTCCTGAGGTGAGGCGGGTTCTTGATCCTGAGAGAGTGATTTAGATTGAACTTTTCTGATTATTGGTTAATAAGGTTTTTTTTTTTGGGTAAAATATTAAGTGATCCATAAGAGAAAATTGATGATATTGATCAATGATTGCAGAAAATCACATTCGGCATGTGCCAGTAATAGATGCAAAGGTGGTTGGCATGATTTCGATTGTGGATGTTGTTCGAACAATTGCAGAGCAGCAACGCGAAGAGCTAAAGCGTATGAATGATTACATCAAAGGGGAATACTACTAAGTAGTAAGATATAATTAATTCATGTCTTTCTCATAGGTTCAATGTGGAATATCATTCAATGCTCAATTTCATCTTAATTTACTTAAGATGTACATAATCATTCATAAAGTATAGAGAAGAAAGAAAAAGAATCCTTGTAATGGCATTTTAAAAATAAATATTGACAGTGTATACCTCTCGGAAGCATTAGATCAACTAAACGAATGACCAACGTGTTCATATATTTAATAGGTTAACCCAACTCAAAACAACCTATTTACTAAACGAGTTGACCCAACTTAGATAATCCAAAATGGGTTATTTCAACATATATCTAAGATAACTCATTTATTGACTGGGTTAACATGATTCAGGTACTTGACAACAGTTATATGAGTTAACTCAGTTCACCCATATTAAACTGTAGAACTAACCAATACTTACCAATCATGACTCATTAACCAAATTTTTCTTATGGAATTTAGTTAGAAACAAAAATAAAAAAACTTTTAGATTAGAAAATAAATTCTTACCAAGTCATTTTTCTAAAATATAAATTCATTAAAATCTTTTTTACAATAGAATTCCTTCTTCCAAAAATCAGCAAACATGTCCTAAAGGTGAAATTTCTATCCTACCTCTAAATGGTTTCACCAACAGTAATATTGGGCTAAATTTAACATACTAAAAATTAGTTAAATTAGATAATATTTAGTTTTGAAAATTATTCTGATTTAGAAGTTGAGCTTAATTCAACATTAAGTATAACTCAAAATAGACTGAAAAATGAATCTAACTTATAGAATGTTAATCTTATGCAAAGGAGAAAGAATTTGAATACAAGTTAAAAAAAAAAAACAGAAGAAGATGCTTGCACATTTTTTTTTAAGTGTGCACAAGTCATGAGAGCGGCTATACGAGGCCCACTTTGATCTCATCCAATGTTTTTGAATATGGCCAATACATAGCATATCGGCTAAATACTATTTTTTTTTCTTGTGGACATGTGTCGGCCACAACACATCAATGCGTTGGGACCGTACATCATTGCAGTTTTAAAAGAAATTTCGAAGCCTATAACGACCATTTCGGGTTCGATTCAAAGTAATTTTTGATCCATTTTGTGAGATCCACACTGTTCAAGTTCTTATTCTACGTTAAATCGTCCTGATCGAGAGAGATCTATGTGCACATTCATGATCACATTCGAGTTACGTCAAAATATTCGTCAAACTGGGTGTTATAGGAAAATGGACATAACTTTGTCATATGGACTCCAATTGAGGTGATACCAGAGGCGCTGGAAAGAAGACTCATAGAGCTACGCAACGGGAGGTTCAAGACTCTTTCGGCAAACTGAATGAGGAGTAAGTCATATCGGTGTCAAAGTTCAACTTTTGATTTTTTAAAACTTTGGTCGTGATTATCTCATGATCCATGTCGAATTTGAGGATACTCTAAAAAAGACGTAGCTAGTATTCTAAATGTTTATATGTAGTAAATTACATTTGCTATTGTTTTACTTACTATAAATAGTAAATTACTATTTATTGTTTATTATTTATAATTACACAATAGTATGTGTAGAATACGGTTTTTCCACTGTATTCGAAGTAGGACATGGTCTCCACTCTTCTATTATGAGTAATATATGACCTCTACTACTATAAATAGGGATTGAGCAGAAAATTTTTCCACACTTCATTATTTAACTTGAGATAATTTAAGAGTCAAAATTAAAAAAAAAAATGATAAAATAACTCAAAATGGTCATTCTTTACGAGAAAAATAGCAAAAAATTACTAGACTTTATTTTCCATGTTTTTGGAATTTTTGGGATTTTTTCCACATTTTTTTCAAAATAATTTATAATGCTCTAATTCGTAACTTCAAAATCACATTTGAATATCTAAATGACCACAAAATAATAATACAATTACATAGAAATGAAATGAAGAATTTTCTTGATTTTTTATAATCTTTTAGAATTTTTTGAAAAAATAAAATTTAGAGGAGAGAGAATTTGTATCGGCCCGTAGCGCCCGATACGGGCATAAAATCACTCCGTATCGGCGCACCGATTTTTTCCCAGGTCCCACCTAAAGAATTTATTAGAAAGTCTGCATTTCAAAGTGAGAGTCACTAAAATCACTTTGATTGAATCAATGATGTGATATTGTTTAAGCTCCAAATATTAATTACTTCAAATTAATTTCTAACCTATAAACTTGTTTGACTCAAATGATTTTTTTTGGATATTTAAGCACAAACCAAAAGACCAAAATAGTGGGCATCACATGAGAATGCTATACTGCCAGTTAGAGAGGCATGTATGCTGCTTGAATGGGCCAGGCCTCACCACTCCAAGCGTGAAGGGCCCGATCCCAGGCCCTTCCATAATTGACCCAATTTTGTGATGCTCAACCAGCCCAAATTCAAATGTGGATTATTTGTGGCCAAAGGTTGATCCATAAGTAAAGTCTAATCTGGCCCAAACCACATTTTTGGGCTTTTAATGCAGGTATGGGCTAGCATCGGCCCAATTTGCTCCACTGATAAACGATGGCTCCGAAACATGGACTTGAAAGGTAAAATCCCTGTTAACACTTATCAGAACCAATCAAATAACATCACAATCTTGCTTAGGAATTCCACCATACCAGGGTTTTATGTGTTATAAATCAGAATCGGTCCCTGAGTTGGCTGGGCCTAAACAAAGTCGATCAGTGACTCGTTCGGTACTGGGCTGACTCCAAGTCCCAACTTCTCCTGTTTGAGTATCAAATGAATTTGGATTTAGGGCCCAAAATGTTTCTAAGGGATTCTGGAAGCTGAACCCTAGTTGAAAGAAGCCTTTCTCATGAATTTTCATCAAGGAAATTGATATTGTTGATGGGGATTTGGGTTTGTAAGAGAATGTCCAAGGCAAATAAATACCCTTATATAATACTCCCTCCGTTCCATTTTAATTGTCTCATTTGAAAATTTTGTATTTTTTAAGCAACTCTCTATATAAGACTAACACTCAAATATAAATGAGACAACTATTTTGGAACAATTTCAAAATCCATATAAGACAATTAATTTGATATAGACGGAGTAAGTTTTTTGTATGCGATGAGAATATACTTCTATAAATGTGGTTGACTTGACCCAATCCAACCTAAAATTGCATTTGGGTGAAAGCTTAAAGCAAATCTGAAAATTCGTAAATTCATTGAAATAGGAACAATGGTCCCTCCTTGTCATCTTCTTCTCTCTTGGCTCTTGCTTTCATTAAACAAAGAGGACCCTAACATCACAAAAGTAGAGTTACCAATCTATCTATCCTCAATGTATGCATTTGCTTGTGATGTGATTTACCTGAATTCTTCTTTACATTCTCCTATCCTATGTTGGTGTGGCCTCATATATAGAATTTCCCAAGGGTGTAACTTAGGATTGGGTTTTTTAATCCGACTTGCATTAAATGATCCAAGAAATCAGTGGGTTTGGGTTATGCATTTGTATATTTTGGAGTGGGTCGAGTTAGGAAAAAAAAACCCACATGAAATTTAGATTGGGTTGAGTTGAGAAATTTGAAATTAATCCGATCTTACTAGACCTGAGTGCACCAAGTTATAAAACATTAGCAATGAGTTTTCTTATACCCTATCTCTCTGATTCCTCCATCAATCCTTCGATTCCAGCTACCTCCTTCATCATTCCTCAGAGTTCTCTCCGGCAACTCTCTGTTGCGTCTGTGCCTTCCCAAACTCGATATGCTCGTCCTTTTTACATTGGTTTCCATGGATGAAAGATCGACTGGATCTTCCCAGAAGCTAGATTGATCTCTGCCTCCTTTTCATACAAAAATCATCCCTCAAACTGTGTGGAAATTCTCTTCAAAATCAGCGTGAAACCATGTCTCCTGCCCAGCCAAACAACGCCCTTCCACTTTCGTTTCTACGTTGTATTTCTACGTCGTTTGTCGTGGATTCTTGAGGTTGGTTCTTTCTCTAAATCTACGTAGTTTCTGTTCAAAACAACACTAAAAAAATAACATTCTATTGCATAGTGCAACGCTAATAGGTAGGGTTCAGATTCGGGTCAGATTGGTTAAGGCCAGCACTCGGATTTAGTCAAGTCAACAATTTGATTTCGGTCTGATTTAAAAATTCGAGTCTGATTGAATAATTTTGACATGAGTTGGATTTAGCTTATTAAAATCTAGTCCAACCCGCTCCAGTTTCAGCCAACCGGCTCCAGTTTCAGCCCTTGAATTTCCAATGGTGGACTTCTCCTTCGATGCTCTTGCTTTCTACGTTCTCTGACTCTCATAAATCCCTAACTTACAAATCCCCAAACGAATTAACCTCTTATCATATAAAGGTGCGGCATTTCTAGGAAAGTAGGCTCTAAGATAAGGTTATAAAAAACGTCCCCTGATGTATATTGGTTGATACAGGTGTATCGACCATAGTATCGTTGCGACGATAAATCGGGGATACATATTCTTTTTCTTATATTTTTTCTGAAAAAAAATGAGAAAAGTAGAGAAAAATAAAAAATCTAGTGTGAACATATTTTTGTTAAAAATAATATTTTTATGGAGTATTTTTCAATTTCAATGGAAAATATATATATTGAAATTTCAGCCAGAAATTTAGGCTAACTTTCAAAAATTTCAGCTGAAAGAGGAAATTTATTAAATTTGCATGAAAATTTCAGTATAAATTTCTAAAATTTTAGCTAAAATTTCATCCAAAATATTTGAAAATTTCAACTTAAAGTTTCAACTGAAAATTTCATTTTAACCGAAATTTCGGCTGCAAAATTTTTAAATTTCAATCGAAATTCTAAAAATTTTAGGTAACAATTTCAGCAGAAATTTTAAGTTGAAATTCAACTGAAAATTTTCAAAATTTTAACCTAAAACTTCCATTGAAGATTTCTAAAATCTCAGCCAAATTTAAAGCTTCATACATAATGTAAGATTTAACCTGAAAGTATGTCGTATCGGCAAATATGAGATGTTGATATGACTAATACGGTACCTATATGGATGATACCATACATATCAATGTATATAAAATCAATACGTATCGGACTAAAACAATGTTCCTTTCACACTGCAAAATGCATGTAGATAACAAATTTTTTTAAAGATAAATTCTTAAGTACTCGTGTATGTATGCACATTTACGTGACTAATGAGAGAAGTTAAAATATAACAAAAACATTTATTGTAGATGTACTCTACTATGGCTGCAACTCGGGTCGGGCCGGCCGGGTTTTAATAAATCCAACCCTAACCCGACTCACACCACATTGAACCCGATCCGACCCGACCCGAATCAAAAACCTGATTTAGTGAACCCGACCCGACCCGAGATTGTAATACCCTTGACCCGACACCCGACCCAACCCGAGTTGCAGCCCATTAAACCCGACCCGAGATTAGTTTTGTTTTTTTTAAAAAAAAATGGGATAGAGGAAATGCAGTGCTGCCCTTCTCTTTTATTTGCAAAGAGAGGAAACTACGAAATAGGAAAAAGAGAGAGAAATGTCTCCTCCAAACCCTGAAACCTAATCCTAGTTTCCTTTCTCTCTTCCCTAACCCTAAGCCTAACCAAAACCCCATTCTCATCTATAATCCCTTCTTCTCCCCTTCGACAAATCCTCCTCCTAAGCCCCTCCGCCTCTCATTCTCCGTCGCCACTGCAGCTTCCAATCCAACCCAAAATCCTGACCCCAATCCCAAGCTTAAGCCCACGACGATCCCTCGGAAGCCAAGGTGCGGGCGGCGAAGTGAAGCAGTCGCTGTGGAGGACTTTGTCCGCGGCTCACTCGAGCAGACGTTTGCCTCTATTCAGCAGCAGAGCTCTGGGATTTTGGATGAAAAAGATGAAATCTTGAAGAAGAAAATCGAAGAAGAGGAAGACAATGATGAAGAATCGGATGTTGAAGGAGAGGATGGAAAAACTATAGGCTAAAAATAGGAAATGAAAGTTAGGGTTTGAGGGGGTTTTTATATTAAGTTATAAAATCCGGGTCGGGTCGGGTCGGGTTGAAATTTAAAACCTTCAGCCCAACAAGACCCGAATTTCGTTCAGGTTTTTCTCTTCTCAACCCGACCCGACCCTATAGCCCGATTATTGTAACCCAACTCGCATGATTTCTCGGGTCGGGTCATGTCGGTCGGGCCAAAACCCGATCCGAGTTGCAGCCCTATACTCTACCAATGGGAAACCGGTGTATATATATCAACTAAATACCTAAGAAAAGCCCTTTTCAAAGATGTTGTAATAGACTAGGCAGAATTATACTCGACTCGATTATCTGAAGCAAACCTAAGCATTTTAAATGCATATAGATTTAAAATTTTGTAACCCGAATTCAAAATAGACCGTGACTAACTAACTCGTTTAAAAACGAGTAACAGGTTGAGAATTGTTGACCTAAATCCAAATAAAACCTAACATATTGCCAAGTCTATCTTGAAGTACGTGACAAAAATTGACTCGAACAAATAACCGAACTAACCTCGAGCATTTTAAATGAGTATGAGTTTAAAATTTTGTGACTTAAATCGACTAACCCATTTGATAGATAAGTAATTAGTTAGAAAGTTGTTGACCCGAAATCAAATAAAACCCGACTTGACTCGACCCGACCCGTTGTGAGGTCAACATTCTAACCCAGTTTTTTTCAAAAAGAAAAAAGAAAAATTGCATAAGATCTACTTTAATGGCATGACATTTCTTGGAATGTTGGGTCCTAAAGATGATGGCTAACAGCTCTCTCCCTCTTTCTCTTTAGTGGCTAAAATTCCATAGAACAAGCAACAGCAAATGCCAGTTGTTTGGAAAAGTTGAGTGGGAACAAGATTGATATTGATGAGATTAAGCTCCAACTTTCAACCAAAGTGGGGCATGAGAAAGAAAGGCAAAATCATCTCTCCCTTCCAAATAAAGGAAAGGAATCAATGGATGACACTAGGCCCACCTTCCCCATCCATTACAAAAGTAGCAAAATTAAATGAAAGGAAGCTCATCACTCCTCACCTTTTCTTCTTCATACTTTTTCTTGGTTAGATTGGTAAAGACATCAATTTAATATATCTATCTCAGATGGATCGACCATATCTCAAATTCTACATCGATCCATCTCAATTCTTAACCTTTCAAAGACATACATGCATCTGTATCCTCATCATAGAGAACTAGATAGGCTTCCACGCTCAAAGTACACTGATACACAGAAACCACCCGCAAATCATGTGTATCAAATAAGTCTGAGAAAAGTCGAACCGAAGACCTCTAATCTAATCTTAGAAGCTTAAATCAACCAAGCGACCCGTACAGGTTAAGTTGAATTCAAATTTAGTTCCGAAATCAAAGAATTTGAATAATTATCTGAGTCCAACTTAAAATTTTGGAGTAATGCCAATGACTAGGAATTGTCTGCCACCAATATACTAAGTTTGATTGGGAACTGATTAGGATCAACCAATTTCATTGATTTTGAGTTATTTTAAGCTTGCTCCCATTGACATTTTGTTGATACAAGTATGAGTTGACTTAGACTCAGTCCTTCTCGAATCAGAGATTGAGTTAATCTTTTATATATTGTTCAATTTATTTTCTCCTGGATCGTTGTTGGGTGGATATTTGTTGCCTTCTTTTTTTTCTTTATTCTCTTCTTGCTTTCGTTTATTTTTTTTGGCTCTCAGTATATCTCTCTTATACTCGGATCTCTCTTTCTACTCTTTGTATCTCCATCTTATTTTAATGATATTTAGTCAATGTTTCAAAAAAAAGTTGTTTTCTTCCTGCTATTTGATCCAGTGACATCTTTAGTTTGGTTGGACATGGAAATAGTTGAAGCTTAGACATTTTGGTATATATATATACTACTGCTCTCATTCATATTTAGTCTTTACACTGAGGGAAAAGAAGTTAGTGGATTAGCAGATTTGGATCGAACTTGATCTGAATTTGCAAGAACCTCAAAACATCAAACGTGTATTTTGCATTTGAGAGCAGACCCAAATCTAAAAGATTGAAAATTTTGTACCCAAATCCTTTTTATGTCAGTATTGGATTTTTGAATGTCCATTTACACCCTTGTTGAGACCCTATTGATTCCATAGATTGTTTTTCAAGTTGAAGAGAATGGAAAGAGTTTTCAATCTTCTTAATTATCAAATAAATGGCTCCATATTTCTCATTGTAATTTGGTGGTTTGGCCCAATTCAATTCAGGCAGACACAATGGTATATCTCTGCACATGAAGCTAAGATCCCCAGCCAGACTGACCATGCAAAGTTGGGTGTACCCAATTATAGCTTCAATCTCACATAAATTTGGTTAATATCTATCTTGGAAATTAGATTCACCAATCCAAACAATTCATATATCAGTAAGTAATGTGTCATTGTCAAGAGGGGGAGGAATAACAAGCCTTTTGAAACTCTCTCTGATGAAGAAAGCAACAGTTTGGCCCACCAATTTGCACCCACCTCCATCTCCTTCGATGGCTGATGGCCCCCCCACCACACTTCAATTTTTCCTTCCTCTAAACCCACATAAATACCCCTTTAGGTACCTGTGGTCCTCTTTCTCATGTCCCATTGCCTCTTGCATTCTACAGGTGGCATCATCATTAAAGGGTGGAATTACGTTACGCAACAAGACTAAAAATGGCCGCACTAGAGAGAACTTAATAGCCCTAATAGATGAGAAAATGAGAACGAGAGAAGAAAATCGAAAACAACCATCCTGTGAAATTGAGGAAGCCAAGAGACAAAAGGTACAAAGTACAAAAAGAGGGAGGCAATTCAAGACTTGGAGAAGTAGTAAGAAGGCATATTGGATGGTGGTGTTCTGATGCAAAGGTTTATGATAGTGTAAACTAGAGGAGTTGAACTCGAAAGGCTGACTGCAAATAGATGTAGAAGTAGCATTTTGTCGATAACGATGATGATGACGTTTTACCACCATTAGAGAACAGAACTTGCACAGTTTTCACTAGAATGGCTACTACCGTCAAATACTACTGATTATGCTTTCCAATATCCCAGTAATGTGTGCTAAAACAATGGAGACATGATGGAAATATTTTGATATTATTATACAGAGATACAAATATATGTGCTCGGAGAAGAATCAGCATCTCCAGCAATGAGATATTGCTCTTCCAAGAAATCTTTGATATTTTAGATCACATTTCCATCTTGAGATTGTTGACTTCTAAGTTATCTGCAAAATGAATAACAAAAATATTCAGATCCATGAACATCTTGATGATTGGTAACTTATGCAATCAAGGGCAGAAATTTCTTTAGTATGTTCAACAATGGTTAGGTAGGTCGATTCCAATTTTCACCCAAGCTAGGATACAAGCACTAAAAGACTTGTCATGAATAAAGATCGGATGTGAAACCTTTTTACTACAATGCAATGTACAATTTTTTAGACTCATGAGAGACAGCTGCAATCATTAAAATAAGGTGATAAGTGTTAAAAGCATCCATTGCGGGCTACTGTGAAAGGTCCCTTAGTGCATAAAAGACTCTAAAAAGATACCATATGGTGAAATTTAACGAAGAAGTTCATTTTAGGATATGGGTATCCAGCCCAAAAGACTAGTATGTTAGATGGAGTGACCTAAGTCATTTATAAATCCCTAGATCTCCCTCTATACTTCCAATGTGGCACTCGTTCGCAGCCCTAACAATACCCCCTCGAACGAGGTCAGCCATCCCATCCGCCTAGGGTATCTCCTGAGTCCACATAAGATAGGCTAAGACCTAACTCTGATACCAATTGTTAGGACCTTGGTATCCAGCTCAAAAGACTAGCATGTTAGGTCGAGTGACCTAAGTCCTTCATAAATCCCTAGACTACCTCTACACTCCCAATATGGGACTCGTTCGCAGCCTCGATAGTTCATACTAGAGCATTCTTCTCATATAAATAGCAACTCCTCTTGCATATCACAAGCATGCATACATCATATGTTTCATTATTATACACTCTTTCGATGATATTACTCATAATCAAACATATAAGTGATTAATTATTGAACATGAATCTAGAGAATTGTGTGCCAGGATAAGGCAAGGTTTTAATATTTCCATAGAAATTCCCACATGAAGCTTAGAAGCACCGGTAGTACAGGCAGTGTTCAAAGATCAGAAGAAAGTATAATTCAGACAGGAATATGACCAGGTTTTCCCTAAACTGGTGTAGTAGATGGTTCAGTCTGATATAAGCAACTGCATAGATCAAAACCACCCAAATTCAGCTATATGGTTTGTTCATCTTAAGAATGATTACAAGTTCATTTGCCCATTACCAATTTTTCCTCTCATTCATAAGTAAGACTGCTTTATCCAATAAAAAAAAGGAGATTATGTCATGTTAATTACCTGTAAATGTCTGAGACGGAAAAATGGATAGCTTTCCTTGTTGGAAGTCTGCATTGTAAAGGGATAGTAGATCGATCTCCCAAGTATTTGAAGATGATCCATGGGCCTGTCACATAATTAGAGTGATACAAGATGAGTACTGAAATGTCAATGCACCCAACTAATTCTCTATTTTGATGAAAAGAGGAAATGCTAGAGTAGATGGAATACATGAAGGTATGCATCAGATGTATCTGGCAACGATACAGGCGTGCTTGTTGACCTACGGAGTGCCATCTCAGAGGGATTTATGGCCATGTCTAATCCACAAGATGTTCCTTGATGAATTGGATTGAACTGAAGAAGTGCTGGATTTGTTAATTCCGGAGACACCGCTACAGTTGACAAACTGCCATTGCAACCCGAGAACATCTGTGCATAATTAATATAAGGTCTTGACATTAGTAAATCTTCTCAACAGAGAAAAAATATAAAAAATTGTTACAAGTTGAAAAATGCAATGTCCCTTTCAAAAGGGTTTGTGCAAATCTAATTGTTTGGTCAACTATGGGAAAGCTTCTGGTAGCTTTCCCTTTATTCTTTGTGTTCTACATTTTAGCATCTCATGAAAATCATTTTAAAGTGGTTGCAGCTTAATTTTTTTTACCTCCTTTGTGAAGAAACTATCGATGTTAAAATCAAGCCTTGGATTCACAGCAGCAAGTTTCATGGACAAGAACTGCAGATACAAATCCCCAAGAAGTGCTTGCTCAGAAATGCAAAGAAGAAGAAAACGAACAATCACCGGAAGAACAAAATAATTAAATTTTTACCTCTACTTGTCTTTGAAGAGACTGTACATAATTGATGATTTCGTCAAGCATTCCAGCCTTTCCAGTGATTTTGTTGCACCCAGGAACCAAATCCTGGAGAAATTTCATCCTTTCACTGATCTTTTCCCTTCTCACCTGTATCCATAGCCACATCACTCAGAAACAGTAGCTCAAAAATTATGAATACAAACATCTTAAATAAAAAAAATAGTATGAAAAGCTGGTTCAATTCAATTTTCAGTTGGGTGGAATTTTAAATACTTTATAGGATCGACTTGGTCACTTGAATAAGTACTAAAATTGTATTGATTAGTATCAAGGTGGAAAAATCTACAAAAACAGGCATCAGATGAAATGGGATACTGCGTTATGTAACGGGATAACCACAAATTAAATCTCGATTTTCCCATCCAAATCAGATAGATCTGCAGAATGACCCAACTTAAAAAGAGTGATCGGTTTGAAATTAACCCTAATTGGATCAAATAGATCTAATTTTGGGTAAATGCTGGTTTCCAAATTTTAATAGAAGAGTGTGAAATGGGAATCATGGTAACAGAAACTGGAAGTCAGGAATGCTCAAACTTACTCTTTCCGCCAAACTATGGCTGTCAGTGGCTTGACCTCGCCGAGCTCGAACATGGATATAGTCAGGCTTCTGAACCTCAGAAACCTTTGAATTCTCCTTTGAAGTATCAGCAGAAGTTTCCCTGTTGCTGCTGCTGTTGTTGGTGCCGGTGGTGGTCGTGGTAGTGGTGGCAGTGGCATTTGCCTTAGACTCTCCCTCTTTTGCATCTCCTCCTTTTATTTTCTTTTCGCTAGTTTCCTCTGCTAAACCATTATCCTATTGACAACAAAAACAGAGCTCTTTTGAGTCCTTGCTCCACATTTCATTCTACAAATAGATAGAGAATTACAAGTTTCCAAATTTCAAAGATTTTTTTTTTTTTAAGAAGTCCCACCAAATGACACTGGGTTCGTCTCCCTCGATGTTCCAGACATGAAGAAAACCTCCTTCTGTTTCTTGGTCTTTACCAAAAGTTCAAATTTTGGATTAAACTTTTCTGTATTCAGTTCCAGACATGTTTTCAGTGATTGGGAAATTATTCTTCTCACTTTGTCATTCAAATGAGACCAAAAGGACTTCTCCATTGGAGCAATTGATTCAAAAGAAACAGGAGACAGTTGTATAACACACCTTCAAACAGGAAGCCTTATCCGCTTTTCGCTTCTTAAAGCTCTCTTTCCGAACCAGAGACGCCTTCTCTGGCAATGCCAAACCTCCACCCTTCTCATCTCTCGCAGAGGCATCCACTGCAGTAACATTCCCACGCAAAGGACAACTCAACGTCCTAGAAATGGTGGAATCCAGGCCCCGCAAATTCGCCACTGCTACGGCCGCTGCCGCAGAACCAGCAGAGAGAAACCCTGTCTGGGTAGCGGCCATTTGGAATTTGTTGTATTCTGGCCACCCGCTTGGCAAACTGGGCCATTCATTCTTAGCAAGCTCTTCAATAATGGATAACCCCTGCGGAGTCTCTATCGGAAAAGGGTGGAGATTTTGTGTTGAGAGATGTGGCAGGGTATTGTGATGCGCTTCTGGGAAGTAGCTCTGTTGTTGCTGCTGCTGCCATTTCAGTCGAGCGTGCTGCCTTTCCAGCACTGTTAAGTCTTCACTCATGTGCATTTCATCTAATGCTCTGTTCATATCTCAGAGTGAGAGAGACAGTTGGAATTAAACTATAGAGACAATTTAGAGCAGACCCAGATTACAAAATACTCTTTTTAGAGAGAGAGAGAGTTGTGATTTTGGTTCAGTTTACACTAAGCTATAGAGAAAATTTGGAGCAAACTCGGATACAAAATGCTCTTTGAGACAGAGGTAGCTACAGAGGAAATAGAGAGATGCGCAAGTTGAGAGAGAGAAAAAGGTGGGTTTGAACTTTGAACTGTGAATGAAAAGAAGACGTGGGAGTGAGCAGAGAGAAAGAGAGACACGAGGAAGTGATGGGATGGGAAATGGGGAGGAGTTGCAGGTGCTAACGTACGTTGTTGAAAGAATCTGATGCCCCAACCACTCTCTTTCTCTGTGTCTCTGCTGATTTGTAAAAGCAGGAAATTAAAGAGAAGAAAGTACTCGATTGGTGAAAGCAAAACACTGTTTTCGTTCTTCCTCTGCACCTCCTACTTTTTATGTGGAGACGAGAGAGAGAGAAATTGTGAGTGAAGGCAAGCAGAGATTGAAAAGGGGTTGGGGTTTATAACCAGGAAAAAGCCCCTCTTTTGCCCACAATGTTTCATCTATCTACCCTTTCTGCCCAACGGTCACTATTTAGTATTCCTCTCTTCGCGTCCACTGTTTTAAAAGCCCGTGACCCAAACTGTCCGGGTTCAATAAGTTTCAGTCAGGGTTGAAATTTAGTCAAACTCATTCAAATTTAGGTCAGGATGTTATAAATTATATTAAAACTATTAATTAACAAAATTATATTTTTATAAACAATATTCTTCTTCCCACAATTAAATAATTGAGATCCACAATTAAGCAAATAATTGAGATCCGCAATTAAATGCAAATTAAACAATCATATGCATATTTGGAAATTAAATTCGATATTAATTCGATTCGTCTTTCATAGAATTTTCTTAAAATCAATTTGATTGCAGAATTATAATTTAATCTGCAATGGAAAAATTGCAAGATAAGAAATTAACTTCATTATACAAAAATTAAAACCCAAATTCTTAGATTAAATTCTATTTTAAAATATAAATCAAAAATCAAAATTCAAACAACCTAAATAAGACTCACCTCAGTGAGGAGACTAAAAGAAAGCCTTATACAGAAATTCAACGAACTATCCAAAGTAAAGTTTGTGATTTTGTGTGGACTTTGGATACACCAATTTCATTTTTAATGGAAAAAACAATTAAGATTGCATTTTTTTTCTAATTTTTTAACTCAATGTCATATGATATATATGTTCTAAGAGATTCGCATACCTTGGTCATAAAAAGATATATCATATAATACCTATTATAAAGAATTTAAATCTCATCTATCTATGTATCGGCTGATATATATCAATTTTGAAAATATTTATATATCAGCCAATATTAGTGGGTTTAGTAAAGAAAAAAAATAAGAGAGAAATATATTGACTGAAATATCGGTCGATATCGATATTTATACCCCTATTTTAACTTATATGACTAAAAGTTAAAGTTTGAAAACTTAAAAATTCTAATTAACCCAAAATATAAATGAGTCAATTAACTTAAATGAGTGCTCAATTTAAATAAAAAACTTTGTTATAATTCCTTGACTCGTTCAAATTGACTTAAAATCTTATGTAGTTAAATCAACTCAAACTTATTTAATTTTTTATATTATCTTGAAAGCCATAAAGAAAACTAAGCCTTAAAATGTACTTTTTCTTTTTCTTTTTCTTTTTCTAAAGGCAAATCTACAATACATCCAGCGGGCAATTTGTTTTGATGTACAAGTTTTACATAGGGCTTAGTTTGGGACAAGTTCAAGCCTTCTAAAATGTCAACTTTTTTATTTAAATTTAGGTTAGATTGTAAAAATACCTATTTAATCTTTCTATTTTCACTTTAAAAATCAAGAGTTGAATGATTTAGTAAATTTCCATTTTAGAAAACTAAGTAGACATAATGATAATCCATTTAATTATTTAATTTTTTAGTTATTGAGTGAGTTCCACCTTTCAACACAATCCATTAAACACCAACTTTCATCATAATCATAATTTAAATATATCTATTTAAGATCGATTTTAGGAGCTCCATTTGTTCATTTGATCCCATGATAAATTATATGGTCAATGACTTCACTTTCTGACATATTTTATGTAATTCTTTCTTCTATATTTTTTATAATATATTTCAATATTCAAAACTTGCATAGTTGTTTTACAGAAAAAGTCGATTTTAACGGTTTAAATACACGATTAATACAATCACGAGTAGGTCTGAAATTCGGGTGGGGTCAGGTTGGATTTTAATAAATCTAATCCAACTCATGTCAAAATTTATTGGACCTGACCCGACCTGACCCGACCCAAGTTGTTGACCCAAATTACTCAAACCGATCTTATATGAATTTCTGACTCGAGTCAACTTGAGTCTTGTCTTATAACTTGGTACATGCAAGTCGAATCGAGTTATATCGGGTCAGATCAGGTTGATTTTAAATTTCTCAACCCAACTTGATTCGAATTTCATGTGGGTTTTATTTCCTAATCCGACCTAACCTGAAATATACAAATATATAATTCAAATCCACTAATTTCTCAGGTTGGGTCATGGAGGTCAGGTTTTAACCTAACTCAATTTCACCATTAATCATGAGGAGTTAGTTTGATAGTCAAAATATAACTTTATTTGTGAGAACTCTTGAGATTAAATATTTCTCAATACAAAAAAGAATCACTCTCCATTATTCTATGCAGATTGAAAGATTTGCTCGCACCGATTAATGAGGTCCGATAGCTGAGATACCTTAATCTTATATATATATAAATTCTACTATTTTTGAAAAATAAAATAAAAAACTAATTAAGAAAACCACGGCATAACCAGTAGCTAAGGACCTTGAAATACAGGGGCCCTGGTGCCATCTGATTCAAGGTATCAGATTCTAGGCTGCATTGCATGTACCTGGCTTAAATAGGCAATGGCAGAACTTGAAAATCTTGAATTTCTGACAATTGAAGCAACCATAGAAATTCTGCTCCGTCTCTTCCATGATTATTTTCTCCTTCAAGTCACTGGTCACCAGTCACCAGTCACCAGTCGTGCCTGCTGTGTTTTTCTCCGAAAGTCGTACTATCGTAATCATTTGAGTGAGCTAATAAAATGCTGGGAAGTGGTTTAATACAGGTTTTCATCCTTTTTCCTTCAAAATGATTGTGCAAATTGAGATGCTGAGTATGTATAAAAAGTACATTTTAGAAAGAAAAAAAATTACCTCTAAATCATTTTAAATTTCAGTGTCAAAATTGCTAATTAATATGAGCGCTACGAGATAGTTTTTTTTTTTAATTTATAGGTGAAAAAACTAACGAAAATAATTCAAATTTTATGAAAGATTGACATATATATGTTGATTCGTTCAAATACACAGTTTGGTTGAATGAACTTAACTGTTCATTCGAATGAATGAAAATTACACTAAAGTATAAGAATGAACTGAAAGTTTGTTCGAATGAATTTATACGGGAGAGTAGAATGATAATTTCACTCAAAAATTCGAAAATTGGTGTGTAGAGACAGATTTTTCAGGTGTCTACTCCTCAAAAAAATTATCTCTTTTGTTTTCTTCAACCATAAAACAAAATTTGACAATAGAGAGCCCCACCCTTTCTACTAGCCGAGTAGGCGGTCGTCTAAGACCCCTAAATAGATAGGGCCCTCATGTCCATAAACTTCTTATATAGGTCCAAAAAATTAAAAATTAAATCCAGTAAAATAGACCCAAAATAATAAATTTTAAATAATACTTTATTATAAATTTGATTATGATATTTTATCTGGATGTTTCACATTTTGTAAACAAATATATAATTTTATTTTTTATAAATATATAAAAGGTCCATCTTAAGAGTTCTCCTAGGGCCCCTAAAATCTCAGGACCGACAGTGACAATAGAGACATTCGTATTCATATTTTTAGAATGTATTTGAGGTTTTTGCAGAGATCACTTGGTTAGATGGTATCAGATTGAGGACTTTTTAAATCTTACATGTTATATATAATATTTTTTACTTTTAAAAATAATTATGAATTCGACAAAATATCCCATAAAATTGAAATTTTATTTTAAGTCTTAAATTTTATTTAAAAAATCAAATTCTAATATTTGGTCTCGGCAGTTGAAATTACCAAGCATTTTCTAAGAAAAGTCTTTGGCCGGTGCAATCACCTTAGTCCATGGATAGGGTGGAGTAGACAAGTGGGGTAAAGAATCAAAGGCAAGGAACTATTAGTGTTGGAAAGGACTGAGAACTATAGATGCAGTAGGAGGCTTGACCCCGGCGATCCACTCAAAAGAAGGTTAGGTTAAATAATGTTTAATCAGGTTTACCGATAGTCAAATTCAGTCAAATTTGTGATATTAATATAATATTATAAATAATATTAAATTATTAACTAATGTTGTCGTTCAAGTGGGATTTGAAGATCTTTAACAAACTTTTATTAAATTATTAATTCTGACAAATACAATTGTAAATAACAAAAGTTAATAATCCAAAAAATATATTTTAAAAAGAACTAACATTTTCATATTCATTTTCTTCATTTTAAAAAACCAAGGGCTTTTAAGGGTCATGATTTATTAGATAATCGAGTTGACCCACAAGTATTAATGGATTTTAATCTAAAAAGATTTTTAAATAATTCGACCCGTATTTCAATCGGGTCACGATTGACTGCAAGTCAACCCACGAGTTAGACTGATTTTGATAACATTGCTGAAAACTAATTCAGGACTGGGTGCCTTTGATCGCAGAGGTGTTACCGTAGACAAATGGTGGGAAAGACTCAACATGACCATGGAGATGGGGTTTTCCAAATGTAATCAACCAAATGTAAGCAACAAGAACGGTTTCAGATCAAAATCATGGACAGGGGTACCAAGGGGAAAGGTACAAAACAGAAAAGTGCCTTGACTCGAAAGTTGTGACAAATCGAGTGGAGACTAGCACAGACGTTAATTGAGAACATTGTCACAAATATTGTTATTGGGATATCATCGGCAATGGTTAATAGTAGAATATTTTCAAAATTTTGAGTTTTTATCGAGATTTTAATGGAAATTTTTTTTAGAAAATATAAATATTTAAAAAATAATTAAAATAAATAAATAATTCTCATCTAACATTTTTTGAGGAAAAAAATATTATACAATTCGACATGAGTTCATTATTAAATATTATATCAAAATCATCCAATCAGGGATTAAAAAAAACGCCCGGGCCGATATATCGGCCGATATTTTTATCTCTCCTCTCGATATCGACATTTTCTCTCTCCTCCGATATCGGAACCGTGAAAAAACCGTAAAAAACTGTGACGAACCGCGAAAAACCGCAAAAAACGTATCCTGGCGAACCGTGATGAACTGCAAAAAACCGTTAAAAACCGCAAAAAACCGTGAAAGCCGTATCCTGGCGAACCGCGGCGAACCGCAAAAAACCATAAAAAACCGTAAAAAACTGTGGAAAACGGTGTAAATACCGATATTTATGAATATCGGCCGATATTACTACTGTACGGCCGATACATATCGTATCGGCCGATATGTATGGGTTTGAAAAAACCGATATATATCGGCCGATACGATATATATCGGCCGATACGATATGTATCGGCCGATATTTGCACCTTAGCATCTAATATCAAAATAACATTAAAAAACACAAACAACCAGTAAGAAAGCTTAATTTGAACTCACAAAGACCAAATTAAATTGATACGCGACGAAGGGTTAGGAAAAAGAGTTCAAAAAATAAGGTAAGTCTTTCTATTATTTTCTAAAAGTACTTTAATTAAATTATACTTGTATCATATAATTTACAAATTATTCAACTAATTCATATTATATAATTAAAGATACTCTAATTATATATAATACATATTTGACATGATTATATGAAATACATACTTTATATTATATAATATAATATACATATTCTTTACTTTTTATATTATATAATATATACTTAAATATTTTATAAAATAATTGATATAGGTCTAAACATAGAAGATTCAGAAAAAGATAAAAAGATGAAAGATTTTATAAATATTTTATTAATATTTTTTGAATTAAAGTATCTTATAAATAAAAAAGTATTTTAAAATAATTTTCTAAAGTTAGTTTTCTTCTAACTTTTTTATAAAAAATTAAAAATATAGCTTTAAGTCCTTCTATTAATTTTAAATACTATATAAAAATTATATAAAACATACAAGTATATTAAATTTATATAATAATTTAGCAAATATTTGGTCTCATTTTTCAACTGGAATATATTATACCTATACAGTTCCATTCTTGAATTTTTGACATATCTACCTTTTATGACTGAATTTTTAATTGTATTTTTCAAGAAAAAATCAAATCATATACAAATAATTTCCTTTTATATTTTTGTCATTCATCAAATTCCTAACTATAATCTTCGATAGGACCGGAGGAGTAGAGCCACATTTTCTTACCCAACTAACTAATTTGACCAATTCAATATTAACTTAAGAAATTAGAATTTATTTTTTTAGAATAACTAAAATTAAATGTATAATAATTTGAAATTATTTAATAAATAAGTTGAGTTTAAACTCAAAGTTAAAAATCTAATTTATGTATCTTTTAAAAAAATATTATTTCACTTATTCAATAATTTAGCTTATATTTCAAAAAAACTCTAATTTAATTTGATTCAATATTTTCTAAAAAATAAATTCATCAACATGCGTAGGACTGAATGGAGAACAATGGAAGATAAATTCAATCGTGCGTGACTGCCTGAGGGCGTGTGAATGGAGAACAGTGGGATGAAATTTTTACCTTTAATGTAAATTTACCATTTCTTGCGTTAATGCATTCAATGGTAAATTCTCGTTTTTAACAGCAGTTGTGATAATAACGTATTTTTAAAGCGAAAAAAATAAAAAACGAACGCAATATTCGTAAAGTGATTGATAAGGACCACATGGTCATGTTTATCTGGTTTGGGGACTAAGAACATGTGTGCTCTAATAAATGAAGGGATGACGAAGACTACAAAATAGGTAAACTTCGGAGAGATATAGATAAGATTGGGGGTTGAAAATTTGATATCGGTCACAAAATTTTTTTCTCTAATTTTTTTAAATTAAAACTATCGATATTGGATATTCGCAGATATATCCCCTGGATTAGACAATTGTATAGAGGACGAAACCAAGACACAAAGGGTTGAGTGCACATGAACAGGAGCACAGAAAGATTAGATTATATGCACCAACGGGAAAACGATTTGAGGAGGGTGCAAATAGATCAAAGACACTGCTCCATCTCCAAATCCAATGATGAATATTTCTAGTTCGTAATTCAGAAGTCAAGTTCAATAGGAGTTACAGGTCGCGGTTCAGTAAGAACTGAGAAGAGAGCAACCAAATCAACAGATCTAAAATAGATTTGAGGTGCAGTAAGCTAGCTTGGTAAGGTAAGCAAGTCGGGATAAAACTGATGGGTACAGAATGTAAGACAACTGAGACCAAGAATTGAAATTGGATAGACGATGAACAAAGTGTTGGCTAGAAATGAGGGTTGCATTTGACTCGAATCGAGAGCGAGGCGCTCACGATCGCCGGTGAAACTTACCGATTGATACTATGTTAGATGAGAGAAACGATAACAATTACTTTTTATTATTTCACTGTATAAGAGTTAAATTTATAAAGTACATAAATGAATTTTGATAAATACCATACTACTGTCTTAAAAAATAACCCATGATCCTAACTTTCCAATTGCATAGTTTAAAAATAATTCAGGCAGCAGAAACACAAAAGAGAAAGCAAAGATTCTTGATTAGAGCATGTTTAAGGATTTAACGACAAATCTCTTGGAATGAAGATAGCTTGTTTATTATAGGCCACTGATTAAAAGGAAATGCCTTCACAAGGCTTATGCTTGGTCAAATAAGACGGGCTAAAATTCCATTTGAAGTAACATAATATGATTTGGATGTCATCAAAAGATCTCTTCACGCGGAGAAGCGTCCAGGCTTCCAATTTGACATGTCAGCATGATGACGTGGAACGAGATGTAGCTGAATGGGGTTTTCTCTCGCAGAAGAAGGGTGTTGGAGTGAGAGAAAACTGAAACTAAGATCAATGAAAAATTAAGATTTTTTTTTCTGAAGATTCTCCTTTTTAATTAAGGTCCTGAAATAAAAAAAAAAAAAAAAAAACTACTAAAAATGGAAGGCAAGGAGAAAGTGTCATGGTCTTGCCACTTTTGGCAGTAATAAAATAAATTAATAATATCTTATAATTTCTTTCACTCTAACTCAAATAGTAGAGCAGAAATTGGATCAGTTGGGTTTAAGACCCGAGTCAATATTTATAGAATCCGATCTCAGCTATTGACTTGAAATTTTGGACCCGACCTGAATTCTAACCCGACTCAACTCGAATTTTGATCCGATCTGCATTCTGAACCTATTTTAGCCTAATTTTATCCGGTTTGAGTCGGGTTGAGTTGGATTAACTTGAAAATTCCTCAACCCGACCAATCCGACTGAAATTCCATGCAGATTTTTGTCTTCTCAACCCGACCCGACTCGACTCGCATGACCCAACCGACATAATTTCTCAAATCGAGTCATGCGACCCAACCCGAGTTTCACCCCTATCAAATAGGAGCTACTATTTTATTCTCGAGTTACACTTTCAATGAATTTAGTTTAACTTTCCTATTTATGGATAAATGAGAGTGGGTCTGGCTGTGATAAAAAAAAATTCTTTCTAATCCGTCAACTCAAATAGAATAGGTTGAAAAAAATTCAATTTACGTTAAATACTTACCCACAATATTTAATTTAAACGTACTTCCAAGATAAGTCACTGTTGAAAAAGAATTAATTTAAATTTTAACTTATATGATAAAAGAGTTGTTTTGATCTAAATTTATTTAATAAACCTAAAGGGTTTGGTGTCATGGCCAAAAACCCACCTGAGGAAATGAGAGTTTTGAGTTCTATTTTCACTTTCACTCGAAAGGGTTACTCTCTCAAGTGTTACCCGATGTATTGATAAGAGACTTGCACATGTCCCGTACATTAATCAATCTTCTAAAAAGCTAAACACCTTGGTCTTAAAAAAAATCTAAATTTATTTAATAAATGAATTAGCTTTGAAAAAGAGTTCAATTTTATACTTAACTAACACCTTGGTCATAAAAAAATCTTAATTTATTTAATAAATGAATTAACTTTGAAAGAGAGTTCATTTTTAAACTTAACCAACATGTCTCACTCTTAAATAGATCTATTTATGATTAATTCAAACTTTAATACTTGTATTATGTAAAAATTCAAATCAAATTTCGATGTACAATTATCTCATTGATTTCTATGGTAGATTAATCTCTCTCAAAAAAAAAAAAGAACAAAGTTTTGTCATGGTTTACACTTTTAAGGCCCAAAATTAATGGCTGTAAAATTCTATTGAAGCTGATTTCAATTGACTCTTATCCAAATGATTCTATATTCATTAATTTTATCTATTGTTTTTGATGAAATTGGTTAATGGGTCAGCTCGTATAATTCAATCAGAGTAATTTTGTAATTCATCATTTGAAGAGTATTATTATAATTTATTTTAGAAATATTTTGATATTCTAATTCAAAAAGTTGGAAGGATGATCAGGAATTCACGTCATAAAGAGGAGTTGAGTTTTGAATTCAATTCTTATTTCATCCTAAAGAGTCACTCTTGGTAAAGTTATTTGCGTGGATGGAAAGATTTGCATATACTTTGAGAGTTATTTGAGTAGTTAGAGTCCTCAATACATTGATAATTAAAAAAAAAAAAGTTATTTTGATTTTATGATGTAATTATTTTATATATGAGAGGGCAAAGAGAGTAAGAAAGTAGAGAGTTCTTCTTTGTTTGTCTAAGAGGAGAAAGGAGAAGTAAGAAGAAAATGACTTGAGCGAGATCATCACCTCTCCCATTTGGAAAAGGGTTATGATTAGTTTTGTTTTCATCATTTTGTAATAATTTTTTATTAAAAATTAGATTTTTTTATCTTATTTTTTTTTTTTTAAATTTTAGATTGAGATTGTTTTTGTGATGAATTGATTAAATGGACCTTTGGACCAAATGTGGATCTTGCGGTGAATCATTTTGTCGACTTCATTAGAAATCCATCGGCCCCTTTTATTCTTCTAAATCGATTTCTTCAAAACCCAAATCCAATCCTTGACGCTAACCATTTCTCAATCTCTCTCTCTCTCTCTCTCTTTCTATCAAATGAGGACAAGTGTTTCAAAGTGCATCTTGGCATTGGAAACTGGTTCTATCACAAGTCATGAGAAACGATTCTTCTCGAACCTGGGCTTAAGAAGTGATTAGATTCTGTCGTTGGTAATGTTTCGTCTACTACTAATTGCATTGATCAATTATTCATCACTACAATTACGAGAGCAGGAAGTACTTTAGGTTACCCCAGTGGGTTCTTTCTTTAATGGAGTCATGGATAGATTGAATTAAACCAAATTAGATTGGGTTGTGATTTATGTCCGAATGTATCTGTTATCGTCGTTGTATGTCATGGTTTTCTTACTGTTTATGTTGCCAATGCATGTGAAACTTAAGAGGGACTACAAGTTATTTGCTGAAATGCCTAGAAGAGACATTTTGTCCCAGACAATCATGCTTGTTGGTTATGCAAATACTGGTTTGTTGAGCAGTGCCCTGTCACTTGTTTGATGAAATGCCTCTGAGGAAGGTCCAGGTGTTACAAGAAATTTAGAAGGATTAAAAACTGGTAAGACACTTGCTAATTTTGAGATGGTTGCAGTTCGAGTTCAATTTGGGTCTTACCCAACCTGTCTATATATGGTCACTGAATATAAGGAATAAAGTGCTTCGAGTTGGTCTAAGCTTCTAGGATTAAACTAGAGGTCTTGGGTTCGACTCCTTTTAGGTTTATCTCATATACGAAGCGAAGTTTGTGGGTGGTTTTGTGTATCAGAGGGATTAGTCTCACCTCTAATGTGCGGTGAGATACCCATGTTATCCAAAGAAAAGTTGCTTGGAGTCGACACCATTCCAATCATTTTAACACGGTCTCCTACTTGTGCTGTCAATACCTACAGGACTGAAGAAATCTCTCCATTCTCTCACTGTTAGGTAGCGTCCTTTCTGTGTACAAGGAAGTTGTGACCAAACTGCAGGGAGCTAGTTCTTCATGGATTGAGTTTGGTGAACCTACTCTTGTGTTGGACCTTGATGCTCACCAGTTGCAAGCATTCACTAATGGTTACTTAAACTTGGAAACACCACTGCTGCATTTGGAAAGGGATTTGACATTGGATCAGCTAGAATTCTAGTGCAACACTTGAGCAATTACTTTATGGTCATTGGATGGAGTCTTGGATGACTACTTGGCTGAACAAAATGTCTAACCCATGACATGGGTTGATTTTAATCCACAGAACATCCAGCACCTAGTGTATTTCACCAGTTACACTGTGCATGGAATACATTACCTTCTTTTGTTTTTGTTTTTTGGAGGGAATGTAATGCATCACATTGAAGAGCAAGGCTGGGATTTTTTAAAGAAAGGGGCTTGTCTATCTTAGTCTCTCAATGGTTCTAAGGTGTGGCGTTTTTTTTTTCAAATCAAATGGCAAAAGACACAAGGACTGAAGATTGAAGACCAAGTTAATGTGGTGCTGAGCATTACATACAAAACCAAAACTCAACTAAACCAATTACTTTTCACTACATTAAATGTAACACCCCGTCCCACTAGCATAATATTGTTCGCTTTGGGTCCATAGGAACTCGTACAGCTTTCCATTGGCGAGTCAATCAAAGGTTGCTCCCAAAAGACCTTGTCTTGGTATCAGAGTACGCAACGGCAATATTGTCCTCTTTGGGTCCTCGGTTCCAATCTCACTCCCTGACCCGGGAAACATCAAGGCTTTGTTCCCATTAGCCATACACCTCGGCATGGGAGGCCTTGTGCTAGAAGGAGAGTCATCCTCAAATATACCAAAACCAACTCTCCCTCATAGGCGATGTGGGATAAATAACGCCCAACTTGACTATTTTTTCACTCACCAACCTCGCAATACAGTAATATCACAATCCACTCCTTTTAGAACCATAGGTGATGTGGGACGAATTACGCCCAACTTGGCTATTTTTTCTCTCACCAACGCCGACAACACAGGAATATCACAATCCACCCCACTTAGAACTAGAGCAGTACCCGACTCTATCCACAAATACACCCACAGCTGAAAGTTGAACCTATCTCTAATACCATTTGTTACGACCCGTCCTGACTCAGCACAATATTGTCTGCTTTGGGCAAAAAAGACCCGCACAACTTTGCATTGGGCTATTCGGCTCACTCCCAGGCCCAAAACGCGTTGTGTTAGAAGGGATGAGAAGTTAGGCTTATATACTTCTCTCTACTTTTTCTCCTAGGCAATGTGGGACTTTGTGTGCACTCTCTATAACGCAGATCTATCATGACCGAACTCTCACACAAGCACTATCCACTGGTGCGGGCTATAACAATCCCTCCCCCCCTTTGGACAAGAGTTGTCCTCAGCTCTAACACTCATCTTCTCACACCTTGGTCCGAAAGTTGAGCCGAGCTCTGATACCGTTTGTAATGCTATGTCCCGCTAGTACAATATTGTTCGCTTTGAGCCCAGAGGAGCCCACATAGCTGTGCATTAGCGAACTAATCCAATGTTACTCCCAAAGGCCTTGTCCTAGTATCAGTATACGCAATGACAATATTATCCTCTTTGGGCCCTTGAATCCAACCTCACTCATTGATCCAAGGCTCGGTTTCCTTGGGCTTGTGCTTGGGTTCCCATGTTCAGCCCATTTACGTGCTCAAGCTCCCATGTTCTAAACGAGCTCGGGCTTGAAGCAGCATAGTTCAGCCCGAGCTCAAGCCTGCGCCCGGCCCATTGCAATCGACACATTGATCTGCACGTGAATGACCTGCCGTTTACCAGAAAAACAAACGGAACGGAAGATACATTTACGTACTTCGACCTGCACGTGCATTACTAGTGCCAGTGTGGAAAGCTTCAGATGATGGCAGAGAAGAAAGATTTAATTCCTTGGGCTTTGAGGGAACGTTAGCTGTCCAGACAGGATAAGGGCAACTTCCAATCCATCATGTGGGCCCTCCCACTTCTCCCATGGCCCACTTCATCACATCACCTACACATCGATACCGGTGCCAAGATGGGAGATGGGCCCATGCCTCTTAGTCTCATTTCTTCTTTATTAAAAAAAAAAATCAAGTTGCCCACATCAGACCCCAAGTGCACAGCATGTATCTGTCATGCCTTTTGGTGGGGGATACACCATTCACAACACAACTCTTCAAAAAATAAAAAGCCACTCCAGGTAGATATCCAGAAGATAGAATCTATTTAAAAGAAAAAAATTAAAATATGCCCTTCTATAAATACATTCTTAAAAGAGATGAGTTAACAAGAGAAATAAGCAAGACTCTTTAATGAGATATATCATAATTGAATTCATTCGATAGGTGACTTCATTAGATATGAAATAAATAAAGTTTCAATATCAATTGATAATTTATGTCATACAATCTTTGCCTTTAAATTTTATTAAGTATAGACCATTGATTTTTAAAAGTTTAAAATCAAGAGGATATGATGTAGGGCTAGGCTTGAATTTGATGAAATTCGCTATAGATTTGCAATTTCAGAATATGGTCTCTGGAAGATCCGCGCAACCAATCAAAGTTCGTGAAAGGATCCTACCTTGACTGGGGTTTTGCTAAGCAATTTTTGAATAAAAAACAAGTGTTCCGGGAACTCAACTACATCTTATGGAATTTATATCAAGGTCTCATTTAATCCAATTGATTTAACGTTTTATGGAAGTGAATAATTAAAAGAGATAAAAAAAGATGCAATGATTTTCTTAATTTAAAACTCATAAAAACATAATTGAATCATAAATCACCGGTACTTACTTACAAAAGTTGGGTTTGCCCTTCTGAGGGTTTGGCTTTCACCAAGGTTCATCCACTTGAAACTCCAAGAGTTGTTTTTCCAAAAATTATAAATTGTACATTGAAATTAAAAAACTTCAAGGTATTTATAGAGAACAAAATTCAAAAGATAAACAAATCCCTGCCATGGCCGACTATATCATTTTGAGAATTGTTCTCTAAAAAAATCCTAAAACCATGCAAGAATCACCTGTCTCATGTGGGAGTGATCATTGTCTACAAAAACTGACCAATAGAAATTCTCTATCAAGCCAACACATCACATTTGATGGTTGGGATTTATTTCTAAAAAACACAAATAAATAAAGAAAACTAATAAAAAAGCCTAAGAGATAGGAATTTCCCATGGAGAGGGAAATCCTCTCCCTCGCCAAAATGGAGAGAAACTCCGGCAACTATGGGGATTTTCGCCCATGAGGATGGAGAGATTCTCTCCATTTGCCAACTCTGCATTTTAGTCTGGACACTTGTCACTGTAAGAGAGAGTTTAGAGATTGGAGTGGGCTTTGGGTTTGGCCTTGCCTGATAATTTATGGATTTTGACTTACAGCTTAACTAGGTCACTTGAGTCTATTTGGTAATTGGTCTCGGACTAATAAAGTCATCAGATTTATTAGACAGAGTCCACTAATGATTACCTAAGACAATTTGGATTATAAAAGCAAGTCAAATTCTCCAAGTGAGACAAAGGTCTATAAAAGGGACTACCAATGTGAATAATCAGACCATTAAGCCTGATGCTCATATTAGAATAGGATAATCAAATGGAGGTGAAAATTCATACACAACCTACTCATTTGATTTTCTTTACATTACATCTAACTATGTGAATTCCAAAATCTATTTGATGACATATCTGAGTAGAATTTTTGCCTATAAAGAGATAAATATCAAGGTCATTTTATACCTATGATCATAGGTTGGGTCAATTTAGATTATGGTTTATGAATGGATTTGGGCACGAGAACAAAGGGTTGAGTCATACCTCAAGTCATAAATTATAAATAACACATTTAGTTATGGGGTAGGTTGACCATTAGACATAAATTGGATAAGTTAGGTCATAGATTAGGTCCAAGGTTGTGGTTACGTCGAATGCTAAGTCACAAGTTGGTTAGACCATAATTAATTCATGAGTTGGTCATAGATTTTGGAATCTATACCATTCAAAATTGTATTATGATCTATATTATTAGGATAATGTTACAAAATTATTTTTCATAAAAGAAGTGTTATCGTAGACATTAAAAGTTATTTAAATATGAAAATTAATTTTAAATCAAATGCATGAGTAGGGACACTTACTTGCATCGTTGGTTTCATGAAATAAATGGCAAAAATAATGGAGAATGGAGGGCAGAGTATAGGAGACGGATAAGAGCAGCAGATCCGAGGTAAGGAATCCATCACCACCATTTGCAAATAGCAACTACCAATAGACGGCTAGGATTTAGAGATGTTTCTTTTAAAATTAAAATAGTAAAAATATACATTGATGTTATATTTTTAGATGTATTTATGAAAACTTTCTATATTCTTATCCTAGAAATTTATTTTTTATTTTTAAAATTTATATATTTTGACTTTCAATTAATTCAAAAAAAATAATCAAAGTGTAGGAAATTGACTATGACAAGATTAAGCGTGACCTTATTATGATTAAGCTTCTATTAATAGTACTGAACCTATAGGATAGCCACTGGGTTACACCACATAAACTCAAACTAGCACCATCTCACTTTTTGAGGCGGAATGTTACCAGTTGAACTACCCCATGATGATTTATATGATAATTACGTCTTAAATGACTTTGATCGATTATATGTTGAAGATACTTGTTTGTAGACAATTTTGATAGGCTGCTTAAGGTTGTGTACTATTGAGCAATCAGTGAGTCAACTTTTGTAATCAAGGGAGATGATTTGGGTTGCTTAGTTTTAAATTAGGAGAGATAATACTACTAGGATGTATATTTTATATGTGTACCTTTATGCTAGATTAATACATAAAAAATTCTGTATTTAAAAAATTTACATGGTACAGGGGTGCAAAATTCGGTATCGACTGATATTGTGATATCGGCCGATATTTGGACCCCTTTTTCCACCACCAAACTTTCGATCCAAATCATGTGCATTCACAAAATCGGCCTCTCTTCTGCTTGTTAAATCACCATTCATCCCTTTCACTCTTCACCAGATTTTGTTTCTTGTCCCCCTCTCCATTTGAGCTACATTTGTTTGTTTCCACATAACCTACTTCATCACTCTCCATTCATCCACGTTTCCCCTTTCTTCATGGAGGCAGTTTCTTCCAGCAAAATGCTGCACTATTTGTACACCGATCTTATGAAAGAATCATCATTTTACTTCTATATATTGATAATATGCTTTCAAAAGACTTAAGGATTATCTCAGTACTTTGAGATAAAAGATCTTGGTATGCTGCGATATTTGTTGTAATGACCCTATCCCTTCTCCAATTATGATATTGTCCGATTTGGACATCACACACTCTCACGATTTTACATTGGGGTGTGTACCCATATACACACCCCCAGAATGCCTTATGATAAGAGAAGGGAGACCGGTCACTTATATCCAGGATCAGGACTGATGTCAGATGTGATATGGGATTGCATTCACGCCATTACAAGAGAATTTTTCTCTCCAATTCACGCCACACAGTAGAGTCCTCCATTGGCAATTTCTCTCTCTAATCAAGAGTGTGTTTGGGAGCTTATATCCCCGACCACTACCGCTGCCTTGGATTAAGAGAACCGAATACACCATCCAGAACTGGGTCATCAAATTTGTTAGGGCTTGAAATGGATCATTCTGGTTGTGTATATGTTCTCTCTCAGGTCAAGTTTGCATCTGATGTTATAGCAAGAACATGCATCTTGACAATAAAGTGGCCAAACGCTCCACTGGAGTTAAATGTTAAATTAAGACCTACTCATGGTGAACATTGTCTAATCCGACTTTGTATAAAAAATTGGTTGGTAATTTGAATTATCTTACTATCACAAGTCCTGATATTACTCATGCTATTCACATTGTCAGTCAATTCATGACTGTACCACGTCTTGTTCATTTTGTAGTCATGTTGCGCATTCTTAGATATATTTGTGGTACACTGCATCGTGGTCTTTTCTATTTCTCCAATTCTCCTGTTACCTTTCAAGCTTAACCTGATGCGGATTGGGCTAATGATGTTCCTAATCGTCGATCTACCACTGGATATCTCATCTTTCTTTGTAATATACTAATTGAATGGAAGGGTAAGAAATAATCACTTGTTTTATATTCTAGTACTGAAGCAGAGTATAGAGCCCTTGCCACCACTTCCAAAAAAATTGTCTGGTTGCTCCGACTCCTAGCAAATTTTGGGCTCATTCAGTTTAAACCCATTTTTATTTTCGGTGATAATAATAGCCATTCATCTTGCACAAAATAATATTTTTCGATAACGAATAAAGTAGATAGAAGTCGATTGTCACTTTATTCGTTAAAAATATTTGTTTAACATTTGTGTGTCATATTATCTTGTCTTTTGTGTCTTCTGAATATGAACGAACTATCTTTTGACCAAGTCTCACACATCTTCTAGGCATCAGTTTCTTTATCTCCAATTAAGGGAACTGATTTGAGCTAATTATCTGTAAATTAGGGGAGAGATTATTGCTGAAATGTATATTTACATGTGTATCTTTATACTAATTAATACATAGAAAAGTATTAAAAAATCCTAATCTATACACCCACCCTAAACTCTAAACCCTAAACCCTAAATCCTACCATCTCTCTCATGCCATTATACAATCTGATAATGTGCTACACTCGGGCAGCCATGATTGCTGAATCTCTACCATCTCTCTCTCTCTCATGCCATTATACAATCTGATAATGTGATACACTCATGAAGCCATGATTGTTGAATCTCTAACATTTTTCTCTCTCTCATGCCATTTTTCAATCTAATCCAACATACTGTTGATGGCCAACAACAATCAATGGATTTCCATACCCATCCAGCATGTAGTTTTCCCATGAACATTGAGCAGAGAGAAGAATGGCCCTCTGAACTTCACGCCCATATCCTAAATTAATCTTCATCGTACACATAATAATAAAATACTCAAATAGAAATCTTTTCATCTCAAATGGTAAGATCCGATTTTGAAGGTGTTAAACTCATTTGGACTGGACTTGCATCTGGTAGGTCCCACTTAGATTCTGCGTCAAAGGATAGAGCCCAACCATCTGAACCAATAAATGTACTGTCCTGACTGAAGTAAACAAATGTAGGGAATGAAATAGAAATCCATAGTCCAAAAGGTGGAAACTCCGACCTCCACAGTCAGTTTGATGAATGTCAAAGCCTCAATGAATCAAGTTGAACGGCCCAGATAGAAGAAGATGAGATCATTCCATGTCTTGAATGGTGGAATGATATCATGAAATTTATTTTGGAACTTCCTTCCTCTCGTCGTCTTTTAATCTCTCCACATATACATTTGTTTGTAGCCTTACACGCATTGATTCCTTTTGCCTTTCCCACCTGTCCAACTGCCCCATATTTTTAGCCTTTTATCACCCTTTTGTGTGGTCCAGCAGCAGCAACTGCCCCTCTTCTAACTTAGTGGGTTACTTGACGTCTAAGAATACATTTCAGAAAGTAGAAGTTTAGTGTTCGATTCACGATCAATTTTAAATAGTCATTCTCGATTAAACTTATCCATTATGTGTAGATTGAGAGATGTATACATGTCCTAAA
Source organism: Chimonanthus praecox (assembly GCA_022113865.1). NCBI lineage: Eukaryota > Viridiplantae > Streptophyta > Magnoliopsida > Laurales > Calycanthaceae > Chimonanthus > Chimonanthus praecox. The sequence continues at coordinate 43,467,429 of CM039095.1, forward strand.
AATTGGTCGGATAAAAGGCCTAGACACTTTAATTAGAAAAGGAAAACTGCCTCTTCAAATCTATTCTTCTTTCTCACACTTCTCTTTTCTTCTTCGTCTTCTCCATTGTCTTTATGCAAGCAACTTAGCTTTCATTTCTTTTACGTTTTCTCATTCCAAAGTAATCAAAGAGTTCTGTTGCAGACAAATAACATATTACAAAAGGGATAATGATAGAATGAAAGTGAAACTTCGCCTACCCGCAATATAAATTCAGATCACTTTTTTAAAATTTTCTTTTAACTCATTCTCCATTATTTTTTTAAAATGGAAAACAAAAGAGAATTTAGCAATTCTTGAAAGGGACTAATGTTGTTTATGTTGGTGGTCCATGGGTGCATTGAGATTCTTTTGAGATTTATCATTTAGGGCTGACTACGATTGATGTGGAGGAGCCAACTTAAATTTTTGGATCTCATATCACTTTTTCACTCTCCGTCGTATTCATGGATTAAAATTAATTATTATAGTTATTGTTAAAATCATTTATCTCATTTATCAAACCTTATAATTTCAAATTGCGGAAAACTCTTTCACATCATTTGATTTCTTATTTGTCGCTTGTATAATTTGTACATACAACTTTCATGATTGCTACAATTAGCATTAATTAACTGTTCAGTAGGTTCTCCTCGTCCACTGATGTTTGTGGCTTTATCGGTTTGTTTCCTTTAAGCAATCAAGATATCGGTTTGTTCCATAAAGCTTGGATTCCATGCTGATTACAAACATTGCATTCACCTAAAAATAGGTATGATTTATATTAGAGACAAAGAAACCTTACATATTCTTCAATCATGTATATTTTTAATTACAAGCATGCTTGTAATAACGTGGTTGAGTTTTGGAATTAGGTCAAGTCCATGTGCTCCAATATCTTTTAAATTAGGTCATTGGGAGATTTGGATGAATGAATAGGACCACTGACAATACTTGGGCTTGCTAGATAAACATTTTTTTTTATTATATTTAGTGGTTGTTTACCTATATTATGTTCAAATCTTGATGTGAGACTCTAATCTTGACGTTCATCGTGTATTTTTATCAAGGGGATGTGCCCATCATATGTTGATGTTCAAATCTTGATGTGAGTCTCTAATCTTTTTAAGCTTCCATCGTGGAGCCTGTAAAATATACAAGTAAACCTTGATCTTAAAAACTTGCTAGAAAGTTGTAACGACCCGACCTAAATACAGGGCTTAGGGCTTGACTCAGTGTGAAATTGTTTGCGTTGGGCCTCACACACAAGCAAGCCCGCACGGTTTTGCCTTTGGGCCCGAGCCCATATGACCCGGCCCAAAATACGTCACACAGGAGTACAAGGCAGTGACCTCAAATAAACCCCAACATTTCATCCTTCACTACCGATGTGGGACTCCCCACATCGGTGGTGTGCTCCTCAGCCCAACTGGGCAGGGGGTATCACAATCACCCCCCTGAAGCCTTGAGCTGCCCCCGGCTCGACTTGGCCCAGCTCAACAACACCAGGGAAGGAGAAAAGACCATACAGTCCGAGTGTAGAACCTTGGCTCTAATACCAAATTTGTAACGACCCGACCCGAATACAGGGCTTAAGGCTTGACTCAGTGTGAAATTGTCCACTTTGGGCCTCGCACACAAGCCAGCCCGCACGGTTTTGCCTTTGGGCCCGAGCCCACATGGCCGGGCCCAAAATGCGTCACACAAGAGTACAAGGGGGTGGCCTCAAATAAACCCCAACATTTCATCCTTCACTAACGATGTGGGACTCCCCACATCGGTGGTATCGGTGGTGTGCTCCTCAGCCCAACTGGGCAGGGGGTATCACAAAAGTAGAGAGTGCCCATATGCTTATTAACTCCATGACTCAAAGGTTCACCGGAGATATGAGACTTTGCTAACACTCCCCCTCAGCGTCAGAGTTAGAGGCTCCCTCCTCTATGCGTAGTGGGAGTTACAAACTCGAACCATCCCTATAGTACTCCACTCTGGCACCATATTAAAACACATGAGTAGAACTCATTCCTAAAGATCGGATTATAAGGAGAGAGTGCCATGTGCTTATAAACCTCAATACTCAAAGGCCACTGATGGTGTGGGACTCTGCTAACAGGGCCGACTGTCATAAGAACCACCGTGAGGTATGGGTCCATTAGGTGGAACCCAATATAGCTTCCATCTGTGGGCTCTCATATGTATAGATCTTGATGTGGGCTCAACATTCATAAAGCCCAAGAGGTATGTGAGATACCGTTGGTAAAGGCCCATCAGATGTCGATGATTAGATCTTTCTGTGGGCCATAATAACAATAACTATAGTGTGGGATGAGTTCCAATGAAAATAACTATGGTGTGGGACAGCACCTAATGGGCCATCAAGTAAGGACCAATATAACTTTCATCAATGGGCCCATGTGTGCTTTGATTATTTAGACTCACAATTCATAAGAACCCAATGCGTACAAACCGATGTCTGTTGGTTGTTTTTCATGACAAAAGGTCACATTGGACCTGTTTTCACTGTACATAGTGCCATGTAGTGGATCAAGACATCCACATGCTGGGCCAAACCGTGCATGGCCCATATTAAAATAAATCAAGTAATGGACGGTCGCCATCCCGATAATATAATCAATTGGGCTCTAAATTGTGCTATGGTCCAAGAATGTCTTTGTCGTGAATATTAGAACCTGATTAATCTATGACATACATGACTATGATCTAACGACATTAAGAACCTAAAAAACATTAGAAAGTGTCCAAATCGATTAGGTACAGACACAACACATCACTTAAACCTTAAGTTTAATAGAACAAACAATAGATTAACAATATTGAGTTGACAAACAGACCGACATTATAGCATAACAAACCCAACATTATTCTAATTTAAAATACAATTAATAAGACCTCAGACAATATACTTAGTATTTGTTTTTGTTCTGCGTAGGATAATATCTCAACACAGTAAAGGTGCCAACTATATTATATTCCATGTTCCTATACCCATAGCAATTAGGGTCCAATCCTAATTTTTAATTTTAATGTAAACATGATAGCTCTTGCCATGATAGAGTTTAGCATGTGACTTGATTTAAAGATTTCAATAAATATACAAGGGTTGGTGGATTAGACATCTACTAAAACCAATTTTACGATCATTATTAGCTAATGGAATGAAAGAAAGATATTAATAATGACCAATGAAAGACTCAAAGCCATTACCAACATAATGGTAATGCAGTTTATGCTTTGGATGATTGTTTTTTTATGATTAAGGTGTTCAGGTTTTTTAGGGCATCCAACTAATCATTGGGGCATGTATAAACCTTTTTACCCACATACATCGGGTAAGTTCATAAGTGGTCCATCGAACTCAAGACTCTTGCTTACTGATACAAGTTCTTGGCCAAAATATACTCAGGACTCCCGCTTTCGATCTTATTCTTCTGTATGACTGCATTAACTCAAAAAAAATTCTTATGTACATGAAAAATATCAGATCAAATATATATTTTGGCTGAAGATAAAATTTTGTTTTCGAAAAAACTGAAATATATTTTAGGTTAAGATGTAGAAGAGAGACCCTTTATTTATATCTTATTAGGGATACCCAAAAGAATAGTCTGGGTGGAGTGACCCAAGTAGTTTATAAATTTCCAAATCTCCTTCTATATTTTCGATGTGGGACTTGTTCGCAGCTCCAGCAATCCTCCTCTCGAACGAGGCCAACCATTTCGTCTTCCTGAAGGATCTTCTGAGTCCACATGAGGTAGCCCGAGACCTAGCTTTGATGCCACTTATTAGGGACCTGGGTATCAATCCCAAAAGACTAGTCTGTTAGGTAGAGTGACTCAAATCCTTTATAAATCTCTAAATCTCCCTCTATACTTTCGATGTGAGACTTAGTCGTAGCCCCAACATCTAACCATTTCCGTTAGTATTTGTATTTGTCTAGTGACCTTTGGTAAAATCAGGGCCGTCTTAACCCTTTCACAAGAAAGGCGTTCGCCTTAGGCCCCTAGACGAAGAAGGCCTCTCTCACCGTGGCTAGGCTCCCATCCAAGTCTCTCTTGCCATGGGGACTAAAGTTTGATGCAGCTATAAAAATGGGTTCTTGTTTCTCTCTTTCAGACTCTTAATCTCTCTTCAACCCTTCTCTTTGCTGATTATTGGAGTAATACAATAACATCTTTACTCTCTTTCTCTGGAAAAAAAAAAAAAAGGAAATGATTTGAATTTGTTTTCCTACTGCCATTATTCAACTAATTGATTGTAAATTATTCAGATTATATATATAAAAAAAAGAAGATAAGAGGAATAGAGAGAACTCATCTCTCCCTCTCTGTTTGCATTTCAGCCTACTCAATACATTAATCTTTTAAAGTGTTCTTATTTTATTTTAATTACTGAATATGTTAATTTCACTGGGATAAATATGCTAATTTTACTGAATATGTTAAATATGAAGAATACCATCTATATTTTTTACCTTAGACCTACTTTTGTCTAGACAGCCCTAGGTAAAATGAACGACCTAACTTGGATTTGTGGAAACCATGTAGAAGGGCCTCGAAGCTACAACGGTCATAGACAATTCTAATTAAGGCAGATGCATGTACCCTATAATGGAAACTTTTTTTTGAAAATCCAATTTTCCAATTTCAATGACAGGAAAGGAAAAAGAAGATGCATGCATGTCAGAAGAGTCAAAAGTAGTCAAAGACACTGAGAAAACATAAAATAATAATAATAAAAAAAAAAATTGGACTATCAACTATCTAGGCCCAAACACCGCCAATCCCCAAGTGATATCCCATTCACATGCCAACTTGTTCAAGAGATAGACAGCTTGACACATTAGGCTGCTTCTTCTTCTGTTGCAACTCTATTAGGCTAAAGATTTTTGTGGTACCTTTGTCTTATAGTCCCCATGGCAGATTGAATGTTACTGTCCCTTTTATTTTATTTTTTCTGTTGAGAGAGAGGGCTTAGTGGTTAAGAGGAGCCAAAAAAGGGGCAGAAGAGATAGATCCCATCAAGTTGTAAGGCAAGGGTTTGGCCCTTAGGCTTATTGAGGGCGTTGGAGAGATTAGAAGGAGGTACAAGGTAGTTTGAGGCCCACATGTGGGCCCATTTTTATGAGGCCACGGCTGATAGATCATTACCCGATGGGCTCCACTGTGAATACAAGATGATTTTCTAAGTGTTTAGATTCATGGACTAAATTCGATATAGCACTCGCATTCTCCAGTAAGAGATTTTACTCTGAACAACTAAACGAAGGAATAGGTTGTTCCGATTTAGGAGATTTTTGGAGCGTGCTCCATCGATGGTATGGACAACGATATCAAGGGTTCGGATCAATGATTGCGGTCTCACATGAATAGAAATGAGAGGCCACGACAAACGTTGCGTAGAACATGCGTAGAGGGGGACCCATCACAATGAAATAAATATTTGGAGACTAGGGAGGGAAGGAGGAGAGTATGGAGAGAGTCGATAAGTGATGAGTGGGTGAGAGAGACCAGGTGGGAGAGGTAAGGGGAGTGTTGGGAAGGGCCACCACCCCTTCATATGGGCCTGTCCCCAAGCCCTCACCTACCACTCGACCATCTCATCCCTCAACTCACACCAACCGTTTGCCCTATGTCCCCCCTAAAGTCTAATCATTTATCATATGCTCCCTCATGTACATAAAAAACTAAGCTCCTCATGTAGGGTTGTGAACAAGTCAAGCTTGGGTATCACTATGCAAGAGAAGAACATTTTTTTTTCAGAGAGGGAGCTATTATGTAAATAGTATTTCTTGTAGATCCAATGTACAAAGTTTTCGCATAGGTAAGGGAGCATTTTGCAAAATTTCCTATCATTGTGGGGTCTTCTGCAAAATGGAAAAAGATATTATAGTTTAAAGATTAAAGGTTCAAGTCCCATGGGCATTAGGTAAATAGTCACCCCATGGAAAAAAATTGTCAAATCCAAATATAAAAAGTAATCCAAAATTGTTGAATAAATGACTCGGATGATGATGAAGAAGAAGATAAGGGGTTCTAATTTAAGGCCATTGTTGGATGATGTGCCTAATACTTTCCCCATTGTTCAACTTAGGGGTACAAAAATCGCCTTTAATGAGATATCGGCGTCTCGAATCTCGACCGACATCTCTCTCTCCCCTAAATTTTTTTGAACAAATATCATTCGTACAAATGTGTATCGGTCGATATCTCGCTAGTACGGCCGTCAAAAACCCGATATGACCGAGTTCTCACCAATATCGGCCGATACGGCCGAGATTTATAAAAAAAATGAGAGAAAGAAATATTGGCCGATATCGGCGAGATATCGGGTGATATTCTGCAGGTCCAAGATCTCTGCGTCTCGGCCGAGATCTCGGATGGACTGTTTTTTTTAACCCTGACATAACCACTAACCTTCCGTAAACTAGGCTTTTGACTGGGCCTGCGATATTATCTCCTAGTTGGGCATCTGGCTCAACAATGTAAACTGTCACATCAGGCCCATCAGCTTGATTGACGATCCTGGCCCATTGCCAACTCTACTGACAAGTGAAAATTGTGATAATTGTAGAGAAAGTAGGCCCTGTATATCTTCATAAATAAAACCCATCCTAAAAAAAATCTAGACCATGATTTGTGAAGAGGACAGGTGGGCCCTTGATGTTTTAGAAGCCCTCATCATGAATATAGATAGATGCTCAACGACCAGATGTTGAAAGAAGTCTGAAATGATTGATTTCTTCATATGAAAGAAATGACTGAGGGGTTACTACATTAGGGTTTGATTATATATAATCCACTCACAAAGTTTTCCTGTCTTCCAACAGATTCCGAGAATAGTACACAAACATTATCAAAGACAATGACTTGCAGCAGAAATGTAAGATGTTCAACTGTTACAGTCATTATTCAGCATCTAAAGTTTAATTCATTTTTATATAAAAATCATTTATAAAATAACAAATATTTTTGGAAAAAAAAATAAATTATTAACAGACAGTAAATGGAGTTTAATACAATATACGTTTTTCCAATGTTTTAAAACTCGGTCCGTGGAGTGACCCGTTTTGGAGGAAAGGTTGCTTAAATAAGGTTCAACTGAGTTGACCCATAGTCAAACCCGTGCTATTAATATAATATTATAAATAATATTAAATTATTAACTAAAGTTATATTACATAAAAAAAAAAATTCTCACAAACTCAATTGTAAATACTAAAAATTAATAATCCAAAAATCATATTCTCAAAAGAATCAACATCTTTATCTTCATTTTCTTAATTTAAAGAAATCAAGGACTTTTAAAAGTTAAGGGTCACGGATTTATTAAAAAAACTAGGTCGACCCGCAGCTCGTAGAGGGGTTGTAAGGGTTTTTAATATAAAAATATCTTAAAATAACTTAACCCGTATTTAAGTCAGGCCACAGTTGACCTGTGGGTCAACCCACGAGTCACTAGGGTTTGATAACGTTGCTTTTTCCTCTTAGGATTTTTAGCCTCTTTTGCACTTAAAACCTCAAAATAGAAAAGTACAACTATGCTGAGAAATTTTCTGAATTTGTCAGTATAACACAATACATAGAAGCAGTAGGTGCTGGGTAGTATATGGGATATGATTACAGGGGTGAAACTAGGGTTGGGTTCTAACCCGACCCGCATGATCCAACTTGGAAAAGTAGCAGGGCTGGGATAGGCTTATTAGGTGTACAGATTGGGATGGATTGAAGGAGAACAAATTTGATTCTAATTTGGGGTGGGTTGGATTACCTTTTAAAATTTAACCTAAGCAACCTTTTAAAATTTAACCTAACCCAACTCGACTTGAATTAATTATAGATGGGTGCCAAGTTTTTTTTATTCTATTTTTTAACTTAGTATCATCTAATCTTAAAATTATATTGTGGATAGAAAACATTATACATGTATATGTTGTTTTGTCCGTTTTCTTTTGGGATGTTATATATGAAAATATACTTAAAATAAAGAGAGTTTATTAATGAGGTTAGGCCCGGCATATCGCGCCTACTAGTTAATAGGCTAGGGTTGAGTCACATTTAGTTACAATAGGGATGTAAATAGATATTTAAAAATTCAAAAGTTTGAAACATCCGATCTAAAATATATGGATTTAGATGCAAATTTCATATCCATTTAAAATTTTAAACATAAGCCCGAATTCGAGTCTAACATCCATTTGCATTCAGATGTAGATATGAATATAACCATGTTTGAATTCGATAACCTATTAATCCGAATGACAAATAATGTAAATAATATATTTATTTTAAACATACCTGTCATTCATTAAGTTTATGAAGAGAAAAACCTTAAAGTTTATCTTCATATCTCCTTACCATACTAGTCATCAAATTTGAAATTAGGAGATAGCATAACAAGTGAGATATAACTTCCACCATTTGAATTATCTATTTTGACATTTTTTTTTTGTGATTCTTTTTGCATTTTTTTCTTTATTTTAGACATTAGAGTAGTTTTAGGGATTATTTTTTAGGTTTTTCTCTAATTTTCATTATTACATGATTTATGAGATTTAGGTTCTTTTTTGGCAATAGAATTTGACTATTTAATTATTATTATTTTTCCTTTCATTGAGGAGAATGTCAAAGTTTTCAGTTTTGTGAATATTCAAGTCCAAAATCTAAATCCGACAATATGAAGAAGCTATGGATATGAATCTTGCATCTAAGAACCCAGCATGATCCGAATCTAAATTCGAATCTGGCAATATTAAGTGGATGCAAATACAAATATTACCTATTTTCTATCAAAAAAGCAAAATGTTTTCATTTCTACATTATATATGGCTAGATTAGGGTCAAGCTAAATCATGATAATTGGGCTGTGAGGCTTGAAGTTCGGGTAGATTTGCGATTGATGTAACTGAAGTTTATCCTTTTAGATGTTGCTAATTGAGCTCTTAATAGCTAATGTTCTATCCTAATCTTTATACTCCGTCTTAATTCATAGAATAGACATGCAGGTGTTGGGTTGGGCCCATGATAAAATGGATTCACAATACCTAATCCACAGTACAGAGTCCTTAGACTTGACTGAGATATTCATTTATAGGGTTTCCCCCAACTACTGATAAAGATAGAGTTAGTGGCCTTATCAAGCCAATGGTGTTATGATGGTGCTTGGTAGGGTCACTCACTTGACAAAGTCAAGATAAGAATGAGAGATCCAGCTGCCTTTACCTTTTCCCATTACCAACTTTCATTACAAGTTTGGCTAAGAAAATTTCTTATTAAATGAGATATGTACTTTAAAAACTATGGTTTGTTGGATAAAGTTTTATCATCAAATGATAATCTAGTCTTGAAATCTTGACCTTTGAAATTTTTACGAATGCAAATCATTAATTTTTAAAAGTTTTAGATTAAGATATAATAATCAAATGAGAGTAAAATTTCATTTACTTGTATTAATATGATACATTTTACATCACATTTAACCATGTCAGACCCAAGAACCATTTTTAAAGGTAGTCTAGTTGAAAATCTCATTAGATAAAGTCTAGTAGAGTTTTTCCTTTTATTTCTCACCTTATTTTCTTTTCATGACGCGTTTGAAACGAAAAAGTATATGTTGTGAATTGGTTTACTTTAAATTTTATACCTAAATTTTTCTAGGTCTTAAATTAAATGACGAGATGAGTTAAATTGATAGATCTAATCTTGAATAAGCAGCTTGACAGAATTTAACTTAGAAAAATCATTCTAAAGTATTATTTTAAATTAGAAAAAGGTTTAATCGTTCATAGAATTTGAGTTTAATTCGTTGGTAAGCATATCTCAAAATGATTTCAAATTGAGTACATATAATATTCAGGAGATGGGAATGAGTATAAAGAAGAAAAATAGTATAAATATAGACTGAATATAAAAGTCCACGAATTTAGCGCGAGACGATGCAAATGTAAATTCACTTGAAAAAGAAGATGTACACTTTCATAATAGCTCAAAATTGTCTGGTGTTAAAAACTAGAAAGTGGGCATGGAAAGCTTAATCAAAATCATTTTGTCATTGAAGTCTTTGATAGAGAAGATCTATAAGATTTTCCATGGAATGTAATCTACCATCTTTCAAAGCCCAAATCAACATATACAGAGATAAGATCTTGAAATGATTGATTCATTGTTTCAAGTTCTTTCTTGTTGTGTCTTGATTCTACAAATCTAATTCTTTGAACTTGACATGGAGGTGTCTCATCCATGAAGACTTTTTTTATAATGCATTTACCCATTTACATTTAGGATGGTAATGGGCTTGGGAAAAAACTCTTTATATTTAAATATATGAAACTTATTTTAATTAATTTGATCAACATATATTTTTTAAATTTATTTACATTTGATAAGTTTAAATTATTTTTTTGCCGTTAAAATGTGATTTGACTGATTTAATCATAATCATTTTTGTGAGTAACATATTAATGCATAAACTTTTTTAGTGAGCCACCACAATGGACAAATGTTGGTCCTACACTTGTGCAAATAGACAGTGCATACATCTACGAGTGATTACTTTTTAGAAGAAAAATTATTTTTTTCTTCTTCATGTATTGATCTAATCTATCCAATACCTATTTTTTGAGTTCTTTGTTATCATTTCATCTTATAAAAATTTACAAAAACATAAAAATTAGCATACATCTTTATGATAGGATGGACTATAAACATCTCCTGAGGAAATTTCAGAAATAGGAAATTCATTTACCCTGGTGGTAGAATAGTACCCTATCACGGTACATATCTGAGTTCGATTATCTGCTGTTATGCTGGGTATTCCACGATTTTCCACACATAAATTCAAAAAAAAATTGAGAAATAAGAAATTCATTTACATAGTATAAGAGCTAGGATATTCATATCATAGAGCTACTACTTCCATATTCGTTGTAGACGATTTCCTCTCATAAATTACATGCCTTACTTCTTAAGCAAGAATTTGATGTTACAAAACTACTTATTATCATAGTCATTGCCTTCCTATTTATATAGATTTAGCCTTTCAACTTTCACTATTCTATTCTACCTCATCAAAAATTATATCTTTCGTCACTCCACAATCTATAAAATATTAAATAAGTAGCATGTCAAATTAGTATCACATGATATATGACTTACAACTTCCGTAACCATCTCAAATATTAGTAATGAGTATCAAATGATACTCGTGGTGATACAAGTTAATGTCTCCTGCTTTTCTTTTCGAGACCAAAGTGTCTAGGTTTCATATAACACTCGGCTAATCTTCGAGGTATATGCAAGTCCCACACACACCAAATAACTCTTTGGAGAGTAGTCCTTTGGAGTAGAGTAGGAATTGAACTTAAGACTCCCTCTTCCTAAGCAGGTTCTTGACTATGACTCTAACCTCTTTGAATTATTAGTGTCTCCTATTTCATGTTCTAAACAGGTTTTTTTTTTAAGTAGACAAAATGATTATATTAAGAGGGAAGCAAACACAAACATAAACTACACCATGCAAGAGATTGAGGTCTTGGACCTAAATAATTTTGGCTAACCGGCCCAAATTTAAATATTACATGCCAAAAATAAATGGCCAACACCCTGAGCTAACAAAAAAAACTTAGAAACTACTCTCATGACTCTCCTTTATTCAGTCTTAAGCCTTCCTCCAGTGTGTTTTTCATTATTTCCTTGCTAATATGGGATTGTTCTTCCTTCTGTGTTCTGGTCCCCCCAGTTAGGGCCTCTCTACAAATGATATAGAGATGGGGCAAAACTGGGTTCCCATGTCTTAACCCAAGGGTTAAGTGAACTAATTTAGAGGGGAACCATTTATGAGTTTTTAGTAACTTAAAGTTTGAATACATTCTTTTATACTCCCTCTTTCTCAATTTAATTGTCTCATATGCATTTTGGGACTGTCCCAAAATAGTTGTCTGATATGTATTTTGGAAGATTTATAGGATGTTGGAGAGAAATTCATAAGCCTTTTGAGAGCCATTCCTTCCTTAAAAATTCAAATTTTTAAAATGGGATAGAGGGAGTTAGATTTAAGGACTTATTGTTGAACTTTAGACAAGTTAATAAGAACTCTCAATTGAGTGAGTCATAGGCTTTCTACATATCTAATTTTGCCATAGAATATCAATGTCTTCTGTTTTCTTTTTTATAGAGTGAAGCAACTCTTTGGCTATGACTTGTTTCCCTGTGAAGAAAGCAACCTGATGGGAACTCAGCTAGTGTTTGGCCCAGAGAAATTTGGACTCTATTTTCTAGAACCAGAGTGAAAAATGTATGATTAGTAGTACCTAGAGAGAGATGTAGTAGGTATTAAAGAAGTCTGGACAACTGAAATTAAGAGCCCTTTTAACCACTTCCCTTTGCTTCCTGTAGTAACAGGCTTGGAACTTGTTAGGCCCAGGGCCTTATATGGGAAAATTGAGCTCAAGATAGATCTCTTTTTCATCTACAATCACCATCTTTTTTGTCAAAGTTATCTGGGAGCATGCTCACTAAATTAGTAACGAGAGAGAAGGTTTAAAGGTCAGCTTCTGGAGAATTAGGGCTAATAATTTTCATGAAATGGTCAATAATAACTTCCTTGACATCCTTATGCTCAGTACCCCAAGATCCATCCTCTCTTTAATGACCTTGATTTTATTCTTGGCTCTTTTAATTTAATACTTGGATGGAAAAGATTCGAGTTTCTGTCTCCCTTCTTGAGTCATTTCACTCTAAACTTATGGTAAGTTGCTTCAGGAAGTAGAAATCCGGAGTTCGATTTTCACTCTACTCCAAAGGGCCACTCCCCGTAAACTTATTCGGTTTGTGTGGGTAGAGAGACTTGCACATGTCCCAAGGATTAGTTGGGTTCTCTAAGAGGACTGGACACCTTAGTCATCAAACAAAACTTCTAGTACCAAAACAGTTCAACGTTATTAAAGTAGCATTAAACTAATTTTTCTTTCTTGAATTTTTGTAATTTCTCAGATAGGTCTGTTAGCAGATGTTTTTAATTGAATTTATCTTCTGAGATCTTTGGCTTTCCCATGAACATTATCAACATTACTTCTGCTCCACTCCTTGAGGGTTTTAGCTAGGGATATAAGTTTTTTATTTTATGGATTTCTCAAGGTCCATTCCCAAGTCTCTCCTGAAAGGCAAAGTGATCTAGCCAGATTGCCTCAAACCTAGAAGGCCCATCAAGCTTTTTAAAAGATAGGTCTATATCAATTATAATAAGTTATAATATGAGACTATTCAAGGGAGATGTTTAACCTAGAATTTTTTGTATTTTAATAGACAAGCCAAATTGGCAATGCAAGTGTAGCAGTGACCAATAAAACCTAAATCAAAGAGTTCATTCTTTTGAATGAAGTTTATATTATCCATCTTAGGTCTGGTGAATAAGTTATGTCTGCCCCATCATTTCAATGAGTGGTGGGAGTAGAATTTGAAATCACCTAATATAAAGAAGGAGACTGATTACTAAAGCTGATATTATTAAAAACAAGACTCCAAAGCTCAATTTTCTCAGTTATCAAGGCACCAATATAAACAACAATACTGTGAAAGCATATATATATATATTTGATAACTAAGGTGTACAGGCCTCTAAGAATCTAACTAATCTTCGGTACATGTGTAAGTCTCTCTATCCATATATACCGGATAACTTTTTGGAGAGTAACCTTTTAGTATTGAGTGGAAATCGAACAAAAGACCCCCACTTTCTATGGTAGGTTCCCGGTCATCATTCCAACCCCTTTAAATTGAAAGGGTTTATTATTCTCAAACAAGTCATTTGAAGGGAAGGAAATAAACCATTAACATTTATATGTTATAGTAATATCAACCATTCTAGAATTCTGGGAGCTGGATAGACTTTTCGTGGCCATTGTCATGCTAGAAAAACTATGTATCATACATGTTGAATATTTTTCATCACTTTTTCAGCTTTCTTATCTTTTGCTCTAATTTCCATAAGGGCAATGATTTTTTTTTCCTCTATGATAATTCTTTAAGGTGGTTATGGAGGTATCTTCTGGATCCCTCTCTAATATTTCAACATAAGAGAAATATGTTCATTGATGACAACAATGGAATTTAGGGGCACACCTTGCTCATAAGACTTGTCCCTCATGAGTTTTAAGATAGTTGTATATTCTCTACACCTGTGTGGATAGACTTTATCTTCAATGGAGTTGTATATTCTTCTTTCAAAAATTGATCATAACCCTTCTCAGTCCGAATTCTCTAGACAATTTAAGCTAGCATCAACGATTTACTGCCATGTGGACCAATTCATGAGTAAATCGGTCAATTCAGTACTGCGGGAAGTTACTAAAATGTTCTATTTACTACCACCCTTGCAGTCCACAAGACGGAGTGATCGGTGACAGCATAAATTATCTACTTTTACAACAATAAATCATCCAAATTCCTTTCTAAAAGAGTTTAGAAAATGAAACTTCCTTTCTCAATAGATATTCATAATATTTTTATGTTTTGAGACTATAGAAAGGAAGTAAGGTTCTAATGCAACCCTTGCGCATGTATTTTTAGTCTGTTAGCCACATAGCCTACTCTCTTTTTTTGTTTCCACTTCATGTTCACCTACTAGTGCATTTGCATTAGCTTGTTGGATATTATTCTCCTCTAATTGAATTCCATTGTGGACCTCCTCCTCCTGTGAAAACTCCCTTCTGACAGGATCATCTCCTGGTTTTCTTCTGACAGGATATGATCATGAAACAGTAATAAGATCGCAAAAAACAACCCCAACAATGCAGGTTTACAGCAGAAACAGAGAGCCTAATGGCAATGTAGATGCAGGAAAAAGATATCATGTTACAGTAACTTTGCTGAAAACAACAAAAAAGAGACCCTACAAGCAGATATCATGAGAGGCCGGCCAATGGGCAGAATAAGGTTCAACGGATGTAGGAAGAACTGTAAGTTTTCTTCCTATGATAAACAATGAGACTTAGAGGTAGACAGATCAACTGTGTTAACAGTATCCTTAAGAGTTCTTCGAGGAGAAGAATATGACCTATGACCGAGTGACTTAAAATAGAGAGCATTTTCAAAAAAGGCAACATCCATATAAACAATTCTTTTACTAGATATCGGATTGAAACAATTATATCCTAGAACACTAGCAATTTGTCACTATCATACATTGTATCCACATTTCTGTTCTTCAAAGGTGAATAAGTTCACGACAGAACTATTTAGTTGACATCACCGTTGTTGTTGTCATCGTCAGTCAAAGCCAAAATCTCACTTATCTGAGATTGGATTTTCCTATGGTTTACTTTTCCTTTTGACTCAATAAAAATATCATGATACAACAAATGCACTTAGCCCAGCCAACAGATCAAAGTTCAAACCATGCTAGCTCAAAGCAAGATGGATTTGCACCATCCAGCTTGATAAGGCCAGAGTTGCAACTTTCTGTTAAATTGTTTTCTTTAGGGGCTATCACCTATCAGTAACCAAATAAAAGAAGGTTTCAAGAAAGCATAGATAAGGGCATCGAGAGAGAGCAACAGTGGAAAAGCCACTAAGCTATGGAGGACATATATCCAAACCACCAAAATTGAGTCAGCTCTAAATCATTTATGCACAAATAATGACTGTACATTCTTATTTTACAGGGCCAGCAAAAGCAGCTGAACAACGTATATCAGTAACCTAACCAAACTTAAAAGAGTATGTTGTATGATGACAAAACCAAAACCATTTTTCACGGCAAACCCAATCGACTTAGACTAAACACCACCATTCTTCCCATAGACAGGTTTCACATGGATACCTGAGAATTTTTTGATGCTTTGAGCATACAGTCTTCATTGCTCAAAACAGTGCAAGAGACCGACGTTTTGAGAAGATGTTGATCTTCTTCAAAAATGAAGCATTCCGTTGTTTTTCTTTACAACATTTGCCCGAATCATGTGACAAATCAGAATCACACCCGACATCAGAAAGTGAACTGTCTGGAGGATCATTAGTTCTGAGATCTCTCAAAAGATGGAGTAATTTCATGGCGCTTTCCTTTCCCATCTTATTCCCATTGACAGATATGTTGACAAGAGATGGAATAACACCCTCATTCATGACCAAAAGGCAATAGTCAGGACTACAGGAACACAAGGAAAGGAGAATTGTTGCTGCATGCTCTTGGTCATCACGGGTGCCTGTATCAAGCAGTAGGGCAATTGATGCAATACATTCATTGGTGCCTGCTATTGCAACTCTAGATTCCTCTATTTCACATAGATCACGCAGAATCTTTATGCAGTCTCCTGCAAGTTCATCATCACCCAATGGTTGAACCAACTTGGAGATGCATCCTGATTGTAAAATTTGCAATTTGGCACCACTGTGAGATGACAACTCAGAAAGGATTTTAACAGCATGCTTTTGGAATTCTTTTTCAGAGTCGAGGATCTTTATGATGGAAGGAAGAGCACCAGATGCCAAAATTTTGGGTCTACAACACTCAAGGCCAGAGAACACTTCCATGATTGACAAACCTTCTTTGCAAATGTTAGAATCTATAAAAGATCCCAACAGCTGAAATGCAGTTTCCTCTAAAGATGGTATTTCACCCCTGCGTAGAACAATGAAACAACAAAAATGGGGATTAGTCATGGTGTAACTAATAAAATTAAATCGACAGAATTACCAACAACAGGAGAGAGCAGGTAGCATGAGACTTTACAATCCACTTAAATGCACAACAGATAAATGTTAAACAAACATTTTTGTTTGTTTCATAGTTTTGAAACAAATCCTCTTTCTATTACCAACAGAATTAGAAAGGAAAAGAGTGTGTTGAACCCTCAATCAAGAGAAATCAAATGCAGAAACTTGTAATTTTCATGCCCATCACATGATCTTCAAGTCCTGTGAATAGCTATTATATTTTCTTACCTAGGAAACCCTTAATGTGCTAGATAAGTAGGACATTGGAAGTAGGAGAGAGGATGGTAGTGGGCTAGTGATAAATCCCTAAACACAAGATTCACACACCATAACTGGGTAATCAGGTAATATTGATCAGTGGATTTTGAACTTGCAGAATGTTTTGACTTGAATCTATGCAAAGATCAGCTGACTTTATTTCCATGTCTAGAATTCCAGATTAATAGCAACTCATGCCGAACAAGTATGTAACAGTTAGCAGTATTACCTGCTGTTATGAAGAAATGCCAAAAGTATCTGCAATCCCGTTCGCTGTGCATTTACACTTAAAAGTTCACGGGCATCAAATAAAAATGCCAACAATGCTTCTAAGAAACCATTTGAAAGCAAAGAATAATAAGCATCATCATTGTCTTTCATAAAGACCTTGACATCTTCAACCGCTTTGCATTGGGACTCCAGTGGAAGCAAAGCAAGTTTTGAGAAGAAGTTCAAATACATTTCATGGCTAAAATCTGCAAAAGATTGGCAGCTCTTATCATTCCATAAGAAGCTCTGATTGTGCCCGTCTTTTACGCTTCCAGTGCCCTTAAGGTTTGATGAATCCACAGCATTGCTAGCATCAGAACTGATTGATACATTGCTGGTGTCACTTTCATTTATATAATCCATAGTTCTGCTATCCAATAGCAAAGTTGGCAACCCATTCAGAGAACTACTTAGACTAGATATCGAACCGGAATAGGATGTATTCCATGAAGAAAATGCTGCAGGAATTTTGTGAGATCCTGGATTGGGAATGGTGATACCACGCGTTCTGCACCATTTGAAGATAAGGTCCTTCATGGAAGAGTTTGGAGTCATCAAAAGATTCGGCAACTTCTTCTTTGTCATAGGACATGTATCATGCCCTTCACTGAACCACTTCTCTATACATACCCTTTCATAACTTTTACCGGAAGCAATGACTACAGGATCAAACATCAGCTTTGATGAAATGGGGCATATGAATTCCTCAGGAGGTGTCTCCGTCCCAGATGTATCGACTCCAACCTCTCCATGACCAGAACTAGTGCTACCTCTAGGCTCCTTTTCCTCAGCATGGTTTTCATTTGGCACAATGGATTTTATCCTTTTAAGTGAGTCTTTCCAGACCTCATCAACATTTTCAATGTTTTCAGATCCCGCTGATCTTCCATACTTTTTTATTAGGTACAGGAGGTATTTCAGGATACTCTTCTTTCTCTCGTCAGTGTTATGAACCTTATCAAGTAACTTATTAACAGCCCTTTTTTCAATCAAAAGAGCCTTCGAAGAAGTAATTTGCAGTCTTAGAGCAACAATACGGAACACCCTAAATTCTGAAATTTCTGTCGTATCAGTTGCGGATGCATCTTGCTGGACCAAGGCTTTTAACATCATGCAAGCCTCTTCTTCAGAAGATTCCACTTCAAACTTTGCATTTCGAAGATCATTAACAATATCGGAGATCTGTCAATGAAAAAGTTATCATCAACATTTCTTCCGACTCCAAGAATGGTGTTAAGTGAGTACAGACTGAAATAAGAAGAGTATTTACCTTGCAAGAAAATATAATAAGAAGAATATTTATACTCGGGGTTTTTTTCAACAATAAAAAATTGAGAACCAATTGCAACAGGAGTTTACTTGATCCAGAACTAAATATAATGAATAAATTGATTCTTAGCCACAAAAGTTAGCATCTGAAACGCATTAATCTCCAATCAAAACTTCACCCACGGCAATAGGCCTCTACAATCAGAATTTCAAAAATAAGCTCAGCCAAGGCTGAGTTAATTAAGATTTGACAAAGGTCAACTCGACTCCACATAAAACTTCAGGACAAAAGAGATGGAATTTAGGTGTTTTACAACCAAATCAGGTGAGTTCTACAGATATGGCCAAGTCAACCAAGTTGACTTGGTGCAACGGCTTCATTTATATATGGGTGTTTTAAAAGTGGGGAAAATTACTGTAAAATGCACTTCCTATTCTTATGGTGGGGCTCACTTATGAGCAATCTAAACCATCCACACATCATGACTGTTAAGTGCCTCAATTTTGATACCCACCCAATCTATGCCCACTGTTAGATTAAAATCAATCTCAAGCTTTACCTTTCAAACTAAAAATTGGGGCTGTGATAAGATGGGTTAGGTTGATCACATCAAGGTGAAAACTGATGCCCAAAATCATCGCATGACTCCATATATCCATCCCCATCCTTTGATTCGAACCCATTCCCAATGGGCCTCATGGAGGGGTGAAAACATTCTAGACACTGTATGGCATGCTAAAGCTTAAAAACTCAAATCACTGCTGCATGTCAGCGAGTCAAAGAGAGGAAGAGAGACATTAGAAAGCATTGAGATTCCCAAACTCTAAGATTCTAACCGTAGTGTTTTAATATGGCTGAAACCTAAAGGTACACATGGCATAGTTAGAATAGACCCACCAAACATACCAAATAGAAGACGTTATGATTGTTTCATAAATTAAAGCTCGTTTCAACATCCAACCCATCCAGTGAGAATTCACAAATGCAATCTACCTCGGGGCACATCACTCTTCAGCTAGGTTACACAAACCAAATGATGGCTTAAAAAGGGAAGAACAAAGAAATATTCATCTATAAACATTTCACATAAATGTGTAGCATCCAATATATGGACCTTCTAGTATTCAATCATCTCCATGGTGCACTCCATCCATGCGATATTTAATATTGCACGTGCAACGCTGGCAAGAGCAGCCAGCAGTGACCTATATGAAGAGCTGTGCTTAGACTCTGTAATCTAAAAAACAACATCTTAGATTGCAGTGAACAATGTTGTTTTTGATTATTAGAAACAATAGTGCTATTAAAACCAGTGCTGAAATCCAGAAGGAAACAAACAAGACTACTTAGAGGTAAAAAAATTCCTGTATTTCCTGCAATCAGACAGTAAGAAGAGCAATGCTTGACAAACCTGTCCAGATAATGGTTGCTGAACCATTGTTTGGATTTTGCTTAAACTTTGATCCAGTGCCTTTTGTACCCTTTCAAATCTTAACTTAATTGTCTCACCAGTTATTGCCTGACAAAACATAGAAAAAGCATAATAAGAATTCAGAAGCATTATATGTTGCACTGGAAGTATAAATTTGCAGATTACAGAAGAATCACATGCAATCATTTGTATTATTAACCATGCATTGTAGATGCAAAGAGTGCATTATTGACCAACTGAAAGGTATTGTGCAGACTGCAAATATGAACTAAATAAACTACTACATAGATAAGTTGCAAATTTAGCCCTTTGGTCTTTACATAGTTCAGTGATGCTAGGACACTTCCTTCTGATCACTTGCTCTACAGGATAAAGCAGCATCAATTAACATCTAGCATGGTAACTCCAAAACTAAACCCTGAACATATCATACCACTGAAATTCACTCTTCTTCTTTATGGTACTTCTAAATAATGGGTACTAAATTCAAAGGTCATCCATTCTCGATCAGTAATCTTTCTTGACCGGTTATTACAAACATAAAAATAGAAGACTTGACAGTATACAGTATGATTATTCAATACAACTTCATATTTCAGTCTAGTGAATCAACACCAAAAACAATGTGGAGCACCCTGAAATTTTTATTCTGCATAATAAACCTTTCATAGAGGAAATGTGTATGCATTCGTACTCCTTTAATAATTTCTTGATTTTACATTTTTATCAATTTATTTAATTAAAACTATTTCAAACTAGCTAAAATCATCATCACCGCCGCTGCCGGCACCACCACCACCAACAATGAAGCCATATCCTCTTCATTAAAATATTTTAATGATCTTCTGAATTCAAATATCAACAAAAACAAGGCATTGGAACTTTTAACCATTCCAAATGCATCTGAAATTGAGTATGGAAAACACACCAGGTATAGCCTGCTACAGTCGACACAGTGCTGAAGAAGTAGCTTGGATTTCTCAATTGCAAGGTTTAAAGCACATAATGCCTGTATTCCAGACATGCATCCTGGTCGAGCTGATTCAATGTCTGGGAAAATCTGTTTGATCCTATCAATGAACTTTGTAAGCTCTATGCACATCAAACTATGCACCTGCCATAAGGAATGTGCTCAGAGTAAAAATGCAGTTATAATAAAAAATAAAATAAAATTTAGAAACAAATGGAAAAACATTTGGCTGTGCAAGGAAAAATACAAAACAAACAATGTGGTTCCTGCTATGTGAAACCTTCCTTATGAAGAGATGAACTACGGTGAAGGTAAACTAATTATATTGCAAATTTCCCCCTGTAAATCAAACCCCATAAGTACATCTCAGAGCAGTTTACCAAGGGTTTCTGGTTTGCAGGAGGAAACCAATAACCTAGGCTGCGGTTGGATGAGGGGTAAATTTTACAGGGGTTACCCTTGACTAGGGGTTACCCTGGGTATTATGGATACCCCTTGCTTGGAAAGGGTTTTCAAAAGTGGGAGGGGAGGGGTAAAAAGTTGATTCCTTACCCCTACCCCTTAGTTACCAAACAAGGGTAATGAGCGGTTACCCCCATCCAAACGCATCCCTAAGAAACAATTGACCTCCAAAGTGGCGCATCTCTTCCCAAAGGGTAGAACTTCAGTAAAGAAAAAGCATCGCCCACAATCCCACTTGACCACTTTCACTAAGTGGCATAAACAAGATAGTTGTAACTTGTAAGAAAAGATGCATGACAATACTCGAGAAAAAAAAATGTACAGAAGGATGAAAGATAAATTGATCCTGATTATGATTTAAGCATAATAGTAAAAAATAAGTGCTCTTCAGTGCTTCACCCATTGGGATCACACAAAATCCCAATGAGCAGTTCAGTTTAAAGAATAGCAGATAAGAAATTCATGGAGATCCCAAATTTTCAATAACATATTTGTGATTCAATACCTATTTCAGAGACAACCTTCTTCTAGTCATTCATTTATCACATTCTCAAATGTTTCAACGTGACCCACAAACCATCTCATTAGCAACGGAAACAAGTACACTAAGCAATTCTGGCTCTACCTTTCAAGGCCCAAATATTTCAAAAAGGCTTGTATATATTGGAAAATATAATAATATCTCTGCCTGAGTAGCATGGGTACAGGTGCAAGTGTCAAAGTCCAACATGAGCGCAAGGCATCAAACTCAATAAACCTAAAAAAAAAAAAAGGACTCAGGAACTAGGGGCCTCACAATCATATTTAAATTTTTAAATTATTTTAAATGAAAATAAGGTACAAAGTAACACTAATAGAAAATAATATATTAGATTTACTCTAAACAGTTAAGTGATAAATGCATTGATATTTTAATCCGAATTTAATAATAAGGTGTGATAATATTTTAATCATCTTAGAAAACAATGTCAAAAAGTACTATAGAAGTCCATGAAGAGCAAGTGAAACTGTCCAACACGGGTGCATCACACATCTTGGAAGAGTCCATGCAACATAAATAGCTGCAATTGATGCAATGACAATTGCATAATGTTTCAAAATCTCTAAATGATCCAACAATATAACAACATTCCACCACTAACTGTAACAAGAGCTTGCAATTTTGAGTCGTGGGTGTCAAATGGGCATGGGTGACTGCCCATGGGGAAAATAGATTGTCAAATCCAATTATGAGTGCCAAGTGTGCCAACCCGAGATAGTCGGGATAAAAGGCCTTTAATGATGACAATGAAAATCCATTATGAACCACACAATTTTTTTGCCTTTTTATACAAGCTTTTTCTTTGAAATGCAAACACCATCATTGTGATTATCTCTAATTAAAGCATCTATATTATAATATCATGATATATTGCACACTATTGTGATGTAAGACTGGTACATATGCAAACCTAAGAATTAAAGATAATGTGGCCATGATAAATTAAACTCATGAAAAACCAATTTCTTCAAACTATAAAGGAAGATGGCACAACTGGGATAATTCTGATATTTATGTACCTTAACATCACAAGAATATGGAAGCACTTGCTCAACTTCAGCCACATCATTCTCCATTCAAGATATGGATCTGCAAAAACAAACAAATATTAGAAAGGCTGTGAATACAGTGCCTCAGATAAACATCAACATACAACCAAGAACTACAACTTAGAAATGCACAAAACCTATTGAATAAATGCTGTGTAACTCAGGACACAAAAAATTAGCACATACTGTTTCAAAATGATAATATTCACTGGTCACAGTATAACTAAGCCAAAACTAGAAAGGAAATGATACCAAAACCATCATCAAAGTGCTCATTGCAACGCTCACATCAAGAAATGAGCTCAGCACCATTCATTATATAACAGAGATTTTGGCCTTGGAAAGACTAGTGGTGGAGCACAAGAAGCATCAAAAGCATATGAACAAAATCAAGAAAAAAAGCACTAGGAAATGGTATTGTTGATTGATAATCAGTAGCTTCTGATCAGTGTTCTGTAAAATTGGAATCGTAAAGATAGTATTCCATTCAATATGTTTTTTGAATGGTGTATTCCATTCAACATTCAAACTGCAAAGATTAGAGAACCAGAAAATGCAACACAGAAGCATACCAATACATCAATAACTATACTAATACAAATTGATCTTAAAGAAACTAAGCATAAAGACAACTTTTTCAAGGTCAAAAACCATGTACTAGTCAAGAATAGAGAACACTCCTGAAGTACATAAAGACTTAATGATAGTAACAATCAAGTCAGACACAACAGGAAAGGAATTAAATGAAGAAGTAAAATAAATAAAAGTCAGCATCCCTTAATTCCATAAGTCAACATACATAGAAACCACCTAATCATCTATAGACAGATCCTCTAATTTCCTAACATGAATGATACAACAACAAAAAAAATGCCCTCAAGCAGAGATATCATAAATTCCTAAACAAATTCAAAATGCAGCAGCTAAATACTCCCGCTCTTAGACATGGACAAATTAGGAGGCAAAAAGAAGACGGATTTGTAACTACAACACCCAATAATAATAAATCTAGGAATATCCATAATAATAAAGATATGATTTTTAATTTTTCAGCATATCATTCTATTGGGATTATACAGTGCTCAATTACAAGACAAAGCGATTTTTGAGTTTGACCAGTCATGTTAGAGGTAACCCAAGCCATGCATCAAGTGGTGTTGATCAAGAGGTGGACTGCCCCAAAATAGGCTGATGATATGGAAAACAGTCCACATATGTAGGGAAACTTCACAGTTGAAGTATCCAATGAAGGCAATTCCTTGGGCATCTGCGATTGACGAAAGGCCCTTTCAAATAAACAGTTTCAATTACACCAAGAGGGAACAACATCTATAATCTCAAATCTCCATTAAACTATTAAATAAATACATGGGTGTAAAATATTTCATTTTCTTTTCAATTGGAATATTCATGGATACCTATTCATAAATATACAAAAAAAAAACATAAACCAATTGTCCATTTATAGCAATTTGGTTACATGAACAAACTTCAGAAGAAAATTATCACAAACAGGAAAGTGGATTTTCCTGGAAACATTTTCTCTGAAACATACATAAGTGCTGTTTGGATATTTCGATGCAATTTCCAGAAAATTTCCTGTTCTACAGGGCAGTCTTCCCCAAAATCTCATATTCTTAGCTCTCTCTTTTTTTTTTCTTTTGAAAAGGCCTTTGCCTTAACATCCATCTCTTTTCTTGGTAATTTCACATTTTATAGAATCCCACAAACCAGGGGAAAAGAGACGCTTTTCAGAATCCAGGAAAATAGAAATTTCTCAACGAAAGTTAGAAATGAATCTAACCAATTAGTTAGAAAAATATTTATTTTTCAGGAAAGTACTTTCCTCAGCTCTGTTTGGATGCATGGAAATGAGCATACTCTATTGGAAATAATCATGCTTTGACCAATAATATAATTGAGTTTATCATTTTTTTTCAGTAAAAAAATTGTTCATATCCAGGAAAGTACGTCTCCATGCGTCGGAACAGAGGTTTGCAAATCATAACAACAAGCCATATTTTCAGGGAAATCAAAATCCTGATTCAAAATCCACGTCTCCAAACAAGCAGAGAGAGAGAGAGAGAGAATACCCGTTGAGAAGGGGGAGAAGAAATGAGAAAGAAAGACGCAGAGACGAGAGGAAAGTCTAAAGCCCTGTCACAGAGTCCGCTGTTCGACTCCAATAACAGCACCCGAATTTCAAAACCATGAGATACTCCCCAACTCGGCTCTCCCTTTCTTCATAAATCAGTACCGAGAGAGAAGAGAGAACTGAAAACCAAAATCCTTCCAGTAAAAGAAGTCAGGAAGCATCCGCCAGAGAAATCCCAAGTTGTAAGTTAACAATTGACAAAGATAGCAGAAGACCCGAAATATGAATCCTAGAAACCAAAATCCTTCCAACGAAATAACGCAGAAAGCGTCCACGAGCAAAATTCCAAGTTCTGGGTTACTGAGTGAAACCGCAAAGAAGTATCCAGGAAACGAAAATCCCTAGAACAAACAGCCCCACAAAAGTGTCCCGGATAATATTTCAATTCTGGGCTATGGAGAAGGAGGAGAGAACCAGAAAGCCGAATCCCAGAAACCAAAATCCTTCAAATTCAATAACGCAGAAATATTCCACAAGAGAAATTATGATTGCTCGGTCTTGGACTTGGACACAGAGAGACCAAAATCCTTGAAATGGAATAGGGCAGAAAGTGTGGGAGAGAGAAATTCAAGTTGTGCGCTCTTTATAAGTGTGCGCTTCAAAAATCAAAGCTCAAGCAGTCAGAGGAGTGAGAAAGAATCGATTGGAGAAGGGGAGAGAGGACAAGTGGAGCGAGAAAACTAGGGCGCGGGGTTTTGTAGAGAGTAGAAAGAGGAAAGAAAAGTAGTAAAATATACGAATACACAGAAAGAAGAACGAAGAAGAAAGAGTTTCTGGAAACCCCCAACCGATGACATATCGCTTTCTCTCTCTTATCTCTGACCCTCCGGCACAGACGCAGACTTCTACGACCGCGTCAACCGTGGATACAGTACACTCATTTTAGTACGGCGTTTAGTCTTAATAAAAATCGGTAGTTTAATTTGTTGTCTCGTTGTGGTTCGTGTTCCTATGTAGGAGTTTTATGTTGGATGTTTTGTGATTTTTCATATATAAATTTTAAAAAAAATTAAAGAAAATTAGTTTTATAAAAATTCAAATAATTTATGCAAAAAGTGAAATAATTTTCATCTCACATTTCATTTTTCATATTTGTAAAAAGATAAAAATCTCAATAAAAATGCATATATTGATATATTAAATTAAAGTATAAAATTATTTTCATAAACATCACTTTTTGAAATAAAGATGGTAGGAAAGTATTTTCCTCCCCATTTTGTATGTGAAAACAAAGAAACCATATGTTCAAGTATAAAACCACAATATATTTTTTTTAAAAACTTTTCTTAAAATTATTGCTCATCAAAATTCAATTTGATAGTCACATTTTTAATCTTCTAAAATTAAATTAATTTAAATTAGTTTTAAATTTTAAAACTTTACAATTTTTAAAAACATATTTAGAACTTTGTCTATGGCTTTGACATTATTACATAAGATCTTTATAATAAACTCTGAAGAATGCATAATAAATTATAGAATGATAAAGAGTATAATTTGTAATGTTGTAGTTGCATGGTGAAAATTAAAAATATTTACTCAAAAATTAATTTAAATTAGATTAAGGAAATTATATGAGTTTCTTAGATGCTATTGCCTTAGATTATGGATGATATTATCCATTATATTAAATGAAGGATTATTTTAGTGTTCATTATTTCAAATTAAATTTATAGATTGGCTATAAACCAAAAAAATGGATAGTCAAATGACTCAAGAGGATCTACATGTACAGTCATCATCACGTTTTAGTTAACTAGATATCAAAGTATACCAAAAATAAGGTGCTAATAGAAAAATGGGCATAACTTTTTCATACTGAATCTGATTGAGGTGATTCAAGAGGTGTTGGAAAGAAGACTTCAAGAGTTACGTGTTTGTTTGGCTATGGGCTCATTCATGTGAATGAGCATAACCTTTGGAGGAGTTTCGGAGTTATTTACCCCTCCAAAATCACGATCAAAGTTCAACTTTCGATTTTTCAAAATTTTGACCGCGATTATCTAATGATCCATAGAGATTTAGGAGATGCCTCAAAAAAGGATTTTTGACGTACTTAATAGTCGGAATGTTTATATGTAGTAAATTACATTTACTATTTTTGGACTTACTGTAAAATAGTATTTACTAGTTACCGTAAGGAGGTCGGAAACTTATAAACTAGCAAGTCACGAATCTAAAAGTGCAATCCACATGTATGACAGGACTGACCCTGAAATTTCTAGAGCCCTAGGTCCAACACACTGGTAGGGACCCTACGCTCTAGGAAAAGTGCACCGTGAGGGCCTTAGGTCATTGATCAAATTGAGGGGGCGTAGGCGGCCGCCTATTTGGCCTTAAGCTAGGGCGAGCCCTGACTGCAAAGAACTGCTAAAAACTTCTCTTCACATGTAAATTTTGGAGAGAAAAAATGGAAGAATTTTCATCCAAATCTTTCACTCTCTCTGATGATTTTTGGATTAGCAAAACTAAAAAAAATACCTAAAGTTTTTAACATTAAAATAAAAAAAGTTTCATGTGGAGTTCAATTTATAATGAATTTAATCTATTGAAATTATTAATTTTCTTTTAAATTTAGATATAAGTTTTTATAATTTTCATGATGCATCTTCAAGATAAGAAAAAATATTTAATAATTTATTTTCAATCATTAATATTGATCATTTTAATTAAATATTTATTATAGTGCTCCCCAACACAGGAATCAATATCATGGATAGTCTTGGGGCAAAGTAGTGTACAACTCAACCAAATCCACTTCCGCATTTTTTAAGGATATATTATGAGCCAATATAATATATACTTTAAAACTTCTGACACAACAATAGTTTTAAATACTGCAAGCTACAACTTTGATGATAATAAAAGTAAGTCCATTAAGATATGCCATATATTTGATAAATATTTTATATTATTTTAATTAAATAATATACGATATTTTATATTATTGTATAAATGATCATTTCATTACTTCTATTATAATAGTTTTCATGTTTCTCTCAAAAAATCACTTCTCATTGACTTATCCAATATTTGTAGATTGAAAGATTTTCAGATGTTCTAAAATTAATTGAATGAAACATCTGAACATCATGATTATCAAAAGAATTATAGTGATATAGCTAACCAATTATTAGGACGTTCATCTTAACACGGACAAAATTTGTTAGAAAATACGAGATTGGTGAAATTTTCATTTTACTCTTATCGGTGTACCACTCATCAAATTTCAGTGTACCGATATGCAGAATATATAGATGCAGCGACGTGTTATTTACTTGATGAGGGGTACACCGGTATGAGTAAAATGAAAATTTCACCAATCACGTGTCTCCTAATAAATTTTATTCATGTTAGAATGGCTAGCCAATTATTATCTTAGCACTAAATATTTTTAGAAAAAACTATAGCATGCCCATTTGTAGGAAATCATGTAGTGGTTTTTTATTAAAAGTTTAAGACATAAATGATTTATAGTTTTGCAATTTATGGTGATGAAATGATTGACTTTAAATGTCATCCTTAATCGAAAGTTCGAGACAATTCTCACAGTACATACTTGAAGGAAGTCAAAAGGAACCAGTGAACCATCATATTTGAAGGCTATAAAGATGGACAATTTAAATCAATCATCATTGAAACCCTAACAAGATCCGAAGAAGATGGCTCAGTTTAATGATGCCCCTAACTTTCTCTAAATGGAAAGGGGATAAAATTTCAATCATTCGTCCATATGATAGTTTAAAATTTTGAAAACATTTAGACCAGTTTTTTCCAATGGGCACAATGTTTTTGAGTTGAATGATTTTATCGAATTTTTTCAATTCACACTCAATTTGATAAAATTTTATATTAAAATCTGAATTTCAAAATTTTGAACTATTACCCATTTTATACTGTTTATGGATATAAAATTTCCCAACTTCTATCTCCAGAGATTGATCTTGTCTTTATTCTGTTACAAAATAAAAATAAATTTAAGAAATACAACGTAGTGGGATTTTTTTAGTTGTTTTAAGAATTTAAGTGTATTCTGCATGTAGATAATGTTTTGGGACCAATCTTATTAAACTCGGCCCGATCTGTGGGTTGACATGCGGGTCAACCGGGACCCAGATGAAACATGGGTCGAGTATTTTAAAAACCCTTTTAGATTAAAAATCCTTTACGACCCACGGGTCAATCCAGTTTTTCTAATAAATTCGTCACCCTTGACCTTTAAAAACCTTGGTTTCTTTAAATGAAGATAAGATGTTGGTTCGTTTGAGAATATGATTTTTGAATTATTAATTTTTGATTTATACAATTGTAATTATGAGAGAAAAAATATATTTTTATGAAATATAATCTTCGTTAATAATTTAATATTATTTATAATATTATATTAATAGCACGGGTTTGACTATAGGTCAAACCGATTCAACCTTATTCAACACACCCTTCCTCCAAGACAGGTCGCTCCACAGACCGAGTTTTAAACATTGTTCGGGACACTTAAATTTCAATGGAACATAATTGTATATTCTTTAAGAATAATAAAGTGAGTATTACTTATACAAAACATATTAATAATAATGTATACAAATTCTTTGGATCTTATTAATATTTAGAGTATAAAATACAATGCGTTGACATAACTTAACTAATTTTTGGTAAGATACATACTTATTATAAACTTTTTTAATAAATTCATAAAAATAAAAATGAATTTGCACAAAAAAGGTTTTAAAAATTAGCTAATTTGAAGTTGACTTGAACTCGATCTCATCCTATACAATTGAGTGTTGTTATGACTTAGCCGAATTCTATTATTTTGACTCAATTTGTAACGTCCTGTCCCAATTCCAGCTAGGATTTGGTCCCTCTCGAGTCTAACACCGAATTTGATATTTAAAATGGATTAAAGTGTGCAAAGCAACTTCTACATAAAATTTTAATATTTTTATTTATTTATTTTGTGAACTTGAAAAAAGAAAGAGTTGATAATGATAGTTGCAGTAACTATTTGTGTAACGGGGCAAGAAATTAGAGAAAGAGAGGATGAAAAACCCCAATGGTGAGAAAATGGGTAACCGACCACAGTTTTCAGATAAAGTCTTACATTTTGATTTTTTTTTTTTGCCATTTCGACATTCTATTTCAGAAAAAGACGGCATAAAAATATAAAAAAAGAGTAAAAGTCATAAAATATAAAGATAATAATACAGACTTATAAATATATTTAAATTAATTACTTCCATCATTTTACACTAATCTATATAACTAAAAAGATAAATATTATTAAATAACTACTTATGATTATAATCTCAATCCATAATAGTGTAATTATCAAATATTAATTCAAGAATATTTGAATTTTGCTCAAATAAAATCAAATATAAATTGAATTAGGCAAAAGAATCTAAAAATATTTAAGAAATAAACTAAAATACTTATTTTATTCAAAATTAAAGGTCAAAACTTAAAATACATAGGCACACCATGTTCATTTTATTTTTTTACTTAAAGTTTTGTCACATATATTAAAGATAAAACCATATTAATTGAAAGCATATTTCATGAACTACAATTTGATCAAATTTCAGATCAAAATTCAATTTCTATTATATATATATATATATATATATATATATATATATATTATTCGTACCATTGGATTTAATATGTATACCTAATTTTAAAAAAAAAAATTAAAAGAGTTACTCCCTCTGTTCCAAATTAGTTGTCATATATGGATTTTAGAATTGTTCCAAAATAGTTGTCTCATTTATATTGGAATAGTATAAAGTGTGTTAAAAATGGATGAGACCACATGAAGTCCTAGCCTTATATAAAAACTTCCTTAAAAAATACAAATATTTCAAATGACACAACTGATACCCCCGTGGCCGTTATATGTATTCTCTCTCCTCCATTTTTTTTCAAAAATCTCAAAAAAATTACAGAAAAACAAGAAAAAACTAGATTCCATATCTGTGTAAATTTATCATTATTTTGGTTCCATTTAAATATTTAAATGTAATTTTGAAGTTACAAAATTGAGAATTTTAAAATATTTTTAAAAATGTGGGAAATATCTCAAAACTTCCAAAAACATTGAAAATAAAGTTTAGTAATTTTTTGTTAATTTCTCCTAAAAAATGATCATTTTGAGTTATTTTTATCAATTTCTTTTTGAATTTTGACCTTAAATAATTCCAAATTCAATAATAAAAAAAAAATTCACTTCAATATTTATTCTTGTAGTTCGCTGAGTCCTCTTTCGACCAACATGCAATAGATACGTTTTGGTCGAAATACAGTGCACACGCTTTACATTGATATGTTGCGAGTGCAACATATTGCCTGATTTTTTTTAAGCTTCTTTAAAGATGGCAGAAACAAATGAAATTAATAATTAACTGAAGAAACATCTTTTACCTTTTTCTCTACGATTACACGAGGGCTGAGGGCCCTGTTCAATTGTGTGTATGAATCGTGTTCAATTGTGTGTATGACTTGTGTTAATGTCCATTGCACTTTCTTTCTCTTTAAAGTAAATAGAATAAAGGATCTGATGACAAATCAAATATATATTTAATTTTTAAAAGGGCAAGTGAACTTTTTAAATGGGCCCGCGTTTTGAAGTCTTACCCGAAACATAACTAGTACAATTAGCTAGCCACCGGACCAAATCACCCAATGCAAGCAATTTAAGACTTTTTGACATAAACTAGTATAGTTGAGCTATCGCAACATGTATCATTCGCAGAAATTTTACATTGGTCTGCGGTCGTACACATAATTTTTTTTGAAAAAAAACAAGTAGTTAGCCACCGGACTAAAACGGATTTGAACTCCCGTGAATTAACTTGGAATGTTCTTAAAGTAGAAAATATCAAGTATGAGAATTTTACATTGTATGCGGTTTCCTACACGTAAGTTTTTTAATAAAAAACTAATTACCTTACCTACTCTAATTGACATTAGATCATGAGTTAAATAATCCTTTTGGATTTGTAATCAAGGTACCGTACCACCCATTTCATAAAAACTTTTTCTTTTCATGGAATCAAATTTTCATTTAATTAACACCAACAAGGACCATATAAAGGATCAACGCCACAAACGAAAGTCAAGGTCATACCCACATACATCAATCACTGTGTACAGTGTGATAGTGTTGCCTGCGACCAACAGACCTCAACAAAACCAAAGACCAACACGGCTAAACCATTCAACATCCATTTTCAATTAATATTTCAGTTTATTGGAGAATAAAAAGCTTTCAGCCAAAATTTTAGTTTTGTAATTTTTTTTTTTTGGATTATTACTATCTATGCTTTGAATATATTAAAGAATATTTATTTATTTTCTAAGAAAATAAGATGAGATCTCCATTGCTTTTGAAATAAAATTGGTTGAAATCAAGGGTTAAGATCTCTTTCGGGCTGAGATATCTGCTGATATCTCAGATACGATTCTCTCTCCTTTTTTTTTTTCAAAATATCAACTATTTTTATTTTTTCTAAATTAAAAAAACTAAAAGAAGGCTCATTTTTTAAATAAAATAAAATAAAATCAGCCAAGATATTGGCCGGGCCCTCGAACAAATCAATTTTTTTTTAAAAAAAACCAGCGATATTTAATGATATCGACCGATATATATTGGCGATATATTGGCCATATCAGTCGATATCATGTATGTACGACTGCTACCTATCAGATCGGCCGAGATATCTCGGTTTCGTATACGCCGAGATTATTACCCTTAATTGTAATGTCAGAACTGCATAAAGATGGGCATGAGCCAACTTAAGTTAATTAAATATGACTTAAAATTTTCAAAAATCAAATTATATGAAAATGGAAAGTTTTAAGCCTTAGTTTAAACTCTTATATCTCCCAACTAAGGTTTTATATATCGACTATTAGTCAATACTATCCAAATTTTTTTTTTCAAAAGATTATGAAAGTTAATTATATTGGATAGTATTGACTAATGTATATTAATATACTAGTGATTAAACGTGCTTCTTATATGGCCTACCTTCTTTCAATTAATCGTTGTACATCAACCATAGCCCTTGAATTAATTGTTATAAATCTATAAGAAAGATCTACGATACTGCTAAAAAAAAACTCATTATCACAGAAAAAATAAAAATAAAAATTTGAAAAATGCAGCAAATGTTTCTACACCACTTGGTATACAAAATAATCTCTATTTTGTATTATGTAAAAGTAAAAGGATTAGTTGATACGATGTTAATAGAAAAAACTATAATAAAGATAGTGACTTTTGCACCCTTATTTTCTCGTATGATACATCTTTTTAAAAGGAATTTTCAAATTTACATTTTCTTTTAGAAAAGAAGAAAAGAGAGGAGAGGAGAGAAGAAATGATAAGTTTGAAAATTCATTTTAAAAAGCGTATTATAAAAGAAAATCGGAGTACAAAAATCATTGTCCAATTAAAAATCAATGTACACATCGGACGAGATTTGTGCCTTAAAATCCGTTTGGTTGAAGAGAAAGCTGGATAATAAAGAGGATTCTCCTCTTCTCTTATTAGGTGTTTATTAGAAAGAGAAAAAGTACACCCCATTTTCCTCCTTTTTCCCTTTTAAGTGGGGAGAAATCATGGTTTCTCACATTCTCCTCTTCTTTCGTGGTTCCTTTCTTTGTTTTGTTTTCATAATTTTATGCTGATTATCTTGTATTTCAAGTGATAACTTTCCTTTCAGAAAATGAGAGGTGTCATGTTTGAACCCTTAGTTTTAAAGCGGTAAATATCACTCACCGTGAAATTTTATAGTGGGTTTCCCTTAATTTTCCATAGGTAAATTTTTTAAAAAAATTCAGGGAAAACTTAAAACAGAAGAACTAAAAAAAGATGGGTGTCTCTAAATAAGATAGAAATGACAACATTCTTCTATAAAAAGAGAAAAGTGAGAAAAAAAATATGAATTTCATTCGATTTTCCCCTACCACCCAAACAAGAGAATTCATGGGTGATCTCAAACACATTGAAAATTGACGGCTGCAATGGTCCTAATAATAAACTATGACAAAACTTACTGTTCTCTTATCTCCAGTTTGATTCTCTTGTTGACGTTTGACCTGAAAAGAGCACCTGCACTATGCAAATAAATGAATGAAGCACCAAAAGAAACGACAATTACAAACCAACCCAACTGCCCCACCATCCTTTAAGAGAAATTTTCTTCTTGATTAATTTACTTCTTATTGAGTTTATTTTAAATAATGCAATAATTTAATTTGAAAGATCTGGATCCATATAAAAATGTGTAAAACTTTAAATTTAAATAAATCATTCTAAATATAATTTTAAAAGCCCTATAAGATTTTAATTCTCTATATAATTTAAACTTAATCAAATGACAAATGTATCTAAATTTGATTAAAATTTTATTTGTGAAATATTAATAAATATAAGAAAAAAATATAAGCTCAATAAAAAAATTAACTGTATCTATCACAATAAGTAATTTCTCCTGACTTTCTCATGCCTTTGTGTGGGTTTGCATAATTGATGAAAAAGACAGCAACACAGGATCCCCGAAGGCAGGCAAAGTGGAACACCAATTTTAAAGTGGGAAAATGACTTGTTTTTATTGGGTCACAATAATTCTACGTCGATTTTATGTATTATTTGTATACTAAGTTGAAATAATTTATCAAATTTGATTCATTATTCAATTTTAAAAGTGATAATTTTGACTCTGTTTTTAATTTTTCATCATTATATTGCATTACTAGAGTTCGAAGGTCTAGGTACATATTTTTAATCTTTCTTAATTTCAAACATTCGAAGTGTAGACATGTGATAGAAATTAAAATCAATGTTATCTACACTCTCTACGTGATTTGTTCATGACATTTGAAATAAAAATTCCATGTTTTTTCTTTGCACTTAATTGAACAACTAATGTCTTCGGTGAATTTGACTTTGATCAAATTATTCTATCGAAATTATTGTCATCTTTCTTTTATTGAGAGTGTTGAAGAGAATTGAGAGTTGATTTTTTCGGAATTTTTATCATTGAAATCTCTTGATTCGATTTAAAATCCTCGGACCGTCATCACAAATTCAAATTTATTTAAAGTTTTATAAAACTGCTCCTAAGTGAAAATTGTTAGGTATATAATTGTTATCTAAGTTCTGCATTGTTCTTCTGCAAAGCTACTTGTTGTCATAGGGTTCCTCTAAAATCCAAATTCTATATCATTTTTTTTCAAATAAAAATTACAAACAACTTATATAGATATTTTCTCTTGAAAATTGCATAATATAAAACTTGTAATTTAAAATATGAAATTGAAGCACTAATTTTTTGAACCAATTTTGATCTTCTCAACTAAATACAAAACCAGATTGAAATAAAAATGAAGAGGAAGAAAAAGAACGGAGAAATAAAAAAGAGAACAAAAGGACGCATAGAATAAAACATAAGGTCAAAAATGGCAAAAAGTATAGTAAGAAGTAAGATAAGAAAGAGCTTAAATAAGTAACAACTTTTATAAATCAATAGTCCTGTGTTAGGATATGGACTTTCAACCCAAATGAATAGTCTGTCAGATAGAGTGATAAGTTATTTATAAACTTCTAAATCTCCCTCTATACTTTTAACGTAGGACTCGTTCGTAATAGCACCAACTATCCCCCCATCAAACGAGACCCTTTGGTTGAGAGAGCGATATCGGCCACCTCCTTGGAAAATCTTCTGAGCTCACATGAGATAGTCTAAGACCTGTCTTTGATACCATTTGTTCGGATTTAGACTTCTAGCCCAAAAGACTAACGTGTTAGGTGGAGTGACCCAAGTTCTTTATAAACCCCAAAATCTCCCTCTATACTTCCAATATGGGACTCGTTAGCAGCTCCTCCAATGCCATGCTCATTAAAATTTAAAGGCCAAGATTTTTTTTGAATTTACGTGTGGAAAACCGCAGGATACCCAGCGTAAAACCCCCATGGGTGAACCTACTATGCCTAGGGCACACTAAAGTTAGGCCATGTGATTTCGAACTCGCAATCTCTCACTTCCTGAAGTGGAAGACAACCAGTCGAGTTACACCTATGTAGGTAAGACCAAGATTATATGACTTAAATCATCAATTGACAATGAAACTTCATATATTTTTTATCTCTCTAATTACCTATTAAATAAATCTAAATTTGTTAGAACCATATTTGATCTAATAATATATCTCATTACTGTTTAAACCTAACTTAGATCGTCTTTAATTGAACAAGAGAACATCTGTTCGACTTCCAAAAGTGCATCCTCTAGAAGCGTCGGTGCATCACCAACTTGATAATAAATTTCCACGCCGCCATGGATATTTCCCTGTACTTGCATTTACCACAAGAAATCAAGAATATAATAATTTGTCAACTCTTAATGACCAGTCTAGTCCAATCACTGGGTTAAGAGAAAAAAAAGAAACTTTAATGAACAATTATAAATTCACATCCTCCCTATCAATGAACATTTGTGAGGACACAAATATTTTGAATCTAGATGAAATGGTAGAGCTCTTTCTTCAATTTATGGGCTATTCCATTAGTGAACGAATTAAATCCTAACAATTTTGAAAAGTAACCTTGACATAAAAGTAATCTCAAACAGTGGAAGAATGACTTTATTTAAAAAAAAAAAAAAAACTCTCTAATGATTGGAGTGATGGCACCGAACCTTATTAAGAAATGAGAGTCATGAGTTCGATTGTCATTATATCTCAAAGGATAACTCCTTGCAGAGTTATCTATTGTGTGTGGATAAGGATGTTTGCATATGTCTCAGGGTTCGTCGAGTGATCTAAGACAGGGGTTTAAATCTCAGAATCGGCCAATAAATCTCTCTCTTATTTTTTTTTTAAAAATTAAAATCACCGATATCGTATATCGTCCAATATCAACGAATATCGGCCGATACGATTTGTACCGACTGATACGATTTGTATCGGCCGATACTAAAATCCCTCTTCTAAGAGACTTGGACACCTTGGTCATTAAAAAAACTAGATTATGTCCATCTAGAGGTGGTATTGAGACTTGATTTTAAATAGGTCTTGGGTTCATATGATTGAAGAGGTAAAAAGGATCATATGATCCAGAGTTATACGAAATTTTATCCTTGTCTGATAAGTCAATTATACAAGTCTCATGAGTTATTTGATGAAAAGTCTCATATGTCTACTATTATTAACGTTATAAACTAAATATGGCAATGATTGAGTTAGATCAAGTCGAGGGAGAGTTACATTAAAGTCTAAGTTGAGTTCATGTCACTAATATCCAAGCTATTATTTTCTTATTTATTAAATGCATTAATTTGGTAAATTCTAACTTCGGTTTCGATCACTAACCCCAACTTGTTACTCATTAAATGAGTTTGTTGTAAGGTTTTATATATTATACTCAATCTCAAACTCGATGGGACCGAGTTCAATTGGTATGAGTTGAATTGGACTTGGAATCGACTGAATGCTATTTAGAATTGAGTGAAAACGATAGAAATAGACAAGAGTCGTATAGAAACTTGTTGTATTAGAAGAGACTAGGTCTGCATAGACTCATCTGAGAATTTGGATAATTTTTAAAATCGAAGTCAATCACGTCATTTGTAATTTAGGTCCAGATCATCAATCTCTAACCTATTATTTATTTATTTAATGAGTTTGTATTTATCAAATCTATTTATCCAATTAATCGAATGTGTTGACTTATTTATCTAACTCAAACTCATCTGCCCATTTAGATATTCAATCTATTTAAAAAATTACAAAAATAAAAATAATCTACATCCAAAAATCTATAAAAAGTTGTTGAAGAGTAAATTTAAAGATCTCTTATATTAGACAAAATAAAAATATATTGTGTAAAATATTATTTGTTTAGATAATATAAATATTTCCTCCTAGAGTAGAGGTGAGAGTAACGCTACGATTAAATCACATTATATTAAATAATATAAAAAGATAGATTGTTAATTTCGATTTTCGAGAGTAGGCTTGGGATCTCCATTTTGTCGATCTTTGCTACTCAAATGACCAATTTACCCTCATATTTTATCTTAATGTATAATTTATTTATCAAATCTCATTTAATGTACTCAATTGGAGATTAAGAACTTATACACTAATTGAAAACGTGTTACAAATGTTGGACCAATGGGCTTTTTACTCTTTAAGATAGTGGATTTATTACAAGGTTATTTAAAATTATTTTAATTGAGCTACGTTAACTAATTTTTTTTAAGTTTTTAATCTTGATTATTAGATTAGTTCAATTTATATTTTTTTTGAAATAAAAAATGGCTTAATTAAACTGATCGAAATTATTAATTAAGAAGGACTAAGTTTCTCACTTGAATATTTGATGGCCTGCACCCTAGTGGGGGTGTGTGGCGTGGAATACAAAGAGAGAAAGAAGAGGGTTGCTCTTCGAAGGAAAAAGTCTCACATTGTCTAGAAAGTTGTGCAGATATTATGATATAAGTGACGTTCTTCCTTCTACTAGCATGATACCTTATGGAGTGTGCGTATGAGTGCATATCCCAATGCAAATTTGTCAATGCAAAATTGTGAGGGCGTGTGTGAGCCCAAAGCGGACAATATCATGCTGGTTGGGACATGGTCGTTACAAATGGTATCAGAGGATGGCTCGAGTCCCATGTTGGGAGATTATGGTGGCCCGGACCTTGGTGGAGGTGTGTGTGTAGCATGAAATAGAGAAAGAGAGAAAAAGGGGGTTGACTCCTCAGTCGAAAATTCTCACATTGCCTTGGAGGTTGTCCTGATATTAAGATATAAGTGATGCTCTTCCTTATACTAGCATGAGGCCTTTTGGGGTGTCCGTATGGACACACATTCCAATGCAAAATCATGAGAGTGTGTGAGCAAAAAACTGACAATATCATGCTAGTTAGGACATTGTCATTACAAACTAACTCTACTCGATTTCGAATCATATATATGAGTATATGTAATAGGAATCCTCTTGACTAACTCTGTTAATTCGAAGATCAACACAATACATTTAAAATGTTGTGATGTTGTTGCATGCTAATTTTATTTAACAAATTTTGTCTTTAGCACCCAAAGCTTGATGAATTTGTAATAGCAATCCTAGGGTTTTTTTTTTTATCAATTTCTAAAAATATAATTTAGTAACTTTTATAAATACCTTTACACAGGAATCAATATAATAAATCAAAAGAATTTGAATTAAGAAAAAGAGATGGGCCTACTAAGGTTAGTCAGCCATGCTGATCGTTTTTGTGATAATATTTGATACTCTTTATCT
The DNA here is from genome assembly GCA_022113865.1 of Chimonanthus praecox. Classification (NCBI taxonomy): domain Eukaryota; kingdom Viridiplantae; phylum Streptophyta; class Magnoliopsida; order Laurales; family Calycanthaceae; genus Chimonanthus; species Chimonanthus praecox. The sequence goes on from CM039095.1 coordinate 43,506,895, forward strand.
TTGTTCAGAAGTGTCCTAAGATTGTATTTAGACTAAAGTAAGAGAAATCTCTCTATTTATCTAGAGTAAGAGAAGTGAATAGAATGTGTGCCTCTCTGAGGTTCATTTGGAGATTAGTGGTTTAAATGGTATTAACTATTAAGTAAGGCTTATATGAATTGGATGTTGGTCATTTTTCTTTTTTATTTTAAAATAATCATGAATATTTAAAAGAAAATTATCCAGTGAGATTGAAATATCATTTCAAGTTCAATATGTAGACCAAATTTTCGAAAAAAAATAAAAATCAAGGCAAGCTTTTGACGTGAAACAATTCCTTCTTTTAAGCACTTTTCGATGGTAATTCATTACTGAATTTGGTCGATTTCTTAAAGAAAGATACTAGATAATTAAAATTAAATTTTATTTATACACCAAATTACCATGCAAGAGCAAGTTGGTATGATGTATTATCCACTAGTACTTAAGAATTAAAATAGGGTGCAAGTTGGGTGAGGAACAATAAAAAATGATTCATTCTCAGGCTAAAACAGACTAAGTCCTATCTTTATATTAGGCTTAAAATAACATTTTAATTCTCAAAATTGGCTTGAGCCTGATCTACTAGGATGGAATTTTTGGATATGTTTTATTTATAATTTTAAATATGCAATTTGATGTTTTATAAATACACATAGCATATCTTGTGATCAAATCCTGGTGCTACTACCTGACTTATTCAAGCTGGCTGTGAGGGCAATGGCTGTGCGAGCTCTGAGAGATTAGTCTTGTTGGATCAATACCTTAGGGATACCTTCATTATATAAAAAAAAACACAATACATACTGCACGATCATTTGTATATTTTATTCAACTGGTTGACTCTCACCTCAAGAAGTGGGAGGTTGCAGTTTCGAACCCCCATGGCTTAACCTTGGTGTGCCCTTGGGGTAGTGGACTCACCCGTGGGGGTTTTACTTTGGGTATCCTCCGATTTCCCACACGTAAATTTTAAAAAAAATTAACTATATAATTTATATCCAAAGTAACCACTTATTGGTATAAAAAACCAAATTACGGATAAGCTTATGTGTTTCTATCAGGTTTATAATTAGGCCAAGGCCTTGCACTAAGAAATTTATCTCAGGTTTGACCAAGCCAGTCCACCTTGAGCTTAGTCCAAGACTTGAGCCCTTTAATTATAAATTGTGTGGATGTGATCAAATAGTCAAAACTGACCCCACTTACCAGAATTGAAAACTTAATTCATTATTGGAGTTTAATCTTATGAAAATTAATAAATGCTGCATTCCTTACTATCCATTCCAATTGTTTATTTTATGAGCTAAATTCAAATACTTAGAAATTTTCAAAGTGACTACTTTGATTTAAATACCTTTTTTTATATGATGTGGGCCCCACTAATGAACCATGTTTTCTAACTTTTGAAGTTATTAGACTGAAAAATTGATAGTCTAACTAACAACACAATTTATACTGGGGGGAGGTTAATTTTTTTTTTTTGAATTTACATATGAGAAATTGTGGGAAACCGCAACATGTGATACCCACTGCCGTTAGAGCACATTAGGTGAGACCAGAGGGCTCCAGCGTGGCACCTTCCGTTTCCTGAAACAGGAGATTACCAATTGAGTTAAAATCTTAATTCTTTATATTATCTTTTTAAATATTAGAAAAAATTATAAAAAATTGAATTTTGTATATGATTGTGGCGCTTTTCCATCGAAATTGGATAGACAATTACAATCTCATTCCTTGCAATCTTCCATATTCAAAGAAAACAAAACGCTTATTTGGCTGAGAGAATGGTGGAAATGAAGAGTATTGATTGCATGAACTTAGATGATTGTTGTACTGTTGACATTTAGACACACATTCAACATCATGTGATGTATTGATGTCCAATTCTTCAAAATTGGAAAACTTCGTATAATAATAACATCAAACCTAACATTCATAAAATAAGTTTGTTATTAATGCAGACAAGAAAGGATTAAGTACCAAGTAGGTTTACTCCGAAAACGGTTAGGTGGGTTTTAATTTGTGGTCTATTATAAAAGTTTACATTTGAATAAGAGATAGATAGAGTAAAAATTATTTTGATTGGATCAATAATGTGATATTTTCAATATCTTAATATTTTATTATTTTAGATTATATTTTTTACCTATAAACTTTTGTGGCTTCTAAAAATGACTTGATTGATTGACCAAAATGATTTTTCTAGTGCTCCATATTTAAATTGAGTTCCACATAGGGATATGTATCGCCGTGGTGATTTAACGTTATGCATTCTCTCTCCTTTTTTTGAAAAGGAATACAGAAAAATAGTGGAAAATGAAAAATCTAGTGTGAGCATAGTTTTGTTAAAAACGGTTTTGTTTTTTATGGAGAATTAGACCCTTGAAAGTCAAAATTTCGATATGGATAAAATATGTCCTAAAAATTAAAAAAATGACTAAACATTTTAGAAAATAAGAAAGCAATATGAAGAAATATGTAATATGGAATTCATGTTCTCTAGTATCCATAGTGATATATATCTTCTATTACGATTTATAAATTATTTTCATAAAAATATTAGAATATTAGAGAAATTACACAGACACCCTACAAATTATATCAATCACATTAAACATCCCCGTCAATTCTTGAAGCACTCAATATTATTTCATTAAATTATATTCACTAAGAACCTCTAAAATTGGGGTTGTCTCAACAAAATTAAAAAAAAAATTATGAAAATAACTCAAATTTGAAGTGGAAAAAGATTGGAACTGATAAATTCTTTTCACACCTGAAAAACTTACTTTAAAACCTTCTCAAAATCATATCTAATGTAAAATTAACATGAATCAAAATACCCTTTTTTTCAAATTATTAAAAAAATTACCAAGACAAATAATATGTTGTATCGGCCGATACGATATGCAATGATATGGCTGAATTATCAATCTACTGGCTGCTACAGTCATCGTATGGACAATAGTGGGTAACAAATTTCGAGAAACTTAGAGAAAGATGATGAATGAACATTATTTGACGTGTTATTATACTAAAGACTAAAAAATTATATGAAGAATGGGAAATTAGATAGTTGGTATATGAAAACTACATGGAGGAGGGAGACCAAGAATAGTTGTGATAAAGCAATACTAAATTATGGAGCAACAAAAGACATAACCCAAGAAAATATATGTAAATATATGATTATTGAATTTTTTTTTCATGACCAGTGTGTTCAGAATTCTTAGTGCACTCGATTAATCGTTAGAGTATGTACAAGCTTCTCTACTCTACATGTACTGAATAAATCTATGGAGAATAACCCTTTTTTCTTATTATTTTGAACAATCAACCCTATGTCCAAAACATTAAAACAAAGTAGTAACCCGAGAGTATTAATATACGAATTCTAATATAAAAAAATGATTATATTGCCTATTAGTTGACAATCAATCCCATGAAATCTTCTTGAGACAAATTATTTAGTGTTAATCATTCAAAGAAGACCAGGATGTTTGAATTCCTATATAGGGAGATGTATTCTTAATTATAAGATAAGGAAGTTGGTAATCATACGCGTAATCCAAGTTCCCTGCCAAGGGAAGAGAGCAGGACTATGCCGGATGGGAGATGACACACTTCTGGAACTGGGCGGGGTCTAGTTGAGAAAGGCAACATAGAAGGAGCCCATTTATTTGTGTGGTCTGATACTTGGGCCTTGGGCCATAAAATGTTCATGGGCATGCTTGGATTTAAAGAAAATGCTTTTATAACAGAAAACAGACACAAATCCTCGATGAAAGGAGGGCCCGATCATCATCGTCATCATCAAGGTTGAAATTTCATCTATCTGGTATTGGTTTTTTGAGTTTTACTTCTCCATTTGAACCTAAAGGAGGGCACAATCTTGTCGATTTTTCCTTTTTTCCTTGGGGTTTAGAATCACATTCAAACGCAAGCAAAACAATCTTTTGCTCAGATATTTTTGCCTTAGCCAATGTCTAAACAGATCCCCAGAGTCACACCCTAGTCCATGCTGTGTAAGATTGCAAGAAGTAGGGCAAAATGGACTTGTAGACTCAAATATGGGCCAACATTTGTTAGATTCATCTTATAAAATTTTGATATTTTTGATATATGAATATGGCACAGACATTGTAAGGAGCAAACTATAAATAATTATATGTGGGCTATTTAATGTCGAAACTTTGATTTGACTAATATTTTAAACTTGCTTGTCTATGCTGTCACCGGCTCTGCGCCTATAGAAGGCATGGGCTCACTGTTACAGCTATTGGGCCTTTTGGAAGACATAAGCTTGTGCTCATCATCATGGAGCTGAAGAAATAGGCTCAGTCTGAATAAATTTAGCCCTAAAAGAGTGGCCTGCCCTAATTTTGGCCTGAAACTTGAACTGCCATTTTCCTTGGAAACCAAGCATTTCAGTTATTAGGGCCAATTACTTTTTTTTCTTTTATAACCAATGTGTCCAGGCCTCTTAGAATACTGGACTAATCCCTACGGAATATGTAAGCCTCTTTACCCATACATGTTAGGTAAATCTACACGGAGTGGTGCTTTGCTGTGGAATAGAAATCAAATTCAGGATTCCCGCTTCTAGAAGCGGATTCCTAACCATCACTCCAATCCCTATGAATTTATTAGGGCCAATTGTTGTGTTGGAGTTAATAATTATTGATAGTTTGATACACTACTGCTGATCCTTTTCCCAATTGGGTTGCTTGCAGTGGGTAGAGAATATGGGAATTTTCAACTCTATAGAATTTTTAAGTGATTAAAATTGAAAAAAAAAAAAGAGTTTCTACTATCAAACAAAATTTCAAATGTTATTCCTGTAAAAGTCTAATTTTTTTTATTCTGTTAAGAAGAAAGAGAAATATTAATGTTACCAGCTTTGTATGATAACATCATATAACTATGTATTAGTACCTTTTTATGTTGACTAACTTTATATTGCAAACCTAAATGAAAGTCTCAGATCAATAATTAGCCCACAGGGGAATGGAAAAAAATTCATTTATTTAATTTTTTAATTTAGAAAACATATAAAAAATACTAGAAAATAGAAAAAGTGGAAAATCTATTGTAAGCATATTTTGGTAAGAAATGATTCTTTTAGTAAAATATCAGACTCTTGAAAGCAAAAGTTTTAATATGAATAAAGTATTTAATAAAAAATATAAAAATATCTAAAAAATTTAAAATATGAAAAATCAATATTAATAAACACCTGATATAAAATTCAGATTCTCTAATATTAATATAACTTAATTATAAAAATTATTAAAAACTATGAAATTGAAGCTCCTCCCTTTGATCAACATCTTGTAGGATTGTTTGTAAGTTCGATAAAGAGCTATTGACATGAATATTGGTATTAATTTTCTCCAAAAATATACATATACATTGATGAAATGCTGGAGACTATTATTAGTGTTGAATGCTTGAGAGTATTAGTGGTCTGAGTTATTTCAAGTACTGTTCTTAATTCTTGGTCAGTGGGTTGCCCACATACCATTCTTTCAGAATCAATGATTAAATGGGTTTGAATATGGGCCTAAATAAATTAATGAATTAAACCCTTTTTTTTAAGTTCAAAGCATCCAGGCCTCTTAGAGCATCTGATTAAGTTTTTAGGGCATGTGCAAACCTTCCCATCTATATAAACCAGATAAAACTAGGGAGAGTGACCCTTATATATTGAAAGTGAGACTTGAACTCAGAACCTCCCACAACTTATTAATGTTCTCAACGGACAAGCCAACCTAAACCTTTATAAGGAAACTTCTTTACTCCTGGTGGATTTTTTCTCTCCTGTACACTAAAAAAATGATGGAGAATTTATCATTATCGACAATGGCATTGGTTTAACCAACTCATTGGGCTTTTGGTTGTTAGGATAAGGGTGGCCATATAGATATCCAATTTTGATTTCTTAGAGTGAAATTACCATTTTACTTTTGTTTTTTAAGAAAGGAAGAATCCTCTGCACAAACATTTTTCGTTCGTTTGGACAAACATTGTTGTATAAAATTCCATTGTCCAGACGATTGAACTTATAAACTTGAGATCATTCGAACCATCAATTTGGATGGTTCAGACGGTCCCTCCTTACCTTGTCTCTTTGTTTCACAGCAAGTGATGATTCAAACGAAGATGGAGATAAAGATGGAAATTATCTCGTTGGTCCTTCTTATCCTTCCTACCCTTCTTGTGTAGATCGGCCAGAGAAATGTGGGATTCCTTCCATATCCCGACGCTACTTCTTCTGCTATTTTCTCTCATTAGCTGATTTGTACACACGGCAGTGCCCAGCTATTAGGTGAGTAGGGACCACTCCCATTTGATGCTACCAACGATGGTCAAAGGAAGAAAATGGAAGCAAGCATAATTTATGAGATGAGATTAAAAGAAAGATTAGATAAAAGGGAAGAAAATCCATGAGAAGTAATGAAGAAAAGTATACAGAATCTTACTGGTTTGAATAAAAGAAATAGCTGGGCACTGCCGTGTGTACAAATCAGCTAATGAGAGAAAATAACAGAAGAAGTAGCGTCGGGATATGGAAGGAATCCCACATTTCTTTGGCTGATCTACACAAGAAGGAAAAGAAGGATGAGAAGGACCAACGAGACAATTTCCATCTTTATCTCCATCTTCTTTCGAACCATCAATTGCTGTGAAACAAAGAGACAAGGAAAGGAGGAATCGTCCGAACGATCCAAAGTGATGGTTCGAACGATCTCAAGCTTATAAGTTCGATCGTCCGGACAATGGAATTTTATACTGCAATGTTCGTCCAAACGAACGAAAAATGTTTGTGCGGATGGTTGGGACGATGCAGAGGATTCGTCGTTTCTTAAAAAGTAAAGGCAAAATGGTAATTTCACCCTAAGAAATCGAAATCGGGTGTCTCCTAGCAGAAGTGTTTGTTTCTTGACGTAGATTGTTGTGATAAATACCATCTAGAGTTGAAATTTGGGTGGGTGGGGCTGGGTTTTGGGCCTATCTGAGCCTGGGCCTGAATTGCAATTGAAGGACCGCAGTCCGGTCTTGAGTTAATCTGAATTAGTGAAACTTGAGCCTGACCCAAGTTATATTTGTAGAGCTTGAGCCCGATTTCAACGTTGGATTTTTTTTTTTTTTTGTGCCTAAAAGGATTTTTTTTTGTATTATTTATTGAATAAAAATTATATATTACATACATTTTGTTCAAATTCAGGTTTTCGGGCCAAATTTGGGCTTCCATGTACTAGGCCTGGGTCTAACTCGAATTTTGATTCAGGCTGATATTTTGGGCCTAAAGAAGAGCCCTACCCAAGCCTAAGTCAGCCCAAACCGAATTCTTTTGGGTTTTTCATGTGGACTCGAGTAAGGCCTATCGCAAGTGGCACCAATAACGCCATTTGAGTATTGTACACGTATATGATTGTATGGAATTTAAATTGAATGGAATATGAAGGGCAGGATATGTAATGCAATTTAAAAAGTCAAAGACAAGGTAGATTCCATTTAATATTGTCATAGATGATTATTTAAATAAATTGATTGCTCAAAGTATGGGCTTAAAATTTGAAATTTAAGAACCCTAGATCCATAAGGGGTTGAAATCTTTTACCTGACCCCACCTGAACAAAAAAAACCGAGTTTGAATCATGAATTTCTTTAAAAATTAAATTGACCCGCTGGCTCAATCCGAAATAAATTTGAGTCAGGCTTGGTAAAGGGGTCTCGTTCCCAAACCTAACGTAAATTAGACCCGAGTTAAATTAAAATTAAAATTATTTATTTACTTTTACCTATTAATTTTTGCCCATGTACACTACTAACATAAAAAAATTCTTAACTTATTGCTTTAATTTCCACATCTCAAGAGGCTCACATGGAAACATGGAAAGGAAGCCTTTATATCTTTTATTTTCTATTAAAATTTTTTCTCATTTTTTTTTAAATTTTTATATAAATTTGGGTCGACTTGAGCCAAGTCGAGTTGAATAGAATAAAAATTTAGTTGGGTTGGATAATTAAAAATCAGATACAAAATGGGTTATTACATATTGCCAACCTAACCCAACCATATCCACTCCTAGGTCAAAGCCCATTTATCATTAATTGGGTTGTTGGATCTTGATTCTAGGAGACCCAAAAAATCCTTACAACATGTAGCAATCGAAACACAATCTTTGACTCGGTCTTCTAAGACTAAGGAAAACAAATACATGCATAGGTGCCCACGGTGATAAATTTCATAGAATTTTTCTCATTTTTGATATTTATGGTCTTAAGTATACATAATTTAATTTAAATGATTGAAGTGATGACCACAGATTTACTTTAGAAAGAGAGAGTCTTAAATTCGATTTTTATTCCATTTAAAATGTCACTCTCCATAAAATTATCTGATATATGAGTAGAGAAATTTAAACATACCCAAAAATTAATAAGATTCTCTACTAACCTCAACATCCTAATCATAAAAATATTAGTTCAGCTGATTATTTTTTGTCTCATGAAGTGGGAGGTCACGAGTTTGAGGCTCCATAGTCTAACGTTGGTGTATTTTAGATGTAGAGATTCACTCGTGAGAATTTTACACGGACTATCTTGCAATTTTCACACGTAACTTCAATTTTTATTTTTGTACTGATTGAAGATTTCATGATCGGAAAGATAAGGGTGATTAGATAGATATCAATGTTATGCGAACCTAAAGAACAGACAAGTGGTTGGATGGCCAAGGGTGTCGGGTTGTCTCCCTTGCTGATTTTTATAATGATTGCAGACAAGGAAGACAACTTGCTGGGCTCAAGCTGAGTCTGTGACATGCCAAGCTAAAGCTCGATTTATAGAATAGAGCTCAACATGGGCTTAGAATGAATTCTGAAGCCCGTTTCTCAGAAAACCCGATAGCCCGATTAGAAATCCAATAAAAATTGAAAAGAATAAAAATAGGAGAAAAGAAAAAAGAAGTGAAATAAGGAAAAAGGAAAAAATAATGAAATAAAAGTCAAATAATGAAATAAAAGGAAAGAATACCCTAAGTATTTGAGTATATATGAGGTCAAGCCCTACCTGTTCATCTTTTGCCTTTGGAGTAGGGGTCCAAATATCGCTGAGATCGAGCTCTCAGTTTCGGTCGAGATTTTTCTCTCTCAATTTTTTTTTTTTTTTTTAAATCTTGGAGCCTTTTTTTTTTTGAAAAAATTATTTAAAAAAATAAGAAGGCTGTTTTTAAAAAAAAAATAAAAAATATAAATATCGGCCGCTATTCGTCTAATATGGGCAAATATTGGCCGAGATCACAACCGATATTCTTTTTTTTTAAAAAAAAAACAAGAAGAAGAAATCGGCCTATATTTGATTGAATTTTTTTCTCTGGCCGATACTGTGCGTATTGGCCAAAATATCTCGGTTCTTAAAAACTCGAGACATCTCAGCCGATATAAGATTTATACTCCTGCTTTGGAGTTTGTTATGTGAGTCACAGCCCAAATGGTGAAAGTGAAAGGTTGTGTGGTCTTTAAGTCAAATACAATATATATATATATATATATATATATATATATATATATAATATATTTATATATATATATATATGATTTATATATTTGTTGGGCTTCATCAAGCTTCGGGCTTGAACATTTATGAGGTCAAGTCCGACCCAATTTTTAATCCGGCTTGATATTATTAATCAATCTTAAGCCTGATTGACATTAGGGCCAAAACAATAAGAGTCAAGGCCTATTTTTCTCAAGCTACAGTCTTTGAGTTTTTGGGCTTTCGAGCCAATTTGCCATCTCTATTTATAGCATAAATGAGGGTCTTCAGCACCCATACTAATACAAGTTCTTATGGTGTATTTCATTATCCTTTAGGGCCTATTTTTTATCTTTTAGTTATGGAAAATGAAGAATATAGAAAATGAGATCCTTCTATTTTATTCTCTGAAATAAGAGCTCTTTGCAAAAAGAAAAAAAAATGAAACATTTTCCTCCTTTCTTTATTAGATCAAATTTATATTCCCATAATGGGTAAGATCAAGATCCAAGAAAATCCATACTCATTTACCTAATGACCATATTGTAAATCTGTTAACTTTTGCAAATGGTTTATGATCTATATCTAGATTTGGAAATTCTATAAAATTCAAATTTGGATGGGTTCTAATATTCCAGATGTACATTATACATGTTAGATTCTAGTCAAATTCGGCATTAGACCCATCTTCATTGTTGGAAATTGGCTATAGAAAATGGGGTTTTAGTCGATTGAGGAAATAAATTAAGAAGCAACTAATTCAATAAGGTTGGAATGATGACCAAAAATCCATCAACTCGGTCTTAAGTTGTGGATTAGTTCATAGATTTGGTTGAAATAACTATAAGACAAGCATTTGATTTCTTGGGCCATGGGTTAAGTCAATTAGATCATAAAATGCGTCATAGATCATGTATTGGATCACGGGTCATGTTAGAGTTAGATCTTGGATCATAGACCAAGTTTGGCCATGGTTAGTCTATAGATTTGATTGTATGCCATCATAGAAATTGTTTTCCGGCCCCTCCCTCTAGAAACTCATTTTCCACCTATGCAAAATGGCCAAACCGCGAAAACCTTTTTTCATAAAAAAGATTCACATAAAACAAAGAAAAACAATTTCAATGTAGAAATCAATTTCCAACTTTACAAAAGATGCTGTGCTTTAATTTGTCTAAGTTGCAGCCTAGATGCTTTTCTTAAACAAACTATTATATAGGTACCCTTTATCAACACTCAACAAGTACAGGAGAGAGGTTCTAATTTATCCCCGAACCTATTATTTCTCACTAGCAATTCAAAACAGGGGTTAAAAGATTGCCCACGTAGATATGTCGGCCGATATTTAAATATCTGCGATATCAGTTGGTATTATGATGATATTTTTCTCTTTCCTCCTGTTTTTTATTCTTTTACAAAAAACTTATAAAAAATAAAGAAAATTATGGGCTTCATGGATATGTAATTTTTTCATTAAAATATCGGTCATTTACATGTTCAAATATTGTTTTTAAATTACAAACTCGATCGATGAAAATTTACAAAAATATTGTAGAAAAAAATTAAAGTGATCATTAAATGAATCTTGTGGCTGGAAAAAATCGTTTAAACCTCATATTGTGGCAGAAATGTTAGAAATTCAAATCAATTTCAGAAATTTAAATGTCAAAAGTATGGCTTTCCTTTTTTTTTTTTCTCAATTCTTCTTCTTTGCTTCTTTTACTTCTTCCACTTTCATCCTTCTCTTTTCTTCCATTCCTTTTCTTCTGTGCGACTGGGTATCAATGCCCACAATCCCACATTCTCTTTTCATTCTTTTATTTCCATTTTTTCTTATTCCACCAATTTAATTCTACCTCGATTCCACTAATTTTTATTTCCATTTTTTCTTATGCCAAAAAATCAGGCACATGAAAGGAAAGCTGAGAGAAGACTTAGCACAAAATCAGCAACAAGATCCACTAAGAACCAAGGTGTTGACCAGTGATTGAAGAAACCAAAAGGAAAATAAAAACATACTGGGTCATAATATTTTTTAATTTAAAAAATAAAATATTGGCCAATATTTCATGTATCGGCCGATACTAAGATCGATATATTGTGGGGCCCATCGATATATATCGTATCAGCCGATATATATCAGGGCCGATAGTTCTCCCTGATTCAAAATACACATCACTTGCTTCTCATATGGGTTTCTACGACCATGGAAGCCATTGAATATATTTGATAACATGGACAACTCCTTCCCGTATTGGAAGTAAGACTACTGTAATAGAAACACAAAACAACCGATAAACCTTATGTATCAAATGAGATTGGAAAGAGTTAAACTTAGTTAAACTTAAGACTTCTCGTGTAATCTTAGGAGGTTAGACCAACTAAGATACCTTCTGTTCCTTCATTTTGAGACAAATTAAAAGCAAAAAGAAGAAAATTATCCATTAAATAAAGGATTTGGATCTGCTTGGCCCAATAAGTTCAACAAAAATAAATAAATAAGTAAATAATAATAAAGACGGCCATTGGACCTAAATCCAACTTTCTCGCCGTTGCCCAAATCTGAATACATTAAACAAAGGATTTGGATCTGCTTGACCCAATAACTGAAAACCTAAAAAAAGGAAAATAAAAAACAAGACTGTGATCGGACCTAAATCCAACTTACCCGGCCTTGTCCACATTTGAATCCATTAAAGAAAGGATTTGGATCTGCTTGGCTCAATAAGTTCGGGTTGAATATATTCATTGTTTGAGTAAATGGGCTTGGCCCAAATTTGAACACAAATGATAATTAGATGAGTTTGGTTAAGGATTCAAAATAAATGAGTCCCATCAACACCTAAAGGCTGCAAATGTTTAATGAATAAAAATTCAAAATAATTTAAAATTCAGGAGTTCAAAAAACATAGTTTAATAGATTTAATAAGGAGATCATGCTAAATGGATTTGGTGGGCCCCTTTTTCAAATTCAAAACTTTTGATGATACGGGCCTCACATTTTTTAAAAAGCACAAAAAATTTATAGATTAAAAAAGAACAAAAAAATTCAGGATTGGAGATCAACTTAATTTTTCATAAGATTTATATTCAACTATAGAACTTTTTTTTATAGCTCCACGTATTTGAATTATAAATATATGTTTTAATTGATTACTTAAAACAATTTTTAGTAAACTCTATATTCAACAATAATTTTATTTAAATGAGTGGGTTCCACATTCTTTTAAGTTAAAATTTGGAAATTAAAAAAAATTTAAAGGGTTTTGACACACGATAAAAATGTTGAGAATTTTGATACGCAATAGAAATGTTGAGTTTCCACAGCATAATGCAATGTTAAATTTCACAAAACTGGTTGGAGTGATATGGATCACATACAAATATAATGTTTCCTATAAGAGTTGATTCCTTGTGAAGATTGGCGAACAATCTCTATGAGGCTATTTGTGATTTTCCAACTCATTAAAAGTGAAGAGTAATGAAAAAAGTCTTCCCTTTTTTTTTTTTTTTATAGAATAAGGTCATAGAATTTTCCTCTTCTATTAAAGAATCCATTTTTTATAAGTGGAGATTGAAAATTTTAATGACAAAAAGAGGGGGATTTTCCTTTCTTGACGAGATAATATCTTATTCATTTTTTGTAAAAATAGATTTTTTTATGTAAAAAGCAAAAATGTTGAATTCGCATGGTCCAACATGGTGTCGAGGTTATGATGCATCTCGAATAATATGAACTACAACAAAGATAAATTATGGTCAGCTCGGTATCGGGTCGAGTCTTATTTGAGTTCGAGTAAATAATCTTTAACCCATTACTTATCTACCCCTTTTGAATATCACCGGTATTCAATTTAACACAAATTTGACTTTTAGAGCCAATTGATTTAAGTCGATGACTTTCCACAGTTAGATATATATAAAATTTAAAGAGTGTTTAAAAAACATGACTTCTCTTATCCAAGATGAAATTTTATAGGCACGAACTTTTAAACCCACCAATCTCTTTGGACACAAATATGGTCATCTAAGAATTTACACCAAACTTAATGAAAACTAGTTTGCAGGGCATGGCTTCAGTGACCTACACTTATTGTCTTAGATTAGATCGATATGAATGTTTGATGGATAGCTGATGCGCAAATAGGAATTTATATCTCAAGATATTGACCATTATGCAATTGTGTCAACCCAATAAATCGTTTTTCAGTTAATAAAACTTAAAATAGATATTTACCATACATATTAACCAAACTTTTGTTGAAATATCAAAATTTTATTAAAAATGAACTAAATTAATTAATTATAAAAGCCGAATGGTTAAGACCTAACATCTCTATGTATTAAGTCTCAAACATTTATAATCCAAAGGAGTTAGAGTGATGGTTATAAATTCGTCTCAAGGAGCGGGAGCCTTGAGTTTGATTTTCATTTTACTCTAAAAGACTATCTCTCGTACAATTACTCGGTGTATAGGTAGGTAGACTTGCCCATATTCTAAGAATTAATCGAATATTCTAAAAAACTTACACACGACGGGATTATGTAGGGTACCTGTCATTCTTTCAATAAAGCTCCTCCACTGTTTATGATAGCTAAGACTATGATATGTAAATGCAAAATGACATCGCCCAAACAGCATGAGGACAGCATCGAAAAGAGCTAAAGCCACAATGTTGTGGAATTAGGCACCGGCAGATCCAAACAAGTGGCTGCTCTAAGTTACAAAAATTGCTAGGAAATTCACCCATTTGAAGATTGGTCCACAACAAGATCAAACAGAATCCCCAAAGTTATGGCTCATGAAGGAATGCAGTCATTAGGTCATTGTATTCTACTTGACAATCTCATTCTTGGTCCTCCTTGCTTACCCCAATAATTCAGTACATCATATCTTATCCAATAGATTTAAGCCACAGATCTGTTATCAACTTAGCCAGCAACTTTTTCCATATGATTCCCATGACCCCAACCTTTAATCAGGCCTCCTACATTACACGTCATATAAGAAGAAATATCTGTAATCTAGGTTAGGCTTGTAGGCTGTACGGTTGGTTCCTAGGTTGTCAAATGGGCCTGTCTAATTAGGGCCATCCATAGTCACTCGTATTGGAAATGTATGCGTAGAGCCCAGTGGGAGTCTAAAGTGTCAATGCTCCTTTTTTTGAAGTATTTTAGCTTGGTATGAAACAAATTAATAGGATAAACGAGTTTCCTCAAACTACGATTAGATAGCATTCAAGTACAGATGACCCATTTACTCATAGAGTTTCGTCTAACAAATTGATGGAATAAACGAGTTTCCTCTGACTAAGATTAGATACACATTCAAGTACAGATGACCCATTTACTAATAGGGCCTTAAATTGTATGCTGACCCATTGTAGCAGTTAAAGGCAGACAGTGTGATCTCATGACTGAGCTGTTACAATTGGGTATCCAGCCCAAAAGACTAGTTCGATAGGTGGAGTGGCCCAAGTCCAATGTAAGTCCCTAGATTTCCCTTTTCACAATTGATGTGGGACTCGTTCAGTTACCCAACAATTCCCCCCTCGAATGAGGCTCTTCGATGGATAGAATGTCGCCGGCCATACCGTTTGGCTAGGGAATAAACGAGTCTCCTTTAACTACGATTAGATACACATTCAAGTACAGATGATCCATTTACTAATAGGGCCTTAATTGTATGCCGACCCATTGTAACAGTTAAAGGCAGATAGTGTGATCTCATGATTGAGTTGTTACAGTTGGGTATCCAACCCAAATGACCAGTCCGTAGGTGGAGTGACCCAAGTCCAATATAAGTCCCTAGATTTCCCTCTTCACCATTGATGTGGGACTCGTTCGGTTGTCCAACAATTCCCCACTCGAACGAGGCTCTCAGGCTGATAGAATGTCGTCGGCCATCCCGTCTAGTTAGGGGATCCTCTGAGTGCAGATGCGGTACCTTGGGACATGGCTCTTATACCACTTGTTACAATTGGGTATCCAGCCCAAAAGACTAGCCCGCTAAGTGGAGTGACTCAAGTCCAATATACTCCCTCTTCACAACCGATGTGGGACTCGCTCGGCTGCTCAACATGGGCTACGTCTGGATGAGGGTTAAAGTTTGCAGGGGTTACCCAAGGTATTATGAATACCATTTGCTTCAAAAGGTTTTCAAATGTTAGAGTGGAGGGATAAACAAGGGTAAAATCTAGACTTTTTACCCTTACCCTTTAGTTACCAAACAAAAGTAACGACGGATAACACCTTATTCCCCTTGCACCCCATCATCCAAATGCAGCCATGGCTGAATGGAGAAGTAATCAATTCCTAAAACGGCATGCCAATTTCGAAGGGCACAGAGTTCTGATCAAAGCCCAATTAGGGCTTTAGAAAGTAAAAAGAACATGGTAAAAATCGAGCCTGCAAGGCCAATGAGTTGGGGTAGACCTGATGATTCCCATTGCTTGGTACAAGAAGCTCATACGTTTCTCTGCTGATACCACGAAGTGCTACCTAATTGCATAAAGATCCTTCCACTCTTTTGTGCAAGTAGAGGGAAGATCCAACAATTCAGACTTTTCCCTCTTGCCCTTTTTTGTGAGATTCCTTTTAAAGGTGGTTCTCATGCTTTGCTGGTCCCTGGACCATTTATGGGTGGTGGGTTTCCTTTCACACCGTGTAATAAAAAAAGGATTTTAGTTGAAGAGGTTTGGCTGACCATTTCAGGCCTTCTTGGCCCATCACACTTCTATGCATTGGTTCATTAGTCATCAAAATGTGGACGAGTGAGGAGTAACAATCCTAGCAAAGTGACTGAGACACCTTCTGTCCTCAACCATACGGCACCAAAGTGCCAAATCATTGCTCTTTATCATAAGGGCCATCCCTATTAGGATATTCATTTCTCGGGCGGCGAACATTCTTCCTATGGTTGATTCTCCATACAATTGTGGCCCACTGATGGGATAACTGCGCCGACCTTTTCGTCGAGCAAGGATCCTTTTGATAAAGGCCCTGCATCTCACTTAGATGTGACCCAAGCCATATACAAAGTGACTACAGTTAGGTTGGGCCCAGACCATCTAATCTAACCCAACTCAAAGAAAAAAAAAATGATCTACATCTGAAGCCTGAAATTCGACAAACAAAATAACCATACATGTTGGATTTTGACCCAACCCATTTACGGGCATAGGCCCACAAGTAAATTAGGTGGATTAAACCCATGAATTGGAGATGGTAATCACTGAAGCAGAGAACCAAAGACCTCTCAATGAGAGAGGAGAGGGGCATGTTAAGCTTGGATGGAAACAGAGGAGCAAGTTGTGAGTAGAGTGAGGACCACGCAAAGGGGGCAAAATGGACCCTAGCCTTCCCTATTTAGGCTAAAGAGAGGAAGGAATCTGAAGAGATTTCTCATGGAGATGGACATGAGAGGTGATAAGGATTCTAAATATCATCAGGGGCTTGAATCTCAGAGGACCACTTTTCAATACAGATTCCTAATATAGTTGCAAAGGGTCCCTTTCATCAAATGATCATCAATGAATTACCTAGGCAACTTGCCTTTCTGTGGGGCCCATTTCCCTTTTAAAAGGCCATCAAAATGCCACGCTTTTCAATAAAATAAGGCCCTAATAAAGATTCCAGACTCCTTGTATCCACGTGTATTCAATGGGAAGCTTCTTATCTTGAATATCCAATGTGGTTAGTGAATGATGAATTTTGCATTGGAATGAGATGCTCATCTCTCTCTCTCTCTCCCTCTTTCATTATCTCAGCTGATTCCAACCTTTTGTAGATGGCCAAAAATACATAATCATTAGGAACATGACTTCAAACAGCTAAGTAGAAAAAGGTGAGAGCAACTGGAGAACAATGCCAGGCCAGGCCACACTTCTTTACCAGCCAGAATAAAATTTCCTTTTCTTTTCTCATCATTAAGTAATGCACAATTGGTAATTCGGCTTTTACAGCAAGTGACATTATTGTTAGGACAGGGCTTCTATTCTAAGAGACTAGTCTGATAGGTAGAGTGACCAAGTCCCTTATAAGTTCTTAGATTTTTCCCCTCACAATCGATGTAGGATTCTCATTCGCACCCCCACAATCCCCCCTTTGAACGAGGGTCTCCAATAGATAGAACGTTGCCAACCATCCCGTTTGGTTAGGGGATCCCTGAGTCTACATGCTGTGGCTTGGAGACCTAGATCTGATACCACTGTTAGGACTGGACTTTCAGTCCAAAAAATTAGCCTGATAGGTGGAGTGACCCCCATATAAGTCTTAAGATTCCCTCCCTCACAATTGATGTGAGACTCTCATTTGTACCCCAGCATAATAATTGATAATTGATGTTTAAATATTCATCTTCTATTGCATCTTTGAAAGACACCAAGTCAAGTCTTGGGCTGCATTTGGATGAGAGGTAAACTTTTCAAGATTTTTTTTATACGAGAGTTTTCGTTAAACATGAATTTCTCTTGAACATCGGTTTCTCTTATTTTGTTCGGTAATTACAGTGGAAAAGGTATAAGAGGAAAAAAACTTAGTCTAAAAGAGGTAAAGTGATTATCTCTTGCTGTGAAGGGATTCAGATTTATGTTGGAGAGGGAAAATTTAGAATTTTCTCCTCAGCCCTTCTCTTCATTACCAAACAGGGATAAACGAAGATTACCCATATTTTCACACCTCTACTTCTCATCCAAATGCAACCTTGAACGAGAAAATTCACAAGAAAGCCACCTTGTGCCAGACAGTCATATTTAGGAATACTCTCCTATTTGAGTTTGAGTTTAAGCCTTTTAAAACTCCAAAACGTTATAACAAAGATTGACTCAATTCTACCCCTTAGACTTGAAGCTTCCACTGGTATGTATAAGATCTTTCTACATGACAAATTTCATTTATAATACCTAAGAGACTGATTTCATACTCAAAATTTTCACTTTATAACATCTTATTGAAAAAATAGGCCACAACTTATTCTATAAACTTCAGATTTGGGCAAACTTGGACACGTCAGATTGGTTTGGATAAGCTCTCCAATGAACCCAATATCAAGTTAGTGGAACATTGATGAGACCCATAATATGATCATTATTCAAAATCATAAAAATTTACTCAAAATTAACCTAAATCCAAATAATCTAAAAAAATGATCAATTTGATGGCTCTATGCATATGTTCTATTATAGGTCTGTATCAAATTATCAATACCAAAACCTAATTTGCTGGAAAATAAAATGATTACCCACCTAAACAACTTGTTTGAATTTAAGAAAAGAAAAGCTTGAAATTTTCATATTAAATCCGATGGAGTCCATATTTCATCCCTCACCAATATGATCTTAACTGTGATTTTATGTAATATAGATTTAAAAATAATTTAAATTGATCAAATTTTCAAGTGCTTAAAAAATTTGGCTCTATTGATTCAATCAAAGTATTTTTTGGTTGACTACTTATTCAAAGAATGACCTTCACGAGTCTATTTGATTGGCCCTATAATTTGGTGCACGTCGCGATACGCCACACACCCGTGTGTTAGTGATCATCTCTTGAAAGAGTTCATGTAAAAATAATATATTTTTAATAAAATATTCTCCTTAAATCCTTGTGCATTTGAATTTTCAAATTCCAAAATAAGATAACTCAACAGATAGAACTTTGACAAGGATCCCAAGAAAGGAGTGGATGAGAACAAAGGGGTGCTCAAATGGACCCCAAGCAAGTGGTTGCATGGAAGTATCTTAGTTACGGTCTTATAGTAAAGTTTCCAAGAATATTGAATGTAAATAAGGTAGAAATAAAAATTAATTAGGAACTTGAGAAATAATTGATTTTTTTATTGAGAATAAAACCCAGGAGAAATCTTAGACCCACCCCAACTTACGCCTTGGCCATAGCCCTCCTAAAACTTCTGGGGGAGCAACATAGACCCCACACTCCTAGGTAAAGATCACCGGGGTTCGAACTCATGACCTCTCCCTTCCTGAGGGGAGAGGCCACCAGCTGAGCTACCCGGCGGTGGTTCTCATAATCTTATATAAAAGAGTAACACTCATGGATATGCATAATATAGGATATTTAGAAGGCATAAGATAATCAGTCCATATTTATGGAGAATCAAAACCCTCAGTGAACTCTACCACTGGGAATTAATTGTCAAATCACAAATTTAAATCAATTTATGGTGCTACCAAACACTGGTTGCCACATGTAATAACTCAAGAGTGGATAGTCGTTATAAAAAAATTAACAACTTTCACAAAGTTGAGGCCGCAATAACAAATTCACCTTTGAACTAATATAAGTAACACCATTGATTAGTGGCACTATAAATTGTCTAGACTACGACACTAGAGAATCCTTACTTAGGAACAAGATTCATTCAACACTCATTCAAGTGAGCTTCTTCTTCAACTTAAATGTTTATTACATGCCTGTACAAAGTTTCTACTTTCTATCAGTGATATTGTACACTGTTAGGGTGAGAGACTTGCCAAGTGGGATGGGTGTCTCCTTTGTCAAAATGGGGAGATCAGCTAACGGCGTGACAGATTTCTTTGCTAAGCTTAGAGTTGACAACCAATGGGAGGGTGTTTTTCTTATTTGAGTTTTTCTTTTTGTCATGTCTTTTTTTTTTTTTTTTTGTTTTCCCCTTTCTCTCCGTCTAATTCTTTTAGGCATTTTCATGTACTTGCTTTCTTCTCTCTCTTAATGAATTTTCTTTGATGACTGCTAAAAAAAAAGATATTGTACACTGTTAGACATAATTGAATTACGGGACTTTCTTGACTTGAGTTGAATTAAATGATACTCATTCTGTCCCATTTTAGTTGTACTATTTTAAAAATTTTAATTTTTTAAGGGAGGGCTCTCAAAAGGCTTATAAACTTTTCTCCAACATCCTATAATTCTTCCAAAATGCATATAAGACAATTATTTTGGGACAGTTCCAAAATGCATATGAGACAACTAAATTAGGATAGATTGAGTATTTGTTAATGGGATAAAATCTATTAACTTTACAAATTTAAAGAAATTTTATTAGTGTAAGAATGTATATGAAGTTAGCCACATAACATGCAGAGGCACCAGATTTAAGCAAATGAAAAAAAAAAAAAATAGTTGAAATGGATTTTTTTTTTTTGTTGAATATCAACTTTATTTACTTAAATCAAATAGATAAAAACTTTAAAGTGAATTTTTTATTTTATAATCATAATGTTGACAATCTCTAATTTATTTTAACAAAAATAATTTTTCTAACAAATTAACATATTTTAACAATAAACTAGGCAAAAAGCATTTTGTACTCCCATTTCTCAGTAAATTCAGGGGTGGATCTTTAGTGGGGTCCAGAATCTGGAGATGAGAACTTTGTGTTGGTCATTTGAAGTTGAAAATATCCCTCTAAAGCTGCTGCAATTGCTTTCAAATTCAAGTTTGGCAGCTGTGCATATACAGAAAAGGATTCCTTTTGTATGAAAGCCAAGTTCATACAGTAAATTTATCAGTGTTATGATCAGTCAACTTCAGTTTGGAAAACATAGTAAGGTTAGATTTGACAAAGATTTCTGACTAATGTGCCACTGATTCAGTGGTTTATCTTCTTTGACCTTCCATTTCTTCTATTCTCATGTGCTTCATTAGTGGAACCATCAATATATAAACCAAAGTCATTTACTGAATGAGAAAGAAGTACAATATTTCAGAAAATCAAGGTTTGGAATAGACTTGTTTCACAGGGAGAATGCCCCTTCTTAACTGGCAAAAGCCACAAACGTACAAACACTGATAAAGTGGCTTTCTCCAGGAGATTTCTTTGAAGAGACTGTTCATCCGAAGGCTAAACAACTAGACAAGCATGCTTAAGTTAGTTGAAGTACCATCTCAAGATTTCACGAAATATTTCCCAAGCTTAAGCACAAATTAACTCAAAAGGGTCAGAGTGATAGTCAGGAATCCTCTTCAAGAAATGGGAGTACTGAGTTCAATTTTCACTCTACTTCAAAGGGTCACTGTCCATAGAGTTACTCAATGTGTGTGGCTAGAAAGGCTTATACATGTCCCGAGAATTAATTGAGTGCTCTAAGATGCCTGGACACCTTAATCATTAAAAAAAAAAAGCTTATACACAGATCTTCATGCTCTCACATGGATGGATTTGGACAACCTTGTTCAAGATCCAATATTGATTAGGGTTTGCAATATTTTGCTTACACATGGGCAAGGGTGTGGGTAGATATGCTTGCAAGTTAGCTTTTCTTTAGTTGATTAACATCATTTTTAAGGCTATTATTTCACCAAAGTTGGCTTACATTTTCACTCAACTCTTTTAAACTATGTTTTAAAACACCTTCGTTCTTACATCATGAATTTTGAAGTGAGTTCTAATATAATTTGGGTAATTCACAACAGAGTCAAGAAATTGTAAATGAGCCTAAAAACATCTCTTGGGGACTGTTTCAATACACATAATTTCAAAATGGCTTTGAAAGGAGCTATTTGAGAAGGAAAAGAAAATCGTGATTGCCCTCAAATTACATACTAATGCATGGGTATTACATGCTCTTCTATTAGAGACATTGTTTTCCATACGATTTAGAGAGAGAGAGAGTTGCAGAAAAATTGTATCTTGTGTCTCATTTTGAATTAGTGGATTTTTCTCTTAGGCTTCAATCGAACCACGTAAAATCTTTTGTCTTTATTTTGCTTGCTTTCTTTGTTTGATATCGATTTTGCACAACATAGACAAGTAACTAGAAGCTTTTCATTACTCATCTAAATCATCGACCAACATATTTATTGATTATGTTGGCGAAACGGAATGTAATGGACACACTTCAAATGGTTTTGTAAATTGATAGAATAGAAGAGAAGATGCACAAGAAAGGATAAACTTCTCTTGTTAATTTTTGCATTGCAAACTTGATTACAATCAACTCTATATAGCCAACAACTTTCTCTAGAATTGAACCAACAATACACTTATCTAGACAACTCTTTCATTACCCAAGTTTCATGCTCTAGAAAATTACAAATTGACCAATTTCAATGAGACCCTTCACTCCTTAAGGTACATAGTATTAGGAGACTTTTAGAAATTACAAATTAACAAATTCTAATAGATTAAGATAACTTCGACTAGACAGTGCTCACCATTTCTGAATCCATCACAGATCAACAGTTGCTAACTGGTGACTACTGTCTTGCACCAAGCTGACACACATCAAAAGCCTTGGACTGACAGTAAAGGATAGATTTAGATGTTGGAAAACAAATATCTGCTTGAGATTCACTGACTTTGCAATCTGAAATATGCTTTTGAGCAAGTTGGATTGGAAAACCTCAGCCCAAGGGCCCATTCCAGTCATGGCCTTTCTCAAAGCAGGATATTCTTTTCTTTCAACCTCTAAAATCTACTTCCAAAAAGCAACTGTTCCACACTGACAAGCTAGTCAAATATCCATTTTGCATGAGCATGACGTGATATAGAATCCTTTTATTCAGTCTCATTTTCAATGAATCTTTCATAAATATGTAAATAAAGTATTCACTGTTGTAGTTAGATTACAAGGGAATAATGAGTCTAATGAACTACTCATTGCCTGAACAGATGTAGCTCCACTGGTTTCAATTTTTGAAGTGATCTTTGATCAATTTACTTGATACACAAGGCTTCTGGACAGTTTCTTGTATATGTGGAATTACGCTCACCTCTAACATAAGTGGAGATAAGAGCATGAAACAGAGAGATCAAATTTGTGTTTGAAATGGGTGGATCACATAATCTGAAGCTTTTATCTGTTAGATTCTATAAAGCCTAATCATCAGATATGTACTATCGATCCAATCTGTGCTGAGCTTGTTAGGAGTCATAGGAGGGCAGTGTCCTGGACCCAAATTTTATTTGAGGGAAATTTTGTAATTTTCACTTAACACCTTCGTAAATTCTAATCAGAGCAGTATATAATGTATTTTTTCGTAAGAGAGTGTAGTAACGAAAACTGTAATGAGGGTATGAATCAACACTCCTTCGATTTCTTGCCTTTAAGTATAGTAAATCGATGTTGAATCCGTGAACGTATCGAAAGGGAACCAATGGTTTCATTCTATTTATTGATTTTCTTCCTTCCATTTTTCTTTTTGATATTGTTGTTTTTGACATTGTTGTTTCTGTATGGTAAGAAAGACGTAGTAGCGAACTACAAGGCTAGTAAGATCTAAGGAATTTGTGATGATCCATTTTTATCATTCAATCAATGGCTTCATGGCTATGGGAGAAGTAGCGAACTACAAGGCTAGTAAGATCTAAGGAATTTGTGATGATCCATTTTTATCATTCAATCAATGGCTTCATGGCTATGGGAGAAGCATCAGTACGAGAGCCTCAACTCAACATAAGAAGACATTTGTGATGATCCATTTTATCATTCAATCAATGGCTTCATGGCTATGGGAGAAGCATCAGTACGAGAGCCTCAACTCAACATAAGAAGACATTTATGAAATGACAAGGACCCAACAGAGAAGGGCAGCCCAATGAAAGGCTGAGGAGTAAGAACAATGACTCATCATTGTACCAACATAACCCGAAGCCAGCTAGTTACCTTTGGAATGTTGCTCAGATTTTACCAAAACCATTTAACTTTTTCATCCCTCTGTGGCTGTGAAACGCAAGCCAACCACAGCTGAAAGCTGAAGCACTTTCCCTGCTGCAGTTAAACACCAGCCTGGAGTGAAAAATGTCAGTACTCTGGAAAGGGTAAATCAAGGCCTTCCCGTGAGGACTGAGTCTGGAACTTGATATACTGAATGATGCTCGACTCCACTGCAAAAGACATGATAAGAGATAAGTATAGATGAACAAAAGAGGAAGCAAATCCTCCCTTGAGAGGGGAGGAAGAAAAGGCCAGCTGGATCATTCAATCTCTGTGATTGCTCTGTTTCTCACAAGTGGCATGCTTGTGATAGGTGATTAGAAGATAAAACCTTATTCCCTAAATGGGATTCCATAGGGCTTTTAAATTGAAGGCAACAGGTGAGCTGAGCAAGAATATCAGTGTGTTCATTCCATCTTTATCTCTACATCCATGGGAGACTGACACGCAACGTCCAACTGGCAGATTTTTCTATTCTTTCCATTCTTCTTATCCATCTTTTTTATTTTCTGATTTTTTTAATATGGGTATTTGTGACTAATCCTACAAACAGGCGTAAACCTCTCAATCCACACATACTAATTAAATTGACGAAGAGTAACTCCAAGACAAGTGGCAAGAGGGGTTTGAATGTGAATCAAATTCAAGAAATCCCTTCTTAACCTTCACGCCAACCTCCTCTGAGTTTAACTCCCTCTCAGTTTTACGAAGAAAATCCCCTTCTACTGTGGCTTTAAAATGAGTGGAGCAAGTAAATAAATTGTATTAAACTTTTGAGTTTCAAATTTCAAAAGTTGTGTAAATTTCTCAACTCAATTAAATTTCGAGTCAAGTCTGTCAAACTATAGTTCTATTATGGTTGTATATGAAATATGTATTCAATTAATGGTCACTAAGTAAAGATGTAAGTGGTATTGATGATCTTGTAATTTTATAATTGAAAAACTTCAATTTAAAAGTTAGAATTACAAATGTATATTCGTTTTTTTTTTCTTGAACACATATATAATAAATTTAAATTGCTAATTTTTTTATTTTTTAACTAATTAATTTTTTATGATGCATTTCAATATTTCAAGATTGAAAAAAATCTAATTAGGATTCCTTGTATTAAGATACCTATCATAATAATTTGTCTCATTATATATTTTTTAATCATAAGAGAAATCACACCCGCTGACATATATGTTGCGTTTGGAAGAGGGGTGAAAACGAGGGTAACCCTCATTTACCCCCATTTGGTAAGAAAGGGAAGGGTGAGAAAATCTCAAGTTTTTTCTCTTTAGCATAAATTCGAAAATCCCTTGGTAATCAAAAGGTAAAGATAAAAAGTCTAGATTTTACCTCTCCAATCTCACATTTGAAAACTCTTTTGCAACAAAGAGTATTCATAAGGGTAACTTTTGATCAAGGGTAACCCCCGCAAATTTACCCCTCGTCCAAACACAGTCTCATCTTTCATTTAGATTAAGTTTTTTCTTTCTTATACCTTTTCCACTATAATTACCAAATAAGATAAAGGAAAATCCATATTCCATAGAAATTCCTATATAAGAGAAACCCTACAAAATTTACCTCTGATCCGAACACAGCCATAGTGTCATGCTATTATAACATTTTAGCCTCGGTGTCCAAAATACCGCCCAACATAAAATAATTATTTCATGCAAATGGGATGCAAAATAAATTAAATATGAATTATTTAGTTATAGTTGTTCTCCAATTTCTATAAATCTTTTATGCTGTTGCAACATTCAATTTCTTTCTTTTCCAATGATAAACAAATGACGAAACTTTACTCATTTTTTTTTACTAATCTTCTAAATCTATAATTTCTACCTCAAAATATAATATACCCAGATATTTTATAGTATATTATATCAATGTTATCAAAACTGTCTATCGAACCATCTCTATGGAAAGTTGGGTTAAATAAAATTCAACCTGGTTCAACAACGGTCAAACCCGTACTATTAATATAAATATTATAAATTATATTGATATATTAGTTAATATTTAATTAATAAGTTGAATAAAATTTTAGGCAAAAAAATTATTATTTAGATATGAAATTGTTACATTCACTTAAATTATAAGATATCAACATATAATAATCTTTAATTAATTCTAAGATACATATATGTAGTTACAGATTGATTTTAATTATAAATATTATTGGAAAGATAATATTTACATAAAAAATATATAAATATTCACACTATTAATAACGTAAGAATGAATACAAATAATCATATTATTAACACATTCAGTTTAATAATATTATAATGTTATATATCCTTTAAGATAATTGGCATAAATGACAAACATCATTATTTATATATTATTAGTTAATTAATAATTATTAGGTTGGTAATATTGGTATCATAATAATTAATATTATAATTTTATAACAATTGCTACAAGTCCCAAATGGCCAAATCTTGTAAATATCAGCAGCTGATGTAGTGAAAAATTAAAAAAAAAATTGAAATTAAATTTTAAACATAGTGAACCCCGGTTCATAATCCTCGGTTCAACTAGAAAAACCGCGGTTCAACATGGTTCACCGAGATTCTTTTAACCAGACCGAACCGCGAAGAAGCCGGTCTGAGGTCGAACAAGAGTTCAACCGCGGTCCGGTCCAGTTTTGACAATATTGTATTATATGGTATTTGAGATTGATATATTATATTATATGGTTTTTTTTTGCCCTTTTAAGCTTTCTTCACCTATAAGAGGTAAAAGTGTGTAAGCAGGTGAGTGTGATACATGAACCGGACCAAATATACTGATGAATAATGACCACTAGAAAATGTCCCACAACAGGTAGACCATGGTCGGTTCTAGTGTTCTGTAAAAGCCACTCACACGTACCCAATTCTTACAACATGGGTAATCAATTTGTACTGATATAAATAATACATACATTTCTTTAGCCAACTTTATTATATATTATTTATGGTATCCAAATCATAGATATTTTGAAAAGCTAAATTTTTCATCAAATAACTATTTTCTCATTTTCTTCTTATTTATTTAAAAAATTTAGTCTATCATACTTTTAAAGCAAGACTATAATGAGACTTTCTATCAAATAGACAATAGACTATACGTAGTTGAGTATATTGGATGGGCAATTATATAAATAAAAGTGTGTAAATTTTAAGGGGACTCATTTAGACACTTGGAAAATCTTTCCCTACCCAGTCATTTTTCAAATGGAAATTATCCTTTTACCCTTCCACTTAAAAATGTTGCACCCTCCGAACGATTCGAACAAATTTTGAAGTAGGATTTTCTGTTTCTCGACCGATTTTTACAAACAAGGTATCAAAATTCATCTACTTTAAATTTTATGAACTCTGAGACTGATTTTACGTGAAAAGGGTATAGTTTTGGGCTTTAAAAATCATACCCAAAGAATTAAAAGAAAAGTTTCTTAATTCTTTGGGTACGATTTTTAAAACTCAAAACTATACCCTTTTCACTTAAAATCATTCATGGAGTTCATAAAATTCAGAGTAGATGAATTTGATATCTTGTTTGTACAAATCGATCGAGAAACAACCTCGTTTGAAAAATCTCACTCAACCCACTTCCTTCGAACGGAGTCATTGGAACGAATGAATTCTTTTGTTCGAAGGGAGTGGGGTTAGGAGTGGGATAGTTAAACGAGCTAGTTTCTTGACCAATTTTTACAAATAACGTATCAAAATTCATCTAATTTGAATTTTATGAACTCCGAGAATAATTTTAAGTGAAAAGGTTATAGTTTTGGACTTAAAAAATCGTACCCAAAGAATTAAGGATCTTTCCTCTTGATTCTTTGGGTACGATTTTTTAAGCAAAAAAATATACCATTTTCATTCAAAATCAGTCTCAGAATTTATAAAATTCAGACTAGATGAATTTAGATACCTTATTTGTAAAAATTAGTCGAGAAATAGTTTCCTTTGAAAATCCCACTTCACAACCTACTTCATTCGAACTAATTTTTTCATTTTGGTGGATGGCATTTTTAAGTGGAAGAATAAAAGGGTAATTTCCATGTATATGGAAAGAATTTTAATATCAATTGATTATTTAGGCATTTAATTTTGTCCTTTTATGTTGCGATAAAGTGATTGATTTTTTAAAAATTAAAAATCAAAAGATAGGATGATTAAATAGGAGACAAACTTCATGTAAACTCTGCTCATCATTATCTTTATCTCTTTTCCATCTATGTCAAATTTTAGTTAGAGAAATCTTTGTTGGAGTGTTTGGTTTTAAAACCCACTAAATAAAGCAGATACTATGACATTTTGGCATTTCCTTTTACAAGAAACGAAGAGATTCAAATCTTTTTATTTCCTTCCATTCTTCTGCAATTTTGCTGTGGATTTACCATAGTTGAAAATGGTTTGAGATATTTTTGCACATTGGGTATTCATCTATTTTCTTGGGTGGCAAGAAAATATGGTCTTAAACTGTAAATAATTGTGTTTCAAGTTATTCAAATTCCTTGTATATACATATATAGTAGAGAGAGAAACAGTGAAAAATAAAGAGAGAAAGGGAGAGATCTTCCTGTGATCCTGATTCTCCTTAGCGTGTTGTTCCTTGTCTGCTACAATCGTGTGGCTCCACCCCACCACCACCTCACCACCTCATTCTCCTCTATATAAGGAGCATCGCCATGACAAGTTCTCCTCACACCATCCCTAGACTTCAGTACTAGAGTCCATTCTCTTAACTTCACCACCTCCTCTCATTCCTTTCCCAAGTTTTCTCTTTCTACATCTCTCTCTCTCTTTCTCAACCCATTATTTCTTTCTCTCTCTTTTGCATATTCTTGCATCTCAATCTCATTTCATCACCTCTGCTATCCATTCCGGTCACTTGACGTCTTTTTCTTGCTTCATCGGTCGTTCATTTGCATTTTGTTTTACAGTCTAGCATCAAGTCTAAAACCTGTAACAAAACAAATGGCTTCCAGCTCTATGCGCAGCTCTGGCTCGTCGTGGACCGCCAAGCAGAACAAGCTGTTTGAGGAGGCCCTGGCCAAGTATGACAGGGATACACCTGACCGGTGGCAGAATGTGGCCAGGGCAGTGGGAGGGAAGTCGGCAGAGGAAGTGAAGAGGCACTATGAGATCCTTGTGGAGGATCTCAATTATATCGAATCTGGTCAGGTGCCCTTTCCGAATTATAGGTCCACCGGAAGGAACAGCAAAGGTAACACAGACAATGAGCAGAGGTAGCTTACATCTCTCTTTCTGTCTTCACCTCAATCTCATAATTGCAGAGGATCTCATATTAGAGTGGAAAGCAAAGGGAAGGTCTATTATTGTTTGTCTATAAATATCTATTTTTTTTATGCCCAATACCCCATATATAGTTCGAACTGAATAAAAACAATGATCAGTTTTAGCTCAAATGGTTTGTAGGGGAACCCTGCCTTCTCTGATCCATTTGACACGTGCAATTTCTTTTCTGTATATACGCCGTGCAATTTGCACTCGAATTCATTTATGCGTCCTGTTGTTCAGTTAATTCAATGTGCCTTCTTTGGCTTTGTTTTCAAATTTCTTCCTTGGTCTATTAGTTGTCTTTGTTGTACTGCTGTAAAATTCGACAAATTCTGGACATATTTGCAACTTGATGGGAATTAGCCGTTTTCTTAGGACCCCCATGTCCCAATTCCCACACTGTAACATCCTAAAATACCCAAGTTTTAAGGCAATTTAAGAAGCATTACCATTTATTCATACTGTTTTTTTTACATAGGTATCCCCTCTCACATTGGAAATGAGACTTAATCCTACAAGTATGTGTAAGCTTCTCAATTTACACACATTGGTTAAGTCGATGCAGAGTAACCCCATGGGAAGTAGCCCAGAGGGGTTGAGCATGAATTGAACTCAAAGCCTCGCTTTATGAGACAGGTGTCTTGACCGCCAGGAGTTAACTATTTTTACTTCTGTCTCTGTCTAACATTGATACTGATTGGTAATTTCGAAACATTTTTCTATTCCTTCAGGCTAAAGTTACATTTTCGTTGCATATGGCAGGCTCCTGAGGAATCTCAAGCTGCAATGAAGTGGAAGTAGGAAGGTACTGTTACATCAAGTAAATCGTCACCCTATTTCGGATATCAACCAGATGCCGATACCGAACTATATATAGTGCGTCGCAGATAGCAAGATGTCTCTGTGTTTCTACTTTTCTTCCTACCAACTACTATTAATTAGTTTCTTCTCCTATCACTGTATCAATGGAGATCCACTGAATCTCCTGTTTCTTCTTATTCCAATGGCCTACTGTAATGAAATTCTTATTTTCTAGTATGTTTTGAATGTATTACATGAGACTACCTGTCGCTTTCTCTTGACTCTTCTAAGCAATCGAATTAAGCACTCAAACAAAATGAACAAATATAAGATGCAGATTGTTGGATAATATAACGTTACTGTTAGGACTGGGTTTCCAGTCCAAAAGACTAGCCTGATAGGTAGAGTGACCCAGTTCTTATAAGTCCTTAGATTTTTCTCCCTCACAACAATTGTGGGACTCTGGTTCTCACCCCAACGATCTCCCCTCGAACAAGGCTCTCTAGCGGATAAAACATCGCCAACCATCCCGTTCGACTAAAGGATCCCAGAGTCCACATGTTGTGGCTTGAGAACCTAACTCTGATACCATTGTTAGGACTGGACTTCCAACCGAAGAGATTAGTCTGATAGGCAGAGTGACTCAGTCCCTTATAAGTCCTTAGCTCTCCCGTCACAACCAATGTGAGATTCTTATTCTCACCCCAACAGTTACATGAGGACAAATTAAAGGAATCTAAAGAAAAAGTCACTGAAGAATTTGTTCGTTGATTATTAGAAGTCTTAAAAGCAAAGGTTGAACTTGATGTAATTTTCATGGAAGGGAGAGAGAGATGCTGGAATCGACATGAAAGAAATCACTGAAGAATTTGTTCATTAAGTAAGAAGTCGTAAAGCAAAGATTGAACTTGGTGTAATTTTCATAGAAAAGAGAGAGATGTTGGAATCAACATGAAAGGGAGTCGCTGTCTGGAATCTTGAATTATCAAAATAAAGAAAATAGTGGAGATCCAAACTAAGGAAAGGAAAGAGAAACCTTAAAAGCCCAAACTCCCATAGATGTCGAGAGAGTTTGAGTTCGAGTTTTGTGCTTTGTTGTTTAGTGTGGCGGGAGAATTCATTTAAAAAAAATAATGATAATAGCTATTAGCACTTTATATGATAATAATGATGATGGTAAGTAAACACAATGATCCCTCCAGCGGATCCGATCCTCTCGCTATTCAATCATGTGATTATCCTTACCGATAATTAAGGGATAGTCATCGGTAGAAAGCAGTGTTTTTCTGTGTATTCCATATAAAGATATACTCTCCTTGTACTCTATAAATATGTGTAAATACGTGAATAAAAATAGGAAAAAATACTTTCATATGGTATCAACAGGTTAAGGTTATCTCCATCGATCCTTTTCATGCCCTAAGGATCTTGTCGGCACCTCTCTTGTTCGGGAGTCCAGATCCGGCATCCCTTGTCAGATCTGTATCGGTTGCTTGCAGATCTCTTCCCTCTCTTGGTGGATCGTGCCTTCTGTCTCACCTCTCGTCTCCGACGCCTAGATCTAAGACCGATTATACTTGTTGTGCTTCCTATCGTCAGCTGCCGCCTGCCACCACTATCTGTCTTCCGCACTAGCGCACTTGGATCTGTCGGTCGGCTGTCCTCTTGACACTTGCAGATCTCAGCTCTCTGTTTGCATTGCTCCACTGTGCTGTTTGCCGCATATTTGAGTTGTTTCCCACTAAAAGGGCGCACCCACCCCACACAGTAGTAGTCATTGTCTTGGGTTGCCCATATACCCAGATCCACACGGCAGTTCATACCTCAGACTCTGCGCAAAAGGCCAATTCGCCGTTTTTTGCCAGCTTCCTATGGCCACTCTGTCGACCTTGTCTACTCAACTTCAGCACTTTATTACTGTTTGCTTGACTCCCGATAACTATCTTGTGTGGAAGTCTCAACTATTGCCCTTTCTTCGCAGCTGTAACGTCTTTGGTTATGTTGATGGGACATTTTCTGTCCCGTCTCGCACGTTGCCTCCAACTTCAAAGGAAGACTCATCTTCATCTGAAACAGTCAATCCTGATTTCTTACCTAGCAACAGAATGACCAACTTCTCCTTGGATGTCTGCTTTCTACACTCACCGAACCTATCCAAGCTCAGTTGGTTGGTATTCCCACTGCACGTGCAGCCTGGTTTCAGTTGGAGCGGTCATTTTCGTCCCACTCTCCGACACGTGTTATGCAATTTTGTCTACAACTTTTACATATTCAAAATGGCACTTCTTCTATCCTGCAATATCTCACCTCTATCAAGTCTCTTGCTGATAGTCTTGCAGCGGCCTCTTGACCTGTATCGGATGATGATCTCTTTTTATCTACTCTGGGTGGACTTGGCACTGAGTATGGCACTTTTGTCACCGTGATTACTACTCGAGTTGAGCCTGTATCGTATTTTGACCCACAAGGTCTTCTTTACAGCCAAGAACTTCGCCTTGCACATGAGGTTGTTCCGCTCGACATACTAGCTCCACAAGTGAACACTGCCTCTACTAAGTAGCATGTGTCTTCTTCTCGCCAGTCTCAGCACGGGTTTTCCTCCACTCCCTCTCTCTCTCGCGGGCGTGGTGGTGGTCGCTCTCGTGGTCGCCATCAGTAGTCTTCTTCTCCAATTGACCATCCTCCTGTCGCTCTGCCTAGACGATCTCTTCGTATTGTCTGTCAGGTGTGCAACTGCATTGGTCACACAGCCCTGCAGTGCCGTCAACGCTTCAATAATGCGTTCCAACCTTTGGAATCCATGGCCGCCTATACTGTTTCTGTCGTGCCTCCATTTGACAACAATTGGTTTCTTGACTCTGGTGTTTCTCATCATGTTACGGCAGATCTCAGCAATCTTTCTCTCCATGCAGACTACTTTGGATCAAATCAGTTCACAGTAGGCAACGGAGCAGGTTTGCCTATTCATCATACTTGTTCTTCTACTCTATTTTCCAATGATAGACATTTTCGTCTTGGTGATATTCTCCATGTTCCATCTATTTCGTGTAACTTATTATTCGTCAATCAATTTACACGAGATAATGATGTCTTCTTTAAATTTCATCCTGACTATTTTTATATTAAGGATCGCACCACGAGGACAACTCTCACTCAAGGATCGAGTAAGAATAGACTCTATCAGATTATGCTTCATTGTTCACCACAGTCAGCTTCGTCTCCTACAACATTTCTTGGTGTACGTGCTTCTCTTGACCGGTGGCATTCTCACATGGATCATCCCTCTAGCCGCATTGTTAAGTAGATAATCTCCAAGGCTAAGTTACTAGTTAATCTTCCTAATAAAGGGTCGGAGGTGTGTGCTGCGTGTCAGTTTGGAAAGAGCCACAAACTTCCTTTTTCAAGCTCTCCTTCCACATCGTCTGGACCCTTAGATCTTTTATTTTCTGATGTATGGGGACCTACCTCAAATCGTTTTGTTGATGGACATAGATTTTATGTGGTTTTTGTTGATGATTATTCTAAGTTCAGTTGGATTTTTCCACTTGTTGTTAAATCTGATGTCTTTGATATATTTTTACATTTTAAAAGCTTTGTGGAAAAATATTTTAATCGCTCTATCAAGGCGGTTCAGACTGATTGGGGCAGAGAGTATCAGCGCTGGGTACTATAATCCACCCCTCTTAAGACTAGAGGTGTCCCCGGTTCTATCACATCACACAGACAGAGGGTCCACATAGGCAACACCATAAGGTAGAGGGCCCACATAGGTAGAGAGTTCAACTATGCTCTGATACCATTTGTAACGACCCAACCTCCAACATGGTATTGTCCATTTTGGACTCCACTTGGACCCCCACGATTTTGTTTTTGGGCCCGACCCACTTGGCCAGGCCCAAAAGGCCTCATATTGAGGTGAGGAGGCTGCCCTCTTATATTCCCTTTATGCCCAATTGAGTTGGGCGATGTGGGACAAATTCCCACACGCCAGCCAACGTTGGTTATTACAAATTGTGTCATTATTTAACATACGTTGAGACATCAAAATGGGATTTTCAAATTATAAAATCGAGATTTTTAGATATTTTGAAAAAAAAAAATAGAAAACAGAGCCACAAATACCAAGAAAACAGAAAGTATATTTTAGTATTTTTTTGCCAAGTTATGATCTAATTAATTAGTACAGAATGACTATATTGTAATAAATTTACTCGAATATTTAATAGAATTTGGTAAAATTGAGGAGAAAAAGGGATTGAAATGAAAATAATTTTGTAAAATGAATTTCATGTATAAAATAACTACAAATAAGAATGTATTTGTCTACTCATGTGACAACACGACCCGACCCCATCGTTATATTGTCTGCTTTAGGCCCTACCCGACCCTCACAGTTTTGCTTTGGGCCCAAAAGGCATCACAATGGAGAGGATTGCCGCCTCTTTTATAACCCCCTATATCCCCAGCTAGTTGGGCGATGTGGGACTCTTCCCACACGCCCAGCTCTCAGCTGGGTAGAGTGTTATATCCACCCTCCTTAAGACCAGAGTCATCCCAGCTCTGTCACGTCACACTTGATAGGGGTCCACACACACATGCAAGCAATTCACACAACTGGAGAGCCCCCATAGTCTGAGTTTTGAACCATACTCTGATACCACTTTTGACAAACGAACTCGACCCCATCGTGATATTGTCCATTTTGGACCTACCCGACCATCACAGTTTTGCTTTGGGCAAGGCCCAAAAGGCCTTACAATGCGGATGGTTGCCCCCTCTCTTATTACCCCCTCTATCCCCAGCTAGTTGGATAGAGGTGTTACAACTCATACTAAGAATTGAATGATTAAATGAAAATAATAATTTATTTTTAAAAACCTCCAAATTTTTTAACCTTAGAGCAAAATTCAGATTAAATTAAACAATTAAAAAATGCATTAGATCTAACATTTAAACATCATATTTATCTCCTAAATACTTCATCCACCATTCTCATACTTAAAAACCCAATTTTTTTACCACGTCATCTATTAATTGTATTCGCCAACAATAAACCAAAATGCATGAAATATTCAACCTCTAATATACATTCTTATTTCATAAAACACAAATGAGAAAGAAAAGTGATGTGCGTCGAAGCTCATAGCTTGATAAATGAAGGTTTTTCTTTTAAAATCCCATAAAAAATTGCAAGAATGAAAGATCTAACTATCTCGAACAGGTGTAGATCTCACGAAATGAGCTGAAAATCGCTTTGAATCAAGTTCAAAATGAGCAAAAATGGTGCTAAATGGTCTTTTTCTTCCTCTCTAACGACCATTTTGGCAGCTTCCGTGTGTAGTGGAACTAGAAAGGAAATAACTGTGGGCCCCACAACGGTAAAAATCTGTCACCAATACGATGCCCGTTGCAGTCGAATTTTTCGTCAGTGCATTGCAACGTGGCATATTGACCATTGAATTGCACCCTTCAAAATCTTATTACGTATCAGCCGATATTTTTATCCGAAGTCCCAACTCTCTCAACGTTACGTCCTGGTGAAAGATTTAAATTAAAAGAAAATAGAGAGAGAAAAAGAGAGAGAATAAATTGGTGTGTTGAATGTCATTAAACATGAGTCCCATCAATTTTTGCCCATATATGAAAAAATCACGTGAAATGTTTTGGGACGTACCTTAATCAAAGATATCAAATTATCAAGCTTGTCGTTCATGTCTAAAGAGTTTAAATTAGTAATTGACTGTTAAAATGATAGGAAAGTTCACTTCTATAGAACTGTCTTTAAGAATTTTTTGGATGGTTATCACTAATGAGTAACGTAGTCATTTTCTGGGGAGTTAGCTATGTCATGTATTTGGTCCATAATTATTGTATAAAATGTATAGGGAATTCTATAAATAGAAGAATTTTAAGAAAACTTCTCTTAAATCAATGACCCATAAAAAATAAAAATTCAACAAAAAGAGTTACAATACTGTGAAGGTAAAATTTTACCAGCCACGTTCTTTCCTCGAGTCAATCTGATTTATTTGTGTCTTTTTTGCCATTTCTCTTCTCTTCTGAATGACATCTGCATTGAAGTAATGCACTTGAATTTCATGACTCCAGTGATCTCATGTTAGGCGTAGAATTTTGAGGCTCAATCGCCTCTCTCATTGGATCTCGTATATATAGATTTACAAGTCGTTCAAAAAGAAACGAATCAATCAGAATTAATTACAATTTCTCAATCAGAGATATGGACAAATATAGAAATACATAAAGATAGAATGTCAATACTTTCCGTTAATTAGTACCAGTATGATATTTTTAACTTTTAAGAAGTCTCTCTATCCTTGTATAGTGAATAAATGGATATTCTAAAAGTAGACTTCCAGATAAACTTAGAGTACATCCACTCTGATTGGTCTTTTCATAAAGAAAATGTTTATAATTGCATTCACTACATTTGACACACAGTGAAAAGTGTCAAAAAGAGATCATGTTCCATACGTCTCTTTATAAAAATCTACTTCTAGAGAATTCAAATTCGTAAATCCAAACACCTTACCTCCCTAGTAAAATGGTAGACCTCCATTTGAAAGACAAATAAGGGTGAGTTGACTGCTGTTAATGGGCCTAGAACAGTTTTCCCAACTCTATCCAGATCCTAATATGTTTAAGAAAGGAAGTACATTTGCTAAACTCAATAAGAACAGTCCATTTTTGGTCTTCAAATCCAAAGAAGTTGCATATTGGGCCGTTCATTCGATTGACAAGGACTTCTTAAGGGAAAGCCATGTGTGGAAGGCCCAAAAAAGGATCCCCATTTCTTGGTGTCAACACATGACCTTCTTCTGGACCTTCTAAATAACATACTTTTTTACCATTGGTCGCGTCTAATTTGGGTCAAGTCTAACTCAACTCAAGTATGCAGGTAAAAAATTTAAAAAGAAAATAATAGTAATAAATTGGATTTCAATTGACCAAAGTTTAGGATAGGCTCATTTTCAAGCCTAAAATATCAGACCGAAATTAGACAATCAAGTCGGGTCAAACCTAAAACATGAAAGCCCAATTTTGTCTTGAAACTCCAAATTTGAGCTATAATTTAACAATTCTTTTTTTTTTTTAATTATAATTTGTATAAACGTGAAGTTTATGTATTATATAAGTTTATATTTTAATAGAATAATTAAAAAAAAAATCCATTTTAGGCTTAAATAAGCTTGAGCCCAAATAAGCATGCACATACATTTTCGACCAAATTGAGCTTCAGACCTACCAATACAATTCGAAGCGGGCTCAATTTTAAATAATTTGATTTTACTCGAGCCTAACTCGACAGATCAAAGACCCTACTTGGCTAAACTCACTCAAGTTGCAACCCTAGTTCCACATGTGCTTTGTGTGGAACTTCATTATTTTTATATATTAATACACTATTTTTCTTGAAGTTATATTTTTAAAGGCTCTTAAATCTTCAACTTTAAAGGGCTCAAAATCAATGATATCTTGCTATCTTGGGAATGTCGTATGATGACACATAATCAGAAGGCTAAGACGATGGAGTGTTCGAAACCACTTCATCGTCGAAACCACCTCAACTTGGTACATGGAAGTTTAATATTGATGGAGCCTCCAAAGGAAAACTGGGGCCAGCAGGGATTGGTGGAGTGTTTAGAAATTAGGGAAAATCTTACATCATCTTCAATGAATCAGTGAGTATTGAGGATTCAAATGAGACTGAAATTCTTAGCATCAGGAGAACTCTTCTAATTTGGATGCACTTTGGTCATATAAATTTAATTATTGAAGGGGACTCGGCAAATCCTTTCAAATGGGCTTCTGGATTGAGACGCCCACCTTGGAGATTAACTAATGTGGTGAGGGAGGTAAGAGAGCTAGCTAACGAATTGAGCTTATCTTTTGCTAAAGTTGGGCGCTTTGCAAATAGTGTGACAGATTATTTCACCAAAATGGGTGTTGAAAATCTTTGGGCGGGCGTGTACCTCTTCTAATTGTCTTGGTTGTCTTACATTCTCTTGTTTTTCCCTTCTTGTGGTCTAATGCTCTTAGACCTTTTGTAGTATTTGTACTCTCTCTTCTCTTAATGAATTTTTCTTTGTGACTACTAAAAACAAAAATCTTCAACTTTATCTAATAGTGAAAATTCATCAGATTATATCAATGGAGTTTAAAAATCAGATTAGTATGAAATCATGTATTGGTGCAATTCATGGGGGATAGGTGGGTGTGAGGCAGTTGAATCCACTATCGGCCGCACAAACTAAAGTTCGCACTAAAATTTCCTGCAAACTTGATTGTAGGTGAAAACAACTTGGTAGCCTCACTTGGGTCTACATGAATAGATAAGTTTGTAAGAGCTTGGCTTGTATATGTTGTCTATAAAATTTCTTCCTGATTGGATAAGTGAAGCCATGCTTTTTTTAACTTAATATGACACTGAAAATTTATCGAGTTAGATCCATAAGTTTGAAAAGTTAGATTAGTGTCAAATTAGATAAATGTGCAATTCATGGGGTAGCTCGGTCGGAGGTGGGGAACCTAAGTTATACAACAACTTTATGCAAACTCATTTATGGATGTGTATTTGTTCGATGGCTAGACACAAAATATCCAATGTAATTCACTGAGAGAAAATATCAATTCCATTTGATAGTAATTACATTCGATTCAAAAGTTTTCAATTTGAACAATTGGATGGAATCTTTCTCATTCAAACCATTTTACTTATGCCCATCAAATAACGGCAATGATATGTACTCCATACAAAACCCTTTCATCCATCTATTCCTTAAAAATGTAGGTGGCCCAATACAGGCCCTATCAACTGAATGTAATTGGATAGTCCATCTATAATAAGTGGGCTTATTAATTGGACGATTTGATCAAAATCTAAGGTAATACGTCTATTAATGCATATCTACCATGTATACGCAATACACATCGTAGTCCTCCATATTGGTACTGATAATTTGTACCAACCATTTTTATTGTAGGCCTGTCATTTTGGGCTTTTAATATTTTGGCCCAGTTATAACAGGCTGAGTTTGTACCAGACGTAGCTTGCCTGAAGCCCTATTATTGTGGGCTGGGATCTTCAAGGCTTTCATCTAACTAAGATCCGCGGTATTTTCAAATTTACCATTTTTTTATCGGTAAAATAACATTACTGCATTGATAATGCGTATTTATCAGCACGATGGTAAGTTATCGATAAATTCACATTAAAACCGTGATAAATGGTAATATCACGATAATATTCCTATATATTTCCGGTATATTCTATATTAAGATTTTTATTTTATTAATATTTTAATTTACGCTATTTATATTATTTTTTAAATATTCTATATTTCAAGAGATTTTCCTATTAATATCTCGATAAAAATTCAAAAAATTGAAAATATCCCGATATTACCAATTACCATTAATATCGCAAGAACGGTATTTGTGACTATAATAAATTGGTTGGATTTGGGTTGGGACACCCAGTTATCACTTGTATAATCTAGTCAATCTTATTTGATTCTCAGTAGACCATGTTCCCCAAGCTCATTATGGCAGAAAGCTCTAATGAAATCTATAACCTTTTAAATTTTAAGATAACCAAATTCTATTAGCTTTTAAATTTTGAAATCTCCACAATAACATTTTTTGTGCTTAATAACTCAAACTTAGAATCATTAGTTGAAATCTACAACCTATGAAAGGTTTTGAAATTGTAATGAACTTAGAATTATTAGTTGGAATCTAGGGCTTCTGCAATTATAAGACTTTGGGGTACTGAATTTTTTACATTATTGTCATCATCGTTATCCCTCGAATTTAAATTATGATGATGATTTGAATATTTCCACTCCAAAATTTTAGTTGCTCCATACACAAAGTTCACCAAAATTTCAGTTCAATGTCACCAAACATGTCCTCCACTCATCAACCATAAAATTACAATCAGAATGATATTGAAGAATTGATATAGTTGTACTTTTTTTAAGACCAAGGTATTTCGACATCTCACTTTACTAATCCTTAGAGTATATGTAAATCTTTTAATCCATACACAGTCAGATACAGAACAATGGAGAGTGACGTCTTTTGTATTGAGGGGGACTTATGAGAAGGTTGTACTTGTCAAACCAAAATTCAATTGAGTTGAGTTATTTGGTATTGACTTGATTAATTTCTTTTGAATTTTTAAACTAAGTTGCAAACCATGAAACATGACTAGAGTATCCCCCATTCAGCAAAGGTCGAATATGTGATAGTTTGGATTTCCTTAAAAGGCGATGAGTTGGGCCAGTACATGGACCACCTAGTCTAAGCTATTGCTAAGTTTGGGCTTCTTTAAAGGCAATGAGTTGGGCAGTCCATGGGCCACCTGTTCTAAGCTATTGTTATTACCAAATAACTCAAATGTACCCATAAATGTACTCGAGGGATTTGAGGGCATTTTCCCTACATACATTGTATATCACAGTTTTAGAAGATCGATTTAAAATAAATACTAGTTTTTCGAAGTATCAATACATGTACATATTTTTGGTAAATGAAAAATTGTAAAGAAGTTGTAATGCACATAAAAATATGTAAGTGCTCCGGTTCGTCCGAGTCACCCTTATTGTCAATTACGTGACTAAGTTGGACTTTCATTGGATGAATAAGAAGATCTATTATAAAGTTAAAGCGTCTACACCAAATACAGTATTGGCACTCAGGTAAGTGAACTATAAGAGACCTTAGGCGAAGTCAAATACCTTAGAAGTCAATTAGAAAATAAAGTGAATAAGTGACTTTCAGGCTCGAGGCCTCATGCAATCTGCTGAGGCCTCGCAGCCAGTTATGATGAGCTGAGTGCAGCTGACCCTGTGTTGAGCTGAGTGCAGCTGACTCAGTCTCTTAAAGTTTTAGAAAATTAAAAGTTGTGACTGTTTAATTGAGAGGTAATTACGTTAAATTTATTGAAAGTTTATTATGGTAAATAAAATTATCCACATGGGTTGCCACCTCTCTTAAGTTTGAATTTGAATATCCTTGGGGAGCTGTCCATAACAAGTATGGAAAGACTTCTCCATGATTTGTAATCCACCTTGCAATATTCCCATCGAGTCCTTGATTAATGGCTAAGATAAATGATTTGCAAGTCATGCACGGTGGAGATGAGATGGCTGATATCTGATTGGTGTCTGACTGATCTGTCTGGATAGGTGACACTGCACATGTGTGTTGTCTTTCCAGAAATTACCGCTGGCGAGGCCTCATTAGAAGCAGCGAAGCCTCGCAGGCGTGACTTACTGCAGAACTTAATCTGCCTTATAAAATAACAATAAGACTTCAGTAAGGACTATCAAATACACACAGAAAAAAACTCAGGAACAAGATTACCTGTGAGTGATCATTCGGTCTTCCCTCTAGACACCTTCTTCATCATCCTTCTTAGTGGATGTTTGGGTAATCACAACCCCAATCTTGATGAAGAGTAAGGTGTTCATATAGGACTAAAACCAGTCATACCCAAGTCCTACTGTTGTGCCGATAAATACGTTGATGATGCTGATTTGATGGAAATGAGCACACAAGTTCAGTAAAGAAGAAAGAGCTTACTGGAAAACGGTTAAGGCCTAAGACAAGTTTTCTTTTTATTTTATTTTAAACATTGTAAAATGGATTAGAACAGTGTGTTCGAACCAATCTAAAAAGTACGTGTAGATAATTAGACCAATTGGGTTGAAACTCTATAAAAAACTAGGTTGTACTATTTGGGTGTGAGACCCTTACATATTATATTTGGGACGACCTTAGAGTTGGGAAGTCTGACAGTGGATGTAGGTTTATTGAAACCGAACTACTATAAAATATTTGTTTTATATGTGATTGAATGCATGGATTGAATATTTTATTTACTTAAAACATAAATCGGTTGAGAAAATTTTAAAAGGGAATTAAAATTGAAAACTGACCTATTCTCCCCCTCTAGGTCATGCATTACTCTACTAACGGAATTTCAATTGGTATCAAGAGCTCGGTTACTCTGAGTTGGACTTAATCGTTCGAGTTGATCTTTTACTAGAATCATGCACAAAGGTGATAGTCACCCGGTTTCTAAACCTCCCTATTTTGATGGCTCCAACTATGCCTCTTGGAAGACAAAAATGAAAAGCTTTTTTATATCACTAGATGGAGCTGTTTGAGAATCAATAGTAAGAGGTTGGGAACTACCGATTGAGGAAATCACAAAAAAACCTACTAGAGATGAAACTGGAAAATCTGTACAACAAGTTATCAGTACCAAACTTAAAGATTATTTCACTTGGACAGACATGGAAAAATATTATATATAGCAAATAGAAAGGCGTTAAACGCCATTAATTGTGTTGTCTCACCTGATGAGTTTAAACGTATCATGACTTGTTTAATAGTTAAAGATGCTGAAGACATCTTAGAAAGAACACATGAGGGTACTTCTGTTGTTAAGAGGTCTAAACTCCAAATTCTCCAATCTAAATTTGATAACATACGAATGGATGAAAGTGAGATGTTTATGGAATTTTCCTCTAAGCTGAGTGATATAGTAAATTTTATGTGGGCCGGAGAAATAATCCCTGAATCTAAAGTTTGTACTAAAGTACTAGAAATCTGCCCAAGAGATTTAAACCTAATGTAGCAGCTATTGAAGAATATATAGATGTCTCATTTATGAAAATTGATAACCTATTAGGATCCCTTCAAACTTATGAACTTCATTTTGAAGATAAAATACCTAAAAAGAAGTCTGTTGCCTTAAAGTCATCATCAAATATTGAGAAACTTAAAGAGGAAAAATCTGAATCTGATAGTGAAGATGATGTTGCCTTTTTAGCTAAAAAATTCTTAAGAAACTTCAATAAAAGGAATAAGTTTAAAAACTTTAAAAGAAGTGAACCAATGGATAAAAACACCAATAGATTCAATACAATGAAAGATACCAACAGATTTAATACATTAAAAGAAAAAGGAAGAGACAAAGACAAAGAACAAAAGTGTTATAATTGTGGAGGTCAAGGACATTTTGTTATTGAATGTCCCTAAAAAAGAAATAAGAAAGCCTTGACAGGAACTTATGAAAACACCTCTGAATCGGAAAGTGAGTATGATGAATCCACTTAAGATAAATCTGAAAATCTAAAAGGGTTCATAGCCTATATAGCAACTATTGGAAGTGACTCAGAAAGTGAGTCAAAAAATGATGAAGATGATGATCTTCAAGAGGCCTATGACTCCCTTTTTCTAGAAAGTCAAAAACTGGGTAAGAAATTAAGTAAAAGAAAGTCTGAAAATGCAAATTTAATAAGCCAGTTAGAAGAAGAAAAAAGAATAAATGAAAATCTTATAAGAACTCTAAAAAGTACAAATGAAGAAAATGTTAAATTAAAACAAGTTCAAAATGAGTTATAAGATAAATTGAGAAAGTATGAGAATGATATAAAAAATTGGAAGATATTAAAAGTATCTTATCAGAAGAAATTATCAATACTCATTCTAAAATAAATAGTTTTAATAATCATAAACTCAATTTTGAAAATAAGTTTACCCAAGGACAATATAAACTAGAAAGATTACTAAAATCGGGTAAAACTTATGGGGAAAAGACTGGTCTTGGATACAACCAAGAAAATGTAAAAATAGTGAACAAAACTGTATTTGTTAAAGGTCAATCTTATAGACCGTCAAATATCACTTGTTTTTACTGTGCTAAAAGGGGACACTTCAGATTTGAATGCAAACTTGGAAAAAGAAACTTATGGGAAAAAACAAATCAGAAAAAATTTGAAGTGCAAATATATGAAAAAGAAAAAAGAAAATATCACTACCGTGAAAATTTGGCTCAAAAATTGAACAAAACATTAAATGAAAAAATGAACAGAAAATTCGGATATAATCTTCAAGAATCAGTCCCTAGAAATTTAAAAAAACACAACCACATTCAAATGGGTCCCCAAGTACAAAAGTCTAATTGTATATACAACACTAAAGGTTGAAAACCAGTCAAAATGGTATCTTGATAGTGGTTGTTCAAGGTACATGACTGGTGATAAAACATATATGTCCAACCTTATAGATTTTAATGGAGGTTCGGTTATTTTTTGGGATGAAAATCTGGCTTAAATTGTAGGGAAAGGGACCTTAAAATTAAATGATTCCCTTACCTTAATATTGTGTTGTTAGTTGATGGTCTTAAACACAATCTCTTAAGTATATTTTAAATATGTGAGAAAGACCATTACGTTACCTTCCGTAAGGATGGCTGTAAATCTATAACAATGAAGGTGAAGCTGTCCTTAAAGGGTTGAAAACTTCTGATCAGTGTTATGC
Organism: Chimonanthus praecox; assembly: GCA_022113865.1. NCBI lineage: Eukaryota > Viridiplantae > Streptophyta > Magnoliopsida > Laurales > Calycanthaceae > Chimonanthus > Chimonanthus praecox. The sequence continues at coordinate 43,551,563 of CM039095.1, forward strand.
TCTTGAAAATTGTCGAACTCCTAACAAAAATCATTGTAACTTGTCTAAACTTAATGAAGCTAAGTTATGGCAGAAGAGACTAGGACATGTAAATTTCAAAGATCTGTCAAAATTGAGTGAACATATTAAAGGACTGTCCAAGATAAGTAGATCAGCTCAAACATTTTGTGGTGAGTGTCAAAAGGGTAAACAAGTGAGAGCAGCCGATAAGAAAGTAAATGTTGTGACTACCACTAGACCTCTTGAGCTTTTACATATGGATTTAGTTGGACCAACCCGGAATATGAGTGTAGGAGGAAAGATGTATTTCATGGTTATTGTGGATGATTACACTAGATACACATGGGTAGGTTGTCTTAGAGAAAAATCTGATGTTTATCATGAATTTAAAATTATTACAAAACGAATTGTGATTGAAAAACAAACACCCATAAATAGAATTAAAAGTGATTATGGGCGTGAATTTGAAAATCACCGTTTCCAAAAATATTGTGAAAAACATGGTATACATCATGAGTTCTCAACTCTTAAGACACCCCAACAAAATGGGGTGGCTGAAAGGAAAAATAGGGTTCTGCAAGATATGGCAATGATCATGCTAGACAGTAAGAAATTACCAAAAAATTTGTGGGCCGAGGCTGTAAATGCCGCTTGTTATATCATAAATAGAGTTTATCTAAGAGCTGGCCTAGATAAAACAACATTTGAATTAGGGACCGGTAGGAAGCCAAATTGTACGTATCTCAAGGTTTTTGGTAGTAAATGTCATATTCTTAGAGATCGTGAAAACTTGGGAAAATTCGATGGGAAAAGTGATGAAGGAATTTTTGTAAGATACTCTAACACTAGCCGAGCCTATAGAGTTAAAAATCTTAGAACCAGTGCCATAATGGAATCCATTAATGTGGCCATTGATGACCAGTTTTCGGATGTACATGAACCCATAGATGGGGCGGATCAATCTTCAAATCAAATTGACAATCCCCCTTCGTCGTCTTCGACATCCATTGAACTAAAACCAAATAGAAAAATCCTATGTCAAACATCATTGGGGATCCCATGACGGGAGTAAAAACTAGGAGGCAACTAGAAAACATATCTACCTGTTTTTGCTTTACCTCACAATTAGAACCCAAGAATATTAATGAAGCATTGTTAGATGAAGATTGGATAAATGCTATGCACGAAGAGCTGATTCAATTTACAAGAAATGATGTATGAGATTTGGTACCAAGACCAAAAAATACAAATGTAATAGGTACCAAATGGATGTAGAAAAATAAAATGGATGAAAATGGGACAATAGTTCGTAATAAGGCCCGTCTTGTTGCTCAAGGGTATACACAAATTGAGGGAATAGATTTTGATGAGACGTTTACACCTGTAGCACGTCTTGAGTTTATATGTATTTATTGTCCATTGCATATTGTTTGAAATTTAAACTTTTTCAAATGGATGTCAAGAGTGCATTTTTTAATGGCTTATTAAATGAAGAAGTTTATGTATAGCAACCTAAAGGGTTTATGTATCCAAAACACTCTAGTCATGTCTACAAATTAAAGAAGGCATTGTATGGCCTTAAACAAGCACCTCGGGCTTGGTATGAAAGACTTACACAATTCTTATTGGATAATGATTTTCAAAGGGGAAGTATTGACAAAACACTGTTTATTAGAAAATCCAATGAATCTATACTGATAGCTCAAATATATGTGGATGATATTGTCTTTGGATCCACTGATGAACAAACTGCTATTAGTTTCTCCAATCTTATGAAATTTGAGTTTGAAATGAGCATGGTTGGAGAGCTAAATTATTTTCTTGGTTTACAAATAAAACAACATAATGATGGGTTCTTCATTTCACAATCTAAGTATGCCAAAGATCTTGTTAAAAGATTTGGTCTTGAAAGCAGTAAGCACTCAAACACTCCCATGAGTACTACTGTTAAATTATCAAAAGATGAAAACAGAAAAGATGTTGATCCTAGCTTGTATAAGAGCATGATAGGTAGTCTCCTGTATTTGACTGCTAGTATACCCGATATTTCTTTTAGTGTGGGTGCATGTGCACGGTTCCAAACCAATCCAAAAGAATCACATGTAAAAGCAGTAAAACGTATCATAAAGTATGTATCGGGAACATGCCTATATGGAATTTGGTACCCATTTGATACATCGTTTCATATTGCGGGTTACACCGATGCGGACTAGGCAGGAAACTTAGACGATAGAAAATCTATAAGTGGGGGTTTTTTTTACATTAAAAACTGTCTGATTGCTTGGCATAGTCGAAAACAATCTTCAGTATCCCTTTCGACTGCAGAGGCTGAATACATAGCCACAGCAAGTTGCTGCACTCAACTTGTCTGGATGAGAGAAATGCTCGTCGACTATGGCATGACAGGAGGAACAATGACTCTCCACTGTGATAATATAAGTGCCATAAATATCTCTAATAATCCTGTCCAGTACTCTCTAACCAAACATATAGACATTAGACATCATTTCATTCGAGAGTTAGTTGAAGAGAAAACCATCGCGTTCGAATATATTTCCTCTGATAATCAATTGGTTGATATAATGACAAAACCACTTGACTCAATTTTTTTTCTTGCTCTGAGAAAATCAATTGGGGTGTGTACTGTATCCGAAATATTTTTGATACTATTATCATTCAGTGGAGATAATATTTCAAAATAAAAAATAAAGAAAATTAATTAAATTAAAAAAAAAAAGGGGGGGGGGGGGGGGGGGGGGGGTTAGTTATATGTTCTCGGCTCTGTACATCACCGTCAGCGAGCCCTCGTGTGATCTCTCGAGCCCTCGTGGTCGAGTTCTACTCGTCATTTTTCGAGTTGCCTTAATATCACCGTCAGCGAGGCTCGTAATTTCACTCGAGCCCTCGCCATCGAGTCTTTTCTTCCGTTTTCGGTTTGGCTTAATATCACCCTCAGCGAGGCCTCGTGATTTCACTTGAGCCCTCGCCATCGAGCTCTTTGTGGTCCGCTATTTTTAAAACTTCACTCAAGTCATTATCAGGAGTTCCGTTAGAGCTAGGGTTTCCACAGTCGGCATCGCGCGAAAAGGAAAGGGGTTTTTGGGGCTTTCTACTTCCGGTCATCATCTTCTCTTTCAGAGTCTTGATCCTTCGATTTTCTGTTTCAGGTACTCTTGCACCTCTGATTTAGCCCTCTTTTGTCTATTCTTTGTTTCGATTTTATCGGTAAACATGGCTAGAAAAATTGTGGTTGTCAAAAGACACCATACCCGCAGATCCTTGCGGAGTGACGATGCTTCATCGTCTGCCCCCACTCGGTCTCCTCCTCCACCACCAAGAACAAAGAAAGTCCGGGCATATAAAAACCCTGATCGGGTTCTCCCATCAGTCTCTGTGACCTCCTCTTCCGATGAAGAACCAGAGGTCGTTCCTCAGGAAACCCCTGTCCAAACTCCTTCACCCTTTACTCATCCCTCTCGCAGCTCCTCCAGAGATTCCCGGTCATCGGATATCTTTATTGAAGGGTCTGATGCCTCTTCACCTCCTTCTGATCCCCCCCGTGCTAGGCTTTTCAGGTCTGTCCCGAAGGAACACTCTTTCAAAATTTTTAATGTCGAGCGTATCTGTTATCTTCTAGATCTTGAAAAATACAGTACATTCAAAGTACTTCAGAAAGTTGGCTGGGAAAACATTTTGAATTGGGGTGGCAATGTCTATCCCTCAATGGTAAAGGGCATGTACTCCTCCATACATAAATCCCTTGACGGTCCCTCTCATTCCTTCATTGTCAAATTCTTTAATCGAGAAAAATTCACTGTCACACATGAGCTGATCTCTCAACTCATGAACATTCCTTTATTTAAAGGTGGGGACATCTCTGCTGCCCAACATGAGGTCGCCCCAGAAGACTATCACAAAATTATTAGCAAACTCTGTGGTGGTGGTATCGAACGAGAATGAAAAATACAAATTCACTCCTCTTCTCTCCTTCCCAAGTATAAGATCCTACATCTGATCTTCACTTTCAACATCTATCCTCGTCTAATGAACAAATCACAGCTGAGTGACCATATGATCAATGTCTTGTATGCTGTGGCTATGGGGAGAAAAATTTGTCTTCCCTCCTTAGTATGTGAACATATTAAACGTTTCTGGAAGTCTTCTGCCTAAAGTGTTGTACCTTTCTGTTATCTCATTACACGCCTAGGAACTCATTTCAGAATGGTACCTTATCCTGGAGAAGTTCCTCTAAATGTATTGAGAGAAGTATCGGCTCATTTCGCCCATCATCTGGAGGCTCACCCAGTTCCGCTCCCTCTACTGATCGCCTGACTCACAAGGATGCTACCAGTCCTTCGCATTCCATTGATCGTAAGTATTTTGATGAGCGCTTCACTGAGATGGAAAAGCGTCAAGAATCATTTCTGTTTGATTTGAACAAGCGTCAAGATTGCCTCCTATATCAACATCAGGAGCTCTCTTTCTATGTCAGAACATCTATGCGGCGCATCTTCCACTCTCTCCAGCAGATTACAGATTCGTGCCGCCGAACTAATGCAGAATTCCCTCCCTCATCTCTTCAGGATTGAAGTCCTTTTTATGAAACTATGGTTATTTTGTTTCTCTTCAAACTACATTTGGGTCTGTAATATTTAAACTAGCTTTTGCTCTGTTCTTTATACTTCCCTATTGTGCATTATCGTTGCTCATATATTGTTTTTATATTTATATCAGATTCCATGTGCTCAATATTTGCCTCTGCTTGACTACTTTGCATATCTGTTGTTTGTGGTTGACTTACCTTTGTCGATTTTCTTGACAAAAATGGGGAGTAACATATGTGCTAATGTTGAGGGGGAGCATACAAGTCCCACCAGTATCATTTTTTTTTTTTTTGTATGCAGGAAAATGGGGAAATTGATTGTGTTTTATTAGGCACAAGTTAAGGGGGAGAAACTTGTGATATTAGAGGATTTAATATCATTGTACTTTTATTGGTTTAGGAGTGGTCATGTGTGAATATATAATTTTGGAAAATTGGTGTAATGGGTAGATCTTAGGTTTTTGTCAAGAAATTGACAAAATGGGAGATTGTAAGTGCCCCGGTTCATCCGAGTCACCCTTATTGTCAATTACGTAACTAAGTTGGACTTGCCTTGGATGAATAAGAAGATCTACAAAGAAGTTGAAGCGTCTACACCAAATGCAGTATTGGCACTCAGGTAAGTAAACCGTAAGAGACCTTAGACTAAGTCAAATACCTTAGAAGTCAATTAGAAAATAAAATGAATAAGTGACGTTCAGCCTCGAGGCCTCATACAATCTGTCGAGGCCTGGCAGCCAATTATGATGAGCTGAGTGCAGCTGACCCTGTGTCGAGCTGAGTGCAGCTGACTCAGTCTCTTAAAGTTTTAGAAAATTAAAAGTTGTGACTGTTTAATTGAGAGGTAATTATGTTAAATTTATTGAAAGTTTATTATGGTAAATAAAATTATCCACATGGGTTGCCACCTCTCTTAAGTTTGAATTTGAATATCCTTGGGGAGCTGTCCATAACAAGTATGGAAAGACTTCTCCATGATTTGTAATCCACCTTGCAATATTCCCATCGAGTCCTTGATTAATGGCTAAGATAAATGATTTGCAAGTTATGCACGGTGGAGATGAGATGGCTGATATCTGATTGGTGTCTGGCTAATCTGTCTGAATAGGTGACACTGTATATGTGTGCTGTCTTTCCAGAAATTACCGCTGGCGAGGCCTCATCAGAAGCAGCGAGGCCTCGCAGGCGTGACTTACTGCAGAACTTAATCTGCCTTATAAAATAACAGTAAGACTTCAGTAAGGACTACCAAATACACACAAAAAAAACTCAGGAACAAGATTACCAGTGAGTGATCATTCGGCCTTCCCTCTAGACACCTTCTTCATCATCCTTCTTAGTGGATGTTTGGTTAATCACAACTCCAATCTTGATGAAGAGTAAGGTGTTCATATAGGACTAAAACCAGTCATACGCAAGTCCTACTGCTGTGCCGATAAATAGGTTGATGATGCTGATTTGATGGAAAGGAGCACACAGGTTCAGTAAAGAAGAAAGAGTTTAAAGGAAAACGATTAAGGCCCAAGGCAAGTTTTCTTCTTGTTTTATTTTAAACATTGTAAAATGGATTAGAACAGTGTGTTCGAACCAATCTAAAAAGTACGTGTAGATAATTAGACCAATTGAGTTGAAACTCTATAAAAAAACTAGGTTGTACTATTTGAGTGTGAGACCCTTACATATTATATTTGGGACGACCCTAGAGTTGGGAAGTCTGACAGTGGATGTTGGTTTGTTGGAACCGAACTACTATAAAATATTTGTGTTATATGTGATTGAATGCATGGATTGAATATTTTATTTACTTAAAGCATAAATCGATTGAGAAAATTTTAAAAGAGAATTAAAATTGAAAATCGACATATTCACCCCCCTCTAGGTCATGTATTACTTTAGTAACGGATTCAAAATCAACTAAAATTTTAAACTTCAATGAAATTTAAATAAAGATGTACATGGATTAGGTTTTGGGAATTGGTGGGAATAAAACTTTTTTTCTTTTTTAAAAAAGAAAAGAAGAAAGGACTACCTCCTAAACTTTTATTTGATTTAAATGGAAAAAATATCTTTTAAAATGAAAATATCTCATACACTAAAATGTCAGCAGTTGCCATTGGTAACTTGCTAAAATTTTAAATGAGACCACGGGACTACAAAGGTAGAGGGTATCAACATTGACCGTTGAGGATCAGTGGAGTTTATATTACCTTAACGCCCAAATTATCACCGACAATACTCTATTCAAATTCAGGGGAGGTAGCTTGTCAAGGACAAAAAATATTGTACTTTTTTTAAAAAAAATTTTAGAATATTTTGTTCAAAAAGCATGGAAATCATTTATAGAAGCAATCGATCATTTGTGCTCTAAAAAACTTCAAAACAAGAAATCAAAAACTACTCGAAACTGATGGTGACAATTTCAACAAACAAAACACCCATTGGATAAAAAGAACCTTTAGGTATCAGACCCATCTTCGTATTAATCTAATTGGCAAAAGAGCCAACGGCCTTTGCCTAAGACTATCTATTAATCTTGATGGAAAGCATAATACAAAAAATAATAAAAGAGGGAGAGAGAGGAGATCATTTCTTTGATGAAATCATAGAAAAGAGGCATCTTATGACAGCCAGTGATTTTGGGAAACAACCTAGGCAGTTTCATCCTTTTTTTCCCACCTTTCTCCCACTCTAGTCACAGTGCATCCAGTCTTTTTGAGGAGAAAAGCCTGAGTTCTGGTCTCAGTGCTCCATTTGACATCTTTTAGCTTAAGTCAGACATTTCGGTGTCAACGCCTTGGACAAACAACTTATTTCAGTGTTCAGAAGCATCACCGCTGCAATTCTTGCTCTTTGAAAGAAACCGGAAAAGCCATACATCTGTGAGAGAACCCACCACTGATTCTAATTTCCTATGGACTTGGGCGTTGTCATATAAATCCTATTGTAAATTGTCTGTATGGAATGAGTTATATATTGATTTTTGTTTTCAAGATGATATTAGACTTGTTCCTTCCATTTTTATGAACCAAAGATCATCTTCTCGTTTCCTTTTCTCATTTCTCCTCCTTTTTTTATTTGTTATTTGTTATCCTTTTCTTTTATTCTATTTTTTTCTTTACTTCCCTTTATCATTCATTTGGCATGCCATATCAGCGTTACAATTACATTGTCATAGTTCAATCTCATTTCCAATTACTGCTAATCTCCACTAACCTTCCATAGTTACATCCACAATTTGTTGGGATTAAATTCCCGATCAAACCTACGAAGCAAATCAAAATCAATCACATGAATCACACACTATTTAAAATGGTTTGGCCGAAGGCCTAATCCACCAAAACCGAAAATTCAATTGAGTTGAGTTATTTCGGATTGATTTGTTTAAATTCTTTAAGTTTTTATGTCATGCCCTGACCCAAAACATAGGCACGTGACAGGGAATAATTTTGTTTTTTCGAATATTAAATGTGAGAAACGCACGTGTGCTCATAACTTAAACTCAAAATCTATAAATAATCTTCAATTACCATCAACATCTCAAAGGAGATATAAATTCTCTATCATAAAAGTTACCAACTTTTTAGAATTTATTACAACAAATCCTCAATGAATAAAATGGTAAAAATCAACATCACTAACTCAAATCAAAGAAATGAAATAAACAACTCAATATGTGGTGCGTCTAAAGCAGCATAATAATTTAGCTCTTCCTCTTGCCTCGGACCCATCTGGTGAAATATTACCTGAAATTGCTAGGACGTGAGTATAAACAATACTCATATGAAATGGAATATAAATCATGTTATGCAATATTGTCCTATTATCAATCTCATAAAAGTGAACACAATGTCCACCCAAGGACACTATAGAATGGGTTGTCAAAACATCATGATCCCTTGACAGACATAGGCCACGACTTACAAAGTGGGAGATCTGCATAAAACATGTCCAGTATACCTCACCTTGCGTCCCTTCACCATTATAGTGATTAAGTCAAACTCTAAGTGATCGAAATACGGCTTACTAAGTTAGTACTACACTAGTAGGGCTCACAACTATCTAACCCTGCGCAACACTGTACACCAAGTGTACAAAATAATCGTGAGAGCAACCTACAACGCGAAGCATGTGAGGGGTCATACTCCTCAACAAAAACCACACAGTCGTGAGAGCATCCTACAAGGAGAAGCATGTGAGGGGTCCTTAACGACAACCACAAATAGTCATGAGAACGACCTACAACGCAAATCATGTGAGGGGCTATACTTGTAAGGAGCCAGAGTTTTAACTCCCTATTTTATGTAATTTATCTTTAAATGAATGTAATACATGATGAGATTTTAGTCCAAATAATGTGAATAAAATGTGGTATGAAATATACAGTGAAATAAATAAGGAAAACTAAATTTTCATGTGACGAGACATCGACTGGGTCGATGTGTCGCAAAATGAACTTTCCCATATGATACATCGGCTAGATCTATATGTCGGTGAAAAGCTGAAATCCAAACCCGAGGCGTAAGTTGCCAGGAGGATGCATCGACATGGTCGACGTATCAGTGAAAATTCAAAGTCAAACCAATCGACATATCGATAAAGTCGATGTGTCAGGGTAGTTCAAGCGCCTCTAGCAAACGCTCTGTCTACCACCGACCGTGCACCACTTTCCATGCATGGGAATCGGCCAACGTCTTTTACATCTTCCAAATATCCATTTAAGGGTCTAGGGAAACCAAAGGGAAAGTGAAAATGGAGGGAAAAAAAAAGAAAAGAAAAGAGGAAAAAAAGAAGGAAAAAAATAGAGAAGAAGAGGAAGAATGAGAGAACACCGGACCATCCCTCTCACTCCCTCCATTTCACCCTCTCATTCACGTCTCAGCCCTTAACTCAACGGTGAATCCACTCCTCTCTCTACTGACTTCATCTACTCCAGGAAAAGGAGGAGAAACGAGACAAAGAAGAAAGAGAAATCGAGTCAACAAGGAATGAAAGAAGCAAGGAGCTCGTCCTTCATCCACTTGGGTTCACCTGCAAATCCTTCGAGGTAGGTGGATTTATTGTGTTTTCAAGTAAAAATAATCACACTAGGGTGTTTATAAATTATGTAAGTATGGATATAAAGAATAGAGGACCGAGAATAATGAACATATAAGGAGATAAAAGGCATGGAAGATGAACCCATGACTTTCGGCCCAACCCAGTCGAGATATCGACTATGTCGATGTGTCGTCTGGAGCATGAGTCCAGTAAACAGGAACCTCGAAGTATCAAATTGACATAAATCAAACCCAGGATGATACATTGCTTTGTCGATGTCTCGGCCTGGGTATGACAGAAATGAACCCATGACGACACATCGCTTGTGTCGATGTCTCGGCCTCGATATGACAGAAATGAAAATGGAAAATGCATCCATGAGTTCAGATTTAACCTAGTCGACATATCGACTCTGTCGATGTGTCTTATGGAGCAAGAGTTCAGTGAATAAAAATCTCGAGTATCAAGCTGAAAGAAATCAAACCTAGGACGACACATCGCCTGTGTCGATGTCTCGGCTTGGTAATGACATAAATAAGAAATGGGATAAAAGGATGATGGACTGATCCCAGAACGACCCATCGATAGCGTCGATGTGTCGATTTGGGTATGTCAAGACTAAAAATGAAATGAAATGAGAAAAAAAGGATAAAGTAATCCCAGGACGATGTATCGACCAGATCGATATGTCGGCCTAGAAATGATCCGAAATAAAGAGGACAAAGGAAGAACAATCGGGGACACATTGACTGTGTCGATGTGCACACGGATCTGTGAGCGATACATCAACGAGACCAACATTTGGGTCTGGGTAGGACTGAATTGAAAAGGAAATAAAGGGTGATAAACTGGTTCCAAGACGATGTATCGACTTGGTCAATGTATCGGCTTGGAAATAGCCATAAATGAACATGAAGTAGGCACCTCGAATATATGCACCAGTATATGTATCGACTGGATCGATACATATGGTTGGAAACAAAGGACAAACACGAACAGCTCAGAAGATCACGTCGACATTTCTCGACACTTCGGACCAATTAACCCTTAGATGTATCGACTGGGTTAATACATGTAGACTAAGAACAACTGGAAAACATGAACATAAATAGAAAGAGCCAGTCGACATATCGAGAAATATCGATGTATCGATTGTGTCCAGACTGCGATATATCAATAGTATCGATATGTCGCCCTGAGGCAGAGACAATTTAATAATGTTAGGATATTTGATATTAAATTAAATATACATAAAATTCTTTAGAATTTGAAGATCATACAGATGACCTTAGGTCTTGGTTTAACCAACAAAATTGAAATTAGAAGAATTCTACATTTTAATGACATGAAATTATGATTTGAAACATGTACATGGACAAAAGGAACCGGGATAATCCCAATGCCGTTCGATCAATCGCGTGAATTCCCCTTTAGTTGATCATCCTAGATCAAGTAGGATTTCCTACTTATTGAAGCACATAAGTGTGAAATTTCTTATCATTTCTATATTTGTATTTTCTTGAAATTATGAGTTTTGAATTATGAAAATGTGATCATTTCAACCTGATTTGTATTAAGTTAGATTACTATGGTATTTTCATGTATTGCAAAAGCATTTTAACTATATGACGCATGATTTGTCATCATGATTGCATACATGTATATCATGCATGGTTGCATGGGAGAGATTTGCATTACCGAACCAAGAAGGAAATGTCCGGACCTCGCTTGGTCTCGTGTATAATGATAATACAAGTGTTAGACTTTGGCCCCGTCCTTGTGTATGATTATTACGGGATTAATTGGGCAAAAATATCCTGGGTAGGCCACGAAACCCTGCGCAGAGGGAGGGGGCCACACTCCACCCAAAGTCTCGGTTAAATTGTGATTGGGTAACAACACCCTGGTGGTTGCCGCCTCAAATGGTGTGGCTATAAGTGGCCAATATTGAGAACCATTGAAATGAAAAGAGAACTATGATTTGATGCATGGGTATGTGATGGCATTTCATTGATGCATGACACCCATGGCATATCATCATGTGATTAATATCCAATATGATTTCTAAATCATGAGATTTTAATATTCTTTATTTGAGAAGCATATATTTGACATAACTTGTGTTTTTTCTCCAATATTGTTATTGTTATATGATATATGATATTACACACGTAGTGCATTTCCTTGATCGGAATTTCTACTTGACAAGTTGACTAAGCCCGTATATTTTCCCCTAGATATTAACACAGGTCAAGGCAAAGGAGAAGAGGTTAGACCCAGTGGTAGTCAAGCCTAAGCGAAATTGAGAAAGAAATGCTTGGAGATTTTAGTTCTTTATTTTGATGTTTTTATAAAACAATATGATTCATAGGAGGAAATTATTGGGTATGTAATAACTTAGATTTTTTACTTATATTTTGTGTTGGTATTGTATTTGACTTAGGATTGAGTAATTTTTCTATTTTTGCTATAAAATGATTGAATGTTATAAATATTTTTGCAGTTACTACTTCCGCAAATTATGTTTCTGCAAGTTGTTCTAGCACATGCTCAAATAATTAATGAGTTATTTTCTCACGTGTACTAGGTTGGGCCAGTCGGGGGTCGGGTCTTCGGATTCGGACTCGGTTCGTATCGTGACGTCTCCGCTCTTTTTCTATTAAAAGAAAATTACTGTGATTTAAGCATTGAAAAAGGGCGGGGCGTTACAATACTCCTCGACGGCAATATAGCCGACGTCACCGTTCCAATAGGGTTCCTTAAACAAATCACCATTATGTCACACCAATCTCCTCGAGGGAGTGTGGACTACTTCTAGTGGGGCCCAAACAAGAGAAAGGTAAATCCTCAAGTCCTATATACTTTTTGGGTCTCATCTCAACACTATTAATTTTCAATATCATCATGCCCATTAACATAGTATCACATACTTACATCTTAGATAACCTTCTAGGCACATATCAGCGAGTAATGCAAAATAGATCATATTCATAATTACATGAGCAACATATATGTCATAATCATTTCATGACCATAATTTCACAATGATAGCAAGCACAACACATTCCATTATGTTCCATACATTCAACATGATTATCACATTGGGTTGTTTTAGGGACATGGACTACATATCAACCTTGATATACAATCTTCGGGTTCATTTACACATATTCATAATCCTTACAAGTTATTCAACCTGTCTCATGGTGGTTTATCATCATAAGTCCATCTGCTCCCTTTCATAATGCAAACCCAATTAAGTTCATCAAGAAATCATTATCACAATCTTCTATCATCATAACAAGATAATAGGCATGCTACAAATCACATAATAGGGAATTTATAACTTCTCATGCATAGCATAGGACACATCCATCCTATTTATCATGCATTAAACACATCAATAACACAGTACATTCCCTAAATCAATGTAATGGCATACAGGCATTTATACAATATGTGTGTAACAATCCTCACCTCAAAAGTTATGATGTTCTGGGTTGATCTTCTGGTCGTACCTCGATGTGTTCGGGGTTCAAAGGCTCTAATCATGCCAAAAGAACATAATATACCATTATTGGTTCATGGATTAGGCCTAAGCACAGTTTAAAAGTAAAACCCCCAAATTTAGACTCAAAATTAACTCCTAATCTGGTTTAATCCCCTCAATCCAGCAAAATCCCAATTAAAATCTATAATCCCTCTAAAAAAATAAATCATATTCCATTTTTCCCAATTTCTTCTCTCCTTAAGGTTTCCAAAACCCAAAACCAACACAAATCCACCTCATACACAACCCCAAAAACAATATCCCCAATTTAGTTCTATAGATCTCCCTCCAATCGAGGTCTATTGGCTATCCAAAGTCATATTCTCACCAAATCCCATTAAATCCAAACAATAAAAGGAAAGTGAGTGAGAGAAAACCATATTCTTACCTTTTGGAGGAGAAGGAACTGCTCAAACAACGTTTTAGGGTTTGCTTGATCCACAAATCACACAAGCATAGGGTGAAAATAGGTGGACAACTACTAGGCGATCTGTCAATCGACTAGTACGTCGACTAACAGTGGAGAACTTGATTTTCTTCAGATTTTACAAAGTCTATGCTGTGCTTTCGGCTGGGAGGTCCTCCTGAATCATGGCTCCACTTGTTGAGGGGATTTAGCTCTTGCTAAATCTCGAAGTTGTAGATGAAAAACTCAGTCCTCCATTTGTAACTTGATCCGATTACGGATCACACGACTTTAAATAAAGACTTTAAGTTCCGTAGTCGGTCCGACCGACAATATTCACTTTTTTTTTTAAGGACCGAGCCATTACATTTTCAACTAAATTGCACACCTGACTAGAGTATCTCCCATTTAGCAAAGGTCCAACATGTGATAGTTTGGAACTCCTTAAAGGGGATGAGTTAAGCCAGTCCATGGACCACATGGTCTAAGCTATTTCTAAATTTGGGCTTTCTTAAAGGCGATGAGTTGGGTAAGTCTATGGGCCACGCAGTTTAAGCTATTGCTAGTACCAAATAACTCAAATGTACCCATAAATGTACTCGAGAGATTTGAGAGCATTTTCTTTGCAAACATTGTATATCACAGTTTTAGAAGATCGATTATTATTTAAAATAATTACTAATTTTTCAAAGTATCAATACATGTAATTATTACATATTTTTGGTAAATGAAAAATTGTAAAGAAGTTGTAAGTCGCATAAAAATCAATAGAAATTTTAAAATTCAATAAAATTTAAATAAAGATGTACTTGGTTTAGGTTTCGACAATTGGTGGGAAGCCGGAGGAGATGGAAACAGAAATTTGGTCCAGATCCAAATCAGGATCCAGTGAGAGAGACAACGACAGAAGGAAACAGGCAAACATTCGGAAAGGGTAAGACATTTTTTTTTGGTTGATGGGTCTATGTCGCATGTCTCACTAGCTTTTCTTCTTCTTCTTGGATGTGGTGGGCGAGATCTGAGTGGGAGTGCAGAAAATCGCCAGAGAATGTAGATGACACCAGACAATGGGAGGGTTGCACGGATAGTGGAAGAGATTTTTTTATTTGTTTAAGTTGGAGCGGGTTTGGAAAGAAAAAAGATCAAGGACATAAGGTAACGATTTTTTATGTGCCTCTCTGCCGGTGATATGTTTCCTCAAGAAGAGGGAGAGAAGACTTGTTCCTGAAGGCTTGCGCAAGATTGATGTTTGGTGAAAAAAAAAAATTGGATCAAATTATCAGATACATCAAAATAAAGATAAAATTCTTAGATAAGATAAATTCTAATTTAAATATAAGATAATAAAAATAATGAGATAATGCTAATCTTAAGAGATTTTATCAACTGGACTACAAATGTAGTGGGTTTCTTGATCTCGATTCTAAGGAGATTAGCATGAGAAAAAGCAAAGTCGGAGAAGGATTCCCAACTCCCCATCATCTGCAGCTAAGGTTTCAGCATCGTTAAAGCATCCTATATCGGCCACTCAGAAAGCAAAAGTGAGACACATAAAGAGATACACAGATGGAAATACAGAGGGACTGAGAGAGAGATAAAATGAGGGAGGGTGAGAGGTAGAGAAGCAGAGAGGCGGAGTAATTTGGGAGGAAAATTGTATTGGGGAATTTCTTATTGTACACTTTCTTGATTGATAAATTTAAAAACAAGAGGTTTTGTATTCATAGTCGTCTGAGTGTTCTTAACTTTATTTCTTATCAATGAGCACCTATCACTTCGGAATTTGTCTCTTACTTGCAACAAGCAACATTGACCGTTGAGGACCAGTGGAGTCTTTATTACCTTAACCCCCAAATTATCACCGTCAATACTCTAGGGAAATGATTTGTGCACCTCCCATTTTTACCTAAGGTGCACTTTTCATATTTTGCCCTCAACTTTTCTTTCCTTTCTTTAATAAAGCATCCCCATTTGAGGGCAAAACTGGCATTTCACTCAGAGAGAGTGCACCTTGGGTAAAACTGGAGATGCACGAATCATTTCCCATACTCTATTCAACTAAGGGGTGTAAGATTATAAAGGACAAAAAGTATTGTACTTTTTTTGAACTTTAGAGTACTTTGTCCAAAATGAATGGAAATAATTTATAGAAGTAATCGATGATGTGTGCTCTAAAAAAATAGACATCAAAATAGGAAATAAAAAACTACTCATATCTGATGGTGACAATTTCAACAAACAAAGCACACATTGGATAAAAAGCACCGTTAGATATCATATCCATCTTCCTATTAATCTAATTGGCAAAAGAGCCAACTGCCTTTGCCTAAGACTATTTATTAATCTTGATGGAAAAACACAACTGGGCCTGGTGGGCCTTTCACAAACACAGATCTAGCCCAATAAAGGCCTTTTGAGCCAAAACCCAACAAAGATTTTAACAAAACCATGTTTTGGTATCATATTTTTATAGTATATATTTTATATTATAGAGTGGATAATTTAATTTGAATACATCATTCAATCGAATAAAATTGGTCTAATCTCTCTTAATATTAATTTTAAGATCTATTAGTCTAATATAGATGCATATCAATTACCAACCGATATTTTCTTAAATGATGGGCTTGTATATTGTTTTGAACAGTCAATGGCCAAAAGAGTCCTATAACATAAATGGCCATGATCTTATAACATTAAATAGGAATATCATCTTTCCGATCTAGAGATCACTGCTCTGGTGTGTGGTAGTCGCATTTGTATGGACTAACACGCTACTCACATAATCGTAGAGAGGGATTTCAAAACTTTCTTGGCATCATGAAGAGTAAACAGTAGCCAAGAACCAATGGGAAGATACAAAAGCTATCCTCGCACCTCAGGTAGGAGGAGACTTAATAGCATTCTTGAAATAGAATTCACACTTAAAGTTATCCATTGAGAGAAGGTGCCTCGAATGTTATATGGAGTTATTGGTTTTTCCAATTAACCGATATGGGACTTTTTGTAACTTTCACAACCGCCCTCACATGCAGCTGGACCCTAAAGCGGCACATGGAAACTTGACACACGTGCAGCTGCACTCTGCTGCTGCACATGGAAACTTCAGACCTAGCCTCACGTGCAATGGACACACGAAACCTGTTCTAATACTATGTTAGAAAACCATGACTTGATAACATTTTTTAGGTAGAACTCACTCTCAAAAGCTAGCTGTTGAGAGAATGATGCCTCGAGTATTATATGGAGTCAACAGTTTCTCGAATTAACTGATGTGGAACTTTTTTGTCACTTTTACAGTTCTGTTATGGTGGCAGGAGCTGCAATATGGGATGCATGGTCAGGAAGCAAGGGAGGAGAGGGAAAAATTCTTAGCATAGGTGTTGAAGTCATGTGGTTCTTGCTAGTTTATGTATGTGTTTTGTATGTTTGAGATGTTAAAGTTTAGAATAATTTTGACTAAGTTTAAGCCTGACTAAGTCTTTAGGACAGTTGGTAGATGACCTAGTCCTTAGAAGAGTTGTTATTAGCACCTCCTTTAGATGACTAAGTCCTTAGGAGATTTGTTAGTAACAACTCCTACTTTGTAGTCTCTAAGTTGTTGAATTAGAAACCCCATTATGTGGATTGTTAGTTGTGTAAATGGTCTATTTAAAGAGATGTTTACACTGAATAAAATTGTCTTTCAATCTAAGTTTTCTTATTCTTGTTCTCCATCTTAAGTTACGATTGGCATTAGAGCGAGGTTCTTTGAATAGTTGTTGTTGTCTTACAAAATCAGTGCCATTAGAAAGTGGGACTGCACCTACAACGAATAAAGTGGAGGAATCCAATTGTTGTTGATGTTCTCACTATGATTTAGTGCTTCTATTGCTCATTTGCTGCTCTTATTAACAAAGGCAGTAGCAACTACTATCTGACATCATTTCCCATGGCATCAGAAAATTTTGTGCAACTTGTTATACCTCGTTTTGATGGTCACTATGATCATTGGAGCATGTTGATGAAAATTTCTTGAGATCCGAGGAATATTGGCAACTCGTTGATACTGATATTTCAGAAGTTGCGTCAAGCATCATCTTAACGGAAGCTCAGAAAGCGAAGCTGGAGGAACAATGATTGAAGGACCTTAAGGTAAAGAATTACCTATTCCAAGCAATTGATTGACCAATCTTGGAGACGATTCTCATGAAAGGTATTTCGAAACAAATCTGGGATGCTATGAAACTGAGGTATCAAGGAACTGTAAAAGTGAAACGTGCACACCTACAAGTGCTTCGTGCTGAATTTGAGACTCTTCGCATGCAACCAACAGAGTTTGTTTTAGAACATTTCTCTTGAACAATGTCGATTGCAAATAAGATGAGACTCATTGGAGAAAAGATGTTAGATGTCACCATAATTGAGAGGATTTTTCGATCAATGACATCGAAATTTGATTATGTGGTTTGTTCTATTGAGGAGTCAAAATATCTTGATGCACTCTCGATCGATGAATTGATGAGTTCGCCGATGGTCCACGAGCAACGGATGAATCAATATGTAGTAGTGGAGCAAGCATTGTAGTTACAACTCTCATTTAATAACCAATCTTCAAAAGGAAAAGGATACAGTTGAGGAAAAGGAAAAGGCGGCAATGATGATCAATCCACATGTGATATTAATCAAGCTTTTGACTCCAAAAAGAGAGGCAGAGGATGCAATAATCGTCAAGGAGGTAACCAGGAATCAAAGTCATTTGATAAATCCAAAGTCAAATGCTACCGATGTAACATGTATGGTCATTATCGTTATGAATGCCGAACCAAATTCTCTAAGGAAAGGGTTCAAAATCAAAGTTTGCAGAGAAAGAAGATAAATTTACTCTTTTTATGGCTTGCAATGCAACAGAAGAGACTCATCAAAACATGTGGTACTTGGACACCCGATCAAGTAACCATATGTGTGGAAATAAGTCCATATTCTCTGAGATGGATGATTTTTTTCGTACTTCTGTAAAATTTGGAGATAATTCTACCATTTCTGTTATGGGGAAAGGCAATATTAAAATTCGAACTTCCAAAAATTCTTAGCTAACTATTTTCAATTTGAAAAATAATTTGTTGAGTGTGGGTCAACTTCAAGAAAAGGGTTATGAGATCATCAATATCCAAAGAAAGGTCTAAATGCTCAAGTTAATATGACACCAAATTGGATGTTCCCTCTATACATTCAAAATGATATCCTTCCATGTTTTTCTACTATGGCGAAAGATCCAGCATGACTATGGCATTTTCGTTACGGGCACTTGAACTTTAATGGTTTGAAGACACTTCCTCAGAAAATATGGTGATTGGACTTCCACATATTGATCATTATCCCCAAGTATGTGAAGAATGTGTTGTTGGCAAACAACATCATGATGTCTTCCCAAAAGGGAAAACATGAAGAGGGCCAAAAGGGTGTTGGAGCTGGTCCATTCTGATATTTCCGGGCCGATAGAACCACGTTCCAATGGTAATAAAAGATATTGTATTACTTTTATTGATGACTTTAGTCGGAAAACATGAGTCTATTTTTTGCAAGAAAAATATGAAGCTTTCTCAATATTCCAAAATTTTAAGGCCCTTGTTGAAATAGAACTTGGTCAAAATATTAAAGTTCTTCGATCCTGTCATGGTGGAGAATAGAACTCACCGAAATTTTCAAATTTCTGTGAGAAACGTGGCATTAAAAGACAACTTACAGTATCCTACACCCCACAACACAATTGTGTAGTGGAGAGGAAGAATCATACAATCTTAAACATGGTGCGAAGTATGCTAAATAATACATTTCTTCTTAAGCGTTTCTGGCCTGAGACAGTCTTGTGGAGTATTTATCTATTGAATAGGAGCTCTACAAAAGCTTTAAAAAATATGACGCCCGAAGAACAATGGAGTGGCAAAAAATCAAGTGTTGATCACTTGCAGATTTTTGGGTGCATAGCATATGCACATGCTCCAGATGAGAAGAGGAGAAAGCTCGATGACAAAGGAGAAAAATGTATTTTTCTCGAGGTTAGTGAGCATTCAAAAGGTTATAAATTATATAATCTTGTCACCAAAAGATCGTCATCAGCAAAGATGTAATATTTGATGAAGAAAAGACGTGGACATGGGCTGTCAATAATGCAGGGTAGCACATTCCAGTGAATTTTGATGGTGATGATGAAGAAAATCGTCATCAACTTATAGTAGGTGAACAACAACCACCACATTTTAAGTCCACAAGCTTGTAAAGCCTTCCTGAGATTATAGTGGGTGCACCACAATCACCAAATGCATCTCCTACACACTTATCAAGTCCTTCATCCCATGAAGAAGAATCTGAACCAAGTTCACGGCCTCAAAACATCAAGAAGAGACCGGCATGGATGCAATATTATAAAGTAAGTGGGTTTGATCCTTCAGATGATCCACTAATACATTTTGATATTTTCAGATTGTGATCTTATTGTATTTCAAGATGCTGTCAAAGAACCAAAATGGCAAAAAGCTATGGATGAAGAGATCGCAGCCATTGAAAAAAACAACACTTCCCCAAAGGCATAAGTTGATTGGTGTCCAGTGGGTCTTCAAAACAAAGCTAAATGCAGGAGGCAAAGTTGATAAGTACAGAGCACACCTAGTTGCAATAGGCTATAAGCAAGAATTCGGCATCGATTACAAAAAGGTTTTTGCTCCAGTTGTAAGGCATGATAGCATCTGCTTGGTACTTGCTTTGGCAGTACAAAACACATGGACTATCTTCCAATTGAACGTGAAATCTGCATTCTTACATGGTGATTTACAAGAACAGATTTATGTTGATCAACCTCCAGGTTATGTGCAACAGGGGAATGAAAAGAAAGTGTACAAGTTAAGAAAGGCTTTATATGGGCTAAAGCAAGCTCGTCGAGCATGGTACAGTCGTATAGTTGCATAGTTTTAAAAGTTAGGCTTTGAAAAGTGCCCATATGAGCATACATTATTTATAAAATCAGGAACTACAGGACAACTGCTTATTGTATGTTTATATGTGGATGATTTGATTTACATGAGAAAGGATAGTGCTATGTTTAATGATTTCAAACAATCGATGATGAGTGAGTTCGACATGACTGATCTTGGCATGATGCACTACTTCCTTGGCATCGAAGTAGTACAATCTTCTGTTGGTATCTTCATATCACAGAAAAAATATGTTCGTGATGTTTTGAACAGGTATCAAATGCAAAATTGCAACTCAGTGAGTACACCAATGGAACTGGGTTTAAAGCTCATGAAAGATCCCGACTGAAAGAAAGTTGATAACACTCTCTACAAGCAAATAGTGGGAAGTCTCATGTACTTGACAGCAACTAGACTAGACATAATGCATGCAGTTAGTCTAATCAGTAGATATATGGAACATCCTACAGAGTTGTATGTCCTTGCTTCCAAAAGAATCCTCCGGTACTTGAAAGGTACGACTGATTTTGGCTTATTTATAGGAAGGGAGAACAATCTGGTCTATTTGGTTTCACCGATAGCGATTATGTTGGTGATCTTGATGATAGAAAAAGCACATCAGGATATGTTTTTATGTTAGCTCAGGTGTGATCTCTTGGTCATAAAAAAACCAACAAATTGTCACTCTGTCAACCACTGAAACAGAGTATGTTGCTACTACTTCATGTGTCTGCCAAGCTATCTGGTTGAGGAGACTACTTGAAGAACTACACTATCACACAAATAGTCCCACTTCTGTCTACTATGATAACAATTCAGCTATCAAGTTGTCCAAGAATCCTGTTCTGCACAGGAGAAGTAAACACATTGATGTTCGATACCATTTTTTACGTGATCTTATAAAAAATGGAACCATTAATTTGATTTATTGTAGGAGTGAGTATCAAGTTGCTAATATACTGACAAAACCCCTCAAACTGTCCATGTTTGTGAAGCTGCGGGGATTTCGCAGTCTATGTTTAATAGAGAATCGAGTTTGAGGGAGGATGTTACAAGGCTACTCGGCACCACATTTGCTGAGAGGGACGTGTTGCCGAAGGGGTTGGGCCGGTGATGTACCTTTTTAAACTGAATGTTAGCATGAACATTCAGTTTAAAGGAGGGTGTAAAAGTTTAGAATAATTTTGACTAAGTTTAAGGCTGACCAAGTCTTTAGGACTGTTGTTAGATGACCTAGTCCTTAGGAGAGTTGTTCTTAACATCTCCTTTAGATGACCAAGTCCTTAGGAGACTTGTTAGTAACAGCTCCTACTTTGTAGTCTCTAAGTTGTTGAATTAGCAACCCCATTTTGTAGATTGTTAGTTGTGTAAATTGTCTATTTAAAGAGTTGTTTACAGTTTACACTGAATAAAATTGTCTTTCAGTCTAAGTTTTCTTATTCTTGTTCTCCATCTTAAGTTAACATGAGGGACTGATATCCTTCCTAAACTATGCTTCAGATATTGAGCTTTCAGGCCCACAACTGGCTACTGTGATTTTTTACTTTTGGGTGCTAAATAATATATCTATTTCCCAAATAAAAAAAATAATGATGTGGCTGCGTTGGCTACATTGCTAAATTATTGGAAATCTTGAGAAGAACAGACTTTTGCTCTTGATTTCTTCTCAACGGCTTTATCAAATGGTGAGTAGATGTTTGGAATTTCTAAATTATGGGACTTCTATTATTATATATTTTGGTTATAAATAAGGAAGGCAATGAGTCATTTACCAATTTCTACAGTGAGAAACAACTAGCGTCTCAATCGTTTACAGAATTTGTCGTGAAAATTCTTATCTCTCGACTACTCATGTAGACAATATTTCCAAACCATGTGGCATATGTTTCTCTCTTTAAATTTTCATATGACTCCCATAACTTTTGTAGTGCAGTCTAACCAAAACTTTTTATTATTATTGTTGTTGGTTTCCCTACCTCGAGGTGAGGCAGATCCTACAAAAATACAAAACCAACTGTAAATTTTTTCTAACCTAAACTTGTATGAGTGTCAACTTAACACCAAATTCGCCCAGGCCGAGATATCGGCCGATAAATTTTTCTCTCCTTTTTTTTTTTTAAATATCGGTATTTTTTATTATTTATTTTTTCTGAATTAAAAAATAAATAAATAACCCAAAAAGAAGCTGCTTTTTTTTACAAAAAAAAAATTGAAAATGAAAATATCGCCGGATATCTGGGCCGATATTGATCCGATATCGGCCGAGATAATAACTCGGGCCCACCACCGTTTTGAATTTTTTTTTTTAAAGACCGATATTATGAATATCAGCCGATATTAGACCGACATATATCGCCGATATATCGGCCATATCGGCAGAGAACTACTGTATACGACCAATACAATGTGTATTAGCCAATATAATACGGCACTGAAAAACCGTATTATATCGGCCGATACGTTTCGTATCAGCCGATATTATCACCGCTGCTTAACACTTCGTCAAGAAAAAAAACTAATTCCAAGTCTTACTCAAACAAAAATTTGGTTAAAATACTTGACCCAATTTGAAATCTTATCAAGTCAACTCAAACTGACTCAATTGAGTTTTTTGAGTTTTCAAATTATGAACAAAGTTTTAAACTATGTTGTTAATTACAACTTCATTATCATCATAAGATGTCAACGTAAAATCCTATAGAAAACCTTTGATCCATGCTTACCTTATTGGTCACTGTCCACTGGTGACGAATTTCACCTATATCAACCATTTTGGCTCAACTTATTCTTTTCACTGGTCCAAGATAAATGCCCAAAAGGTATATATAAGATCTTTGATAAATCAACTATAGATGGTTCGATGATCATTCAATCCTTAATTCGAATGCACAGGGATCTAAAGTATTCTAGTAGGGCTTACTCCAAATCTACCAAAACCAAAAAGTCCAACCGATTAGACAAAGATTGGATTATATAAGATCTCTTTTTACTACTAAAGCAGTTTTGTCAACTTATCTTTGCTTTGTCCGAAGGTCTAAGGGTTTTGAATAATGATTGTCCGGATTGGTATTTTTTTTTTTGGCTTATCAAGGATTCAATTACTAGGGGTGACCTTGGGTTGGATTCTAACTCGACCCGCATGATTGAGTTCGAGAATCAGTAAGTTGGATTTTATATTTTTTTAAATTAGTGTTGGATTGGATTGAAGAAAACAAAAACTGGAATTAAATTTGGGTTAAGTCGGATCCGACCGGACCCGAATTGACCTTACTTGATCCTCTCGAAAACTTTAATATAAAATTGGATGCCCTAACTAATGTCCTAATCCTCAACTCTTTCATGCAAGAGCAAGAGTGAGCGGGAGAGAGCGAGAGTGAGAGAGAGTCGGGTTGTTGGATCAACAATTTGAATTGAGTTGAGTTTAACATTTTGGGTCAGCAATTCTAGTCGAGTCAGGTCGGATTCAATAATTTTTTTCAAATAAGTTGGATTAAATTTATTAAAACCTGACCCAAAACCGCTCGAATTTCGATCCTAACTCGATCCTAATTAAGACATTGAGTCCTTGATTCAGATTTCCTTCATGCTAGTCATTGTTTATAATATCCATCCCTAATATATAACTTAAAATACTTGGATTTCACACCTTAATCATCACCAAGGAAACATCTACTAAGTCTGCAAAGGCAGTGACAGGAACTCTAGTGTATTTGATGACATGAGATACCATGCCAAGTCCACCCCTCACAGAAGTGAGAGAAGAGAGAGGCCATGTCGGTCATTGGCCTTCATGTCTCCCTCCCTCTTCTCCACCACTGCGTTAACTACCAATGATGATAATTCCATCCGTCCACCGGTGAACCGGACTTCACTCACCGCCCGCAATTCGCCTTTCACCACCTTTTCCTTAGCTGCCCATCTCTGCAACTTCCCCGATGTGGTCTTGGGAAGGCTCCCACTCCTAACCAGCATCACCAGCCCAACTTGAACCTTGCCATGCTTCAAAACAGCTTCCCTTATCCCCTGACATATGTTCATGTAATAAGGAGCAATACCTCTATCCACTCTCTGCAACTCTGCGACAACAACGATTGTTGTTGAAAGATCAATTGCAGCAATGCAACCACCTCTCAAATACTTGGGGCAGCTCTCATATGCAGCAGTCTCCAGATAATGAGGATGCAACTCTAATCCATCCCTTATTCTGATCACATCAGCAGCTCTACCCATCACATATAGGTACCTCTGTTCTCCGAGAACAATTCCTCGGTCCCCTGTTCTGACAAAGGTGTGGCTGAGCTTCCCCTGTATCCGCCCATAGAAAACCTCATTAGTTAGAGAAGGGTAGCCAAGATAGCCCAAGGCATTGCTGGGAGAAGAGACCCATATCTCTCCTTCAATCCCATCTTGGACTGGCTCACATGTTTCTTCGTCGATGACAATAATCTCCATCTCTTCCTCGTCATCTTCATTGAGTGACGACAAAAGCCTTGCAGAAGGTAAGAGATTCTTGTAAGATGGAATGTTTGGAAAAGTATCGGAATTTCCACCGACGTCGACGCTCCTCCATGCGGTGGAGACAAAAGTGCAGTTCTCAGCGAGCCCATAGGATGGTGAAATGGAAGATGGATACAACCCGACCGGGGAAAATTCATCGATGAATTCCTCAACTACTCTTCTGTAGATAGGCTCGTTGATGAGGATTAGGTTTCTCAAGCTGCCTAGCTTTAGGGGAAGGCTACCCTTATCAATGCTGCCTCGCCGGACGGCGAGTGGCAGCGCAAAAGATGGAACAGGGGTGCAAGTGGCCTGAAACTCTGTAATCAGCTCGAGCCAGATTCGAGGGCGGTTTACAAATGTGATTGGTGAAGCCAGCACGCAGGTGGCTCCAGAGACTATGGTCAATAAGAGAAACATGAGGCCGCAATCGTGGTACTGAGGCAGCCATGATACAATAATACTGTTGGGTTGAAGATCATAGGCCTTCCTTGCCATCCTAGCATTGTGAGTGGCGGCCCCTGCAGTAACAAGCACTGGCTTTGGAATCCCAGTTGCGCCGGAAGTGTACTGGATCAGATACACCTCTTCAGGCTTACAACCAGTGTAATGAGAATGATGAGAATGACACACATCAAAATTATCATCATTGCCATCTTCAAATTCATCAACAGAGAGCCATTGCAGCTTCTCTAACAGTTGAGAGAGTTTTGTATTATTGGATGAAGAAGACAGCAAACATCGACGAATGCCTGGGATGTGACTCCGATGAGCAATGGCTGCTTTGGGCTTGGTCTGAAGAATGGCTCTGATAAGATGGTGGGGGCTTTTGAGTGTCCCAATTTCCGGGAGGGAAATTGGGACACTCAAAAGGGCCGCTCGCTGGCAAGCGAAGAGGGTCTTGACCAGTTGGAGGCCAGGCGGGCAAAGGATTAGAACTGTGTCACCCCTCTGCAATGGCATGAGGAGCTGAGAGGCAATGGAATGGACTGATGAATTGAGCTGGCCATAGGTGATTGAGCTCCGATGACCATCTTCAGACCATACAAAGGCGGGCTTCGATCGAAAGCTGGGTTGGTTCGCCCACACGGGGAGGTAGCGATCAACTACGGGTTGATCGGGGAAGCAAGGATCGTAATTTTCATAGCGCAAACTGCTAGAAGCCATGAAGATTGAAATGGATAGCCAGATTCTGAAAAGCCCAACCCATGAAACAAATCCACATGAGTATATGTATATATACATACAATAATTCAATAAATAACTAGTTAAGAAACATTCTGAGAGGAAACATGGAGAAGAACGAGCATCAGAACATTTTGAGGAAGAATATCCCACTTCATCTTGCCCCCGATAACTAACAAAAGGCATGATCTGTATTACAGATCAACTACTCTTGTTTCTACTCTCCAAACGGGTTCGATTTCCAGCATATGTTCTTCAGAGTCACTTGTCATTAGGGATAAATGTTGAAAGGGTCGATTGTTCCAAAGGTTTGCAAGAGACCCACAGTGGCACGTGGCTTCAGAAGAAATGACTCGGAGAGGAGCATTTTGAAGGAATAATGCTGTGACAAGGACATAAGAGTTTGGATGAGACTCGCCCATTATTGGTCCAGTTGTCTGTATTGGACCGATTTATAACTCAAGATCACGATAGGTTGCCACGTGTAATGGATCATGAATGGGTCCCGCCTCTGCATCTCCTTTGCATCTATCTAGTCTAGAAGATTTTGGCCCAACTGATTTAGACTTGGGAGTCCTATCCTAATTGTAAGAATTTATGGGCTCCTGAAATCAGGAAAGATTTCTATTAGCTCTCTTCTAATCTTCAACTTGAACATCATTTTTCAGCTGCAACTGGTTCGACTTCCATGGGCATGAAATTGGAAGCAGGCTAATCACAAAATGTCAAATTCATTTAAATATCAACTCTAAACAGATGAGATGAATAATTCTAACTATGAATGATTATTAAGAGCCTACTAAAAAAACATTGCCTAAATCACTTTGCGTAATAAACAAAAAAAAATATATGTAATTCGACAGACACCATAATAAAAATTCCGATGTCGCATCAGGCCATCAAAATCTAATGTTCTTATTGTTTACGTTAAAATCTTTATTGTCATTCCAAATGAATGAAACATTGTATCGCTCAAGGATATTAAAAATATTTGACACGAACCTATCGACTATACAAGCAACATGTAGGCCAATACATTGCGAGCAGTATCAATCGTTATTGCATAAGCCAATAGATATTTTAATTTTTTTTCTAAAAAAACTGTTATAATTATCTTTCAAGTTGAGTCTTACATTGAGTATGATTTTTAAAAAAGTTTAAAAGCAAGATCTTAAGTGTGAAAAACAATTGTCAATTCCAAACATTTATCTTTTAAAAATTGACATTTTGAGTTATTCTCATCAACTTTTTAATTTTAACTCTAAAATAATCTCAAATTGGAGATTTTTTGTGAAAATAATTCAATGAATTAATATTCAATGCTTATGAAAGTCAATAGACATATCTTAATGTGACTTATATAGTTTATAAACTCTCTGCGAGATTTTCCAAAAAAAATCTTAAAAAACTAATGAAGTCAAATTTTCTAAGGTAATTTCCATTTTGGAATTTCTTATGAGAAAAATAAATGAAATGGTATACAAATATTTTTGAAATTAAATGAGAATCCTTAAAATGCTTGATACTCCCTCTATCCAAAAATACTTGTGCTATTTTAGAAATTTTTTTATTTCTTAAAGTTATTGTTTTATAAAATATTATTTTTCAGATGTAGGTATTTAGATAAGTCAAAACTTATAAAAAAAAATTATCTTCCCATCACGTTAGAATGCAATTTGGAGTTAAAAATAAACGAAGCAGATAAGTAATTTGAGACAATTCCAAAGTGCATATAGAACAACTATTTTGAGATGGAGGGAGTATAATTTTTAAAACATTTATGTGATTTTTTCTAATATTCCTAAATTTTTATAAAAATCAAAATCTTTCACAGCAAAAAAATATTAATTGTTATAGAAGATACATATCACCATATGATACAAGAGAACATAAATTTCATATTAGATATTTCCTCATATTAATTTCCTAATTTTTACAATTTTTAGGACAATTTATTTGTATAGAAATTTTGACCCTTAAGGGGGGAAAAGGATCAATTTTTTTTTTTAAAATATACTCACTAAATTTCCATTTTTCCCAAGTTTAAAAATATATCGACAAATACATATCAGGGAACCACATTTTGAACCCCTAATCTTAATGATTAAGGAAACCTGCCTCCTTCATTAAAATTTTAATCCTCCCTATGGGAAGTGATTTCTTGAAAGAAATAGAAGTCTCATTTTTTGTGTTGAGGAATGTTTCATTTTTTATACTCATTCTCCATCAGCTGAAAACTAACAAGCAATCCAGTCCTAAGGGGTTAATATGATGGTCAATTGCCACTCTTGTTTGTGGGTGGTCTTAGGATGAAGCCCCCATCAACACAAAAAGGACCATTTTCCTTAATTTTGTACTCAGCGTGTGCAGATTGAAAAGTTTACATATGCCCCAAAGATTAATCATGTGAAATGACTGACAAATTCAAGTGAGACACTTGAATACCTTAGTCTTAAAAAAAAAAAAAAAAAACAAGCAGCCCTTTACCCCCTTAGAGAGATTGAAAAGTTTACACATGCTTTACGGATTAATCACGCGTAACGACTAAAAAATTCAAGTGAGACACTTGAATACCTTACTCTTAAAAAATAAAAAATAAACAAGCAGCCCTTTACCCCCTTAGAGAGAGTTACAAGAGCATCAGAACTTTGCTGCAGAATACTTCCCATCACTGTAGTAGCCTCGTTGGTTTATCAACCTTGTGCCAAGTAGGATTTTCACTACACTAATTCTTTTATCTTCTTGAAGGAAAACGATCAATCCAAGTCTTCGGACTTGGAATTCGCCAAATGACATGACTACAGAATTGCCTTTCAACCATAGGTTCTCTGAGATGAAGAGAACAATCGTTCCCTACACAACTTTGCATCCGATGAAGGCAGTGCTCAACCAAATTAATGCCCTAGACAATCATGGTAATTACCATCTAAAAACTTAACAAATGTAGCTGCACAGATGAATTTTGTTCTTAGCTCTAACAGAATGGAACCCTGGAGCTGTTAGTCATTTTCCAGTTAATAGAAAGTGAAAAGAAAATAAATCTTCCCTCTTAATCCATAGAACCAGAGCTCTTTGATAAGAGCCATAGACCGCGATATTTTCAACCTTTTCCTGAAGAGTGAAAAAATCAGTATCACCTGATGTGCAACACAATGCCTACCAATGCACCACAGGCTTTAGACTTCCCTGCAGCCCATGCCTGGGAATTCTTTAGCTCCCTCGAACCATGAGGCAACTTGACAATGAGATCTTAAAATGCCATGAATCCTTTTTCAGATGGTAAAGATTTTTACCAGATTCAAATCCAAAATTCTTAAAATACTGAAAATGTAGATAACTTTTTGTTCAAGAAAATCTTAGTGGAATTTTACCACGTTCACATTTGAATAATATTCCCATCCCAAATGGACCCAGGTTGAGCTTATATGACATTCAATTTCCAAACACAGGTGGAAACCTTCTCCTACAATCAGTTTCCCTTACCGTTGGACACTGAGCACTTCGAGTCCACAATCAGGCCATTCAATCTTGAGTGTGGAACAAATTAGCTCAATAAACTCTCACATCCAAAGGAGAAACCGCAATTTATTCCTCTTGTAAAGTTGTGTGACTCAAACCCACATCCGGTGCAGTTTATAAGTCAGCAGTTACTAATGTACAACGGCCCTTAACAACATTGAATCATGGTCCACAACGCCCACATCTACTGCTTCCAAATTCCCAAGACCAAGGCCAATGGAAGCATTTTTCAAATGATCCACCTCGAGTCTTGAAATGAACGAGTCCAATCTTGCATGAGGGACCAAAAATAAGGTCTAGCACCCTAGGAACAGAGAAGTCACGGAAAGAAATGCCATGTATAAGAGGTAGAGTTACATTAAAAATAGAAATGAGCCACACATGGGCTCCAGAATTCATGAAACATGTAACTGGAAAAGCAAAATTCCATCTTTCTCGTACAAATGAATGCTTGAACTCATGGAGTAACATTGGAACTTGGAAAACACCATACAAGGGAATAGTCCAAAAAAAAGTAATCTATGGCTTCAAAGAAGATGTACTGAAAAAGGACCTTATGGGAAGCAATGATGAAGATCTCTGGCAGACCACTTAATGAGTCTCTCCAAGGCGTTAGATCTTAAAATTCCTAGTATTTCCCAAACATCAATCACCATACTAGTGTTCCTCCCCATCTCTCACACTCAATTCAGCCATACCAATCCAATCACAATTGATTCCCACCCATGCTCTGATTCTCTGATTTCATTTCCCGAACTTCAAAACAAGTAGACTTCTAAGAGAGAGAGATGGGGACCAATCCAAACCCCATCTCTCACACTCAATGCCCCTTTATATGATGATGTAATAATGACTTTCATCAAGAGGAAACAGTGGCATCCCAATCTACACCACCTCGCACAACCACCGTAAATCCTACACCCCTGGAATACAAACAAATTCTATTTGATACAGTCCAACCTTTTGATTCGTTTCTAAGCTTCTGATCCTTTTCTTCTCTCTTCTATGAAGCAGCAAACTTCGGATACTCTTCATACCACTTGTCTCCCTTTCGCCATTCAATTACGCATATTTTCACTCAGCTCCCTCTCCTCTCCAATCTCCTCCATAATTTTGCTGATACAGCCAAAATTTTGGTCTCATCTCCAACATGGCTAGAAAACTAAAATTACTAGATCAGATGGGAAGGAAAGGAAGCCTTTTTTTTAACAAATTTGGCACTGGGCACTCCAGAATCTATGTTCATTTCATTCTCGTGATTGTTCTTTTCTTTTCCTTTTTATTTTTATTTTGTTCTTTTGGGAATGGTTCTTTTGATAATGATGTTTTGTTTTGCCCTTATGGCATCAACATCAAAAACACCTCCAAATTCAAGTAATTGCTGACTATGAGTTTCAGATTATCTGAAAATAAATATAAAAAATATGGTCCAAGACTCCATATAGCTCTTTAAAAAAAATAAAAAAATATGGACCATATAATCAATTTTGTTTCAATCATATGGTTAAAGGAAGCACACACTCCCCCCTCAATATCCAACAGTACAAACTGATGAAGAGCAGCCAACTGGGCCTAGGCCCAGTCTCAAGCCAGGCCCAGCCAACTTAAGTTTTTAAAAGTGGGGTCTTAACCCTAAAGGAAGGCAGCGACGATTAGAGAAAGGAAAGGAACAAAGGAAGAACAGAAGCAGCCGAATAGGTGAGAAGCCACGGCGAGAGGCAGGGAGAAGGGTGAGAAGCCATCCCTATACATGTACTCTACTTCCTCCTTCCTCTTCTCTCTCTCCTCTTTCCCTTTTGTTTCATCTCTCTCTTCTTCTTCTCCCTCCCTTTCCCTTTCCCTTGCTTCCGCCCCTTCCCTAACCCCCCTACCCTTGCAACCGAACCCTCCAAACAGCCCCTACAACTTTCGCCTCAACCTAAAACCTACTCCCTGAGTTCCGCCCCTCTCCTAAGCCCTCCTTCAACCTTCTAACCTCTCCCAAATCCATCTCTTTGCTTTCGCCCCTACCCCCTTGCAGTCGTCACCAACCCCCATAAACCCCTCTCTATTTCCTCCTCTCCGCATATTCCATCCCCAGCTTGCCGCCAGCCCCTATCGATCCTTCCCCTATCCCTTTATGCTATCGCCATCCACCCCGACCTGCCCTTTGCTTCCGTAACATCCAACCCAACCTTCACCTACTGCCACAATCCATGTAGCCCTTCAAACATCTGGCCGAACCATTCCTAAGCCATACTACCCATGTCGTGACCCCTCTTACCCATGTTTGACCCTATTAAATTTACCTAGATTCCAAGGAATTTTATGTGATTATTTGTGGTAAATTTCATATTAGCTAATTGCTATTATTAATTGATTGTTTAATTTCAGCCCATTTTAGATTTAGAGTGCATTATTTTCATCCTTTTTTTAATCTTTATGGAATCACACAAGGCATTTAGGGTTACTCTATCCCTTGTCCTGCGTTACAAACCCTACCTTGTCTACGTTCACAGAGATGAAAAGAGACCAATAGCAGGTTACAATGCTTTCAGTTATATATATACTTTTTTAAATGGTACCTATATTAATAGAAGAAAGGCACCAGAAGTTTGCAAAACAAAGCACAAGGAAAGTTAAAAAAAACCCAACCCCTTACACCCAATCCGAAAAACCCCCAAAATACAAACCAGCTAACAATTAAGACAAACCAATTCACTCTTTCTAAGCTCTCAATATGTTAGAAATGGAGAAATCCTAGAATTCTGCAAGGGAAAATGCCCAAGCTGCAGTGGCCTTAAACTCTAAAACAAACGTTTTGAGGGCTCTCAGAACTATTTCTAAACACCCTATTGTTACGTTCACCCCAAAAGCTTCACAGAGTGGCGAAAGGAGCTAGCCACCACAACACCAACCATCTGAAGAAAACGTTAGAGATCTCCCACGCAAAAGACAGCTAAGCAACTAAAGAGAGCATAAACCACTGAATAGCAAACTGGTTCAATACTAAGCTCCAAACAGACGCCGAGAAAGAACAATGAGATGGTCCACATCTTCAAAGACCTGAGGGCAAAAGGGCAAGTGCCAACCAAAACTCGTCCTCTCTTGCGCAAGTTGTCTTTGGTGAGTATTTTCCCCAAACCCACTACCCAAAAAATACCGATAGCTCAGGGAGGAGCTCAAGACCAAATAGTAGGATTCACTATGGGGACAGAATCACATTTGTTACTCCACACGTAAAAGGACTTTACCGAGAAAGGGCCTAAAGAATCCGGCCACCAAGATGAGAAGATGCAGGAGGTGTGAGAAATCGTCCATTTCCGCATCGAAAGGTTCCAATGGAAGTAGATATCCCACACAATCTTATCACTAGACACTAAATGGAAGCCAAAGACAAAACCTTCAATAGAGAGAGACAACTAGGAGAGAGAGAGAGAGGAAAAGGGAAAGGAGGGGAAGGAAAAGAGGGGGGGGGGGGGGGGGGGGGGGGGGGTGGTGGGGGGTGGTGGTGGTTAGCAAGTGGGGAGGTTTGGCACCAAATCTTAGTCCAAAACCGAACTCGATCTCCACGACCCACTTTAAAACGGATCCTCAGTCCAAAACCGAACTCGATCTCCACGACCCACTTTAAAACGGATCCCTTGCTTAAATATGACTGCACAAACACTGATGGCCCTCCACATTCCAAAATCCCTTCGTGAAGCTAGATTGAAGTCTCACCCATTGTTTCCTATATTGTACTTATCAATAAGTAAAGATATCCATGGAGCGTTGTCATCTGACCCAATCATCCACAACCATTTGGTGAGAAGGGCAATATTAACCTCCATAATGGGACAAACTCCGAGTCCACCAGCCTCAATAGGAAGGAAGACTTTATGCCAACTAAACAAATGCTCCCTCTTTTTCTCTGCCTAATCGCCCCAAAAGAAATCCCTCCTGGTTTTCTTAAGGGAGATGATTAGCTTTTTGGGGCACTTGAAAGCTGACAGGAAGTAAACCGATAAGGCTGAGAGAACCGACCTCAATAAAGTGATCCGGCCAATGCTTCCAGTATATTTGTTGATTACTTTAGCAAATATATTGCCATATCGTCCAAAATTACTTTTGTTACCTTCAGTCCCTTTAGTATCATTTAGAATCATTTTTTTCAAAAGTATCAAAACCCTTTCCAAAGATTTTCTACCTTTACTAATGAGCAAGGATAACATCTCAACATTCTAGAACGCAAACATAACAGAATGGTGCAGTACTGATCAAGAAAAGTCAAAACTCAAAAGTCTACCGACTTATTATGGATACCTACATCATTCCAGGTAGACCACTAGTATGCTGCCTACCTTATTGATTGACATTTTTCTTCACAACTGTCAAATAATACCTTTCCTAACTTATTCCGAACCCATCCTAACCATAATTTGATTTATTTGGGTGTGAAACGTTCTGTTTTACTACCAGATCAAAAGAAGAAAATTGACTGAAAAAAGGGTTTATATGCCTCCACTTATGGGGAAGGACAAAAGGGATTTATGTGCAAAGAAAACTCTTACATCATGAAATGATATGACTCAATCCTTTGCTCTCAATCTCAACATCACCTCCATCATGACATTCTTTTCAACTGAAGACCTTCATGTCTTCTAACCGCTTCAAGGTAGGCATTTAAACCAATAAATAAAGTGAAAGCTCTACAACCAGCAAATGCCTTCTTAGAATGCTTTCAATAGGTATACAATCTGGATCCAATGGTCTACAACATTCTTCTCAAGTATCTATCTGCCTAATAGATTAATTTTCTATCTACATATTTCTTTTCTTACTGCAGTTCATTTTGGACTCGCCACAAGACCATGGATAATGAAAAGTTAAAAAACTTTAGAAGAGAATCATACATAAGTCTTTATCTTGCTAATATCACATTCATCAGCTTCAGGTTAACTCGGATAAGATGGTTCAATTGCAGAAATACAAAGCTCATTTGCAGCATCACAGGCAAAGCTGGAAAAGGAAATTAACCTTGACGAGGCACTCCTATGGCCAAAATGACTATAGTGATGTCTTCTATTAAAATATCCTTTCTTTAGATGATTACTAAATGTAGTAATCATAAGTAGAAACAAGCAAATTCAATAATGATAAATAGAAGCAGCACTCAAGAAATGTGCCAAACACATGCACCTGAGCAAGTAGAACCAAGAAAAAAAAAAGAAAAGAAAAAAAATACAAAGAATACGATCAATGCATGAAAACCATTTCAACTCAACAAAAAGAAAAAAAAAATACAAAGAGTACAATCAATGCATGAAAACCAAAGAAGGAATATCTCTCTCTCAAAAATGCAAGATTCACTCTTATGGGACCCCGTAGGAGATATTTATCTTGTAAAATGTGGAACTCATCTCCCATAGAGACACTCTTCCTCCTCCCTTCCTTGAGTACCACCCACAAAAATGGTGTCATCAAGGTTCATTTTGCATATGTATACTGTCTTAGACCATACAGCCTACGAGAACTTTTGCATCAATGACTCCATGGCAAGGTCATGAAATCATCATTTTAAAAATTGGCATAGTTAAAAAGTCAACTTGGTAGATATGACTCAAACTCAGTCAATACTGATACAATAGCCACCATAGTAGTATCAATTACGAATTGGCCATTTTTACCCATTTTTTAGTGATTTTCGGTCGATTCCTATCAATTCTACCAATACAGATCAAACTTTGTCCCTACCAAGTCAAAGACCAAGTCTATCATTTAAAACCTTGCATGAAATAGAGGGAAAATAAGCAAGAGGGAGATCATTCATCACTCCAAGCATTTGATTATTTGATTCTCCTTTCCAATCTCGTTGCTATCTTAGACAAAAGATGCTCCTTTGCTTGGACGTCGCGATTCAATGTCTCCAAACAAATTGGACAGTAATCGCAGATTCAACCACAAGATCTCAGCCCAGACTATTTCATTTGCATGTGGATGAATGGTCACTTTGAGGAGATTAAAGATGGTTTTCTCTATGGTATTGGATGAAGGGTTTTCGAGAGGAATTTTAGACAAATTAGGGTTTTGAAAGAACGATGATTCTTGTCATCAAGGACATGAAGATTAAAAAGTGGTATGATGTATTTTGTCGTTAATTGGTTTGGTAAGCAAATTGCAAACGAAGTAGTTGGACTAATCTATTAGACGTGCTTGAAAAGTTTCACAAGAAAGATGACAAGGATGAAAAGATTTGAAGTTGGAAATCATTAAAAATTTCAACATGAGAGAGAGAGAGAGAGAGAGAGAGAGAGAGAGAGAGAGAGAGAGAGAGAGAGAGAGCATGGTCTTGACAGATTGAATGTGAAAATGAAGAGTTTAAAAAGCATCAAGACTTGAAAGAAAAAAGGACCAGTTTTTTAATTAAATAAAGGCTTCTAACTGCTAGTCATTAAGACTACTACGAAAGATATGTAAGGAACTCCTTTCAAGTCAAAGTTAGTTTTGCCTGCATGCATTATACCTACTCCCTTTTAAATAAAAGAACTCTCTCAATCTCAACAGAGAAAGAACTCACATAAAAGCATAACTCTTTGCTTGTTGTCCACTATCCACCCCCTCCCCCCTTTTCACCTGGTTGTGGAGGTCTCTCCAATGTCTATGAATGATCTAATCAGCCTCATTATGAAGTCAATCTTTATGCAATCTTCCTCTAAGAAAGGCATCGTCACAACTGGGTCCCAACCTATCAAAGGATTAGTCCCCGAACCCTAGAAAGCCCATTGTACGTAGGAATGGTAGCTCAACATTTGTTGTTGTAGAGAGTGACTTTGGCAAAAGTGACTGCTTACAACTTCCTGTCATGTTATGGCTCCCTCTCCACCTCCACCTTCCCATTCCCTAAACCACCCTCTTTCCCAAATCCCTCAGAGATTGGTATGAAACTACCTCTACCTCTCTATCTCGTTGGGAGTAAAGGAGGAAAAACCCTGTCTCTTTATCATTTTTTTCTAAGCTAGACATTTTCTCCCTTCTAGTAAATCTGGGAAAATAGTGGATAGTTTCATACCTTTGGCTAGAGAACCAAAAACCAATCGAGGATTTGCATTCATTCGATTTTGTTCTAAAGTGGAGGAATCATTGACATCAACGGTAGACTCTTTAAAAGGAAGAAGTTGATAGTTCAATTAGCGAAGCTCCCCAAAGGCTTGCCCAAGCTCTCCATGCCTCCCTAACCTCCTCAGCCTCCTCCTTCCTCTGCTACTGTTGATCCTTGGAAGCCTTCTTCTGCCAAGATTGTTGCTTCTTCGGTATGGACCGTAATTTCTGATAAAGGAAAATCAATCATCACTAGCACCAACGCCGTCAATCAGAATACAGAGCTCTTAAAACGGTGCCTTGTTGCTACTCTCCCTTCTCCTGATGTGCCCTCGTCCAAAATTGTCCTGGATTGAAGAAGACTAGGGTTGCCTCAGTCGAGTTTCAGTCAGCTGAATCGCCTCCCAGATTGTCCTCCTCTCTTTTGAGGTGGTTGAAAAAGCTCATAGGTTGCTTGTCGAATTCCCTGTCATCTACGAAGCTCCCTTCTCTAACCTGTGTTTATGGTCTGAAGATTGGGACATCAAGAGTTTTTGGATTCGAGTCACCGGCATCCCTATTCGTGCTTGGCTTCCCGACTCTATTCGGGTTATTGGGGAGTTCCTCGACAAGGTGATTGAGGTCGACCCAAGCACAAGTGACAACAATGATTACATGTGGGCGCGATTCAGAGTCTCTTGGACACCGAATCTGGAGCAGCTTAAAGAGATCCCTTTCAAAGTGGGTGACCTCTGGCTGACTTTGGGAGTTGAGATTGAAGGTGGGTCAAGTTTTCTTGGACAAAGGATGCCCTCTTTGGGTGCTCCGGTTGTTTCCGGCGGTGTCCACTCTGCTTCTCAACCTCCGGCAACAAGACTGGATGTGGAAGATGGTCAATGCTTTTCCAATCCTTCTACCACGTGGCATAAAACCCTTCGCCCCTTCCCTGAGAAGTTGCTCGTCTCCTGCTGTGTGTCTGAAAAGCATATGCTCCCACTGGTTTCTCCTCTAGAGCACGCCTCATCCCTATCAACCAACCATCCTCCTTCCATTGTTGATGCCCTCCCTCAGGACCCTTAGCCAATCCCCCCTTCTCTCCCTGCATCTAACGATGGCAAGAGAGTTGCCTTTCACCGATATGGTAACCCAGGAGAACCATGTTTGGCTGATAACCTGCCCTACCCTTCTAAATCCCATCACTTACCAACCCAATAATTCTTTTTGTGCACATGGGCAGTTTTGGGCTCCATGCTTGGGCCGAGTTCTACTCAACTTGGTGAGCTGGACTCGAGCAATCAGACCCAATCCCAGGCCCAACTCATTAGTCCAAAGCCTCAAGCCCAGACCCATTCTTAGGACCACCCCATTTACCCAAAGGCTCAAGCCCAATCCATTAACCTACAGCCTTGCCTAGTTTCATCCCAGCCCAACAATCCAAATCCTCAGGGTCAATCCATTAACCTCAAGCCTTGCCCAGTTGTTGACTTCCATAACCCAGTTTTCGTCCCCAGCCAAGACCCTATTTCACCGATCCCTGCCCCTTTTAGCCCTCAACTTGATGCAGAACCTCCTATCCCAATCCCTCCAGGCCCATCGCCTTCCAGCAGCAATCCTTTCCCCCATTTGAGAGATCGTCCATTTGCAATTGTCTCCCTGTGGGCATCCTTCTCCAGTCTCCCCCCAATCCCATTACAAAAAACACTCAGTTCTCTTCCTAGATGCTCCAGCTGGGGTCCTCTCCCTCGGTCGTCTCTTTCACATACAGCCCTCACCTCCTTTCCTCCATCTTCATTGTCGCCCCCTTCCGCAGCCTCACTATACCCAACCTCGCAGTCTCTTCAGCCTTTGTCATGCTTGCATCTTGCACCGTGACCTCCACTAAGGAAGACTAGACACCGCTCGTTAGGCCCTTTTGATTCTACTTTGTCTCTGGGTGATGATCTTCATTGACAGTCAAAGCACTACTGTTGCCTGAGACCACTTTGTGCAGGCCCAAAGCATGGTTGCTGAGAGACCAATGAATCCTCCCTCCAGCTCTGAGGAGGCCTTCTCTCCATCCTTAGCTCAGCTTACCAACGTGGATGAGCATCGGACACACTCAGAAGCTAGCCTGAAGGAAAACCTGGAAGCAGACATTCAACAGTGCAACGAGGAACCCTTCCACTGTCATTCCAAAAATAGCTGAGGGTGATCATAGGGGATCAAGTTTCCCGTGATTTGATCAACGACAGAATGTTGACGGTTAGCCGCAAGCTTGGTCTTATTTCGAAGGGGATCAGGAAGACAAACTTATTTCCTATCTTGTTGCAATCAAGAATCTTCCTTCTCCAAATGCCAAAAGAAAAGATAGGATTGCCCAGGAACTCAATTGTCTCAGCTCCTCTGTCAATTACAGGCACAGGAAAAATGGGACAGCAAGTGATGGCTCAGAAGCAGCCACCAACAGCTTGGTCAGCCAATCAGTTTCCCCATGAAGATCCTCTCTTGGAATGTTAGGCGTCTTGGGGGCCCGGGGAAGAGAGCTACTATGAAGAATTTCATCAAGCCCCTTAGGCCCACCATCATTTGCTTCCAAGAGTCTAAATTGGATGACCCATCAGATATGATTATCCCCTCTTGTGGTGGTGGTTGTCGTTTCCAATGGGTAGCAAAATTGTCAATTGGCTCATCTGGAGGTATCATCATTTGCTGGGACTTTTCTAGCCTTAGCAAGGTGAACTC
The DNA here is from genome assembly GCA_022113865.1 of Chimonanthus praecox. Classification (NCBI taxonomy): domain Eukaryota; kingdom Viridiplantae; phylum Streptophyta; class Magnoliopsida; order Laurales; family Calycanthaceae; genus Chimonanthus; species Chimonanthus praecox. The sequence goes on from CM039095.1 coordinate 43,591,069, forward strand.
TTTCATAGGTGATTTTTCATTATCAGTTCTTATCCAAGATCGGACTTTTGGAATGACGTGGACTTCTTTTTTTCTTTTGAAATGATTCATATATTAATAGATAAAGAGGCACTAGAGGTGCAAATACAAAGAAATAACAACAACAAAAAAAACACTAAGCACTGAAAAGGCAACAAAACATTAAGGCATCAAGCAAGATCAATGCATTCTTTCCAGGCGCGCAAAATGTCAGACATAGAAATATTCTTGAATTCCTGCAAAGAAGCACACTTAGTGAGCACTCGCCTCCCAGAAGCCTCACTGGACTCACTTATATCTTTGAACACCCTATTATTTATTTCCCAACAAAGGCTCCAAAGAATGATAAATAAAGATAACTACCACAAAGAAGAACATTTAGGTGAGACAGAAACAATGTCCCAAGCAAATGACAACTCGGCAACTACGCTGGCATTACCCAATCCACACCAAACTGACCCAGCACCGACTACCAGACTTCAGAAAAAAAAGGGACAGTGCAGAAGAAGATGATTCAACTCTTCAGCAGCTTGAAGACAAAAGGGGCAAGCACTAACCACGATTCTACCTCTTTTCCGAAGATTGTCCTGAGTCGAGATCTTCCCCAAACCAGCCATCCAAAAGAAACTTATTGTCCTCAAAGGAGCTTTGAAAGACCAAATTTTGGGATTGACAGTAGCATTCCCAGCTTCCACAGTATTCCACAAGTAGGCCCTAAGTGAAAATAACCCAAAGGGATCTGGCCACCAAAGAAGGTTGTCATCAATGGAAGGACGAATCATAAAGAGACAGAGCAACGGAGATCCGAGAACTCGAGAAGGCATCAGCTTCAAAATCTTACAGGTTACGGCGAAGAGGAATGTCCCACACAATTTGCTCACTACTAATGTTGTAGAAATCAGAAACGGCTCCAAGCAGCCTAATAGAAAGGCGATATAGAGAAAGGAATCGAAAGGAAAGAGTAGAGCTAGTACGCCAATGATCAGTCCAAAACTTGATTATGTCACCCCGCCCAACTTTGAACTTGATACCTTCTTTGAATTTGTCAACACAAGCAGCAATCGCTCGCCACATCCTGGAAGCTCTACGGGGGGCAGGATTGATATCCCATCCACGATTCCCCAATCTGTACTTACATCTGAGTATAGCCTTCCAAGTAGAGTCGTCATTTGAACCCAATCCCCAGAGCCAATTAGTAAGAAGAATAGTATTAGTGTCCTTGATTGGGCGCACCCCCAATCCCCCAGAAGCAGTAGGAAGGCAAACTTGGGCCCAACTAACAAAATGATATTTTCTCTTTTCCTCTTAGTCACACCACAAGAAATTCCTCATAATCTTTTCCATCGACTACATAACCTTGCTCGGGCAAAGGAAGGTAGATAGGAAGTAGACATGCAAAGCAATGAGGGTAGATTTCAGAAGAGTGATCCTACCACCAAAAGATAGGTACTTTCCTCTCCACGAAGCTAAGTGCTTACTGAACTTATGGATGATGGGTTCCTACTGAGAACGGCCAGGAGAACCAACGTAGAGAGGTAGCCCTTATGGAAGAGAAGAAGCAACACAACCAATCAACTCTGAAAATAACCCAAGCTCAGTGATGTCGAGATTAATACCGTAGACTTCACTTTTGCCGTAATTGATCCTGAGGGAAGAAGACAACTCAAACCACTTAAGAAGGCCCGGAGATTCAAAACAGATTCCACATTAGCTTCACAGAAAATGATAGCGTCATCCACAAACTGTAAATAATGGATCTGCAATGAAGAGTTCCCAATCCTGAAGCCTTGGAAAAGGTTGAAGGCATTAGCTTTAAACAAACGAATGACGTGGACATTAACCTTAGTCTATGGGCCATGTGATGAATCTAGAAAGATTGACTTCATTGCAGAGATTGATCTCTTAATGGCAAGTGGAGTAATCGTTGGTGCATTTGTGGGGACTTCAATCTCATTAGATTTCCCCATGAGAAGACAGGGATAACGAGGTTCACTCCTATTATGAGTCGATTCTCATACTGCATTTCCTCTCTTGGCCTTGTGGTCCTCTCCCTCTCTAGAGTTGAATTTACTTGGTCCAATGGGCAAGAGAGGCTTATTCTCTCTCGGATTGACAGGTTTTTTGTACCGACTGAGTGGATGGAAGTGTTTCCTGATTCACACCTATCTGCCCTCCCTCACCCCATCTCTGATCATTGGCCATTGCTTCTGGACACTTTAGATGAGTCTTGGGGCCCCTCTCCCTCAAATTTGAATTGTGTTGGGTAAAGAAAATGGTTTCAGGGATCTCATTGCGCAATGGTGGTCAGAATTCAGTCCTTCCGACAACAAATCCTTCATCCTTCATCAGAAATTGAAACTCCTAAAGGTCAAGTTGAAAAGTTGGTGTGCAACCAGTTTTGGGTCCTTATCAAAATCCCTTACTTCTCTTCTCAATGACATCAATCAGATCGATCTTTCTGAGCAAGCCGGATCCATTTCAGAAGAGCATATTTTTATTCGTCACAGTTTGCAGGATCAATATCAAGTCAAGAGCATTCATGAGGAGATTAAGTGGAGGCAGAGGTCAAGAGAGAAGTGGATTAAGGAAGGAGACAAAAACACCAAGTTTTTCCAAACCATGGCCTCAGTTCACAAAAGGGCAAACAGAGTTAGATCCCTAACAGTTGACATTTCCATTTTGACCAATAAGGAGGATATCATTGCCACTATTCTGAATCACTTCAAACAGTTGTATACAGCAAATACTTGTGACAGATTACTGATCTCTAGTCTTCCCTTCAAGTCTATCTCCTCTTCAGAAGCTTCTTCTATAGAGCGACCTTTCTCTGAGGATGAAATCCGAAAGGCCGTTTGGGACTTGGGAGAGGACAAAGCACTTGGACCTGACGGTTTTCCCATTGCTTTCTTGAAGATCTTCTGAGACATTGTTAAGCCTGACATCATCACTTTCATTGAGGAATTCCACCAACATGGGCATATTCAGAAGGAGCTAGTGGCAACTTTTCTGGTTCTGATGCCTAAGAAAGTTGGAGCTTCTTCCCTCCCCGACTTCAGGCCTATCAGTCTTCTTGGTAGCCCCTACAAAATATTGTCCAAGGTTCTTGCAAACAGACTAAAGGCTTTCCTTCCCGAGCTAATCTCTCCATACCAGTTTGCTAGTGTTGAAGGTTGGCAAATTATGGATGCAATCACTGCGCATGGGTGTATTGATTCCCAACACAAGTCTCGCGAAAAGGAACAGTTGATAAACTTGATTTGGAAAAAGCGTATGATATGGTAGATCGGCACTTCCTCTATTTAATTCTTTACAGCGTGGGCTTCAACCGAAAGTGGTGTTTATGGATTTTTGAGTGCTTGTCTTCTTCTCACTTCTCCATCCTCATCAATGGCTCCTCTAAAGGCTTGTTCAAGAGTTCCAGGGGTATTTGTCAGGGTGACCCTCTTTCTCTTGCTCTCTTTATCAATGTTGTTGAAACTCCTTCTGAGCAAAGTTGCCAACTTCTCCCTCATCCAAGGCTTCAGAATTGGTGTTTCTCCGTTGTAGATCCACCATCTACAGTTTGTGAATTACACCATTATTTTTTGTGAGGCTAACAAGGAGTCTGTTATGAATCTTCGAGCTCTGATCTAGTGGTTTGAATTGTCTTCCTCCCTCCGTATCAACTATCTAAAGAGTGAAATGTTCGGCATCAATTTGGACATCAATGAGCTTGGGTCATTTTCAGAGATTTTAGGATGTGTTTCTCCTTCTCTTCCCTCCACCTATTTGGGGATTCCTCTTTGTATCGGCTCTTCTGGGTTTTCCCAGTGGAAGTCCATCATCCACAAATTTAGTAAGCGCTTATCTTCGTGAAAAGGAAAGTATTTGTCCTTGTGGGGTGGATCACTCTTCTTAAGGCAGTTCTTGCTGCACTCCCAATCTATTTCCTTTCAGCATTTAGATGCCCAAGCAAAGTTTCTATCTGCTTGGAGAAATCATGAGGAATTTCCTATGGGGCAACCAAGAGGATAGAAGAAAATACCCCTTGTGAGTTGGGAGCAGGTCTGCCTCCTATTGGTGCTGGTGAGGTTGGAGTTCGGCCTATCAAGGAGGTTAATGTTGCTCTTCTCTCTAAGTGGCTTTGGCAATTAGGCACTGAGGGTGATTCTCCTTGGAAGACTATCCTTATACAGAAATACAGTGTTCGGAATCGTGGATGGGACGTCAATCATTTCCCGCATGTGGAGAGCTATTCAGCTTGTGTTGATAAGGTCAAACATGGGATCAAATATAAGGTGGGTCATGGTAATAGAGTAAAATTTTGGACGGAAACCTGGTGCATCAATACCACTTTGGCATCTCGGTTTCCTGCTCTTTACCGTCTATCTCAGCTTCCGACTGGGGTCATTTTAGATTTCTACTCCTTTTGCAGTGATCAGATTGTTTGGGATCTCTCTATTCGAAGTCATCTTTTTGACTCTGAAATAGATGACTTTGTCGAGCTTCTTCACATCATTTCTTGTTACCGAATACAAAGTTCCACTGAGGATAGTCTTGTTTGGTGGCCGGATTCGACTAGTTGTTTCTCTATTAAGTCTTACATCAATTGGATCAATCGGGCGAATTCGCCAGCTATTGCAATCCATATATTTGGACCTCCAAAGCCCCTCCTAGTGCAATCTGATCCTTCGGACAGCTGGTATGGGGAAAATTTTGACCCAAGACAACTTGCGCAATAAAGAAAGAATCATCGTCAGTGCTTGTCGTTTTTGCCTTCGAACATCGGAAGAGACAAATCACATTTTTATCCCTGCCCTTTCTCCCATGCACTATGGAATTCAGTGTTGGATAAATTTGGTGTGTACTGGGTTATGCCTTCAACGGTGGCTGAGCTATCTTATGCTTGGAATATTGTTTCGGTTTCCCCAAAATGCTCTTCACTTTGGTGCTTGACTATATTTGCAGTTGTGTGGAGCTTATGGTGGGAGTGTAACAACAGAATCTTTAATGATCGTGCTGAGTCGAGCGAAGCAGTTTCGAGAAGATGTTTCGCCAAGTGCGCCTCATAGGCTTCCTCTCTTGTGGAATTCGGAAATACCTCTATGAATAACATCTTGCGAGCATGGAAAGAGTATTTTGACTTAGCATTAGTTTTTCTCTTCATGTTTTTCCTACTTGACTTTCTCGAGGGTGTAGTGGGGTTGCGGGGTCTTTGTATCTTTGTTTTGTTTCATTTGCTTTTGTATTTGCACCTCTGGTGCCTCTCTTTCTATTAATATATTAACCATTAGAAGGAAAAAAAACCAAAGCAGTGCCCTTAGCAGACCTTTTTGAGGGTTCAAAACCCACCTACGATATAGACACAAGCATGATTCTTGAGAGAAGGAGGTCGTCTAGCTATAATGGCTTTGAGTTGTGGACAAAGAACCCTTTTGAGTGTCCAAGGAGACCCATGTACTTGAGACAATGTCCTAGTGAAATTTGGTTTCATGGAATACTTTGACTTAAAGGTTTTGAGAATAGACTTGCAATCAAGTGTTTTCATACATTTAAAAAGATGATGATAATTACAATTTTTATCGATAATCATTAACTACAATTAGAGACAAGTTATTGGTTGGAGAACATAATGTCTATTTAATATTGTCAATCGCAAATTGATTTGAGAGGAACTTGGTTCCTTGGATGGAGAAGATGATGGATACTTGGATATTGTAGTTTGGGTAGAAATTGTATTTTTTAAATGCTTTGCCATTGTTTATGTAAGTTTTTTGTATTGTTTGGTCAAATCTAATATAAACCAAAGGTACATCCATCTATTTCGGGTAGGCACTTGTAATCGACTTGGCAATTTTTTTTTCAATAGGCTGACTACATATCTAACACCCATGGGACTCAAATTCACACAACATTATGGTTTCAACGATGAGTACTTTCAATTGTGCTAAAGGCTCTTGTAAATCAAAACTATGTTATTTTTATTCATGTAATACATGTTAACTAATTCTAATGAAAAATAGTATTTATAGACAAGGGCCTCTAACACAGAAGGTAAAGTGCTCCTTGTTGCAACCATAAGGTTGTGGGTTCTAGTCCCAGGGGTATCAAATGGGCAGTCAACCCATAGAAAAATGTCAAAATTCAATTACAAGTGCCAACCCAATCAAAGGCTCTGATAATGATGATGGTGAGTCCTTTTTTGCCACTGTCTGGAGTCTTTGGGAACACAATAATAGGATCTTCAAAGGTACAGCCGAGTCCAGTATGTGGGTTGCAAGACGAAGCCTCACCAAGTGTGCATCGTGGGTTGTCTCCATCTCCCTTCAGGAATTCCGGAACATCTCGATGTCAGATATCTTGTGTGCATGGAAAGAATGTGTTGATCTTATTTGAGATCTTAGTGGTTTTTTATTTTCGTGGGCGCCTTCATGGACGCTTATTTTATCAGTTGTTTCCTTTCATGTATCCCTTTGTTTGTTTCTGGTTTTCTTGTATTTACACCTCTGGTGCTCTTTATCTTTTAATATATATATATATATATATATATATGAACCATTTCAAAAAAAAGATAATGATGCTGGTGAGATGAAAATATTGTTTTTCACATTATTTTGATAGTCGCATAATTGTATGTTGCTTATATTATTTATTTATTTTTGTTAATTTTGTTATATCGAAATCTAGTAAAGTAGTTAAACAGCTCAAGGCATAGTACACACAATTTTTTTCTATTATTTAGAAACTACCGAACAAAAGACATTTGAATCAACGAGATTTTCATCTACTAGTTTACAATCTAACAAATCATTCAAAAAAAATCGCCATCTAACAAATGATAGGAATACAAATCATTAAAAAAAAAAGATTACAATCTAACGAAAGATATGAATTTGATGGACACAATAAATAAATAAATAAACCAAACACATCCTAAATGAGGTTTATGGATAAGTCGCCAATTGAAAAAATAAAAGGATTGCAAGAGAAATCACCACTGGAAACAATGAAACCACCTCCCTGAGTATCTTCTCAATCACCAAGCTTTCAATCATAAGAAACTACTAGAGAAACCAAACAAATAGCACACATAGAATCATACTCAATATTTTTTTTTCCTTTTTCTTATTTTTTGCAGCTTGTAATTTCAGAACACCCTACGCACAATGGAGAGTGATAGACCATCAGGCCATTAGAATCCATTCCTGAAATAGGCTATGAAAATATCGAGAAAAGAATGCTATCATGAGTCCCTACATTGCCTACAACCTTGCTTCTCCAGACTACTTCATTGTGTCACCATCAAAAATATGATTAAAGTGACGCCCTCTCATGGTCCAAAAATGACACGAACATAATTGTTTAATATCAAACCTTCTCTCAGCTTTCGTACTCCAACTTCAAATCAAGTATATCAGCTTCATGGGTTCTATACAAGCTTGAAAAAGCCACCAAGGGCATGCTGAGACAGATCCAATCCCAAGTCTTCAAGATGGCTCAAGTCAACTCTATATAATCATTTGTTATTTTTCAGGAAGACTGCAACTGGATCACTATATTGCTTGTTTATATCGATGATATCCTCATTTTCAAAGAAGATGCTACAGGTATTTGTGATTAAAATTAACTTCACCCCTTTCAAAAACAGTCATTTAAAGGTGACAGGTCATGGAAAAAAAAGGCTTGGACATAAATTAGAAGGACAAAAACAACCAAAATGTATAGAATTGAACGATCACAACTTCAAGGAACTTAGATATGGTTACAAGTTCAAGTAACAAGTTAAGAAATCAAATAACGTTTTTGAAATGACGAGAGAAAGGGCTAAATTCTAGAGCTGTAGAGAAAATGTCTTTTGATACTATTAAATGGAAAAGTAGAACTTAGAAAGCCAACCCAAATCATTGTGATAAGACTTTGCCAATAGAGATGACGACGACAAATGTCCTACAGTTCACACATGAACAATCTTCCCAATTGTCTCTTATAAGAATAACAAATCAAGCTCTTAGTGATCATTTACCAGCACTGGCCTTCTTTTTAATTTTTTTACTGTAGTATTATCCTGTTGATGGCATCATGGGAATTCTACATCAAATTCTCCATGGAGCAACAGAATTTGGCATCTATTTCATGCAATGCCTGTGCAGACATGATCCAAGATCAGAAACAACTCATCTTGGTAGTTGAAACAAATATCTCTAGATGTCAATTCTATAGGCTAGAGTGATTGAAGCAAGCTACTTCTTGAAAATTAAAAAAATATATATATGAAGCAATCTTTATAACAATTTGCAATTACATACCTATCAAAATAATAATTTACTGTCCCACCAGTTGACCCTTTATGTTGGACACTATCTTACAGCCAACTACAGTTTCGAAGTAAGGTAACACAGTCAACTACAGCTTGGATGGGTGGGTGTGTGTGTGTGTGTGTGTGTGTGTGTGTGCGCGCGTGCGCGTGTTTGCACGCGCAAGAGAGAGAGAGATCTTCAGCTTTGTAAGAATTACCAAATCAACAAATAAGCAGTGAGAAAAGATTTGCATGACTTTTTCTTTGAGATGATAAATGAGACAACAGTTACAGGAAGTGTATATGCCACTGGGACAGAGTAAAGCATTCTGCCTTTATATCAGAGCACGTCGAAAATCAAAATGGAGGTGCATGTTAGGATAAGTGGACTTTAGGTTGTAATCATTGGTGGATAGGGATGATGCTTGGTTGATGATAGTCTGAGGTTTCATACATTGAGATTGTGTTCTTCCTACCATACATTTTAAGGATTTGAGTTTTTCAACATAGAACTTTGGATGCAAATCATCAAACATGGAGGAAGTATCCAGAGAAATAACAAGGATAACAACTTCATCAATGGTGATAATTTTCTTCTCTTTGTTCAAACTCTGAAATCTAGAGTATGAAATAATCTCAGAAAAGACAAGTAACTAGAACAGAAAATTTTGTCCCAGAAAGAAGTCATAGCAGATGTAAACAGTTACCATTTTTAGGTCTTTGGTGTTGGGAAAATAGTGCACACAACAAATACATCCAAAAAATGTACAGAGAATGACATGATGCCGCTTTTAGACAAATAGATTGAAGTGGATATATACCATTCAAAGTAAGTGTGGAAATGATGTGATTGACATCTATACATCGGCCACATGCACAAATACGTAAACACATGCAGCGACATATAAATTGAGCACTTCACTTGTGTGAAGGAATAAGTAATAGAGTATATGCTACCATAAGAAGAGGATTCTGAAATAGAAAGAAAGATTGTTATAATCCATCAGACTTCAACTATAATAGTTAGTGACCAGCTAGGAATTTCTCATTTGCAAATGAGAATCAATTTAATGCAAACATGAAACAAACGGTGAAAAGTTCTTAGTGGCACAAGGAAAATGTAGAAAACCCCAGCTACATCTATCGTTTAAGGCCATATGACACCACTAGCTGGAATAGGTGGAATGCATTTTATCAATCACAAAACTAAGGTCAAAAACTGAAGAGCTAAGAGAATGGCATTCACATGTCATCCACAAAAGTGTATATATCCCCTAAGAGAGTAGCATCAGATTGATAACCATATCACTAAAATTTGAAACTTCCAAGAGAGTAGCTCCAGGGATACAATAGACGGTCTGGTCGTTGTGATGGTGTCATTGATGATGATATGATGATGTTGATGAATTGCTTATTCAAAGAATATATCAACCCTGCTTTTCATGTAGCCTTTACTATTAAATGGAAGAAGTAAATCATGTTTTTTTTTTTTTTGGAACCAATAGCACTCCATAATTTAGGATTTAAATTTCGAGGGAGATCAGGTTGAATGGAGCGGACTATGTAATTAGGACCATAAGTACCTGAAGTGGTGTTCTTTTCTGTCCCAAGAAGATTAAATTGATTAATGACGTTGAGTGTTCAAGACATAGTATCTTTTTTTTTTTTGAAAGGTAACTTCATTAATCAAAAGGGAGATACAAGAAAGACAAAGAAAAGCAGGCCAAAAGGAGCCCATCAAAACAGAAAAAACCAAACAAACCTCTTGAGAAAATTACAAGAATTTATTTACAATTTCCATAGTTAAAGACAACCCCTGACGAGCCATATCATCTGCAGTAGAGTTAGCTGACCAAGGAGCCCAAGCAATCTTAAAATCATAGGAAGCGATAATATGCCAAATCCTCTCTATTTTGTCTAAGAAAATCCACGGACATTGAGAACCCAACGCCCACCCCACAACTACCTTAGAATCACCTTCTATAATACTCCCATAAACCCCTAACTCTTCCAGCTCCATAATACCTCTCCATAATGCAAACAATTCCACCTCAATTACTGATCCATTAGAAATTGGACCAGCAAAGGAAAGCACTGTAGACCCCAAATCATTACAAATGACCCCTCCCATCACTTCAGCTACTGTAGTCACACAGAAAAAGAGACGTTTGTAAGAAGATGTCATGAATTATACTCTTCTAAGGTTTTGATTCCAGCAACATTCAGTAGGAATTCAATTTGAAGCAGGATCAATATCATATTGTCTATTAGAAACTGTTCCGAGAACAATTGTTGAATATAACTGTGCAAAACAACGCTTTACACCTAAAATAAAAGCAAAATAATCTTGCAGCCACGATAAATGCTAATAGGTAACACAATTCAGGCATTGTTTGGCAATAAGATTGAGAAAAATGGTTTTCAACATGCCCTGATTTTGCTGGCCATACTAAGTAAATGCAGTTAATTTCATATCCTTCACTCTCCACTTTTGAACATATCACTGTGCAACCAAACTCCAGAATCATTTGTTTGGTAGCACAGCTGACTGAAATGAGAAATTCAAGCTAACTTTTCTCGTTAGAAATCAATTATAACTAAACTATAAAATCATCCAACTAAATAGATCTAGGATCACATGAATGCTGTCTGATTTCAGGAACTAATTCTGATGTTCAACGTGCAGCACTTTGTGAGCTTCAAATTACACAAGTATAGTAATTAAGATAATTAATGAGGGAGAAACAGTTAAATAAAAACAAGACAGATTGCACAAAGAACATGCAGCAGCAGGAAAAGAAAGAGTCCAGAAGAAGTACAGCCAAACTCTTGGAAACCAGCTGAATAGAATTCAAATGAAATGACAATGCAGGTCATCCTAGATCAGCAATTCCATTGATTGGGCCAAGGAGCTGCTGTTGGTGTTGCTGCTGCTGCTGCTGCTGGCCAGCAACTGAAGCTGCTGGAGGGGACTTCTGTTCTAAGAGCCTCCACATGTACCACGATCCAACTGAGCGATAGGGCCGCCACTTCTCACAGAGTTGCTCCATCTGGGAAGGACGAGGGACATCGTTAAGGCCATAGAGAATTTGAACACCCTTCCGTACCCCAAGATCCCCAACTGGAAGAACATCCGGACGGTGAAGGGAGAAGATCATGAACATATGGACAGACCAGGCTCCAATCCCCTCAACCATGGTGAGCATGGAGAAGAGGGACTTATCATCCATAGCGACAATCGACTCATCTGATAGGATCCCATTGCGATACTTGGAAGCAAGATCATGTAGATAGCTGGCCTTGCGGGCAGAGATGCCAATTTGGCGAAGCTGGTGAGCAGACAAGGAGAGGACAACCTCAGGCAAGACATTGGGTTCCCCACCACAGAGGGCAAGGAAGCGGGTATAAATGGAGGCAGCAGCCTTCATGGCCAATTGCTGGTAGAGGATGCTGCGAGCAAGGGAGTGGAAAGGGGGGTGGAGGGACTGGAAAACAGGGGGATCATTGCAATCGATGACGCGGGCGAGAATTGGGTCAGCCGCACGGAGGTGGCGGATGGCCGCATCTAGCTCCCCATCACTGGAGAGTGAACGGGGGAGCGGTGGGGGAATGCGAACGATAAGCTGGTGATGTGGGTTTGGCTGAGGAAGAAGAGGAGGTTTGGAGTCTTCTTGTTGAGTGAGGGTGTCTTGCTGTTTTTGGTCGTATATGTGTGAGGCTGAAGAAGGAGAAGAAGAATTGGAGGCGGTTTTCCGAATCTTCCCAGGACGGAAGGGGATCTTGGAGGAAGAAGAAGGGGGGTTTGGATCTGGCGTTGAGGCAGGGAGATGGGATTGTTGATAGAAAGAGAGAGATGGGGATGATGATGATGAAGATGGCAAAGAAGAAGAAGAAGAAGAAGAAGAAGAAGAGAAAGAAGGTGATTTGGGTGCAGAAAGAGAAAGAGAGGACGGAGCAGTAGGAGGAGGAGGAGGATTGGAGTGCTCCCCCATGGGGGAGACTGACGATGGGTGGAAAGGTAGAAAGGGGTGTTGGTGATGGTGTTGGTTCATAACGAGCATCAAACGCAACAACAGTCAATCTATGAATCCTTTTCTATGTCTCTCTCTCTTCCCTCCAGAATATATACAGGTATTTAGGTATCCCAATGTCCTAATGATTTACAGGTATTTAACCATTTAGTACCTAATACTTCGACGATAACGAAACAGAGATTCGACACGCTTCCATCATCACGAGGAGGAAGATGATTCAACTTCTACTATGCAACATGAGAGAGATTGGATTTTTTAAGCAGTTTTTGAAAAAATAAAAAATAGAGAGAGAATGGATAAGCAATTCATTTTTATACAATACACACCATGTTTTGGCAGCTGTGTAACACAAATTTTAATTAACCAATTAGGTTAAAAGTTTTAAATAAGCATAGTTTTAAAATAAATTAACATATTAAAGTGTTGGAGTATGTCCAGTCATATATATTAGTGCATGGTCTAATATAAAATCTATCAAAAATCATTTTAATTAAATCAGTCATATTTTATAAGACTAAAAAATTTAAAAATAAAAAAATTGAAATATAATTTTATTTTTTCAATCAAAATCATTCTTTAATAGATTACATATTGAAAATGGATCTTTCTAGAAAAGACATCACCTTTATATTTGACAAACCCTACAATGACATGTAAGGGGACACACTAGTGTCTAGGTAGAATCATGGAGCTTTGAATGGGATAAATGAAAAATTATTGAAAGGCCCTTAATCTAGACGTTACTGTTTGAAAAAAAAATATTTTATTGTATGAAAAACGTGGAATACATTTTTAATTCCACTAATTTTTTTCATCTTCTAAATCAATATTAAAATTGAAAAACATTTTTATTATTTAACAAAATATAATATCTTACTGTGAAAGAACTTTTTATAATTAGTAAATTAAAAGGTTATACATACACTTGACTTTTCTTTATCTACACACTCGATTTTTATTTTATTTTGACAAATTATCATTTTGTCTTTCTATTTTTTTTCATCCAAACAAACATTCAGTCAATTTTGCGTCGGACGATCTGATCGTCCGAACGAATGGACTATGCAGAGGAATTTTCAAAAGAGGTCATTTCTCGATCGATTTTTACAAACAAGATATCAAAATCATCTACTCTAAATTTTATAAACTCCGGGACTGATTTCAAGTGAAAATGGTATAGTTTTGGACTTCAAAAATCATATCCAAAGAAATAAGGAAAAATAGTCTTCTCTCTTAATTATTTGGGTACAATTTTTTAAGTCCAAAACTATATCATTTTCACTTAAAATTAGTCACAGAGTTCATAAATTTCAAAATAGATGAATTTTGATATATTTTTTTGTAGAAATAGGTTGAGAAATCGCCTTGTTTGAAAATCCGAGACAAACGCGCAAAGGTTACAGTCAATGTTATCAGAACTGGACCGTCTACCAAAATTCTTCGAAGAAAGTTCGGTTCAATCGGGTTCAGTCCTGGTCAAATCCGGTCAAACTCTACCCTGAATATTATATTATAAATATTACTACATTATTAATTAATCTTTTTTAATATAAATAAAGCTCTTATAAGAAATAATTTTTTTTCAAATCACACTCAATTATGTGTTGTAGAAAGTTGAAAATTAACCATTCTTTTTAAAACAAAATGATTTTCAATTCTTAATAATCACTACTTATTACTTTAAAATGTATAAAGCATTTCAATATATACATGTAGACTAATCTTTTCTAAATATATGAGTGGTCTATTATACATTATCATAAATTGAATCTTATAAATTTAATTTAGCTTTCAAATCCATTCTAATCAACAATATAATTAGTTATTATTATTTTTTTAAAAGCCAAAGCAAGAAAGATAATTACCATGCCTTCTAAATTTTTAACTTTAAAATGAAATTTATTATAATATAATGTTTTCTTTTATTTGAGAAAAGAGATTTTATTTTTTTCATTAATAATAATTAGATAAATAAAATTATTAGAGAAAATTATAAGCTATAGTTAATTATGTTACATTATATAATAAAAATAAAGAATACATTTTAATAATAATGACAATGGTAAAAATATTAGACGGTAAATATAATATTAAATTATTACAATAAGATAAATAAAAGAAAGTATTATAATTTTTACTTTTCACATAAATAAATATTATTGTATTTAAAATAAAAAAATTATTACTTTCATATTAAAAATAATTTCTTGATAAAATATTAGAGTACAGCTGTCAGCTCTTTAGGGAGCTCACTTGATTTCATTTTCATAAATATGGGTAAGATGGGTGCTCATCTTTTAATGCCATTCTTCTCTTTCACGCTCTCTATTAAACCGCCGCCGCCGCTATCTGTATTTTTCCCATCAACGAAGAAGAAAAATAAGAGAAAGGAAAGCTGGCGATTTTTTTCTTCAATCTCTTCTCCAAATTTTCTTCTCTTTCCATTCTTTCTGTCCGCCGTTTCATTTATTGTCATTCCATTTTTTCTACTGAATTTTCTTGTTTTGTTGGGAGGCCAGAGTCGCAGCCGCCGGCGTTATTAATTTTTTTCTTTCTAACTTTCCATTTTTTTCAAAGCCGGGATCAAGGCTCACGGCTCACGGCTCACGACTGAATTAAAAAAGCCGTTTTAAACCGTGGCTTGAAACGGTTTTTTGCGGCTTAATTTATCAGAAGGTTTTTTAATCAGATCGGACCGAGAAGACGGCGGTTGCGGTCGAACCTGAGGCCCGACTGTGGTCCGGTTCGATTCCGATAATATTGGTTACAATTGACAGAGAGGCCATTTCTCGATCGATTTTTATAAACAATCTATCAAAATTCATGTACTCTGAGTTTTATGAACTTCGGAACTGATCTTTAGTGAAATGGGTATAGTTTTGTATTTAAAAAATCGTACCTAAAGAATTAAAAAGGAATGCCATTTTTCTTTAATTCTTTAGGTACAATTTTTTAAGTCCAAAAGATACAATTTTCACTTAAAATCAGTCCCGGAGTTCATAAAATTCAGAGTGGATGAATTTTGATACATTGTTTCTAGAAATTAGTCGAGAAACGGCCTCTTTTGAAAATCTCTCTCCACAAGCCCATTCGTTCGGACGTTCTAATTGCAAAATAGACTATTTGTTCATTCGGACGAAAAAAAGATGAAAGGACAAAATATTTTTGAAATCGGGTGTCTAGAAAAAGAAAAGTCGGGTGTCTATATGGCTAACCCAATTAAAAATGTTTAAAATTTTAAAAGGTTTATGCGTTAATATATACTTGCCACTTTAATACTTGAGAATCAAGCTTAAATATGTGTCTTTCAAAACTATTGCCTTATCTGAATCAAACTTAAGTGAATTTAAGCATTCTTTAATTTTAAGAAAGAAACTTTCACACTAACCTATCTCTATGTTTCAAAATAGGAGTATTTAGAAATATTATAAATAGCAGTACACTACAATCAGCATGTAGAATAAGTTGAAGAAAATATTTTCTACTATTTTTTTTTAGATGTATTAATCCTCGAAGCATTTGCAAGTGTTCTTATCCATAGACATAAGATAACTCTACGAATAGTGACCCTTTAAGTTAAACAAGAATTGTACTCAAGACTCTTACTTTTTGAAGCAGGACCATGTAGCAGTTTCGACTCATAGTAAAATCTACTCTTAATAGCTTACAAGGAGTTTCTCCAATGATTTACTTGAAAAATTATTTTTCTTATTTTAGGTCTGACTCCATCTAAAGTTTGAATCCAATTCCACATAAATCTAGACAAAATAATTATATATACATAATTGTAAACAACATAGCTTTTACACTAGGTTAAGTTCATTATCAAATTATTGAGTTTACTTGACCCAATCAAAAAGTTATATTATAATTAAGTTGTTGGAACAAAATCTTTCTTTAATTAGGTGGAGTCATTAGATGAATTTGACAGCTTTGACATAATTAGTATATTGAAAAAATTATAGATTATTAAAGAAAAGATTTTGATAATCACTGTCAATTGGTAATTTGATGATTATTGATACTAAAGAGTTATGTTTATAAAATTACAAATGATCTTTCGACCTTTGACCATTGATTTTGGTATTTGGTGCCATAGTTTCTCTGCACAAAATGACATCATTTTTATACTTTATTAATTTTAGAATTTTATAATGTTGTATAATTTCATCAAATAAATGCATTGTTATGATCTCATGGTCATTTCATTGACTCCTATTTGGATAGTTTGGATGGAAATTTTTATTACAAGATATGAAGCATGCAAAATATTTGCTTGGTTATAATTATAAAGGCATGTCTTCTAAAACCTTAAAGATATTAATGTCATAAAACTTAAGAATTCAATAGGCTACAAATGATAGATGCTAGTAAAGACAATGTTAAAAGTATCGGTGATAATTTTAAATTTCTCATATTTTTATCAGCAAAATACAATTAACGCATATTTATCGGCATTATAGTAAATTCTCAGTATATTTTTGATAAAATTACTTTAAAATATGATAAATGGTAATATCCTGATAAATTCTTTATTAAGATTTTTATTTTATTAATATTTTTATTATTTTTAAATATTATATTTTTCGTGAGATTTTTCCATTAATTTCCAGTAAAAATCTAAAAATTTAAAAATATTTTGATATTACAAATCACCTCAATATTCCATAAATAATATTTGTGATAATAGTAGAAGTTAGAAGTATTTGGCCAAAGAATGAGAATAAGATATAATCATTCATAGTGCAAATGGGAACCTAAGATTCAAAAATTCAACCTCAAATGGTTAAGTGGCTAATGATAACAATTTTGATGATTGTGATGACCAACAATATTGTAGTGCATGAGCTTAATCTAATATAAATGAAACTCAAAATAAGATTAAATTGGGTAAAATTACATTTACAAAGATAGATGTGTATGGGCAAGGGGTAGGGGAATGAGTGTAATTGCAGCCTAGGTGGGGCCCATTTGGAGGTGAGTACAAGTACTTGTAGCTTTGGGCTTAGGAGATATTTTAACGACAAAGTCTTGACATATTTTGAAAATATGGGTGTTCAATGAGAAGTCAACACATGGCACACTACATATGTGACAAGATAAGCTCATCTAAGTATGAGAGTCTAAATCTTTAACAAAAACCAATTTTAATGTTAAAATCTTTTTCCCAAATTTATTTTTTTACAAATTTTTCTTAACTTTTCAATATCAACTTATAATATTTTTATTTATCTCTATTTATATAGATCTTATTATTGAGTTAACTATATTTTAAAATAAGAAAAATTAACATAAAGAAAGAAGATTAATTAGTCATTTCCTAAATATCTCTATTATTGTAGCCACTGGTAATCAATAGTGATCAAGAAAGCCCTTAGTCACTTCTATTTTGCAAAATTCACATTCAAATAGGAATAAATCCTTAATTATTCCATAAAATGCAATATGGCCCAAACCTTGTCACCATTAAAGAGGATTTAAGTATTAATATACTTCCCATAAAACCCCCATTTAGGAGTTCTTATGGCGATTGGTAGACTCGAAGTTTTGGATTTTGCCACGTGTCAATAATATGGTTTCTCACCCTTTTTTTCCCTTGATCCTTTCTACCCCCTCTTTGTCCTGTTCATGTCTCCATGGGTCGAAAAAAATCTTCAAAGGTTCAAGGTAAACCTCCTGATCCTAATCCAAAATACCAAGCTGAATTCTTAGAGCAAACTATCTGTTCGGGCTACTGGTCTGATAGTGTTAAAATCAGCGCTCTTGTTACTGCCCTCAAGAGAGCTGATATCCCACTTACAAGCTTTGATGAGCTCATCCTAATTGCAAAAGAAAAGCTACATGCTGAGAAAGTTGATAACTTCAAAAGAACGTTCACCAAATGCAAATCTGAGGAGGAACAAGTTGAATTGGTTACTGATTCCATTTGCAGAAACAAACGTGATGTTATTCCCCACTCAATCCCCAAAAAACTTCTGCTTCTGGGCATTGACAAGGCTTCTCTCTACAAGAGGCATTATCCTTCAGGAGCTTATGCTGACAGTGAGTCCTCTGGTGGTTCACCATCTCACAACAAGTTCATTTTCGACCATCAAGCCTTCTATGCTGTTGGTAATGACGATAAGATCCATATGAATGCCTCAGCCATTGCCACAAAAAAATGGCAACTCCATCCCTATTGATGCTGATCCGGAGCTGGTCTTGGAAGCTAGATCCAGGGTAAAAATCTCATCCCCATCATCTTACTCCACAGCGAGCAACTCAGCTGCCCAAGTTGATGCTGGGGACAACGAGGTAATTTCCTCCACCCCTAACCTATCCCCATCATTTCCTCAGCACGTTGATGTGACCACTCCTAGTATTTGTCTTGTTGGTATCAGCGGTCAATTGGGGCTGCATCCTACAGGTTCCATTTCGAAGAAAATGTCTCCCAAAAAAGCCCTTAGCCCCCTTACTGAGAATGGTATCCCCAAAACCTGACCCTCCTATTACAGTGAACCCTTGATTAACCCTCACTGCTATCATTAATGATATCTCCTTTGAGCAGCCCCTTCCTCTAGCTAAAGTGGTTACCTCTTCAGCTACCCAAGCCCCTAAAACCCGTTCACCTAACATAACCCAACAACATATTCAAAGGCCAAATGACATCTACGTCCCACACCTTCCACCTCTGCTGCCTCCCTTCTTTCCATTGGGCTTCCCTTTTCACTAAACAAAAGGAAGCCTCCCTGGATCTTGACCTCATTGAAAAGAACTCTCCTCTCCCCTTTGCTGCTAAATTTCCTGACGAAAACATTTCTGAAGGGGAGGAACAATGTCATTCATGTTTAGTTGGGTATTTTCTTCGCAAAAAGCCTTATTACCCTCATATAAAAAATGGTCTGCTGAAGCAATGGAGTTCCCCTATTGGGTTGGAGATCTTTCACCTCAATGACGGGTTCTTTTTATTCAAGTTTGGCCTCAAGGAGGACTGTCAAAGAGTCTTGGATAACGGTCCTTATTTTATTCAGAGTCGCCGCCTTCTTCTCAAGCGCTAGATCCTCTCTGAACCTCTGGAACGTGAAAAATTGGAATCAATCCCGTTGTGGGCTAAACTCCCAAATTGCATGGGGTGATGAGAACTCGCAAAAACCTCAGTAGAATTGCCAGCTACATTGGGAAGCCTCTTTTCATGGATTTTGACACTGCCAAAGGCACCAACCTTGCAATGGCCAGAGTTTGTGTTGAGATATCCACCAGCCATGAGCTTCCTGATTCCCTGGCCCTTATTACTTCCAAAGGCACCATCTCTCAACGTGTTGAATATGATTGGAAGCCCAAGAGTTGTGCCACCTGCAAAACATTCAACCATTATTCTGAAAATGTCCCCCTCGCTTCTAAACAAAAGAGGATCTGGGTTCCTAAGGCTACTGACACTTGCCCATTGACCCAACCCAACTCTGTCCTCAACTCTGCTCCAGGTCTTACCCTTGGTCCTGAACTTGGTCCAGCTTTGACCCCAATGCCTAGAATTTTTCCTGATAGCAGGTGCAAAGCTGTGCTTAATGAGCGTGAACCGAGCAATCTACCTCCCCTTAAACGTCAAAATCCTGGTGGTCTAATGATTGGTGACCCACCACCGCATCCTCCTTGAGCTCCTACCACTACCAACAAATTCACCATCCTTGCTTCAATTATTGAAGACCTTGTCGAGGTTGAAGATGTGGATGAAGTGGTTCCTGGTCGTGAAGATGTTTTTTTTAACCGATGACTTCCTATTTGTCATTGTTCAAGTGGTGGATACTTCCAACTCTGATCAGAACAGAGCGACTGTCGCTTCCTTTGTGCCTATTGGCACACCAACTTCTCATTGATCATACATTCTTAGAATGTCAGGGGTCTTAACCGGCCCCGAATGCGACATGAGGTTTGTGATCTTATTCCTTCCTCTGCCCCTGACATTGTGTCCATTTTGGAAAGCAGAATCAGAGCTGGTAACCTGTACTCTATCGCCAACGATATATTCCAGCCAACTGGAATAACTTCTCGAATGTCTCCTCCTGGCTTTCGGCCAGAATTTGGATTGCCTGGTAATATTACCATTGATTTGGTCTTTAACCAATCCATCTTTTGCAAAATTATTATTGACTATGGCCCTTTCTACCTCTGTAGTGTATATGGGGATAACTGCCCTTGGCTAGAAAGAGCCTTTGGAAGACCATGGTGACTGCTCTATCTCTAAAACCACTTTCCTACCTGCTACATTGGTGACTTCAATAACATAAGATCTGAAGCTGGAAAATCTAGTGGTTCTCGCCCCCATGCTCATGCCATGAGAGATTTCAACTAGTGCATCGAGGATGCAGGGCTTATTGATTTCAACATTGCTGGTTCCACATTCTCTTTGTCAAATTGTTCTAGTGGAGACAAAAGGAGCGAGACTCGCATTGATAGAATATTGGTCAATCAAGCTTTCATCAACACTTTCAACCATTCTTACAACAACTTCTTTGGGGCCTGGCCTATCTAACCACCGTGGCATTACTTTACATATTTCTGGTGGTGACTTCAAAGTTAACCCCCCTTTGAAATTTATCAACAACTGGTGCAAAGACCTAGAATTCCTTAAGCTTGTTCTAGATAGTTGGACTCCTCCAATCAGTGGCACCCCTATGTTCAGCCTTGTCTCTAAGTTGTCCAGACTTAAGCGAGCAATTATCCGTTGACATAGATCGAAACCCAAGCTCTTTGCTCGCATTGCTTCTGCCAAAGAGGACTTGGAGTCCAATCAGAGAAGGTTCAATTTAGTCCCCTCTTCTTGTAACTTCCGTGATATGCAATCCTCTAAGCAGCATCTTCAATCTGTTATTGATTATGAGACTAGTCTCTTGCAGCAAAAATCTAGGATGCTAAACCTCAATCTTAGAGACGTTGGCAGTTACTTCTTTTACAATTCCATCAAAGTGTGCCAACGTCAGAACAACATCCATTCCATTCGCAGAGTTGAGGGTCCCTTACTGACGATTTCATGGAGATTAGCAGAATCTTTGTTAACCATTTCACCACCCTATTCAATGGTTATCCCATTGTTTTTGCTAGATGCTCTACTGGTATTCGTCATTGCGCCTCTGCTGGCAACCAGGCTCTTTCCTCAGTCTGTATTCACAGATATGATTTCAGCTGCCTTTCTTTGCCAATGGCTTGGGAAGAGATTGTCTCTGTCATCCAATGTGCTAACACCAGAAAATCCCCTGGGTTTAATGGGTTGTTCTAGAAGTCTTGTTGGAATATCATTGGCGAGGATGTCTCTAATGCTATTTTGGACTTCTTCAAGTCCTCTAAGCTGCTCAAGCAACCTAAAGTGTCCCTCATTGCTCTTATCCCCAAGACTGCCAATGCCCACCGCCTCGATCAATTCAAGCCCATTGATTTGTCTAACGAGATATATAAAATCATCTCCATGATCCTTGTTAAGCGTATGAAGCTTGTGATACCTAGTATCATCAGCAAAAATTAGTCAACTTTTATTCCTGGTAAAGATATCATTTCAAGCATTCTTCTCTTCCATGATTTGATTCATGGGATCCATCTTCCGAAGCGATCCCCTCGTATGTGCATCAAGATCGACCTCTGTAAGGCGTTCGATTGTGTTAAGTGGGACTGCATTTTCCATATCCTCGGTCAGATGAATTTCAGTCCCAAATGGATCAGCTGGATTCGTGATTCTCCTTCATTCTCAGTGGTCTTTAGTGGCACTCCATGTGGCTTCTTTGTCAGCTCCAAAGGCCTTAGGCAAGGTGATCCTCTCTCACCCTTTCTCTTCACCATCATCATGGAGAGTTTCTCTTGCGCCCTTGAGAGATCAATCCGAGATAAGGAAATTCATTGCCCTTTCTCTATTGGTGGCACCACTATTTCACATTTACTCTTTGCTGACGATCTCATGCTCTTTTGCTCTGCGGATATGGGCGCCATTCCTGCCATCAAGAATCTCCTGGAGGACTTCCAAAGCTTCTCGGGCCTCTCCATCAATGCTTCTAAATGCTAAGTTATCTTCTCTGGTTCAATTACCTCAAAAAAAGATTTATTTTCCTATCTTGGTATGGTCAAGGCTAAGCTCCCCATCTCCTACTTGGGTTTCCCTTTGTTCTCTTCTCGCCTACATGTTTCAAATTGTATGGCCTCATCTCTAAAATCAAGAACAAGCTTAGTAATTGGAGTGCTTCCTCTATCTCCTTTGCGGGTCGGGTGGAGTTCCTTAAGTCCACCATTCGTAATTTGCAAATTTACTGCGCTAACGCTTTTCTCCTTCCCAAGACCTACTTGGTTGATATTGGCAAAGCTATGTAGAGCTTCCTTTGGGGTCTATGAATCGTAGGAAGATACATATTGTCTGCTGGGATACTATTTGCAAGCCTAAGACCAAAGGGGGTCTCGGGCTCTTTGATTTGGGGCTCATCAATCGGGTTTGTCTCCTTAAGCAGGTCTAGGCCATTGTTAATAAATCTGATAGCATGTGGATTAAATGGATTCATGGAAAATATATGAAGAACATGAACTTCTGGACTGCTCGCTTGAAAGGTAATGCTTCATGGGCCAGGAAGTCTATTTTTGCTATTCAGAATGTGGCTAAGGCTCATATTTTTCATTCAATTGGTGATGGCTGGAATACTAATTTCTAGACGGACCCATGGATTCGTATTGGGTTCACTCTCCTTGAACATTTTGGGGGCAGGCCTAGTTACAATTTGGGCCTAGGAATGAATTTTCATGTCTCTTGCTTCATCTCTAACGGAAGTTGGCAGCTTCCTTCTCCTTCCTCTAACACTCTGGCTACCATCTGGAATCTGGTCTCCAATATCCAACTTCCTGCTCACCCTATTCCTGACGACATTTTGTGGATTGCTAGTGACTCTGATTATTTCAGCCTCTCCTTTGTTTTCACCTCTCATTATAGTGATTTGGCTCTCCCTCCCTAGATCAGCCTCGTTTGGTTTCCCAGCTGCATTCCTAGACATTCTACCTTCGCCTGGCTTCTCTTCAATCATGGCCTCAAAACCACTGACATTCTCATCCGTTTTTTGTTCAGTTGTCAATCCAACTGTCCTCTGCCATTGAAACTAACCAACACTTCCTCCATTGTACCTTTGTCATCTCCATTTGGAACCTTCTCTGTTATAAAATCCTTTTCCATTGTAATGATCCTAACATCCATTCCCAAGCTTCCTAGCTTATCAGCTCTTGATCCTCCACCATTCAAAAGCTTGCTGCTAGTCTCTCCCTCTCTGCTCTTGTGTAGCATTGTTGAAAAGAAAGAAACTTTAGAATCTTCAAGAATTCCTCAAGGTGTGCCACCAAAATCTTTTATTGTATTGCCTCTGATATCAGAAGCAAAATTTTCTTCCTCCTATCCAATCACGACCTTTCTGTGATTGATAGTGATTTCTTTGCCCTTTGGGACCGTCACCCTCATGTTCCACCCCCCCCCCCCCCCCCCCCCCCCTCTTTCCACAACCCTCCTCTTCCTCGCTGCATCCCCTCTGTTTTCCTGTCCACCCTTTCTTTTGGAACCTTTCAGGTCCATTGTTATAATAACCCGACCCTTAAATTAGAAAAATAACAAATTTTTAGAATTATTAACTAGGCTTTGTGATCGGTTAATATGATAGGGTACGGAAAGAGCTTCCCGAAAAGAGATTATGTGACCCGATCAGAGCTCGTTTGCTTAGTGATTCAGCCCGACGAGGTTCGGAGGGAATTTTAGACATTACTTAAATGTCTTCTGTTTTATATATAAAATCATGAATAATATCTTATAAACCTCTTGAGTGTGAAAAACCACTCTTCTGATATATTCAGACCTTGAAATTCACACACATATTAAGATTTTGAGTACGCTACTAAGTGATATTTTCGAAATTTCACGAGTATTCCTCGAAACGTGTATTTTACATATGTTTTTATCTAAAAGCCCCGATTTTTAAGATATCCCGTATTCCAAAAATTAGCAAACTCAGATCATTCGATCTGTATTTTATCAAACTCTTTGACATATTTGGAATGTCGAAATGAGTATTTTAAACACTTGTTTCGAAGTGTCAAAATCACGGTGATTATAAGCCGTCTATTTTATTAAAATGTTGACTTTGTGAAAAATACCCTATTTTTTGTGTTAAAACAAAAAGTGAACGTTCCACCGTAGGTAAACTCCGTATTCTCAACACACCTGAGGTGTCGGATTTTCACGAGTTAAGGTCTAATATAGACGAACAGAAAAAGGGTAAAATAACAGTAATTTTTACTGTTACGTGAAGATAAGATTTTTTTCATCTTATCTTCTGCCGACACTATTAACAGGTAAGATTTTTTTAACCATCTGCCGACACATCAAACGGCTAGGGATCATCTAGCAGTTTTCAATAGTGTTTTTCAAAACACTATAAATAAGTGCATTTGGTTTCATTTAAAAATTACAAATTTACAAAGCATTTTCTCAGTTTTTTTCATTTTTCTCTACTGCCAGACGTTTACTGTGGCCCCAAACGGTTGTCTTAATTTTTTTCAGAAGATTTCTATAAGTAGTTATTTTGATTTAATATTTTTAGTTTGTAAAACTCATTAAGAGGAAGCTAGATATTTAATGTAATACCCTGACATAAAATAGGCTTAAATAATATGATTTGACCTGTTAATTACATAGATTATAGTGATGGATTTGTGAAAAAATCCAGTTTCGGCCCAATCAGAGCTCGATTAGCTCATTGATCCAACCCTTTTAAGTTAGAAGGGCAAAATGATAATTTACAATTAATAATATAATTATTGTTTGAATAATTGTTTGTTAATTATTATTTGAGTAATATTGATTTCTTTATTAAGAATATAGATTCTAAAATTTATAAATATCTTTATTTCATTAAACTGTTATTAAAAAATTACTCAAAAAAGGTCCCGAAAACTAGAAAATGATTATTTTAAATAATTTTAGAAGTTAGATAATTCTAAAAAAAATACCTAGTGTTTAATCTATGTTTAAATCTATCATTTTATTTTTGTAGAGCTAAAAATGAAGGTTTTAAACCCTTTAAATAAATACAACTTAGTTTAAGGGAATAGTGTTAAAAAGTGATTTTTATTTAAATCAATTAAATTTAATGGGTTATAACTTTCAAAAATTATATCGTATTTAAACATTTTAAAAACTCAACATTTTGGATCAGATAGATCAAATTGAATAAATCTTTTTTTTTAGTTAAATATTAATGAGAAAATGAAATAAGATTATAACTATAATAAATAATATTATGAATAGTAAAATTTAGGTAGCTATAGTCATATGATAACTCTTATCTTGCATAACCGACTGAAAGTTAAAAAAAAATATACATTGAGTTGTCTTTCACCTACACCCATTACAAGACAAACCTATGCATTTGTGTTGCCAACAATACTAAGCTATAGTGTTTTTAGGTACCTATTTGGCTGCTCTTGCAACCACATAGCCCATTTTGCTTTCCTATATAAAGGGGTAGATAAGATGAGATTTTTACAGGCCTTGCATTCTTCTCTTTTTACCTACTTTTAACTTCTCTCTCTCTCCCTCAATTACCTGTTTTTAACTTCTCTATCTCTCCCTCAATTACCTGCTTTTTAACTTCCCTCTTTCTCCCTCAACTACCATCCCAGTCGGTTTTGTCAAATTTTCCCAGTAAGGTATATTTTCCTTTTATATGATTTATAGCCTTAGAATTAATTAGAATCTATAGAATATTTTAGAAGAATAAAATAAAATGTTATTTTAATTATTTTGAATTATTTATAGCCGAGTGGCATTTTCGTAATTTTATGAATAGTATCCAGTGGCATTTTCGTAATTTCGGTGAACAGTACCCTGATGGCATTTTTGTAAATTTTATGAACAGTACTGTGAATCGTACCCAGTGCCATTTTCGTAATTTCGTTGAACCAGTACTGTGAATAGTGCCCAGGGGCATTTTGGTAATTTTGGATTTTTTGGGGGCAAAAATGTACTTTTTGGAAAAGTTTCAAAAATGAATTTTATGTTATTTTCGCTTAAAAATATTTATATTAGACCACTTGGGGGTTTATTTTTAGCTCGTATTAAGCTCAGGGGTAAAATCATAATTTTTACAAAATTGTAAGAAAACTCTATAAATATATTGTCATGACATTCCAAACGCTTAGGAGTATATATTATGACTATATAGTGTTATTATACGTTGTATTTAAACTGTTTTCCATTTTTAAACAGATTACTGAAAAACATTCGCCAACCGAAGGTGAGGAGATTCAACCACACTATATGTTTACTAAAATGCATCTCATTTTACATTCAATACAATTTTTCTCTCACTATTAGCCCTACGGCAATAAGTGGATATCCGTGGTCATCTTTATTGACGGAAAGGATGTAATGGGATTAGAATGCGATACCGACACTGTTCACATGTAGGAGGTGATTATGAGTTTCTACATATGAAAAGTGAACTTGAGAGTGTTTCGGGATGTCGAGATCTAGCCATCCTAAAATGGAGTACGGAACTTACTTATTCCTAGAAACTACTTGGTATTGTGATATGAGTGATCTGATGATAGATCAGGTATTCAACAGTGATTCTGATAGGAATATGCATTTTGTGTATAACTGATGTATTGTAGGATAATTAGTTTATGCAATAAATGATGAGTATAGGGTAGACGTACCCGATTGGAGAGAACGGTAACACTTATTTGAGTATAGGGTAGACGTACCCGTTGGTGGACTTTTAATCTGTGTTTAGTTTTTTCAGCATAGTATATACTGATTGCTGATATTTGTATTATGATTCCATGCGGGAGGGCTTAGGAATCTATGTTAGCTAAGTAAGGTTATTATGATCATATGTATGAGAGATGTTATGGTGGTTGACAATTATGTTTCAATCCATGTGTTGATGTGCATATTGATTGGTGTATTGTGTATATCAAATTACCTCACACAAATGTATGAAGTACCTAGCTCGTGGAGGGCACTGGTACGAGGTGTATTTAAAATACGGGCTGTGTGAAGCATTGAGCACGAATTTGCCGGCGGTGTAGGAAACGTATTACTCACGGTTAGGGGAGAACCGTAGACGTCGTTTGGCGGGGGTATCTTTTTGAGAAATGAAGGATATTTCATGGTAGATAACTGTGTTGACATTATTTTATATGATTTCTGAGTGTATAAACTGTTGTTTGATAACATGTCTATTATGTTGATAATATGCTTTATTATCCAGAACTTGCTGTTGTTTTCTCTTCACTGAGTTTGTAAAGCTCACAACCCTTACGTAACAGGAAACCTGGGGGACGAAAGACAGGAGGATATTCAGATGTAGTATAGGATGGAAACCCTTTAGCTATCTACCCAATGTTGGGATTTTATATTTAACTTAGTAGACATTGTACGTATGAACATGCAATGTAATAAACCCTTTATGGTGTTCGTTTGAAACACTGTAGGATGTAATAAAGTCTACTTCGTTTCTAATGTGCAATTCTGATGTTGATGGGATTGATTGATAATAAATGTTAAGTAGATCATGTGTGACATTTTCTATTTGGACCTTTCTAAGAGGTTAAGTTATAAATTACATGTTGGTTAGTAGTGTATCCACATACTATGCGTCCAGGTGGAATCTGTCGAGGTTTTGGGTTTTAAGCGCACCCATGGTGGCCCCTCTATCTGTCTGGGATTTTTACCGGCTACATATGGTTGGTCCGAGGCTGCCAAATGTTAGATCCAAACTTGGTCATAAGAGATGTCAAAGTCCATAAGATGATTTCCTCAAAAGCTCAATATTATGTTAGGAAAAAAAAAATCTCACGTCAGTGGGCCTGGAGGGTCGGGGCATAACAATTGCTGTATTCTTGGTTCCCAACTGCGCAATGATCAATCCACGAACCTTGGCTTTTGTGTTCTCCCCTCTCCTCCTTCTTGCTGTGGTTGGTTCACTTTGCTCTCATGGTAGCAGGTTCTCAGTTTCTATTTGAGGAAGAACATTTTGGTGGATTGGATTCTTCTACATGATCATGAAACCTTCTCTACTATCACTTCCCCCTCCTCTTGTCAGTGGCGTCTCAAGACTCATGCTCGTGTTGTTGCTGAGCTCATCGATTGCTTGAAAATTAAACACGTGTACATTGATAAGAAGAATGACTCCTATTTTTCGAGTCTTAAAGCCTGGATTAAATGTTTGAGCACTTCCATTTTGTCTAAATTTGCTTCAGGAGCCTTTGCTGACTTATAGGTTTCTCTTTTGCTCCCATGGGGTGTCTCCTTTTGCTTTGTGGCCTGGCCCGGGCTGTGGGCTTTTCTTCTTTTCTCTCGGCTCATGATTTGAGTCCATTTTTGTATATTTGTTCAGAGTTTTTTCTCCATTTTTGAATGAATCTTACCCAATCGTTCAAAAAAGAAATAATAATATGGTTTCTATTACCACAAGCTAATGTAGCATGTTAAGTTACCTTAGCATACTCTTAAGTAACCTATCATATTGCTAATGAGTCAAATTGATAGAGTAGCATTTATTTAATGATTCCTAAGTTTTATGTAATTATTAGTCTAGACTCATTCAATCTAAACACCTGGTCTTGAGATTTCAAACATGTTTGGTTCATTGAAAAAAGATTTCAAACAAAGCTTCACCATTGCTCTCTTTTATTGACTTCATTTTTGGATTATCAATTTTAAGCCATAGTGATGAAGGCCCATAGGCGAAATTGATGAATTCTTCCAAGGTATTCAACACAATCTTGATTTTAGAGTTAAAATTCTACAAGTCACATCAATGAAAATTTGAAATTAGTTCAATTTAATTGAGGGAACCCAATTTCAAAATGACTAATTGAATTCAAATGAGAATCCTCAAATTTCTTATAATTTGGAATTCATCAAAGACAATGGATTACACAAACCTAGTTTCACTCAGAAGAAATTAGGAAAAGGCTCAAATCTCATGAGGAATTAGACACATTGCAAATTCACTCTATAAAATTGAATTTAATCAATTAAATTCTAGAATAATTAAACGTAAGAATAATAAAGAGACATTAAACTAGAACATAAAACACCAAAGAGAGATAACTTACCTCTTGAACTAAAGAGAGAACTTGAAAACTCAAACTAAGATGATCCCATGGATGTGCAAGCCGTCTATTTATACTAGTCATGGGGTAAATAAAATATTACAACAAAATCCATAGAGGGGATAGACGCCACCTCCTTTCTAAACCCAATCTTTGCTAAAAAAAAACATTACATCCAATCACTAATGGACATGTGTCTTTATTACATTATTATTTGAATTAAAAAATAAAATGAAAACAAAAAATAACCCATGGATGTGTGCCCAAGCCTATGCAAAATTGAGAGAATTGGTTGCTAAACTTAGCTGTGAATGAAATCTTCATGATAGTGATTGAAGAGGTGGAAAACTTAATCACGTAACTCACCCTTGCTCCAAGAAAATAGGTCTCTAAAAATGAGCTTTTAAGGCCCAAAACAACATAAATCAGGCCCTTAATCATATATCTATGGTATGGGCTCTTCATTTCACCAATTTAGGCCCATTTTGACACTTTAAGTGGACTCCTATTTCCTCCATCAAATTGATCATGGAATATTAACACAAATTCCAGAATTTCATCAAAATCTTCATCAATTGGGCCTTCTAGGATGTCTTCATCACATAATAGATTCAGATCCTCAAGAAATGGTTCATCTAGATGATTAGAACATATGCAAAATGTCCCCTATTTTCTTTTTTCTCACTCAAATCTTTCATTGTAACAAATAGCTGCCTATTTAGTTAGCCTTCACACTAAGTTTTGCCCTAGTAACCTTTTTCATTGAATCTTTCGTGTACCTTGAGGGGCTATTTGCAATTTCTTAGAGGAAATTAATTCCAGAACCCCATAAACTTTGCATCGTGTTGGCTATGAAAGCTTTGCATAAAAAAATCTTATTTTCACAAAAAATAATGAGATGTCATCTTGCCTTGCGAGGAATATCTCCCTCTTTTCCTCATTAAATCTTCCTATCTCCCTTCATAGGAAATGCTTTTTTTGGAAAGGAAAAAAGGAAAATATCTCATGTTTTTTGCTTTTGACAAAGAGACTTTTTCCATAGAAGAAGAAAGTGATTTTCATTAATCTTCATTTTTCATGAGTCTAAATAATGACAAACAATTTCTAAAGAAACACCAAAAGGACATAAAATGATAGAATGTAGGGTTGGGGAAAAAAGTTCTTAAAATGGGAAATGTATGGATGCAAATTTAAAGGAGTTCTTTTGAGAGTTTTGGATTGGTTCATGGTTCTTTAACCTTTGTTTCTCATGTTTCAAATTCTTTTTTCATTACTTTTAGACTTTTAGTACTACTTTCTTCTCTTTTATCTCTCTTTTTCTTCTCATTTTGTTTTATTCTTTTCTATACGACTTGATCTCATTTCAATTTGGTTCTTACCTTCTTTGTCGTTTTAGGGTTATTTCGAAAAACCAATCATTCATGTATATCTCATTGAATAGCTTAAGGGTCCTGAGAGGGTTTAATGTGGTTGCTCAGAGAAAATCATGGTAAATTCATTTCGGTGTGGTTCAATATGGGTAGCAAGAAGGCTTTGACTTCCATCATATCATGAGACCAAGGTTTGAAAACATAAAATAAAGTAAAATGGCAAGTGATGGCCTTTCTTTTCGCACCCTTAGACTACGTGCTAGCTAAGTTTGAGACCACCTAAAACTTCACCTTATTTGGTTGAGTGTAGTAAGACAGGAAAAGCTCATTCAAGATGTGATGATGTGAAATTGAAAGGGATAGGAATGATGGTGAAGAACCTGCCTCATGAAGCGAGTGTACTGGGCTTGAAACTCACTCTACTTCAAAGGGCCACTCCCTGTACTGTTTCTCGGTGTGTATGGGCAGGGATGCTTGTAGATGTTTCGAAGACTAGTCAGATGTTCTAAAAGGCCGTAACACCTTGATCATATATATATATATATATAATGTGAATTTTCTTGCTCTTTTTATCTTTTCTTTAGCTTTTTAAAAAAAAAAATTTGAGGGAAGGTATTTTGCAAGTCTTCAGGTGTATTAGAAATGCATCATTGGCCCTAGTTTCTTATATGATCCTTTCAATTGATTCCCAATGCCCAATGTCCAAACCATCCTTTTCTAGTTGCTAATGTTTTAGTGCTTTTGAAAATATGGGTCTCAACTTGAGCATGCTAGATGATCAAGCCCCTTAGTCATGATCCTAAATTCAGTTTCCTAATCAAGTACTGATTAAAAATTGATGGTATCTGTTTAATACTTAGTTGATGATTCATTGCTCTGACAAGAATTAGCCTAGTTGTCTGTCTCCCAACGTAGGGCTAATAGTCTTCATAACCTCTTTATCTAGAAAATGATCCTCAAGCTTTTGATCTAGGCCATGATAAAGTATCCTAGATGATTGATTGGGACTTGGTATTAGATGAATCAAGTAATTTCTTTCTTTTAATTAAGCCTAAATGAATTAACAGGGTATATAGAACAAGAACAAACTGTTGGTGGATTTTTTTCCCCTCTGAGAAATGGTAGTCACTCTCCAAACTTCAACTATGAATTCCTTATCTAGAGAGAACATACTTTTTCTGCTTTCATCGAGACAGAAACTACTGTTTGATCTACAACATGAAACTAGTCTCAATTATTGTTTGGGTGATCTTCTGTTCCTAAGTTCAGGTTCTGTAAATCCTACTGTGGAGCGCTAGTAATCTTTGCTTGGTTTGCTCTCGTTGGAATATCCTCCACAGTTTCTCTAAATGCATCTTGGTTTTGGGATTCAAATATTAACAAATTATCAAAACTTAGCAATAGATTTCTAAAAATCTGGTTTAGGAATAAGATAACGAAGATCTTGAGGATTTTGTAGGTTTTTCTTATTTGAATTTTTTAAAAAGAAAGGGCCATCTACAAGACAAAATCCACCTCTACAACACTTGAAGATATGCTGGTTTGTGTGCCATTGTTGATGGTATTGTTGGGCCATTCGACGAGTCAAGATAATGTGACGACTCGACCCTACCCATCACAATATTGTCCGCTTTGAGCTCATTTGGGCCCTTACGGCTTTGCTTTGGGCCCTGACCCACTTGGTTAGGCTCAAAAGGCCTTGTGATGGGGAGGGACTTTGCCTCCTCATATAATGCCCCCACCACCCAACTCCACAACCGATGTGGGACTTGGGTGGGGGTGCTACAGATAAAGTGATGGAATGTCAAAGGGTTAGAGTGATGACTAGGAACTCACTTCAGGAAGTGGGAGTCCTGAGTTTGATTTCAACTTAACCCCAAAGGGCCCCTCCCTATAAAGCTACCCGGTGTGTGTGGGTGGGTGGAAGACTTGTACATGATCTAAGGATTAGTTGATTGGTCTAAGAGACCTAGACACCTTAGTCATAAAAAAAAAAACATCAAGGGATTTCACACTTTAGTCTTTATGACTCTAACCAAATGTGTCATCTTCAGTTGTTGGTGTTAGGATTGGGTATCCAACTCAAAAGATCAGCCCATTAGATGGCGTAACTCAAATTCTTTATAAGTTCCTAAATCTCCTCCTTCACAACCAATATGAGACTCATAAGTGGCTCTGGCCCATTTCTATTCTGCAATTTAGAAACCAAATTTTCAAGGTGGGTTACTATTCCCTTAAAGTCTACACTCTCTACTCCGCTTTCATGCTTCTTTAAAGGGCCCTGCCCATCTTTCTTTTCCTAAGAGTTCATTTACTCCAGCACTCTGTGACATCCTATGGTTTCTGGTCATTGATTTTCATCTAAAAATTCATCTTTTTACTTGAATTTCCAACCATCCTGTTGGAGGAGTAATTTCTTCCACGTTTCTTCTTCATGGCATGTGTCTTCTATCTTTCTGCTCAATTTTCTTAAACTTGTTTTGGTGAACAATTTCGTCAAGTATCCTGTCATGCTAATATGTCCGATGTAATGAATCAATGATTGAGAGGAAAACTTTATTATTTTCAATTCAGTTGAATGGAATATTTTCATAGCAGCTTGCCCTGTGTGAGTACATCGAATCCCATAGACATTATAGTTTATATATTGATAATAATCCTCAGTGAGGATGTCAGCATTTTATATATCAAACTCAAATGTTGGTCTTGAAATATGTTGTGGTTTATTGACGTGGACATCGAACTTAATGAGTCTAACGATGATTCGATTAGATGAAATTGACGAGTTTGCTCTCTAAATTTATGCTGGAATCGATGGAGAGAAGCAGGGACCAAACACAATCCATTGGACCCATTTGTACCCGAATATGGTCCATTTGCATCAATTCAGATCTGGACCCATTTAACTCTTTTGGGGTCCAAAACCTCGATAAACTAAGCCCATTTGCTACTATAATGGACCCATTTGTACCTGAATATGGGCCAATTTACATCAATTCAGATGTAGACTCACTTAACCCTTTTTGGATCTAAAAGCTCAATATACTAAGCCCATTTTCTATTGTGGTGGACCCAACTCAAAAATTCATTTCAACAACTGAGTCATCAACCCATGTGGACACCACCCTTGATTTCAATTTAACAAAAAAAACCTTTTTAACTCCGACAGATCTGTTTGTGGCCATAGATAAGGGATAAATTTTACGAAAGTTATTTGGAGTTACCTTTGCGAGAGTTACTCTAGTTATTATAAATACTCCTTAATTTCGTAAAAGATTTTCAAAAGTAGAAGGTGCCATTTAGTTTCCAAACCATTGCTCCCATGCAAATGCAGCCCCAAAGAGGGAAATTCCTCCTCCACGTGCATTACCAAGTTGAGCTGGGTGTGGCCAACCATTGTGATGTTTAGAAACAGTAGGAAAGCCAGTGTCTCGGCAATAAAAACCTAAACGGTCGATCTGAGTTTGGAAATCCACACTAACCCACTAAGGAAACAGAGAGCAGTCATAAGAGGAGTCTTCAGCGCCAACTGGGTCTGGACAAAGAGAAGGAAGAAAGGAAACAAGACCCAGATGCTACCAAGCCAACGATGAGAAGAAGAAGGAAGAAGGACGGCTGCAAATCCAGTTTCTGGCAGATCTTTTAGTTGATTTCTGGAACGTGTCTGACAAGGAAGAGAGATTGAGGTGGAATCAGACCTCATCCGAAAATCCAGGCGAAGACCAAGAGAGAATCATCCTGGAGAAAGACAAACAAAGAGAGCCATAGACACGACAAACTCGAAGCAGAGAAGGAAAATGAACCCGAGAGAGAGAGAGACGAACCCGCCCTCGCTGCGATTGGACGAAAAGAGGAAGAAGAGGAAGACATGCTAAGGAACTCGAGAGAGAGAAGGAAAAAAATGGAGAAGACTGAAGGAAGAGAGAGGAGCGAAGGGAGAAGGAGGAACACGCGAGAGGAAAATCGAAAATCCAACAGAGGCGTCGGTGGAAGAAAGATGGAAGGAGACGCGTGTTACTGTACATGGGTCCACACAAGCGGGCAAATCACACAAGTAAAGAGCCCTCACAGTGTGAGTGTTGAACCGTGCTCTGATATCACTTGTGACGACTCGACCCGACCTCATTACGATATTGTCTATTTTGGGCCCTATACACCCTCACGGTTTCGCGTTGGGCCCAAGTATCACACTAGAGCCCAAAACACATTGCGCTAGAAGAGAGGAGAATTAGGCTTATATACTCCTCTCCACTTCTTGTTCTAGGCAATGTAAGACTTTGTGCACACTCTCTCTAATGCAAATCTCTCATAGCCGAACTCTCACACAAGCACCATCCTATAGTGCGGGCCATTACAATCCCACCCCCTTTGGACAAGAGTCGTCCCCCAGCTCTACCACTCTCATCTTCCCACACATTGGGCCGAGAGTTGAACCAGGCTTTAATACCATTTGTAACGACCCGTCCCGCTAGCATAATATTGTCCACTTTAGGGCTCATACACCCTTACGGCTCTTGTAACACCCAAGTTGTTGGCATGTGGGAAGAGTCTCACATCGCCTAGCAGCAATAGGTGGAAAGTGGATTTAAGAGGAGGCAACCCCTCTACCATTTTGAGGCCTTTTAGGCTAGGGCCCAAAGCAAAATGTTGTGGGCCTGTGGGCCCAAAGCGGACAATATCACAATTAGGTCGGGTCGTCGCAAGTGGTATCAGAGTACGGTTCAATACTTGAACTGTGAGGGCTCTCTACTTGTGTGACTTGCCTGCTTATGTGTGTGGACCATGTCAGTGTGACAAGACAGAGCCGAGGACGGCTCTAGTCTAAGGGCGGTGGATTGTAACACCCAAGCTGATGGCATGTGGGAAGAGTCCCACATTGCCTAGCAACAATGGGTGGGAAGTGGATTTAAGAGGGGGCAACCCCTCTCCCATTGTGAGGCTTTTTGGGCCTGGCCATGTGGGCTAGGACCCAAAGCAAAACCGTGCAATCTCATGGGCCCAAAGCGGAAAATATCAAATGGGGTGGGATTGGGTCGTCACAGCTTTGCATTGAAAGTTTCATTGCATTCATTTCAATTACTTAATTAAATTTTAATTCTGCATCTAAATGTTTGTTTGAGTCTCCAACATTGGTGTGTCTCTTTTATTGGTTTTCTTTTGAATTATAATTTGATTTAATGTGTTTGAATTAAATTAAATTTTATTTGCACAGTGAATTTAAGTTTCACTACATCCATTTCAATTACTTAATTAAATTTTAATTCCGCATATAAATTGATTATTAGAAGGTTTTTCGATTTTCAATCAAAACTCGAGTTGGGTATTTTCAATCAAAACTCGAGTTGGGTTAGAATCCATGCATGTTTAATTTTAATTGCATTTAATTCAGTTAATTCAATGTATTAAAATTTACATTCAGATTTCTAATTCTTGATTTGAATTGAATTTCTAGAACTTTTAATTTCTTCGATAAAATTGCCTAATCAAAATTAGAACCATCTATTTCTTTCAGAGTGAGTGAAAGTAGATACCCGAGTTTCATTTTTTTAGAATTCTTTATTCAAATCTGTTGTGAATTTTAATTTACTCGCAAGCGTACGAACCGGTTTATGGTATAGAGTATGAGTGCGAGGTCGTACCCAAGGAAAACGACAAAATATATGTATGAAATAGAAAATTGCACTATTAAAAATGTGATTTAAGGAAATAATTTTCTAAAACATATAATTATCATCTTAATTTAGAACAATAAATTGTTTTGATAAATTTTTGAGAAAAATAAAAATAAATCAAGAATAAATAAATTGTTTACATAATCTAAAATGGAATCGGGTCAAAAATCGAAGTGGCATGTTATCCTATTTAAAAATAATAAAATCATGGCCTAGACTATGAAATGTTCTAGAGTTATAAAATATAATTCAAATTTATTTCCTATTAAAATTCTAATTAGAATTTTTATGTCCTCCATTAAATCAGATTTTTTTTCAATTCAAGTCTTAGGCTTGAGCGGGTTTTAAACTTGTGTTTCCCCAAATCTAAAACAACTGTTCTTGATAAGAACCTTAGACTGGAAAGACGACAAGTCCCACTGATCCTAATAGGGGTTCTACTTTCCTTGAAAAAAATTCTAAAAATAATTTCATACATAATGTTCATAAAAATAATTAAAAATAAAATACAAATTATCACTATTAAATATTTTAATAACTGAGACCACTATACATCTAAACAACTGCCATGAATTTTTATTTAAAAAAATTGGAAATGAAATACAATCCTTTTGAACTTGACATAAAAAAATAAAAAATAAATAACTTACAAGAAATTAAATATTTTTCTCTGTCTTTTTTTCGTCCAACTTCAGTCTCTTCTACTTCTTGCCCGGTTCAACTTTCAATGGACCAAAAGCCATCAATGTATAGGAGTGAGAAGAGATGAGATAAGGGACCCTTCAAATTCAACCGAGATAAGAGATCCATTCAAATTCAAAATTTCTCTCTGGGGAGATTGGCTAACTCCTTTACCTCCTTATCTATGTTCCTCCTTATCCCTCTCTTTCTTATCTCTCCTTCGGTTCAAAATCTTTTATCTTTATCCCTGTTTTTTATTCAAATCCAATATCTTTTATCCAAATCCACTGTCTTTTTCAAACGCCGAATTTTGCAGATAAGGCACCATCTTTCAAACGAAATTCACTGATCTCACTTGATCTTTTGGACTTCTATCCCATACTTGGACTTTTATCTGGCCCGGAATATTGGTGGACTTTGGCTCATTGGCTTCCAATTGCAGACTTTGTCTTCAGGCTTCAGATTCGAACAGTAAGTCCATTTGTGTGTTTATAAATTTCTACCACCTTTACAACGTAATATAGTCTAAAAAAATATTATTATAACTCACAAATACACTGCAAAACTTAAAAACTCTATTAAACGCATCTAATATTTACAAATCAAAGACTAACTAATCCAAAATTAAAGGGTAAAATGATAAATTTCAGTGCTCAACAAAATCCTAAGATTTTTAGTCAAAATTTATTAATTTCTGTTTGTCACTTCAAGTATACGTAAGACCCCTACCTTACCCACATCATTTATGTATTGGCAATAGTTTTATTGAGGATACTGTTAGCTCCAACAATGGGCTCAAAAGTTGGATCTAGTAGCGTAATGCTTGTGCAAGTATACTACACCTCTATAGTTTTACAATGATGAAAACTACTATTCTAATTGGATAAATCATAGAATTAATAAGGTCTAATGTATAAAATTTCAATCTCTAAAGATTTTTCTCAAAGGAAACTCAAAATTTTCTCCTCATGCACCCACTTTGCGACAACTTTAAATAACATATAGCAACTTATTACACCATTATTCAACAATAAAAACTTGCCACATCACTGATATATATCCTATCACTTATTTCAGACAATAATCACAAAAATAAGCTAAAAACAAGCCCAAAAATCAAACTCATGACTCAAGCATTCTATTTTGGATTTTCTTGTAGAGAAAGAAATAAACAGAAAATCTCTCTTTGTCACCTATTATAGAAAATTCTATGCAATCCTTGCAAGCTCATCACCTTTACTTCCTTCTAAAACATGGGTCCAATAATTGGACTTTTTCCAGCCCTTAAATGAAAAAATAACGGCCTTACCTGTATACCAATCCATTTGGCCTTTTATTCGAACAATTTGGAGCCCAGAAGGCCCTTCAAAGTGGCCTCTTTAATGAGCTTTTCTCTCGAAAGTTGTTCACTTTTCTACTTTCTTTGTATAATTGCAAAAATTTTACACTCTCCCCCAAGATTCAATTGCCCCTTTTAGCAGCATGGTAAGAATTTGAATGACAATCTCAATTACCCCATGTTGGGTTTTGATTTTTTTTATGATCAAATGTTGAGATCTCTTAGAGTATCCGACTACTCTATAGACTATGTACAAGCTTTCTTACTTACACACAGAATAATTTTATGGAGAGTGATCCTTTAGAATAGAGTGTGAATTGGACTTAGAATTCTCACTTCTTAAAATGGATTATTAACCATCACTCTAACCCCTTTAGGTTCATATTGAATTATATTTACTTGTAAGTAAGTCACTTCTATCCTCCAATCCCTTACAAACTCGAGGATCGACTTACCAAATTCCATTTTTGTGAAATCAAATTACTAGTGCTAGTACCCTGTGATATTTTCCACATGATCCTTGAATGTTTGTATTATATGAGGCAAGAGCAACAAATACCATTATAGGTATTTCCTTTTGGTTTTTTTTGTTATTTTTGGTTGATCTACAAAATCTATACAATAATAATATGGGTGTAGTTCAATTGGTTGTCTCTTGCCTCAGGATGCAGGAGGTTGTGGATTCGAATCCCCATAGCCTAACCTTGGTGTGCTCTAGGGGTAGTGGGCTCACTCATGGGGATTTTACGCGTGGTATCCCGTGGTTTTCCATACGTAAATTCAAAAAATAAATTCTATACAATGATAACAAAAATAGGGTCAGGTAGTGTCTATGGTCACCATCCCCATGCTACAAATGATTGAACCCCAATGTTGCCCCTTGATTTGCAGCTCATTTTAGCACATCTTGCACAACTCAGTCAAATTATTCTTGATTATTAAAGAAAAAAATCCTTGCCTAACCTTTGTCAAGTGACCCTTTCATGATAAAGATGAGTTTTGCTTTTGGTTCCTATTGACATGGGTTGGGCCATTAGAATATGATGATTCAAATAAGATGTAAACAAACAAAATTCATGGTAGATGGTTTTACTTGAGAATCAGAAACAAAGTCCAAGAAGTCTGAATAAGAACAAGAAATATAAGCCAAAATATCTTCAGAAAAGGCCCAGAAGAGCTGTGATAGGCC
This sequence comes from Chimonanthus praecox, assembly GCA_022113865.1. Taxonomy (NCBI): domain Eukaryota; kingdom Viridiplantae; phylum Streptophyta; class Magnoliopsida; order Laurales; family Calycanthaceae; genus Chimonanthus; species Chimonanthus praecox. Next base: position 43,630,756 of record CM039095.1, read on the forward strand.
CAATTCTATCACTTAGATGATCACTAGAGTGGGATTTTTTTTTTTTTTTTTTACATTTTGGTAGCCCCAATTCTGTCACATATAAAAGTACAAGTATTTTTGTGAAAAAAAAATCTTTCAAGACTTTTTTTATTGAAACGATTTAGAGATCGGATAATGTACGCGTTACTAAATAGACACAAGGTGGGTAATACTCTCAATTTTTATTATTATATCTTATTTTAATTGTAATAAATCAAAACTTGATTTTCGTCAAAAATTTAAGTCTAACATTATGTAGCTAAGATGATTTGTTGAGTTACAACTTCACAAAGCTTCACCCTACTTTTGTAGTTGTTTATCTAATAAAATGAATTAGATTGCATATATCAAATATAATATGTATTTAAAATTACATCTCAAATAGTATTCAAAATTGAAAATATTTTATCAAAGTACATAAAAGTATAAAACACTTGCTTGAATAAATTTTAACTCTACATTTACAATGTGATATTTATGTCTATAAGAAATTCCAGACGAAGTTGTTTGTTACTTTTCATCATGGGTAATAATCTTGGCTGATATGAAAGGCATCGGTCGTACATACATGATATCGGCCGATCTGGTTGATATATCAGCGATATATATCGGTCGATATGGCTGATATATCACCGATATATATCAGTCGACATCATCAAATTCTTTCCGGTTTTTAAAAAAAATTGATTCGTTCGTAGGCCTAGCTGATATCGACCGATATTTTCGATTTTAAATATATTTTTTAAAAATGAGCCTTCTTTCAATTTTTTATTTATTTTTAATTTAGAAAAAATAAAAAATGACCGATATTTTGAAAGAAAAGAAAGGAGGGAGAATCACATCGCTTATATCGGCATATCAGCCAATATCTTGGCTCAATCGAGATTATTACCCCTGTTTTTCATTGATAGAAAATGAAAGGTATGAAAAAATGAGATTCTTTTTATTCTTTTAATAAAAATAAAGACTTTAACTCATGGTGCAAAAATCACTACCCATAATAAAAATGTTAAATAATTTTATATCATTTTTTGGATACTATAGATCAAACTTAAATATGATTTATTTATGTAATTATTTTTCTTAAGAAAATATATAAATAAAATTTACTCTATTTTTTGCTTTTCTGAAAAATAATAATATTTATCACTGAATAAAAGATAGACTGCAACTTTAAATTTTAATTAACATTTTAAGATAAAGACATATTGAATCACGTGACCCCAGATAAAAGGTCCACACTTACTCTATCGTCCACATAACATTTCCAATAATTAAATTAGAAAAGAAGAAAAAGCATCGAGTGAGGGTTTTGGCACGTTTCTTGTGTGGAGGATTCATGAAAGTAATAGGGTCAAGAACAAAATAAACAAAATAATAGATAGGTAGGTGAAGTGGTCCAGCCTTGACATAACAGGGCTGTCGTTTATTTAATTTCAAGTTTGGTTGATGGTCATCAATAGGGGTGAAATTTAGGATGAGTTTTAATGTTAATCCCATGACCTGATTTGATAAATTATAAAGGTAGGACATAACGACACCACACTTTTCTATTAGGGGATATTGCTCTTCGATTTTAAATATAAAATTATCATTTTTGCCTCTGTATTCTGATAGTACAATTTCATGTAAAATGGAATTGTCCGAACAAATCGACTATAAGAGGGATTTTTAAAAGAGTTTGTTTCTCGACTGATTTTTACAAAGAATATATCAAAATCCATCTATTCTGAATTTTATGAAATTCAAAACTGATTTTAAGTGAAAATGGTATAATTTTATATTTCAAAAGTCATACCCAAAAAATTAAGGAAAAATGGCATTCCTTCTTAATTCTTTTGGTACGATTTTTAAGGCCAAAATTATAGCGTTTTCAATTAAAATCAGTTATGGAGTTCATAAAATTCAGAGTAGATGGATTTTAATAAATTTTTTGTAAAAATCAGTCAAGAAATGGCCTCCTTGTCAACTGTAACCTATGCGCGTTTGGCTCAGTTTTCAAACGAGGCAGTTTCTCAACCTATTTCTACAAACAATGTATCAAAATTCATCTAGTCTGAATTTTATGAACTATAGGACTGATTTTAAGTGAAAATGGTATAGTTTTGCATTTCAAAAATTGTACCCAAAGAATTAAAAAGGAAGGTCATTTTTTCTTAATTCTTTGGTACGATTTTTGAAGTCCAAAACCATACCACTTTCACTTAAAATCAGTCCCGAAGTTCATAAAATTCAGAATAGATGAATTTTGATTTCTTGTTTGTAAAAATCGATTGAAAAACAACCTCTTTTGAAAATCCATCTTCATAGCTCATTCGTTCGAATGATTCCATTTTACATGGAATCATTCATTGGGACGTTCTGATCGTCCAAACAAAAACACAATGAACTGGATGCTTGATCGGACTATCAAAACACAGAAGGGCAAAATGATAATTTTACACCTAAAAATGAAAAGTGGTGTCTCCTAACAGAAAAGTGTGGTGTCTATATGGCCAGTCGTTATAAATCCGAGTTATATATTTATAAATTTAAGGTTGAGAAAAAAAATCCGCATAAAATTTGGACTAGATTGGACTCAGAAATTTAAACCCAATCTGATCCAACTCGAATTGCCTTGATCTGACTTGAGTTTCAAGAAATATAAAAAAAAATACTGTTAATCTTTTCTTCAGAATTAAGCTGTAGAGCTAGCAAATCAGGTTGGTTTGAACAATTCAGGTCAGTAACTTAAGTCAAATCGAGTCGAGTTCAATAATTTTTTATATTTGATATGACTTGAGTTGGTTTATTAAAATCCAATCTAATCTACTCGAGTTTCAGCCTTAAACATGAATGTAGGGACATCACAATATGTGCTCCTATCTACTGTGCAACTTAGGCTTAAAGTCACCCCATTAATTCAATTCAAAATAGGATTACATTAACTCAATATGCTTCAAGTATAGATCCAGTTTAAATTAAAAAATTAATCTATTTATAGTTTAAGTCAAATTAAGATTATATTTTCTATAATTTAACCTAACTGAATTACTCAAATTTTATATATAAAGACACACTCATTTTTTTATATCTTTAATTATAAGTTTTATACTTAACCTTTTGGGATGATTATGCTTTTAACAGTGGAAACTTGTTTCTGTAAATATTTTTTGTTTGAAATAATACCAATCCAATATATGGTTGACTCATGACTTGATTTCACTTTATCTAAATTGATGGGCCAAATTGAAACTGAGTAGGGTTAAGGTAGGTTGAAAGAGAGACAAAATATGGTTAAACTATAAAGTTAGTAACTCGAATTTAATATGAGCACATTAACATTATGCTCTCTTAATTCAATCCGTTTGCCTTGATAGCACCCTTCCTTTAATTCTCTCTGTAAATGAACAGGCAACATTAAACGTGGCATTTCTAATGGTTAGTATTTAGTAGATTAGAATTTGGAGAATTGATACATCAACTTACACAATGAATACATGAACTTTAGATAAAAGATTGTTCTTATTCACGTGTATATAATATAAAATGTTGTACATTAAAAATTATTATAATTGGATTTATCAAACCATATTTCTAAAGGCTATAAAGTAAAAGAATTAAAAAATATTTAAAATGATCCGAAATTTTGAAAGCTTTAAAACTATGACTTATCAAGTCAACCATGGTGATTTTTTTTTTGTTGATAACATATTGAATGAAACTCTATTATAATGGGCCATCACCACCCTCATTTGGTAAGCCCTATGCCTATGCGTACAAAGTTATACCATGTGACCCAATGCAAACGACTAAAGGGTGTCACTTGGGCCAACATGGATGAGTGACTTTTAAAAGCCTTGGACTGTGTAAGGTTCATATAATATATCTATTTTGATTGGATAAGAGAAACTATATTTTTTTAAACCCTCAAAATTTCACATTTATCTAGGGTGGCCATTTAGACACTGTGATTTTATGCCAGGAGATACCGTTTTTCAAAATGTGGTGTAAAATTACCATTTTGCCCTTCAGTTTTTTTAAAAAAAATAAAGATTCCTCTGCAACGCCTGAACGAAGGGTATCGGACACACATTTTCGTTCATTAGGACGTTTGGACACACGATTGTAATGTGGAGAGGGATTTTTAAACGAAGCAGTTTCTCGACTGATTTTTACAAATAAGGTATCAAAATTCATCTACTCTAAATTTTATGAACTGCGGGACTAATTTTAAGTGAAAATGATATAATTTTGTACTTCAAAAATCTTGTGCTCCCTCTTATATACCCATTCAAATTTTTGCTCTTAGACAATGTGGGACTTTTTCTACATCTACACATCCAACCAACAGTCTACTGTCTGTCGGACCGACATGGCCCAATTTCTCAATTTCTGCCCCATTGGACTCGACTTTTCTAGGCCTCTGGGCTAGGGGACATCACAGCGTCCATCATACTGAGGTAATTCGTGTGTTCAAATTTCAATGCTGAACAACTCAAATTAGTGATTTTATTCAAAGAACGTCATTTTTTTTACTATTCATGATTTTCTAAATAAAATAATGCAACATTATAAACAAAAATTTAAATTATCATTTTTCCCTTCTGACTTCAAAAGTCGGTATCTCAAGCTACGGAGCTCAGTTTGGGCCAAACTTGGGTTCATAGAGTCCACACATCGATCTACACATTTAAGTGGTCAAAAGTCACAATTAGAGTCCTAAAAACTTCTCGGGATTCATGATCAAGGGTGGGGTTACAACAATAAGTGAAAGATCTATACTTACATAGGACATATGTCAAAAATTAACTTAAAAATTGTTTTGAAGTGTAATTTAAAATACAAAAAAAAACCCACATGATTTGAACTTAATTCAAAGGTGACTATATCATCAAATGAATTTAAATTAAATATAAAACTATTTTAACAGCATAAATTTATCTTTTACTAAAAATTGACTTTGATTCACAACAAACTAGGTCAAAAAGGATAATTTCTCAAAAAGATATTGAAGATTTCAGAATCAATTTAAAAGCTACTATATAACAATTTGATTGTGACTATGGCAATCATAGACCTAACATCTATATTTTTAAATAAAAAAGATGCACTCTCTTTTGACTTTTTTACAATCCATTTGACGTGGTTAACATTTTTAGTAAATGTCAATTTCATTGTAAGCTTAAAATAAGAAGAATTTATACACAAATCAAATTTTAAAAACTTGATTGATTGGAAATTAGTAAGTAAAATTAGACAAATTCCTAAGACTTAATTTAATAAGTTGGATCAAATTTTGAGGTTCAAATTTTATAACATTCAAATTGTGAAACAATAATGATGCTAAAGTTGTCCAAAAAATTGTCTGTAATAAAGATTTTTATCTTAAAAAAGGCATGTGTGGCTTAACAGAAGATCGACAGGGTGTCTAACAGCCAGTCGTCGTGGCCTAAACAGCCAAGCAGGCAAGGAAGACTCGAAGGACATAAGTGCCTGCCCCATCTATCTTTCTCTTCTTCTCTCCTCCTCCTCCTCCTCCTCCTGCTTCCTTACTGCTTACTATAATTGTTTTCTTTTCTAATCATCCATACCCTTTGCCACCTTTCATTTCGCTCCTCTCTTGCAGTTTTCCATTGATTGATTTTGGCAATTTTCTTACTAGAGTAGGAGAAGAGGAGAAAGAGGAAGAAAAGGAGGAGAAGAAGAAGAATTAGATCAAAATAATTATAGAAATAGGAAGAATAGAGTAAAATAATCATCATGAGTTTCAGAGAGGAGAGTGAGGATTCGGGAAGGGATCTGCGGAAGCCGTTTCTGCACACGGGGAGCTGGTACAGGATGGGGTCGAGGCAGTCGAGCATGATTGAGAAGCTGGGATCCTCCGCTCAGGTCATCCGTGACTCCTCCGTCTCCGTCGTCCTCTGCACTCTCATCGTCGCCCTCGGACCCATCCAGTTTGGATTCACCGTATGGAATAATATCAACATACTTACAAAGCTCCTCCTTTTTCCTCTTTTCCCATTTTCTCTATTGCTCTCTCTGCCTTGATTTAAGTCATTTTTTTTCTCTCGCTGAGATGGAATTTATTGATATTCTCCTTCGATTTCATTTATGGTTTTTGTTGATGAATTTCATTGGCGATTTTTTTGTCTTCAGACGGATTTTGTTGATTGGATTATTTAGTTGGGTTTCATTATTTTTTTCCTTTTTCTAAGGTGGATTTAATTGATGGGTTTTCTCCCATTTTATTTATGAGGTTCTTTCTTCCTTTTTTTTTTCTTTTGAAAAATGAATTTCATTGGATTTTTGAAGGGATTTCATTTCTTGGTTTGCTCCCTCAGTTCCATAGATGGTATTTTTTTTTTTTTTCATGTTTTTGTTGGAAATGGATTTTATTAAGGGGTTTTCTCTCTCCATTTCATTCTTTTTTTTCCTTTTGGAGATGGAAATCCTCTGTGGCTCCCCTCTCTTTCTGTCACCTTCATTTTTTTTTTTTTGAATGGTCTTTCTGTCAACTTCATTGCTGCTTTATTGTTGAAATGGATGTCAATGAGGGGCTTTCTGCTGCAGGGAGGCTACTCATCCCCAACTCAGTCGGAAATCATCAGCGATCTGGGCCTTACCATATCTGAGGTGATTCAATTCCCCAATCCCAGTTTCAGCTTTCAACCATTGTACACTATCCATCATTCTTAATCTAATTCGTTATGGTCACTGGCGTGCATCAGTTCTCAATATTCGGTTCTCTTTCAAATGTGGGCGCCATGGTTGGGGCAATAGCCAGCGGCCAGATTTCTGAGTACATTGGCCGGAAAGGGGTAGGAGACACTTCTTTTCTTCTTCTTTCATGCTTCTTGTCCCCCTGATTTTAGATTTGAGTGTTTGTTCTGCAAATTGCAGTCGCTGATGATTGCTTCTATTCCGAACATTATTGGATGGCTTGCCATTTCTTTTGCCAGAGTGAGTGAGTTCTTGCCACGTTTTTTTTATTTTGATTTTTGATCTGGAATGCCTTTATTTTGGACTAACCTTGACTTTGTGCTGCTCTTGCTCTAGGATGCATCATTTCTGTACATGGGTAGATTGTTAGAAGGATTTGGGGTTGGGATAATCTCCTATACGGTAAGCTTAATCTCTTATTTAGTTGCAATTTGTGACTGTAAAAGGACCTAGTTTGACTCTTGTTGCCATTTGATAGGTGCCTGTATATATAGCAGAGATAGCTCCTCAGAACTTGAGAGGAGTCCTTGGAGCTGTAAACCAGGTCAGTTCATGCTGATTGCATTTGCTCAGCTGTCTTTGTCTTCCTGAACCATCACTGTTGGAGTATTGCTATTACTCCTCTTCTTTCAATTTGTTTTCTGTTAATTCAGTGAAGGGATCTTATTGTTTAGCTTTCTGTCACCATTGGCTTGATGCTGGCTTACTTGTTCGGACTGTTTCTTCATTGGAGAGTGCTTGCTGTAGTTGGTAAGTATGTTATTGTCATCGTCAATAACATAAAGCAACCTTCATATTGGGTTCGACCCCTCCCAGAGTAACCTGATAAACCAGTTTTGCAGCTGATTTCATGTTCCGTGGGATTAGTCTCACCTCCACATGGGATGGGGATGTCAATGTTAAAAAAGGAAAAATCAGTCGGCGTATGGTTGTCCAGTTCCATGATGTGATTCTAGGTATGTGATCTTGAGCATGGGTCATTAAAATTGACATTCTTTCTTCATGCAGGAATCTTGCCTTGCACAATTTTGATACCAGGCCTGTTTTTCATCCCTGAATCGCCGCGGTGGCTGGTGAGGATTATAATTTCGACATATTTATCTAAGAGAGTTGCAATTAGATTCCAATGCTGTTTCTTTTTCGTTTTCTTTTCTTGTTCAGGCAAAAATGGGAATGACAGAAGACTTTGAAGCATCTTTGCAAGTTCTACGGGGTTTTGATACTGACATTTCTGTGGAAGTGAATGAGATCAAGGTATTTCTTTTCCCTTGGATTTCCTGAGGTTATTCGGCTTTGCATTGTTTGCAGCAGTGGGTTTCCTTCAGGAAATCTACAAATCCAATTGAAAAGCCATGGAGGATGTGAGCTATACTTAGGCTACCTTATGGTAACAATAATTTTGCTAAGAATCAACATATTGCCATGTGCAGAGATCTGTTGCATCATCAAGCAGAAGAACAACAGCTATACGGTTTTCTGATCTCAAGCAGAGAAGATATTGGTTTCCCTTGATGGTTTGTTTTACTATTAGTGTTATTCACATCATGGAAGATAGTCAGCAAATGAAATTGTACTTGTATCTTGCAGGTGGGAAATGGGTTACTTATACTGCAGCAGCTAAGTGGAGTCAACGGAATTCTATTTTATGCTAGCAATATTTTTAAGTCTGCTGGTCAGTTTAGCATCTGTTTAGTTTAACTTCTGTTTAGTTTAATATTTTTTCTCTCTCACAATGGGCATAAATTGGGAAGATGAGTAGAATTCCATGTTTGTTATATCCAGCTGTTCTAAATGGATAGGCATAAAACTGATGTAAAGATATCCTAATCATGGGAGAATTCTGATGTAGGACAAGTTCTGATACCAATCTGACGCACAAGTCAAAATATTGGAAACTCTAGATCTAAATGATAAACAGATGCCTATATCAGAATGCAAATTGTGTATGGTAAATTCTAAAATGACATACAACCTATATCTATGATTCCATGATGAGTGACTCAGATAATGTAAATGGATGGATCGAACCAATTCTTGAAATTTGTTGTTGGATCAGTTTAAATCTAGGCTATTCATGGCTTGATCTCTCTCTCTATCCATGGTAAGATAAAACGGGATGGTGCCAAAAATCATCATCCAACCATGTTGAGGTAAAATCTAAATTTTGATGCATCTTTTTTCGTTGGCGTCCCATGATGTCCTTATCAATTCTCCCCTGCTTGAAAAGCTTCACCTCCGGTGAAGAGATACTCTGGTACCTTTTATGCATATCCTTGTTGAGCCTTGGTAGTGTTTCACCAATGATCCACGCACAGTCAGTCTTGGGGCGATCTTTCCACTTCACAACAAATTTCCAGAATCTCCTAGTTATGGTAGACATAGTTTGCTCATCCAAGATGTATTCCACTTCTTCTTTCTTGGGTAGGGATGGCAATGATGGTAAATGGGGGTAGGTAAAGGTGATAATGATGTAGAAGCAATATAGGCTCGTGTTAGAAGACTAGGTGTTCCTTTGTAAAACACTAAATCCTTCACAGTGAGGATGTGGTTAGTTTCTAAATCTGAAGGCAAATCCAGGACAGAGGTGTAGGCATTCATCTTAAGTGCTTGAAAAGGACTTGAACTATGGCATGCAATTCTTTTATGGTTCGTTTGGGGAACCACTTGGGTCTAATGTACATCGATCATATCTCCCTCTTTACCTGTGGTGCTCATTTGCAAAAGATTTGTAATATTTATTGGTAATAGATTTTTTTTTTTTTCTAATATCAACATGTAAATCATGGATATGCCTAGCAAATGACTCAATTGAATCAGAAGGCTTACATGCAAGTGAAGGAGGTATGAGATCTATAGGTTTCTTAGGCTGGTAACTTCTGACTATCTCAAAAGGATTGGAACTTGTAGATTGATTAATTGAATTCTTACGGGCAAATTCAATCATGAGGTGAATATGATCCCAACCAACAACATTTAGAATCCTCTAAGAGTTATGTCAGGAGAACCAACTCCACTTTGGGCTATTCAACTCCTTGCCCAAGTAGCCGGAACCCGTAAAGGTGTGACCGACTTAAAGACTGGTGTGGTTGATTTGAAAACAAAGTTTGGAGTACTTTCATCTACACAACACACTCACAATTTGCATGCTGAAATTAACTGTCAATTAATATAAGCAATGAAGAATATGAGTTTGTTGTAGATATTCATTGTGGATCCAAGAAATTTGATGTGCATGATCATATGGAGGACCTCACACCTTGTCAAGGTCCAACACCTTCACTTCTAGGCCCCACCCCACATCAGCATGACCCTGTTCCACATATTGTCCTTCCTGACCACCCTATTGACCTTCCGGATCCACCAACAGATACTCTACCATTGGGCCCATCCTCACTTCATCGCCTTGAGCCTTTTATTAGCATACCTGATCCACTACTTGACCCATGCTATGCACAAGTCCAGCCATCTCAGCCTGTACGTCCCTCACCTTTCTTGCCACCCAAGAGGGAAAAGATAGAATATATACTGGTCGAGGAAGTTGTTTCCACACCTGCAGGAGGACATCAACTATATCCTGTGACGTGGATGCCCAGGCTCCTGACATATATTACTTGGTTGCCTGAGTGTGAGCTACATCGACTTGCTCCAGACTTGCTGGAGAGATTCAGGAGTCTTGTCTCCTTGGAGGAGCATTCTACACACATCTTGCTGCTGCCACCATCCAGAGTTGATCCTGACGTTAGAGTTGGATTCAGAGTATACCATTGATGGCGGAGGAGAGTTGATCCTACATCCTCATTGTGCCTCGATTGATGCCCTGCTTGGTTGACACCTAAAGACCTCACGTGCACGTGTTTGCACTTTGAAGACCCCACACTAGGAAGACGCGTGCGTGGGTAGATTTTGTATTTTCATATGTTTGAACTCGAGGTCGAGTTCTTTTTCAGATGGGGAGCTTGATGCAGAGCACCACACGAGTTTCCATATTTAGCAAGTTTTTATATTTAAATTTAAGATTTCTAGCTTTTCATGATTGTATTTTTTCTTTCATTTATTTGTTTAGTCTAATAGTTGGTTTTGTTTGGGGAAATTTAGTGATTTTACATGTAATTAGGGCTTTCTAATCATTGGAGGTAGTTTTGTATTTGTTTATTTGATGGTGTTTTAGTCTTTTTCATGTTTTTAAGTCATTATATATGTGATGTAATCCCTCCATACGGGATTGGTACTTAATAATGAATAAAATTGAAGTTTTCTTCCGCTGCTTGTGCGACGAAAATACTTGGGAGCGATTCCTTTGGCGTGAAGCCTAGCGTGAGGCTACCATCTTTCCATCTTCGGGTATTCTTCTTCTTCTTCTATCTCTTTATCTCTCTTCCTCTTTTTTTTCCTTTTCTTCTCCTTGAATTGTTGCCCTAGAAACAGCTCCAAAACCTGTCCTAAATCTGTCATAGAAACAACCCCAAAAACCTGTCCCAGATCTGTCCCAAAATTTGTCCCAGTTTGGCCCCAAATCTGTCCCAAAACAGCCCCAAAACCAGTCACAGTTCTGTCCAAGATCTGACCTAAACCTATCAAATTTGCTACTACATTTAGATCTGTATCTTAGACCTGTACAACCCTCTTCTTAACCCTTTTACTGCTGTTCTACACCTTTTCTTATTGTCGTTATTAATTGATTAATTAATTTCAGCCCCATATTAGTTTTAGGTGTATTAATTTCATTCCTCCTAATATTTAGGGAACCTAATTTAGGCATTTAGGGTTACCCTATTAGTTGTCCTGCATCAGAGTCTAATGCCTTTAAACTCAATGCTAGAAAGAAGCCAAATACAAAGCCTCCATTTTGCTACTTGGAAAAGCTCATTCATATTTGCGGATTACCTTAAAAAATTCTAGAGTTTCTTTCTTTCCAAATGGTCCATAGAATGGCTGTTGGGATAGTGTTACATGCAAGTTTAAACCTTGGAGTAAGCCTTGAAATAAACCACAATTCTGACGACCCGGCACAGGTTATATCAAACGCCTAGGGTACCTTGAATAAATTTGCAAAATTATTTCAAAAGGTTGCGAGCCAGTGGGCATCGCAAAAAAAGGTGATCAACATCTTCCTCTGTCTCGCATATGGGACAAATGGGGTCCTCCTCTTGGTATAACAAACCTCTCCTTTTGAGTTCCGTCCTAGTTAAAACCCTCCCTTTAAGAACACACTAAATGAAGATTTGGACCCTGGGGGTCGGGGGACTTTCCAAGCCAAATTGGTTGTGGGTGCCTCATTGGACTGTCGTTGTAGGACCGGATCAAGCAATACCTTGATAGAGAAATTGCCCGAAGAGTCCCCAGTCCAAATCAGTTCATCTTCCTCTCTTGGTGAGATGGGGAACTCCCCGAACTGACCTAAGAGATCACTTTTGCTTTCTTCTTCAAAAGTCCGCAAATCCCTTCTAAAATCCAGACGCTAGGGTACTAGGTGACGGCCAATCTTATGGCCATCTTGTACTAACATTTCCTTATTCTTGAAATCCTGTAGAGTCTTTAACGCAGGACAAGACAAAAGGTGACCCTAAATGCCTAAATGCGATTTATGCGGTAATAAGAAACTAAATGAGTGGAATAGTTTAGATTTAAATGGGAAATAAATGAAGATGGGTATGGTTCTGCCAATGAAAGAAGTTTAAAGGGTTAAGATGGGTTTAAGTAAGGGGTCACATGGGGTGAGAAATAAAAAGATGGAGAGAGAGCACAGGGGAGGCGAAAAGAAAGATGGAAAAACATGGAGTAGGGTCGCACGCAAGAGACGGAAGAGTGAAGAGGAGGAAACGACGCAGGTAAGTGGGTTTAGAAGGGCTGGCGATAACTGCTGGTGGCTGTATGGGTGGATAGAGGACAGTAGGAAGAAGATTTGGGGAAGGACAAAGTGGTGAGATTGGTTTTATAGGCACGGCAGCAAGAACTGGAATAGGAGAGGGGAAAACGGAAGTAAAGGAAGGGCTAGGGAGGGTCTTGGAAGAGTGGCGAAGCTTGTGAAGCAAAGAAGAAGGGCGGAAGGTCAAAAAAGGGATTTCTGGGTTGCAGAAAGCTAGAGAAGAAGAAAGATGAAGATAGAAGAGAGAAGAGAGGATAGGAACAGTACTTGGAGGGCTTCACGCCCTTGGATTCTCACCAACACATGCACGGCATAGAGGTATGCTCGAAAATCTTAAAATCTTATTGAGTAATCTGTCTTTGCCTCAAGGAGGCTACAACTTATATAGAACTCTTCCTTTCTTAAAATAAAACATTAACTAAATAAAGCAATAAACAAAATAGAAACTAACTAAAACCAACCTAAAAGAAAATTAAATACAACAACTACTAATTATGGAAAGCAACTACTAATTATGGAATCTGCAATAAATGCTCCGCATCAAACTCCCCATCTGAAAAAGAACTCGACCTTGAGTGCAAGCAGATGAGAAGACAAAAATCTACTCACGCATGCGTCTTCCCTATGTGAGGTCTTCAATATGCAATCATGCGCACGTGAGGTCTTCAATGTCAAACAAGCGGATTAGCATCGGGCCACAATAAGAATGCTGGATCGGCTTTCTCTCTTTCCATCGATGGTATACATGGAATCCGACACTGACGGCATGAACAACTTTAGATGGTGGCAGCAGCAAGATATGAGAAGAATGCTCACGATCGACTCTGGTTGACGACAACAACAAGATGTGACCAGAATACACTTCTGATGATACAAGATGGATGTCACAATCAACTCTGACTGGCGGGAGCAGCAAGACTCTAGTAGAATGTATCACTGATGAGACAAGACTCCGAAGTCTCTCCATTAAATTTGGGGCAAGGCACTGTAGCTCTCTCGTGGTCACCCAAGTGGCAACAGTTGTGGACATGGGCTTCCACGTTGTCGGATATAGCTGATGTTCTCCTATAACTGTAGAAACAACTTCTTCGACCAAAAATTCTATCTTTTCTCTCTCGGGTGGCAAAGAAGGTAAGGGAAATAGAATCAGTGAAGGCTGTAAAGGTGCATGCCACGTGCTCTGAATTGGGTCCGAAAAACCAATAGGAGGGTCAAGGTGAAGATCAGGATTGCAGACAACTTTAAACTGTGAGAGTGGGCTAGATGGTGCAATTATTGAACTTTGAAAAGGTGCGGGAGGTACAGGCTGAATGGGTTGGACACGTACATAACACGAGTGATGTAGTGGGCTGGACATCTGAGTGGGATGGACCGGTGCATGCCATGGATGAGGAAGGCCAAGAGGTATAAAAGGTAGAGGCTGAGATAATGGTATAGGTAAAGGCTGAGGGGATTGTACTAGTAGGTGACATGGGTCATGGAGCGGGTCATGCTGTGGATCAGGCTGTGGGTCAAGCTTTGGGTCAAGAAGGCCAATATGATGGTCAAGAAGGCCAATATGTGGGACAGGATCATGTTGATATGGGGTGGGGTCTGGAGGTGAAGGTATTGGATCTAGACAGGGTGTGAGGTCCTCCACATGATCATCCATATCAAATTCAATGGACTTGCAATGAGTATCTGCAGCAAACTTATATTTTTCATCGCTTATATTAATTTGATTTTTAATTTCAGCGTGTGAATTATGAATGTGCTGTGCAGATGCATGTACAGACTCGGAAAGAGTAGGTGACACTGACACCGGGATGAGATCTATAGGTTTGCTATTTGACGCAATGGCTTTGGGTAACCTGTGGGATTGTACCACCTCTGATTTATCATTGCTTTCACCATATGTGTCAAGTTTCCGAAGCATAGGGTGATTAATAAGCATGCGATGGTAGAAGGGAGTGACATATTTCTCAATTAATTGTTTCTTTATTTCGTCCCATGTCAAATCTAAAGGGTCTTTTCTTAACCTCCTACTTTTCTGTTCCACCGCCATCCAGATAGTCTGGGCTTGTTTCACCAATTTCAATTTGGCATAACGGACTCGTCGACTTTCTGACATATCATGCAACTCAAAGTAGCGTTCCATGTTCGATAGCCAATCGAGAAAAACTTTGGGTTCTAGACATCCATCAAAATCCCGGGGCACGATACGAACAATTTTCAAGTCATATTCGTTATTTTTGGTAAATTCCTGAGGCTTATGAGGCTGATGGTACTCACCACGATCAACTCCTCGGAGGTCAATCAACTGGGTGCTCTTGGGTTGTACGGGAATGAATTTAGCATTTATGTTTTCCTCTCGTTTCAGAAATTCATTCGTCTGGGCAGTCAACTGAGTGAGGAACTTATCGAACCAAGCTGGCGGTTGTTCTCCTGACATGTCTAGATGATTCTAAATTCTGTGTCCTAAACTCTATATGCTATGATGATTTTTTTTTAATATTTTTTTAATATTTTTTAATTAATTAATTATTTTTTTCACTAAATGCAAATATAGGACCGTGGATGTTTAAGGAAACAATCCAACTTGGTTCTGATACCAAATTTGACGTAGGACAAGACAAAAGGTGACGCTAAATGCCTAAATGCGATTTATGCACTAATAAGAAACTAAATGAGTGGAATAGTTTAGATTTAAATGGGAAATAAATGAAGATGGGTATGGTTCTGCCAATGAAAGAAGTTTAAAGGGTTAAGATGGGTTTAAGTAAGGGGTCACGTTGGGTGAGAAATAAAAAGATGGAGAGAGAACACAGGGAGGCGAAAAGAAAGATGGAAAAACATGGAGTAGGGTCGCACGCAAGAGATGGAAGAGTGAAGAGGAGGAAACGACGCAGGTAAGTGGGTTTAGAAGGGCTGGCGATAACTACTGGTGGCTGTATGGGTGGATAGAGGACAGTAGGAAGAAGATTTGGGGAAGGACAAAGTGGTGAGACTGGTTTTATAGGCACGGCAGCAAGAACTGGAACAGGAGAGGGGAAAACGGAAGTAAAGGAAGGGCTGGGGAGGGTCTTGGAAGAGTGGCGAAGCTTGTGAAGCAAAGAAGAAGGGCGGAAGGTCAAAAAAGGGATTTCTGGGTTGCAGAAGGCTAGAGAAGAAGAAAGATGAAGATAGAAGAGAGAAGAGAGGATAGGAACAGTACTTGGAGGGCTTCACGCCCTTGGATTCTCACCAACACATGCACGGCATGAGGTATGCTCAGAAATCTCAAAATCTTATTAAGTAATCTGTCTTTGCCTCAAGGAGGCTACAACTTATATAGAACTCTTCCTTTCTTAAAATAAAACATTAACTAAATAAAGCAATAAACAAAATACAAACTAACTAAAACCAACCTAAAAGAAAATTAAATACAACAACTACTAATTATGGAATCTGCAATGAATGCTCCGTATCACCATCTCTCTCGCTTTTTCAACTAATTTGTTCAGACTTACCCCAACTGAGGTGAAAATGAAGGGAGATATTGGATTTCCTTACCTTAAACCCCTGTTTGCCTGGATAGGTTTTGTCTAGGAACCGTTAACCAAGGAGTATGAGATATCCTCAATACATGCTTTCACCCACTTACACCATAAATTCCCAAAGCTCACTCTATCGAAGAGGTAATCCACGAAAGACCAATCCACAAAATCGTAAGAGATTTGCAATGAGATTATTAACTTCTACAGCAGGTTATTTTAGAAGGAAGATCTTATTGACGTTAACTGAGATAACCTGTTTTTTGATATGATTTGCCTTGAAGCTGTCAATTGCTTGGAAAGACGATTCTCTGAAGAGGAAATCAGAACTGCTGTTCTTGATGTGGCCAGGGACAAGTCTCCTTCCCTCAACGGCTTCCCCATGGCTTTCTTTCAAACCTTTTGAACAGTAATTAAATATGATGTGGTTGGGTTCCTTACAGGATTTACACAAAAAACAGCAAACTTTCAAACTGCAAGTTTTATCACTCTGATCCCCAAGGTTGAAGGGGCTGAAGCCGTTAAAAGAGTTTAGATCCATTAGCCTCGTCGATAGATGTTACAAGATTGTTGCCAAGGTTTTTGCTTCCAGACTAAACGTTGTTCTTCCTGCTGTTATCTCCCCATCCCAGAGTGCTTTTGTTCACTGAAGGGAAATCCTTGACAGTGTTGTGTTTGCTTTGGAGTGCCTCCACTTTAAACTTTTAGAAGTCCAGGTATCCTTTGCAAGTTGGACCTCGAGAAAACTTATGAAATGGTCAGTTGGGATTTCTTAATGTACTTTCTTCAACGTCTTGGTTTCGGGGTCAAGTGGAGAAGTTGGATTCTCAAATGCCTTTCCTCTGCCAAATACTCTATCCTCATCAACTGTCCTCCTAAAGGGTTTATTCTGGCATCTAGGGGGCTCAGGCAACAGGACCCGTTATCTCCCTTTCTCTTTACCATTGTTGGTGAACCTTTAAATCGCATGATTAATTCTGTTGCTCTCAATGATGAACTCCATCGCTTTTCGGTATCCAGTTCTGGTACCCCTGTATCTCACCTACAATACAAAGATGACACCCTCATATTCTGTGGAGCTGGCAAGGAGGAAATTCGTACTCTGAAAGCTACTTTGTGGTGTTTAGAAGCTATTTCTGGTCTCAAGGTTAATTTTAATTCCTTTTAAAATATTTAGTCAAACTAGAAATTCGAAATCTTAACAGAGAGAGAGTTGGGGGGGGGGGGGGGGGGGGGGGGGGGGGGGGGTTTGAGGGTTCTTTTATAGGGAGGAGGAAAACCGACATTAAAATATGGGGAAGAAAGTATTAAAAAAAGGAAAGGAGAAAAGGATTGGAACGATAGAGAAAGAGAATAAATATCAAATAAAAAGGAAAAAATGGAATTGAAGATTAGGAATTTGGAGAGAAGCTGAAGAAAAATCAAAACAAAGAAAGCGTACTCATGTCATATAATTGCATAAACACCATGATGGAGATGCTGCTATATAGGAAGGAGAGAGGTTGTGGACTTTCGAAGTTTTGAGTGCCTACCGTTGGAGTAAACCCTAAAAATGGTAGAGAGAACTAGAGAGTTGGGAACGTGAGAAGTGGTGTCGTGAATCGTGAGTGGTGACGAGGAGCAGAGAAGCTGATGCGAGCATATACAACAGCTTCTGTGACCCTTTTAATATTTAGGGAACCACATTAGGCATTTAGGTTTACCCTATCATTTGCCCTGCATCAGAAGCTGGCCTCACCTTTAAAGTATAATATTATTTTAAGGTTTAAAGTAAAAGTAGTAGTTGAAGGTTTGCAGCCGGTCAAAGGTTGTGGTTCAACTGCCTCAACCTGTTAAGCCTGCAGTTTTAGACAGATTTAAAAGGTTCTCCTTGTAAACAGGGTTTTTCTTCAAACCCGTCCATTAGTATCTGCGATTAGGTCCGACCGTCAAGCCCAATTCTCTCTCTCTCTCTCTCTCTCTCTCTCTCTCTCTCTCTCTTTGATTGTTGGGGTCGAGGATTTCCAATTTTGGGAAATCCCATATAATGGAAATAGGAATTAAGAGGTACATAAGTGAATCCAAAGCTGTTGATTTTTGAACAATTGCATAATACTCTGATTATTTTTATCTTCAGCACAGAAGAGAGATAAGTGACTTAAAGACACCAGTTACATGTTTGTCTTTATATGTAACACCATTCTCTTGAAGTGCCTCTTCTTTCATGAATTGTTGCTTAGCTAAAGGAACTAAGGAGCGTTAGAATATGTTACCATTTAAGTTGGATGATTTCTCTTAGTTGTCTTGAATCTGAACAGGGATCAAATCAAGTAACGTTGCAACAGTTGGACTTGGGGCTGTTCAGGTTTTAACTTTGAACCCATGCATGTAAAAGCATAAGTATTCTGAATTGAAATGAGACATTGCTCAAGAAATTTTGACACAACTTCGATGGGGAAAACAATATTTTTCTAGGTTATTGCCACTGGAGTTGCTACGTGGTTGATGGATAGAGCTGGCCGCAGACTTCTTCTTATTGTGAGTCAAGCGTGAGGTAGCTATTCTTAGAAATTTGATATCCATGCGATAACTAACCAATCTAGAATGTGATTTCTTATGCAGATCTCCACTTCTGTAATGTCTGTAAGCCTTGTGGTTGTATCAGTTGCATTTTATGTGAAGGTCTGTAATTTCAAAACTATCAGTGTCTTGCGTTAGTTTTTGGTTATTATCTGTTAGGTAGAATTGCTTATGCTATGAAACTGTGAATCAATGTAAAAGATTTGTTTAATGATTTTATTTAATTTTCTTTTGAGCCCAGGATGCTGTATCAGAAGATTCTAAATGTCATAGTGTAATGAGCATACTGTCTGTAGTTGGATTGGTGGTACGTTTTTGTTTGCAAATAATTTTTGTTGCTTTCAATTTATTTTTGTTCTAAGTAATGTATTTGTAATTATTTCACCCAATTATTTTTGTTCAGGTTTTCGTGGTTGGCTTCTCTCTTGGAATGGGAGCCATTCCATGGCTTATAATGTCTGAGGTATGTGACATGTTATTTTTCTTTCCTTTTGTG
The DNA here is from genome assembly GCA_022113865.1 of Chimonanthus praecox. Taxonomy (NCBI): domain Eukaryota; kingdom Viridiplantae; phylum Streptophyta; class Magnoliopsida; order Laurales; family Calycanthaceae; genus Chimonanthus; species Chimonanthus praecox. Next base: position 43,649,912 of record CM039095.1, read on the forward strand.
TTTCAAACATGATTCCTGATCCTCATAATCGTCGTTGCAAATGAGACAACTCTTGTTGCACATCAGGGAGAAACAAAAATGATCCAATGTGAAGAATTTGACTTCACACCTTCTGCACTGGATGTTCACTATGGCTTACAGTATGATGGACCACGCAATGGAAGGAAACGAAGATAAATTGCATAGGACCTTTGCCTAACCTGGATTGCTTTCTATGACTTCAGGAGATGATCTCAACCATTTATTAAGTGGCTGGAAAATGGATGGTTAAGCCACAGTTACATGTTGGGATCTATTTTGACAAGGTTTTGATACACAAAAGACACTAACTATAGAGAAACTTCAGTGAACTCTTTTTGGGGCCAATCCAAGCCTTTGCATTTATTAGTGTGTGCACAAGGGTTTTTCTTCTCTCTTCACGTGCACTTTCTGAAAAGTGTGCCCTGGGCTGTCTGGCTCACCAGTGATCTTGTTAGCACGTGGTAAGGTGGGTTATGTGTTGAATCATATGTACAGGGGGCAACTTGAACCTTTAACCAGTTTTCCTAAACTTTGATTTGAACCCCTATTTGATCATTCTAACCATGTGGCCCACTACACATTCCACCCCATGATGTATCTTATTTTAATAGGGGTGCTCACTAGTGCAATACTAAGGGCATGTTTGTTTGCATTCGTGGAAATTGATTTCTTTGAGTAATTTTTCCATGTAAAATGAAATCCATTGATTTTGTTTTCCCACATTTTTTTTTAAAAATTATTTGGTATGACAAAAAGGGATTCCACAATTATTAATTAATAAAAAAATTCTTTCATTAGGTTAGTGAGGCATAGGTTATAACTTAATTTGCTCCTGATTTTAAATGATAATGATATAACAACAACAACAACATATTATGTAGTTCATTTAATGTATATTTTACTTCAAAATAGTAGTGTTACATAATAAAGACTTCAATTGGGTCAAATGTTGCCATATCTTCCCTTGATTGAATTTGAAATTTCATAACCTATGTTGGGTAAGGTCAGCTTATGGGTTGAGGGTGTTTTGGCATGGGATATGGGTTGGGTTGAGTCATGGAGCAAAGTAATAGATTATAGATATTGTGTTTTCGTTAGATTGGACCATGGCTTATGAGTCAAGTCGTGGATCATATCTTAGGTTGGGTTAGGTTAACCATTGTTCATGGTTAAGTTGGTTGCTTCATGTATTGGTAATGGGTCGACTTGTTTAGGTCAATTGGGTCTGGATGGGGTCACAAGTCGTGGTTAGGTTAGATCTTGGGTCATGGGTCAGGTTCAGCCTTGGAAAAATTAATGGATTGGGTCATAGGTTTTGACACTTTTTAGTCATAGAAATTATTTTTTTCCACTTTACTACTATTAATTTTCCACAACTCTTATGGAAAATGACCCAAGTCACAGAAATCATTTTCCATGGAAAAGGTTTTCATGGAACGATGGAAAATAATTTCAATGTCGATATAATTTCCCATTTCATGGAAAATATTGCATACAAACATGCATGGTGCTTATTTTGGACGTTAGATATTGGGAAAAGGGATCCTTGCGGCTGAAACAAAAGATGGGGGTACATTGCATTTATTAAAACTATGAGGGGCCTTTGCAAATTATGGTTACTGGTAATGCATATGCCTTGTAATTTCTTTCGTAAAACTTTGGAAGAATATTTGGGCAAGCTACATGTAAGGATGGTACACTGTATGACAGTGCTAGGTTGGAGTCAAAGCATATTTGCTAGAGTGGGAAACAGATTATGTATCGATGCAGGACTTGGATGTGGGAAATGAAGGAGAAATGTGACAACCATTGGGAGGTTAACAATGTAAAACATGGAAACCATTTTAAAATTTTTGACAAATGAACATGTGGATTGAAATCTGTTGGATTTGTAATTGTTGTAAAATGTGAAATTAGTTTAGAATATGGTGTAATTTCACATTTTACATTTGTGTTTGACTGTTTAGATATCATTGATTGTAAATGATTGTAACCGATCTTTCTTTCCTGTTTTATTGCCTTGATTGGTTCCTCGTATTTTATATATAAATGTATTCTTTTCTATTGTATGATCAAGTAATACAATACACAAAGAATTCTCTCTTTTTCCCTTTTTTTCCCCCTCTATTTTCATTATCAGTAGAGCAACAGTGTACCTGAGAAAATAAAGTACAGTTATTCCTTGAAATGAGTTTCCCCGTGTTTTGGTTTCCTGTAGATTTCCCTTGTGTTCCATGCATTTCAGAAATGTTTTAAAAAAAAAAAAAGTTACAAATTTCTGTCTCCAGAATGTGCTTCCTACTCACATTTTATTTCAAGCAACTATTGAAGCAGAAGGGAAACATGAGATTTCCCCCTTCATTCACTCTGTGTTATATGTTGCACCTTGCACTTTTGACCTCTCTTGGCATGATGATTTGAGAAACGGTTTGTTGGGCAATAGGGCATTATACTGTTTCTACATTGGCTGTAATACCTCAACTGATTTAATGCTGATTAATAACAGAATTATTGTAAAGGTCTTATGCTCGTTGAAATTATTTCTCCCCTTGGTTGTCTGGTGGTGCATGCTCCATTGATCAAACCTAGTGACAACCGTCTCAAGCCACTACACTTAGAATATGCCCTGCACCGGCATCAATGGTTAAAAATCTCTCCACTGAAAACTCTAAATGCTATATTAATTTTCAGGTTGTACCATGACATCAATTGTTGAACCACAAAATAGCATCTTTACCACTTGAATGAGGCTTATAATTTGTTGCTTGTCACATTGCCTTTCCTAGAAGTGTTGATTCATTTATATATTATTTTATTAAGTTTTAGTTTGTTGACTGTTTGACGGGTGTAATTTTCATATGTTATACACTAATACCATTGATTTCACTCATAAAAAATGTCATTTAAATTGTGTTATGCAATGCTGTTGTCTCATTGCAGATACTCCCAGTGAATATTAAAGGACTAGCTGGTAGCACAGCGACACTGCTCAATTGGTTCACATCCTGGGGAATCACGATGACTGCAAACTTGCTTCTAGGTTGGAGCAACGGAGGTCTGTTTCTATCATGCGTATTTCTATAAGCATTTTCTTTGTGTTCATGCATGTGTGCCTTTTCATACATGTTTTTTGTTTAAATGCACCTTATCTAAAGCAATAACTTGTCTCTGAACAGGAACCTTTACCATTTATACTGTCGTGAGTGCTTTGACTCTAGTATTTGTGATATTGTACGTCCCCGAGACCAAGGGAAGAACCCTAGAGGAAATCCAATGGTCGTTCAGATGAATTTTATTTGGAGCTCTCATATTCAGTTTGGCCTGCCTTCCTTTTGTACTCTAATGCTTCTTTCAGAAAGGCAAGATTTGGAGCTCCTCAGGTTTCTGAATCGTTTGCATTCAATATTCATGTTTTCTTTGCAGCATCATGTCAATAATAACCTCATTTTGTTATAAACTATTTATTTTATTCAAACATCTCAGCTTCGCGCATGCCTCTATGATCATTTTGCTTCTACTTTTGGGGCCATGAGTTTTGCACTTATCTCTACATTAAATATTTTTATCAGAATCTAGACATTCTTCTGTATATTGGGTTCCAAGGCTGGATTTGGGCTCATGTGAAAAAAAAACTTGAGCAATTCTGTTGGTGCTTGTTTGATGACATGGTGGTTCAATACTTGGACAAAATTTATATCAAGTAGAGAAGGAAGATACCAATATTTTGTGAATGATTAATATCTTGACAATTTACTTAAAGTGATTTAGTTACTAATCGAATAACTATGCTTCTCCAGGTGGTTTAGGATTGGTACTCCAGAGTTCCCAGAAAAGGAGGACCTTCAATGTCATTAGAGAGTATAACCTGCCCCCCACTGGGTAGCTCAGCTGATGGCTTCTCCCCTCGGGAAGGGAGAGGTCACGGGTTCGAGTCTCAGTGGCCCTTACCTGGGAGCATGGGCATCAATGGTGCTCTCACCAGGAGTTTTAGGAGGGTTATGGCCAAGGTCTAAGTTAGGGTGGATCTGAAGTTTCTCCTGGGTCTAAAAAAATTAGAGATTTTATACTGGGTTGTCAAATTCACACCTTAGTTGTGTCTAGCTCCTCTCTTATGCTCCAAATCTATTTTGTATCCTCCTTTTTAAGTCTAGTTTTTTCAAGAAACCTTTATATATATAGAGGGAAATAACCATATACTGAATGAGGGGATTCACCATTCATTATATTTTGAGTAGTTTTTATCAATGGCTGGATATGCTTGCCCCAAAATAAATGGTGGATTCACTCATCTTTATGAAAACTACCATGAGAATGGTAGCATATGATCATTTCACACACAATTAATATTTTATTATAGCTATAAATATTGTAGTTAACATGAGATAATTATAAGTAATACTTAAATAGAAACTCTAATATACCAAGTATAATGTGCCTGGAAGTAGAGGCAGAATTAGAAATTTACTTGTTGAGGGGCCCAAAGTATAAAATTCAATTTTTTCGAAGGGTCAACTAATACTTTTTATATTTTAAGGGGCTTTTTAGAAATTTTTAAGCTTCTATTAGTGGTTTTCTAAAAACCCCTTTTTTTTGTGTGTGGAACTTCAGTTGTCAATATATTTTTATGTTTTCGATAAGTACAAGTAATATTTCATATTGTCAACATTTATGTAATAAGGATATAAATTTATAGAACTCTATATATATATTGGATAGCCATTTAGACATTCTACTTTTCTTTTAAGAGATAATTCTGATCATTTTGCCTTTCAATTTTTTAAAAAGACAATTCTTCTGCATAAAATTTCATATAAAATTTTGAAATGGGATGTCTCTTAAAAGAAAAGTGAGATGTCTAAATAGCTACCCTATATATTTGAAGTATTTTAAATAAGTATGTCCAGTAAAATTAGCTTTTATAAACGTGCTTTAGATGTTTAGTTATTGTAATGTTGAGTTAAATAAGAAAGGTATCATTGTCACAAAGTGTGGTGATGTTTTGAGCAAGTCAAAACAACCATAACCGTACTCCGCATTTCTTTGTTGAATGGTTGTGTTTTACGTGTATGCTATTTATTTTTATTTTTTTTAAAAGCCATTTTTACATTTTTTTTAATTTACACGAGTGATATTAATTGCCCTTAGGTCAACTAGTGAGGTATGGGGGCTTGAATTTGGCACCTCCTGTCTCTTGAGACGGGAGAATACATTGTATTTGAATGTGAAGAAGTTATGAGACTTTTTTATAATTTCTTATATATTTGTGTGGATTTTTGTAGAGTGAAATGCGCACTAAAAATGTCAAACTTTCTTCTATTGGGTTGTCTATTGTCATGGCTTTGTTTTGTTTTGTTTTTTTTTAGGTTTTGGAGCTTAATAACAAATATAACTAGTGGGATTGAAAGTTTATTTTAAACTTAAAGACCAAATTTCAATAAAAAATCAAATTCTATCTTCTTGATCTTATCTTGCGAAAATCACGTGTTTTTGTTTTATAGATGTCTGATGATTTATACTAATAAAATCAAGTGGCTAGATTTAATTTTTCGATTAAAATTTTGTTCACATGGCAAGCTTGAAATGATCTTTTAATCCAATTAGACCATCGATCATTTTATTTGTGTAATCATGGAATCTTTGTTTAATTTACAGATCGGGTTGGTGATGTAGATAGTCATAGATTTTTGTTTAAACTTATCACTTGTTGTAAAGAGACTATTAAAGGAAATTCATCACTAGGTTGACTTTCTATATTTTCTGTATCCCATTTGTTAGTTTTCGAAATCTCGGAATTGTAATTGGCTATTGATTTATTCTTTCCTCTTTAAGAGGCTTGTATTCTTCTGCTCAATTCTACATGGGCACTGGTTCACCTGTTCTCACCCTCAACAGAACCCCCTCAAATATGTTGCCCAGATCTTTGTCTACTTGCCTCACCTCTGTACACAATCGCCAACTACCTTCTTAGTTCATGAGTCAGCCTCACACATCTTTCTAGAGGTTGTTAAACGTATCCTTCGCTATCTTAAAGGTTCCATTGGTCTTGGCCTTCTTATTGTATGTGCGACACAACTCCTACGTCTCGTTGCCTACTCTGATGCTGATTAGGTTGGTTGCCCTGATAGTTGTCGCTTCACCAGTGGTTATTGTATCTTCCTGGATCTCGATTTAATTTCTTGGTGTGCAAAGAATTAACCAACAATATTTTGGTCTAGTGCCAAAGCTGAATATCGGGTCCTTGCCTATACTAATGTTGATACTGTATGGATACAAAACCTTTTACGAGAGCTTGGCTTTCTCTTTAGTTATCTGCCATTCATTTTTTGTGATAATCCCAGTGTAACATATATGGCCGCGAACCCTATCTTCCATGTTCGGACTAAACATATTGAGTTTGATTATCATTTCACTCACGAACGTTTCATTGTTGGTTTTCATCAAATTCAATTCGTATCTTCCATAGATCAACTTGCTGATATCTTCACTAAGAGACTCCCGAAGCAATGCTTTTCTCCCTGTTCAGTTACATACTTGTCGTCTTAGAACTGCCGAGTTTGCAAGAGAGTATTAAAGGAAACTCATCACCCGATTGACTTTCTATATTCTCTGTATCTCTTTATTTGTTAGTTTTTCAAATCTCGAGATTGTAATTTGGCTATTGATTTATTCTTTCCTTTTTAAGAGGCTTATGTTCTTTTAAAAATACTGTTTTCAATAAGAGAGTTCCAAGCCATTTTAGTCAATTCTACATACACCAAGACATTTTATCCAGTAGAAAGACAGGTTAGGAAATGAGAAAGTGCTAGAAACCCTCTTGGCCTTGAAGTCTTGCTTGGATACTTGGTAGAAGCATTGAATTGAGACATAGGAAATGAGAATTCTGAATGCCAACATCACGATTTCCTTCCCACTCTGTAAGGGGTCCGTTTCATGCAATGGAAGAGAAGTTATTGTTAGAAACATAGAACTACTCTCCATTCATATAACAATAAATAAGACACTCTAGTCTTCTGTTCTTTGTTGTCGTTCCATACAAAATTTCAAGTACAATTAAGGCAAGAGCTTGTAAGAGCAGTACAACTGTAGAAGGCTCTGGGTTACGATCTTGAAGTTGCAAGTTTGAATCAGTATCCATATTATTAAGGCTACATGTCTAGATTATTACTGATCTTGAAAAAAATTAAAGGAAAAGGCTAAAACAAGACAAGTAAGAGTAGAGGAGATTCACTACTTAAGATTTGAAATTGGCATGAAAGCTTGGAGGTAGAGAACTAGAGAAACAACCGTCAATGTGCCTTCGCTACATTATCCTTCTTGGTTTCCTTTGGCATTTGCAACCGAGAGAGCAAGGAATTTCTTTAGGCACCTGTTGTAGACATGAGGATGCTCGATCTGGACCAGGTGACCTGCTTTCTTTATGGTTTGCAACTTGGCTTTAGCTCCCAATTGCCTATATTTTGCACAAGATTTTTGCAACATATTATCCGATCCTCTCTCGGTCATACTTCAATATAATACAAGGGTACGTTGGTCATTTTACTATTGAAAAGAAATTAAGACATTCAAATTTCAATAATTTTTTCTTAAAATTTTTCTTTTATTAATTTTAGTAGTTTTAGAATGCATCGAGTCTATTTTTGTGCTTCTAGATGATGTCCATATTTTGTATACGATATGGTGTCAAGATGACATGAAATTAGGTCAAGATTATAATTCATACTTGATTTTTAATTGCATAGGTTGTTAATAAGGATTTTTCTAGTTTTGAATGGTATAAATATTAATTAAAAGCATATTGGTTAGAGAGAGTTTTTTTCGTAAACTGTTTTGTCGGTTTTGCAAAAACTTGAGGAGATTGTAGGCTGCTTACTCTAGAAATATATCAGCTCATAAATATTATATCAACCGATATATGTATCGGACAATACGTATTTTTATAGTTTTAAGAGAACTGTATCAGCGTATTGACTATTTTATCAGTCAATACTGTATAGCAATTGTTGATACTTTAAAAAAAAAAAACATAAAAAAAAAACAATTTGAACGGCTTTTCAAGTTAAATCGTGGCCAGAGGCCCCAAGTTTGCTATGAGAAGGCTGACAGACGTGGATATAAAAATAGTTGATAATGACACTATCTTAATGAGTTCTTAGCAATAAAGAGTTTATAATGCTCTAAATAAGAATAAAACATGTAGACAAAATCAGAGATTTTGTTGTAATTATAATTTTTTATTTATTAAAGTCTTTCTAATTGCATCATGAATTCACAGAGTTAGTCCACTAACGGATCTCTTGTGCACAAATGTTTTTTTCTCTTTTGCTATTGGACAACATAAATAAATAAATAAATAAAGAAAGGTTGAGTAACTTACTTTTGCATGTTCTTTGCAAACTCAAGTTCAACCAGCTCGTCATTTTCACCCCAAATGAGAAGTATTGGCTGCAAAACCAAACATTTTCACTTCTTAGGATCTAAATCTACACGTTTGAAATCCACACTTGGTTCTTCCTTGTTATATGTTTTATTCTTTATTTCTAATTATATTTACACATTCATTTCATTATTTTGAACTATTATCATATTTCACATCTCTAATAATTTTTCTCATTTTTACTATTATTTCTCTAAGACGCGAGTCAATTTTCTTAGAATAATCATTTCCTATTAATTAACTACATCAAATTTATGTCAGAAAATTACTCAAAATTATTTTCCATTTTTCTAAACTTTTTGGGTTTTTTTTCCAATTTTTTTTTGAAAAATATTAAAATCTCGATTTCATAGCTTAAACACTCCATTTTTATGTGTAAATTGCCATTAAATAATACAATTACATGTAGGGGTGAAAAATTAGCCTAGGCCGAGATATCGGCGGATATCTCAGCCGATAAATTTCTCTCTCATCTTTTGTGTGTTTTCTTTTTTAAATATCAATATTTTTTATTATTTTATTTTTTCTGAATTAAAAAATAAATAAAAAATTCAAAAGAAATCTTTTTTTTAAAAAAAAAAATTTGAAAACGAAAATATCGGTTGATATCTAGTTCGATATCGGCATAGATATCAACTTGGGCCCACCACCGTTTTGAGACTTTTTTTTTTATAAAAAGACTGATATTATGAATATCGGCCTATATTGGACCGATATATTGGCCATATCGGCCAAGAACTACTGTGTACGGCCGATACAGCATTGAAAACTCATATCATATCGGCCAATACGATATCTTGACCTCTGATTATATGAAAAAAAAGTGCAATTTTTTCAATTTTTTTTTTTTTAAAAATTGACTGAAGAGAAAGAATGCGTATTGACGATATTTCCGGGATTTCAATATTTTAATCTCTGGGTCCAATATTTATAATATTAATCTTCAAGAATAAGATTTAGCACCTGTGAGAATTGTGTGGTGAAAACATCATCTTTGATGTCAACCATAGCTGCTAGCAGTTCAGCTCTCTCCTTTCTGTGTGAAAACGCCACCTATTGGGAAAATGGGAATTGTCGTTAGCTAAGAACGGGCATTAAGAAGATGGTCACCTGCACACTCGTGTCACATTTAAGTATAATGTTGATTAAAAGAGGTCATAATGAAATTGTTGAAAAAAAATTCATTTAAGTACAATTCAATTATTTTAAATCATATAAGTTGTTGTTGAAAAGTGACGTGTTGTTGCATCCTTGTATCTTTATCATGCTGTGGTTCTTCATTGACTTTTTCCAACACATCTTTAAGATCAACTTCATCCTTAAGATTGCGTCTTGTAATTTTTCCTGTCATTGACGTATGAGAAAGTGTACTAGTCGCTCTTCCAAAATATAGAAAAAACTTGCCAAAAAAAAAGGAAAAAAACACCGCTTCCAAAATAGCAACTTCCAAAATTAAGACTTCAGTCACCAAATAATTAGACCGTATCTGAAAATGCCGAACTCTAAAGTTAGAGGTTTGAAAAATAGAAATTTCCAAATTTTGCAAGTGTCTGAAATATCAGACAAAAAATGTTCACTTTGTAAAAATAGAGTGCCCAAAATAATAGGTGCTCAAAATAATCTAAAATTCAATATACATGTAAGGTAGAGCGTTTGTGTAAATCTAAGTTCTGATCACCAACTGATGAAGGGTAGGACTAGGCTTAATGCCTATCTATACTTTCAATGTAGAAATAAGTAGAACTCTGATCCAACTCGAATATGATATGCACTGAAACCCAAACTTAAACAATTCCAAGTTTCCTGAAATCGTAAGAGACTGAGCGAAATAGCTCAGTGAAGAAAAACAACTAATCATCCAAGCATGTTAACAATTCTAAATAGATTATAAATTAAACATGCATCTCATCATAATAGTGGATCGACACCCTAAAAACAACAACATGGTTTACCCCACCATCTTATGCATCTCTCAATAACATTGGGTCAACACCTTACTCAGGGTAACAACATGTTTTACCTCACCATTTCATGCATCTCTCAAATGTCCAGGATATGACTTGCAAAGTACTGTTTTTTTTGTCTTACTCAACATGCGATCTACACTACGGTCTTCTGCAGACCAGTGCTTCACACAGTCTGCTATACGCTCCACATTAAAGTTCCAAAGGCCCAATGCTTCACATAGTGCATCAAAGGCTCATTACATAGTCATTTACGCATGCATGCTAAATCATTTGGCCATTTTCCACAAAATGTCCATTATACCCACCATAGGTTCAATCGGCATATATTTTCTTACTCAACCTGGTTTACACAACCCTTTCACCCAATGCATGTATTCACTAAGCATAAAATGTCATCACTAAGCAAATAACATGTTGGCAATCACAGTAGAACACACATCTATTTATTCAATATTTTAACATTATCAACTCCGTAATGTTATAAATTTACAAAGAATCTTACTTTCAAATACAGTTTAATAGTCACAAAACCATAACTTCTAAGCAGTAAATCACTGAAAGTAAATAAAACTGTAAATTGCAGAAAGTAAATAAAGCAGTAACATGCTGAAAGTAAATAAGCAGTAAAATGCTTTATCTTGTTTAAATATGTCCTCTACGTTTGAACGATCGGTGTCCAAAGTCCATAAATCATAACCGGTGTATGTCACACGCTGGTCCAAAGTCCACAGTCTGGGCACTTAGCCAATTCATAGGCATTTAGCCAATTAAACCACTAACTAATATGGGACAAGCTTTGCATCATAGAAACTTAAAGAGTTAAAACAACATTTCAAATCTTAAAATAAAATATCATGATTTAGTTGATAAAATTGAAGTTAATGTTTTTTTTAAATGGTTTATATAATATATTAATAGATAAAAAAGAACATCAAAGGTGTAAATACAACACACGAACACAGTTCAGTCCACAATAGCCCTGACATAAAACAGAAAAAACAACACACAGGATCTTAAAAAAAAAGAATCTGACATCGAGAACAAACCAAAAATAGAAATTAATGATAGTGTTTAAAATAAACCAAACCAAAAATATTTTAATCATTATGAATTAAAAATTAAACCATTATAAGGCCAATTAATGAAAACCATTAAAATCCACATAAATAATTAACTAACTACCTTAGTTAAGTAATGGTTTTATTTAAAAATATAACTACATTAATTAAAATAAAGACATTAAAAGCTTAAAGTACTAAATAAATAAAACCATACAACTTTCGAAAACGATATCATATATAAAATTTTCAAACGAACTAGAGAATGGAACCAATTAATTTAATAGGATTATATTTTATTTCTAAAGTTATACATACCCTTTCAGTTCTTATTTTAAAATAAAGTAACTCAAAATACGTTGATAAAATCTCCCACGTTTAAAATACAACATCGAACCACATGTTTCACTTTCATTTTCAATATAAAACTTGTTTTAATACTACAAGATTTATTTCAAACCAGAAGCTATTTTAAAACTGAAATTAAAGCAAATAAAATCAAAAAGCCATTTCGCTGCTGTAGAGTTTGTGTACACCGCTGTAGTATTCCCAAATTTACTGTAGCAATCGCGAAACTGCGGAAAAAAACAGAGAAGGAGACGAATGGAAGAGTGACGGGTTTCTCGGGTCCATCTCTGAAATCTAACCTTGTGGAGGTTTTCGAAAATCAATTTAAAACCTTAAGGATAAAAAAAAATTTAATTTTCCTTTAAAATGCATTGTTACCCAAAAGGAAGCCATGAAGAAAGGAAGAAAGAGAGATTCAAAAAAGGAAAAAAGTCTTTGAGACTTCAACATCGGTTGGATTGTTAGATGATTTATTTTTAATTTAAAAAATCAAATAGTTAATATTATTCAATAAATTCATTCTTGACCGGATGATAGGTCTATCCATCTATAGATAGCTTTGTGATTATCAAATACGATCTTTCATCTGACACCGTTTGAACATTTATTAGATTTGCCTTATATAATCACTTATTATATTTTAAATTATAGCTTAGAGCACTATAGAAATTAGACAATTTATAATTGTGAAGGCCCTCGTCCAGAGGCCTTGAAGGCGAGTCCAAAATAGGGCCATAAATCAGTCAGTTGGGCCAGTGCCGGTCTGACCGAGAACCAACAGCTGAATGGGCATGAGGATGTGGGAAAAAAATCCCACATTGCCCAGGAGGATAAACCTGAAAGGGTATATAAGAGGCAGCTCACCCCTAACTCAACACAATGCGTTTTGGGCCTGTGAGTTGAGCCAGATCCAAGGCAAAGCCGTGCGGGTCAGTGTGGGCCTAGAGCGGACAATAAATTGTTTGCGTCGAGTCGGGTCAGGGTCTTTACAAACGGTATTAGAGCTCAAGGTTCAAACCCTTTGCCTGTATGGGTCCCTTGCTCCTCCCCTAAGTCGTTGTCGAGCTGAGCCCAGGACAGCCCAAAGGCACAAGTAGCTGACTGAGTTGTAATCGAGTCGAACCTAGGATTGCTTTGGGCCTAAGTGCGGTGGACTGAGGCCGCGGCCTAGAAGCCCAGGCAGCTGAACTGAGCCGAGGGCAACTTTGGGCTTAAATGGGGTGGATTGTGAAGGCCCTAGTCTAGAGGCCCTAAGGGTGAACCCAAAAGAGGGCAAAGAATCAGTGAGTTGGGCCAGTGTCGGTCCAATCAACAGGTGCAGTTGGTCCAACCAATGGCCAACAACTGCATGGGCATCAGGATTTGGAAAAAAAAAATCCAACATGGCCTAGGATGATAAATCTGAAGGAGTACATAAGAAGCAGCTCACCCCTAACCTAGCACAATGTGTTTTGGGCCTGTAAGTTGAGCCAAGCCCAATGCAAAGCCGTGTGGGCCATTTTAGGCCTAGAGCGGACAATATTATGTGGGTCAAGTCGGGTCAAGGTCGTTACAATAATATCATCAATTGTTTCTCCAAAACCCAATTCAAGAATAAAGTATTAATTATAATAATTTTAATAACTTCCACATAATTTACATGAATCTACTCATCCCATGCAGTAGTGGGTGATTGATAGTAATAGCATTAGAGGATTCAGAATTCTTATCTCAAAAGCCTCTCTTAAGGTGGAGAGCCTCTTTTTGACTTTCAAACACTAAAAAATATATGATGATAAATCATTACATGCAGAAATTCAGACTAATAACAACATTTGGTTGGACATATTTATCATCTATTAAATAAAATATTTCAAATTTTTTCAATGAGTATGTAGTACATGAGTTTATTTTGATCAATTCTTCTAAATGCTATTTCATATTATTTATTGTTTTAGATGTATGAAACAAATGAGAATGGATATAGATGACTCGTGATCTTATACACCTCAGTATGGTCAGAGCTATTTTTTTGAAAATCTTGATTCCTCTCTTTTTAGTAAATTTTTGATTCCTTAAAATGGATATTTCCACCTCAATTTGAAGGTGAGACTAATCGCAACAAGCATGTGTAAATCTTCCAATTCACATACAATGATTAAGACGATGAGTAAAAATCCTATAGAGAGTGGTCTAGAGCAGGGATTTAAAAAACGCCTAAACCGATATATCGGCTGAGAATTTTCTCTCTCCTCCGATATCGGCATTTCTCTCTTATCCGATATCGGAACCGTGAAAAAACGGTGAAAAACCGCAAAAAACTGCAAAAAACCGTGAGAACCCGTGAAAGCCGTAAACTCTGCACCGTTAAAAACCTTTAAGAACCGTGAAAAACCGTTAAAAACCGCAAAAAACCATGTAAAAACCATGAAAAATCGTATCGGTGTTTTAATTTTTTTTTTTTAAAATACCGATATTTATGAATATCGGCCGATATTGTGATCGATATTTCGGACCGAATATCGGCCATATCGGCCGATAATATTTATGTATATCGGCCGATATATATCGTATCGGCCGATATCGTTCGGTATTAAAATACTGATACATATCGGCCGATACGATATGTATCGGCCGGTATTTCAACCTTAGGTCTAGAGGAGTTTGAGCGTGAATCGAACTGAAGACCTCCCTTCATGAGGGGAGCTTTTTGACCGTTAGACTAACTCCAAGCCAACACTGCAACACCCTCTGGATACCTATTTGAATCACTTTTGTTAGATCTTATCAGTGAAAAATATGTTTTTATTAATAAATAAATCTGATAAAATGACTCAAATATATAATTTATGAGATTCACTAAAAAAAAAGAGAGAGATTAAATTAAAAAAAAAACCTTAGCTGCACTAAAGTGGCACATGTCCAGGGCAGGACTGAATATTACCTTGAAATAATCTTTGTAGAATCGGTGAGGAAGCAACAACGGCTTGTACGTAGCAACGGAGAAGAGGTGTATGGCAGCCTCCATTGTATTGGGCAGCAATAACTCAGCCAAGGAGGAGAAGCCCAACTTCTGGAGCATGTTATGGACGGATGATTCAGTCATAACTGAGGCAGCCGAGAGGACAAGAGCTGAGATGAGGCTTGGATGCAGCTCCGCCATCATTAAGGCAACCAAACCACCGTAGCTGAAGCCAACGACAGTGCACTGAAGTACACCGAGCTTTTCAAGAGACTTGGCCAGGCAATTGGCCTGGAAGGCTGGGGATCGATCGGTGGAAGCAGTGGTGGAGCCGCCAAAGAAGAGGAGGTCCGGCAAATACACGGCGTATTTGTCGGCGAGGGACATTGCTTGAAATATCCATGTTAGGATGCCATCCCCCCCAAAACCATGAAGCAGAAGTACTGCTGGCTTGTCCTTCTTCTTCTTCTTCTTCTTAGTGTTGGATGGAACCCAGATGTTAATTACTGTTCCTTGTTCGATCTCCAGCTTCTCCTCCTTCAGCCCTTTCCACTTGATCAATCCTTGAGACAGTGTTTTCAATGCAAGGTAAGTGTTCACCATCTTTCTCTCTCTCTGAGAATTTCCTATCGAGATCCACAAGAGAGACTAAGAAGCCATGGATTTTGCATGTTATGGATGTACAAATTTGCGTGGGTGGCAAACAGTCCGTACTTGGGAGTATGGCTCAATTTTACATACATGTGTCCCATGCTTAATTAACTAAGATCAATCAATTTGGTAGAAGTAAGTTTTCTTGTGTGGCTCAAATTCAAGAGTCCTCAAGTGGGACTACATGCAAGCAACTACTGCACGTTGTGGGACGGATGCATGGCTTGATGCGGTTGAATTCAAAACACTTGACGCGGTTGAATTAACTATCTGATTCTGAGAACATTAATATCATGCATACAGTGTGGGGAAGAGCATTCATTCAGCAAAAGTATTTTGCAGGAAGTAAAATAGTACAGCTCCACACGGTACTGTGGTTTATCTTAGATTGTAATTTTCTCTTTTTGTCTCTTCTAAGGAAAGTTTGTGTTGAACCACCTAAAATATCGGTATTTTAAATATGTGTGTGTGCTGTGATTAATTATTGTGTTGAGTTATTTCCGCTTATATTCCTAACAACTAGCTCTAATAAAATATTGCTGATAGACCTAGTTTGCTAATAAACGCATTACAAGTGTTTTGCTGTATTTACTGAAAAAGTATTTTAAAAGCATTTTTCAAAATTTAGTTTAATACAGGAATTAATATTTACACTGTACTTGCTGGATATATATAGGAAAGAAAATAGGCCAACCACACCTAATATTTTTCAAGTTTAGTAATTATTAATTAAGAAAATCTATATATATATATATATATATTTTTTTTTTTTTTTTGAATGATTGGTAAGAAATTCATTCACTGAAAAAATAAGAGCCCAACGAATAAGACTGGGCCAGGCAAAAAGAAAAAGAAGGAAAGTATTAACTGATATAGTTGATCTGTATTTTTGGTCTAGAGTCCTAATTGATTTTTATTTTTGGTCTAGAGTCCTAGGTGACTCGTGATTGTATTCCAACTGTAACTCCTATTCTTACATATTTAGATATAAATGAAAAATGATCTTAGCCACTATTCCCAAACTTCCTCGTGATTTTCCCAAAATTTCAGTTTTTTTTTCGGCCGCCCATTTAAACACGAGACTTTTTTGTCACTAGACACCAGTTTTCAAATTTTGAGGAGAAATTACCATTTTGCCCTCCCGCGTTTTATCTTTCGGACAATTTTTCAGTTCCTTCGAACGATTCACTGCACAGTCGAATCATTCGAAGGATTTTTCAGTTGATTTTTCCGTTCCTTCGAACGATTCACTGCACAGTCGAATCGTTCGAAGGATATTTCAGTTGACTTTTTCGTTCCTTCGAACGATTCACTGTATAGTAGAATCGTTCGAAGGAGCTAAAGTAACATCAATTAAAAATTTAACAGTAAAATGTCTTTTAAAATTTTAAAGTTATTTTTTAAGTATTATATATTTTTAAAATTTCTAAAATTAAATGTTCAGACTAATTACGATAATCTAATAAAAATACTTTAAGAGTTCAGGTCTTCTGACACTCCTAAATATTTAAAACACAGTATTTTTTTACAAATAAGGGTATCCCTAGGGTGTGATGAAAACACATTTAGAAGTGTCAAAAAACCTTAAAGTGTTAAAGTTTTTTTATCAGGTTATCGTAATTAGTCCGGATATTTAATTTGAAAAATTTTAGAAATACACAGTGCTTAAAAAGTAACTTGCATAGTATATTAAATAATAAAATCTCCTTTAAAACTTTAAAGTTATTTTTTAAGCACTGTGTATTTCCAAAATTTTTCAAATTGAATATTCGGACTAATTACGATAACCTAATAAAAATACTTTAACACTTTAAGGTCTTTTGATACTTCTAAATGTGTTTTCGTCACACCCTAAGGATACCCTTATTTGTAAAATATATGTTTTAAATATTTAGGAGTGTCAAAAGACCTTAAAGTCTTAAAGTATTTTTATTAGGTTATTATAATTAGTCCGGATATTCAATTTGAGAAATTTTAGAAATATACAGTGCTTAAAAAATAACTTTAAAATTTTAAATAAATTTTAAATTGAATATTACTGCAGCAATTCATTCGAAACTCATCCTTCGAATAATTTATTTAAAATGTGGCTGATCGTTGGAAGGACTCTTCGAATGATTAGAATCAAAGGATCCTTCGAAGGATCTCGAAAATGTCCAAAGAATTCTTCGAACGATTTTTAACAAAAGGATAAAATAGTAATTTCTCTTTAAAATCTGAAAATTGGTGTTTGTTGAAAAAAATAAAAATAAAAAAACTCGTGTCTAAATGGGCGGGCTTTTTTTCGAGCAGGAGCACAGTGCACCTACCCCTTTTGCTCCATCTCTTCTCCGACAGTCTTCTTTTGTTGCCCGCAGTGCACCGACCCCTCTGCTCCATCTCTTCTCCGACAGTCTTCTCTTGTTGCCCGCAGTGCACCGACCCCTTTGCTCCATCTCTTCTCAGACGGTCTTCTCTTGTTGCCCGCACTCTGCGATCTTGAGACTAGAACTTTATCTCCCCATCTCAGATCTGAATCACCACAACCATTGCTCGCCTCCATCATAGAGACACTACCAGATCCCACTGTCCGTTCACAAACCGCCCCAGATCCGCCGTTTTTTTTTGCAGATCTAGTGTTCGATCTGTTTCTAATAGGTTCTTTACATTAGGCCCTTCTTTTTCCATCCAGCCTATGTAAGATGAAACGGTTCTCATAATGGTGGCTCACACCATTTGAATTTGAAATGAAGGGACTCACGTTCATACCTCTAAATGTAACGGCTAAGAGAAGTAATGGGTCAGTTACCCTTAAACGAGTTTCCCCGTGTTTTGGTTTCCTGTAGATTTCCCTTGTGTTCCATGCATTTCAGAAATGTTTTCAAAAAAAAAAAGTCACAAATTTCTGTCTCCAGAATGTGCTTCCTACGCACACATTTTATTTCAAGTAACTATTGAAGCAGAAGGGAAACATGAGATTTTCCCCTTCATTCACTCTTTGTGTTATGTGTTGCACCTTGCACTTTTGACCTCTCTTGGCATGATGATTTGAGAAACGGTTTGTTGGGCAATAGGGCATTATACTATTTCTACATTGGCTGTAATACCTCAACTGATTTAATGCTGATTAATAACAGAGATTATTGTAAAGGTCTTATGCTCGTTGAAATTATTTCTCCCCTTGGTTGTCTGGTGGTGCATGCTCCATTGATCAAACCTAGTGACAACCGTCTCAAGCCACTACACTTAGAATATGCCCTGCACCGGCATCAATGGTTAAAAATCTCTCCACTGAAAACTCTAAATGCTATATTAATTTTCAGGTTGTACCATGACATCAATTGTTAAACCACAAAATAGCATCTTTACCACTTGAATGAGGTTTATAGTTTATATACTATTTTATTAGGTTTTAGTTTGTTGACTGTTCGATGGATGTAATTTGCATATGTTATACACTAATACCATTGATTAAAAATATTGAGAGATTTTAATCTGAAATTTTTGAACTTAATAATATTAAAGAAAACTTACTTCAAATCTTACTAGTTTTACTAAGACTTAAGTAAGAAAAAAATATAGATAAGAAATACGTTCAATATGCTGCATATCAGCTGCAACTTGGAAATTTTTTTGATTGCAATACATTAGTAGCTTGTAACAATCGATATATTGTATTTACTGATGCTAGGACGATGCAATATATTTTTTTATCCGAGAAACAAAAATCACATTAGAAAGTTAATATTAATTTAAATTAAGTCATTTAAATAAAAAACATGTGAATATTTTAAAATTTAAATCTGAGATATTAAAAAATTGAAAGAATAAAAATTCATTGTTGAGAAATCAGCAATGAGGAGAGAGGATCTATTAAGATAATAAAATCAGATCTTAAACATAAAGCTTAATTTGATTATCTTAAACTCCTGCAATCAATAAAAGTAATTAACTGAAGCAAGGAAGGAGGGAGAGAGGGAAGGAGAGACGTTAGGCCTTGGGACTTGGAGAGTTGGAGTAGAGCCTGAGCCTAGTAAAAGACAATAATGAGATAAAAAATAAGGAAAATGATTTGTCCACTCTCATATTTTATTCATTATACATTCTCTTTATTTAAAATTTCAATTTTCTCAAAAAAATAATGAAGGAGAGAAAAAAGAAAAATTTTAAATTTAAATAAAATTGTAATTTTACATAGGATAGCACACTATAAATAAAAGAGGTAGGTGCACGGATCATTTTCTAAAGATAAAAATAAGATGTGCGGTGGTGAGTGCGCCAGTGACATGTGAGAGAGAGAGCGAGAGACAGTCATGTGATCCGCCAGCCAACTCCGATGACTGACGCGACGGACTGACACCGTACGTCAGATCTGTCAGCTGACGGGAAACCGCTCAGTATCAGCATGGCATGGCCGACTCTGACCCTGTCTCTCTACTGTATCACTACGAATCCACACGCTTTAAAAAAATTAGAGATTATATACTGGGTAGTCAAATTCACACCTTAGCTGTGTGTAGCTCCTCTCTTATGCTCCAAATCTATTTTGCAGCCTCCTTTTTAAGTCTAGTTTTTTCAAGAAACCTTTATATATGTAGAGGGAAATAACCGTATACTGAATAAGGGGATTCACCACTCATTATATTTTGAGTAGGTTTTATCAATGGCTGGATATGCTTGCCCTGTAATAAATGGTGGATTCACTCATCTTTATGAAAACTACCATGAAAATGCTAGCATATGATCATTTCACACACAATTAATATTTTATTATAGCTATAAATATTGTAGTTAACATGAGATAATTATAAGTAATACTTAAATAGAAACTCTAATATACCAATTATAATGTGCCTGGAAGTAAAGGCAGAATTAGAAATTTACTTGTTGAGGGGCCCCAAAGTATAAAATTCAATTTTTTCGAAGGGTCAACTAATACTTTTTATATTTTAAGGGGCTTTTTAGAAAATTTTAAGCTTCTATTAGTGGTTTTCTAAAAACCTTTTTTTGTGTGTGGAACTTCAGTTGTCAATATAGTTTTATGTTTTTGACCAGTAATATTTCATATTGTCAACATTTATGTAATAAGGATATAAATTTATGGAACTCTATATCAGGGGTACAAATATCGGCCGATACATATCGTATCGGCTGATATGTATCAGTTTTTAAGCTATGAATATGAGCTGAAATATCGGCAGATATCAAAATATTGGCCGATATCTTCAAAAAAATGGAGGAAAGAGAAAAATATCGACCGATATATCGGCCGATAACGATATATTGGTCGATATATCGTATCGGCTGATACCGATTTTTAAACCCCTGCTCTATATATATATATATATATATATATATATATATATATATATATATATATATATTAGGTGGCCATTTAGACATCCTACTTTTCTTTTAAGAGACATCCCATTTTAAAATTTTGTGTGAAAATTATCATTTTGTCTCTTAATTTTTTAAAAAGACAATTCTTTTGCATAAAACTGAAGGGCAAAATGGTAATTTCATATAAAATTTTGAAATGGGATGTCTCTTAAAAGAAAAGTGAGGTGTATAAATAGCTACCCCATATATTTGAAGTATTTTAAATAGTATGTCCAGTAAAATTAGCTTTTATAAATGTGCTTTAGATGTTTGGTTATTGTACTATTGAGCAGGGCCAGCCCTGAGAATTGAGAGGCCCTACGTGAATTTTTAAAATGGGTTTTTTGCTCTTAATATACTCACAAAAAAAAATCATATATTTTTTTTATAAAGTGTAAAATATCCAAATAAAATATAAAAAATAATTTTATAATAAAGTATTATTTAAAACACCCATTAAGAATTTAAGATGATATGATCGATGAAAAAAGTACCTGCAAATCTGAAGTCTGAAACTAAAGGCGAGAGAGAATAGAGAGAGGAACGGCGAGAGAGATCACTGAGAGAGAGGTCAGAGGAGAGCGGGAGAGAGCACAGTGAGAAAGACTGAGAGAGCAATGAGAAAGGCAGAGAGTAAAGAGAGAAGAGGCTGCTGCAATAGTCATTTAGAGATTTTATTTAATTAATATTTTTGAATTTCAAAAATGGAAGAGCCTAAAAGCATGTGCTAAGTTTGAATTTTAAACGTTTCGAAAAGAGGAACAATGCGAAGCAGTGGAACCCGAAGAGTCACGGACGCAGTTCCGCGCGTCCCGAACCCGTCGCGCACCCGCATGGAACCGTCCCGCACGAACCCAGTTCCGTGCATCCGTGCGGAATGCGGCGCAGCATTCCAAGCCCGCGTGGACGCAGTTCCACCAGGCCCAAGCGGCCAGCGCGGATGCAGTTCCACACGGCCTGCTTTGACGAAGTTCCGCGCGTCTGTGTTCGAACGGAATGTTGTTCCGCATTCACGCGGGCCGCGTCGATTCGAATTTTTTCGGATTCTGGAGGCCCTGCACGCGGAATTTTGGATCTTTGGAGGCCCTGCCTAGTTGGAGGCCCTAGGCTCAAGCCTACTTCACCTATAGGCAGGGCTGGGCCTGCTGTTGAGTTAAATAAGAAACGTATCATTCTCACAAAGTGTGGTGATGTTTTGAACAAGTCAAAACAACCATAACCATACTCCGCATTTCTTTGTTGAATGGTTGTGTTATACGTGTATGCTATTTTTTTTTTTTAAAGCCATCTTCACATTTTTTTTTTTAATTTACACGAGTGATACTCATTGCCCTTAGGTCAACTAGTGAGGCATGGGGGCTCAAACTTGGCACCTCTCGCTTCTTGAGGTGGGAGAATACACTGTATTTGGATGTGAAGAAGTTATGAAACTTTTTTATAATTTCTTCTATATTTGTTTGGATTTTTTTAGAGTAAAATGCGCACTAAAAATGTCAAACTTTATTCTATTGGGTTGTACATTGTCATGGCTTTGTTTTGTTTTGTTTTTTTTTTTAAAGTTTTTTGGAGCTTAATAACAAATATGACTAGTGGGATTGAAAGTTTATTTTAAACTTAAACACCAAATTTCAATTAAAAAAATCAAATTCTATCTAATTGATCTTATCTTGCGGAAATCACTTGTTTTTGTTTTATAGATGTCTGATGATCTATACTAATAAAATCAAGTGGCTAGATTTGATTTTTCGATTAAAATTTTGTTCACATGGCAAGCTTGAAATGATCTTTTAATCCAATTGGACCATCGATCATTTTATTTGTGTAATCATGGAATCTTTGCTTAATTTACAGATTGGGTTGGTGATCTAGATAGTCATAGATTTTTGTTTAAACTTATCACTTGGTATAAAGAGACTATTAAAGGAAATTCATCACTCGGTTGACTTTCTATATTTTATGTATCTCATTTGTTAGTTTCCAAAATCTCGGAATTGTAATTTGGCTATTGATTTATTCTTTCCTCTTTAAGAGGCTTGTATTCTTCTATAAATGTGTCTTTCAATGAGAGTGGCTCAAGCCATTTTGCTCAATTCTACATGGTATAGAGCTAGACGGTCTATCGGGTTCCTCAAAATCCTCAAACCCTTCCGTCCTTTTTCTCTCTCTCAACTCCATCTCTCTTATTTGCCATTGTAGTGTTGCCACAAATCCTCTCTGATTCTCATATCAACATCTTCCGACGACAACACTCTTTAGATCTGCCCCGTCGCTTGAAAACGAGATAATCGCCTCTACCTCCATCATCAAGATCCGCGTCTAATTTTGACTTCCTTTGTCACTGGTTCACCTGGTCTCACCCTCAACAGAACCCCCTAAAATATGCTGCCCAGATCTCTGCTGTCTACTTGCCTCACCTCTGCACACAGTCCATGAACACACCAACTACCTTCTTAGTTCCTGAGTCAACCTCATACATCTTTCTAGAGGTTGTTAAACGCATCCTTCACTATCTTAAAGTTTCCATTGGTCTTGGCCTTCTTATTGTGTGTGCGACACAACTCTTACGTCTCGTTGCCTACTTTGATGTTGATTAGGTTGGTTGCCCCGATAGTTGTCGCTCCACCACTAGTTATTGCATGTTCCTGGATCTCGACTTAATTTCATGGTGTGCAAAGAAACAACCAACAGTATCTTGGTCTAGTGCCAAAGCTGAATATCGGGCCCTTGCCTATACCAGTGTCGATACTGTATGGATACAAAACTTTTTACGAGAGCTTGGCTTTCTCCTTAGTTATCTGGCATTCTTTTTTTTTTTTGTGATAATCTCAGTGCAACATATATGGCTGCGAATCCTATCTTCCATGCTCAGACTAAACATATTGAGCTTGATTATCATTTCACTCGCGAACGTTTCATTGTTGGTTTTCATCAAATTCAGTTCGCATCTTCCATGGATCAACTTGCTGATATCTTCACTAAAAGACTCCCGAAGCAATGATTTTCGCCCTGCTTAGTTACATACTCGTCATCTTACAACCACTGAGTTTGCAGGAGAGTATTAAAGGAAACTCATCACCCGATTGACTTTTCATATTTTCTGTATCTCTTTATTTGTTAGTTTTCCAAATCTCGAGATTGTAATTTGGATATTGATTTATTCTTTCCTTTTTAAGAGGCTTACGTTCTTTTAAAATTATTGTTTTCAATAAGAGAGTTCTAACCCATTTTAGTCAATTCTACATACACTGAGACATTTTATCCAGTAGAAAGACAGGTTATGAAATGAGAAAGTGCTAGAAACCCTCATGGGCTTGAAGTCTTTCTTGGATACTTGGTAGAAGCATTGAATTGAGACATGGGAAATGAGAGTTCTGAATGTCAACATCACGATTGTAATACCCCGGATTTTCAAGTTATTATTATTACCCATTTATATTTGTGAATTATTGGATAGGGATCTTAGATGGGTAAAAATGTTGGGTCTTTGCCCAATTATGACCCAACGGATTATGGAAAGGATTTTAATAAAATTAAATGGGGTTGAATTTAAATGGATTATGAATATGCGCATGAGGGAATTTTGGATTAATGGCTTGGCCGTGTATGTGGGATTTTCATATCCACATTGATATGTTAGAGTACCTTGAGAAAATATCTAAGATTAAATAAAGAAGATATCTATGTTTATGTGCAAGAGATCTTTTTAAGAGGGGCTTCTTGATTAAAAACGTAGGGGCTTCTTGATAAAAAACGTGTAGATGGATTTGGGAGTATTTTTAACAAAAGGCACACGACATTCATGAGTCAATAAGAGAAGGGAGCAAGGGCGCATAGCACATTCTAAATAGGGATTAAGGAAAAAGAAAGAAAATAAGAAAGGGAGAAAAATAAGGAAGGTTTGACATATGTTCAGTATTTTGGTTATAAAGTTCCACTCCAATTTCCGATTGCTTTGATTCTTTTTGTGTTAGAAAGAAGACTTCAAGGGCTACAACTTTTTAGTTTACCACTTAAAAACCTAATTCGGAAGTTAACAAGGTCAAAATTGAGCTGCAATATGGTATATGTGTAAAAAACGGGGAACAAAGGGCTCACGGCATTACTATATTTATTTTTAGCATTGGCCGATTGGGAGGTTACTAAATTAAGCATGGGAGGTCGGAAATTGCTAATTTAAGGCAAGGGAGGGGCGCATGGCACCTTCCCCATTTGAATTAATTGGAGCTTATATAAGGAGATAACCCCTTAGGCCAATTACTCTCTCTCTCTCTCTCAATTCCCATTCACGCCATTCACATTGAATTCAAGGAGGCAACAACAAACACAAGAGCAGCAACACAAAGTGGTACACGGCAATACACAATGAAATAAGGGGTGCACGGCATTTATAGAAGAGAGGAAGAAAGGTTTGTGTACACGGCGTTAGACATTGGCAAGAAGGTGTTCTTAGTTTGTGAAAGATCAAGGAGGAGAAGAGGCTAAGGAAAGAAGAAAATTGAAAGAGCAAGAACAAGCCGAAGGAGTTGCGGAACCTGTAAGTGATTCCAAATTTTGATTTAAGAACTATGGTTATTTTTAATAGAAAAATGGACCATAGGGTTCGGCCAAGGTTAATGGCCGAACCCGATGGAAAGACACGGTTTAGATAATGGACTTTTATAGATTGAAAACCATGGAACACTATGTTATTTTGATTGCAATTAAAAAGAGGAAAAGAATGGAACCATAGGGTTCGGCTATGGGAATGTCCGAACCCCACGGAGGGGAATTCAACAAGGTGATAAGATTAAGGAATTATGCTTATGTATTACGAGCATTTTTAAATGAAAACCATGGAGATTCTTAAATAAGTAATTGGAGTTTTGATAATCTTATTATTGAATGTTTTTAATGGATCTAAATTGATGGACAAGATCATGAACCATAGGGTTCGGCCATGGTGTATGGCCGAACCCCATGGGGTAGTTTTGGAATGGTAGATGAATTTGGATTGCTAAATTTGGAAAGCATCCAAATATGGAAAGATGGTTTCTAAATTTGGAAACTATCCAAGTATGGAAAGGAGGTTGCTAATCTAAGAAGCTATTCTAATTATGGATCTTGGATTAAAATGGAAGGTAGGAATTAATTATGGAAACCTTCCAATTAGGGAAAGTTAGAATTTAAGTAAGGAAACCTTCCAATTATGGAAAGGTGGAGATTAAGTTTGGAAACTATTTATTTATGGATTGAATGATAAAAACCCCATCTGAAAGGTGGTTTATGAATTAATTTTAATGGATGTATGGTTGATGGTTTTAGATTCAAGAAGACCATGAAAGAATGTTAGATTAATGAATTTTAATAAAAGGATATGGGTCGGTCATTGCATGGCCGAACCATGATTATGTTATGGCTAAGATATTGATCAAAAGAATAGAAAAGAAGGAGTGAGGTTCAGCCATGGTGTATGGCCGAACCCCACCAAATATTTTTATGGAGTTGGTTTGGGATTTTTAGTAAATGTTAATTAGATTAACATGGATGGTTATTGATGATATCTAAATATGGAAACTATCTAGTTATGGAAGGAATGCATGCTAAATTTAGATAGCTTTGAATTATGGAAACCTTCTAATAATGGAAGGAGGAGTTTAATTATGGAAACCTTCTAACTATGGAAAGTGAAGATTAATTTAGAAAGTTTCTATTTAAGGACTTTCTAATTATGGAAGTGGTTATTATTTTAGAAAAGATCTAAGGTAGAGATTAAATTTGTAAGTTTCTAATTTTGAAAGTTTATTGGATATTTCTATGGATTGCATTTTAAAAGAAGATTTTGGGAACCATAGGGTTCGGCCATGGTGTATGGCCGAACCCCATGGAGGAATTTATTAATTTAGAAAGTATCTAATTATGGATCACTTTTTGGAAGGGTTTGGTTATGGAGTGGTATGAATGGCATTTTGGTAATAATGAGAAAATATTGGACATAGGGTTCGGCCATACACCATGGTCGAACCCCATGAAGTATTTAATGGACTTGGGGCTTTAGGTCATGGTTTGTTTTATGAATCAATATTATGGGTTTTATTTATGTAGTTGATTTATGAATCAAATTATATGTTATGGAACAACTTGGGAGTTTTATGGTGGGTTTTATGAATGATCAATTATGGACTTAACCTAAGTGATGGATTATATATTAATTGGAGCATATCAAATTATGTCTACCAATTATGTTATTGGACTACGGGTTAGGTTAGCCATGAGTGGCAATTTTGTAAATATGTGATTTAATGGACCTATGTTTTGGAACCAAAAACTTAGGTGATGATAGTAATGGCAATTCGGTAATTAAGTGAATTAATTTTAATGGAATGGCACCAATGGCAATTTGGTAAATAAAGGGTAAAAAGTGAGGAATGGTTAATGGACTTTAAATGTTGTATATCAAATAGGACTTGGTTTTGATTTATTATTATATTATAAGATAACGGGATCTCGCAAGCAGTGCGCAATTGGTGATCGATTCTTGGACAAAAGACGCAAGCACACGTTAGTGGTCTTTGGTAGGATTCCACCTCTTTGAAACTATGAGTTTATGTACATTTGTTTAATCTTACTTTTGATGAAATTATGTTTCAAAGGATATGCTTTATATTGATTTACAATTAGCATGTGTTGAATATGTTTCAAATGGTGATTTTATATGATATGTTTATTTGATAAAATAGCATGTGTTTTAAAATAGGAGCTTTTAAATGCTATGATTTTACATAATTGCATAGCATGTGGTATTTGCATCTCATGCATGGCATGGGAGGGATGACAGATAACCGGGGACCCACACTCCGTCGGGGCGTCCGTAAAGCACTAGTGGGGGATACTTGATGAGGAGAATTCCATCAAGAGGATACTATGTAGCCGGAGATCCACCACTCCGTCAAGGCGTCCGTAAAAGAATCATGGGGGATACCTTGATGAGGAGCTTTCCATCAAGAGTATATTATGTGTGAAATGTAACCGGAGGGTCCACACTCCGTCGGGACGTACGAAAGACCTATGTGGAGGGGTACATTTTATGTACATGTGATGGGTGAGACTCATTGCATATGATAGCGTGACATGGCATTGAATCGTATGATTATGATCTTTATTATCATGCAAGGTTTCTGGTTTTATCGGTATGATTGGATCTCTACTATCATACTCTGTTTGGTATACGATGCTTTATAAGTATGGCATGATATATTATATCTGGATTTTTGGTACTAACCCATATGTTAACCCTAACTAGAATACTTACTGGGCGCGTTGTACTAACGCCCTACTTCTACCCTTTAATTGATGAAACAGGAAACAAAGGGAACGATGAACTCGAAATGGGCCAGGCTTAAGAGCTTGGAGGATTATAGTTTACATTTTGTTTAAGATACTGGTGGGATTGTATTTGAGTATCTAGAATTCAGATGTAATAACTTAGATGGATTTGTTATGGTTGGATATTTTACTGAATATTTATGATATGATAATGATGATTAATGACTTGACGTACTTTACTATCTGAATGGAATAGAACTTGGTTCTATTATGATTCCGCAAATTGTTGTTATGATTCTGCAGGTAATGATTTTTATTCCGCAATATGATATTGCTATGTGTGAACCATTTTAGTGGACTTGATCCATACACACATACGGGTCGGACTTTGGAAGTTCGGACTTAGCTCGCGACGTGACGTCCCGCGCTCTATCACTCTACTCTGTTATAAAAAAAAATATACTCTGAATTTACGGAAAAAAGCGAGTGAATAAGGGCGGGGTGTTACAACGATTTCCTTTCCACTCTGTAAGGGGTCCGTTTCATGCAATGGAAGAGAAGTTCGTTGTTAGAAACATAGAACTACTCTCCATTCATATAACAATAAATAAGACACTCTAGTCTTCTGTTCTTTGTTGTCGTTCCATACAAAATTTTAAGTACAATTAAGGCAAGAGCTTGTAAGAGCAGTACAACTGTAGAAGGCTCTGGGTTATGATCTTAAAGTTGCAAGTTTGAATCAGTATCCATATTATTAAGGCTGCATGTCTAGATTATTACTGATCTTGAAAAAAAATAAAGGAAAAGGCTAAAACAAGACAAGTAAGAGTAGAGGAGATTCATTGCTTAAGACTTGAAATTAGCAGGAAGAAAGCTTAGAGGTAGAGAATTAGAGAAACAACCATCAATGTGCTTTCGCTACATTATTCTTCTTGGTTTCCATTGGCATTTGCAACAGAGAGAGCAAGGAATTTCTTTAGGCACCTGTTGTAGACATGAGGATGCTCGATATGGGCCAGGTGACCTACTTCCTTTATGGTTTGCAACTTGGTTTTAGCTCCCAATTGCCTATATTTTACACAAGATTTTTGCAACATATCATCCCATCCTCTCTAGATTATACTTCAATAAAATACAAGGGTACTGTAGAAAAAGATAAAAACTGTGTATTATGTTGAATCCCTATGCTATTACATGTATTTATAGCCTCTAGCTGACCCTAGGGCTATCACACTCAAACTATAACTCTTAACATAAGTCTAAATCAAATACATTTTTTAAGTAGAGATAAGCCCAACTTAGACTCCTAATTAAACAATAATTATATTAATATTAGAACTCTAAATATATTCCAACACGCCCCCGCAAGCTAAAGAGTGGATGAACGCGAAGCTTGGAAAGTGAAGAAACGGCAGGTGAACTGCAAAAGTGGTACACCCATTGGTCACGAAGATTTGTTGAAGCAGCACACTGATTGGCTGCAAAACTTGTTGAAGTGGCAGCATTGACAGATTGCAAATATGTGTTGTGGCAGCGTTGACTGGTTGCAAAATGACAGGCGACAAACACAGATGGCGGCCTGAAACACAGAACTTAGCACGGACGACGGCAGTGGCCGTAAGACAGTTGTCCAGTAAAAATAGTGATCACAATATGCGATAAACACAGGCAATGAATGACCTGCAAAACAAGGCATAATAAATGCCAAAAAAGGCTGAAGCCATCACAATGATCAATTAGATCGGAAAAGCCAGTGAATAATAGCTGTAGCCATAAAGGCCAGCAAATAAAAGCTGAAGTCATAAAGACCAGCAAATAGGGTTGTAGTCATAAAAGGCCAGCAAAAACTGTAACCATGAAAGGTTAGCAAAGGCTGTAGCCATGAAGGCCAACAAAGGGGTTGAAACCATAAAAGGTCAGCCAATGTTGTAGCCATGAAGGCCAACAAAAATTGGGGGCGAATCAGTGCTCCAGATAAAATGAGTTGATGAATTCCACAACAAATGGACATGTGTCCAAAATATGCTGTCTCATTTTCGAGAAACGACAAAAAATAAGACGTGCTCGAGAAGGGCAATTTGTGTCCCTTTTTTTCAACTGCAACAAAATAGGAGGAGAAGGGCAATTTATGTCCCTTCCTTCAACTAAATAGGCCGTTGGAGAAATGTCACAATGAGGCGTGCTCGAACAACAACACCCAAATTGGTGATCCGATGGGTCACCCAAAACAGTACTCAGATGTGAGCACCAATAAATGTGGTAAAAAAAACAGCAGCAGCAAAGGGCGGTGTGACAACCGCAAACAAAGCCAAGTGGCCCAAGTGGCGCTTTCAATAGCAGCGACAAGACGAAGAGGGGTCGGATCTGAGCAGAGCAAACTCTCCCCCTCTTAGTGATCGGTGGAGCATCAAGAAGCAACGACGGGAAACATGAGATTCTGTCGTGACGTCGCTTTCTCCCTCCCTCTCTCTGCCGATGAATCTCATCGGACAGAGGGAGAGAAAAAAATTGTATATTGAAGGTCTACTAGGATCTAATTTTGACTGTACCATGTAGAAAAGATAATCTGTGTATTATGTTGAATCCCTATGCTATTACATGTATTTATAGCCTCTAGCCAACCCTAGGGCTATCACACTCAAACTGTAACTCTTAACATAAGTCTAAATCAAATATATCTCTTAAGTAGAGATAAGCCCAACTTAGACTCCTAATCACACAATAATTATATTAATATTAGAACTCTAAATATATTCCAACAGGTACGTTTGTTATTTTACTATTGAAAAGAAATTAAGACTTCGACCAAAAGGGGTTGGAGTGATGGCTTCAGGAAGTGAGAGTTCTGAGTTTAATCCTCATTCCACTACAAAGGGCCACTCCCCATAGAGATATCTGATGTGTGTGAATAGGGAAGCTTCCACGTGCTCCAAAAATTAGTCGGATGCTTTAAGAGTGCAAATGAATTGTGAACTTCCAAATGAAAATGGTTCTTCATGCTTAACAAGATACAAGTGGCAAGTGATGGGCATGCAGAACAAAGTTTATTATTAGTAGGCATCATATAAGTGGATAGACAATCAAATTTCAACAAAGTTTTCTTAAAATTTATCTTTTATTACTTTTAGTAGTTTTAGAATGCATCCAGTCTATTTTTGTGCTTCTAGATGATGTCCATATTTTGTATATGATATGGTGTCAAAGATGATATGAAATTAGGTCAAAACTATAATTCATACTTGATTTTTAATTGCATAGATTATTAATAAGGATTTTTCTAGTTTTGAATGGTACAAATATTAATTAAAAGCATATTGGATAGATAGAGTTTTCTTCATTAACTGTTTTGTCAATTTTGCAAAAAATTGAGGAGATTGTAAGCTGCTTACTCTAGAAATATATTAGCTTATAGATATTGTATCAACCGATATATATCGGTTTTAAGCCTGCCAATAGGTATCAGTCGATATGTATTGTTATAGTTTTAAGAGAACTGTATCAGCCGTATTGACTATTTTATCAGTCAATACTGTGTAGCAATTGCTGATACTTTTTAAAAAAAAACATAAAAAAAAAACAATTTGAACGACTTTTCAATTTAAATCGTGGACAGAGGCCCTAAGTTTGCTATGAGAAGGCTTAAGGACTTGCCTTTTTTTCCCTTTTCTAAATGTGAAACATACAAAAGCTGACTGAAGTGGATATAAAATAGTTGATTTTTTTTTTAAATGTGAAAAATTTCATTAATAGAACAAAGATACAAATGGAAGAATACAAAGATGAGGCCTAAGAAATATAGGCCTCAAAAGAACCAAAAACTTACACCCCATGAACCCAACATTAAAACACACACCCATGTAAATTAACCACTAGGAAGATGAAAAGTGCCCCTGGTAGTTCCATCAACGCCATTTTTTGCAAAAAAAACCGCCACCCCATTAGCAGAGCGGCTAACGAGGGAGAATGAAACCTCCATTCTTGCTACCAACTCCTTAATTTCCCTCATCAAAGTAGTCAGCCTCCATGGCGGATGCTTTTCCCCTTTGGCCCATTTAATAGCATTGGAAGAGTCACTCTCAATAACTAATTTAACTCCCTCTAACTCAGACCCTAAGATTAAGGCTCTCTGTATACCAAGAAGTTCCGTCTCATTAGATTCCTTTGACCCCACAGATTCTGAAAAAACAATGCTTATCCCTAAGTACACTCCCGATCCCAGCAGGACCCGGTTTACCTCTCGAAGCACCATCAACATTAAACTTGAAGATGCCACAAGCTGGAGGAGACCACATGGCTCGCACCCTCTTGCTTCTCGGACGATTCATCAAGCAACCCTCTCATGCGTAGAACAAGTCCTTATTAGCACAAAGCCAACAACACAATCTCCACTTAGCATTGTGAAAGATACTATTAAAATCTGAATTAATCCCTTCAAAGACCCTTAAATTCCTCTCTTTCCAAATTGACCACAAAACCACGGAAGGGATCAAGTTCCAAACAATCTTTTTCCTACTTCTCAATCCAGATAGGAACCAATACTCTATAACCCCCTCCCACGATCTAAGACAAACCCACGATACACCCAAAAGCTCCAAAAAGCAACTCAATAGTCTCCAAGACACTGGACAAGTAACCATAAGAGTTTATAATGCTGTAAATAAGAATAAACCATATGGACAAAATCAGAGATTTTGTTGTAATTATAATTTATTTTTTATTAAAGTCTTCTAATTGCATCATGAATTCATAGAGTTAGTCCACTAAAGGATCTCTTGTGCACAAATGTTTTTTTCTCTTTTGCTATTGGACAACATAAATAAATAAATAAATAAAGGCTGAGTAACTTACTTTTGCATGTTCTTTACAAACTCAAGTTCAACCAGCTCGTCATTCTCACCCCAAATGAGTAGTATTGGCTGCAAAACCAAACATTTTCACTTCTTAGGATCTAAATCTAGACGTTTGAAATCCACACTTGGTTCTTCCTTGTTATATGTTTTATTCTTTATTTCTAATTATATTTACACATTCATTTCATTATTTTGAACTATTATCATATTTCACATCTCAAATAATTTTTCTCATTTTTACTATTATTTCTCTAAGACGCGAGTCAATTGTCTTAGAATAATCATTTCCTATTAATTAACTGCATCAAATTTATGTCAGAAAATTACTCGAAATTATTTTCCATTTTTCTAAACTTTTTCGGTTTTTTTTCAATTTTTTTGAAAAATATTAAAATCTCGATTTCATAGCTTAAACACTCCATTTTTGTGTGTAAATTGCCCTTAAATAATACAATTACATGCAGGGGTGAAAAATTCGCCCAGGCCGAGATATCTCTCCTCTTTTGTGATTTTTTTTAAATATCGGTATTTTTATTTTATTTTTATTTTTTCTGAATTAAAAAATAAATTAAAAATCCAAAAGGAAGCTGTTTTTTTTTTAAAAAAAAAATTGAAAATGAAAATATCGGCCAATATCAGCCGAGATTTTGAATTTCGGCTGATATCTGGTTCGGTATCGGCCGAGATATCAACTTTGGCCCATCACCGTTTTGATTTTTTTATTTATAAAAAGACTCATATTATGAATATCGGCCGATATCGGACCGATATATATCTCTAATATATCGGTCATATCGCCCGAGAACTACTGTGTACGGCCGATACAATACGTATTGGCCGATATGATAAGGCACTGAAAACCCATATCATATCTGTCGATACGATATCTTGACTCCTTATTATATGAAAATAAAGTGCAATTTTTTTTTTTTTTTAAATTGACTGAAGAGAAAGAATTCGTATTGACGATATTATTGGAATTTCAATATTTTGATCTCTGGGTACAATATGTATATAAGTAATCTTCAAGAATAAGATTTTGCACCTGTAATAATTGTGTGGTGAAAACATCATCTTTGATGTCAATCATAGCTGCTAGCAGTTCAGCTCTC
The DNA here is from genome assembly GCA_022113865.1 of Chimonanthus praecox. NCBI lineage: Eukaryota > Viridiplantae > Streptophyta > Magnoliopsida > Laurales > Calycanthaceae > Chimonanthus > Chimonanthus praecox. The sequence continues at coordinate 43,683,957 of CM039095.1, forward strand.
TCCTTTCTGTGTGAAAACACCACCTATTGGGAAAATGGGAATTGTGGTTAGCTAAGAACGGGTATTAAGAAGATGGTCACCTGCACACTCTCGTATCACATTTAAGTATAATGTATATTAAAAGAGGTTAATGAAATTGTTGAAAAAAAATTCATTTAAGTACAATTCAATTATTTTAAATCATATAAGTTGTTGCTGAAAAGTGACGTGTTGTTGCATCCTTGCATCTTTATCATGTTGTGGTTCTTCATTGACTTCTTCTACACACAATCTTTAAGATCAACTTCATCTTTAAGATTGCGTCTTGTATTTTTTCCTGCCATTGACGTATGAGAAAGTGTACTAGTCGCTCTTCCAAAATATAGAAAAAACTTGCCAAAAAAAAGGAAAAGAACACCGCTTCCAAAATAGTAACTTCCAAAATTAGGACTTCAGTCATCAAATAATTAGACCGTATCTGAAAATGCCAAACTTCTAAAGTGAGAGGTTTCAAAAATAGAAATTTCCAAATTTTGCAAGTGTCTGAAATATCAGACAGAAAATGTCCACTTTGTAAAAATAGAGTGCCCAAAATAATAGGTGCTCAAAATAATCTAAAATTCAATATACATGTAAGGTAGTGCATTTGCCCACAGGTGTAAATCTAAGTTCTGGTCACCAACTGATGATGGGTAGGACTGGGTTTAATGCCTATCAATACTTTCAATGTAGAAATAAGTAGAACTCTACATGATCCAACTCGAATATGATATGCACTCGAGAAACCCAAACTTAAACAATTCCAAGTTTCCCGAAATCGTAAGAGACTGAGTGAAATAGCTCAGTGAAGAGAAACAATTAATCATCCAAGCATGTTAACAAATCTAAATAGATTATAAATTAAACATGCATCTCATCATAATAGTGGATCGACACCCTAAAAACAACAACATGGTTTACCCCACCATCTAATGCATCTCTCAGTGACATTGGGTCAACACCTTACTCATGGTAACAACATGTTTTACCTCACCATTTCATGCATCTCTCAAATGTCCAGGCTATGACTTGCAAAGTACTGTTTTTTTGGTCTTACTCAACATGCGATCTACACTACGGTCTTCTGCAGACCAGTGCTTCATACAGTCTGCTATACGCTCCACATTAAAGTTCCAACGGCCCAATGCTTCACATAGTGCGTCAAAGGCTCATTACATAGTCATTTACGCATGCATGCTAAATCATTTGGCCATTTTCCACAAAATGTCCATTATATCCACCATAGGTTCAATCGGCATATATTTTCTTACTCAACCTGGTTTACACAACCCTTTCACCCAATGCATGTATTCACTAAGCATAAAATGTCATCACTAAGCAAATAACATGTTGGCAATCACAGTAGAACACACATCTATTTATTCAATATTTTAACATTATCAACTCCGTAATGTTATAAATTTACAAAGAATCTTACTTTCAAATTACAGTTTAATAGTCACAAAACCATAACTTCTAAGCAGTAAATCACTGAAAGTAAATAAAACTGTAAATTGCAGAAAGTAAATAAAGCAGTAACATGCTGAAAGTAAATAAGCAGTGAAATGCTTTATCTTGTTTAAATATGTCCTCTACGTTTGAACGATCGGTGTCCAAAGTCCATAAATCATAACCGGTGTATGTCACACGCTGGTCCAAAGTCCACAGTCTGGGCACTTAGCCAATTCATAGGCATTTAGCCAATTAAACCACTAACTAATATGGGACAAGCTTTGCATCATAGAAACTTAAAGAGTTAAAACAACATTTCAAATCTTAAAATAAAATATCATGATTTAGTTGATAAAATTGAAGTTAATGTTTTTTTAAATGGTTTATATAATATATTAATAGATAAAAAAGAACATCAAAGGTGTAAATACAACACACGAACACAGTTCAATCCACAATAGACCCGACATAAAACAGAAAAAACAACACGCAGGATCTTAAAAAAAAAAGAATCTGTCATCGAGAACAAACCAAAAATAGAAATTAATGATAGTGTTTAAAATAAACCAAACCAAAAATATTTTAATCATTATGAATTAAAAATTAAACCATTATAAGGCCAATTAATGAAACCATTAAAATCCACATAAATAATTAACTAACTACCTTAGTTAAGTAATGGTTTTATTTAAAAATATAACTACATTAATTAAAATAAAGACATTAAAAGCTTAAAGTAGTAAATAAATAAAACCATACAACTTTCCAAAACGATATCATATATAAAATTTTCAAACGAACTAGAGAATGGAACCAATTAATTTAATAGGATTATATTTTATTTCTAAAGTTATACATACCTCTTTTAGTTCTTATTTTAAAATAAAGTAACTCAAAATACGTTGATAAAATCTCCCACGTTTAAAATACAACACCGAACCACATATTTCACTTTCAGTTTCAATATAAAACTTGTTTTAATACTACAAGATTTATTTCAAACCAGAAGCTATTTTAAAACTGAAATTAAAGCAAATAAAATCAAAAAGCCATTTCGGTGCTGTAGCGTTTGTGTACACCGCTGTAGCATTCCCAAATTTTACTGTAGCAATCGCGAAACTGGGGAAGAAAACAGAGAAGGAGACGAATGGCAGATTGACGGGTTTCTCGGGTCCATCTCTGAACTCGAACCTTGTGGACGTTTTCGAAAATCAATTTACAACCTTAAGGATAAAAGATAAAAATTAATTTTCCTTTAAAATGCATTGTTGCCCAAAAGGAAGCCATGAAGAAAGGAAGAAAACGGTCAGAGGAGAACGAGGAGCAGAGAGAGAGATTCAAAAAGAGAAAAAAGTATATAAGACTTCAACATCGGTTGGATTGTTAGATGATTTATTTTTAATTTAAAAAATCAAATAGTTAATATTATTCAATAAATCTCATTCTTGACCGGATGATAGGTCTATCCATCTATAGATAGCTTTGTGATTATCAAATACGATCTTTCATCTGACACCGTTTGAACATTTATTAGATTTGCCTTATATAATCACTTATTATATTTTAAATTATAACTTAGAGCACTATAGAAATTAGACAATTTATAATTGTGAAGGCCCTCGTCCAGAGGCCTTGAAGGCGAGTCCAAAATAGGGCCATAAATCAGTCAGTTGGGCCAGTGCCGGTCTTACCGACAACCAACAGCTGAATGGGCATGAGGATGTGGGAAAAAAATCCCACATTGCCCAGGAGGATAAACCTGAAAGGGTATATAAGAGGCAGCTCACCCCTAACTCAACACAATGCGTTTTGGGCCTGTGAGTTGAGCCAGATCCAAGGCAAAGCCGTGCGGGTCAGTGTGGGCCTAGAGCGGACAATAAATTGTTTGCGTCGAGTCGGGTCAGGGTCTTTACAAACGGTATTAGAGCTCAAGGTTGAAACCCTTTGCCTGTATGGGTCCCTTGCTCCTCCCCTAAGTCGTTGTCGAGCTGAGCCCAGGACAGCCCAAAGGCTGACTGAGTTGTAATCGAGTTGAACCTAGGATTGCTTTGGGCCTAAGTGCGGTGGACTGAGGCCGCGGCCTAGAAGCCCAGGCAGCTGAACTGAGCCGAGGGCAACTTTGGGCTTAAATGGGGTGGATTGTGAAGGCCCTAGTCTAGAGGCCCTAAGGGTGAGCCCAAAAGAGGGCAAAGAATCAGTGAGTTGGGCCAGTGTCGGTCCAATCAACAGGTGCAGTTGGTCCGACCAATGGCCAACAACTGCATGGGCATCAGGATTTGGAAAAAAAAAATCCAACATGGCCTAGGATGATAAATCTGAAGGAGTACATAAGAAGCAGCTCACCCCTAACCCAGCACAATGTGTTTTGGGCCTGTGAGTTGAGCCAGACCCAATGCAAAGCCGTGTGGGCCATTGTAGGCCTAGAGCGGACAATATTATGTGGGTCAAGTCGGGTCAAGTTCGTTACAATAATGTCATCAATTGTTTCTCCAAAACCCAATTCAAGAATAAAGTATTAATTATAATAATTTTAATAACTTCCACATAATTTACATGAATCTACTCATCCCATGCAGTAGTGGATGATTGATAGTAATAGCATTAGAGGATTCAGAATTCTTATCTCAAAAGCCTCTCTTAAGGTGGAGAGCCTCTTTTTGACTTTCAAACACTAAAAAATATATGATGATAAATCATTACATGCAGAAATTCAGACTAATAACAACATTTGGTTGGACATATTTATCATCTATTAAATAAAATATTTCAAATTTTTTCAATGAGTATGTAGTACATGAGTTTATTTTGATCAATTCTTCTAAATGCTATTTCATATTATTTATTGTTTTAGATGTATGAAACAAATGAGAATGGATATAGATGACTCGTGATCTTATACACCTCAGAATGGTCAGAGCTATTTTTTTGAAAATCTTGATTCCTCTCTTTTTAGTAAATTTTTGATTCCTTAAAATGGATATTTCCACCTCAAATTGAAGGTGAGACTAATCGCAATAAGCATGTGTAAATCTTCCAATTCACATACAATGATTAAGACGATGAGTAAAAATCCTATAGAGAGTGGTCTAGAGCAGGGATTTAAAAAACGCCTAAACCGATATATCGGCCGAGAATTTTCTCTCTCTTCCGATATCGGCATTTTTCTCTCATCCGATATCGGAACGGTGAAAAACGGTGAAAAACCGCAAAAAACCGCAAAAAACCCGTGAAAGCCGTAAACCCTGCATCGTTAAAAACCTTTAAGAACCGCGAAAAACCGTAAAAAACCGTGTAAAAACCATGAAAAATCATATCGGTGTTTTAAATTTTTTTTTTTAAAATACCGATATTTATGAATATCGGCCGATATTGTGACCGATATTTCGGACCGAATATCGGCCATAATATTTATGTATATCGGCCGATATATATCGTATCGGCCGATATCGTTCGGTATTAAAATACTGATACATATCGGCCGATACGATATGTATCGGCCGATATTTCAACCTTAGGTCTAGAGGAGTTTGAGCGTGAATCGAACTGAAGACCTCCCTTCATGAGGGGAGCTTTTTGACCGTTAGACTAACTCCAGGCCAACACTGCAACACCCTCTGGATACCTATTTGAATCATTTTTGTTAGATCTTATCAGTGAAAAATATATTTTTATTAATAAATAAATCTGATAAAATGACTCAAATATATAATTTATGAGATTCACTAAAAAAAAAGAGAGAGATTAAATTAAAAAAAAAACCTTAGCTGCACTAAAGTGGCACATGTCCAGGGCAGGACTGAATATTACCTTGAAATAATCTTTGTAGAATCGGTGAGGAAGCAACAACGGCTTGTACGTAGCAACGGAGAAGAGGTGTATGGCAGCCTCCATTGTATTGGGCAGCAATAACTCAGCCAAGGAGGAGAAGCCCAACTTCTGGAGCATGTTATGGACGGATGATTCAGTCATAGCTGAGGCAGCCGAGAGGACAAGAGCTGAGATGAGGCTTGGATGCAGCTCCGCCATCTTTAAGGCAACCAAACCACCGTAGCTGAAGCCAACGACAGTGCACTGAAGTACACCGAGCTTTTCAAGAGACTTGGCCAGGCAATTGGCCTGGAAGGCTGGGGATCGATCGGTGGAAGCAGCGGTGGAGCCGCCAAAGAAGAGGAGGTCCGGCAAATACACGGCGTATTTGTCGGCGAGGGACATTGCTTGAAATATCCATGTTAGGATGCCATCCCCCCCAAAACCATGAAGCAGAAGTACTGCTGGCTTGTCCTTCTTCTTCTTCTTCTTCTTCTTAGTGTTGGATGGAACCCAGATGTTAATTACTGTTCCTTGTTCGATCTCCAGCTTCTCCTCCTTCAGCCCTTTCCACTTGATCAATCCTTGAGACAGTGTTTTCAATGCAAGGTAAGTGTTCACCATCTTTCTCTCTCTCTGAGAATTTCCTATCGTTGAATTCAACCGCGTCAAGTGGGACTACATGCAAGCAACTACTACACGTTGTGGGACGGAGGCATGGCCTGATGCGGTTGAATTCAAAACACTTGACGCGGTTGAATTAACTATCTGATTCTGAGAACATTAATATCATGCATACAGTGTGGGGAAGAGCATTCATTCAGCAAAAGTATTTTGCAGGAAGTAAAATAGTACAGCTCCACACGGTACTGTGGTTTATCTTAGATTGTAATTCTCTTTTTTCTCTTCTTGGGAAAGTTGTGTTGAACCACCTAAAATATCGGTATTTTAAATATTGTGTGTGCTGTGATTAATTATTGTGTTGAGTTATTTCCGCTTATATTCCTAACAACTAGCTCTAATAAAATATTGCTGATAGACCTAGTTTGCTAATAAACGCATTACAAGTGTTTTGCTGTATTTACTGAAAAAGTATTTTAAAAGCATTTTTCAAAATTTAGTTTAATACAGGAATTAATATTTACACTGTACTTGCTGGATATATATAGGAAAGAAAATAGGCCAACCACACCTAATATTTTTCAAGTTTAGTAATTATTAATTAAGAAAATCTATATATATATATATATTTTTTTTTTTGATTGGTAAGAAATTTATTCACTCGAAAAAATAAGAGTCCAAAGAACAAGCCTGGGCCAGGCAAAGACAAAGAAGGAAAGTATTAACTGATATAGTTGATCTGTATTTTTGGTCTAGAGGCCTAATTGATTTTTATTTTTGGTCTAGTCCTAGGTGACTCGTGATTGTATTCCAACTGTAACTGCTATTCTTACATATTTAGATATAAATGAAAAATGATCTTAGCCACTATTCCCAAACTTCCAACACGGTACAGAGCTACATTCGGGTTCCTCGTGATTTTCCCAAAATTTCAGTTTTTTTTTCGAGCAGGAGCACAGTGCACCGACCCCTTTGCTCCATCTCTTCCCCGACAGTCTTCTCTTGTTGCCCGCAGTGCACCGACCCCTTTGCTCCATCTCTTCTCAGACGGTCTTCTCTTGTTGCCCGCACTCTGCGATCTTGAGACTAGAACTTTATCTCCCCATCTCAGATCTGAATCACCACAACCATTGCTCGCCTCCATCATAGAGACACTACCAGATCCCACTGTCCTTTCACAAACCGCCCCAGATCCGCCGCGTTTTTGCAGATCTAGCTTTCGATCTGTTTCTAATAGGTTCTTTACATTAGGCCCTTCTTTTTCCATCCATATGTGAGATGACACGGTTCTCATAATGGTGGCCCACACCATTTGAATTTGAAATGAAAGGACTCACATTCATACCTCTAAATGTAAAGGCTAAGTAATGGGTCAGTTACCCTTGAAACGAGTTTCCCCGTGTTTTGGTTTCCTGTAGATTTCCCTTGTGTTCCATGCATTTCAGAAATGTTTTAAAAAAAAAGAAGTCACAAATTTCTGTCTCCAGAATGTGCTTCCTACTCACACATTATATTTCAAGTAACTATTGAAGCAGAAGGGAAACATGAGATTTTCCCCTTCATTCACTCTGTGTTATATGTTGCACCTTGCACTTTTGACCTCTCTTGGCACGATGATTTGAGAAACGGTTTGTTGGGCAATAGGGCATTAATACTGTTTCTACATTGGCTGTAATACCTCAATTGATTTAATGCTGATTAATAACAGAGATTATTGTAAAGGTCTTATGCTCGTTGAAATTATTCTCCCTTGGTTGTCTGGTGGTGCATGCTCTATTGATCAAACCTAGTGACAACCGTCTCAAGCCACTACACTTAGAATATGCCCTGCACCGGCATCAATGGTTAAAAATCTCTCCACTGAAAACTCTAAATGCTATATTAATTTTCAGGTTGTACCATGACATCAATTGTTAAACCACAAAATAGCATCTTTACCACTTGAATGAGGTTTATAGTTTATATACTATTTTATTCGGTTTTAGTTTGTTGACTGTTCGATGGGTGTAATTTGCATATGTTATACACTAATACCATTGATTAAAAATATTAAGAGATTTTAATCTGAAATTTTTGAACTTAGTAATATTAAAGAAAACTTACTTCAAACCTTACTAGTTTTACTAAGATCTAAGAAAAAAAAATGTATAGGAAATGCGTTCGATATGTTGCATAACAGCTGCAGTTTGGAAAAAATTTTGATTGCAATACATTAGTAGCTTGTAACAATCGATATATTGTATTTGCTTATACTAGGACGATGCAACATATTTTTTTATGCGAGAAAACAAAATCACATTAGGAAGTTAATATTAATTTAAATTAAGTCATTTAAATAAAAAACATGTGAATATTTTAAAATTTAAATGTGAGATATTAAAAAATTGAAAGAAATAAAAATTCATTGTTGAGAAATCAGCAACGAGGAGAGAGGATCTATTAAGATACTAAAATCAGATCTTAAACATAACGCTCAATTTGATTATCTTAAACTCCTGCAATCAATAAAAGTAATTAACTGAAGCAAGGAAGGAGGGAGAGAGACGTTAGGCCTTGGGACTTGGAGAGTTGGAGTTGAGCCTGAGCCTCATAAAAAATAATAATGAGATAAAAAATAAGGAAAATGATTTGTGCACCTCTATCTTTTATTTATTATACATTCTCTTTATGTAAAATTATAATTTTTTCAGAAAAAGCAAGGAATGCGAAAAAGAAAAAGAATTTTGAGTTTGAATAAAATTGTAATTTTACATAGAGGAGCGCAAAATGAATAAAAGAGGTACGCGCACAGATTATTTTTCAAAAATAAAAATAAGATGTGCGGTGGTGAGTCATCCAGTCACATGTGAGTGAGAGAGCGAGAGACAGTCATGTGATCCGCCAGCCAACCCCGACGACTGACGCGACGGACTGACACCGTACGTCAGATCTGTCAGCTGACGGGAAACCGCTCAGTATCAGACATGGCATGGCCGACTCTGACCCTGTCTCTCTGCTGTATCACTACGAATCCACACGCTTTAAAAAAATTAGAGATTATATACTGGGTAGTCAAATTCACACCTTAGTTGTGTGTAGCTCCTCTCTTATGCTCCAAATCTATTTTGCATCCTCCTTTTTAAGACTAGTTTTTTCAAGAAACCTTTATTTATATAGAGGGAAATAAGCATATACTGAATGAGGGGATTCACCATTCATTGTATTTTGAGTAGGTTTTATCAATGGCTGGATATGCTTGCCCTATAATAAATGGTGGATTCACTCATCTTTATGAAAACTACCATGAAAATGCTAGCATATGATCATTTCACACACAATTAATATTTTATTATAGCTATAAATATTGTAGTTAACATGAGATAATTATAAGTAATACTTAAATAGAAACTCTAATATACCAAGTATAATGTGTCTGGAAGTAAAGGCAGAATTAGAAATTTACTTGTTGAGGGGCCCAAAGTATAAAATTCAATTTTTTCGAAGGGTCAACTAATACTTTTTATATTTTAAGGGGCTTTTTAGAAATTTTTAAGCTTCTATTAGTGGTTTTCTAAAAACCTTTTTTTGTGTGTGGAACTTCAGTTGTCAATATATTTTTATGTTTTTGACCAGTAATATTTCATATTGTCAACATTTATGTAATAAGGATATAAATTTATGGAACTCTATATCATATTTATGTAATACCGATATATATCCATTTTTAAGCTATGAATATGGGCTGAAATATCGGCCGATAGCAAAATATTGGCCGATATCTTCAAAAAAATGGAGGAAAGAGAAAAATATCGACCGATATATCGGCCGATACCGATTTTTAAACCCCTGCTCTATATATATATATATATATATATATATATATATATATATATATATATATATATATATATATATATATTGGGTGGCCATTTAGACATCCTACTTTTCTTTTAAGAGACATCCCATTTTAAAATTTTGTGTAAAAATTATCATTTTGTCTCTTAATTTTTTAAAAAGACAATTCTTTTGCATAAAACTGAAGGGCAAAATGATAATTTCATATAAAATTTTGAAATGGGATGTCTCTTAAAAGAAAAGTGAGGTGTATAAATAGCTACCCTATATATTTGAAGTATTTTAAATAGTATGTCCAGTAAAATTAGCTTTTAAAAATGTGCTTTAGATGTTTGGTTATTGTACTGTTGAGCAGGGCCAGCCCTGAGAATTGAGAGGCCCTAGGTGAATTTTTAAAATGGGTTTTTTGCTCTTAATATACTCACAAAAAAAATCATATATTTTTTTTTATAAAGTGTAAAATATCCAAATAAAATATAAAAAATAATTTTATAATAAAGTATTATTTAAAACACCCATTAAGAATTTAAGATGATAGGATCGATGAAAAAAGTACCTGCAAATCTGAAGTCTGAAACTGAGCAAGCTGAAGGCGAGAGAGAATAGAGAGAGGAGCGGCGAGAGAGATCACTGAGAGACAGGTCAGAGGAGAGCGGGAGAGAGCACAGTGAGAAAGACTGAGAGAGCAATGAGAAAGGCAGAGAGTAAAGAGAGAAGAGGCTGCTGCAATAGTCATTTAGAGATTTTATTTAATTAATATTTTTGAATTTCAAAAATGGAAGAGCCTAAAAGCATGTGCTAAGTTTGAATTTTAAACGTTTTGAAAAGAGGAACAATGCGAAGCAGTGGAATCCGAAGAGTCACGGACGCAGTTCCGCCCGTCCCGAACCCGTCGCGCACCCGCATGGAACCGTCCCGCACGAACCAGTTCCGCGCATCCGTGCGGAATGCGGCGCAGCATTCCAAGCCCGCGTGGACGCAGTTCTACCAGGCCCAAGCGGCCCGCACGGACGCAGTTCCACACGGCCCGCTCTGACGAAGTTCCGCGCGTCTGCGTTCGTGCGGGATGTTGTTCCGCATTCACGCGGGCCGCGTCGATTCGATTTTTTTCGGATTCTGGAGCCCCTGCACGTGGAATTTTGGATCTTTGGAGGCCCTAGGCTCAAGCCTACTTCACCTATAGGCAGGGCCGGGCCTGCTGTTGAGTTAAATAAGAAACGTATCATTGTCACAAAGTGTGGTGATGTTTTGAACAAGTCAAAACAACCATAACCATACTCCGCATTTCTTTGTTGAATGGTTGTGTTATACGTGTATGCTATTTTTTTTTTTTTAAAGCCATCTTCACATTTTTTTTTTAATTTACACGAGTGATACTCATTGCCCTTAGGTCAACTAGTGAGGCATGGGGGCTCGAACTTGGCACCTCTCGCTTCTTGAGGTGGGAGAATACACTGTATTTGGATGTGAAGAAGTTATGAGACTTTTTTATAATTTCTTCTATATTTGTTTGGATTTTTTTAGAGTAAAATGCGCACTAAAAATGTCAAACTTTATTCTATCGGGTTGTACATTGTCATGGCTTTGTTTTGTTTTGTTTTTTTTTTTTAAAGTGTTTTGGAGCTTAATAACAAATATGACTAGTGGGATTGAAAGTTTATTTTAAACTTAAAGACCAAATTTCAATTAAAAAAATTCAAATTCTATCTAATTGATCTTATCTTGCGGAAATCACTTGTTTTTGTTTTATAGATGTTTGATGATCTATACTAATAAAATCAAGTGGCTAGATTTGATTTTTCGATTAAAATTTTGTTCACATGGCAAGCTATAAATGATCTTTTAATCCAATTGGACCATCGATCATTTTATTTGTGTAATCATGGAATCTTTGTTTAATTTACAGATTGGGTTGGTGATCTAGATAGTCATAGATTTTTGTTTAAACTTATCACTTGGTATGAAAAGACTATTAAAAGGAAATTCATCACTCGGTTGACTTTCTATATTTTCTGTATCTCATTTGTTAGTTTCCAAAATCTCGGAATTGTAATTTGGCTATTGATTTAGTCTTTCCTCTTTAAGAGGCTTGTATTCTTCTATAAATGTGTCTTTCAATGAGAGAGGCTCGAGCCATTTTGCTCAATTCTACATGGTATAGAGCTAGACGGTCTATCGGGTTCCTCAAAATCCTCAAACCCTGCCATCCTTTTTCTCTCTCTCAACTCCATCTCTCTTATTTGCCATTGTAGTGTTGCCATAAATCCTCTCTGATTCTCATATCAACATCTTCCGACGACAACACTCTTTAGATCTGCCCCATCGCTTGAAAACGAGATAATCGCCTCTACCTCCATCATCAAGATCCGCGTCTAATTTTGACTTCCTTTGTCACTGGTTCACCTGTTCTCACCCTCAACAGAACCCCCTAAAATATGCTGCCTAGATCTCTGCTGTCTACTTGCCTCACCTCTGCACACAGTCCATGAACACACCAACTACCTTCTTAGTTCCTGAGTCAACCTCACACATCTTTCTAGAGGTTGTTAAACGCATCCTTCACTATCTTAAAGTTTCCATTGGTCTTGGCCTTCTTATTGTGTGTGCGACACAACTCTTACGTCTCGTTGCCTACTTTGATGTTGATTAGGTTGGTTGCCCCGATAGTTGTCGCTCCACCACTAGTTATTGCATGTTCCTGGATCTCAACTTAATTTCATGGTGTGTAAAGAAACGACCAACAATATTTTGGTCTAGTGCCAAAGCTGAATATCGGGCCCTTGCCTATACCAGTGTCGATACTGTATGGATACAAAACTTTTTACGAGAGCTTGGCTTTCTCCTTAGTTATCTGGCATTATTTTTTTTGTGATAATCTCAGTGCAACATATATGGCTGCGAATCCTATCTTCCATGCTCGGACTAAACATATTGAGCTTGATTATCATTTCACTCGCGAACGTTTCATTGTTGGTTTTCATCAAATTCAGTTCACATCTTCCATGGATCAACTTGCTGATATCTTCACTAAAAGACTCCCGAAGCAATGATTTTCGCCCTGCTCAGTTACACACTCGTCATCTTACAACCGCTGAGTTTGCAGGAGAGTATTAAAGGAAACTCATCACCCGATTGACTTTCCATATTTTCTGTATCTCTTTATTTGTTAGTTTTCCAAATCTCGAGATTGTAATTTGGATATTGATTTATTCTTTCCTTTTTAAGAGGCTTACGTTCTTTTAAAATTATTGTTTTCAATAAGAGAGTTCTAAGCCATTTTAGTCAATTCTACATACACCGAGACATTTTATCCAGTAGAAAGACAGGTTATGAAATGAGAAAGTGCTAGAAACCCTCATGGGCTTGAAGTCTTTCTTGGATACTTGGTAGAAGCATTGAATTGAGACATGGGAAATGAGAATTCTGAATGCCAACATCACGATTGTAATACCTCGGATTTTCAAGTTATTATTATTACCCATTTATATTTGTGAATTATTGGATAGGGATCTTAGATGGATAAAAATGTTGGGTCTTTGCCCAATTATGACCCAACGGATTATGGAAAGGATTTTAATAAAATTAAATGGGGCTGAATTTAAATGGATTATGAATATGCGCATGAGGGAATTTTGGATTAATGGCTTGGCCGTGTATGTGGGATTTTCATATCCACATTGATATGTTAGAGTACCTTGAGAAAATATCTAAGATTAAATAAAGAAGATATCTATGTTTATGTGCAAGTGATCATTTTAAGAGGGGCTTCTTGATTAAAAACGTAGGGGCTTCTTGATTTTTAAAACGTGTAGATGGATTTGGGAGTATTTTTAACAAAAGGCACACGGCATTTATGAGTCAATAAGAGAAGGGAGCAAGGGCGCATAGCACATTCTAAATAGGGATTAAGGAAAAAGAAAGAAAATAAGAAAGGGAGAAAAATAAGGAAGGTTTGACATATTTTAGTATTTTGGTTGATGAACACCGTAAAATTACACTTTTACCCTTTAATATTATATTAATTAGTCCCTATTTTATAAATATTAGATATGTTTAGAGATATTTTTAGTTTTATAGTTTATTTTGAGAAATATAAAAAAAAAAAGAGAAAATAAAAATGATAAAAATTGGTTAAGTCAAAAATACAGTCAAGGTCAAGTTGAGGTCTCAAAACCTACTCATCTAATTAATATTTATTGTCCAATTTCGAGTGAATGTCGAGTTTTATCTGTCAACCCTTCTCATTTACTGTCAATCGGGGTGCCCGGCACATGAAAAATAGCCTAAGGAACTATTACCATTTGTTTCTATTTCTTTTCTGTGTTTTCTCTTCATCTGGTTGTAGGGACTCGTGGAGAAAAAGAGAAGAAAGGCAACATGAAAGACCGATTGATAGAGGAACAACTGAGAGCCAGCGGTGCACCCAACGGCAACATCATCAGTCTGCTGCTCACATAAAGCAGCTAGATCAGATCTGTGTTACAAAAAGAGCTGATGCAAAAGTAGCAGTCAGCGTCTCCAGCGGCAGCAGGCAGCAGCCGAGCAAGAGCAACACAAGAACAGCTGACACGAGCAGCCGACTGAGGAAGGTTCCGCCCGAGCAGCAGTCTGAGAGAGGAGGAGGCGAAGCTGAGAGGCAGAGCTGAAGCATCGGTAGCAGAAGCAGCAAACAGCAGCAGCCGGCTGAAGCAGCAGCGATGATGGAGCAGCTGAAACCAACAGAGCAGCCAGCTGTGAGCAGGGGCAGTGACCGACGGCAACCAGCAATGGAAATGGAGAAGCAGCTGGAGCAGAGAGCAGCAATACCAGGGGAAGACGGCAGTAGCAGCCAGCGGTGGAGGCAGCAGGCAGCCAGTCCGAGCAGAGATTGAAAGCAGAAGATCTTCTCATCGGTCTTGGGTTCTATCTCTCAGCCAAGAAGAGAGAAGAGTCAGCTAAAAGAAGAGATAAGAAAGAGATAGTAGGGCAGCCAACGGGAGTTATCCGATCTAGATCAGATGAGGATAAGAAAGAAGAAGGAGAGATAAGAAAGGATAGCAGAGAAAAATAAGATGCAGCCGGGGTTCAAATTTGAAAAAGAAGATGAAAATTTGAAAGAGATAAGGTAGCTGAACCGGATAAAGCTGGAAGGAAGAGATAAGGGAGAGAGGAGAGTCAGCTGAAATAAGAGATAAGAAAGAGATAAGGTACAGCAGAGAGGGTTGCAGCCTTAGGACTCTACAGGGTCTCTTGAAGAAGATGAAGGATAAGGAAGATAAGAGATAAAGCAAGGATTTGAAAAAGCTGCCCGTGTAGCAACTGGCAGCTGAACCAATAGAAGTTGGAGTTCAAATTTGAAAGAGATAAAGCAGAAAGGAAAGAAAGAAGAGGGTTAGCCGATCCTTAGAGCCCGGCTGAATTTGAATTTGAAATGGGTCTTATCCCGGCTGAGTTTGAAGGATTCTTATCTCATCCCCTCTCTTCTATAAATTCAAGGCTTTGGATCCATTGAAGGTTGAACCGGGCTAGACATCGAAGGGACTGAAATTGGACGACCAAAAGACAGAAGAGAAAAAAATAAATAATTTCTTGTAAGTTATTTTTTATTATTATTATTTTTATGTCAAGTTCAAAAAGAATTGTATTTCATTTCCAATTTATTAATAAAAATTCATGGCAGTTGTTTAGATTTATGATGGTCCCAGTTATTAAAATATTTAATAATGATGATTTGTATTCTATTTTTGATTCTTTTTATGAACTTTATGTAAAAACAAAAATATTTTTTCAATTTTTTTCAAGGAAAGTAGAACCCCTATTAGGATCAGTGGGACTTGCTGTCTTTCCAATCTAAGGTCTTATCAAGAACAGTTGTTTTAGATTTGGGGAAACACAAGTATAAAACCCGCTCAAGCCTAAGGTTTGAATGGAAAAAAAAATCTAATCTAAAGGATGACATAAAAATTCTAATTAGAATTTTAATAGAAAATAAATTTGAATTATATTTTATAACTCTAGAACATTTCATAGTCTAGGCGGTGATTTTATTCTTTTTAAATTGGATAATATGCCGCGTCGATGTTTGACCCGATTCCATTGTAGATTATGTAAAAAAAAATTATTCTTGATTTATTTTTCTTTTTCTAAAAAATTCATCAAAACTATTCATTGTTTTAAATTAAGATTATAACTAAATGTTTTAGAAAATTATTTCCTTAAATCACATCATTTTTAAATAGTGCGATTTTTTTATTTTCGTACATATATTTGGTAGATTTCCCTTGGGTGCGACCTCGCACTCATACTCTATACTATAAATCGGTTCGTACGCTTGCGAGTAATTTAAAATTCACATCAAGTTTTTGGCGCCGTTGTCGGGGAAATCTCGAAATAAAAATTGTGTGCTATTAAATTATGTGGTTTTTGAAAATAAATCTAATACTGCAGATATGTCTTAATTTAGAATTTTGATCTAACTTATTCATTTATTTATTTATTTTTATTTGAATTAGAATCTTCACCAAAGCTTTTTATTGTCTGTTTTGCAGGAATTTTTTCTTTTTTCGCTGCGCTTAAAAATCGATGGGGATATGCACAAAAGGCTAAATCTTCCGCAACGCTTAAAAATGCGCGCTTAAACAAAAACAAAAAAAAATGCTGAAAATACGCATAAAAGGCTAAGGTGAGTTTTTAATTTTTAATTTTTATTTTTTCTCATGCATTCATATAGATTTATTTAGGGTGTTATTTATTATTATTTGCATTTAATCTGTCCATGCATTTAGGTTGTTAGTACTCATGCATTAGTTTAGATTGTTTTATTAATGTTTGTATATTGATTTGAATGTTGTATGGTAATTTAGGATTGCATTTTCACAATACTTAGAAAAATAAGATTAGTAAAAATTGGTTCATGCACTTCCCTAATAAAATCAATTAAGGAACCATTAGGGTAGACTTTAGGATTTTATGCTCAATAGGAACCTTTTTAATCTAAATTAATTTTTGTAACCGGTGAATATTTTATCTTCAATCATGGTGCCTAGGATTAGTTCTGTCACCAAGGTGTAAAGAGCCTAAGGATAAGTGGAAATGCAGATGTCGTGTGCTCCTCCACTTAACTGGGAACTTACCTAGCCATGATTGTGGTTAAGCTCTCACCGGAGACTTAGATTATTTAAAAAGAAAAGTAGGAGCAGTCTAGAAATAATCCATAGGGTCCCAATAAAAAAATTTTGATTGCATTATTGCAATTTAAATTTAGATTTAGGCATTCTTCTTGTGTGAATTTGGATGAACATGAATGAGCTTGATTATGTATGAAATATTGGTATCGTGATTCACACAACCATTTAGTTCGAGTCAGGTCTTCTGTCGATTTACCGATCGTTGTGTCCGGAGCTCAGTTATAGACAATCTAACTCCATCACCACCACCATCACCCAAAATGGCCGAAGAAAGAATCGAAGAGAGAACCCTCCAAGATTATTTTTCAGCAGTCACTCCTAATACACCATCAAGCATAGTTGTCCCACCAACTAATGCAGCCTTTGAACTCAAACCAGGCTATTACATCTTCTACCAGCATTCCATGGACTTGATCATGAGGACCCTTACCTACACATCAAAGAATTTTTAGAAATCTGCGCCACCATCAGACTTCAAGGCATCTCTGATGAATCCATCAAACTTCGATTATTTCCTTTTTCTCTTAAAGAAAAAGCGAAATCTTGGCTAAATTCTCTACCTCCAAATTCCATCACAACTTGGGATCTGTTATGCAACAAATTTTTGAATAAATTTTTCCCTATATCTAAAACTAACGTCTTCAAGAAAGAAATTTCAAATTTTAATCGGAAAGAGGGTGAACAATTCTATGAATCATGGGAAAGATTCAAAGATACGTTGAATAAATGTCCCCACCACGGTTTTGAAATGGGAAGACTCGTGCAATTCTTTTATGATGGTTTAACCATCTCAAACCGCACAATGGTCGAGTCTATGAAGGGTGGGGAATTTTTAATGCTAACTGCAACCAATGGATGGAATTTCTTAGAAACCTTGGCAGAAAGTTCTCAGCGATGGGACTTCTCCAAAAGGGATAATTCAGCCTAAACCTCAAAAAGAGGAGGTTTATACGAAGTTAGTACCGACTTTGATGTTAAGCTTGCAATCGCAAACTTAACAAAGAAAATCGATACGCTAGCGATGACTCAGGCGATGAACCCAACATTAGGATTGAATGTAGAGGTTTGCGCGATGTGTTCTAACTTAGGACACAATGCCCAAAACTGTCTTTCCTTTGGACTTAACACTGAGTGCTCAACCGAACAGGCCAACGTACTCAATAATTTCGGAAGACAGCAGGGAACCCCTTTCTCTGCCACATACAATCCTAATTGGCGGAATCATCCCAATTTTTGTTGGCGCCAGAACCAACCTCCTGTAGGTCAAGGACCCCCTCAATATCAAGGTCCACCATATCAAAATCCACCATACCAACCACCTCAGAATCAACCATTCCATCTATCTCAAAATCATCCAGCCCAGTTAAATCAGTCTTATCAATCCAATCCAGCCCAGTCAAATCAGTCTTATCAATCCGGTCCATCTCAACAACGTAAGCCCTCTCTCGAGGATACGTTGCAACAGTTCATGCAGTCTACCCAACAGGCTATGCACAAGCTTGAGACACAGCTTGGGAAATTAGCCACTGTAATAGGAGATAGGGAGAAAGGTAAATTTCCAAGTCAGCCTATCCCAAATCCCAAGGGCCAAAATGAAGTTTCATCGTCTAATCCAGAAGACGCTAACTCCATTATTGCCTTGAGATCCGGGAGACAGGTAGATAATAAAGTAAAATTACCTCCGCAACCGGAAGACCAGGCCATTGGTCATTCCAAGCATCAGGATGACCCATCTAGTTCATCCCCAGTCCAAAACGAACCGGATCCATCTGCTAGAAAAACTTACGTACCTAGGGCTCCGTACCCTCAGAGGCTCATCACCAAGCAAGGGGTACCTTATGGTGACATATTAGAGGTCTTCAAAAATGTCAATATCAATATTCCTCTACTAGATGCCATCAATCAGATACCCTCATACGCTAAGTTTCTTAAAGACCTCTGTACGGCGAAACGGAAAACTAATGTTCCCGTAAAGGCATTTCTAGTAGAAACTGCAAGTGCTCTTGTCCAACAACCATTCCCAATTAAACATAAGGACCCTGGGTGCCCAACTATTGCATGCACTATTGGCACATATGAAGTTGAAAAGGCCTTATTAGATTTGGGAGCTAGTGTTAGCCTACTGCCATATTCCGTTTATGAGCAGTTGGGGCTGGGAGAGCTTAAGCCCACTCCTATCACACTATAGTTAGCTGACCGCTTTTTAAAAATTTCAAGG
Source organism: Chimonanthus praecox (assembly GCA_022113865.1). Taxonomy (NCBI): domain Eukaryota; kingdom Viridiplantae; phylum Streptophyta; class Magnoliopsida; order Laurales; family Calycanthaceae; genus Chimonanthus; species Chimonanthus praecox. Next base: position 43,703,073 of record CM039095.1, read on the forward strand.
GGTGTGATAGAAGACGTTCTGGTAAAAGTAGACAAATTCTACTTTCCGGTCGATTTTGTTGTGCTGGATACACAACCAGTTCAGAACGAAAGTGGGCACATTCCTGTTATTTTAGGATGACCATTTTTGGCCACCGCGAAAGCTGTTATCAATTGCCAAAATGGTATGCTTAAGTTGTCATTTGGAGATCTGACGACAGAACTCAATGTGTTTGGCCTATGTCGACAACCTTTTTGCACAGACGATCCGTGCGAGGTTAACATGATCCAGAGTTCTGTCCAAGAGTCCTTCCTTCACTTCATTTGTGATGACCCATTTGAGAAGATTCTGTCCACTTTTGGCACAGACTTCAATGAAGATGGTAAACAAGAAGTGAACGAAATATTTGATGCATCTCCATATGTGCGAAGGTTCTCCAAATTTGAACCTCTCCCTATTAGTCAATCTGTACTGATCCCCTCTATCGAGAAGCCACCAAAGTTAGAGCTCAAGTCACTTCTTGAGACATTGAAATATTCTTATCTTGGACCATCAGAAATGTTACCTGTGATCATAGCTTCCGATTTAACTTCTGAGCAGGAGTCTAAACTCCTTGCTATTTTAAAAGATCACCGTGAAGCTATTGGATGGTCCATTGCATATCTCAAAGGAATTAGCCCATCTGTGGTCATGCATAAAATTCACTTGGAAGAAAATTCCAAGACGTCCAGAGAACCACAGGGACGGTTAAATCCGGCAATGCAGGATGTGGTACGAGCTGAGATTTTAAAACTTCTCGAGACGGGTATTATCTACCCGATCTCCGATAGTAAATGGGTGAGTCTGATATAGGTTGTACCTAAGAAATCGGGTGTTACGGTAGTAAAAAATCAGGATAATGAGTTGGTGCCAACCCGCATCCAAACAGGTTGGAGAGTTTGCATTGACTACCGTAAGCTAAACAGTATCACTCGAAAGGACCATTTTCCTCTTCTGTTTATCGATCAGATGCTTGAGCGGTTAGCCGGTCATGCATTTTATTGTTTCCTTGATGATTATTCCGGCTATAACCAGATCTACGTTACTCCTGAGGATCAGGAGAAGACCACCTTTACATGTCCATTCGGTACGTTCGCATATCGCCGTATGCCATTCGGATTGTGCAATGCACCAGCCACTTTTCAACGGTGCATGATCAGTATTTTCTCCGATATGGTCGAACGTTTCCTAGAAGTCTTCATGGATGACTTCTCTGTGTTTGGGTCCACTTTTGACCAGTGCCTGCACCATCTAAGGCTTGTGCTAATCAGGTGCAAAGAAAAGAACCTCGTATTGAATTAGGAAAAATGTCACTTTATGGTGAAAAATGGCATAGTACTAGGGCACATTATTTCTGAAAAGGGTATCGAAGTGGACAAGGTAAAGGTCAACCTGATTTCTAATTTACCAAGACCCCAAACCGTTAGAGAGATCAGGTCATTCTTAGGTCATGCTGGTTTTTACAGAAGGTTTATAAAAGATTTCAGTAAAGTTTCAAAACCTCTCTGTAAATTCTTGTCTAAGGATGCTAATTTCGATTTTGATGATGAGTGCATTCAAGCCTTTGAAAGATTGAAAACCGCTCTGACCTCCGCTCCGATAATACAACCACCTGTTTGGTCTGTCACCTTTGAAATTATGTGCGATGCCTCCGATTATGCAGTCGGAGCCGTTTTAGGACAAAGGTTAAATCGGTTGCCTCATGTTATCTACTATGCTAGCAAAACTCTCAATGACGCTCAACTCCATTATTTCACCACAGAAAAGAGTTGTTAGCGGTCGTTTTCGCATTAGATAAGTTTCGATCCTACTTAGTGGGTTCGAAAGTCATTATCTATTCTGATCATGCAGCACTTAAGTATCTCCTTTCTAAGAAAGATGCTAAGTCTCGCCTGATCCGATGGATATTGCTATTACAAGAGCTTGATATGGAAATTCGGGACAAGAAAGGTTCCGAGAATGTAGTAGCAGACCACTTATCTAGATTGATAACTGAGTTCACTGATGAGACCCGTCCTATCACTGAGTCCTTCCCTGATGAGCAACTCATGTCAGTGTCCCAAGTACCATGGTTTGCAGATATTGTGAACTATCTTGTTACTAGTCAAATGCCCCCTCATTGGACTAAGCAAGATAGGTCTAAGTTTTTGGTCCAGGTCAAAAGTTTTATTTGGGATGACCCTTATCTGTTTAAACACTGTGCGGACCAAATCATTCGTCGGTGTGTCCCAGAAGAAGAACAAAATCGTGTCATAAGTTTCTGCCATGACCAGGCCTGTGGAGGGCATTTTAGCACAAGAAAGACAACTGCAAAAATTTTGCAGTGTGGATTTTATTGGCCCTCCATGTTTCGAGACACCCACACTTTTTGTGTCTCGTGTAATAGGTGTCAAAGATTGGGAAGTATCTCCCGTAGAAATATGATGCCTTTAAACCCCATCCTAACCATTGAGCTTTTTGATGTTTGGGGCATCGATTTCATGGGACCATTTCCTAATTCTCTTTCGGCAATCAATACATCCTTGTAGGGGTCGACTATGTGTCAAAATGGGTCGAAGCGGTGGCGTGCAAAACCAATGACCACAAGGTTGTCCTTCGCTTCATTAAAGAAAATGTTTTCTCTAGATTTGGAATTCCACGAACCATCATTAGTGATGGGGGTAAACACTTTTGCAATCGCCCATTTGCTAATTTGTTAAAATCTTATGGGGTGACGCATAAAGTAGCTACTCCTTATCACCCACAAACAAGTGGCCAAGTGAAAATTTCAAATAGAGAGATTAGCGTTTTCTCGAGAAGACAATCAATCCAAATCGGAAAGATTGGTCTTCCAGACTAATTGACCCACTATGGGCATACCGTACCGCTTTCAAAACGCCTATAGGAATGTCACCCTACCGTCTGGTCTATGGAAAGGCATGTCATCTTCCGGTCGAGCTAGAGCACAAGACCCTACCCACTCCTGAAGAAGAGACCGAGTTTGAGTTAGCTGATCCAGTGTATCAGGACTGATTTGCGGATCCATACCCATTCACTCACCTACCCATCTTCATCATTTCCATTACCCTAACCCACATATCCACCTGTCTATGTCTGAGTCAGTCTACATCTTCAGAGTCTAGTTTAGGTTTTCATTGAGTCAGTGTAGGATTTTTTTTTTATTTTGGTCCATTTTGCACCTCATGCATTCCTAGGTATGTCCAAACCCGATTGTTCATTTTCTAAAAAAATTCTCTTTTTCACCTGGCCAGTGTCAATTAAGGAACATTGAGGACAATGTTCAATTTAAGTTTGGGGGTACTGAGGTCATTTACCATTTTAGATTTAAAAAAAAAAAAAAAAATCATCATCTGTTTTGTCTTTGTGACCAGCAGACGTTAAAGAACTGGATAGGAGTCATGCACGTAGACGGTCGAGTTTTTGTCTTCACTTTGTGTCTGTCTAGAACACAAGTTCCCCCAGACTTGTGTAGGAAAATCGTTTCCTTAGCTATGAGGGTGAGGAAGCTGGAAATCCAAGAGGAGCAACCCAGACCTCTTTGTGGTCGAAGCACTCTGGCTGCAAAGAGGAAAGCTAAGAGGCTAGGAATTTGTCACAAATGTGGACGTGTGAATTGTAATGGAAAAATATTTGAGCAAGGAGTTCGTTGTGTGACAGCAGCAAAACATAGACCTATTAATGAAAATAGACAAATATATTTGGACCTAGTCAAAGGTAGAGTAAGTCCGGAAAGACTGAGACTCCTTGGTGTCCAAAGAACTGTTGAGGGAACTATAAACGTCTTGACAATCTGACGTTAAACGAGTCAAAATTTTCTTAGGCAGAGAGAGACAAACTTAATCTTTTAAGGGTAGAGTAGGCAAAAGCTGAGACACCTTGATACTTAACAAGAATGTCAATTTAGGTCTAAGAAAATCATGCGTCTTGACAATCTGACGTAAAAAGAGTCATAGAATAATTTTTTTAGCATTAATACGTAAATAAAAATCTTTATATCATACTTTTCTGGAAAGACTTTTAAAGGATTTATGCTCGGAAGTACGTGTACACAGTCATATTAATGTTAGTCTGAAAAAGAAATATTTTCATGAGTCAAGTGATCACCAGAGGAATACTAGTGGAGACTTAAACCCAATGAGTTTTAGAGCCATTCTGTCCTTCTGAGGGTTATAAGTAAACTCTTATTTCTTTGATAAAGCGTATCGAGTCGTTGAGTGATCTCATTATCATTGTTTTGGTCACATTACTAAGAACGCTATTAAAATTGAGTTATTACACCTAAATTTTTTCTAAATTTATTCAAAACAAAGAAATCATCTTATGAAGCTTAGGATATGATATAAGCCATTTTTGGACCGTTTGAGCCTTCAAGCCCACCTATTTTGGTCATTCCATCTTGATAGTTCCCTATTTGAGCCTAATATAGCCTCTTTTATTTACTAGCCATATCTTCCATACCTAACTCCGGATATGGAGTTTGAGCCAAAATTTTATATCCATTACTTATTATCATATGAGAAAAGGTTAGGGAAGATTTTGGGATAAAATTCACTGAAAAATGAAAATAAAAGAGAAAGCAAGATGAGAACATCCACACATCAAATAAGGATGTTGAAATAGAGAAGAAGTTGTTTTAAAAAAAAAAAAAAACATCCATACGCCAAAATGGGATGTTAAAAAAAAAAAAAAATGAAAAATATTAGAGGAAAAATATCTTGCTCATATTATGAAGACCTCTAACCTTTTCTTATGAAAATGTTAATTTTTAGAGTCTTTTATCCCTACTTTGATATGACCCGATCCTAAGCCGCGTTTCGTCCCAGTAGAAAGTCCTATTGATCCTAAGTTTAAATAAGGTATTTCATGTAGAGAATAGAGGAGGAAAAATAAAGATGTTTGACTCAACGTTCTTAGGAAAATGGCATCTAATCATGAGATCAATTATTTTCTTCATATATGCCGTCTTTGTTTAAAATATATGTGAGAATTTTGATTTGGAAATATAAACTCCGCTCACATATACCTTGAGAGAAAATAAACCCACCTTTGAGCATTAATCTTTCTGAGAGATATATCTGGTGAGGTTTGAAGTCAAAGCGTATTTTCCAATGTTGGTTATAAAACTTGTGTCAATTTGGAAAAAGAAGACTGTCTTAATAATGGCTATTACACATAACACTCCGAGTATAAGTTTTGTAAAACAAATTTTAGAATTGTATGATGTTTAGATTTTTGGCTATGTGTTTTTGCTGAAAAAAAAAAATGATGATGTTTGTGGGTATTATCACTGGAAACCCTCACGAGACTATAACTCGTCCACTAGGGGTAACCTAGGGGTTTAAAGGCTTATTGCATACGCTAAATGCAATCGAGAAAGCCAGCGAAAATGGTGTCATTTAGGATTTTAATTTTCTGTTTTTAGTTTTTAGTTTTTAGTTTTGCTCGAGGACTAGCAAAATCTAAGTTTGGGGGTATCTAATGAGCACCGTAAAATTACAATTTTACCCTTTAATATTAGATTAATTAGTCCCTATTTTATAAATATTAGATATGTTTAGAGATATTTTTAGTTTTATAGTTTATTTTGAGAAATATATAAAAAAAAAAGAGAAAATAAAAATGATAAAAATTGGTTAAGTCAAAAATACAGTCAAGGTCAAGTTGAGGTCTCAAAACCTACTCATCTAATTAATATTTATTGTCCAATTTCGAGTGAATGTCGAGTTTTATCTGTCAACCCTTCTCATTTACTGTCGATCGGGGTGCCCGGCACATGAAAAATAGCCTAAGGAACTATTACCATTTGTTTTTGTTTCTTTTCTGTGTTTTCTCTTCATCTGGTTTCAGGGACTCGTGGAGAAAAAGAGAAGAAAGGCAGCATGAAAGACTGATTGATAGAGGAACAACTGAGAGCCAGCGGTGCACCCAACGGCAACATCATCAGTTTGCTGCTCACATATAGCAGCCAGATCAGATCTGTGTTGCAAAAAGAGCTGATGCAAAAGTAGCAGTCAGCGTCTCCAGCGGCAGCAGGCAGCAGCCGAGCAAGAGCAACACAAGAACAACTGACACGAGCAGCTGACTGAGGAAGGTTCCGCCCGAGCAGCAGTCTGAGAGAGGAGGCGAAGCTGAGAGGCAGAGCTGAAGCATCGGTAGCAGCAGCAGCAGACAGCAGCAGTCGGCTGAAGCAGCAGCGATGATGGAGCAGCTGAAACCAACAAAGCAGCCAGCTGTGAGCAGGGGCAGTGACCGACGGCAACCAGCAATGGAAAGGCAGAAGCAGCTGGAGCAGAGAGCAGCAATGCCAGGGGAAGACGGCAGCAGCAGCCAGCGGTGGAGGCAGCAGGCAGCCAGTCCGAGCAGAGATTGAAAGCAGAAGATCTTCTCATCGGTCTTGGGTTCTATCTCTCAGCCAAGAAGAGAGAAGAGTCAGCTAAAAGAAGAGATAAGAAAGAGATAGTAGGGCAGCCAACGGGAGTTATCCGATCTAGATCAGATGAGGATAAGAAAGAAGAAGGAGAGATAAGAAAGGATAGCAGAGAAAAGATAAGATGCAGCCGGGGTTCAAATTTGAAAAAGAAGATGAAAATTTGAAAGCGATAAGGCAGCTGAAGCGGATAAAGCTGGAAGGAAGAGATAAGGGAGAGAGGAGAGTCAGCTGAAATAAGAGATAAGAAAGGGATAAGGTACAGCAGAGAGGGTTGCAGCCTTAGGACTCTACAGGGTCTCTTGAAGAAGATGAAGGATAAGGAAGATAAGAGATAAAGCAAGGATTTGAAAAAGTTGCCCGTGTAGCAACTGGCAGCTGAGCCGATAGAAGTTGGAGTTCAAATTTGAAAGAGATAAAACAGAAAGGAAAGAAAGAAGAGGGTTAGCCGATCCTTAGAGCCTGGCTGAATTTGAATTTAAAATGGGTCTTTTCCCGGTTGAGTTTGAAGGATTCTTATCTCATCCCCTCTCTTCTATAAATTCAAGGCTTTGGATCCATTGAAGGTTGAACCGGGCTAGACATCGAAGGGACTGAAATTGGACGACCAAAAGACAGAAGAGAAAAAAAAAATAATTTCTTATAAGTTATTTTATTTTTATTTTTATTTTTATCTCAAGTTCAAAAAGAATTGTATTTCATTTCCAATTTATTAATAAAAATTCATGGCAGTTGTTTAGATTTATGATGGTCCCAGTTATTAAAATATTTAATAATGATGATTTGTATTCTATTTTTGATTCTTTTTATGAACTTTATGTAAAAACAAAAATATTTTTACAATTTTTTTTCAAGGAAAGTAGAACCCTTATTAGGATCAGTGGGACTTGCCGTCTTTCCAATCTAAGGTTCTTATCAAGAACAGTTGTTTTAGATTTGGGGAAACACAAGTATAAAACCCGCTCAAGCCTAAGGCTTGAATGGAAAAAAAAATCTAATCTAAAGGATGACATAAAAATTCTAATTAGAATTTTAATAGAAAATAAATTTGAATTATATTTTATAACTCTAGAACATTTCATAGTCTAGGCGGTGATTTTATTCTTTTTAAATTGGATAATATGCCGCGTCGATGTTTGACCCGATTCCATTGTAGATTATGTAAAAAAAAATTATTCTTGATTTATTTTTCTTTTTCTCAAAAATTCATCAAAACTATTCATTGTTTTAAATTAAGATTATAACTAAATGTTTTAGAAAATTATTTCCTTAAATCACATCATTTTTAAATAGTGCGATTTTTTTATTTTCGTACATATATTTTGTAGATTTCCCTTGGGTACGACCTCGCACTCATACTCTATACTATAAATCGGTTCATACGCTTGCGAGTAATTTAAAATTCACATCATTGGTTATAAAGTTCCACTCCAATTTCTGATTGCTTTGATTCTTTTTGCGTTAGAAAGAAGATTTCAAGGGCTATAACTTTTTAGTTTACCACTTAAAAACCTAATTTGGAAGTTAACAAGATCAAAATTGAGCTACAATATGGTATATGTGTAAAAAACGGGGAACAAAGGGCTCATGGCATTACTATATTTATTTTTAGCGTTGGCCGATTGGGAGGTTACTAAATTAAGCAAGGGAGGTCGGCAATTGCTAATTTAAGGCAAGGGAGGGGCGCATGGCACCTTCCCCATTTGAATTAATTGGAGCTTATATAAGGAGATAACCCCTTAGGCCAATTACTCTCTATCTCTCTCAATTCCCATTCACGCCATTCACATTGAATTCAAGGAGGCAACAACAAACACAAGAGCAGCAACACAAAGTGGTACACGACAATACACAATGAAATAAGGGGTGCACGACATTTATAGAAGAGAGGAAGAAAGGTTAGTGTACACGGCGTTAGACATTGGCAAGAAGGTGTTCTCAGTTTGTGAAAGATCAAGGAGGAGAAGAGGCTAAGGAAAGAAGAAAATTGAAAGAGCAAGAGCAAGCCGAAGGAGTTGCGGAACCGGTAAGTGATTTCAAATTTTGATTTAAGAACTATGGTTATTTTTAATAGAAAAATGGACCATAGGGTTCGGCCAAGGTTAATGGCCGAACCCCATGGAAAGACACGGTTTAGATAATGGACTTTTATAGATTGAAAACCATGGAAGACTATGTTATTTTGATTGCAATTAAAAAGAGGAAAAGAATGGAACCATAGGGTTCGGCTATGGGAATGGCCGAACCCCACGGAGGGGAATTCAACAAGGTGATAAGATTAAGGAATTATGCTTATGTATTACGAGCATTTTTAAATGAAAACCATGGAGATTCTTAAATAAGTAATTGGAGTTTTGATAATCTTATTATTGAATGTTTTTAATGGATCTAAATTGATGGACAAGATCATGAATCATAGGGTTCGGCCATGGTGTATGGCCGAACCCCATGGGGTAGTTTTGGAATGGTAGATGAATTTGGATTGCTAAACTTGGAAAGCATCCAAATATGGAAAGATGGTTTCTAAATTTGGAAACTATCCAAGTATGGAAAAGAGGTTGCTAATCTAAGAAGCTATTCTAATTATGGATCTTGGATTAAAATGGAAGGTAGGAATTAATTATGGAAACCTTCCAATTAGGGAAAGTTAGAGTTTAAGTAAGGAAACCTTCCAATTATGGAAAGGTGGAGATTAAGTTTGGAAACTATTTATTTATGGATTGAATGATAAAAACCCCATCTGAAAGGTGGTTTATGAATTAATTTTAATGGATGTATGGTTGATGGTTTTAGATTCAAGAAGACTATGAAAGAATGTTAGATTAATGAATTTTAATAAAAGGATATGGGTCGGTCATTGCATGGCCGAACCATGATTATGTTATGGCTAAGATATTGATCAAAAGAATAGAAAAGAAGGAGTGAGGTTCGGCCATGGTGTATGGCCGAACCCCACCAAATATTTTTATGGAGTTGGTTTGGGATTTTTAGTAAATGTTAATTAGATTAACATGGATGGTTATTGATGATATCTAAATATGGAAACTATCTAGTTATGGAAGGAATGCATGCTAAATTTAGATAGCTTTGAATTATGGAAACCTTCTAATAATGGAAGGAGGAGATTAATTATGGAAACCTTCTAACTATGGAAAGTGGAGATTAATTTAGAAAGTTTCTATTTAAGGACTTTCTAATTATGGAAGTGGTTATTATTTTAGAAAAGATCTAAGGTAGAGATTAAATTAGTAAGTTTCTAATTTTGAAAGTTTATTGGATATTTCTATGGATTGCATTTTAAAAAGAAGATTTTGGGAACCATAGGGTTCGGCCATGGTGTATGGCCGAACCCCATGGAGGAATTTATTAATTTAGAAAGTATCTAATTATGGATCACTTTTTGGAAGGTTTGGTTATGGAGTGGTATGAATGGCATTTTGGTAATAATGAGAAAATATTGGACATAGGGTTCGGCCATACACCATGGCCGAACCCCATGAAGTATTTAATGGACTTGGGGCTTTAGGTCATGGTTTGTTTTATGAATCAATATTATGGGTTTTATTTATGTAGTTGATTTATGAATCAAATTATATGTTATGGAACAACTTGGGAGTTTTATGGTGGGTTTTATGAATGATCAATTATGGACTTAACCTAAGTGATGGATTATATATTAATTGGAGCATATCAAATTATGTCTACCAATTATGTTATTGGACTACGGGTTAGGTTAGCCATGAGTGGCAATTTTGTAAATATGTGATTTAATGGACCTATGTTTTGGAACCAAAAACTTAGGTGATGATAGTAATGGCAATTCGGTAATTAAGTGAATTAATTTTAATGGAATGGCACCAATGGCAATTTGGTAAATAAAGGGTAAAAAGTGAGGAATGGTTAATGGACTTTAAATGTTGTATATCAAGTAGGACTTGGTTTTGATTTATTATTCTATTATAAGGTAAGGGGATCTCGCAAGCGGTGCGCAATCGGTGATCGATTCTTGGACGAAAGACGCAAGCACACGTTAGCGGTCTTTGGTAGGATTCCACCTCTTTGAAACTATGGGTTTATGTACATTTGTTTTTTCTTACTTTTGATGAAATTATGTTTCAAAGGATATGCTTTATATTGATTTACAATTAGCATGTGTTGAATATGTTTCAAATAGTGATTTTATATGCTATGTTTATTTGATAAAATAGCATGTGTTTTAAAATAGGAGCTTTTAAATGCTATGATTTTACATAATTGCATAGCATGTGGTATTTGCATCTCATGCATGGCATGGGAGGGATGACAGGTAAATGGGGACCCACACTCCGTCGGGGCGTCCGTAAAGCACTAGTGGGGGATACTTGATGAGGAGAATTCCATAAAGAGGATACTATGTAGCCGGAGATCCACCACTCCGTCAAGGCGTCCGTAAAAGAATCGTGGGGGATACCTTGATGAGGAGCTTTCCATCAAGAGTATATTATGTGTGAAATGTAACTGGAGGGTCCACACTACGTCGGGGCGTACGAAAGACCTATGTGGAGGGGTACATTTTATGTACATGTGATGGGTGAGACTCATTGCATATGATAGCATGACATGGCATTGAATCGTATGATTATGATCTTTATTATCATGCAAGGTTTCTGGTTTTATCGGTATGATTGGATCTCTATTATCATACACTGTTTGGTATACGATGCTTTATAAGTATGGCATGATATATTATATCTGGATTTTTGGTACTAACCTATGTGTTAACCCTAATTGGAATACTTACTGGGCGCGTTGTACTAACGCCCTACTTCTACCCTTTAGTTGATGATAAAGGAAACAAAGGGAACGATGAACGCGAAATGGGCCAGGCTTAAGAGCTTGGAGGATTATAGTTTACATTTTGTTTAAGATACTGGTGGGATTGTATTTGAGTATCTAGAATTCGGATGTAATAACTTAGATGGATTTGTTATGGTTGGATATTTTACTAAATATTTATAATATGATAATGATGATTAATGACTTGACGTACTTTACTATCTGAATGGAATAGAACTTGGTTCTATTATGATTCTGCAAATTGTTGTTATGATTCCGCAGGTTATGATTTTTATTCCGCAATATGATATTGCTATGTGTGAACCATTTTCGTGGACTTGATCCATACACACATACGGGTCGGACTTTGGAAGTTTGGACTTAGCTCGCGACGTGACGTCCCGCGCTCTATCACTCTACTCTGTTATAAAAAAAAATATACTCTGAATTTACGGGAAAAAGCGAGTGAATAAGGGCGGGGTGTTACAATGATTTTCTTTCCACTCTGTAAGGGGTCCGTTTCATGCAATGGAAGAGAAGTTCGTTGTTAGAAATATAGAACTACTCTCCATTCATATAACAATAAATAAGACACTCTAGTCTTCTGTTCTTTGTTGTCGTTCCATACAAAATTTCAAGTACAATTAAGGCAAGAGCTTGTAAGAGCAGTACAACTGTAGAAGGCTCTGGGTTATGATCTTAAAGTTGCAAGTTTGAATCAGTATCCATATTATTAAAGCTGTATGTCTAGATTATTACTGATCTTGAAAAAAAATAAAGGAAAAGGCTAAAACAAGACAAGTAAGAGTAGAGGAGATTCATTGCTTAAGACTTGAAATTAGCAGGAAGAAAGCTTAGAGGTAGAGAACTAGAGAAACAACCATCAATGTGCTTTCGCTACATTATTCTTCTTGGTTTCCATTGGCATTTGCAACAGAGAGAGCAAGGAATTTCTTTAGGCACCTGTTGTAGACATGAGGATGCTCGATATGGGCCAGGTGACCTGCTTCCTTTATGGTTTGCAACTTGGTTTTAGCTCCCAATTGCCTGTATTTTGCACAAGTTTTTTGCAACATATTATCCCATCCTCTATAGATTATACTTCAATAAAATACAAGGGTACTGTAGAAAAAGATAAAAACTGTGTATTATGTTGAATCCCTATGCTATTACATGTATTTATAGCCTCCAGCTTACCCTAGGGCTATCACACTCAAACTGTAACTCTTAACATAAGTCTAAATCAAATACATTTTTTAAGTAGAGATAAGCCCAACTTAGACTCCTAATCAGACAATAATTATATTAATATTAGAACTCTAAATATATTCCAACACGCCCCCGCAAGCTAAAGAGTGGATGAACACGAAGCTTGGAAAGTGAAGAAACGGCATGTGAACTGCAAAAGTGGTACACCAACTGGCCACGAAGATTTGTTGAAGCAGCACACTGATTGGCTGCAAAACTTGTTGAAGTGGCAGCATTGACAGACTGTAAATATGTGTTGTGGCAGCGTTGACTGGTTGCAAAATGACAGGCGGCAAATACAGATGGCTGCCTGAAACATAGAACTTAGAATGAACGACGGCAGTGGCCGTAAGATAGTTGTCCGGTAAAAATAGTGATCGCAATATGCGATAAACATAGGCAATGAATGACCTGCAAAACAAGGCATAATAAATGCCAAAAAAGGCTAAAGCCATCACATTGATCAATTAGATCGGAAAGGTCATCGAATAATAGCTGTAGCCATAAAGGCCAGCAAATAAAAGCTGAAGTCATAAAGACCCGCAAATAGGGTTGTAGCCATAAAAGGCCAGCAAAAACTGTAACCATGAAAGGTTAGCAAAGGCTGTAGCCATGAAGGCCAACAAAGGGGTTGAAACCATAAAAGGTCAGCAAATGTTGTAGCCATGAAGGCCAACAAAAATTGGGGGCGAATCAGTCCTCCAGATAAAAGTAGTGGATGAATTCCACAACAAATGAACATGTGTCCAAAATATGCTGTCTCATTTTCGAGAAACGACAAAAAATAAGACGTGCTCGAGAAGGGCAATTTGTGTCCCTTTTTTTCGACTGCAACAAAATAGGAGGAGAAGGGCAATTTATGTCCCTTCCTTCAGCTAAATAGGCCGTTGGAGAAATGGCACAATGAGGCGTGCTCGAACGGCAACACCCAAATTGGTGATCCGATGGGTCACCCAAAACAGTATTCAGATGTGAGCACCAATAAATGTGGTAAAAAAAACAGCAGCAGCAAAGGGCGGTGTGACAACCGCAAACAGAGCCAAGTTGCCCAAGTGTCGCTTTCAATAGCAGCGACAAGACGAAGAGGGGTCAGATCTGAGCAGAGCAAACTCTCCCCCTCTTAGTGATCGGTGGAGCATCAAGAAGCAACGACGGGAAACATGAGATTTTGTTGTGACGTCGCTTTCTCCCTCCCTCCCTCTGCCGATGAATCTCATCGGACAGAGGGAGAAAAAAAAATTGTATATTGAAGGTCCACTAGGATCTAATTTTGACTGATACCATGTAGAAAAGATATTCTGTGTATTATGTTGAATCCCTATGCTATTACATGTATTTATAGCCTCTAGCCGACCCTAGGGCTATCACACTCAAACTTTAACTCTTAACATAAGTCTAAATCAAATATATCTCTTAAGTAGAGATAAGCCCAACTTAGAATCCTAATCACACAATAATTATATTAATATTAGAACTCTAAATATATTCCAACAGGTACGTTTGTTATTTTACTATTGAAAAGAAATTAAGACTTCGACCAAAAGGGGTTGGAATGATGGCTTCAGGAAGTGAGAGTTTTGAGTTTAATCCTCATTCCACTACAAAGGGCCACTCCCCATAGAGATATCTGATGTGTGTGAATAGGGAAGCTTGCACGTGCTCCAAAAATTAGTCGGATGCTTTAAGAGTGCAAATGAATTGTGAACTTCCAAATGAAAATGGTTCTTCATGCTTAACAAGATACAAGTGGCAAGTGATGGGCATGCAGAACAAAGTTTATTATTAGTAGGCATCATATAAGTGGATAGACAATCAAAATTCAACAAAGTTTTCTTAAAATTTATCTTTTATTACTTTTAGTAGTTTTAGAATGCATCCAGTCTATTTTTGTGCTTCTAGATGATGTCCATATTTTGTATATGATATGGTGTCAAAGATGATATGAAATTAGGTCAAAACTATAATTCATACTTGATTTTTAATTGCATAGATTATTAATAAGGATTTTTCTAGTTTTGAATGGTATAAATATTAATTAAAAGCATATTGGATAGATAGAGTTTTCTTCATTAACTGTTTTGTCAGTTTTGCAAAAAATTGAGGAGATTGTAAGCTGCTTACTCTAGAAATATATCAGCTTATAGATATTGTATCAACCGATATATATCGGTTTTAAGTCTGCCAATAGGTATCGGTCAATATGTATTGTTATAGTTTTAAGAGAACTGTATCAGCCGTATTGACTATTTTATCAGTCAATACTGTGTAGCAATTGCTGATACTTTTAAAAAAAAAAACAATTTGAACGGCTTTTCAATTTAAATCATGGACAGAGGCCCTAAGTTTGCTATGAGAAGGCTTAAGGACTTGCCTTTTTTTCGCTTTTCTAAATGTGAAACATATAAAGCTGACTGAAGTGGATATAAAATAGTTGATTTTTTTTTAAATGTGAAAAATTTCATTAATAGAACAAAGATACAAATGGAAGAATACAAAGATGAGGCCTAAGAGATATAGGCCTCAAAAGAACCAAAAACTTACACCCCATGAACCCAACATTAAAACACACACCCATGTAAATTATCCACTAAGAAGATGAAAAGTGCCCCTGGTAGTTCCATCAACGCCATTTTTTGCAAAAAAATCCGTCACCCCATTAGCAGAGCGGCTAACGAGGGAGAATGAAACCTCCATTCTTTCTACCAACTCCTTAATTTCCCTAATCAAAGTAGTCAGCCTCCATGGCGGATGCTTCTCCCCTTTGGCCCATTTAATAGCATTGGAAGTCACTCTCAATAACTAATTTAACTCCCTCTAACTCAGACCCTAAGATTAAGGCTCTCTGTATACCAAGAAGTTCCGCCTCATTAGATTCCTTTGACCCCACAGATTCTGAAAAAACAATGCTTATGGCGCCCAAATGATCCCTAAGTACACTCCCGATCCCAGCAGGACCCGGTTTACCTCTCGAAGCACCATCAACATTAAACTTGAAGATGCCACAAGCTGGAGGAGACCACATGGCTCGCACCCTCTTGCTTCTCGGACGATTCATCAAGCAACCCTCTCATGCTTGGAACAAGTCCTTATTAGCACAAAGCCAACAACACAATCTCCACTTAGCATTGTGAAAGATACCATTAAAATCTGAATTAATTCCTTCAAAGACCCTTAAATTCCTCTCTTTCCAAATTGACCACAAAACCACGGAAGGGATCAAGTTCCAAACAATCTTTTTCCTACTTCTCAATCTAGATAGGAACAATTACTCCATAACCCCCTCCCACGATCTAGGACAAACCCACGATACACCCAAAAGCTCCAAAAAGCAACTCAATAGTCTCCAAGACACTGGACAAGTAACCATAAGAGTTTATAGTACTGTAAATAAGAATAAAACATATGGACAAAATCAGAGATTTTGTTGTAATTATAATTTATTTTTTATTAAAGTCTTCTAATTGCATCATGAATTCATAGAGTTAGTCCACTAAAGGATCTCTTGTGGACAAATGTTTTTTTCTCTTTTGCTATTGGACAACATAAATAAATAAATAAATAAAGGTTGAGTAACTTATTTTTGCATGTTCTTTACAAACTCAAGTTCAACCAGCTCGTCATTCTCAACCCAAATGAGAAGTATTGGCTGCAAAACCAAACATTTTCACTTCTTAGGATCTAAATCTAGACGTTTGAAATCCACACTTGGTTCTTCCTTTTATATGTTTTATTCTTTATTTCTAATTATATTTACACATTCATTTCATTATTTTGAACTATTATCATATTTCACATCTCAAATAATTTTTCTCATTTTTACTATTATTTCTCTAAGACGCGAGTCAATTTTCTTAGAATAATCATTTCCTATTAATTAACTGCATCAAATTTATGTCAGAAAATTACTCGAAATTATTTTCCATTTTTCTAAACTTTTTGGGTTTTTTTTCAATTTTTTTGAAAAATATTAAAATCTCGATTTCATAGCTTAAACACTCCATTTTTATGTGTAAATTGCCGTTAAATAATACAATTACATGCAGGTGAAAAATTCGCCCAGGCCGAGATATCTCTCCTCTTTTGTGATTTTTTTTTTTAAATATCGGTATTTTTATTTTATTTTTATTTTTTCTGATTTAAAAAATAAATTAAAAATCCAAAAGGAAGCTGTTTTTTTTTAAAAAAAAAAAATTGAAAATGAAAATATCGGCCAATATGAGCTGAGATTTTGAATATCGGCTGATATCTGGTTCGGTATCGGCCGAGATATCAACTTTGGCCCATCACCGTTTTGATTTTTTTATTTATAAAAAGACTCATATTATGAATATCAGCCGATATTGGACCGGTATATATCTCTAATATATCGGTCATATCGGCCGAGAACTACTGTGTACGGCCGATACAATACATATTGGCCGATATGATAAGGCACTGAAAACCCATATCATATCAGTCGATACGATATCTTGACTCCTGATTATATGAAAATAAAGTGCAATTTTTTTTTTTTTAAATTGACTGAAGAGAAAGAATTCGTATTGACGATATTATTGGAATTTCAATATTTTAATCTCTGGGTACAATATTTATATAAGTAATCATCTTCAAGAATAAGATTTTGCACCTGTAATAATTGTGTGGTGAAAACCAAAGGTTTAAATATCGGCTTTTTGAAACCTTGAAATATCGGCCGATACGATAAGTATCGGCCGTACCGTTGGAATATCGGCCGATATGGGCGATAAACGGTCCCCAATATCGGCCCTAATATCGGCCGATATTCGAAAATATCGGTATATTAGATTTTTTTTCCTTTTTTTTTTAAAAAAAAAATACAATATCGGCAGATACGGGCGATATATCGGTCCGAATATCGGCCCAATATCGCCCGATATACTATTTATCGGGCTGGAAAGTATGGTTTTTTTTTAAAAAAAAAAAAAAAATATCGGTAGTGGGACCCACCAAATATCGGCGATATGTAGTACAAATATCAGCCGATATTGTCCCAATATCGGCCCGTAACGGTCTGGTTATATTATTTAAAAATTAATATCGACGATATTTTAAACGATTATCGGGCGATATATCACGGACGATATATCGCGCGATATTTCGTCCAAAATATCGCCCAGGAATCCTGCATCATATCCCATCCAACAGGCTGTGGGATTCTTTGTGTTTCCCACGCCTGAATTTCTTAATATTTTTTTTTAAACCCGTGATCTGAACCGACCGAACTTTTCCTCTATATTAGTACCCCATACATCTCCTCATTCATCCACAAATTCATTACGAAACACACTCATCCAGCAGTGGTATTTTCAAACTCCTATCCCCATCTTACAAACGGTCATCCGGCTTATCTTAGAAATCCTTGTGTATTATTAGCTTATCTTAGAAGATCATTCCGTTCAAACTACTAGAAATATATTGATCTTCATTTTCATGTAAGTTTTTATTCCATTTTTATTTTTTAGCCTTCTGATCTAAATATTTTATGGTTTTAATGTATAGTTTAATATTTAATGTATTTTTTGTAATGTTGTTGTTGTTTTAGAAATATTTTATGGTTTTAATGTATAGTTCCCGCCCTCCAAATGTGGGTCTAGAACGTCAGACAAGTACAAGGATGGCTCCACGTCGTCATTCTGTTAGTGAATGGCCCACTGGGACAGATGGGGTATCTAGCTCTTCACAGAGGAGGAGATCATTAAGAGGAAAAGAACCTGTTGTTCCGAGCAGCCAACCCAGCAGACGTTATTATGGGTCGGCTAGATCTGATTCTGATTCATCTACCGATGACGGTAATGGGTCAGATGATGGGTTGGATTTTACTCATCCAAATATTGTTGTGGATGTTGAGCCTGCCGGCCCACCGGGGTATTATCCCAACATGAGTGAAGTCCATTACCAACAGGATGATAGGCAACATACACCTCCTCATGGCGGAACAAACTTGCCCGGTGAAGGATATGTATCTTTCGGATATACGCCAACAGGATATTATGGTCAACCGAGCTATGGGCACTTCGACACGAACTCATTATCCAGTAATATGCAGTCCATGTCGATTTCAGATCGTCAATCGCAACCCTCATCTGATAGTTGGCAGTACCACAATCCATCATCAACATCCGACTACACGTCTAATGATGAGCGACTTCCGGAAGACACGTATGCAAGATTTTATTTCCACGTCCCGGGTTATCCATATGAAGAGCTGGATCCATAGTAATATTACATTTGTTTTGAGAAAATTTGGACAAGCTTTGATGTGATTCAAATTTTGAGATGTGAAATTCAATTTCATTGAGATCTACTTAAAATGAATTCAAATTTTGATAGATAACTAATAGTCTAAAAAAAATATGATATTATTTAGAGGTCTTCACTTATAAAATACTATTTTACCTTTTATTACCACTTCTTGAAAATTTTAAAAACATAATTTGAATTTTAAAATACTATTCAATTAATTTGACTCAATTTCAATTTATTAAAGTGTGTGAGGTGTATACATGGCAACATAAATACATGATGGCTAAAATCTTTTTGTCATTTTATTATCTTAGCATAAGTGGACTCTTATCATAGTTAATATTTTATTATTCCTAAAAATTATTCACACATTAGAATACATACAGAGACTCATTTATACATGACTTTCAAATGTTAGGAATGAAATTGAAATTATTGAAAACGTAAGTATGTATTTATAATTACCCAATAACATAGGCATTAATTCAAATTTTTAATATGTGTGGAGCTATGAGATAAGAAGTTTTATTTTATTTTTATTATTAATTTTCCTATATTGATTAATTATATAATAGGATCTACTTATTGATGAGACTTGAGAGAATTGATGTGACATTTTCATATTTTTATAAGTTAAAATCATCTATTGTTAATTTTAATATTGAAAATAGATGAAACTTAAATAAATAATTTGAGTATGTATATGACCGATATTTAATGAAAAAATTATATTTTCAAGAAGCCCAAAATTTTCCGACATTATCCAAAAAAAATCGGACAAAAAAAAAAAAAAAAAAAAACGGAAGAGAGAGAAATTTACCGGCCGGTATATCGGCCGATATACCGGTTAATCCGGTATTTTAATCCCTGGTGAAAACATCATCTTTGATGTCAATCATAGCTGCTAGCAGTTCAGCTCTCTCCTTTCTGTGTGAAAACACCACCTATTGGGAAAATGGGAATTGTGGTTAGCTAAGAACGGGCATTAAGAAGATGGTCACCTGCACACTCTCGTATCACATTTAAGTATAATGTATATTAAAAGAGGTTAATGAAATTGTTGAAAAAAAATTCATTTAAGTACAATTCAATTATTTTAAATCATATAAGTTGTTGCTGAAAAGTGACGTGTTGTTGCATCCTTGCATCTTTATCATGTTGTGGTTCTTCATTGACTTCTTCCACACACAATCTTTAAGATCAACTCCGTCCTTAAGATTGCGTCTTGTATTTTTTCCTGCCATTGACGTATGAGAAAGTGTACTAGTCGCTCTTCCAAAATATAGAAAAAACTTGCCAAAAAAAAAAGGAAAAGAACACCGCTTCCAAAATGGCAACTTCCAAAAAACTTGCCAAAAAAAAAGGAAAAGAACACCGCTTCCAAAATGGCAACTTCCAAAATTAGGACTTCAGTCATCAAATAATTAGACCGTATCTGAAAATGCCAAACTTCTAAAGTTAGAGGTTTCAAAAATAGAAATTTCCAAATTTTGCAAGTGTCTGAAATATCAGACAGAAAATGTCCACTTTGTAAAAATAGAGTGCCCAAAATAATAGGTGCTCAAAATAATCTAAAATTCAATATACATGTAAGGTAGTGCATTTGCCGACAGGTGTAGATCTAAGCTCTGATCACCAACTGATGAAGGGTAGGACTAGGTTTAACGCCTATCTATACCTTCAATGTAGAAATAAGTGGAACTTTGCATAATCCAACTCGAATATGATATGCAATCGAGAAACCCATACTTAAACAATTCCAAGTTTCCTGAAATCGCAAGGGACTGAGCGAAATAGCTCAGTGAAGAGAAACAACTGATCATCCAAGCCTGTTAACAAATCTAAATAGATTATAAATTAAACATGCATCTCATCATAACAGTGGATCGACACCCTAAAAACAACAACATGGTTTACCCCACCATCCTATATAACATTGGGTCAACACCTTCCTCATGGTAACAACATGTTTTACCTCACCATTTCATGCATCTCTCAAATGTCCAGACTATAACTTGCAAACTACTGCTTACTCGTCATGCAGTCTACATTGCGGTCTTCTGCAGACCAGTGCTTCACACAGTCCGCTATACACTCCACATTAAAGTTCCAACAGTCCAATATTTCACACAGTGCGTCAAAGGCTCATTACATTAGTCATTTATGCATGCATGCTAAATTATTTGGACATTTTTCACAAAAATGTCCAATATACCTAACATAGGTTCACTCGGCATATATTTTCTTACTCAACCTAGTTTACACAACCCTTTCACCCAGTGCATGTATTCATTAAGCATAAAATGTCATCACTAAGCAAATGACATGTTGGCAATCACCGTAGAAAACACATCTATTTAATCAATATTTTAACTGTTAGCGTTACGCTCGGAAACAAGAAAAAAATATAACGGAAATAAACACATAGCACAACACAATATTTTAACGTGGTTCGGCCAACCTGGCCTACGTCCACGGAGCGACAGAATATTCACTATATGAAAGAGAAAAATACATCTACAATAATATGACTCCCTTGAATCATGAGCCCAAACTCGAAGTCCCGACCCCCTTTTACACCCAACTATAAGACACATCAACGTCACCTCTCAGTTGATGTGAATCTCTCTCATATCCAAAATAGTGAACCCAACTTCTGTGTTCCTCCATCTACGCTTCCTGCGTCGTACGAGCTATCCCGATATGCTTTTCAAACGCGAGCGTCTCCAATTGGTGTGTCCCACACACACAGATCTACACTTCTGCTCTAGCAATGGGGTTTCCTTTTTCCAGCCGCACTTCTGCTGGCTGCCACTCACAGATCTGACAACTCAGATCTGCAGCGGTATTGCACTGTTGCTTACGCCCCTCCCCGGCCATCGAGCTGTCCTCCAGACATCGTCAGATCTGCGTACCATTGAGATTCCACGCCGTCTTGCATGCGGCCACATAAGGCCCTCTTCACATGAGGCTTAGAGGCCCAAGGCCAAAAGGCCTTCCTCAAGGACGTCCCGCTCTCAATGCCTTCATGGGATTCCACACCACATCCACGTTGAGGAGTCTTTTATTTATATAAAACTCCACCTTCATTACAACCGTGTGCATAATCTTGGATTAGGAAACCACCCGACTCAATCGGTGCTTGTTTCCTTTTCTTCGACTGACGTGTCCTCCATGGAAAGCAATTTCCAAATCCTACATAGAAGTTGCTATTCCTTAGCATACATACCACGTTTGACACTCTAGCCATTAGAAGTCTCCACTGCCGTGACTTCCTATGAATCAGCCGATCTTGTCGATCGGGTAAGATGGATTTGAACCACACTTCAACAATCTCCACCTTGGCGAGAAATCCACCAACCTCCTAGAGATGATTGACTGACCTCCACTGTACACACTCGGCCTTGCTCCACTTGCACCACCTCAGCACAGGTTGCTGCCTCTGCTCACATGATCGGATGTGCACTTCTCTAACTGATTGTATACGATTCAGCAGTGCCTTCTCTGATTGTGCTGAATTTATCACAGTTGTGAACACCACATACACCCAACCGTGTATTGCTCCTTTGTCGCAGATCTCTGTATCAGAACAACGTCTCTTCTCTTCTGTTTGTTCTGGCAGTTAATGCAGCCAGCCCTTCATTGCCTTGTGTCTCTGCTTGCAGCCACCACTGCTGTTGTTCTCTGTAAGACAGATGATGCTGTATGTAAACCCAACAGAAACTTCACTGAGCAGTCATAGCAATCCCCTTCTTCGTTGCTGCTGCTCGAAGACCACCCTCTTTGCCAACTGGTCTGCTGGCCAAGATCTGTACAGCTCTTGATCTCAAGGTTCCAACGATCTGCTGCTCAACGCTGCAACAGGTACTCCACCTCTCTTGCAAAACTGCCAATCCGATTCTGTTCTGCACACCGAGCATAGATAGCCCTCCGTGTCCAGATCTGAACAGTGTTACCTCTTTGTTCAGTGCCCACCGAGACCAGCGTCCTTTATTCATTCAGCTAATCTCCTCTTGTTGTATGCAACCTTGTCAGCCAAGATTTCCACCAGAGAAACTCTCTAACGATGGCAACCCCCATGTGTAGTGGTTTCCTCACAAACTCACACTGTTGTCTCAAGATCTGCAGCGTGTCCACTGCTCTCTGACCGCTGCTTGCACCAGCCCGCACTCACTCCACCCCTCCCGGCGGAATCTGCAGAACGCCGATCTGCAATCCTTGATGCTGTATTCCGTTCACCCTCGAGTCCCTGGTCTCCAACCACAGCTACTGATACCACTTGTTAGCGTTACGCTCGGAAACAAGAAAACAATATAACGGAAATAAACACATAGCACAACACAATATTTTAACGTGGTTCGGCCAACCTGGCCTACGTCCACGGAGCGACAGAATATTCACTATATGAAAGAGAAAAATACATCTACAATAATATGACTCCCTTGAATCATGAGCCCAAACTCGAAGTCCCGACCCCCTTTTACACCCAACTATAAGACACATCAACGTCACCTCTCTGTTGATGTGAATCTCTCTCATATCCAAAATAGTGAACCCAACTTCTGTGTTCCTCCCTCTACGCTTCCTGCGTCCTACGAGCTATCCCGATATGCTTCTCAAACGCGAGCGTCCCCAATTGGTGTGTCCCACACACACAGATCTACACTTCTGCTCTGGCAATGGGGTTTCCTTTTTCCAGCCGCACTTCTGCTGGCTGCCACTCACAGATCTGACAACTCAGATCTGCAGCGGTATTGCACTGTTGCTTACGCCCCTCTCCGGCCATCGAGCTGTCCTCCAGACATCGTCAGATCTGCGTACCATTGAGATTCCATGCCGTCTTGCATGCGGCCACATAAGGCCCTCTTCACATGCGGCTTAGAGGCCCAAGGCCAAAAGGCCTTCCTCAAGGACGTCCCGCTCTCAATGCCTTTCTGGGATTCCACACCACATCCACGTTGAGGAGTCTTTTACTTATATAAAACTCCACCTTCATTACAACAGTGTGCATAATCTTGGATTAGGAAACCACCCGACTCAATCGGTGCTTGTTTCCTTTTCTTCCAATGACGTGTCCTCCATGGAAAGCAATTTCCAAATCCTACATAGAAGTTGCTATTCCTTAGCATACATACCACGTTTGACACTCTAGCCATTAGAAGTCTCCACTGCCGTGACTTCCTATGAATCAGCCAATCTTATCGATCGTGTAAGATAGATTTGAGCCACACGTCAACATTAACATTATCAACTCTGTAATGTTATAAATCTACAAAGAATCTTACTTTCAATTTACAGTTTAATAGTCACAAAACCATAACTTTCTAAGCAGTAAATCACTGAAAGTAAATAAAACTGTAAATTGCAGAAAGTAAATAAAGCAGTAACGTGCTGAAAGTAAATAAGCAGTAAAATTCTCATTTTACCCTTTTTATCTTGTTTAAATATGTCCCCTACGTTTTAACGATCGATGTCCAAAGTCCATAAATCATGACCGGTGTATATCACATGCTGGTCCAAAGTCCACAGTCTGGGCACTTAGCCAATTGATAGGCACTTAGCCAGTTCATAGTTCAAGCACACCGTCCATTATACTATATTAAACACTTAGCTTATCATTCCATTTCAACACTTTGAAATTAGTCCAATCACATGACGCAAGTTGGAGACAGATGTCCACAGATACTCATCCAACCATCAAGCATATTTGTCACTTAGGCACATGACTGGATCCCATACTGAATTATAAATAGCTAGGCCTCGGTTCTCAGACACTTATCCATGCTTACATTCATTAACCAAAATCGATAAATTTATGCCTTACGTAAAACCAGTGTCCGATCTCGCTTTTTGGTCTGATTCACATCTTTTCCATCTCTATTAAGTCCATGAGTCTCATCATTGCCGTGAGATTAATAGCAATCCACTTTTAAGTCTATTTAATGCAACACGCAATGTATTTTTTGAAATTTAAAAGGTGTAGTTGAATCCCCTCACCTTAGTAGGTGAGTTACATGAGTTTCTTGATCTGTGTGTGAATAAGAGAGAATCGGTCAAACTGATTCAGTTAGATAATTGATGGGTTTGAACACTGCTGATTCGACTCAAAGTTGGTTTGACCAACAACTTAGTTGGCTCGACTGACAGAACACAGTTTTGTTGGGAGAGACTATTGGAATTGAGAAGACGAAGAATGGAGGTCTAATACTCTAAATCTTTTAACCAGGAATTTTGAAATTTCGAAATTTTGAAATTTCAATTTAAAATCACCGGATTCGGTTTTGAACATCATTTGAAAAGTCATTTAAATTTTTATTAAATATTCTACGAATATTAAAATATCAAGTTAGAGTTCACATTTGATAATGTCGACTATTTAAAACAATAATCAATTTAATATAGTTTAAAAATATAAATGAGTAAAGTCGGGCCCATCAGGTCTTAAATATAACCTTATAGGAATATATATAAGTAAGTAAATAAATAGTTAAACTACTAACTAATATGGGACAAGATTTGCATCATAGAAACTTAAGAGTTAAAACAACATTTCAAATCCTAAAATAAAATATCATGATTTAGTTGATAAAATAGAAGTTAATGTTTTTTTTTTGAATGGTTCATATAATATATTAATAGATAAAAAAGAAGACCAGAGGTGTAAATACAACACATGAACAGGTAGTCCAGCCCACAATGGACCCGACATAAAACAGGAAAAAAAAAAACCAACAACAGACAAGATCTTAAAAAAAAAAAATCTGCCATCAAGACCAAACCAAAAATAGAAGTTAATGTTGGTGTTTAAAATAAACCAAACCAAAAATATTTTAATCATTATGAATTAAAAATTAAACCATTATAAGGCCAATTAATGAAAACCATTAAAATCCACATAAATAATTAACTAACTACCTTAGTTAAGTAATGGTTTTATTTAAAAATATAAGTACGTTAACTAAAATAAGACATTAAAATCTTAAGTAGTAAATAAATAAAACCATACAACTTTCCAAAACTATATCATATATAAATTTTTCAAACGAACTAGAGAATTGAACCAATTAATTTAATAGAATTATATTTTATTTCTAAAGTTATACATACCTCTTTTAGTTCTTATTTTAAAATAAAGTAACTCAAAATACGTTGATAAAATCTCCCACGTATAAAATACAACAACTAACAACATATTTCACTTACATTTTCAATATAAAACTTGCTTTAATACTACAAGATTTATTTCAAACCAGAAGCTATTTTAAAACTGAAATTAAAGCAAATAAAATCAAAAAGCCATTTCGGTGCTGTAGCGATTGTGTACACCGCTGTAGCATTCGCAAAATTTACTGTAGCAATCTCAAAACTGGGGAAAAAAACAGAGAAGGAGACGAATGGAAGAGTGACGGGTTTCTCGGGTCCATCTCTGAAATCTAACCTTGTGGAGGTTTTCGAAAATCAATTTAAAACCTTAAGGATAAAAAAAAAATTAATTTTCCTTTAAAATGCATTGTTGCCCAAAAGGAAGCCATGAAGAAAGGAAGAAAGAGAGATTCAAAAAGAGAAAAAAGTCTTTGAGACTTCAACATCGGTTGGATTGTTAGATGATTTATTTTTAATTTAAAAAATCAAATAGTTAATATTATTCAATAAATCTCATTCTTGACCGGATGATAGGTCTATCCATCTATAGATAGCTTTGTGATTATCAAATACGATCTTTCATCTGACACCGTTTGAACATTTATTAGATTTGCCTTATATAATCACTTATTATATTTTAAATTATAACTTAGAGCATTATAGAAATTAGACAATTTATAATTGTGAAGGCCCTAGTCCAGAGGCCTTGAAGGTGAGCCCAAAATAGGGCCATAAATCAGTCAGTTGGGCCAGTGCCGGTCCGACCGACAACCAACAACTGAATGGGCATGAGGATGTGGTAAAAAAATCCCACATTGCCCAGGAGGATAAACCTGAAAGGGTATATAAGAGGCAGCTCACCCCTAACTCAACACCATGCGTTTTGGGCCTGTGAGTTGAGTCAGATCCAAGGCAAAGCCGTGCGGGTCAGTGTGGGCCTAGAGCAGACAATAAATTGTTTGCATCGAGTCGGGTTAGGGTCGTTACAAACGGTATTAGAGCTCAAGGTTCAAACCCTTTGCCTGTATGGGTCCCTTGCTCCTCCCCTAAGTCGTTGTCGAGCTGAGCCCAGGACAGCCCAAAGGCACAAGTAGCTGACTGAGTTGTAATTGAGTCAACCTAGGATTGCTTTGGGCCTAAGTGCGGTGGACTGAGGCTACGGCCCAGAAGCCCAGGCAGCTGAACCGAGCCAAGGGCAGCTCTGGGCTTAAATGGGGTGGATTGTGAAGGCCCTAGTCTAGAGGCCCTAAGGGTGAGCCCAAAAGAGGGTAAAAAATAAGTGAGTTGGGCCAGTGTCTGTCCAATCGACAGGTGCAGTCGGTCCGACCGATGGCCAACAACTGACTGGGCATGAGGATTTGGAAAAAAAAATCCCACATGGCCTAGGAGGATAAATCTGAAGGGGTATATAAGAAGCAGCTCACCCCTAACTCAGCACAATGCGTTTTGGGCTTGTAAGTTGAGCCAGGCCCAATGCAAAGCCGTGTGGGCCATTGTAGGCCTAGAGCGGATAGTATTGTCTAGGTCAAGTCGGGTCAAGGTCGTTACAATAATGTCATCAATTATTTCTCCAAAACCCAATTCAAGAATAAAGTATTAATTATAATAATTTTAATAACTTCCACATAATTTATATGAATCTACTCATCCCATGCAGTAGTGGGTGATTGATAGTAATAGCATTAGAGGATTCATAATTCTTATCTCAAAAGCCTTAAAAAATATATGATGATAAATGATTACATGCAGAAATTCAGACTATAACAACATTAGGTTGGACATATTTATCATCTGTTAAATAAAATATTTTAAAAATTTTCAATGTGGAGTATGTAGTACATGAGTTTATTTTGATCAATTCTTCTAAATACTATTTCATATTATTTATTGTTTTAGATGTATGAAACAAATGAGAATGGATATAGATGACTTGTGATCTTATACACCTCAGTATGGTCAGAGCTATTTTTTTTTGAAAATCTTGATTCCTCTCTTTTTAGTAAATTTCTCATTTCTTAAAATGGATATTTCCACCTCAAATTGAAGGTGAGACTAATCGCAACGAGCATGTGTAAATCTTCCAATTCACATACAATGATTAAGACGAGGAGTAAAAATCCTATAGAGAGTGGTCTAGAGGAGTTTGAACGTGAATCGAACTGAAGACCTTCCTTCATGAGGGGAGCTTCTTGACCGTTAGACTAACTCCAGGCCAACACTGCAACACCCTCTCGATACCCATTTGAATAATTTTTGTTAGATCTTATCAGTGAAAAATATATTTTTATTAATAAATAAATCTGATAAAAATGACTCAAATATATAATTTATGAGATTCACTAAAAAAAGGAGAGAGTGATTAAATTTAAAAAAAAACCTTAGCTGCACTAAAGTGGCACATGTCCAGGGCATGACTGAATATTACCTTGACATAATCTTTGTAGAATCGGTTAGGAAGCAACAGCGGCTTGTACGTAGCAACGGAGAAGAGGTGTATGGCAGCCTCCTTTGTACTGGGCAGCAATAACTCAGCCAAGGAGGAGAAGCCCAACTTCTGGAGCATGTTATGGACGGATGATTCAGTCATAACTGAGGCAGACGAGAGGACAAGAGCTGAGATGAGGCTTGGGTGCAGCTCCGCCATCTTTACGGCGACCACGCCACCGTAGCTGAAGCCAACGACAGTGCACTGAAGTACACTGAGCTTTTCAAGAGACTTGGCCAGGCAATCGGCCTGGAAGGCTGGGGATCGGTCGGTGGAAGCAGTGGTGGAGCCGCCAAAGAAGAAGAGGTCCGGCAAATACACGGCGTATTTGTCGGCGAGGGACATTGCTTGAAATATCCATGTTAGGATGCCATCGCCCGCAAAACCATGAAGCAGAAGCACTGCTGGCTTGTCCTTCTTCTTCTTCTTAGTGTTGGATGGAACCCAGATGTTAATTACTGTTCCTTGTTCGATCTCCAGCTTCTCCTCCTTCAGCCCTTTCCACTTGATCAATCCTTGAAACAGTGTTTTCAATGCAAGGCAAGTGTTCACCATCTTTCTCTCTCTCTGAGAATTTCCTATCGAGATCCACAAGAGAGACTAAGAAGCCATGGATTTTGCATGTTATGGATGTACAAATTTGCGTGGGTGGCAAACAGTCCGTACTTGGGAGTATGGCTCAATTTTACATACATGTGTCCCATGCTTAATTAACTAAGATCAATCAATTTGGTAGAAGTAAGTTTTCTTGTGTGGCTCAAATTCAAGAGTCCTCAAGTGGGACTACATGCAAGCAACTACTGCACGTTGTGGGACGGATGCATGGCTTGATGCGGTTGAATTCAAAACACTTGACGCGGTTGAATTAACTATCTGATTCTGAGAACATTAATATCATGCATACAGTGTGGGGAAGAGCATTCATTCAGCAAAAGTATTTTGCAGGAAGTAAAATAGTACAGCTCCACACGGTACTGTGGTTTATCTTAGATTGTAATTTTCTCTTTTTGTCTCTTCTAAGGAAAGTTTGTGTTGAACCACCTAAAATATCGGTATTTTAAATATTGTGTGTGCTGTGATTAATTATTGTGTTGAGTTATTTCCGCTTATATTCCTAACAACTAGCTCTAATAAAATATTGCTGATAGACCTAGTTTGCTAATAAACGCATTACAAGTGTTTTGCTGTATTTACTGAAAAAGTATTTTAAAAGCATTTTTCAAAATTTAGTTTAATACAGGAATTAATATTTACACTGTACTTGCTGGATATATATAGGAAAGAAAATAGGCCAACCACACCTAATATTTTTCAAGTTTAGTAATTATTAATTAAGAAATTCTAAATATATATATATTTTGAATGATTGGTAAGAAATTTATTCACTCGAAAAAGTAAAAGAGTCCAAAGAATAAGTCTGGGCCAGGCAAAAAGAAAAAGAAGGAAAGTATTAACTGATATAGTTGATTTGTATTCTAGAGTCCTAATTGATTTGTATTTTTAGTCTAGAGTCCTAGGTGAGTCGTGATTGTATTCCAACTGTAATTCCTAAATTATGAGACTCCTATTCTTATATATTTAGATATAAATGAAAAATTATCTTAGCCACTATTCCCAAACTGCAACATGGTACAGAGCTACATTCAGGTTCCTCGTGATTTTCCCAAAATTTCGGTTTTTTTTTTGGTGCAGGAGCACAGTGCACCGACCCCTTTGTTCCATCTCTTCTCCGACAGTCTTCTCTTGTTGCCTGCAGTGCACCGACCCCTTTGCTCCATCTCTTCTCACACGGTCTTCTCTTGTTGCCCACACACTGCAATCTTGAGATTAGACCTTTCGCCTATCTCAGACATGGCTGGCTTGACACATGTTGAGGCCTAAGACAAAAAATTTAAATGGGACATTCTTGGTATTTAATATATTATTATAAGTAATAATTAATTAAAATTTTAATTATATATAATAATAAAATTATCTAAAATCTATTTTTTCTCACTTTTTGAGATGTAAAATTACTAATTAAATTTGTGTATTCATGTTTTGCTAAAATATAATTGCAAATATGGTTAATTCATTTAGTCTTTAAATTAATGAAAAATTAAAATGAACTAAATTGAAAGGTTAAAGAACAATAGAACATGACATTGTGAAAATAAGAGAATTGATGAATGGTTATAATATCCTATATTATTCTACCAACTCATCAAAGATTTCTAAATTAAAAGTCACAACATGATTTGCAAGAGAAAATATATTGTGAAATAAATTTTTACAGGCACAGACTTAAGCCAAAAGAAGCACAAAATAATCCAAAATATCAGCTGTACAAATTCACAAATCAACACCCACAGAAAATGCAAACAATGCCAGAAATGACTAGGAGAATCCCTTGAAATACATTCCCCTCGTCTAGAGTACTTTAATCAATTGCTTCTTTATTAATAGAAGAGGCCCCTCTTGACTCTTGAATACTTGAAATTACTGAATTTTTCTAGATTTTTAGCCCTTATTCTCTTTGCCAACAAATGTAATTTTTGAAATATTTGATCTACTTATTAGATGAAAGATCCTTTAGGTCTATGATCAAAATTGGAGATGAGTATTTTCTAAAACTATGTCCTAACTCTTGATGAATATCTCTATTAAAACTAGTCTCATTTCAATTGTAGAGTATTTATTACCAAATATCTTATCATAATTCAAAAAAAGAAAAAGAAAAACTCTTGACAAATCTCTAAAAAATTGAATACTTTGCATTTCCTCCCATTGCAAATGGTTTTACCATTTTTCATCTAAGCTAAACAGGTTTAGACATGTCCCTTTTTCCACATGCTCTGTCTCTCAATCCCATCCACTCCACCATGCAATCAAAGTAGGAGTGGGGCCTTTTTCAAATAGGGGCCTAAGGCCCAGGTCTAACTTGCTTTATAGTTAGGCTGGACCTAACATGTTTTAGTTTTGTCCCATTTTCCACATGCTCTGCCTCTCAATCCCATTCAGTCCACCATACAATCAAAATAGGAGTGGACCCTTTTTAAATGGGGCCTAAGGCCCAGGCCTGACTTGCCTTATAGTTAGGTCGAGCCTGATCTCAGATCTGAATCACCACAACCATTGCTCGCCTCCATCATAGAGACACTACCAGATCCCACTGTCCGTTCACAAACCGCCACAGATCCACCGTTTTTTTGCAGATCTAGTGTACGATCTATTTCTAATAGGTTATTTACATTAGGCCCTTCTTTTTCCATCCAGCCTATGTAAGATGAAACGGTTCTCATAATGGTGGCCCACACCATTTGAATTTGAAATGAAGGGACTCACATTCATACCTCTACATGTAATGGCTAAGAGAAGTAATGGGTCAGTTACCCTCTTGGATGGGAAGAGAGTCTAATATGTTTGAAACTGTCAATCGGTCCTCCTCTCTACTCCTAAGATTTTTCTCTCAACATTGGGTTAATCCATCACCTAAGGAAAAAGATAGAAAGAGACTAAGGAAGAGGAAGAGAGGGATACTCAAGGCACATCACAATACATACTTGCTTCTTCTCTTGGATCGTGTGTGTTGCAGGCTTCTAGATTTGTTTGCAAGTAGGAGAACATGCAGTGAAGGTTGATTGAAAGGGAACAAAGAGATAACCTTTGCTAATGGATTCGAGTACGCTTGATTTACATTATGATGTTATTTCCGCCTAATGTTTATAATTTTGTAAAACACCATTTGACTCAGATCTTGTGGATTAATGTATATAGATCGAAATCATGTTTGATTGGGTATAATAAGTTGTAAATCTGAGAATGTGAAATTGGTTCTTTCCATGCCCAAATACTCGATCCCATTAAGTAAATATTCATTCAGCCTATCCTCTTGCCAAACAGGCTCCCCACTTGCAACAACCCACACCCCATCTTCTCTGCGTTTCCCATATTCCCTACTCAGCATTGGCCTTCCATCCGACCAACCCATCTCCTTTCATACAGAACCCATCTCTTTCCAAAATCCATTCACCTGTTTGTAAAACAGAGCACCCACTCTCTTTCCTCTCTTCTATTTATTTTGTGTTCTCTCCCACTAGACTATCACTTTGATCGACCCCCTCCTTTAATCATTGACCTTTTAGCCCATTAAACAGCACCAACTGCAACTCATTGACCGTCCATACCTTAACCCACTTTCCATTAGATTCTAATTAATCCCTTAGTTTATTGTTCACGTGCATCCACCAAATATCTCTTAGAACATGCCTTCACTTGCATGTTGATCGAGCCAATTTACTTGTGAGTGCAGTGTGACCCTCGTTCACACCATTGACCACATCCATTATACCCACTTCATATCTCCATTAAACCCTGATTTAACCTATTCAACCTCCTTTTTAAAAAAATAAAAATAAAATTACTTTTCCCCTCAACACCACCAAAACTGCCAGCATGCCTCATACAACTCTTCTCTCTTCTCGCGGGTGCGGGTACTCTATTCGTGGTGGTCGAGCTCAACAATTTGGATATGGCGGTCTATGTGTCTATTCTTCATCTCATTCTGGTCGAGGTGGCCCTCGTCACACCGATTGCAATCGTGGATGTCCCCAATCTTCTCTAGGCATTATTGGACATTCCCCTTTCCCTGTTGTTCCGTGTCAGATCTGCTTCACGATTGGTCACATTGCTGCTATATGCCACCAGCACTACCGTAAACATACTCATTTTGAGAACGCTCATAAATCTCCCTTCACCGGCATGCAGTCTACTCGACCAGTTGATCCCAAATGGTACCTAGGCACTGGCGCCACCAACCACATGCCTGGTGATGTTCGTTCCCTACGCTTAAGTCCACTTAAACAGGTATGGATCAAGTTGTATTGGGTAAAGATGAATTTTCTTCCTATTGCGCACACTGGTCATCTCTTTTTTTTCTCTGATAACTATCAGTTTCAACTTTCTCGTGTTCTTCATGTTCCCCATATGCATAAGAATCTTTTATCTGTTACACAGTTCACTAAGGATAATTCTGTTAGCTTCACTTTATTTCCATGGGGCTTTATTATTCGTGACTTACGTACTGGAGCTATTTTGTTTCAAGGCAGATGTGAAGCTGGTCTTTATCCTATGAAACCCAGCCCTCACTCTGCTCAAGCTCTCAGAGCCTCTTGCTCCTCAGCGTCACTCTAGCACCAGCGCCTTGGTCATCCCTCACACCAAGTTTTGCAGGTGCTTGATTGGACTAAGAGTTTAGGCTCTTCTCTTTCATTTTCTGGCTCTACCTTTTGTAGCCATTGTGCGTTAGGCAAGTCTATGCGCCTTCATTTTTTCTTCTCATGTTCATAATAGTGTTTTCTTATTTCATTTAGTTCATTCTAATGTATGGATGTCTCATATTTCTTCTGTTTCTGATTTTCGTCATTATGTCTTGTTTACTGATGATTGTACGAGATACTCTTAGATTTTTCCTATGCGCAATAAATCAAAAATCTTTTATCATTTTTCCCATTTCGTTGCATTTGTTGCAAATCATTTCTCTACTTCCATTAAGCAATTACAGAGTGATAAAGGTAAAGAATATGATAATCACTCCCTTCGTCATCTGTGTGGCAAAAAGGGATTCATCACCGTTTCTCATGTCCCCATACCCTGCAACAAAATGGTCTTGCGAACGTAAACATTGCCATATATCGTAAATGTGTCGTACCTTGCTCATTGCATCTCACCTTCCCCAAAACCTTTGGGCTGAAGCCCTTTCACCGCTGTGTACCTGTAACGCCTCGCCCTTTTTCACTATGCTTTCCGAAAATCAGAGTTTTTTTTTTTTTTAAATAAAGAGTGAGATAAAGAGCGGGATGTCACGACGCGAGCTAAGTTTGAACTTCTAAAGTCCGACCCTTAACTGGCCAACCCTATGTGTGCATGGACTAGGTCCATGAAAACGGTTCACACATAATAATATAAACATGCGGATTATATCATAAACTGCGGATTATAATAGAACATAAATCTATTCCATTTTAGATAACAAAGTATTCTGTCAATTATAAATGATTAACTTAACTTAATTAACCAAAGTAACTATTCACAAACCATAGCAAATATCTAAATTATTACATGCCGATTACTAGCTACTCAAAATACAAGTCCATGAGTAACTAAAATAAAATAACATCCAATCACATATCCAAGCTCCTATGCTTGGCTCCGATCACGTTCATCGTCCCTTTCCTTTCCTTTATCATCTACTAGGGTAGAAGTAGGGCGTTAGAACAACGAGCCCAGTAGGTATTTCATTAGGGTCTACACATGGTTAGTACAAATCATAGATAATATCATAATGTCAAAAACCATATAAACCATGTCATGTCATGATGTCAAATGCAATGAGTTCCACCCATCACAAGTACATATAAGTACCACCACATAGGTCTTTCGGACGCCCCGACGGATTGTGGCCCCTCCGGTTTCTTCTTGATGGAAATGCACATCAAGGTATCCCACATAGGTTTTTCGGAAGCCCCGACGGAGTGTGGCCCCTCCGATTACATATCCTTCACCCCATGCCATGCATGAGATGCTAATGAAGCACATGCTATTTTATATTATAAACATAGCATTAAAACTCACATTTGGAACATGTCTTATACAACATAAATTCATCAAAATAAGAATAAACCATCATACATAAACCATGTTTCAAAAAGGTAGAATCCTACCAATGAGACTAATGTGACCTTGCTTTTTAATCCGGCAACCGCTCACGATCGTGCCCGCTTGTGAGGTCCCGTTACCTTATTACACATCAATCAATCAAACCATGTTCTATTTGATTTCTTATTTGTGTCTAAGTCCATAAACCCAACTTGTGGGGTTCGGCAATACAACATGGTCGAACCTCACCCCCCTTTATTTTTGGTCCCTCTTTTGATCATTTAACTTAAGTCCAAGATCATATCACTTTTCATTCATTTAATTTAACATACATAAACCCTAAGTCCATCAAACCTTCCCCATGTGGTTTGGCCATGGTGGTCTATCATTTAAAAGTCCCTAAGTCCCAAAAACACTCCCCATAGGGTTCGGCCATACACCATGGCCGAACCCATGGTCCATTATTTCCACTTAATTACAATATTGCCATTCTTCTATGATACATAAGTCCACACTTTGATCCACAAAATGGTTCATGGGGCTCGGCCATACACCATGGCCGAACCCTATGATGTCTAAATCCCATTTTTCCCATTGAATCATTTACCCTTCTTAGGTCCATAAAACAAGGTCCTTTTAAAAAAAATCCTTAACATGCATCTGTCATTTATTTACATCCTTACCATTCATACAAATCCATAATCAATAACCTAATCTTAGAACATAGATGTATACAATTAAATCCCTTTAAAATGTTCCCTCACACTGTTCGGCCATACACTATGGCCGAACCCATGATATCTTATCTCCATTTTTCATCATCTTAAATTCATACACAAGTCCCTCCATGGAAAGGTTTATATCATATCCTTGGATCTTTATTTACAACTCCAAGTCCATACACATGACTTTATTTTAATCTTCCATGATAATTAAAACAACACATTCATCCATTAATTTTCTTCCATGGGGTTCGGCCATGCACTATGGCCGCACCCTATGTTTCCATATTTCCTCTTTTAGATCCAATTAAAACATCATAACCCTCCATGGTTTTCATTCGTCTTGAAATTATTAATAACCAATGTTCTTTTCATGGGGTTCGGCCATAGTTGGTTCCTTCTTTCCATTAAAATACCCAAATCAACCCCCAATTTTCTTCCATGGGGTTCAGCCATCCACCATGGCAGAACCCTATGGTTCCTTTCTTTAAACAAAATTTTAGAAAAATTACTTACCTGTTCCGTGACTCCTCTTGTTTTCCTTCGCTCCGACTTGTTCTTCCGATCCTTTCCTTCCTTAGCCTCTTCCTCCTTCCTCAGCCTCTTCCTCCTTCCTCTTGATCCTTTGGCCGAGTGTGAGAGCTTGAGGGAGATAGAGTTCGGCCAAATTATGTGGGTTTGAGAGAGGATCGGCCTTGAGTGAGAGGGAGAGGAGTTTGGAATGTAAACTCTAAGTTCTTTTCTCTTTTGTTCTTGTGAGTGGTCGGCTAAGAGAGGGTGTGAGGGAGAGAAACAACCAAGAGGGAGAGGGAGAGTTTGGCCTTGTTTGAATTTGAAAATTAAATCAAAACTCCCCATAATTCTCCAACTTGTAGCCTTGTTTGAAATTGAAAATTAAACCAAAACTCCCCATTTGTTTGAATTTGAAAATTAAACCAACACTCCCCATTATCTCTCCAACATGTAGCCTTGTTTAAAATTGAAAATTAAACCAAAACCCCTCCTTTCTAGCGTGTATCCTTGTTTGAATTAGAAACAACAAACCACTACTCCCCACTTTCCAACATGTATGCCATTATTTGAATTTTAAGTGTAAAACCGTCCATTCCATTATCTCTCCATGTGGGAGTTTCATCTTCATTATCTTCCTTATCTCTACATGAGATGGAACTCCAAGACTCCAATAGGTGCCTTTGAATTTGAGTTTGAAATGTAAAACCGTCCCCTTTGTTTGAATTTGAATTGTACAACCGTCCACATTGTTTGAATTTGAATTGTACAACCGTACACATTGTTTGAATTTGAATTGTACAACCGTCTCCTTTGTTTGAATTTGAATTGTACAATCATCCCCTATGTTTGAATTTGAATTGTGCAACCGTCCACATTGTTTGAATTTAAATTGTACAACCGTCCACATTGTTTGAATTTGAATTGTACAACCGTCCACATCCAACTCATTTAACTCACTCATCCATTTAACTCAACTCAACTCACTTGGTGGTCAACCAAGTCAACCACGACCCATTGGGTCCCAATTGGCAATTTTGACCCAATTAACAATCTTAATCAAATTATTTCTTTTGCAACAATATCCACAATCCGTTGGGTCTTAATTGGGCAATTGACCCAACATTTTACCCATCTAAGGTCCATATCTAATAATTTACAAATTAAATGGCAAATTTCATATATATTAACATGAAATTCCAAAGTGTTACAGTACCTCATCAATCGCCTCCCCACCCAAGTCCTCAATTGGTCCTCACCATTTCAGAAATTATTTGTTTATACATCAGACTATATGTCCCTTCGTACTTTTGGTTGTACATGCTTCCCTTATCTAGGATATTATGTTACTAACAAACTGCAACCAAGGTCTCTTAAATGTGTTTTTCTGGGTTACATCACTCAACACAAAGGCTACAGGTGTCTTCACTCGCCCACTGGACGAGTCTATATTTCTCGACACGTTGTGTTCAATGAAGCAGTGTTCCCTTATGCATCGGGCCCCTTGACAGCTGCTAGACCACCATCGTCTGACGTGGTTTTTATCCCGCTCATTACTTCGTTGGCACATGCACCACTGCCACCTCATGGCATTGACTATGATGAAACCTTCAACCCTGTCGTCAAGCCCAATACCATCTGCACTGTTCTCAGTCTCGCAATCTCTTCAACTTGGCTCATTCATCAAGTAGATGTCAAGATTGCTTTTCTTCATGGCTACCTTATTGAAGAAGTCTACATGGCTCAACCACCGGGCTTCGTTGACCCCCATCACCCTCATCATGTTTGCAAACTCCATAGAGCCATTTATGGCTTGAAGCAAACATCACGTGCCTCACATATTATGATTCTCTTGCTCTATGTGGATGATATTGCTCTCACTGGCAACATTCCTTCACTAGACGACTGGGTACTGAGTTTGAAATCAAGGATCTTGACAAACTTCATTACTTTTTGGGCATCGAAGTGACTCAGCACTCTCAAGGTTACATTTGTCTCAAAATAACTACACCATTGACATTCTTCGACAACAGTGATATGCTTGGTTGCAAACTGTGTTCTACCCCCATTGCTGCTAAGACACAGTTGTCTTCTACTACTGGTGATTTGCTCTCTGATCACTCTGAGTATTGGCATCTCGTTGGTACACTTCAAGATCTCACACTCACTTGGCATGACATTGCTTATGCGGTGCATATTGCTTTTAGCTCATGAGTCAGCCTCGCACTCCTCATTTAGACTTTGTTAAGCGTATCTTGCACTATTTGAAAGGCTCCTTTGGTCGTGGCCTGCACATCATTCATGCGATGCAACCCTTACGCTTGGTTGCTTACTCTGATGCAGTTTGGGCTGGTTGTCCTGATAGTCGTCCATCCACTACTGGTAATTGTATCTTTCCAGATCCCAACTTACTTTCATGGTGTGCAAAGAAACAACCAACAGTCTTTCGCTCCAGTGCTAAGGCTGAATATCGGGCTCTTGCTTCTACTTGTGCTGACACTGTTTGGATTCAGTACCTCTTTCGCGACCTTGGTTTTACCCTAACTTTTCCGACACTACTTCTATGTGATAACCTCAGTGCCACATAAATGGCTGCTAATTGTGTTCCATGCTCGGACTAAACACATTGAGCTTGATTATCATTTTATACGAGAATGTGTTGCTTTAGGCACTCATCAAATTTAGTTCGTGTCTTCCCAGGATCAACTAGCTGATATCTTCACCAAGGGTCTACCAAAGCACCGCTTCTCAGCACTTAGTTCCAAACTCATCGCAGCTCCACCATCACCGTCGAGTTTGCGGGGGAGTATTAACGGATATAGTTGATTTGTATTCTAGAGTCTTAATTGATTTGTGTTTTTGCTCTAGAGTCCTAGGTGACTCGTGATTGTATTCCAACTGTAATCCCTAAATCATAGGACTCCTATTCTTATAAATTTGGATTCAATGAAAAAGGCTGCGACCACTATTCCCAAACTTCAACAGAAGCCACACTAGGCACCCAAAATCAACCACAAAGGCTAGAAGAAAGAGAAGGCCACATCCCAAGCCAGGGAGAGAAAGATCAATGAACCCGCATCACGGGCAAGGAAACACGCCATGGATGGGTCAAGAGATAGCCAACACACCACCACTAGGGGGGTATGGCTAAGGCTAGATAGATCATCAAAATAACGCCTGAGAAATTGGTCAGGAATAGGAACAATGTATGAGCTAGAGCAAGACAAACAATGTAAAAGACCTTCAGTAGAAATATGATGAGTATAGGAGTGCAAATTCTTGGAGAGTTGTTTCGGCATACACATAGTTCTCAGAGTTCCTGAAGTAAATCTGCTTGAGCTTCATGATCCTCTCGATCAGACACACAAGGCTATGCTGACACCCAAGTAGACAGACATAGGTGTTCTGATTGCATAGAGGCCAGAGACGGGAGCCAAGAATCTCCCCCATAGCTCCAAGGTACAGACAACGAAAGTAGTAAAAATTTTCAAAACGAAAAAAGTGCAGCAAAACAATATAAGAGGCAGAATGGGCACTACTAATGTAGGTAACGGGATACTTCAGAGGACAAGGGGCAGTCGAAGGAAGATCCCACATAGAGGGAGAAATCGCTAGAAACATGCAGATTATCGTTAGAGAGAACAAATAGCTTTCTGAATCTAATATCCCTCGTCAAGGAATTACATATTTTTTGAGGGCTGCTGGAGTGATGAAGAAAGACAAGTGAGTTTTGCTCCCTCCAGCAATGCCAGATAAGAGTAGGAACAAACAGTCTGGCCACAAGGAGAGTTAGGTGAAAAGAAGAGGAGTTGATCAGTTGTTTTGCATGTTGAGTGATTTCACTGCTAGAGGTGGAAGAGTTAAGTTTCGGCGTGAGAAGATTCGAAACAGTGCAAACAAAGCTGCAGTGAAGGAGGTGCAGTCGATCCTCCTAAGTGTGAAGACAAAAAAGGGAAAGGGTATTGATGAACACCGTAAAATTACAATTTTATCCTTTAATATTAGATTAATTAGTCCTTATTTTTATAAATATTAGATATATTTAGGGTTGTTTTTAGTTTTATAATTTATTTTGAAAAATATAAAAAAAGAAAAGAAAATAAAAATAAAAATGATAAAAAGTCAAAAATACGGTCGACGTTACCTTCAGAAGGGTCAGGTCAAGTTAGTTAAACTAGTGGGGTTTTCAGAACCAATCTTCTACACCCAGATTAATATTTAAATTTTATTATCCAAATTTTGAGTGAAAGTCAGAGTCTCATTTACTGTCGATCGGGTGCCCGGTACTGAAGGAAAAGTCTGAAAGAAACTATTTCCATTTTTCTTCTTTTCTTTTCTTTTCTATATTTTTCCCTTCTCTGTTTACAGGAGTCATCAGAAGGCAGCATGGCCGGGTCCTCTGGGCCTGTTTCTAACGGTGGACAATAGCGCCTGAGTTGAGCGATGCAAAGCAGCAGCCGGCTGAAACAGAAGGCAGAGGCAGCAGCAACCAGCGGCGCACCAGAGCAGCAGCAGTGCTCAAGGTGAACAGCAGCGGCGGCACACAGGGGAAGACACTAGCAGCTGAGCCGAAAAAGAGTTAAATGGCAGCCATGAAGAGCACAAGGGCAGCCACACGGCAGCCAAACTGAGAGACTGAGGCAGTTCAGCAGCAAAACAGCAATCTGGGAATCTCAGCACCGAAGCAGAGTCAGTCTACTGGTCACGAACGGCAGCCAGCTGAAGCCGCACACAGTGGAGAGCAGCCGTGAGGGATGGCAGTCCGAACACAGCAAAGCGGCAGCTGCAACCAACAGCCAAAAGGCCGAGTAAACAGCAGACAGCTGAGATTGAATGAATAGCAGCCAGCTGAGAAAACGGCAGCCACCTGAAACATAACAGGCAGAGCAGCCAGCTGTGAGCAGGGGCAGTAACCGACGGCAACCAGCAGTGGAAAAGGCAGAAGCAGCTGAAGCTGAGAGGCAGAGTAATCTTGGCAGCACCGCACACGGCAGAACCAACAACACTGGTTGCAGCGACTAAGTGCAAAACGGCAGCGGCAGCCAGTCCGAGAACAGCGGCAACCAGCTGAAAGAGGTAGCGCACAGTGAACACAGCGTCCAATGTCAAAATCCCTGAGCAGCCGCCTGAAGAAATTGCAAAAAGAGAAGAATGGCAGCTGAGACCAAAACAGAGAGAAGCAGCCAAGTAAGCAGCAGCGGCAGCAGCTGTGATCTGTGGGAAGGACAGCCATGAACAGAGCACTGAAAACCAGCAGAGATAAAGCAGAAAGAAAAAAAGAAAGAAAAGAAGATAGAGGCTGATGTCACCCGATCCAAAGAGAAGATCAGAGGATAAGAATGATCTCAGCCGATCTTGAAGAAGGAAGATAAGGTTTGGATAGCAGCTGCCGTTTGAAACTGAGAAAGATAGGGAAAGAATTATCTGTTGAGAGGATGAGGGAAGGATTGAGCAGAGGAAGAAGGAAGATAAGATAAGGATGAAAGATGCATAAAAGATTTAAACTGCGAAAGGAAGATCAGAGGATAAAGAACAATTTTGAGCTGGGAATCTGATAAGGCAGCTGAACCGGATAAAGCCGGAAGAAAGAGATAAGGAAGAGAGAAGAAGCAGCTGGGTTTCAAGGGGAGTTCAAAAAGAAGATAAGAAGGAAAGATAAGAGTAGCCGATGATGGGATAAAAAGAAAAGGGCTTATCCCGGCTGAGTTTAAATTTGAACGGGTCTCTTATCCCGGCTGAGTTTGGAAGACCCCTCATCTTATCCCTTCTCTCCTATAAATTCAAGACTTCGGGTCCGTTGAAGGTGAAACGGGGCTAGACATCGAAGGGACTGAAATTGGACGACCAAAAGACAGAAGAGAAAAAAATAAATAATTTCTTCTAAGTTATTTTATTTTTATTTTTATTTTTTATGTCGATTTCCAAAAGAATTGTATTTCATTTCCAATTTATTAATAAAAATTCGTGGCAGTTGTTTAGATTTATGGTGGTCCCAGTTATTAAAATACTTAATAGTGATGATTTGTATTCTATTTTTGATTCGTTTTATGAACATTATGTAAGACATTATTTTAGATTTTTTTCAAGGAAAGTAGAACCCCTATTAGGATCAGTGGGACTTGCCGTCTTTCCAATCTAAGGTTCTTATCAAGAACAGTTGTTTTAGATTTGGGGAAACACAAGTATAAAACCCGCTCAAGCCTAAGGCTTGAATTGAAAAAAAATCTGATTTAAAGGATGACATAAAAAAATTCTAATTAGAATTTTAATAGAAAATAAATTTGAATTATATTTTATAACTCTAGAACATTTCATAGTCTAGGCCGTGATTTTATTATTTTTAAATTGGATAATATGCCGCATCGATGTTTGACCCGATTCCATTGTATATTATGTAAAAAAATTATTTTTGATTTATTTTTCTTTTTCTCAAAATTCATCAAAATTATTCATTGTTTTAAATTAAGATTATAACTAAATGTTTTAGAAAATTATTTTCCTAAAATCACATCATTTTTAAATAGTGCGATTTTTTTATTTCGTACATATATTTTGTAGATTTCCCTTGGGTACGACCTCGCATTCATACTCTATACTATAAATCGGTTCGTACGCTTGCGAGTAATTTAAAATTCACATCAAGTTTTTGATGTGAAAAGAAGAGGAGTTGATCAGTTGTTTTGCATGTTGAGTGATTTCACTGCTAGAGGTGGAAGAGTTAAGTTTCGGCGTGAGAAGATTCGAAACAGTGCAAACAAAGCTGCAGTGAAGGAGGTGCAGTCGATCCTCCTAAGTGTGAAGACAAAAAAGGGAAAGGGTATCACAAGGAATTCGCATGACATGGAGGAATTTCTTAATCTTGACCTCCTCGTTGAAGTAGAACTAGCAAAACATGGAATATCGGTTAATATTACCCTTGAACCAAATGAACTTGAGTGAGTCAGGAGGAGCATTGTATTGTAGGATGCCCAGAGCTGAGGATAGGCTGAATACAATACATATGTTCTAAGAAAATTGATCGTAATTTTCGCATGTATTCATTTAGAAGAAATATATTCATTTGTAAGAAAATGTATTTATTTCTTGACTGTAAAATTTTCGACCTCTCAGTTCAAATCGTTCGGACGATCACAAAGGATCAACAAAATGATTATATATAAGTATAAGATCGATCGGGCGAAGGAAAAATGAACTGTCTATTCAATTGGACGATTATATAAGTATAACATCGTGTGAACGAACACAAAATGAATTGGTTGTTTGTTCGGACAAAAAAGAATAGAAGGGCAAAATGGTAATTTGCCACCCAAAAATAAAATCGGTGTCTGCTAGTGGGAAAACACGATGTCTATATGTCGAGCCTTCTCTCCCACTAGCCTATCAC
This sequence comes from Chimonanthus praecox, assembly GCA_022113865.1. Taxonomy (NCBI): domain Eukaryota; kingdom Viridiplantae; phylum Streptophyta; class Magnoliopsida; order Laurales; family Calycanthaceae; genus Chimonanthus; species Chimonanthus praecox. The sequence continues at coordinate 43,746,725 of CM039095.1, forward strand.
TTTAATCGACCCCCTCCTTTAAGCATTGACCTTTTACCCCATTAAACACCACCAACTCCAACTTATTGACCATCCATACCTTAGCCAACTTTTCATTAGACTCTAATTAATCCCTTAGTTTATCCCTCATGTTCATCCATCAAACATCTCTCAGAACATGCCTTCACTTGCATGTTGACCGAGCCGATTTACTTGTGGTCTAGTTTGACCCTCCATCACACCATTGACTACATCCATTATACCCACTTCATATCTCCTTTAAACCCCCATTTAACCTCCTTTTTTTAAAAGGAAAAAAAATTGCTTTTCCCCTCAACACCACCAAAACTGCCAGCATGCCTCATACAACCCTTCTCTCTTCCCGTGGGTGCAGGTACTCTATTTGTGGTGGTCGAGCTCAACAATTTGGATATGGCAGTCTATGTGTCTATTCTTCATCTCACTCTGGTCGAGGTGGCCCTCGTTACACCGATTGCAATCGAGGATGTCCCCAATCTTCTCTAGGATTTATTGGACATTCCTCTTTCCCTGTTGTTCCGTGTCAGATCGGCTTCACGATTGGTCACATTGCTGCTATATGCCACCAACACTACCGTAAACATACTCATTTTGAGAACACTCATAAATCTCCCTCCACCGGCATGCAGATTGCTCGACCAGTTGATCCCAACTGGTATCCAGACACTGGCGCCATCAACCACATGCCTGGTCATGTTCGTTCCCTAAGCTCTAAGTCCACTTATGCAGGTATGGATCAAATTGTATTAGGTAACAGTGATTTTCTTCCTATTGTGCACACTGGCCATCTCTCTTTTTCTTCTTGTTACCCCAGTTTCAACTTTCTCGTGTTCTTCATGTTCCCCATATGCATAAGAATCTTTTATCGGTTGCACAATCTACTAAGGATAATTTTGTTAGCTTCACTTTCTTTTCATGGGGCTTTATTATTCGTAACTTACATACTGATGCTATTTTATTTCAAGGCAGATGTGAAGCTGGTCTTTATCATATGAAACCCAACCCTCGCTCTGCTCAAGCTCTCATAGCCTCTTGCTCCTCAACGTCACTCTGGCACCAGCGCCTTGGTCATCCCTCACACCAAGTTTTACAGGTGCTTGCTTGGACTAAGAGTTTAGGCTTTTCTCTTTCATTTTCTCACTTTACCTTTTGTAGCCATTGTACGTTAAGCAAGTCTATGCGCCTTTCTTTTTCTTCTCATGTTCATAGCACTGTTGCCCCATTTCATTTAGTTCATTCTAATGTATGGATATCACGCTCCGAACCCAATTGTGGGCCCAGAACACGACTTAATTTTTTTTTAAACCATAACACTATAATAATCCAATAACTTTCTTTATTGTAATCACGTTACTCATGTGAGTCACTAGCTAATCCAAACACACTTATAAAGTTACTCTAATGGTTTCTTCTTTGTCCGACACATCAACCCGATCGATATGTCGTCCAAGACCCTGGTCAACCCATTGACAGAGGCGATGCATCAACCAGATAACCCATTGACAGAGGCGATGCGTCCAAGACCCTGGTCAGCTACGTGTCGAGACTGTAGATGCATTGTTCGGATGTATCGACCATTAGACGGTCTATAATTTAGTGAAACTCTCAGATAGATACTATAGTATCTGTCGACATGTCGAGTCTATTTTGGTCGATACATCGGCAGACACGAGATATCGGGGTCACCTATTAACCATCTCGACACATCGAGATATTCGATGTGTTGTTATTTTGTAGTGGAATGCCGACACATCATCCAGACATGTCGACAGCCAAACCTACTGTAAAACTCCAGAATTCTCAGATCGATACTATCCTGAGGCTCGATCTATCGTCGATATTCCAGTCAACAAATCGACAGATTTGACATATCTAAGGTACCTTCGCTTACATATTGTTAGCTACGTCAAATACACATGCCAACATATCGATGGTGTCGATGTATCATGTTGACATTTCAAAGTGTTGTTAGGTCAGTTATTCTTAACTGATTCTTCTACATTTTTGCATTCTAATCACAAAGACAATAACATAATAAACACACCAACACGCAAGCGTATTGCATATAAATATCAAACTTACAGATATAAGTTTTTATGCCACATGAGGCACATTATTATAAAAAAATGTAGAAAACAGTCCAAGGTTCACTAGTTTCTATTTGCTGGAAACCACAGTAAATTCCAAGTTCCGACTCCTAACGATGCACCATTGGTTCCTCAATTCCATCTTTAGGCTCATACCCTGCATTGTAAGGGATGTGAGCTACTAGCCCAGTGGGGAGAACTCAAATAAATCAGAAACCATGGCATGCATGTGACAGTATATCAATGCAGATGAACCTACCAACCAATGATCCATTTTTATCCTAGGATCATTCCTTTAGAACACTGTTTACCTTTATGGTCCTATACTGATATTTACCACCAAGTCCTTTGAGACTGAAGGAGTATATTTTAATGGTGAAAATTAAGTCTATCTTTTCCAACGTACCCAAAGCTTTAGTGTCCAAATCTTTAACTAAAAAAATAAAAATGATTATATTTGTAACTTTGAAATGTTGTGAATAGAACTACCTACCACTAAATTGAATTCATCATAAAGAACTTAATTCAACTAGCCTCATAGGTGCAACTACCGCATTTAAATGGACCCAAGTACATCTGGTAAAGACATTAATGCAAAACCATACAAGAAGTTGACTCTAATGAGCACAGGAAAATAACTATTTTACCCTTGTATTTGGACTACTTAACCCTTATTTTGTGTATTTTAGGATATATTTAATGGGATTTTGGAAGTTTTGTAGGATTTATAGAGAAATACAAGATATGAGAATTCAAATGGTGAATTTTGCAATTTATGGGCATAAGTTGATATTTTTGGAAAGTTAGAATTTTTAATAATTATTTTACCATAATTTTAGGGGTTTTTATTTGTAAACTAATTAATTCAAATCCATTTATGAGAGTTTGGATTAATTTAGTCATTTTTAGAATTGAATGTAAGTGGTAAAATTATTTATTAGATTTTTCATACTTTCAAAAGCCCAATTATTAAGCCCATTAAGAAAAGCAAGTGAAGAAATCCACATGTGTGAAGTCTATTTTCATCAACATACATATGAGGAAATTCAAAATTTACAAGTCAGAGAGGATTTTCGAATTTGGCAAGTGGAGTGCGGAAAAAGAAATAAAATAAGAAGTGGAGAAAAAAAAAAGGAAGGTTTGACACAGCTTCAGTATTTTGGCCATAACGTTCTACTGTGGTATCCGATTGCTTTGAATCTTTTTTTTTTTCGAAAGAAGCCTTCAAGATCTACAACTTTGTAGTTTACGAAATTTTGTGATTTGGAAGTTAACTAGGTCAAAACTGAGCTGCAATGTGGTACATGTGCAAATAATAGGGTTTTGCACCCACTTTCCTTACACGAATTTTGCTATTTTTTCCACCTCCTTGCGTCCTTTAAGCCATTCCATATTTAGCACAAATCATATCAGCCCTCCAAGTGTCCTTTGATTTATTTAAATCTTTAAATCGAAGCCATTCACTCCACCTCCTTTCATCTATAAATACTATCCCTCTCCTATTGAGAAAATTGAACTTGAAGTCTTGAGATTTTAGAGAGTTTGAGACTTTGGAGAATTGGAGAAGAATTTAGGAGTTTTAGAATTTTGGATTAGTATTTTTATTTTCCTTTGTTCTTTTGTAATTAGTTTTTCAAGTTCAATTCCATGTCTTAATGTTCTTTTATTTTTATTTTCTTGAATTCAATGTTAATGTGTGATTAATTTCAAGAATAAATTTGAAAATTCTACGAGTCTTCTTATTTTGATTTTTCTTAAAACCAAAGTTCCAATGCATTGTAATTCTTAAATCCAATTTTTATTAATAATTGAAAGACAGAAAAACCCTTAGAAATATGGTTTTCCACTTATTTATTTTTGTATGATGAAAGTTTGATTTTATTTTAATTCTTTTTATGGATTTATGTGAGAAATTACTCTAAGTTATTCAATGAAGGCAGAAAAAACCTTTAGACTGAATAGAACTTGATTTTTCAGTCTAAGGCTCTTTTTAAGAGCATAAAACCTTTTAGATTTGGAATTACAAGTGGAAATTGTATTTAGCCTAAGGCCTGATTTGAATTTTCTTAGTTTAATGGATCTCATAAATTTCATATTTAGAATTTTAATGGATAAAAAATTTGAGTGCATGATAAATAATAAATGTGAGCTCCGTATTCTAGGCCTTGATATTATTTTAAAAATGTGGGAAATAAAGCCTCCCTAATTCTTTAATCCAGTTCCACTGCAAATATGTACAGAGGTAATTTTAGGTGTTTTCAATTTTATTTTTATTTATAAAAACTCAAAATTCTTGAAATTGGCGAACTAGGTTGGTAAATTAATTAATTGCATATTAATTTTATTTTCTAAGTTAGATTAAGATTGTTTATATTTTTAGATTAAATCCACCATCTTATTTCAAGTTTTCAAATTTTAATTTCCATTTCGTTTTCTATTATTAGAATGTTTCTAAATTCCATTTCAAACGTTGTGTTCTCTTTCTCTCGTGTCTTCTCTCTCATCTAAGCTTGTTCTTGTTCTTTTCTTAACTTGATTGCCATTAGATTTTATTTAGAGAATGTTGTTTTCCATACTTAAATTTTAATTGATGATTTGGATCACTCATATATATTTAGAATGTATTTTGTTAGCATTCTAAGTTGACTAATGAAATTTTTTTCCTCTAACTTATGTATAAATGTGATGGAATTTACAAAATTGTATTTGATGAAAAAAGAAAGGGAATTGATTGGTATACCAATACTTTTAATCTTGGTCCATCAAAATTAAGTGAAATATCAATTTTATCCAAACAAATGAGAAGACGGAAAAAAGAGGGATTCAAAAAAATTTAGACAATTAGTATTTCCACTTAATTTTAGTGCACTTAAGATTGGTGTACCAATCACTTTCTAAAAAGGAATTATGGTCTTTTATTTATATTATGATTTTCCATAATTTTTTTTTTAAAAACAACAATATCTATAAAAAATTCTAAATAAATTTCTCTAATCAAATTGAAGTACTTAGAATTTTAATTTTACTAGATATGAAAATTCTAAATTAGAGTATTATATCAATAAGTGGGCCCACTAAAATAGTCTAAGAGACCAAGACCACTTTTGCATGTGGACCTTATTGTCACCAATCATGCAAGGACAGTGACGAAGGTGTCCACATATTTCATCCCACAAATCCCTATTATGCAAAGACAAGGACCGATGATGAGTCCCTTAGCCTTAAACGTGTATCACCCTTCTTGACATTTTAGTTTTTTGTCCTTGAACCTTTTAGGAGAAAAAATCTATCATTTGCACTTGAGAAAATAAGGAAACAAATTTATAATATAAAATGTCAACCATATTTGAACTTTTGTTAATAAAAAATATTAGTGTATGTTTTTATTTTATAGATGATAGTAAGTGAACAAAAGGATGAGTTTAATACCTATGTTATGCTTATTTATGTAATTGCAGACCAGAAACATCTATCTTCATTTCTCTTTCTCTCAAGTCTTCTCTCTCATCTAAGTTTGTTCTTTTCTCTATTTAGAAAAAGTTGTTTTCCAAACCTAAATTTTAAAAAAAAATTATTGTCCTAATTTGTAAGATTTTTCTAATTTTTCATGCTCTTTGAAGACTAATACAATCTCCTACGCCTAGCATATGACATTGATATTGTGGTTAGAATTTAATACATCTTAATTGATCCGACAATCCAGACGTTTGGGTGACAATGGATAGAACTACAGCGGAAAAAAATGAGAAAACAAGAGAAACGAAGGATTTTGGGAAGATAATTCTTCCTTTTTTTGGTCTTTTCTTTAATTTCTCTCAAAGATTGTACAATCCGGAGCTTCTGGCGTGCATCCACAGGTTGGCGACTACCAAAAACAAAAGAGAAAAGGGATAAAAGTGGACAGAAACTCCCTAGAACCATAAAAAAATGCTCTAATCGTCGGCAGTTTTCACGTACTAGTAGACTGGTGCATCGAGTGATATTGTTCAATGAATGTGCCAAACGATGTACCAGTCCACTGGTGGATCGACTGGTACCATCAGAGAGCTGTCTATTTTTTACAGATAGACACTAGACAATGTACCAGTCGATTGGTGGATCGGTTGGTACTGTTCACAGACTACGTAGACGATATACCAGTCGACTGGTGGATCAACTAGGACCATCAGGGAACTGTCTGTTCTTACAGACAGACAGTAGACGATGAACAAGTCGACTGGTGGATCGATGGGTACTATTCACAGAATGTATTAGACAATGTACCAGTCGACTAGTGCATCGATTGGAACTATCTGAGAGTGATATGTAGCAAAGTACAGTCACTAGACAATGTACCAGTCAACTGGTGGATCGACTGATACCCTTAAAGACTTATTTTCTTCATTTTCAAGTCTTTAAACAAAAATACAACAAGAGAAAACAAGGAAATGCATGGAAATACATGAAAATACAATAATGGGAGAGATCTTCCTGGATCATTAATTGTTTATCATCTGTTGCATTTCAAACACATTAATTGAATTTCAATAATATATTTGAGTTATTATCAATAATATTTGTATACATCTTACATAATTTTTAATTGATAATTTGGATCAGTCATATAAATTTAGAATTTACTTTTCTAATTCTAAATCATGCAAAGACAATGATGAAAGTATCCACATGCTTCATCCTGACAAATCCCTATCATGCAAGGACAACATCTGCAACTCTTCATTGATATTAGACAGAACCGTAGACAAGGATTGATTGATGACTGCCCTAGCCTTCAACCGTTTCTAATTCTAAATCATGCAAAGACAATGATGAAGGTATCCACATGCTTCATCTTGACAAATCCCTATCACGCAAGGACAACATCTGCAACTCTTCATTGATATTAGACAGAACCGTAGACAAGGATTGATTGATGAGTGCCCTAGCCTTCAACCGTTTCTAATTCTAAATCATGCAAAGACAATGATGAAGGTATCCACATGCTTCATCCTGACAAATCCCTATCATGCAATGACAACATCTGCAACTCTTCATTGATATTAGACAGAATCGTAGAGAAGGATTGATTGATGAGTGCCCTAGCCTTCAACAGTTTCTAATTCTAAATCATGCAAAGACAATGATGAAGGTATCCACATGCTTCATCCTTACAAATCCCTATCATGCAAGGACAACATCTACAACTCTTCATTGATATTAGACATAACCGTAGACAAGGATTGATTGATGAGTGCCCTAGCCTTCAACCGTTTCTAATTCTAAATCGTGCAAAGACAATGATGAAGGTATCCACATGCTTCATCCTTACAAATCCCTATCATGCAAGGACAACATCTGCAACTTTTCATTGATATTAGACAGAACCGTAGACAAGGATTTGGTAATTTTAGGTTTTTACGTACCTTGATATTAAAAGTCCCTCTTAAGAGAAGTGGCCTTCTTGAATCTTTTAGGAGAAAAATATTGTTGGCCTAAAATAATTTCTTTTTGCACTTGAGAAAATAAGGAAAAAAAATTATATAGAAAAATATCTGTCATATTTGGATTTTTGTTAATAAAAAATATTAGTGTATTTTTTTTATTTTATAGATGATCTTAAGCGAAAAAAAGAGGAAGATATGTTTAGTGCCTATGTTATGTTATTTATATACTGATGAAAAATTTTATTTTCCGCACATGGGTGTAGCTCAACTGGTTGCCTCCTACTTTAGGAAGCGGGAGGTTGTGTGTTCGAGCCCCATGGCTTGATCTTGGTGTGTCCCTAGTGGTAGTAGACTCATCCGTGTGGGTTTTATGCTGGGTATCCCACATGTAAATTCAAAAAAGAAAGAAAAAAAGTTTTATTTTCAATTTATGCTTATGTTAATAATCTTTTTATATTAATTTTTGTATTAAATATCATACTTAAAATTGTAGATGAAATAATTATTTAATGATTAATAATCTTTTTATATTAAATTTTGTATTAAATATCATACTTAATATTGTAGATGAAATAGTTATTTAATGATTTCATGTTGATGTTAAAAATGAAATTTTAGTACAAATTAATAAATTTTCTTTTTCAATTATTTGATAGAAATAGTGATAATAAATCTAATCATTGAATTATTTTTACAGTTCAAAGATATATGAACTCGATTATTATAAAGTCATTTATTTGTGTGGAAGAAAGAAAGAAGTATCCGAGTTAGCAGGAGGAGAACTCAAGTCAACAATTACGTAGTTGCAATTCTCACCTCTGAATTCATTTACAAGAGCAGAAAGCTATGCTAGACAAATTGAAACTCGACTCTTTCAAAAGTGGCTAAATTAGAATTTACAAGATTGTGTTGAATAGGAAAAAAAATTATGGACTTTTTTGTTATATCATGAATTTTCTTAAATTTTTTTAAAATAACTAATATCTATAAAAATCACTAAATTAGTTTCTTAAAACAAATTGAATAACTTAGAGTTTTAGTTTTATTAAAATAATAAAAATGGAAATTCGAAGATAGAGTATTATGTATTGACAAGTGTGCCACTAAAATAGTCAAAGACCACTCTTGTTGTGACTTGCGAGCGTATTATTACACCCTTTGAATGTGAAGATAATAAGGCAGTTTGTAGTTCAACTGCCACATTTAAATGTTGGAGACCTTTGGGTCCAAGGTATGCAGTAAGCTCGTAGAAATAATAAATGTCAAATTCAATTATAAATATCAAATTTAGATGAATGGGTTAATTGGTTTTTGCAATGAGAATGATAATTAAATTGAAATTCATCTCAAATTGAGTGTTATACAATAAGTTCTCTAGACATTGCACTCTCTTACAAAATTTGAAATGATTTTAGTTCAGATGTTTTAGTATTTTTACTAACATCGTATAGTTTAAATATCTGACAATATGTATCGTATCGATTGATATATATTGAATTTTTAAGGGCAGATATATTGGCCGTACAACAGAGGAGAGAGACAAATATCGATCGATATCGTCGATATATAAGCCATAATATTGGCCGATATTTGAAATATCAGTCAATATTTTTTTATTTTTTTATATATAATTAAAAAAAATAAAAAAAAATCTATATTTGGTGTCAATGCTAGGAAAAGCACGTGCCTCCTAATGAAAATTTAATTTAAAACCCTAAAATGTGAATCCACATCGGTAGATGGCACTATCTTTGACAGTGCACTGGTCATCCCTCAATCCCTCATATATTAGTAGGAAACATTTTGATAAATTTGGTGGCTCTTAGAATTAATTAAAATTAATGTTTAGAGGGGCAAAAAGTAGTAGATCACTTTTTCTCATAATAATAGTTCACTTAGAAATACCTAATCATTTATACAAACTTAAAAAAATAATTTCAATCAAACTATACTTTAAAGTTTAAACTGCAACAAGAGCATAGAAATAGGAAGATAATTTAATTTAAAATGATCGGGTTGAAAAGCTTTAAAACATAGATTAATTAATTTAATAAATATAATTTTTGATGAACTCATACTTGATTCTAAGCATTTCTAATTGAAATAAAATGAATTTGGATTGAAATGAGAAAAAAGCTTGATGAATGAGTCTGAAATTGAAGTTAAGAGAAAACTTGCATTTTTAATATTAAAAAATTCAGTTTAATCATTTTATTTAAAATATATAGCAACTTGATTTATACTAATAAAATATAAAGTAATATATACTACGAACATTCTATTTTATTTGTATAAATTAATTAGAAAAAACATTTGAATAATTTTTTTCATAATCAATATAATGAAAATTTAAGTTTCATAAAATTTAAATATACAGAAAATAACAATATTATTAAAACCGAACGAGTCAAAGAAGTTTGTAACTCGATAAAATCACATTAGAGTTTTGGTTTGAAACTTTGATTAGTTTCCCTTCATTTTTACCATGGGTAGCGATCCTCCCACGGGTATTTTGTTAACGAGACACCGGTTTTAGAGTATTGCCCATTTTACCCTTCCATTGCTGTACGAAAGTATTTAAAAAAAATTCAGTGATCCTGTCAATGATCTGATTTCAGTGATTCGATTTGTTGTTCTGTATGAAAAAAATAGTCTCACTTAGATAAGCTTCACTGATCCGATCAGTGAACCGATTTATACCACAGTGGAAGGGTAAAATGGATAATACCTTAAATCCCGTATCAGATTATACAAAACACTCGTGGGAGGATCAGTACCCTTTTACCATTCATCTTTCACTATTCCAAGTCCTAACTATCTCCTCCTCTCCTCTTCAATAATTGTAGGGCAAAATCGTCATTGTCTCTCTTTCTCTCGTGTCGTATATCTCATGAAAGCTTGTTTTTTTTCTTACTTGGATTACCATTAAATTTTAATTAGAGAATATTTTTTCCAAACTTAATTTTTTTAAGATTTTACTGACGAAATTTGTGACATTTTACTATAGGCTATGCCTTTCCACTCATAACTTTAAAGCAAACTTAAAGTTAATATTGAAATCAGTGTATTTTAAATCTTAGAAAGCCGAGTGTGAAATAATGAATCAAATTCAAATTCTCAATTATAATTGGGAGCGAGAATCTTAATTAATTCACTTAAAAGTTAAAAATCAAATTAGAAAGTTGCGATTAATTAAATTAAGAAAAATTCAATGGTGAACTGTTATATGATTCTATTGTAAAAATAAAAGTCCACACCCTTGTTAAAGAATTCTTAAAATGAAAAAATTGAAAAAAGAAATTTGTTGAAGGAAAAAACTTAAAATAGAAAGTGACAAGTGTTTAAGAATAAATTCAGATCAAATATATATAAATTTATACCAATTAAAATTGAATTGTTGAAAGATTAAATTCAATGAACTTAGACACTTACAAGTTAGGGTCACCTATGCTATGTTAAGCCATTACAAGTTGATTTGTATTATGTCACGAATCCTGCCACATTGCAGATTGTAAATTAAAAAGAGAAATTCTCCAACACAGACACTATTTTCATACTCTATCTTTGATTTATTAAGCACCAAGTCAAAGATAAGTAAGGATTTTGTATGTTGATTGGATTTTTTAGACCTTCAAAAGCTTGAATCTACATTTTTTTTTTTAGAAAATGAGTATGGACACTTAAAGCTTGAATATGGGCCTATTTATTTTATTTTTTATTTAAATCTTATTAAATTGATAATATTTTTGAACTATCTAATTTTTATAAAAATCTAAATTAACAATGAGAGTTTTATTATTCATTATTCATACTTCCTCTGTCCCATTTTAAAATTTTGAATTTTTTAATGAAGGGCTTTCAAAAGGCTTATGAACTTCTCTCCAACGTCCTCTAACTCTTCTAAAATGCATATGAGACAAATATTATGGGAAAGTCCCAAAATGCATATGAGACAACTAAATGGGATAGAGGGAGTATATTTTATATCAAAATTCTTATTAATGTCAAATCAATTTAATTACACACAAATTATGATGATAAGGACCGAAAGTTATACATTCTTTTCAAAAGTGTTAAAAAATGTGTGAAGCAACCTCATCAATCTTGGTATTGATATTGTTGGACACCTATTCTAGTTAAACTTGGTGGTTGTTGAGTAATATTTAATTTAGATTTGGTATTGATATTGTTGGACACCTATTCTAGTTAAACTTGGTGGTTGTTGAGTAATATTTAATTTAGATTTGGGTCACGAACATCAAGATATTGGTCATTTATCAATTGGCTTGGGCATGCGGACCACCGAAAGAAAAGGAAGGACACTCAAAACGCACTCCACTAGATCAATTAATGTGATACCCCTAAACTAGTAGGAATGGTAAAATGTCCCATACCGCTAGTGACAAGCAATTGTTGGTGGAATTTAAGAGGGCAACCCCCTCCCATAAAACATAAGCCCTTTTGGGCCTAGCTAGGTGGGCTAGGTATTGTGCTAGAGGGACGGGTCGTTACATTTAATGTTGTTGAACAAGAAGAAAAATATCAGACAAAACCAGCATCGGTTGTGGTGGTATCCTTGGTGCAAGAATGGTCTTTTGGTTTTTTTTTTCTGAGGAGAGAAGAATCATAATGTATAAGGCTTGCTCAGCAGGATCGAATTTAGGCTACGTACCATGTGAAAATAAAACGCTCAGCGTCTCTCACTAAATGAGAGATCATATCATTTATTTATAATTAATTCTAATACATCTAGATAAGGAAAATTCAAATAACGAGATAAGTGGATATTCAAAATAGAGATAAAGATAAAATTAAATAAAATTCAAAATCTAAATCTAGAGAGATTCTATAAAAAACTATTATGAATGAACATTCCCTATTATGTTTGCATGTAAGGGAGATGGAAAGATATGGTTCCATTTCATGTGAGATATTGAAATTCAATGGTCAAACTATCAGGTGTAGAATCCTTCTAATCTATATATAAAGAGACGGTTTAAAGTGTGCATAAAATGAATCTTTAATTATTTGTTCATTAAATGGTTTTAGTTTAATCCCGCATTGGCACATAAAAAAAAGTAAAATTTATTAACAATAGTTAAAAATAGGAAAATTATTTTAAAATAAGAGTTTTGGATACTATGAACTTTTATAATAAATAATGAAAGTTCCCATTTTCAATGTGGTAGAACATCGTAATTGACCCGAGAAAGAGGGGTGGGGGGGGGGATGGGGGGGAGTCACTAGGTCAATCCCATTTTAATAGCGTTTACAAATTTCTTGATTATTTGAAATGCAGCGGATTGTTTAATCAAGAGATTTATTTAGTGTGATAGTTTCATTGATCGATCACACTAAGATAATGACCCTTTACATAAAGTTTGATTATTGATGATTGTGCACAATGTGTAGAGTAAGATAATCAATATGCAAAGCGATGTGTGTTAAGAAGAGTACTTAAAAACTAAATACAAACACACATAGATCAAACACCATAAGACCATGTTAAAGTGGTTCGGTTAGCCAACCTACATTCTAAGTGGGGACTCTCACAATTAGAGTAGGAATTCCACGTCACTTAATCGATTGGGAATTTCACCCACGACTGTCGAATAAGACTTCCACCTATCCATTTGGCCAGGACTTCCACCCACCTCTATGCCGGAGACACCGCTTCAGAATTTTATAGTGGTTCTGGGGTACCTCCCCTTAATCCACTTCGGAACAAAGGTTTTAAAAGAAAATTAAAACCAAGAAGCACTTGCTTTTGAAGCTCTCTCTTCTGATGTGTACTTCTTCGAGATCCCACTCATGTATGCCGACGCTCTGCCCCTTAGCCATCTTTTAGCAATCACAGTCCAAGGTGACAAGAAAACTGGTTCTATCAAAGGTTTCCTAATTTATGGTTCTCTCATTCTCACTTTCAAACTCAATCCTCAGATTAGTTGTTTATGAGCTTTCATCATCCTTCCTCTCTCTCCTCTCTCTCTCTCTCTCTCTCTCTCTCTCTCTCTCTCTCTCTCTCACAACTCAATCAATTTGATTGGTTGTATTTGATTCCCCTAGTGCAAGCACGAGAGAAAGAGAGAGTGATCCTTCTGTTGGCCATTTTTTAAGCTCACTGGAAGATGAGGGTCCAATTGATCCATCTGAAGGATACCAACTGGTTGCATAAAAGTTGGTCTATATAGCGAAGGCAACTAGTGATAGTAACGGTAATGTACCGACAGGTCAGTCGCACCGAGGGGTCGGTGACTAGAAATGTTACTGTTACAATTCCGACCGTTGTGCATTAAGTGCATTCCCAACGTTATTCTTTCCCGGTCAACATGTCGTTGTCGCCGATGGGTCGACACTTATAGTACCGAGGGTCGGTCCATACGAGAGGCTTGTTCTAGTGCAAAACATGCTTGATAGTAGTTTCAACTTTGGAACCTGTTACCCAGAACAACCTGTCGCTCATTACCGAGGGGTCGGTCTTGTAATGACCCGACCCGATTTTTCGTAGTTTTAGGGTCTTGGTAGCCGAGGGGTAAGTGTGGGCCCTGTGGTGGGTCCTGGTTTGCCCGATTATGAGTTTGGAGACTCAGAGGGCAATTTGGTAATTTTGAATTATTGAATTTTCTGTCATAATTAAAAGTTTGAAAATCACACGTTTTTTCCCCCGACGTCTTTCATTTGACTTCCTCGAGTTTTTTTTTTTAAATATTTTGGAAATTGAAGATTTTTATTAAAAGAAAAAAAAAAAAAAAAAGGAAACCCTAAACCTAACCCCTCTCTTAAAACTCCCGTTTTCGGCAGCACTGTAGCACATAGCTACAGTGCCGCCGCAGTAGCATCTCCACCCTCTCTTCTCATCTTCTTTTTCCCCCTCCTTTCTTCAAACCCTAGCTTTCCTTCAGCCGCCGCCGTCGCCACTCCATTCCCTCCCCTCTCCTTCTTCTCTCATCCTTCCCTTCCTCTGTCCGCCTTTCAGATTCCACCTCCGATAGCGATTTCAGCCCAGATCCGCTGACTCCAGCTTGTGGCGACCCTCCCTCCACCTTCAATCGCCGGATTTGATGCCGTCCAAAGTCGAATTCCTCAATCGTGGCTGATCTCAGGTAACCCTCTTTCGAGCTTCTCTCATTTCCTTCTCCTTTTCCCTTCGCTTTCCCTTCCATCTCTCCGGTGTCCTCTTTTTCTTCTCTTTCTCTTCTTTTCCCTGTTTCCCGCGGGTTACTAAGCCAACTCGGTCGAGTCACCGAGTTGACTCGGCTGGGTTCATTTCTAGGCTTTGGTAACCTAGGCCCGGCTCGGCTCGGCTCTCTTTCGGGCCTTTCTTGGCCCAGTTTAGCCCAGCCTTCGGCCTGACCCGATTTCATGCCCGACCCAGTTCGGCCCGGCCCGTTTTCAGGTCTGGCCCGTTTCGGCCCAGTTTCGGGCCCGACCCGATTTCAAACCAAATTTTCAGTTTCGGGCTCAGCTTCGAGCTCGGTCCAATTTTGGACCCGATTTTCAGTTTCGGGCCCACTTCAGTTTGGTTTGGACCCGACTCGCTTTCGGGCCCGTTTGTAGTCCAGACTTAGTTTGACTCATCTTACCCGGTTACTTATCTTTGTGCTCTCGTTTCAACAGATCGAACTTCCTTCAACCCAGCGGACTCGTTTTCTCGCATTGGATTTCAAGGACACACACAGGTGAGGGAACTCATCACTGCTTTTAGCATGCATTTATGCATATAACTACTATACCAGATGTGCGGGTACGGAATGCGGCGAATGGGGGTCCCCAGTGTTACGAGCCACTCGGCAAGGGAACTGTTGATACTATTATGTGGTGGGTCCCCATCCGGATGTATTCGTATCCAATGCCTGCAGAGGCAATATGAATTAATTATTTAAGGTCATAATTGATTGATTGTGTGGTGACATGATTGGAGTTTATTTTGGTTGATAATATGCTAAGATGTCAGCATGTGAGTATGTAATATGTAGTGGTATATGTCTGATTATGGTGCAATGTATTCTGTTGATAATATACCATTTGATCATGTGATAATTAGTTTGGACTGCTAGACGTTATAACATGCTTGGATGTTAACATGTCAACTAGTGATAAATAGTGATGCATATACTTGATTATTATGTGACGAACTATGTTAATGGCATGTGTATGTGTAGAGTTAATTATGCATACATATAACTAACGTATGTGGGATGCCGGTGGGGCATGGGTACTAGGCCACATCAGGGTCTAGAGACTCCCCCTAGCTTGTCGGGTAGTTAGGGTGGGCATGTTATGTGGGATCGCGCCGTGGATGCGCGGTTGGGATGTGGACTCCTTTGTGATTGGAATTGGGTAGTTGTACCCCTGCATGGATCAAATGGGCGGTTTATCTTGCGTTTCTCAGACACACCTATGAGAGAGGTGTCGTCTGATTTAGATAACAAGGTGCATGGGAGTCCCAGATAAGGAATAATTGGGAAGTAATTACGTTAACCCCAGATAGGCCATCAGGCTGAATGCTGGTTCACCCAAGGCAACCTTAGAAGCCCCTTGCGGTTCCGATACTCGAATGTGTGACGGGTGAGGTGACCCCCGGATGATCGAGTAGGCTGAGGAGGTACTCGCCCGCTCATTGGCCGGGGGATGGTGCGATGAGGAACGGCTCCCGCCAGTATGCCTTGTGGTCCCTAGATGACTGAGTAGGCTGAGGAGGTGCT
This sequence comes from Chimonanthus praecox, assembly GCA_022113865.1. Lineage (NCBI taxonomy): Eukaryota > Viridiplantae > Streptophyta > Magnoliopsida > Laurales > Calycanthaceae > Chimonanthus > Chimonanthus praecox. The sequence goes on from CM039095.1 coordinate 43,762,958, forward strand.
CGCCTGGGTCTAGGGACGGAGCGGTGAGGGACAGCTCCCGCTGGCATGGTTTGTGATCCCTAGATGATCGAGTAGGCTGAGGAGGTGCTCGCCTGGGTCGAGGGACGGAGCGGTGAGGACAGCTCCCGCTGGCATGGTTTGTGATCCCTAGATGACCGAGTAGGCTGAGGAGGTGCTCGCCTGGGTCGAGGGACGGAGCGGTGAGGGACAGCTCCCGCTGGCATGGTTGTGATCCCTAAATGATCGAGTAGGCTGAGGAGGTGCTCGCCTGGGTCGAGGGACGGAGCGGTGAGGGACAGCTCCCGCTGGCATGGTTTGTGATCCCTAGATGACCGAGTAGGCTAAGGAGGTGCTCGTCTAGGTCGAGGGACGGAGCGGTGAGGGCCAGCTCCCGCTGGTGTAGTTTGTGATCCTTAGATGACTGAATAGGCTGAGGAGGTGCTCGCCTAGGTCGAGGGACGATACGGTGAGGGACAGCTCCCGCTGGTATGGTTTGTGATTCCCTGACTGACCGAGTAGGCTGAGGATGTGCTCGCCCGCTCATTGGTCGAGGGATGGTACGATGTAATGCGATGAGACATTCCAAGCTATGGCACCAGAAGGGTGGGTATAGTCTGAGGTTTGGTATTCCGGGCTAGGACACCTGTATGGTGAGGACAGTCCGTGGTGCGATGTGGTAGTGTATTACCCGCGGTTATGGTATTGGGGTTCATGGTTGAGACTTGTGTTGTGGGTGTCGACTCACCAGGAATTTATGGGGCGCTTAACGAGTGAGTTCGACCGGCTCACTAGATGGAAGACCTATAGAATTCTGTGAGAGGTGGGTACACCAGTCGTGTGGAGACTAGCATATGGGATCAAAGGTTATATGTTTGACTATCGAGACTCCGGTGCTTGGTTGATGAGACCATAGATGAGCCTGGTTGGCAGTTCGTTGAGGACTGTTGAGGTGGTTACTCCCTTGTGGTAATCAGTTTGGGACTCTAGCGAGTCCGACTCTTGGATTGGTCGTGGTATGTGTGCGAGTTGTCTGGAGAGGGTCATAGGTCTAGTTGAGGACTGGGGACCCCGGTCTGACTGAGGATCAGTCTGTGTACCCGTGGATGGGTGGACTGTCGCGGTTGGGCACATGAGGGAGTTACTTTGGGTTGGTTAGAGGATGTCCTAGAGGCCCGACTAAAGTGGGCCCGTGCTAGAGGTAGGGCACACATTTATATGGTCATGCATGTAGACGTCCTAGACATTGATGTATCCATATGATTATGTGCAGTGTATGCTTGATGACTTATGATGCATGTGTTACCCTCACTGGGCATGTAGAGCTCACCCCCCTTACCTTATAGGTACCTCATAGAGGAAGGGTTGGCGGGACCCTCCATCAGACTTTGGGTGTAGAGTTGCAGCTTTATACTTGTCATGGTTTTATTTTGTAATTGGAGACTTATTAATGTATTTGAGATATGTGTGAAATAGAATTAGATCGGTGTTTTGAGACTTTGTAACAGTTTAACGTACTCGTAGCGGGATGGGTCATTACAGGTCTTGGTACCGATATGTCTATTTCTTAAAGAGTTCACATGAGTTCAAGGTTTCAGAAGTCAAGATCTTGAACGAGGAGTCGTTGACAACGAGGGGTTGTTTCAGCCTTTCATCAAGGGGTCGGTGCATACGAGATTCTCGATCAGAAGCAAACCCAAAATGAATCTTAATTATTTGTTCATTAAATGGTTTTATTTTAATCCTATACTGGCAAATAAAAAAAGGAAAATTTATTAAAAAATAGTTAAAAATAGGAAATTTGTTTTAAAATAAGAGTTTTGGATACTGTGAACTTTTATAATAAATAATATGAGCTCACTTTTTATTTCTTAAATAATGGCATATGTACCAAAACAAATCTAAGTGTCCACTTAGATTGTGACATGGTGCTAAGATATTGATCTTTTGACAATTAATCAACCAACCCAAATTATGTGGGCAAGATGTAAATTAATTTAATTAAGTGCACAAGTAAAAGAGGAGATAGAAAGTTACATAAACATTTTTTATGTCGTTCGGCAACCTTGCCTACGTCCATGCCTCAAGTACACCACTTGAGGATTCCATTAAATTTCTCCTTCAAGGGTGGAGAAAAAACCTATTACAACACTTGATTTCTTTCAAGGGTAGAGATTGAACCAGTACAACTTTTGATCTTCTTCAAGAGTGAAGATCAAACCTAAAACACATAAGAGAAAAGACACCATTCTCACCTTACAAGGGTTACGCCAACTCTTTCACAATAAACACAATAAAAATAAATTTTTTGTTTCTATAAAATAAACCTGTTAGAAATGAAAAATTGTATTTTATTAAGGAGTATTACACATATACATAGCCTCTAGCTGACCCTAGGGTTACTTCAGTAAAACACAAATTCTAAATCTAATCTAAACATATCTCTTAATAAGAGAATAACTCAAACTAAATCCTAACTTAATACTAATTCTAATTATATTCAACATTCTCCCTTAAACTCAAGTGACTCACTTGAGTTTACAATTATTGAACAAAACAAAAACTAATAACTAGATAATTAAATGAATGATGCCATCTAGTGGAGCAGTAGCAGGCCAATGGTGAAGACGTGTCGATGAAGTCAAATACTAAATGAACGTGCCACATGTGCTGCAAGTTGCAAAGTGGAATTTACTCCAACTCTCCGTCCTTCCATTTGTTGGACAAATGATCTATAGAAAAGGCCCAAATTTACCTGCAATGCCAATGCCAATGCCGCAAATACGAATACCACTAGTAATTTCAAAGAACATAATGACAAAGTGCAAGAAGACTGCAAACTTCAAATAGAACAAGAAACTTAAGCAAGAAACCAAAAGAAGAAAACAAATCCTCCAAACTGTGGCTGCGAACGGAGGAAACAAAGGGCCAAACAGCTGCAAATGGTACTAAACGAATGCAAAAGGTACTAATAAAATCAAATATGCCTGAAAAGAGAGAGAGAGAAAGGCAAAAAGAGGCAAATGCAAAACTTGACTGCAAAAGGTGATAGAGAGGTTGAAGAAGAGGATGGGTGCAAGGGTAGAATTCGAGTGGCAAAAAGAACACAAAGAAGACAAAGTCCAAGAGGAAAAAAAAAGAAAAGGAAAGAACCAAGTGCATTCTGACAAACGGAACTCAGACGCAGAGAAAAACTGGTCAATTTTTTTTAGGCGGAAGCAAACAAATACCATGAGAAACAAAGTGGCAAAGGGGCTGAACGACAAACATGGCTGCAGTGGATCAAAACTGGACACATACACAATCAGCGTTGCTGCAAATGGGGGATCTGGGCTGAGGATGGTGGGCGACTGTCATGGCAATTTGACGAACAGGGCAGCACCAATGTGTATAAGGGAGACCCAATCTGGCAGATCCAAAGAGACAGTTCTTCGACCAGAGAATCAGATTTGAGAGGACTGGTGATTGCAGAGGGCGGTGGAGTCTCAGATCGTGAGACGGAGAAGGGAGAACAGGACCAACAATGCAAGGAAGATCTGAAGACGCTAATGTTCCAAGCAGATGAGGCGGTAGACGATGGTTCTGGCAGCAGTAACAATGGGGGAGAGCGTGGCCAATGCTGATGTAACCTGGTTCAATAGGCCAGTTTGGCTGGAATTTGTACAAAAACAACATATATGAATGGAGATCAGAAATAGGGCTCGAAATTAAAGAGGCGACGGTGATGGGAAGAGCAGAGAGGAAACAATCCAGGGCAGAATAGATTTGCAAGAAAGATGTGGTGTGGCGATCTTGACAATCGGATCGGGGTTTGGTGTTTGCAGATCTAGAGATCTGGGTGGGAAGAGACTATGACGCAAGGATCTTAAATCAGATTTGGCTGCGAGGATGAGAACGGAGGGTCGTAGTTGAACCCTGGGTGATACACTGGCGTCATTGTGCAGATAGACAGAGAGCGACCAGGAACACCAAGAAAGGGACAAGTTTGCGCGGAAGTGGCTTCAGGCTTTCGCACAGACAAACCAGAGGTCCCCTCCCTCTGCCAGACGTGTCTCTCTGGCAGAGGGAGAGAAGAGCAACACGGGTTTTCTTCTCTCTAAATTAAATCACTGGAGAAGGATCGTATTTTGGCTAATACCAAGTTAGAAACATAAAATTGTATTTCATTAAGGAGTAGTACACATATTTATAGTCTCTAGCTGACCCTAGGGCTATTTCAGTAAAACACAAATTCTAAATCTAACCTAAACATATCTTAATAAGAGATTAACTTAAACTAAATCCTAACTTAATACTAATTCTAATTATATTCAACAAAACCAAGAACACTTGCCTCTTGATGTATGAAGTAGCTTTGGCGTGTTTTTGAATATTTTCTCCTTCTTTCGTTCTTGATGAAGTGATGATGTTCAAATGAAAGCCCAACAAACGTGTACGAGAAAATGGTCTAAGTGTACATAAATGTTTTCCTATTGGTCTTTAACCCTAGAAATGATTTTTCATTTCACATTCAATAGAGCATAGAATGTTCAAGATATGCCAATAATATTTTGGAATGTGATTGGGAGTGATTTTGATAAGCTATGATAATTTTCTCAAGTTTGGGTGTGAGCTCTTCAAAATCTAGTATTAACGCTTAGGAAAGCTAAAGATTTTCTTATGAAGGAGTTTTTCTCTAGAGTTAATAAGTTTCTCTATTCACATTCATGGAGAGCATGAATGCTCATGATTTTCCAATAAAAGCTTAAAATGTAAGAGTGAGACTAATGATACACCAAGTAAGCTCAAAATAATTTCTCTTGTCACATTCAAATGATTTACCAATAGAAGTTTAGAATGTGAAAGAGAGATTTGGTTTGTGCTTTAGGCTTCACCTAAAGCAACGTACCAATCTTCCTAGAGCACAATCAACACCAAGAACTTAGTGAACCTTGAATGCTCAAAGTATGAAAGTGGTGAAGTTCCTTGAGTTGGAGCTTTGATCTCAATAAGATTTAACTATAAGCTCAATCATGCTTCTCAAGAGTATTTTAGGAGAGTTTGGGATGTTTTCTCAAATTTTCAACTAAAAAATCAATCCAAGGTTAGGGAAAACAAAAGATTTAACTATAGAGATCTTTTTCCCTAGAAGAGATGAACCCCAAATTTATATTAAATGAAAGCTATGAAAGCTCATGATTTGCAAATGAAATATTTAGAATATGAAAGTGAAAGGAATCTTAGAGAAGAAAAAGAAAAAGATTTACCTAAGAATGCCTCTCATGATGTTGAGATGAGGGGTTTGTAGAAACATAAGAATTTGAATATTGTATTAAACCCTAAGCTATTACATGTATATATAGCCTCTAGCCGACCCTAGAGCTATTACATTCAAACTCAAACTCTAAACTAATTATAAATCAAATACACATATTACATAGAGGTAAATCCAAACTAATAATTCTAATTAGATAATAACTCTAATTATTCCAACACGCCCCCACAAGTTAAAGCGTGGTTGAACGTGAAGCTTGGAACTTGAAGAAACGACAGCTGAACTGCAAAAGTGGCAGACCGACTGGCCAAAAAGATTTGTTGAAGCAGAATACTGATTGGCTGCAAACTTTGTTGAAGAGGCAGCTTACTGATGGCCTGCAAAACGACAGGCGACAAACACTTGAAAAAACAAAGGCATAGTACATGCCAAAAAGGCTGAAGTCATCACATATGTCAAACAGATTGAAAAGACCAGCAAAAAGGCTGAAGTCATAAAGACTAACAAATAAGGTTGTAGCCATAAAAGGCCAGCAAACAAAAGGTTGTAGCCATAAAGGCCAACAAAGAGGCTGAAGTAAAAAAGGCTAGGAAACGTGGATGAATTTCACAACAAATGGACATGTGTCCAAAAACAGAATGTCTCACATTGAAGAAATGGCGAAATGATGAATGCTCGAATGGCAACAAAGTAGGAGGAGAAGGGCAATTTGCGTCCCTTTCTTCAACTCTCTCCCTTTCTTCTTAGAACAGATCTCGCTGATCATGGCGAGAAGAAACAACAAAAGTACCGGTCGAAACGACATCAACATGCTAAAATAGTTGCATGAAAGCAACCATTTGTGAGCATACTTTTGAATAACAATTGTTGAAATAATGTCATTTACATCCATCAGTACCACATCCAGATCATCGCCATTTGGCGTCAAAGTATTAAAGTATTTCTATGCAAGCTGCATGGTCAATTGCAAATGACGATGATATGAACCCCTTTTAATGTATTGAATAGCATATGTCTTGCAAACTGTGGGAAATTCGTCCATTCCCAATTTGTTAAGCTCTGCATGTGAGGCAAAGACCTTGCTACACAATTCAAACTTACTGTCTGAAACCGAATGGACTGCCTGGATTTACCTCTCCAATGACGGTGCAGATCTGTCAAACAACCAGATTTGAAAGTGCAGGCAGATCTGGCCACGGAGGAGAAACTGTTAGAGCCAACGACAGAAAGGGGCGCAGCAAGAGAAGCCAGACGACCTGTTTGAAACAGGAGAGACTGCGGTGGAATGATGAAATCTAGATGCACTCTCTCTCTTCGAAAACAATAACAGAAAAACTAGATCTGGTATGTAATGGACTGCCTTTAAACAGATCGGCAGCAGAGGCAGTAAGCTAGATGAGCAGAACCCTCTGATCAATAACAGAAGATGGAACAACAGAGAAAGGAATGGTGGCTGATGGAGTAGCAAAATCAAATCTACAATCAGTGGCAAGAAACCCTTTGGTTTTGTGTATTCTTAATTTCCCACGTTACAGATCTGAATGGTACCACGTTGCAAAACCGAAAAGGACCTTGGACAAATCTAATAATTCTAATTAGATAATAACTCTAATTATTCCAACACGCCCCCACAAGTTAAAGCGTGGTTGAACGTGAAGCTTGGAACTTGAAGAAACGACAGCTGAACTGCAAAAGTGGCAGACCGACTGGCCAAAAAGATTTGTTGAAGCAGAATACTGATTGGCTGCAAACTTTGTTGAAGAGGCAGCTTACTGATGGCCTGCAAAACGACAGGCGACAAACACTTGAAAAAACAAAGGCATAGTACATGCCAAAAAGGCTGAAGTCACATATGTCAAACAGATTGAAAAGACCAGCAAAAAGGCTGAAGTCATAAAGACTAACAAATAAGGTTGTAGCCATAAAAGGCCAGCAAACAAAAGGTTGTAGCCATAAAGGCCAACAAAGAGGCTGAAGTAAAAAAGGCTAGGAAACGTGGATGAATTTCACAACAAATGGACATGTGTCCAAAAACAGAATGTCTCACATTGAAGAAATGGCGAAATGATGAATGCTCGAATGGCAACAAAGTGAGGAGAAGGGCAATTTGCGTCCCTTTCTTCAACTCTCTCCCTTTCTTCTTAGAACAGATCTCGCTGATCATGGCGAGAAGAAACAACAAAAGTACCGGTCGAAACGACATCAACATGCTAAAATAGTTGCATGAAAGCAACCATTTGTGAGCATACTTTTGAATAACAATTGTTGAAATAATGTCATTTACATCCATCAGTACCACATCCAGATCATCGCCATTTGGCGTCAAAGTATTAAAGTATTTCTATGCAAGCTGCATGGTCAATTGCAAATGACGATGATATGAACCCCTTTTAATGTATTGAATAGCATATGTCTTGCAAACTGTGGGAAATTCGTCCATTCCCAATTTGTTAAGCTCTGCATGTGAGGCAAAGACCTTGCTACACAATTCAAACTTACTGTCTGAAACCGAATGGACTGCCTGGATTTACCTCTCCAATGACGGTGCAGATCTGTCAAACAACCAGATTTGAAAGTGCAGGCAGATCTGGCCACGGAGGAGAAACTGTTAGAGCCAACGACAGAAAGGGGCGCAGCAAGAGAAGCCAGACGACCTGTTTGAAACAGGAGAGACTGCGGTGGAATGATGAAATCTAGATGCACTCTCTCTCTTCGAAAACAATAACAGAAAAACTAGATCTGGTATGTAATGGACTGCCTTTAAACAGATCGGCAGCAGAGGCAGTAAGCTAGATGAGCAGAACCCTCTGATCAATAACAGAAGATGGAACAATAGAGAAAGGAATGGTGGCTGATGGAGTAGCAAAATCAAATCTACAATCAGTGGCAAGAAACCCTTTGGTTTTGTGTATTCTTAATTTCCCACGTTACAGATCTGAATGGTACCACGTTGCAAAACCGAAAAGGACCTTGGACAAATCTAATAATTCTAATTAGATAATAACTCTAATTATTCCAACACGCCCCCACAAGTTAAAGCGTGGTTGAACGTGAAGCTTGGAACTTGAAGAAACGACAGCTGAACTGCAAAAGTGGCAGACCGACTGGCCAAAAAGATTTGTTGAAGCAGAATACTGATTGGCTGCAAACTTTGTTGAAGAGGCAGCTTACTGATGGCCTGCAAAACGACAGGCGACAAACACTTGAAAAAACAAAGGCATAGTACATGCCAAAAAGGCTGAAGTCATCACATATGTCAAACAGATTGAAAAGACCAGCAAAAAGGCTGAAGTCATAAAGACTAACAAATAAGGTTGTAGCCATAAAAGGCCAGCAAACAAAAGGTTGTAGCCATAAAGGCCAACAAAGAGGCTGAAGTAAAAAAGGCTAGGAAACGTGGATGAATTTCACAACAAATGGACATGTGTCCAAAAACAGAATGTCTCACATTGAAGAAATGGCGAAATGATGAATGCTCGAATGGCAACAAAGTAGGAGGAGAAGGGCAATTTGCGTCCCTTTCTTCAACTCTCTCCCTTTCTTCTTAGAACAGATCTCGCTGATCATGGCGAGAAGAAACAACAAAAGTACCGGTCGAAACGACATCAACATGCTAAAATAGTTGCATGAAAGCAACCATTTGTGAGCATACTTTTGAATAACAATTGTTGAAATAATGTCATTTACATCCATCAGTACCACATCCAGATCATCGCCATTTGGCGTCAAAGTATTAAAGTATTTCTATGCAAGCTGCATGGTCAATTGCAAATGACGATGATATGCCCCTTTTAATGTATTGAATAGCATATGTCTTGCAAACTGTGGGAAATTCGTCCATTCCCAATTTGTTAAGCTCTGCATGTGAGGCAAAGACCTTGCTACACAATTCAAACTTACTGTCTGAAACCGAATGGACTGCCTGGATTTACCTCTCCAATGACGGTGCAGATCTGTCAAACAACCAGATTTGAAAGTGCAGGCAGATCTGGCCACGGAGGAGAAACTGTTAGAGCCAACGACAGAAAGGGGCGCAGCAAGAGAAGCCAGACGACCTGTTTGAAACAGGAGAGACTGCGGTGGAATGATGAAATCTAGATGCACTCTCTCTCTTCGAAAACAATAACAGAAAAACTAGATCTGGTATGTAATGGACTGCCTTTAAACAGATCGGCAGCAGAGGCAGTAAGCTAGATGAGCAGAACCCTCTGATCAATAACAGAAGATGGAACAACAGAGAAAGGAATGGTGGCTGATGGAGTAGCAAAATCAAATCTACAATCAGTGGCAAGAAACCCTTTGGTTTTGTGTATTCTTAATTTCCCACGTTACAGATCTGAATGGTACCACGTTGCAAAACCGAAAAGGACCTTGGACAAATCTAAACTCTAGGCAAGGTGCAGATGGAGGCACGTCAGTGGGAGGTGGCAGCAAGATCGATCTCGAGCACGCAAGATCTATCAGAGAACTGTTACCTAAAACCGGAGAAAGGGATCCCTCCCTCCCATTGCCGATGTATCTCCTACGGCAGAGGGAGAGAGAAGAAACATGCTTGACGAAGGCGCACTCCTAGGATCTAATTCCACTCTGATACCATGTAGAAAAAAATAATTTGAGTATTGTATTAAACCCTAAGCTATTACATGGATATATAGCCTCTAGCCGATCTTAGGGATATCAGACTCAAACTCAAACTTTAAACTAATTATAAATCAAATACACCTCTTACTTAGAGGTAAACCCAAACTAATAATTCTAATTAGATAATAACTCTAATTAATCCAACAGGGTTTTGTTTATAAATTTTCCCAAATCTCTCTCCCAAGGATTTCATCTCTTCTTCAAGCTCTAATACATCATCTCCCTTGCTAAAATGCTCTTTAAGTTGTTAGGACACTTGGTTTTTATATGGAAAATTTTAAGCCTTGTTTCCTAATGCTTTCCTTCAAGAGAGCTCTCAATTTAAAGAAAAATAAATCACAATGGTTAGTTTGCCTTTTCCAACGGCTAGTTTGACTTTCCAAAAATATTTAATGAGTCTTTGGGACTAAAACATTTTCTCTGAGCTTATTTGAATGTGCTCAAGATAGTCTATTTAAGTCCTAGGATTCATCCTAAAGTCCATTTACCCAACTTGGTTGGCCTTTGGCTCATTTTTCTCTGTTGTTGATCTGTCTTCTATAATTACTCCTTCTGGTCTTCACTTGATATCACTTTAACGATCTTCCAGAGGCAAGATTTGGACATAGACCACTAGACTTATACAAATTACATCTCGGAGGAATCAAAATAAAATTTACTTTACATACAATAGACTCAAGATACATGACTCAACATGACAAATTCATCTTCTTTGAAGATATCTGGCTACTTTTTTGAAGCATTCTTGAGAAATTTGTTCTCTACCTCAATACTTTGGTAGCATCAAAATTACTTTTATACCCTTGAGTAAAAGCCCTTAGGCTAACACTAGGAAATTGTGAGAGTCCATTTGAGTGGAAATAAGGGTAAAATAGGAAAATAGAGAAAATTGGTATATATAAAAAGATTTTGCTGGTGTATATAAAATTACCCAATATATTTTAGTGGTGAAACTTAAGCCTATTTGTTTTAATTATCGAAAACTTTAGTGTTGTCTATTAGTATGTACAACTAAATCGAATTCATGACAAAGAACGTAAATGGAGATGGGATTTGCATTTTGGCCTAATAAATTTACGGGCATTTCATTTTTTTCCTATTGGATCTCTATCATCTTTTTTATGATGGAACGTGTCCACATGTTTCATCTCATTAATCCCTATTATGGAAGGACAATATCGACAACTCTTGATTGATATTAGAAAGAAACAAAGACAAGGACTGATTATGACTTGAGTCCCCTGGCCTTCACTATGTATCACGCTTATGGTAATTTTACTTTTACATTAAAAACCCCGGCTTTGAATATTTTAGGAGAAAAATACTATCCTTGAAATGAAAATTTTCAGTTTAAAATGTAAGGAAAAAGTTTGATATTGAAAATGTCTATGATATTTGAAATCTTGTTAAGAAATGATATTAGTGTATTTTTTTTATTATATAAATGATGAGAAGTGTATAAAAAAAGATAAGTTTAGTTCCTATGTTATGTTATTTACGTAATGATGAAATGTTTTATGTTCAATTTATGCCTATGTTAATAATCTTTTTATATTAAATATCATATTTAAAATTGTAGATAAAATACTTTCCACCAATAAGCAAACAAAGCATAAGAATACTCTAGCGCCTTGGGTGCCCATATAGATTGCAAATTAAAGAGAAAGGAATTCTCGACGGTAAGTGATGATGCTGACACTATTTCCATTCTTTAACCTGACCTCATTGAGCACCAAATAAGTAAAGATTCTTATACGTAATTGTTGTTCATTTTTATTGTTTGGATTTTTTACATCTTTCAAAACATGGGATCTAATTTTTTTCATTTAAAGCTTTTTAAATTGATAAATTTTTGAACTATCTAATTTCTCATAATAATCTAAAGCAACATTGACAATATAGTCACTCATTACATGATATGATATGCACAACAATAAAATTTCTATTAATGTCAAATCAATCTTTTTTTTTGTACATTTTCACTTCATCAAGACTCGAGCCCAACTCAACCCCATAAAACCAACAATTATGGCCACAGGTACAACGAGTGTTGGTAAATGTCAAATCAATCTAATTGTACAAAGATTATGATAATAAGGATTAAGGCACATGATTTTGTCAAAAGTGTTAAGACATTTTGCACACTAATCTTATGGACTTTGGTATCATTTGTTAGAGACCTATTCTAACAAGATGGTTTATTCTTTTAAAATTAATTAGTTTGGGTCTATAGGATGGTTTCCTACACCCTTATAAAATCAAGTATATGACACACAAAAGTAAAATATACAAAATAATGTGAAATCCACTCTAAATATATCATATCACTATTTTGCAAAATAAGGTACATGTACATACTCCAAAACAAGAGAAAATATATAAATACTAACATTAATTTGTTCATATATCTAAATTTGATATAGTATTACATTTAAAAAATTAAAACTTTAGAATTACAATGTAAAATTTTAGATTTTGGACTTTTACAAATCTAAAAATTAAAACTTTTATATGATTTTATTGTAATAATAGAAAAACCAAATCCTTATTAATGAATTCTTTAAGTAAAAAATCTCCACAAAATAAATCAAACAATATGAATTGAAGAAATCTTAAAACACAAGTAACTAGAATAAAATGAACTCAGAGTATATATAAATAAATTGGCAAAAAATAGAAAATGAGTATGGACACTTGAAGCTTGGATATAGGCTTATTTATTTTAACATTTTTTATTTAAAGTTTATTAAATTGAGAGCTTTTTTTTTAACTATCTAATTTCTTATAGTAATTTTTATAAATATTGAGAATTGTATTATCCATTACATAATATACATTGCAACAAAATTCTTATTAATGTCAAATCAATCTAATTACACAAAAATTATTTGTAACAACCTGACCCAGTTTTTCAGAGTTTTAGGGTCTTGGTAGCAGTGGGTGATTGTGGGCCCTGTGGTGGGTCCTGGTTTGCCCGATTTTGAGTTCGGATGCTCAAAGGGTACTTTGGTAAATTTGAATTATCTAATATTCTGTTAGCCAAAATGTTTTAAAAGTACACATTTTCTCTCCTATATTCAATACTCAAACTGTTTTCGGGTTTTAAATTATTTTTGAAAATTTAAGAATTTTTATTTTATATTTTTCTTGTGTAGAAAAATAAAAGAAAAGAAAGAGAGATAAAACCATAACCCTAACCCTAAAACCCCCCAAACCCTAGACCCTTACATTCTCCCCTTCCCTCGACATTGTAGCTTCCATAGCTACAGTGCTGTCGTCCTCCTTTCCTCCCCTCTGTTGCGATCTCTCCCTTTTCCCTCCTTGTCTCGTCATTCCTCTTTCCCCTTTCCTTCTCTGAAACCCTAGACATAACCACCCTTGCCTCCGCGGCCTCTGCTACCATTCTTTTCTCTTTCCTTTCCTCAAACTTGGATTCCCATCCCTCTTTGTACTTGTCACCGCATCCCTTTCTCTCACATCTCTCTTTTCTCTCCCTCCCACTCTCGACCTCTCCTCTCTCCTTCTTCTGGCTTTCTTCCCTTCCTTTGTCCGCCGTTCAGATTCCACCTCAGATTGTAGTTTTAGCTCGAATTCGCCGACTCCAACCTGCAGCAACCCTCTCTCCACCTTCATCGCTGGATTTGACGCCGCCCGAAGTCAAATCCCTCAATCATGGCCGATCGCAGGTGCCCTCTTTCGAGCTCCTCTCCTTTCTTTTGTCCATTTTTTCCCTCTCTTCTTTTGTTTTCCCTTTTCCTTCGTTTTCCCTTGTTTTCCCCCATTTTCCGTTCTTTTCCCCCCTTTCTTGCTAGGTTGCTGAGTCGACTCAGCTGACACTGAGTTGACTCAGTTGGGTTCAACTATATGTAACCCAGGCCCAACTTGGAGGTGGTCCAGTGGACCAGGCCTAGCGGCCAAGTCGAGGCCCACCTCGGCCAGTCTGGCCCAGTTTCGATCCAAGCACACTTCAAACCTGGCCTAACCCAGTTCGGCCCGGCCGATTCCCAGGCCCAACCCATTTTCAAGACTGGCCCAGTCTTTGCCCATTTTTGGGTCCAGCCGAGTTTCATGCCTTATTTTCAGTTTCGGGTCCACTTTAGTTCGGTTTGGACCCGACTCGCTTCCGGGCCCATTTGTAATCCAGACTTAGTTTGACCATTTTTGTCCGGTTACTTATCCTTGTGTTCTCGCTTCAACAAATTGAACTTCCTTCAGCAACACGCACACAGGTGAGGGGACTCACCACTTATTTTAGCATGAACTTACGCATATTACTTCTCTATCAAATGTTCGGGTATGGAATGCGGCGAATAGGATTTCCTTGTATTATGAGTCACTCGACAAGGGAGTTGTTGATATCATTATGTGGCAGGGACCTCATCTGGGTGTATTCGTACCCTTAGCTCATAGGAGCACGTATGAGTTGTTTATTTGATCTCATGATGGATTGACAGTTTAATAACATGATTGGTTGAAATGTGTGATAACCTGTGATGGTTGCAATTGATAGTTAATCAACATGTTGTAGAATCGCATGCGGTAGATAGTAGATGGTATTGCCTACTACGCTTGTTTGGAACCTGTTTTGATTGAAAACGTGTTTGGATGTTACATGCTAGTATGTGATAGTTAGAGATGTATACACCTGATGAATGAATGTGACATTATTTTGTATAACCACATTTTATTCTTTGATGATGATTGGCTGCTAACATGTTCGAGTGCCAATATGTTAGTCTAGTAAAGATAGCCATGTACATACTTAATTATGATTCATTATTACCGTTTTAGTAACATGCTTATAAACAACCGTGCATGCATGTAGCTAATAATTGTGGGATATCAGTGGGGCATAAGTACTAGGCTACACCAGGATTTAGACACTCCCCCTAGTTTATCAGGTAGTTGGGTTTGAAGGTTGTGTGAAGCCGTACAGTGGAAGCGTGGTTGAGCTATGGATTACTCGGTGGTGGGTCGTGGGTGGATGTACTTTCTAGTGTGGATTAGATTGTCAGTCTACCCATTGTGGCCTTCTGATGAGCCTGTGGGAGAGCGTGGTCTGGCTTGGGGGGACAGGTGCCCTGGAGTTTCAGTAGGGACAGGCGGTGAGACAACCATGATGACCTAAGGGAAGTCCCTGGGTTGAGTGTTGATTCACCCTAGGTAGACTTAGAGGTCATTACAGATACGATACCCGAGCACGTGATGGATCATGTGATCCCCGAATGACCGAGTAGTCTGAGAGGTGCTCTCCCGTTCATCTGTCAAGGGATGGTGCTGTGAAAGACAGCTCCCACTAGTATAGGTTGTGATCCCCGGATGACCGAGTAGGCTGAGGAGGTACTCGCCCGCTCATTGTTCGAGGGACTGTACTGTGAGGGACAACTCCCGCTGGTATAGTTTGTGATCCCCGGATGACCGAGAAGGTTGAGGAGGTGCTCCCCCGCTCATTGGTCGAGGGACGGTGCGGTGAGAGACAGCTCTCGCTGGTATAGTTTGTGATCCCCGGATGACTGAGTAGGCTGAGGAGGTGCTCTCCTGCTCATCGGTCGAGGGACGGTGCGGTGAGGGACTGCTCCCGCTGGTATAGTTTGTGATCCCTGGATGACCAAGTAGGCCGAGGTGGTGCTAGCTTGCTCATTTACTAAGGGACGTGGTGAGGTATAGCTCCTGCTGGTATAGTTTGTGATCCCTAGATGACCGAGTAGGCTGAGGATGTGATCGCCTACTCATTGGTCGAGGGATGGTGCAATGGAGGATAGCTCCCGCTGGTGCGGTTGAGGTTTATCCCCATGGGCCTTATGGCCGGGTTATGTTTCACGACTCTTGGTACCGGTCTGTGGTGTGTGTGGATTCCTATGGAGGTGGCCTTATAGGTAGGATGGTCGTATAGGACGTCGAGTACGTACTGGGTTGCCCTGGGAGCCAAATTGGTTGAGTGTCTGTTCGCCCACATTTTGGCTGAGGGGTGTGGTGTTGTGATTACCCGTGGTTATGACCCTGGAGTTCATGGTTGAGACTTCCGATGTGGGTGTTGCCTCACTCGGTAGGAGGCCTATGGAATTCCGCGAGGGATGTATGTGCCAGTTGTGTGGAGATCTGGAGGTGGGGCCCGAGGTTATAGGTGTGACTATCGGGGGTCTGGTTCTTGGTTGAGGAGACCACAGATGGGTCCGGTTAGTAGTCCGTTGAGGACTGACGCGGTAATTACTCCCTTGTGAAAGTCTGTTTGGGACTCCAGTGAGTCCAGCTCATGGGTTGGTTGTGGTATGTGTATGGGTTGTCTTGGGAGAGTCATAGGACTGGTTGAGGGCTAGAGACCCTGATCTGGTCGAGGATTGGTCTGCAAACCCATGGATGGGTGGACTGTAGCAGATGGGCACAAGAGTTGCCTTAGAGTTGCATTTGGTTGGTTAAAGAACGTGCTGGAGGCCCGATAGATGTGAGTTCGTGTGTTAGGTGTAAGGCGCATGTTTGCATGGTCATACATGTAAACATCATAGACATTGATGTGTTCATATGATTATATATAGTGTATGCTTGGTGACATATGATGCATATGTTACCCTCACTGGGCATGTAGAGCTCACCCATTGCCCAACAGGTATTTCTTAGAGGAGGAGTCGGCGAGACCCACTATTGGACATTGGATGTGAAGCTGTAGTTTTATCTTCTGTTATAGTCTCATTTTGAAGTTGAGAGCTTGTTCATGTTTTTGAGTTATGTAATCATGTATGAATTGGACAAGTGTAATAATGGAATGATGTTATTGTTTTAAATAATGATTAATGCTTTATTCGTATATTTGGTTATTGATTTGAGTGTGGGTTGCGAGACCAGTATCTCCCATTAAAAAAAAAAGGCCTGATATCCGTGTTTCGGAGATAACACGCCCGTAGCGGGACGGGTCCTTACATTATGAGTTAGAATTTTTTTTTTATATATATTTTTAGAGAAAATTAGCCTATAATTTGAGAGGTAGGCCAAGGATTATAACAAGCTCAATTGAGTTGAGTTGAGTTAATTGAAGCTTTACGCTTTGTTTAAGTCTTTTGGTGAGGTGAGTCCTATTTTGGTTCTTTGAATTTAATTTTGATTTTTATTTTTAGAATATAATTTGATAAAGTATCTTGGTTTTAATTTTGTATATAGTGAATTTAATTTCATTTTTTCCATTCTTAATTAAATTACAATTTCAAAATCAAATTGGTTCTTCGAAGGTTTAAAGAATGTCGAATCGAATTACTAAAGGATTTAAGTTCCATACATGTATATAATTATTTAATTTTCATTTAATTGTGGACCTCAATTAATTGGGTAATCATTGCATTTGGAATACAATTCCACGTTTGGTTTACTTTCGATTGAACATTTAATTTCTTCAGTGAATTTTGACTTAGTCAAAATTATCCTTATGAAATTAGTTTCATTTTTCTTTTTTTGAAAGTGATGAGGATGAATAAGAGTTAGTTTTTCTTAGAGTTTCTATCATTAAAATACTTAATATGTTTTAAACTCTCAAATCTAAAATTTATCTTAGCATGATGGCTTAAGTAAGCATCAAAAACTTTTCTTCCCATATAATATCATCTAGAACACCTGACTAATTCTTTAAGTATATACAAATCTTCCTATCTAATGTATACCTCCAAATAGATATTTTGATTAGCAACATATACCTTTGTATTTTTTTATGACCGAGGTATCCAGAGTCACTTTCGGATGGGATAAAATTCAAACTCAAAACTCCCATTTTGAGTTGGTTAAAATTCAAACTCAAAACTTTCATTTCTTGAGACAAATTCTAGGCTACCACACCAATCCCTTGGTTCAGTTTTATGCAAGTTCATTCAAAAATAACAATTTAACTCCTTTTTCCTTGTAGATTTCATATTTATTTATTTTATTTGTGTGTCAATGGCAATGCGAAATTCAATGAAAAAGAATTAACACAAATAAGAAATATAATTTGGCAGTTTCCACGCTTTTTATTTTCTTATATTTACTGAAATAATAATTTTTAATATATAAAAAAAGTTCTATAAGCTCATTGGCAAGAAAATAATTTTCTATCAAAAACTAATTCAAGTTAGAGAGAAAAAAATCATTTCTTATTTTCAAATTATTTTAAAGGTGAAAATCCAGCAAATAGAAAATAAAGATACATCCAAAATCCAAATCTCACTTAATAGCCGGTACCCTCATTGGGCAACTCTAGTCTGAAATTCATTTCGAAATATTTTGAGTATCTCAAACGAATCTCCACCCTACTCTTTACCCTTGAACTTTGGATTAATGCCACGTCTATATGTAATTAGAAAAATTAAAATAATTTGATTGATAATTTATTGTGATGTGAGATGGATCGATACCCTCCATGTGACAATAAAAAACAATAAAAATGATAGACTCATTTGGATAGCTTAATGTTGGCTGACAAATAGACTAGACATTTTATGTTTAATTTTAACTCTCAATTTATGTATTTATAAAATTAGTCTCATCTTTAATGAGAGATAGAAATACTCATGTTATAAAAAAAAAATTGAAAAAATAATAATATCCTAAATATTGAATCAAAAACTAAGTTTTACTGAAAAAATTATTTTCCATTGTTACTCAAAAATCATCTCATGTTCAACCATAATGATATGAATCCAATAAAGTATTTCTACTATAGTCTAAACTGGACTTGTGGAAGCCATGAAGGGAGAACATTGTCCTGATAAGAAGTGATATCAACTGATCAAGACACCTAACACGTGGTTGGCTGGCTGCCCATCTCCCAGCGTTAAAACTAAGATAGTTGTGTGGGACACTCATTCTGACCATTCAACTAAATCAACTAATTTGGAAAATTAATATAATATCATTATCAATGAAAATTGACAGATCCATAGATCGTTTTTTTTTCCAACTTTTACTCCCATTAACTATCTAAGATAAAGTTAGATGACAAATGGTCCATATGAATTGAACTATAGAACGACTCAATTGACCTCACATTGAAACATTGAATTATTGAACAACATAACTGGCCCCACAAGAAAACATCAAATTGAACCCCCCAAGAAAATAATTGTACTGCATGGGATGTTGCATATAGTGAATTTAATTTCTTTTTTTTCATTCTTAATTAAATTACAATTTCAAAATCAAATTGGTTCTTAGAAAATTTAAAGAATGTCTTAAAATCTCAAATCTAAAATTTATCTTAGCATCATGGATTAAGTAAGCGTTAAAACTTTTCTTCCCCATCATAATCATATTTTTTAATTCTATTTAGCATTTTAATATTTTTATTTAGAAAATCAATATAATATAATTATCAATAAAAATTGACAGAACCATCGATCTTTGTTTTTCTTTTCCAACTTTTATTCCCACTAACTCTCTAAGATAAAGTTAGATGACAAATGGTCCATATGAATTGAACTATAGAGCGACGTAACTGACCCGATATTAAACATTGAATTATTGAATAACATAATTTGCTCCACATAAAAACATCACATTGAACTCCAAGAAAATAATTGTACTGCATTGAATATCTTCACTGTTACTTAATAATTTAATTGCACTTTACTTTGTACATATTTTCATAAAAATTGATCCAATACCTTCCTTCTCTTGAGATTTTATCTCCTTTTTACCAGTCACTTTTCACTATCCCTGGTCCAGGTCTCAAGTCCCAACTACCTCCTCCTCTTCTAATCAATAATAGCAAAGGCAGAATCGTCATTGTCTCTCATTCTCTCATGAAAGCTTGTCCTTTTCCTGACTTAGATTGCCTTTAAATTTTAATTAGAAAAAAAAAAATTCCGAACTTAACAAAGACGAGTGTGAAATAATGAATCAAATTCAAATTCTCAATTTTAATTGGGACCGAGAATCTTATTTAAGATTTACTTAAAAATCAAAATTAAAAAGTTAGGCTTAATTAAATTAAGACCATTCAAATTCAACCGTGAATTTTTATATGATTCTATTGTAATAATGAAAGCCCACACCTTTGTTAAAGAATTCTAAATGAAAAATCTGAAAAAAAATTATTGAACAAAGAAACTTAAAATACAAAGTGGCAAGTGTTTAAAAATAAAATTCAGATAACATATATATGAATTTATATCAATTAAAATTGAATTGCTAAAAGGGCAATGATATACACATCCCTGATTTCAAAATTTAAAAATTTCATGTGAAATTAATATATTTTAGCTCTCAATTTTTTTAAAAAAATGACAATTCCTTCAATTTCGTACACAAATTTGAAATCGGAAGTTTTGTAGATAAAAGACAGTGATTTGACAGAAGACAACAAAGACAACTTGAAAATGGCAAGTAGCTACTGATATATCCCTATCGAATAACATCACTAGTTGTCTCTTGGTTTACTGTCAATTACCATCATCCACTTGTTCTTATCCCCAATTATTGAATTCTTCCTATTAACTTATTACTCACACACCAGGTAAAATAATTAGTGATGGATTTAGAATATTTAAGATATTTTTCTTTAAATCTACATGTGTCGGATATTTTTCTTTAAATCTACATGTGTCGACTTCATTTTTGATGTTGAATTAGGTTATATAATTAGGTTGTATCTTTAAAAAGAAAAAAAACCAAGGTAGCAGAAGGAAGCCAGAGAAGGAAGAAGAGGGCTCCCTAGTCTCCAGTTGGTGAGTTCGATGGGGAACGAAATTAGCTATCATAATCATCAAAATACTCTATTATTTTTTAATACTTAAATGCCAAATGAGAAATGTAAAATTTTGATTTGGAATGCTAATATCTTGTAGAAAAATATAATAATGTGTATTATATTAAACCTTAAGCTATTACATGTATTTATATAGCCTCCAGCCGACCCTAGGGCTATCACAATCAAACTGTAATTCTAATCTATCTCAAATCAAATATATCTCTAAAGTAGAGATAAACTCAAACATAGATTCCTAATTACATGTAACTTCTAATAATAAAATCCTAATTATATTTCAACATATCTAAATGTCAAAAGATTGAAAATGTTGAATATGAGTGAATGTTGTAAACTGAAAGTTGAAGATTAAAATTCTAAATCTCATCAATTGGATGTACGTACTTGACATATATTTATGTCAAGTAGAAAGGGAAGATATCAATATTTTGTGAATGATTACTATCTTGACAATTTACTTCAAGTGATTTTGTTACTAATCAAATGACTATGCTTCTCCAGGAGATTTAGGATTTTAGTACTTCCAGAGTTTGAAAAAAAAAATCTTCAATGTCAGTAGAAATTATGGTAAAACTCACTCCTTAGTTGTGTGCAAGTCCTCTCTCATGCTCCAAATATATTTTGCATCTTGAGGTGTCGTTTGCAGCTTGCAAGGGGACTGGATATTAGTCCACTTTCGTCCAGGGCTGGTTTTCTACCATTCGATCTCCAGTCACATGTTAAGACTGCACTTTTAGTATAAAAGACTAGCCTATTACGTAGAGTAACTCAATTTCTTATAAGTCTTTAAATTTTCCCACAACAACCTATTAGCGTATGTGTGGAAATAAGAAAAATCGAACGTAAATAAAATATTTTAACGTGGTTCGGCTCACCTGACCTACGTCCATGGAGCGACAGAATATACACTATATGAAAGAGAAAAATTCATGTACAATATTAATGACTCCCTTGAGTCATGAACCAAAATCTGAAGTCCCGAGCCCCTTGTACACCCATGTATAAGACACACCGACGTCACCTCTCAGTTGATGTGAATATCTCTCTCATATCCAGAATGGTGAACCTAACTTCTGTGTTCCTCCCTCTACGCTTCCTACGTCCTACGAGCAACTTTCGATATGCTTCTTAAACGGTGGCATCTCCAATGAGTTGACGCAATCAACTCAGGCACATCCTTCTGGAGCCTCTCTATGCTTATGGCCAAGATGTCATCACCATGTGTACCACCCAAAGGCCAGAAGGCCCTTCATCGTGCCTCCTCTCTATCTCGGCTATATCTTGTCGCCTTGTGTGGAGATCCAGTCACCCCTATATTCCTTGATATATATAGAGTGAATAAGCCTTAAACATAGCAACCCATTGTCCCATCTCTCTTTCACGTGCTGAGTGAAAGTGGAACTTGCTATTACTGTTTTAAGAAACATCACCGTGTAGGAGTCTTATCCTCCAAGGACTCCTACTAAACTTACATGTTTCTGACGTGTGCAAGATTTCCTGCTATGTTTGGTGTTGCCTTCCTTAATGCTATAGAATAATACAGTTTCTCATTCATATCAAAAGGAATATGAGTCACACACCTAACAATCTCCACCTTGGCAAGAAATCCATCAACCACCGAAGATGAATTGTGATGATGTCCTCCACTGCACCTCCTTGCATTGGCCGCTCTCGGCCTACCTCCACCTACAGCTGAGTTCTCTACCACTTCCCTCTACACATGCAGCCCATAAGTACAACTCTTTGGCTGCTGAATGGTATACTCACAATTGCTGCGTAGGAAGCTTTCTTCCTATGGGTTTTGTTGACTTCAACTGGCACTCACAATGGCTGAAACTCCTAGACAGATTTACCGATTACTCTTCTTAGAAGACCCACTTGCTCACCTCTGCAACAGCTCACTTTCTCTGCTGCATGCACTGCTTGCACTCTGTCCAGACACTCTTGCTAGCAGCAACTCTCTGTCTGGCTGGGATGAGCTGCCGCCTCTTCTATGTATCGTCACCAGCAAGAAGAAGCCTTCAATTTGCTACTAACTCTGTTGTTGTGTTGCAGCCTTCTTTGTGTTGATACCGTACATTCTGTGGATGAATGCCCACTCTGGCAACACCTTGCACAGTATTCACACATCGCCAGCTTCCCAATGTATGAACCACAACTGATCTGCTTCGTTCACATGGCAGCCTCCTTCAATCAGTCCTCGTTGTTCCAAACCTGCTGTTCAAGCTGCTCCAAACAACACGTCCTTTGCTTGGTTGGTTCTATCTATACACCCAACCTTAGTATGAAGAACCCCACTCTCACAAGCCCTCTGACATGTTCTATGTACAGAAGCTCCCTCTTTTGAGACTTTCGTCTCTTGCTGAACAGCCAAGACTGCAACCCATTGTAGCTTACAAGCCAACGAACAAACAGTGTTGCCCTTCACGGTGGCACTCCTCTTCTCTGCTCTGCACCGACCTTCCTTGTGCAGCCAATCCTCATATTTGAAAAAAAAAAAAAAAAACACAGATCTGTTTGCTTTTGTCGATGGGGTTTTCTTTCCAGCCGCACTTCTGCTGACTGCTACTAACAGATCTGAAAACGCAGATCTGCAGCGGTACTGTACTGTTGCTTCCGCCCCTCTCCGGCCTTCGAGCTGTCCTCCAGACAGTATCAGATCTGCAACTCGCAGCTACTTTTCCCTTTTGCAAAGCCGTCTGTCCGTCGAAGGGCTCCACCTCAAACTTTGTGCTCGGCACTCCTCTCATGCTTATTGTGTTGTATTCCGATCACCTACGAGTCCCTGGTCTTCAACCAAAGCTAACCACTTGTTAGCGTTACGCGCGGAAACAAGAAAAATCGAAAGGAAATAAAAACACAGCACAACACAATATTTTAACGTGGTTCGGCCCACATGTCCTATGTCCACGGAGCGACAAAATATTCACTATATGAAAGAGAAAAATTCATGTACAATATTAATGACTCCCGTGAGTCATGAGCCAAAACCCGAAGTCCCGAGCCCCTTGTACACCCATGTATAAGACACACCGACGTCACCTCTCAGTTGATGTGAATCTCTCTCTCATACCTAGAATAATGAACTCAACTTCTGTGTTCCTCCCTCTACGCTTCCTGCGTCCTACGAGCAACTTTCGATATGCTTCTTAAACGCGAGCGTCTCCGATGAGTTGACGCAATCAACTCAGGCACGTCCTTTTGGAGCCTCTCTATGCGTGTGGCCAAGATGCCATCACCACGCGTACCACCCAAAGGCCAGAAGACCCTTCACCGTGCCTCCTCTCTATCTCGGCTACATCTTGTCGTCGTGTGTGGAGATCCAGTCACCCCTATATTCCTTGATATATATAGAGTGAATAAGCCTTAAACATAGCAACCCATTGTCCCATCTCTCTTTCATGTGCTAAGTGAAAGTGGAAGTTGCTATTACTGTTTTAAGAAACATCACCGTGTAGGAGTCTTATCCTCCAAGGACTCCTACTAAACTTACATGTTTCTGACATGTCCAAGATTTCCCGCTATGTTTGGTGTTGCTGTACAGTTTCTATTGCTGTACGAATATCCTCATTCATATCAAAAGGAATCCGAGCCCCACACCTAACAAACCGATGTGAGACTTTCGTTCGTACCCTAACAATACCCCCTTAAACGAGGCTCTCCGGTGATAGAATATCACTAACTATCCTGTTCGGTTAGGGGATCCCTAAGTCCACATGTTGTGGCTTGGGTATCTAACTTTGATATCAATGTTAAGACTGAACTTTCAGCCCAAAAGACTATCCTACTAAGTAAAGTAACCGTGTCCTTTATAAGTATTTAGATTTCCCACCCCCATCCCAACCAAATGCGAGACTTTCATTCGCGCCCCAACATCATATAATAATAAATGAGACTCTAAGCTTGTGTTCTTTTCGTCGTTTCATACAAAATTTCAACTACAATTAAGGCAAGAGCTCGTAACAGCAATACCAATGTTGAAGGCTCTCAGTCATGATCTTGAAGTTGCAAGTTTGAATCACTATCCATATTAAGGCTGCATGTCTGAATCATTACTGATGAAAAGGCTAAAACAAAACAAGAGTAGAGGAGATTCACTACTTAAGACTTGAAATTGGCAGGAAGACAGCTTGGAGGTAGAGAAACAACCATCAATGTGCTTTCGCTGCATTATCCTTCTTGGTTTCCATTGGCATTTGCAACAGCGAGAGCAAGGAATTTCTTTAGGCACCTGTTGTAGACATGAGGATGCTCGAGATGGGCCAGGTGACCTGCTTCCGTTATGGTTTGCAACTTGGCTTTAGCTCCCAATTGCCTGTATTTTGCACAAGATTTTTGCAACAGATTATCCCATCCTCTCTAGATTATACTTCAATATAATACAAGGGTACGTTTGTTATTTTACTATTGAAAAGAAATTAAGACTCCGACCAAAAGGGGTTGGAGTGATGGCCTCAGAAAGCGAGAGTTATGAGTTTAATACTCATTCTATTCTAAAGGGTCACTCCCCATAGAGGTATCTGATGTGTGTGAATAAGGAAGTTTGTACATGCTCCGAAAATTAGTCGAATTTTCTAAGAGGCTTGGACACCTTAGTCATAAAAAAAAGACTAGGAGGCAAATGAATTGTAAACTTCCAAATGAAAATGGTTCTCCATGCTTAACAAGATACAAGTGGCAAGTGATGGGCATGCGGATCAAAGATTATTATTATTAGCAGGCATCATATAAGTGGATACACCATTGAAATTTTAACAAAGTTTTCTTAAAATTTATCTCTTACTCTCTTCGTCTCATTTTAGTTGTCTCATTTGAAACATTTTTATTTTTTAAGAAACTCTCTATATAAGACTAGCACTCCATGTGATGTCATTCATTTTCAACACAATTTATACTACTTCAATATGAATGTAACAAATATTTTGGAACAATCCCAAAATCCATATTAGACAACTAAATTGAGACAGAGAGAGTATTACTTTTAGTAGTTTTAGAATGCGCCGAGTCTATTTTTATGCTTGTAGATGATGTCCATATTTTGTATATGATATGGTGTCAAGATGACATGAAATTCGGTCAAGACTATAAATCATACTTGATTTTTAATTGCATAGACTATTAATAAGGATTTTTCTAATTTTGAATGGTATAAATATTAATTAAAAGCATATTGGTTAGAGAGAGTTCTTTCGTTAAATGTGTTGTAGGTTTTGCAAAAATTGCTTATTCTAGACATATGTCAGCTCATAGATATTTGATAAGCCGATATATATCGGTTTTAAGCCTGCCGATATGTATCGGTCGATACATATCATTATAATTTTAAGAGAACTGTATCAGTCGTATCGACTAATGTTTTTTTTTCTCTTTTGCTGTTGGACAATATAAATAAATAAATAAAGGTTGAGAAGCTTACCTTTGCATGTTCTTTGCAGACTCAAGTTCAACCAGTCTGTCATTCTCACCCCAAATGAGAAGTATTGGCTGCAAAACCAAACACTTTCACTTCTTAGGATCTAAATCTATTCCATTTGAGAATCCGAAATGATATTTTTTATGAACCCAATTTAGATATTCATTTTTTTTTCATTTATTATTCATTGTTATATGTCTTATTCTTTATTTCTAATTATATTTAGGCATTCATTTCATTATTTTGAATTATTATCATATTTCACATCTCAAATAGTTTTTCTCATTTTTACTATTATTTCTCTAAGATGCTAGTCAATTTTCTTAGAATAATCATTTCCTATTAATTGACAACATCAAATTTGTGTCAGAAAATTACTAGAAATTTTTTTCCATTTTTCTAAACTTTTTGGGAATTTTTTCAATTTTGTTTGAAAAAATATTTAAATCTCGATTTTGTAACTTAAACACTCCATTTTTATGTCTAAACTTCCGTTAAATAATAATACTATTACATTTTAAGTGTATTTTTTATTTTCTATTATTATTATTTTTGGAAAAAAAAACTCAAGAAAAAGAATGCATATTGGCGATATTATCGGGATTTTAATATTTTAATCCCTGGGTCCAATATTTATATAATTAATCTTTGAGAATAAGATTTGCACCTGTGAGAATTGTGTGGTGAAAACATCATCTTTGATGTCACTCGTACTTGCTAACAGTTCAGCTCTCTCCTTTCTGTGCGAAAACACCACCTATCGGGGAAACGGGAATTGTGGTTAGCTAAGAACCAATATTTAGAAGATGGTGAATTGCACTGTGAAAATTAGAGACATGATGTGCAGTGTCTTCCTCAATCTAGGAGAAATCGATGCAAAATGTATTATATAGAAAAAATTATACACATAAATGGAATAAAGAATGAAAAAGGAAGCAAAAAATAATTACAAATAAATCATAGGAAAGTTAGCTCTAAGACTCCCCCTCAAGGTGGAACGTGTACGTGAATAACGCCTAGCTTGCCGATCAAGTCATGGAATGAATCTCTGCTCAATGGTTTGATGAAGACATCAACAAGTTGATGAGAAGTAGTGATGTTATGAGGAACAATGAGGCCAGACTGGAGCTTCTCCCGAACAAAGTGACAATCAAACTCAATGTGTTTTATCTGTTCATGAAAAACGAGATTATTTGCAATGTACAAGGTGGCTTTATTTTGACAAAATAATGTGATGGGTGAAGGATGGACAATACCAAGATCACTAAGCAAGTACTTCAACCATTGAAGCTTACATGTCAAAGAGGATGTAGTACGATATTCAGCCTCAGCAGAGGAGGGAGAAACCTTAGGTTGTTTCTTGGTCTTCCAAGAAAGGAGGTTGGAGCCGAGGAAGGTGCAATAGCCCGTGGTAGACCGTCGAGTGACTGGGCTGCCAGCCCAATCTGAATCACAATAACCCTATAGATGGAGGCCGCTAGAGGAAGATAAAAGAATCCCCTTCCTGATGGAACCCTTCAAGTAGCGAATGACACGATGGGACGCATCCAAATGAGCACTACTGGGAGAGTGCATAAACTGTCTGAGAATATGCACTGCATAATTAAGACCTGGCTTGGTGACAGTAAGATAGATAAGGCGAACCACGAGGCGACGATATATGGGGATCAAGAAGCAAAGTTCCATCATCAGGTGATAATTTCAACTTTTGTTCCATCGGAAAATTTGAGATACGCCCACCAATCAAACCTGTATCCTTGAGAATGTCCATAATGTTTTTTCGTTATGAGAGGACAATACCTTCCTAATAACGAGCAATTTCAATGCCAAGAAAATATTTGAGACGGCCTAAATCTTTAATATAAAATTGCACTTCAAGAAAGCATTTGAGGCATTGAATGGCCAAAACATCATTTCCAGTGATTATGATATCATCAACATAGACCAAAACAAAGGTTGAAGAACTGCCGGTGTGACGTGTGAACAATGAATAATCAGACTTAGACTGAGAAAAACATACTTGAAGTAGAGTAGATGAAAGTTTGACAAATCACTGCCGAGAAGCCTGCTTCAACCCATAAATAGATTTCTTTAGCTTACAAACTCTTTGCTCCCCCTGTCATCCAAAACTAGGCAGAAGTCTCATGTAGAGCTCTTCATCAAGATCACCTTGCAAAAAGGCATTATTAACATTAAGCTAATGAAGAGACCAGTGCTTGACAGAGGCAATGGAGAGAAGGGCACAGACGGTGACCAATTTAGCAATGGAAGCAAAAGTATCATGATAATCCATCCCTTCAACCCGAATGAAACCCTTGGCAACCAAGCGAAACTTATAACACGCAATAAAACCACCTGACAGGTACTTAATCTTGTAAACCCATTTGCAACCGATGAGTTTCTTGTTGGCAAGAAGAGAAGTGAGGCTCCAAGTGTTATTCTTTTCAAGCACTTCAATTTCTTTTTACATGGTGTCCTTTCAGTGTGGAGACTTAACAACTTGAGAGAAGGTACGAGGCTTATCTGTGGAACAAATAGTGGAAAGAAATGCTCCATGTACAATAGAGAGATTAACAATATGAAGATAATGGGATAGAGGGTAAGGTGTACTTGTCAACTCAAAGCAAAAGGATAAGGTGGACGCTCATGAGTGGCAATGGAGTAATAATAATCAACTAGATGAGACGGTGGGCGCCAAATGCGACTAGGCCGAGTAGCGGGTGTCAGAGCAGTAGGAGAGGGGATGGAAGGCAGAGCATTGCTTGGCTGACTGGAATCTGGATAAGCAGCTTGCGGAACTGGTGGTAGGGAAGTAGAAGCAGGCAAAAGAGAATGAAAATCAAACGCAAGGTCATCAGATATGGGCAATGGGGTAACAGGAGATGCGTGGAGGAAGGCAAATCACGATAGGGAAATAGCTCTTTTAAAAGGTGACATCGCGAGATGTGTAAATGGATTTGAAAGCAAGGTCAAAGATGCGATACCCTTTTTGAGTATAGAGGTAGCCGAGAAAAATACTCGGTTTGGCCCGTTGGTCAAACTTATGCTTGATGTAGGGATTGTGACCAAAACATGAGCTACCAAAGACACGCAAAGGAGATTAAGGAGATTAGTATGGTTTGGAGTGGAGTAGAACTTAATGTTGTGATTTACCTGATAAAATAGGGGTGGGCATTTTATTGATTAGGTAGGCGGCAGTGAGGACACTCTCACTCCAAAAATGTAAGGGTAGAATGGGCCTGAAAGCGAAGAGCACGAGCAACCTCAAGAAGAAGACGTTGCTTGCACTCGACAATGCCATTTTATTGTGGAGTGGCGACGCAACTCCATTGGTAGATGACTCTATAAGTGGAAAAGAAATGTTGCATATTAGTGGAAAGAAATTCAGTACCGTTATTCGAACGAACTTGTTAGATAAGGGAAAAGAGTTCACCACTAGTCCCTGAGTGAAGATGGTCAATGCGATAATGAAATTGAGTTTTGAGCATGGCAAAAAAGGGTTTTAAGATAGATGGAGTTTCCGACTTGACATGCATGAGATAAAGCCATGTGCATCGACTAAAATCATTGATAATAGTAAAAAAATAACGAGAGCCATTGTAAGAAGGCTGAGAAAAGACCCCATATATCATAGTGAGTTAAAGCAAATTGTCTACTAGCAGTGACAGTACGAGAAGGAAAAGGGAATTGTGATTGCTTCGCCTGTGGACAAATCTCACAAGTATGATGCTTAGAAGAAGAAATATAAGAAACATCCTTGGCTAAGGTTTGGAGAGTACGATGATTTAAGTGGCCCAGCTGGCAATGCCAAAAATCAAGTGAAGGAGGTTGAATGACCATCATTACTGAAGTCGCATGGAATTAGTAGAGCCCCTCATGAACAGTCCCTTGTCCAATTGGCTTTCTTGTTGACGGGTCCCGAAAAACACAATGAGAATAAAAGAACAAGTATTAGATTTTGCAAGTTGGCTCACAGATAGAAGATTAAATTTGAAAGACGGAATGCAAAAAACATTCTCAATCACAATAGAGGGTGAAACTTTAACCGTCCCAATCTGTGTCACCAGCGCATGTGACCCATTCGGAAGTTGAACCGGGGAAAAGTGAGAACAAGGTCAATATGAAGAAAATAAAGATAAACTGGAGCACATATGGTTGCTTGCATAGGTAGCAATAATCCATACGGTATGAGGAGGAACCGTAAGAGCAATACTTGTGAGATGAGCACCAGAAGAGATGCTACCTGAAGGGTGAAGATAAATGGGAGCATTGGTCGATCCTGACATGTCAGAAGGATGAGAAGATTTGATAAAACCAGTGTGTTTTTTAGCCATAGAAGCAGTGGCAGACTGGCTGCAAACTGGATGTGAACTAGTGGGCATTGGCTAACAAAAGTAGTGGGCAGACGCTGAATGGCCTGTAGCGTTGCCGTGCCAAGCAGGAGAGAGAGGCAGCAACACGACTGGTAGGCAGAAACTTGAGCTCCAAACGGTGGTTGCAAATAAGAAGAGGATCTTGTAATGAACCAACTCGATTTTCGAGATTTTAGGGCCTCAGTAGCAATTAAGAGAGTGTGGGTCCTGTGGTGGGTCCCAATGTATCCAATTTCGAGTTCGAAGACTTGATGCGCGTTTTCGTAATTGTGGATTATTATATATTTTTTCATGCCATAATGTTTTAAAATCACATATTTTCTCTCTCAATTTTTTACATCCAATTTTTAACGAGTTTTAGATTTATTTTTGAAACCTGATTTTTCTTGCATTTCAGAGTTTTATCTAAAATAGAATAAAATATGAAAGAAATGTATTTTATTTTTAAAAAAATCTAGTGCATTTTCCTAATTTTTTTCAAAGTTCGGTTTTTCAGTGGAGCCTCGTGGCTTCCGTCCCCAAATCGGACCCTAAATCCATGTGGACCCTTGCCCTAGCCAACTTTCACCAAACCCCAACCTAAAGACCCTAACTTTAAAGAAACCCTAATCTCATTGATACCCCATTTCCGCACAGCACTGTAGCAGCTTGCTACAGTGCCGCTGTCACTCCCTTCTTTGTCTCTCTTATTTCTCTTTTCTTCCCTCACTTCTCTCATCTCCCTCTCTTTTCTTCTTACAACTGAAAACCCTAGATCCTGTCCCACACCGCCTCCGACCACCCTCCTTTTTCCCCTTTATCTCTCTTCTCTCTTTTCCTTCCCTTGAAACCCTAAAATTTCTAAACCCAAAGACCCTAGCTGCCACTCCCATGACCTTGATCTCTCTCACGCGCTCTCTCTCGCCTGTATATAGCCAGCATATGTGGGATGCCGGTGTGGGTACTAAGCTCCATCAAGATCTAGAGACTCCCCCTAACTTGTCGGATAGTTAGGGTTGGGACATTATGTGGGACCGTGCAGTGAAAGCGTGGTTGGACTATGAGTTACTCGGTGGTTGCACATGGGTTGAAGTATCCCCCAGTATGGGTTAGACTGTCAGGTCTATGTTTGTGATCTTAGGAAACGTCTATGGGAGAGATGTGGTCCGGTTTGGAAGACAAGGTGCTAGGGAGCCTAGGAGGGACATGTTGAGAGTTAGTTATGGTTGCCTCAGAGAGGCCATTGAGTTGAGTATTGGTTCACCCAAGTAGTCTTAGAGGCTCCTACAGTCATGGTACCCGAATGTGTGGTAGATGAGGCATCACCGGATGACCGAGTGGGTTTGAAGATGTTTCGCCCATTCATTGGTCGAGGGATGGTGCGGTGAGAGATAGCTCCCACTGGTATGGTCTGTGATCCCCAGATGACCAAGAAGGCTAAGGATGTGCTCCCCCACTCATTGGTCGAGGATGGTGCGATGAAGGACAGCTCCTACTGGTATGATTTATGATCCTCGGATGACCAAATAGGCTGAGGATGTGATCGCCCACTTATTGGTCGAGGGATGGTGCGATGAGTGCTCGCTGGAATGGTTTGTGCTCCACGGATGACTGGGTACAGTCTGAGATGTGGTATTACAGGTTATGACACATGCAAGGTGGGTACAGTCTGAGGTGTGGTATTCCAGGCTGTGACACTTGTAGGTGGGCACAGTATGAGGTATGGTATTCCAGGCTATGACATATGTAGGGTGGGTACAGTCTGAGGTGTGGTATTCCAGGGTATGGCACATGTAGGGTGGGTACAGTCTGAAGTATGGTATTCTAGACTCTGACACTTGTAGGGTGGGTACAGTCTGAGGTGTAATATTTTAGGCTATGACACCTGTAGGGTAGTTATAATCTGAGGTGTGGTGCTACAGGCTATCACACATGCAGGGTGGGTACAATATGAGGTGTGGTATTCCAGGCTATAACACTTGCAAGGTGGGTACAGTCTGAGGTATGATATTCCAGGCTACGACATATATATGGTAGGGATCGCCTATGGTGTGATATGGCAAAATGTTTGAGACTAGGACACCTTCGAGGTAGGGATAGTCTGTGATGTGTGTGGATTTCTGTGGAGGTGACCCTAGAGGTATGGTGGTCATAAAGTACGTCGAGCACGTTTTGGGTCGTCCTGGGAGCCAAGTGGGTTGAATATTTGTTCGCCCACATTTTGGCTGAGGGGTGCAGTAGTATGATTACTCGTGGTTATGACCTTGGGGTTCATGGTTGAGACTTGTGATCTGAGTATTGACTCACTAGGAGTTTATGGGCGTCTAACGAGTGAGTTCGGTCGGCTTACTCGGTAGAAGGCTTATGGAATTGCGTGAGGGGTGGATGTGCTAGTTGTGTTGAGACCGACAGATTGAGCCCGAGGATACAAGTGTGACTACTGCGGGTCTGGTACTTGGTGGAGGAGACCACATATGGGTGTTGTTGACAGTCTGTTGAGGACTAGCGTGGCAGTTGCTCATGTGTGATAATCTGTTTGGGACTCCAGTGAGCCCGATTCATGCATTGGTTGTGGTATGCGTGCAGTTAGTCTTTGGAGTGTCATAGGTCTAGTGGAGGAAAAGTGACCCTAATCTGGTTGGGGATCAGTCTATGTACTTGTGGGTGGGTGGACCATAGCGAATGGACATATTAGGGAGTTTCCATAGAGTTACATTAGGTTGGCTAGAGGATGTACTAGAGGCTCGATGGATGTGGGCCCGTGTTTTTGGATGAGGGCACACGATTGCATGCTCGTGCATATAGACATCATAGACATTGATGTTTTCCTATGATTATGTATTTTGTATGCTTGATGACATGTGATGCACGTGTTACCCTCACTGGGCTTGTAGAGCTCACCCCTTTGCCTTACAAATACTTCTTAGAGGATGGGTTGGTGGGACCTTTAACAAGGTGTTGGATGTAGAGCTGCAGCTTTAGCCCTATCATAGTTCCACCCCTTGCAGTGAGGTTATTTTTGTATTTGAATTTGGTGTATACTTCATTAGTTGGATGAATGTAATAATAAGGTAATGTAATTGTGTTTTGTTATGATTAATATTTCATGTTGCTTTTGGTTTGTTTAAGTGTGAGTTGTGGGAGCGGTATCTCCCCCTTAAAAAAAAAAAGGTAGCTGAAATAGTATTATCTCAGTTTTAAGAGATTGTATCGATTTTAACGTGCCCATAGCGAGACGGGTTATTACAGATTTGGTCGAAGAAAAGTGGCAAACAGATCTAGCAGAGCAACCGTCGGCAGCAGAACAGGGCTGGAGTGACGGGAACAGTTGACGGGCGATCGCCGTGCAAAACATCCACAAGATGGTCGGTGGAATCCTCAAGCGACTTCAACTGATTTCATGTGTACAGAGAGGTCATCCGTGAGCAGATAAATAGGATCTGGGCAGCGTAGCGAGGCTGCAAACAGGGTTCAAATCTATAGATCGGGGCAGTGTAGAGGCGCTGCAGATAGTGTCCAATAAGGTTGGTCTGGACTGAATCTGAAACGACTGCTCGCTGTAGGATGCAGGTGGATCTGGCAGCAAGGAAGAGACATTAGAGAGAAACACAAAGATCGACGGGGAAGAGCAGGAAACAGGCAACACCGGTGAATAAAAAAGAAAGGCAACACGGAATCGTGAGCGTCGCAGCAGGCAGCGTCGGCAGAGGAAGTTCTCAGATCCGGTGGGCAGCAAACAAACAAAGTAGCAGATCTGAAAAATCTGAGAAGATGTACTCAAAGCCGACACAGATCTGAGAGGAACCAAAAAAAAAACCAGCGGCAAAGCGGCAGAGAGGGCAACACTCGAACAAGGATCATTGGATGGGTTGTGATATCCGTTTCTGTACACA
This sequence comes from Chimonanthus praecox, assembly GCA_022113865.1. Classification (NCBI taxonomy): domain Eukaryota; kingdom Viridiplantae; phylum Streptophyta; class Magnoliopsida; order Laurales; family Calycanthaceae; genus Chimonanthus; species Chimonanthus praecox. Next base: position 43,797,231 of record CM039095.1, read on the forward strand.
GGAACGAAAAAAAAATTTGAGGAAAACAAAACCTGACTATATGGTACCATGTGAAAATTAGAGATAGGATGTGTGGTGTCTTCCTTAACTTAGGAGAGAATGAGAGATCGATGAAAAATGTATTATTTAGAAAAAAATTATAATCAGAAATGGAATAAAGAATGAAAAAGGAAGCAAAAAATAATTACAAATAAATCTTAGGAAAGTCAACTCTAAGATGCACACTCATGTGGCACATTTAATTATAATTTTTAAAGTAATCATTGTTTCTCCAAAATCAATTCAAGAATAAAGTATTAATTATAATAATTTTAATAACTTCCACATAATTTATATGTGGTGGGTGATAAATGATTAGATGCAGAAATTCAGACTATAACAACACAAGGTTGGTAAATCATCTATTAAATAAAATATTTAAAAAAATTTCAATCAAGCGCATGTAGTGCTTGACTTTATTTTGATCAATTCTTCTAAATACTATTTTATATTATTTATCGTTTTAGATGTATGAAACAAATGAGAATGGATATAGAAGAGTTGTGATCTTATACATCTCAGTGTGGTAAGAGCTATTTTTTTAAATCTCTTTTTTTTTACTGTAGGGTAAGAACATTTTTTAAAAATCTTGATTCCTCTCTTTTCAATAGATTTCTTAAAATATATCATTTGAATCATATTTTTTTTTCCAAAATGGGTATGTCCACCCCAAACGGAAGGTGAGAATAATTCTATGATCATGTCCATGAGAAAAAAAACCCTAAGAGAGTGGCTCAGAATGGTTTAAATATGAATCAAAATCAATACCTCCCTTCACTTTACTGCAAGACCAACTCCAGGACAACACTCACACTCCCCTCCTCTCTGAATACCCATTTGAATAATTTTTGTTAGATCTTATTAGTTAAAAATGTATTTTTATTAATAAATATATATGATAAAAATTACTCAAATATATAATTTATGAGATTCACCAAAAAAAGAGAAAGTGATAAAATTAAAAAAAAATAAAAAACAAAACCTTAGCTGCAACAAAGTGACACGTGTCTATGGCAGGATTGAATTTTTTTTTTTTTTTAATATTAAGTTATCCAAGGATATGACCTGACTAAGCAATTGTAAATCTACGTACAAGCCCGGTATAAAATTAAGAGAAATGCCCTTTTGTGTTGAGGGGGCTTTATCCCAAGATTCACGTCAAACTAACCCCTCAAATTCAGTAGGGATTATTACCTTGAGATAATATTTGTAGAACCGGTTAGGAAGCAACAGCGGCTTGTACGAAGCAACGGAGAAGAGGTGTATGACAGCCTCCACTGTTTTGGGCAGCAATAACTCAGCCCAGGAGGAGAAGCCCAACTTCTGGAGCACGCTATGGACGGATGATTCAGTCATAATTGAGGCAGACGAGAGGACAAGAGCTGAGATGAGGCTTGGGTGCAGCTCCGCCATCTTTGCGGCGACCACGCCACCGTAGCTGAAGCCAACGACAGTGCACTGAAGTACACCTAGCTTTTCAAGAGACTTGGCCAGGCAATCGGCCTGGAAGGCTGGGGATCGGTCGGTGGAAGCAGTGGTGGAGCCGCCAAAGAAGAGGAGGTCCGGCAAATACACGGCGTATTTTTCGGCGAGGGACATTGCTTGGAATATCCATGTTAGGATGCCATCCCCGGCAAAACCATGAAGCAGAAGCACTGCTGGCTTGTCTTTCTTCTTCTTCTTAGTGTTGGATGGAACCCAGATGTTCATTACTGTTCCTGGTTCGATCTCCAGCTTCTCCTCCGTCAGCCCTTTCCACTTGATCAGTCCTTGAAACAGTATTTTCAAAGCAAGGCAAGAGTTCACCATCTCTCTCTCTGAGAATTTCCTATCGAGATGCACAAGAGAGACTAAGAATCCATGGATTTTGCAGGTTTGTGGGGAAGAATGGATGTACATATTTGGGTGGATGGCAAATAGTCCGTACTTGCTCGGATCAAATATTGCTGATGGACCTAGTTTGATAATATACACGTATTTATTGAAAACGTATTTTAAAAGTATTTTTCAAAATTTACAGTTTAATATGGGGTAGTGAATTTGAATAAAAATTCAAATTTCTAGATACTTCCCTCCTCCCATCTCTTTTTGTCTTTTTTGTAAGATTAAATTTTCCTTTAAAAAGTAAGAAAAAAGAATTAGTGGTGCAAAAATGACTATCTTACTTAAATAGCAAGATTACAAATATGAGTGATATTTTAAATTTATTATATTTTTTATCGGTAAAATACCATTCGCGGTTAATATCCTAAGATTTATCGGTACTGCGATAAATTTTCAATAAAATCATGTTAAAAATGAGATAAATAATAATATCATGACAATATCTCGATAAATTCATGATAAATTACCACTAAATTCCTTATTAATATTTTATTTTATTAATACTTTCATTTATTATGTTTTCATTATTTTTTAAATACTATATTTTCTTGAAATTCTCCTATTAATTTTTCAATAAAAATATGAAAATTTGAAAATATCTAAATATTATTAATCGCGTTTAATATTTCAATAAATGCATTTGTGACGATAGTATAAAGGACATATCGGAATAAAACACCGAGAATTTTTTTGAATGATAGTTAGTAATTTCATTAAAAAAAAAAAAAAAAAGCCCAACAATGAACAGAGTTTAAACTGACGCCGTGAATTTCAAACTTGAAAGTTTAAACTGTTGCCTTATCTGAAAAGAGTGATGGTAGGGGCACGAGGGTAATTTGGGACGTCAAAGGACGCAGTAATATGAATTAAGCCTAGATGAAATAGTTGGCACCTTCTCGTACCCAAGGAATAGTTTATTAAGTGTCAAGAAAGCCCTCACGCATAATTATGATTACATGAATACCATTATTTCCTTTCTCTGGAAATAGATTTTTTTTATGTACACTGTGAGATAGAATTTAAAATTTTAAAAATATTTTAATTAAATAAATAAAGTCATACTTTTAAAATTTAATAACTTTAACTTATTGTTATTTTTATTTTAAAACTCATACATTCTATGTGTAGTACAGTTTGACCCATTATCATAGGCTCATAAAAAAGATTTAAATACAAAATGAACCCCACGAAAAAATTATTATTAATTAAATCAATAAATTCATGTTTTTAAACTCCCTAAATTATAATGACTTTAAATTACTTTTTCATATTCTTAAACCTTTGCATCTTATGGGACCCACTTTGCCTTCAACGTAGAAAATAAATGACTTCACAATATTCGGCTTGAATTCTAAAGAAATCATAGAAAACTCAAGAGAATCCAACTCGAAGAATCTCATTGTTAGAGAAAATCCTTGGATCAATTTTGATGGAGTAACATCTCTCAATAATTCATCCGGATTTATGACACACTGAGCTTTGAAGAGGATGAGTCAAAACTCCAAAATTCTCTTATTATGCATGTAGTTTGTAGTTTTGCACACCTCCGTTAAAATGGCTATAACTCGAGCTACCGAACTCGATTTTAAGCGTTCTTATACTTTTCGGGCTCTTTGACTGTTCTTTCCAGCAAATCAATGTTAAGGGAAAAGGGGGTTCATTTGATACTTCAAATAGGTCCCACAAGTTAGATCTACTGTCAAGTTACCCTGTGTTAAAGTCAACTTTGTCCAATTGGTGTTAGATGTCAGGTGTCACTTCTACACATTTTCTATGAACATCCTCAATAATTTGACGGGTCGAGTCATTACATTCATTATATTAGAGATGAATATATATAACACACTAACAACTTTTGGAAATTTACTAAATACATTATTGGCTAATATCTTTCTAATGAATGGCACTTATCTAAATCCTAATGGCTCGTTGAATCCAAACTCTCTAATCTTATTGATTTTGGAAAAATTAAGTCTACAAAAAAAATCTAACTTTTAAAATTACTTTATTTCAAATCATTAAAATTTCTAAGTACTCAAAAAAATCTAATTCGAAGAAAATAGTTATTTTTAAATTTTTAAATAAAATCTATCTAATGGTCAATCATCGATAAAATTCAACAGGAAAGGAAAACTAAAATTTACTGAAATCAATTCCATTTGTAAGTTGTCAGCGAAATTCCATATGAATTCTTCGAAAAATCTAAAAAAAAGACAATGTCTTGGCCTTCCACATTCATGTCTAAAATTTACGAGCAGTTTTTCATAAAATTTCTACAATTGATAGTGAAATTAAAAGCTTTCATCCGTTATCTATGAATTAAATTAAAATATTTTTTTATAAAAAGTTTGTAGAACATCATTTTCAATTATTTTTTTTATAACCCACATCGGTGTAACTCAACTGGTTGCCTTCTGCCTCAGGAAGCTGGATGTTGCGAGTTCGAACCCCCATGGTCTAATCATAGTGTGCCCTAGGGGTAGTGAGCTCACTCGTAGTAGTTTTACGCTGGGTATCCTGCGGTTTCCCACACGCAAATTAAAAAAAAAATTATAAAAATTATTTACACTTGCATTGGTTATCTCTAGTAAAAGTATTCACTGTATAAGTAAAAAGGAGGGTTGCAACTCGGGTCAAGCAGGTCGGGTTTCTTAAAACCCAACCCGACCCGAATTGATTTATATGAAACCCGACCCGACCCGATCCAAATTCTCAACCCGAACTTTACAAACCGAATCGAATTCTGACTGACCCACATTTTGAACTCATTTTAGCCTAATTTTAGCTGGGTAGGATCGGGTCAGGTCGGGTTAACTTATAAAATCCTCAACCTGACCTAACCCAAATTTCATGCTGATTTTTATCTTCTCAACCCGACGCGACCCATTGACTCAAAATTCTCGACCTAACCTGCATGATTTCTCGGACCGGGACCCAAGTTGCAGCCGTATTAAAAAGGTTTGCATGTAGGCACAAGGACACCTGCCCTTTTAATACCTTGAAACGTCACTTTTTATCTCCCAATGTGGGGTCGTCTTATATAGAAAGTTGACTCTTGATGAATAATTTGTTACATTTTCTTATTAATGTTTATTTAAAATATATTTTTACTAAATTATAATAATGATGAGTTACAAATGGCTGGTATGAAATATACTCAAGAAAAATGATGGAGTGTTCTGATGGATCATATTAGCTAGTGAATTCTATTCAATAATCATAAAATTATATAAATGAATAGATCATCATTATAGTTGATCTAGCCTAGTTTGAAAAAACGGAAGAAGGTTTAATTACAACAATTGAGTTTGGTGGCTCTGAATCCAAAAAGAAAATGTAAATTTTGTGGCTGTCGAAAATTAAAGCTAGAGAGAGAAGAAAAATCAAAATGATCACCAAAAATGCTAATCTGAAATCGGCCCAATTTAGATGAGAGACTGAAAATTGACTAGAGGAGTCAATGTAGTTTTACTCAAAAAGAAAATAACAACAGCTCTAAACTCACTAGGTCAACAATTCTCCACTAAATAAGTTTGCCAAAGGCTTCTTTTCAAATTAAATATCACATGCAATAATTAATTTAAAATGTAAACATTAAATTTATAATTTAAAATATTAACAATGGAAAATGCAAGCTTCAAATGGATTAGAGTCAGATTAATTTGTTGAAATTTAAATTAAAAATAAAACTCAGCAATTCTTAGAGAGGACAAATGAAGTATCTACCTTCAGCATCTAGCGCATGGAATTTCTCCCGCTCCATCTTGCACGTCCATCTCATTTTAGGCACCCATCACAACTACGTGTTTATCACAATTTCCGCACCTGAAAATTAGAATCTACCTCGACTTTTATACCATTTGTAACGATTCAGTTCATCTGCGAAGGGGTCATTCTTAAATTGAGATTACCCTTATCTTGTTTGGTAATTACAGTGGTAAAGTAAAAATTTATCCTAAAGGTAAAAAATCTTATTTGGTAATTAAAAGTGAGGGTAACCTGATATATTAATAATTTTTTGAAAATTTTTATACAATATAAAATTATATTAGTGAGGTAAATCCTAATAATATAACTTATAATAATATTATCTATTTTTTTATAAATTATTGTCTTTAATTATAATTTAAAATGAACATCAAACTCTTTCAGAGTTTCAAGACTATCGAATTTCGACAGAATCACCCCTTCAAACTAGGACATTTTGACAAATATGTTTCATAAAATTTTATTTTTATTTTTTATATTATATAGATTTAAGAAAAAAATATTAATTCTCATAAAATTGATCATAAGTCAGGTTACCCCTTCTTATAGTTACCCCCCTTTACCCTTGTTTGGTAATGGAGGGGTGAAGGTAAAAATTCAAAATTTTACCCCTCCCCCTCCTTTTATGAATACCCATTGGAGCATGGGGGTTTTCATTAAACCCTTGCCCCTCTTTACCCTTCTTTACCTCTCTTTACCCCCCTTTTTCCCTCTTTACACCTATGGAGCTAAAATATTTTTTAATTGATGAATATTATTTATTAATTATGTTTCATAAAATTTTATTTTTTATATTATATGAATTTAATTAAAAATGTTAATAAATTACCCTCCTTACCCCCTTTTTGCACCTATGGAGCAAAAATATTTTAAAATATTTTTAATTGATGAATATTATTTAATAATTATGTTTAATAAAATTTTTATTATATAAATTTAGTAAAAGATATTAATTCTAATAAACCCTCTTTACCCCTCTTTACCTCTCTTTACCCCTCTTTACCCTCCTTTACCCCTCTTTGCACCTATTACCCGTCTTTACCCCTCTAAACCATCTTTACCCTTCTTTAACCCTCTTTGCACTTATAGAGCAAAAATAATTTAAAATATTTTTTAATTGATGAATATTATTTATTAATTATGTTTGATTATTTTTTATATTATATGAATTTAATAAAATTATATATTCTAATAAAGTTGTTAATATATTACCCCTCTTTACCCCCCCCCCCCCCCTCCCCCTCCCCCTCCCTCTTTGCATATGGAGCAAAAATATTTTATATGATGAATATTATTTGGTAATCATGGTTTATTATTTTTATATTATACGAATTTAATAAAATTGTTAATATATTACCCTGTACATATGGAGAAAAAATATTTATAATGTTTTTTAAATAATGAATATTATTTAATAATTATGTTTTATAAAAATTTATTTTTATTTTTTTATTATATTGAATTTAATAAAAATTATTAATTCTAATAAAATTATTAATATATCAGGTTACCCCTAGTTATAGTTACCAAACAAGATTTTTTACCTTTAGGGTCAGTTCTTATTTTACCACTGCAATTACCAAACAAGATAAGGGTAGCCCATGTTCAAAAGTGACCCCTACTTATCCCTTACTCAAGAGTGACCCCTACTCAGGGGTAACCCCTTTAAAATTTACCCCTCATCCAAACGCAGCCTAAGAAAATCCATCTGAAGAAGATTTTCTTATAGCACTTTTATTTTAAATGTCCACGTACTTATCTATTTATTCAGTTATCATTATTGTTGTTAAAATCTTATAATACATAATTTATTTCTTACAATTTATATGATATGATAAGATGAATGATTTGTATCTATTAATAAATGTTACGATTCATATAAATAATAAAATTATGAGATTATTAAAGTGTAAAAGTATAAAACATTTTGTTTTAATGATTTTAAAAACTTCAGTTGATGAACATTTAAGACCTTTTAATTTTTTTAGAACAATTTTTTTCATTATTTACTTTTCATAGTGATTATATATGCTTTTGAGAGTTGGAGGAATGAAATTTGAGCTTCAATGAACTAATTATAATATTCACTTTATATTGAAAAATATTAAAAAATTGTTCATATTATTACATTTTAGATATATTTTACGTTATTTTATATATTAAATATTTTTTAAAAGAAAAAACTTATAAATTATACGATTTACGATACACGATTTATGGTTTAAGATGTATAACGATTTTACGATTCAATCTTCACAACATTGTTTGTGACCATCTAATTGGTGAAAACATTCACCAATATATCTTGTTATCAAAACAACTATGTCTCTATATATTTTTTATTTTTTAGTACCATCATTATATATACTAATAGAAATGTCAAAGTAGAAGCTATACAAACTCGTATTTAATGAAAACACCAAAATAAAAGATCTACAAGCTCATAAATTCTACAGTCTAAAAATTATTCATGCAGTGAAAGCATTTAAGCTTCCCTATGATATGGACGATGATAAGAACTCCATATTTCAGGCCAGAGCTCACACTACTATTTGATTTTTCAGCTCAAGATTATAGGAAAACAAGTTTGGATGTCTTGACCTTCCTTTTGTTCCCTAATTTCATCTGAAACACATAAACAGTGAGTGGCTTTGCTGCAGAGAAGAAGCCCATCACTGAATTGGGTGGTATATGATCATCCTTGGGATCCATTGGCAATTGAAGTAGAGAGAGCAAGGAATCGTTTCAGGCATCTTTTGTAGACGAAAGGGCGCTCTATATGGACCAAATGACCTGCTTTTTTAATGGCTTGCAACATGACTTTATCTCCCAATTGCCTGCAATATGTAATTTCTATTATAAATTTATTACTTATTGGAATCCGATCGCATAAATGGTTGCAAAAAGACAGATAGGTTATACAAAATAAAGGGTTGAATTTGGGTGGACTGGACTAGGTTTTAATAAATCCAACTCAACCCATATGAAAACTTATTCAACCCGACTCGATGCAAATGAATTGTTGATCAGAATTACTCAACCCGACTCGAATCAAATTTTTGACCCGATTCAACCCGAGTGTTGATCCGACCCAACCCGACCTGAATTTCACCTCCAATTGCTACTATTTTATAACTTAGTACACTCGGGTCGAGTCAAGTTAGATCGGATCGGATATAGTTAATTTTAAATTTCTTAATCCAACCCAACCCGAATTTCATGAAAAAAAAATTTCCAACCCAACTCGACCCAAAATATATAAAAAATACATAACTCAAACCCATTGATTTTTCAGATTGAGTTTTGTGGGTTGGGTTTTCACCCCGACAGAATAATTTATCTTAATAAACTATAAATCTCAACTCAATATAAATGTGTTAAAGAAATTATAGATGACTATATGAATCAAAGAGTAACAATCACCCCATGGAGTAAGGCCGAGGATAGGTATTACCCACTTTTGTCTATTGTGGTAGAGTTATTGGAACTATAAAATGATTTAGGCTTGATTGCATCCTATAAAAATCATCTTAATTAAATTAATCATGTCATATTTTAAAAACTGCTATATTTAAAACATTAAAAAATATTTTAAAGTGATTGAATTATTAGAAGTTTAAAAAATATAGCTTCATTTGTTTAGTAGTCTACATATTTAAATTAGTCTCTTTTAATATACCCATCAGTATTGCTAGGAATAGACTTAACTTGTTCACTATAATATATACATATATAAGTGGATATTTACCTTCAATAATATCTTAGCTAAGTGGTCTTGACCGTCATACCAACCCTAGAGTATTGGTTATATTCAACTTATTGTAGTTTTTCATAAAAAATAAAATTACTTTAATATATTTAACTATTCTATCAAAGAAAAAAAAAAAGACCACTTAATCAAGATTTATAAACATACTCTTTCATATTTTTTGGCCAGCTCTAGGTTGAAAACCTGATCTTTTTCACCCCACAGCAGAAGTATTGACTGCAAAAAAAGAAAAAAAAATATTATAATAAGGAAATAAGACTATTTACCCTTTTCTTTACCCATCAACACAACAAATTCATACCTGTGGAAAATGGGGAATGGAAGACTCTTCATTAGTTGACCTCAAAGCTTCAAGGAGTTCACTTCTTTCTTTCCTGTTTGTAAACATGACCTGCGAATCAATAGAAAGGCTTAGAACTAAAATCTCCTTACGGTTTTTTTTTTAATTTACGTGTGGTAAACCGCAAGATACTCAGCGTAAAACCTCACAGATGGACCCCTATCTCTAAGGCACACCACGGTTAGGTCATGGGGGCTCGAACCAGTGACCTCCCACTTCCTGAGATGAGAGATACCCAGCTGAGCCACTCCCATTAAAATTTCTTACTTTGATTCTTATTATTTTCATTTCTCTTCTTTTTTAAGAATCTTTTAATTTATTGAGTTATGCTTGAAATAAAATAAAAAAAGAAATAGAGTTATAATTTCTTAAAACTTATAGTACCAAAAAATGGTATCAAAATAATGCCATTAGTTTTTAGGTGATTTTGACCACTAAAATTAAGTGACTATAAATTGAATTTTGAGATCGAATTTGCTTCACTTGTAACTCAAAAAATCTTAATTTTAAGTAGAAAAATATATATAAATTCTTTGCGCCCAGTCCATAAGGTCCATATTTGAGGATTTCAATGGCCAAATTTCACCCTAGGCCCGTCAGACTTGAACTTAATTATGTACCATATCTAGTTTCACCATCAATACCAGAGCAATTTTAACTGATTCGGATGAATTTTTATAAACAAAGGCATCTTACAAGTTACAATCTATGGAGGATAAGGATCTTGAAGAATTTAAAAATTCATTATAAATGGATATATTGTTGAAAATCGAGGGGGAAGGGAAATAGATCTGGTGTTGGACTACACTTGGGGTGGTGGCAAGTAGGGATTCTGTAGAAATTTTCCATTTTATTATATTTTAATTTTAATTTTATGCCATCAATTTTTAATTAGATCAACTGTCACGTTTTCCTCAAAAGGTCTTTATCTGGCCAAGTTGTTTATTTGTAAGGCCCAACAGGCCATGTTGTGTCTTATGTAAGCCCCAAGAATATGAGGATTTATTCTCTCAGGGTTTTTAGTTGGATGTTTTTCTGAGTGTGAGAAAAAAAAACAGTGGAAAAAAAAAAAAAAAAAGGCATTAGGTTAGACGGTTGGAAAATCCTTATAATAAGTTGCTCAAAATTCTTTATTGTGGAATGAGTATTCGCTCCGTGGATGTAGCCGTTACGGTAAACCATGTAAAATCTGTGTCTCTTGTGTAATTGAATATGTGGTTGTTGATTGTGCTTGGTGTATTTTTGTGATTTATTTCTAACAATTGGTATTAGGGTCATATCTCTAAACAAACGTATGTGAACTCAGGGGATTTCCTAACTGAACAGGATGGCAACGACATTCTATTCTCCGGAGAGCCTCATTCGAAGGGGTTTGTTAGGGCAGCGAACGAGATCTCCCACGCGGACAGGATGGCCTACGTCGCTCTCGATACTAGAAGGCGCGAACGAATCCCACATTGAAAGTGTATAGAGATTTAGAAGTTTATGAAGGACTTGGGTCACTCCACTTAAAATACTAGTCTTTTGGACTAGAAGTCCGGATCCTAACACTTTTAACATTTTTTTAGTTTTGACAAAATCAAAAAAAGTCAATATGACTGGTTGACTTAAGGTTCGAAATTCAAAAAATGAAGGCTTGCACCAATTAAGTATAAATTTAATAATTTGGAAAATATTGATCATAAAGATAGAAAATCCATAAAATGCTTCAACACACTCTAAACTCAAAAAGACTACTCTCTTAGTGTATGTAAATAAGAAGATTTGCACATGCTCTATCCAAAGATGAATCCGGTGTTCTAAGAAATATCTTAAAAACAAATGAAAAATTAGTGTCTGTCACTGAATAAGTATGAGACCCCTTGTCATTGCATGAAGGAGTAAACGAATCAAAGTGGACGGAAAACATTCTATGAAGTGTCCTTTGGCCGGTGCATTGGTGCCGACAATACTTGCATCCCTATTAATTGTAGACGAAATGACACCATCGATAGTAATTTGCAAGCTTTTTCATTGGGCTGCAACTCAGGTTGGGTTCCTTAAAACCCAACTCGACTCGAGTTGATATTTATGGAATTCGACCTGACCCGACTCAAATTTTTGACCCGAACTTCTCAACCCAAATTCTGACCCTATCCACATTTTGAACTCATTTTAGCCTAATTTTAGCTGGGTTGAGACGGATTGGGGTCTGGTCGAGTTAACATATAAAATCTTCAACCCGACCCGATCCGAATTCTTTATAGGTTTTTTATCTTCTCAACCCGACCCGACCTGCTAACCCGAAATTCTCGACCCGACCTACATGATTTCTCGGGTCGGGTCATGCGGGCCAGGTCAAAACGTGGCGAGTTGCACCCCTACTTTTTCACTAAGGTTGCGTTTGGATGAGGGGTAAATTTTAAAGGAGTTACCTGGGGTCGAGTAGGGGTCACCCTTGAACAGGGGTTACCCTTATCTTGTTTGGTAATTTTAGTGGTAAAATAGGAACTGACCTGAAGGGTAAAAAATCTTATTTAGTAACTATAAACAGGGGTAACCTGATAGATTAATAATTTTATTAGAATTAATATTTTTTATTAAATTCAACATAATAAAAAAATAAAAATAAAATTTTATAAAACATAATTATTAAATAATATTCATCAATTAAAAAATATTTTAAATATTTTTACTCCATAGGTAGAAAGTGGGTAAAGAGGGGTAATATATTAACAACTTTATTAGAATAGATAATTTTATTAAATTCATGTAATATAAAAAATAATAAAACATAATTATTAAATAATATTCATCAATTAAAAAATATTTTAAAATATTTTTGCTCCATATGTGCAAGTGGGTAAAGAGGGGTAATATATTAACAACTTTATTAGAATAGATAATTTTATTAAATTCATATAATATAAAAATAATAAAACATAATTATTAAATAATATTCATCAATTAAAAAATATTTTAAAATATTTTTGCTCTATAGGTGTAAAGAGGGGTAAAGAAGGGCAAATATGGTTTAAAGGGGTAAAGATGGTTTAAAAGAGTAAAGAAGGGTAAAGAATGGTAATAGGTGCAAAGAGGGGTAAAGATGGGTAAAAGAGGGTAAAGAAGGGTAATAGGTGCAAAGAGGGGTAAAGGAGGGTAAAGAGGGGTAAAGAAGGGTAAAGATGGTTTAGAGGGGTAAAAAATGGTAAAGAGGGTTTATTAGTTAATATTTTTTACTAAATTTATATAATAAAAAATAAAAAAAATTATTAAACATAATTATTAAATAATATTCATCAATTAAAAATATTTTAAAATATTTTTACTCTATAGGTGCAAAAGAGGGGGTACGGAGAGTAATATATTAACATTTTTTATTAAATTCATATAATGTAAAAAATAGAATAAAATTTTATGAAACTTTATTAATAAATAATATTTATCAATTTAAAAAAAATTAAAATATTTTTTCTCCATAAGTGCAAAGAGGGATATAGTGGGGTAAAGAGGGGAAAAGAAGAGTAAAAAGGGGCAAGGGTTTCATGAAAACCCCCATGCTCCAAGAGATATTCATAAAAGGAGGGGGAGAGGTAAAATTTTAAAATTTTACCCTCACTCCTCCATTACCAAACAAGGATAAAAGGAGATAAACCCCCCATTACCCTCGTTAACCCCCATCCAAACGCAGCCTAAGAATTTTCGCCACCATGCGACCAAGGCTGCTTTCAGAGGGAAGATTTGACACTTGTCATTTACTGATTCTTGTCATACCCTTTCTTTCGTTTCTCTTTTGCTCCTTTTACTTATTACGTCACACTCATAATCCCCCACCAATCCCAATGATCTAATCATAAAAGATTTTCTTATAGCACTTTTTTTTGTTGGGGAAAATAATAGAGAAATTGTTTTGGCGAGCGATCCTCGCACGGGCGTTTTGTATATAGAGATACGGATTTTAATCGATCTTCATTTTACCCTTCAGCTGCGGTACCAGAAGTAGAAGAAGATAAAGAGTTGGATTACTAACTGGATCCCTTAATGCCCTCGGCGAGCCGAATATAGGAATGTCCAAATTCAGATCACCAACCGGATCCCTTAATGGCAAGTCGGCGAGCTGAATACAGGAATGTTCAAAATCGGATCACCAACCGGATCATTTAATGGCAAATTGGCTCGTTGAAATTCATGAATAGTGCAATTCGGCTCTCGGAAATTTCAAATCGGCTCACCGAATTTCACATGAACAGTAAAAATCAGCCCATTGAAATTCTAGACATTCCTGTGTTCGGCTCGCCGAGGGCCATTAAGGGATCCGGTTGGTGATCTGATTTTGAACATTTCTGTATTCGGCTCGTCGAGATCCATTAAGGGATCCGGTTGGTGATATGATTTTGGACATTCGGTGAATTCGGCTCACCGAGGGCCATTAAGAGATTCGGTTGGTGATCCGATTTTGGACATTCCGGTATTCGGCTCACGAAGGCCATTAAGGAATCTGGTTGATGATCCGATTTTAGACATTCCAGTATTCGGAGAATTCGGCTCGTCGATGGCCATTAAAGGATCTGTTTTGGTGATCCGATTCTCGACATTCTTATCTTTTTACGGTACGGTACGGTCGGTGAAGGGTAAAATCGAGATCGATTAAAATTCGTGTCTCTAGATACAAAATGCCCGTGGGAGGATTTCTCACCAATTGTTTTTTATAATAAAGAAGATGGACTTATCAATTGATTCACTTGTTAGCATTGTTGTTAAAATCTTATAATACACGTTTTGTATCTTATAATTTATACGATATGATAAGAGGAACGATTCATATCTATTAACAAATTTTAGAATTGGTAAAAATAACAAAATTATGGGGTTATTAGGAGTGTGAAAATATGAAACATTTTCTTTTAATGGTTTTTAAGGCTTGAGTTGATGAACATTTAAGACCTTTCAATTTTTTAGGAGTTTTTTAATTCATTATTTACTTTTCACACTATAGTTGGATTATTTACTTGTCTTCTACTTTTGGGAGTTGGAGTGTTGAAATTTGAGCTCGAATAAACTAATTATATAATATTCACTTTATATTAAAAGAAAATTAGAGAATTGCTCATATTATTACATTTTAGATATATTTTATATTATTTCAGATATTAAATATTTTTGAACGAAAACACTTATGAATCTTACGATTTTACAATTTACGATACATGATTTGCCGTTTAAGATAAATAACAATTTTACGATTCGATTTTCAAAGCATTACTTGTCATCATCTAATTAGTGAAAAGATACACCAATATCTTTTATTATCAAAACACCAATGTCCCTATCTATTTTCTATTTTTAAGTACGATCATTATATATACTAACAGAAATGCCAAAGTAGAACCTCTACATACTCATATACAATGGAAACACCAACATAAAAGATCTACCTATAAATTCTACAGTCTAATAATTATTCAAGCAGTGAAAACATTGAAGCTTCCCTACGATCTGGACGATCGTAAGAACTCTATATTTCAGGCAAGAGCTCACACTTTTATCAGATTTTTCAGCTCAAGATGTTTTAACATATTTATTGTGCTGCATAATACTAGGAAAACAAGTTTGGATGTCTTGAACTTCCTTTGTTCCGTAATTTCATGTGAAACACATAAACAGTGAGTGGCTTTGTTGCAGAGATGAGATCATCCTTGGGATCCATTGGCAATTGAAGTAGAGAGAGCAAGGAATCGTTTCAGGCATCTTTTGTAGACGAAAGGGCGCTCTATATGGACCAAATGACCTGCCTTTTTAATGGCTTGCAACATGACTTTATCTCCCAATTGCCTGCAATATGTAATTTCAATAAATCTAATCCAACTCATATGAAAACTTATTGAACCCGACTCGACCAAACGAATTGTTGACCAGAATTACTCAACTCAACTCGATCTGAATTTCTGATCCGACTTAACCTGAGTGCTGGCCCAACCCAACCCGACCTGAGTTTCACCCCTAATTGTTATTGTTTTATAACTTAGTGCACTCAGGTTAAGTTAGGTTACATCAGGTCGGGTATGATTAATTTTAAATTACTCAACTCAACTCGACCTGAATTTCATACGGGTTTTTTTTCCAACCCGACCCGATCCAAAATATATAAATACATATAACGCAAACCCACTGATTTCTCGAATCGAGTTATGTGGGTCGGGTTTTCACCCCGACAAAATAATTTATCTCAATCAACAATAAATCTCAACTCAAGATAAACGAGTTCAAAAGAAATTGTAGATAACTATATGAATCAAAGAGTAACAATCACCCCATGGAGTAAGGCCGAGGGTAGGTATTTGTTCTGCAAAATTGGTTTCAAACAACGAAAGCAATCAAACACAAAATCAAAATTCAAAAAAAAAAAAGAATTTCTATTCAGGGCCTGGCAGCCAATATCCAACAGTATTACCCACCTTTGTCTATTGTGGTAGAGTTATTGGAACTATAAAATGATCTAGGCTTGATTTGTGCAGCTTATAAAAATCATCTTAATTAAATTAATTAATTCATATTTAAAAAACCACTATATTTTAGACATTAAAAAATAATTTAAAGTGATTGAATTATTAGAAGATTAAAAAACATAGTTTTTTTATTAAATTAAAGTGATCTTTTGTAGTCTACAAATTCAAATTAGTCCTTTTAATATATCCATCATTATTGACAGGAATAGACTTAACTTGTTCACTATAATATATACATATTGCTAGTGGTTAATTGTTGGACCTTATGGCTACCATTTGCTGATAATTTAGATGTATTAGAATAAAAATGTTTTCATTACTTTACTTCCATTCTTCCTTGCATTTTAGTTATATAAATAATGTTTCTCTGAAGATGTAAATGTACAAAATCTCTTTATAGCTAAGGAAGTCTCATTAGGTTTTGAATATCAATATATTGGCTCATTAATTTTTCTTTAATTTAAGAATTATATAAAAGTTTGTAACGTTCAATACTCCAGTTGATACTGAGGGGGTCATGGCTTTTGTGAGCCCTAGGTTGCTTTTGGATGAGAAGTAAATTTTACAGGGGTTACGCAGAGTTAACTTTGACCAAGTTTTACCCTAGTTAATATGAAAACCCCTTAGAAGAAAGGGATTTTCAAAAGTGAGAAAGGAGCCATAAAATTTTGAATTTTTATCCTACCCGTTGGTTAACAAACAAAGAAAATGAGGGGTAAGCCCCTATTACCCATACTCATGTTTAAAGGGCCTGCAGATGGACCAGTTCTCGTTAAAAACCCGGTATGTATTGTTAGATGGATATATAATAACTCTAAATTATAGTCATAGGTGGTCTATAGGAACAGGGGCGCCATTTTATAAACTTGAAGTACTACAGAAAAATCTACATCTCATTTTTAAATCGATGGCGGTATCTATGTCATTTTCATTATATAGATGCTACTACATTTTTTTAAGTTTTTTTTTTTAAATATCGGTATCTGCATCCCATATTTGAGGTGAGACTATTTTCACGAGCATTTATGAATCTCTTAATCCACACACACTGGTTAAGTAATGAAGAGTTCCATGGAGAGTAACCTAAAGGAGTTGAGCGTGAATCAAACTCGAGACCTTGATTGATGAGGCAGATGTCTTAACCATCATAACAACCCTAGAGTATTGGTTATATTCAAGTGATTGTAGTTTTTCAAAAAAGTAAAATTACTTTAATATATTTAATCTATTAAAGAAAAATAAATAAAAATAAGACCACTTAATCAAGATTTATGAACATACTCTTTCATATTTTTGGCCAGCTCTATGTTGAAAACCTGATCTTTTTCACCCCACAGCAGAAGTATTGACTGCAAAGAAAGAAAAATATATACATAAGGAAATAAGACTATTTACCCTTTTCTTTACCCATGAACACAACAAATTCATACCTGTGGAAAATGGGGAATGGAAGACTCTTCATTAGTTGACCTCAAAGCTTCAAGCAGTTCACTTCTTTCTTTCCTGTTTGTAAACATGACCTGCGTACCAATAGAAAGGCCTAGAATTAAAATTTCTTACTTTGATTCTTATTATTTTCATTTCTCTTGTTTTTTAAGTATCTTTTAATTTATTGACTTATGAAGTGGAAAAAAAAAAACAGAATTATAATTTCTTAAAACTTATAGTGCCAAAAAGTGGTATCAAAATAATGCAAGTAGTTTTTAGACGACTTTGACCACTAAAATTAAGTGACTATAAATTAAATTTTGAGATAAAATCTTCTTAACTTGTAAGTCACCAAATCTAATTTCAATATCTACCATTAGTTTTAAGTAGAAAAATATATATAAATTCTTTGGGCCCAGTCCATAAGGTCCATATATGAGTATTTCAATGACCAAATTTCACCCTAGGCCCATTGCACTTAAACTTAATTATGTATGGTATCTAGTTTCACCATCAATACCTGAGCAATTTTAACTGATTCGGATGAATTTATAAACAAAGGAATCTTACAAGTTACAACCTATGGAGGATAAGGATCTTGAAGAATTTGAAATTCATTATAAATGGATATATTGTTGAAAATTGAGGGGAACACACTATGTAAGGGGTTCTTTTAAAAAATTCCATTTTACACAAAAATATGAAATAAATATTTATATAAAATATTTTATGTAGAACTGATGTGCAATTCAAAAAGATATTATACTCTTTTACTAGAGAAGGGAAATAGGTCTGTTGTTGGACTACACTTGGGGTGGTTGCAAGTAGGGATTCTGTAGAAACTTTCCATTTTATTATATTTTTATTTTTTAATTTTATGCCATCAATTTTTAATTAGATCAACTGTTAGTTTGCCTCAAAAGGTCTTTATCGGGCCGAGTTGTTTCTTTGTAAGGCCCAGCAGGCCAAGTTGTTTCTTATGTAAGCCCCAAGTATATCAGGACTTATTTTCCCTTAGGGTTTTTCGTTGGATGTTTTCCTGTGTGTGTGAGAAAAAGAAAACAGAGTGGAAAAAAAAAGAGAGAGAGAAGGCATAAGGTTAGACGGTTGAAAAATCCTTATAACAAGTTGCTCAGAATTCTTTATTGTGGATTGAGTATTCGCTCCATAGATGTAACCGTTATGGTAAACCATGTAAAATCTCTGTGTCTCTTCCGTGATTGAATATGTGGTTGTTGATTGTGCTTGGTGTGTTTTTGTTATTTATTTCTTACAATTGGTATTAGAGTTATATCTCCAAGCAAACGTACGTGGACTCAGACGATCCGCTAACCGAACGGGATGGCAATGACGTTCTATTCCCCGGAGAGCCTCATTCGAAGGAGATTGTTAGGGCAGCGAACGAGTCCCACATTGGTTGTAAAGGGAAAATTTTAGGGATGATAATGGATTTGGATCACTTCACCTGTTGGGTTATCTTTTTGGGCTCGATATCCTACAATTCGATTTTTTTTTTAAACAGTCTACTTGCATTTTTCACATTTCAACCGGTAATTTACATGGAAAGAATTTTACCTCAAGGTAATCTCGGTAGATGAAGTTGGGGAACCAAAACTTCTTGTAAGAAGAGATAGAAAGAAGGGCCTTCAGTCCCTTTACACTGTTGGGGAGCAGCAGCTCGGAAGATGAGGAGAAGCCCAGCGACTTGAAGCTGGAGTCGCTTATTGAGTCCGTCATGGCCAAGACGGAGCCAGAGATGACGAGAGCCGAGACGAGTCTTGGATGAATCTCAGCCATCTTGAAGGCCACCATACCACCGTAGCTGAAGCCTACCACGGTGCAACTCTGCACACCCAGCTTGTTCAGGGCCTTGGCTAAGCACTCAGCCTGGAAGGCGGGGGACCGGTCGCTGGAGCCGGTGACGGAGTCTCCGAAGAAAAGGAGGTCTGGAACATAAACGGCATACTTGCTGGCAAGTGGAATCGCCTGACACTGCCATGTGACAATGCCTTCGGCAGCAAAGCCATGGACCAACACCACTGCCGGCTTCTCCTTGCCCTTCTTCTTGGTGGTGGTTGGGACCCAAATGTTCATCGCCGTCCCCGGTTCAATCTCCACCAATTGTGGCCTCAGCCCTACCCACTTCATTATCCCTCTCACAAGCGGCTTCTGGGCGGCGATTAAGTTCACCATTTCTCTCCCTCTGTCCCTCTCTCTCTCACAAAACTCAGTCACTTTACTGGGCTTCAAAGGCTTAGAACACCCTTTGTTTTTAAAGAGCAGAGAGACGGAGAGAGAGAAAAGGAGAGAGAAATTTGGTGGAATTGTCAACAGTGTTTCAAATAATAAGAAGCTGAAGACCTTGTTTTAAAAAACAGAGTTAGAACTTGATAGCTGAACCAAAATACCAAACTATCGGAAGTGGATCAGAGCCCACCTAACTGGGGCCCATGTTACAAGAAAATATTTATGTTTGAAGATGAAGGCTGTTTGATAAAAAGGTTGAGTAAGGTCCACCAAGAGACTGGCAGTTAGCCTTTGTCTTAAATTATATTTTTAAATATTTTTATTCTATATTACAATATAGTTAATTATTCAATTTATTCATTTTAGTGACTCGGTGATATGTTTCTTATATAGCCGATTCGATCGTGTATTGTCAATATTGGACCACAATATCTCCGAAATAATGCACGTCACCGATATATCACTGATATGATATATTTTTCTTTTTTTCTTAAAAAATAATTTTTGAGTTGATACATCGATCTTTGCCCCTATCGATTTCAAATTGATACACCTTGTATATGTTTTAAGATTTTTTAAATTCTAACATTAACATGTCACTTTCTTCTCACTTGAGGCTTTTATCAGTATCCATGCTTGATTCGAACCATAAACCAAAATACTAATAAAAATTAGATGAGTCCACTCTGGTTTTAAAATTCAGTAAATCAAATACTTATATGGTCCATCTGGCTCTCTTCCATCAGCCAACACCTAACATTGTAATAAATCTAACCCTAGTCAATATCATATGAACTCCCACAAATGACACTTACTCCTTATATTAGTGACCTATGTCCTTTATCTGTTTGATCAACCAAAATACCAAACCCCCACCAGAACATATATTCAAATTAAAAGACATCAGACATGGCTGGTTTTGGGGTTGGCGACACCTTTGGTCATGGCGAAGGTGACCAGCTTTCTGGGTTTCCAACTAAAAATCTAAAATCAAGAGAAGGTGACATCTTGGATTGAGTCATTGGGTGTTTATTTAATTTTGATTATTCATCTACACCACTGAAATGGCTTTACCATGCAACGACGTATAACGATGCAGTCTCAATCGCTCAACTCACTGTATCGACTCAATGACATGGGCAGATTCAGAGATTACTCAACTCACGAATATGGTATCCGAATCAGTTTGAATCCTATGGGGCCTACAGGGATGGATGGATTTGAAAGGTACTTTCAAGATGAATATTCTCGTAGAAAAAATCAATTCTATTGGATTTAAAAAGCTATGATTTAAAAAAAAAAAAAAAAAAGGTCCAAGATCATTGGTCAAAATGGAGTTTTGGATGATTCTTGACACTTTACCTAAACTTGAAATTTCATAAATTCAATGTCACCTATTACCTTTCATGCTCTCAAGTCAAGTAGACATTCTGTTTGGTTTGGTGGGGTTGGTGTGCTTGTCAAGCAAGGGTGAAACTTGGCCAGATCAGCTTGGGCTCAAGTTGGTGTCAATTGGTTGAGCCCCAGGTTAACCTGATTTGCATTATCAGTTTCCGACCTTTAGTCCAAATAGAGTATTTAAGCCCAGCATGAAAGCCTAACATTAAAATCGAGCCCAAGAACATGAAATTAGCCTCAGTTAAAGCCAGGCTTTTAAAGCAATTGGCATGAGACATGTCCAAATTTATACACGTTTATTTTTATTCAAAACTATAACTTAGGCCAGCCCAGTTAAACCTAAACACATTTTGGGCCCTGTTATGGCTTAGGTTTGGCCCAGCCCAAATTGTTTCCTTATTGACAACCAGGGTCGAAAAATCGGCCTTTCCGAGATTTCGGCCGAACGAGCTGAGATCTCGGCCGAGATTTTTTCTCTCTTCCAAATTTTTATTTTAAAATTTCGGTGGTTTTTTCTTTTGAAAAAAATCATTTAAAAAAATAAAAAAGGCTGTTATATATATATATAAACCTTGGGTCTGAACATGGATCGACTCTAAATTTTAAATACCTATGAAAATTTGTGATGGGTTTGGGTCAAGGCAACCGAAACTTGAGACGTGAGACCTCAACTTGATATTTTTTGCATATGTATATCCTTTTTAAACAAAAACCCTGGATTCATCTCTATGTTCCTTCTCACTCTTTCTATTGTTCTCGCCGTCTCGTCTTCATGAAATTGAGATTTAGGTTTTAAAGTTTTCTCCTCTTCTCTCTCATCTTCAGTGTTAGAGATTTTGTTTTCTCCTCTTATCTTTCATTCTTTCTGTCACTCACATTTTCAAGCATAATAAAATCTGAGTTTCTCCTCATCTCTCTAGTCTTCTTTCTACCGCCTTCGTCTTCTCAAACACTAACAGAGATCAACATAGGTTTTCTCCTCTTCTCTTTCATCTTCTTTCCGCCACTTATAATTTCAAGACTCGAACAGAAATCATTTTGGTTCTCTTGTCTTCTCAAACAATAGCTCTGGCTTCTTGAACAAAACCCGTAAGGCCTTTTCATTATCGGAATTCTCTCATCTTCTCCCACAACCAATGGCAAGATGCTTGTGCTCTCTCACTCACTCTCTTCATAAAGGATTTAAGGAAGTGGTCAGTTTCCATATTTCTTGCATATTTTTCATGGGTTGGATTGGGTTAGTTCTTAAAAGCTTCGGATTGGATAAGGTCCAGGTTTGAAAAAGTTAGTTTCGGATTGGAGTCACTGATACTAAAATCCAAATTGATTTTTAATTTAATTCAATTCAAAGGTTTTGTTTTACTCAATAAAATCTAAAATTTAATTAGACATAAAATTAATTAAAACATTTTCCAAATTTACTCGACACTACATTTTAATGATTAAATTACTCAGATATCTCCCCTTTATAATTAACTCAGATGTCCCTATTTACAAATAAATAACTTTGATCACGATCATATTATGGCCATACAAAGTGAACAACACGTATGTGGGTTTTGTAGGATACTTCATTAGTGTAAATTGGATTTTCTCCTTCTAGTTGTTTCTTTTAGGGGTTAAAATTTATGATGACAAAGTTTGGGTGGAGGCACAGCCATGGTGTGGCGCCCAGCCCCACATCGCCCGAGAAGGGAATGTGGGAAGAGTTTATTTGAGGGGAGAGTCCCTTCTCTCACATAAGGTTTTTTGGACGTGGTCAGGGCCCAGAGCAAATCTGTGCGGGTCTATAGGGTTCAAAGCGGACAATATTGTGTGGGAGAGTCGGGTCATCAAAATGGTATCAGAGAATGGTTCAACTCTTTGCAATTGTGACGCCCAGTCCCACATCGCCCAGGAAGGGGATGTGGTAAGGATTTATTTGAGGGGAGAGCCCCCCTCTCCCACATGAGGCTTTTTGGGCCTGGTCAAATGGGTTAGGGCCCAGAGCAGAGGCTCAAAGCGGAAAATATTGTGTGGTGGAGTCAGGTCATCACACATGATTTTAAAAATTAGACCAATATTAGTTCTACCTGGCCAAGTCTCATAATTTTTTTTTCCAAACTTCAAAAAAAAATGAATGAAACTATTATAAATTCTGAAAAATTGAAAAATCTAAGAATGTAAGGTTAAATTAAAAGGATTCAAATATTCAATGTACAAATGAGGATCTAAGCATATTTGCGTCCAAAAGCTATGAAAACATTGTGAAACAAGTTGATGGATCAACAAATTTTGTTATTTATTTATTTACTTATTTCTATCTTCAATACATTTGGCAATGGAGTAATATTCCCTTCAAATCAGCTAATAACATGAATTGTTTCAACATTAGTGTCTTTTGTCCAAAACATTTGCTACTGGTGATCATCATTTAAGTCAATTTTTTTCAGTAATTTGAAATTTGACTTTTATATTTAAATTTAGTAAATTATTTTTAGAGACTGATTGTTCATCTGACACTCACCATACTTAAAACCTACCACGTTTATATTAGTCCATTAGAGTGTCACCACCTTGTTAACTACTTGTATTAAGATCTAATTAGGCATTGTAATGGTTTTAATTTTGGTTTAGTTAATAGATTCATTCATTTTGAGTGTTCAACTCAACTAAACTCATTTACTAAATTATTAATTGATCAGCCTCTTCATTGGAAACTCTCAACTGAATTCCTCTCCTTTGACTAAGAAGTTCGTACAAATTAATATATTTATTAGATGGATCAATGGGACTGAATATATATTCAATTTTCGGAATCAAATCCAGTTCAAGTTGCTAAGATTTTGAATTTGAATTTATCATCCAATCTATCTTTTCCTTTCTTTTATGATTAAGGTGTTCAAATCTTTTAGAATATCCGACTAATTTTCAGAGCATTTATAAGCCTCTCTATCTACATACACCGAGTAAATCTACGAAGGACTGACCCTTTGGAATAGCATGGGAATCCCACTTCTTAAGATGTATTTCCAACCATCACTCCAACTCCTTCGAGTTATCATTATAAGTTTTAATTCCAATAGCCCTGTTAAGGCAGCTATGAATTTACAGATCGACAATTTTAATATTAAGAAATGTCGAGTTTCTCCTTTTTGCCGTTAAAAAGTTGTATTTGCTGGTATCAAAATTTTGAACGTTGATCACTTTTGCCTAATTCTAAGCATAAGAATGCATATAACAGATTCATTCTTAAAAGAAAAAGAGAAAGGAACTGCCATCGGAAGACTCTGAATTCTCTTTTCCTCTTTGAATGCTTAAGAAATGAGGAAGGAACATTGGGATCTCAGCATGACCAATTACAACAAAAAAGAAAAGACAGATACTACAGTAGACAAGAGACTACAACTTACAAATTACCTGCTTTTTATGCACCAACCCATGAGTTTCATTTGAGATCACATCCTCATATATATAAAAAAGCAAAAAAAAAAAATGCAACAGCTGTAGAAATGAACGAAATAATAAGAAATAAACCAGAACTTGTCTCATTTTCCCTCTCCATTGATCCATGAAGAGGAAAAAAATAAGAGGTTAAGAGGTGATGTCTAGGTCGCGGATCTTCGTTGACCGTCGCGGTTACTGATGTTTGGGTCTAACTTGTGTAGCTCCAAGGATTGTGATGATGATGATGACGATGATGTTCAATTAATTGATGGTCCTCGACAACTGTGGTGTTGGAGGTGGCACGCCTTTCTTCTTTCTTATAACGGATTCCGCATGCATTGCATAGAGACTGCAAAATTACAATGAAAAAGAAACAAAGGGATCAAAACATATAAAGGAATTTGAGTATGGTTTTATCTTTTGGAAGATGCAGACATAGTAATATGGTTCAATTTTATTTTTTGAATAATAAGTATTCTCACCTCACATTGGAAATGAAATTAATTCTATGGATACACGAAACTACTTGTAAACTTGTATAAGAGTATAAGAGTGGCTCTACACACAAATTAGAGACTTATACTGCTTGTTGACGGCAAATTACGTATATAAAATTAGGCTTAAGTTCAAAGTCGTTCAATCTATTTTATTTTATTTTTAAAATGGAAATGTCTTAAAGTTTCCAATCAAATTGAAATCATCTGAATTTCTGATATGGATCTGAAAACTTTATACTAATGCACAGTGTACTTGGCAATCTGATTCTTTAATTTCAATTATATAGGATCAACATTTCATATGTATTTTGTTGGTAAAAACATTAAATTAATTAGACATTAGATAGACAATTAATCTGCAAAAATAATTTATTAAGTGTAAATGTAAAGGGCAAACTAATGATTGAAGGACAAATGGTTCTTACGATGACGTGGACAAAAGATCAAAACTACTCAAACTATAATATCTGTGGGCCCATGTGAGGCCAGCGTATGGGTCCCATAGGATCTGATTGGTGGAACCCACTATTGGTAAATATCCATTTGAGATTTATCGTTGTTGAGTTGCCAACTGAGATTTTCCGTACAATGAGTGAGTGAAGGAGAAATGTGATTCAGACCATACCGTTGTCATCGGAATATTTTTCAATTTTTAATTTTTTATCTAGAAATTAACAGAAAAATATTGGTAAAATATAATATTTAAAAAATAATAATTATCAATATGGAATTTATCAGTATTTTACTAGGAATTTATTATAAATTTATCGAGATATTATCGTAATATTACTATTTCTCACGAATTTAGTACAGTGTCAATAAATCTCAAAATATTGACGACAATTGGTAGATAAAAACGTGATAACTTTAAAAATATTAGAGATATTTGTGACATTATTTCAAACCTTCGGGCCTTTGGGCCCATTCCTCCAAAGGGGTGTGGATGTAGTGCCACAGTTAGCGCACCACCGAGCTAGCCCAGAGTGACAATCGCCGGTGCTGGTGCCTCCTTGGCTGGTCTGGTTTGAGGTCGAAGACGACGCGTGCTTGTGCCGGAAGAAATCTCCGAAGAGGTTAGACATGTAGGTGGTGGGTCGTTTGCTTTGACGGGTGGAAGGCGGTCCTAAAGAGAGAGTGCAATCTACAGAAGAAGAAACCAGAGGGTCCTCCAAATCAGCTCCATAGCTTGGAATTGGATTCTTATCCCTTGCTGCAAAGAAGACTGAGGAGGAGGTCACATGGCCATGAAACGGCCGGCAACTACACTGCTCCGCTCCGTTTCTATTGCAGCAGATGCTGCAACGGTACATGTCTGCCATCTATTAGAGAGAGGGAGGGTGTGATGCAGATTATGAAAGGAGAAGTGGGGTTGTTTACAGATGATAAGAGGAAGAAAAATGAGTACAGAAAAGAGAGTAGAATGAAGAGCACAGTCTATCTATCTATATATAAGCAACCAAGAGCACTCTCAGTATAAAATTTATAAGCTAAGATATAATATTTTTTTTTTAACATCAAGATATTTAAACGTCCCATTTAAATTTCCAGACATCACATCTTATTAATTCTTAAGACATGTACAAACCTCTTAATCTGCACACACGAGGTATAAAATTAAAGAGAATGACCCTTTTTGTATTGAGTATGAACTAATTCTATAATATTCTACAAATAACCGTAGGAATTGACCATTGAGCGAATACTAAGCTAAGATTTAATAGAATTATTAAATCTAGAAAATTGACTAATAGTCAAGAGGATCGCTTTAAAGTGAAGTTTTGAATTCAATTCTTCTTTAAATCATTCTCTATAAAAAAATAATTAAATCAATGTATATAGATTGAGAGATTTATAAAATTAATGATACCTTATATATCTCTATTGAAAAAAAAATCGTAGAGATTGATACGAAGATTGGATTGATCGAGAAAGGAAGAAGATGTCTTTTTGGATTTGTCTTGTCATGTAGCCTTAAAAGAAGCCAGTTTTCATTGATTTCTTTGGGAGTTTTATACTTCCATTAGATGGAGTCAAGAAAGAAGAAGACACAGTCGTCCCCACATCCTGTCGGCAGAAGAGGGAAGATCCCGGGTCCACCAGTCAGCCCCAGCCAGGGCTTTGGAGCCGACAACTCTAACCTCACTTAAAATATTAATCTTTTATTGTATTATCAGACCTATAGAATTAAGATATTGATTTTCAAATAGATTTTGAATATGTTATTTATAAAATAAATTTAAATATATTTATATATTCTTTTTTATAATTAAATTGTTAAATCGTCTCAATAACTAATCTTTCAAGACGTATAAAAATCTTTTAATATGCAGATATTAAATAAAGTTATGGAAATGACCCCTGCTTTTTTAAATGGATTTTTGACAGTCGGACTTTCCGAGTTATTTATATTTTATATAATTCAGATATTAAATAAAGTTATGAAAATGACCCCTGCTTTTTTAAATGGATTTTTGACAGTCGGACTTTCCGAGTTATTTATATTTTATATAATTCAATAAAATTAGTAGTTGAAAAGAAACTCTATCAAAACTATGTATCTATTTAGTTTAAATTAAATAGTTTTTCATGTTAAATTAAGATATTTTTCCATTTTCAGATTAACAATCATTTTTTATTTTATAAAGTAATTAGACTCTACATCATTGATCCCATGACTCAACCATGTCAACTCACCTTGCTTTGTAATTTGTATATAGGTAGGATAGTGATGGGTAGGATAGTGATGGTGTAATTAGGCTTACATCACCTCTATCATAAAACTTCATCATCGATCTCATTTTAATCAGTAAATTTATAAAATGTGATTATTTTAAATTAAAATTTTCTAAGTTCAATTAAAATATAGAACAATTTAATGAACTCTACTAGTCTACTTTGAATAGTCTAATAGAACCTTGTTAAAGGGATTTAATACTTTCTTTGTGAAATAAATGATACACCTATGAAATTGTATTTTTTTCTTATATCCATATGATAAGTCACAATTAATTAGATTTTCAAGTGATAATTAAGAGAATAGTAAATGACTTACCAGTATAAAATATTGAGGATAAGTTTAGTATTTTTATTTATCATATAGTGAGAGTTTAAAAACTATGGCATCATGCAAGAATTTTTTTTATCAAGCACAAGTAATATACACACATATTTCTCACTTATTACTAAATTACTAAAATTATTTAAAGGAACAATAGCGAGTGAGGAAAGTTGGAATTTTAAGTGATCATCAAATGAATTTTAATGATTTATTTAATCCAAAATTAATATATTTTGCAAAGGCTTAAAATAGAGAAATTTTGTCAAAAAGTACTTAAAATAGAAAAAATATATGTTATAATTAGACTTGGTGAGTTTGATCAACATACTACACTTTTGTCATATCAAAAAATTTAAATGTGTAAACTTTATGAAAAAATAATTAAAAATAGAAAGAGACATTTTAGGATTAGATTTAGTTAGATTGGACTGATGTATCACTTCTTTTCCTATATAAAAAAATGAAAAATTCTTACAAAAATTGTTAAAAAAAAAAAAAAAAGGAATTTAAGATTGGATTTGGTAAGTTGAAAGAATTTGACTAGTCTTGACTAAAAATATAAGAATTTTTTGTGTAAAAAATGCTTAAAACAGAAAAAGAATTTTATAAATGAACAATAAGTTTGAAAGATTTGACTCTATCTTTTTTTGACCCATGGGCATCCCTAGTCTAAATCGGAGGTGAAAATAATCCCAACACAAAATCATGTTACAGCTAAATGGACCCATGGCAATAGCTAAACAAGAGATCATTTTATAATTTCATGAAAAATAATAGTTACATCTATATACTTTTTTACCACTCAAATGATGATAAATGTACAATCCAATATCTGTTTTTTTTTTAAATATCTATATTCATATCATTCCCCTTGTACATGTGTTACAATTGAATGGACCAAAGAGGGCTCATTATTTGCACATTAGTATTTTTTACTAAATGAAGCACTAAATGATGTAATTTTGAGAATTTTTTATTTTTAAAATTTATTAAAGACAAAATCAAAATCAATTCGTTTCAACAACCTAGGCTAAAATGGGTCGGATTGGGCTAATATTTATGGAGCTCGACTCGAGCTATTGATCCGAAATTCTCAACCCAAATTCTAACCCAACTCAATCCGAATTCTGAACCGACCCGTATTCTGATTCGACCCGCATTCTGAACCCATTTTAGGCTAATTTTAGCCAGATTGGGTCATATCAACTTAACTTGAAAATTTCTCAACCCGAATTCCATGCGGGTTTTTTCTTTTCAACCTGACCCGATCCGCTTCCCCGACTCGTATGACCCAATTAACATAATTTCTCGTGTCAGATCAAAATCCGACCTGAGTTTCACGCAACAACCGCCCATTGATTTTTACAATGTATCTTATTTGTTTCGCTACGGAACAAAAAGGGGAGGATTCTAATCCCCTTCGTGCTAGTATTTGCATTTGTTATTCGATCCAATCCTTTCATTCATAGACCTATTTACTCAATCACTTTTTTTGAGTATCTCCAATCAAGGAAGAAAATCAATTTTGAAAGAACTTATTATGAGCCTCTTTCAAACATTAATCTATTTAATTTAAAAGGGAAAAACTTGCATCAATATCTCAATTCGAATTCACACATCTATTTGATTTACACTTCATATTTTAAGAAATATTTACCATCATAAAAGAGAAAAAAACAGAATCTTTGTCTAAGGAGGAGATAGTACTTTTCCATCTCTCTCTCAAAATTAAAAAATAAAAAGTTTTTCAAATTAAAAAACTGCTGCTGTATAGATCCATTCCCTCGTGATTTGGGTGATGAGAAGTCATGATGAAGGGCAGCTGGGCGGGTCAGAAAGTCCAAAAGGCGTCTCGATCCAAGACCAGATCCATTCAAATGCCCAACATCCTTGAATCCTTGGACCGGCCCGACCTCTCTTTGCCAGAAGGAGACAAAGTTGGATTGCTGACCAAAAGTCATATCCTGCACTGGGGGTTCACCTGAATCCTTGCTCCCCTCACCCAAAGACTTACCTCCCATCCCATCGTAAATGATTTAGTGTATTAAAAAACAAATGACAGGGTTTTCTTACAATATATTGAAATATTTTGTATTTTTTAAGAATCATGTCTGTATTTAGACAGAAGATATTTTAATTCGACTAATCTTTGAGATATAAAATATTTTATAATTTTCTTAATACATTATGAGTATATTAATTTTCAGTATATTATCGAAGAACTCAATATTTCATGAATTTTACATATTACCTCTTAATGTCTGATAAATTTTAACTGATTTGTTATTTTTTACTGCAAATTAAATTTTAGATACAAATAAACTTAAAAAGGCCACTATGAAATCAAAAGGTAAAACTGATAACACTAATACACAACTGAATCACAATTCTCATAACTCAATTTTAAATATAAATATAATCCGTCATTTTATTGAGGATAGCAACTCTATCAAATTAAAAAAAGAAAAAAGAAAAAGAGAGAGAAAATACGAGAGAAGGAACTTCAATCCAACTGCTCTCGAGAGGCACTCAACACGTACTTCTTTTTTAAATTAATAAAGGAAAAAAGCAACGGAATAATGTAAGCACCAAAGGCAGCAAAGCCCATGGGCATTGGGTGCTGATTACTTGCATTCGATTTAGATTTTAGGGACGAGAAAATAAAGAAAAAATAAATAAAGCTGGAAAAATAAAGGATAATACTTTAAAGCGTTGGCTAGTGGTTAGTGGCGAAGAGGAAAAAAAGATATTGAAAATTTTAAATATAAAATATATTTGAAAAAAGTGCTTGTTAAATTTTTTTTTTTTTAAATCTAAAGTATTTAGGTCTCTTAGAGCACCTGATTAAGTCCTTAAAACATATGTAAACCTTTTTATCTATACACATCAGGTAAAACTACGGTTAGACAGTTAGAAATATGGTGGCAAACTGGCGAAAGACAAGGTGTCTATGGGTGTCAAGTAGACCTCGGTCGGGTCAAGTGTGGTTTGATTTGAATCTTAGTCCGTTTGGGTTTATTCTGAATTTGAATCTATTTCATTGAACGGCTTAAGTCGGTTTAGGTACATATAGCTTCTTCAACGTTATCAAGTGAACCTTTTTAAATATGAAATTCATACTTACATCTTTCCAACCACTCAGGGGTTTAAAAAATGCCTCAACCCAGATATCGGCCGATATGGCCAATATTGGATATCGATCGATATCTCGGCCGAGATGATTCTCTCCTTTTTTTAAAAAAAAATATATTGACTGGTTTTTTTTAATTTTATTTGAATTAAAAAATAAAAAACAAAAAAATAGATTTTTTTTTAAAATCTGAAAAAATACAAAATATCGGCCAATATATTGGTCGGACCCCGCACTGATTTTGAATTTTTTTTTTTTAATTCGGCCTATATTCAAGATATCTGCCGAATTTTGGACCGGTACAATACGATGCTATCGACGAAATATGTTTTTTCCAGCTGATACATATCCTATCAACCGATATGTATCAGCCTTAAAAAAACCGATACATATCGTATCCCAGGAGTACAAATATCGGCTGATTCATATCGTATCGGCCGATATGAAACGGTTTTGGAGAGCCGAATATCGGCCGATATCAAAATATCGGTTGTTTTTTAAAAAAAAATAAGAAGAGAGAGAAAAATATCGGCCGATAACATTTTTTAAACCTCTGCCGGATCTGATATTATCACCTTAGCAACCATCCTATTATATTTGATCAAAGTGAGGCCCACACAAGATATACAATTTTAAAGACTAAAAATAAAAATAATTTAAAATTATCAAATTTTAGAGAGATTATACAACATGAATTTGTTTCTCTAAACACTACTAAAGCAAATCTACATTAGAATGTTCAAATTTAAGAACTAAAAAAATAGTAATGTGGATGGGAGAAAAGAGACAAGTCTCTTTTGCTTTTCAAGTAATCTGGTCCAAGTGCGAAAACCCTTTTGGCCCTCATATGAAACAGTATCTTAAACAAAAAAGAAGAGATTCAAATTTGGATTTTGGAAAAAAAAAAAAATGGATGGGCTCCACATAGATTCCAGGCTTTGAATGATCCTTTCCTTGTACACAAATCCAAAAGCCAGCCAACACTTACTAGTCACTACTTTTCTCACTAGTCACTATCCTCTTTTCCTAACCATGTAAATTTATGTCGACACCTATACTAATTAGAAAACCCTAATAGGACATAATTGAATCACTAATTTGATTTAATTTTAATAATACATTAATTTATTGGGCATACTAATTTTATCAAAATAAATCAAAGAATTTTATTACCTCATTCAAATAACTAAATTTATTTTAAAAAAGTATCCACTTAATTATTTAAATAAAACGAATAATCATTCATCTATTTAGTTAGTTTAAATTAGGTGAGTATATCTGTTTAATAAGAATATTTTTTAAAAAAATAAATAATCATATCAACAATCAATTTTTTTTTAATTAACGTGTGGAAAACTATGGGATACCTAGCGTAAAACCCCTACACGTGAGCCCACTACCCCTAAGGCGCACCAATAAAAGGCCATGGGGTTCCAACTCGCAATCTCTCACTTCCTGAGATATTAGACCCCACATCATTGTCGAGTGTTGCATAATTTAAAATGAGCCACAGAGAGTTTGTGACTTAATTTTGTCAGCTGAGAGTCTGTATAGTAGATCATTCAAGATTAAATGATAATATTTTTTTCTAAAATAAAAATAATACTTCCTTCTCAAAGCATCTTAAAAAAAAGCAGAAAAAAAAAAAAATGAGCCACGGAGAGTTTGTGACTTAATTTTGTCAGCTGACAGTCTGTACAGTAGATCATTCAAGATTAAATGATAATATTTTTTTCTAAATGAAACAATAAATAAATATTTTAAGCTTTTAGCCATGTAATAATATAAAACAATCCAAACAAATAATTGATATCAAAAGTCTTTTGTTAAAACTACAAATTCCATGATTTCAAGTTTAAACTTTGTCTAAGTGATTTTCAATATTTTTTTATGATAAAAATTGTTTCAAAGTCTCACCAGTAAGAGATTTTACGTGATTAATCTTTCAGGGCATTACCACACCTCTTTACACATACATGTCAGAGCGGACACCAAATCAATTCCAAAGTTTAGACTCTCAGTCCCGGCTGCAAATAAGATGGAGGAGGACCTCCCATGGCCGTAAAACAGCCAGCCAAGGCACTGCTCCACCCCGATACATGTCTGCCATCAGACTTAGAGAGGAGGGCGTGATGCAGATGATGAAAGGAGAAGTGGCTTGCTATGGCTTGCTTATAGATGATAGCGGCCACCTACAATGATCAATTGTTGATCTTGTGAGCCGTTCAGATAATTCAACTCGCGGGCATTTGTAGTTTTTGACTCATGCAATTATTTATTTTTCTTATTTATTTTATTTTAATAATTAAATTCTTGACAAAAATTCTCCTATATTATTAAATTATAATACCTTCATAACAAATATTAAAGCTATAATGTCTACTTATATATCTAAAAATAGTTCTCATGAGACTTTCATAAGGAAATTGGTTTGTAGATTCAAATTAGACATAACCCACCTACTCTTTGTGAATTGCATCCATACCAAATTTGAAACCACCGTTAAAGTTCATTGATCTAATTTAATTATTTTTTATCATTTAATAAATATAAAAGTATAAAAATCTTAAACTAATGGCTTCTCTTATTCAATCAAGATCAAATTTTACAAACATCATGTACAAGCTAAGCCTTTTCAATCCGTCTATCTATGTAACTCTAGGTGGCACTCATTGGTCATTCTCATGAAAGCTTCATGACACCCATCCATGTTATGAGAACTCGTTCTCCCCTAAAAATGAGTATCCACCAAATTTCATGCAAACCGCTAATGGGTGTTACTTGGGTCCATAAATATGTATGAGTTTGAAAGGCCTTATCAGATATATATAGTGCCTATAAAATTTCATCTTTATTAATAAGAGAAGTTATATTTTTAAGATTTTCAAAATTTCACAGTTATCTAATAGGGAAAATTCACCTGATTAAATCAATGGGCTTTAAAAATAAAATTAGTGTCAAATTGAGTGTAATTCGCAGGGACTATGTTAGTGTAAGAGGGAATTTGATCCATTAGTTATATATTGTAGGATCCACCCACTAAAGTTAGTATCATAAGAACCGTTCTTAGAGGAGAATATATATATATATATATACAATTATTCCCTAACACTTCATGAGGACTTTGTTTGACCTAATATATCCAATTACCCCCTTACCACCTACCCTCAGTGAATTGAATCCATACTAAATTTGACACAAATTTGATTTTTAAAGCTAATTGATTTAACTAGATTCACTTATAAATAAATATGAAAATTTGAGGGTCCTATAAAATGTAACTTCTGTTAGCGTTACGCGCGAAAACAAGAAAAATTTAACGGAAATAAAAACAAAGTACAACACAATATTTTAACGTGGTTTGACCCGCCTAGCCAACGTCCACGGAGCGACAGAATATTCACTATAAAAGAAAAAGAAATACATGTATAATATTAATGACTCCCTTGAGTCATGAGCACAAACTCGAAGTCCCGAACCCCTTTGTACACTCCTATATATAACACATCGACGTCACCTCTCAGTTGATGTGAGTCTCTCTCATACCCAGAAAAGTGAACCCAACTTCTGTGTTCCTCCCTCTACGCTCCTTGAGTTCTACGAGCAACTCCCAATATGCTTATCAAACGCGAGTGTCTCCGATGATGGTGTGTTCCACACACACACACAGAGATCTGCACTCCTGCTCTGGCGAAGGGGCTTTCTCTTTCCAACCGTACTCCTGTTGGCTACTACTCACAGATCTGTGAACCCAGATCTGCAGCGGTACTGCACTGTTGCTTCCGCCCCTCTTCGTCCGTCTAGCTGTCCTCCAGACATTATCAGATCTACGGCTCTTTCCATGGATCTTCATCGTTGAGAGCAAACCTCTATTGCCACCACTGCAATGGACCACTCCATGCAGCCATTAGAGGTCCACGGCCCGTACCTCAGCTTGCTCTCCCTCTCTCGGTGTCCACCGTTGGTGTGATCCTACACACACCTCCTGCACGTTGTGAAGTCCTCTATTCATCAAACCCAAGATGCATTCGGTCCCTACTGTCATGCATATCCAATACAAGTCCAACGTGTATTGTGATTTTGTGATATGCTGCCAACGAAACCTTTTATGATTTCATTGTATCTGATTTGGCAGTCCCACTTGAATTAGAAAATACATGTTAATACATCTTCTATTTATAAGCACCTATACAGCTGCCCCCTTCGTAGCAAGCTCTAAGCACGTCAGATTCCCAATCAATAAATAGCAGTTTCTAATTCATCTTTTTAGATTTTCTAAGAGAAAATCTCTGACTCAATTGTGTGGAATCAAGTCACATATCCAACAACTTCTCCTATCCAATCAAAATTATGCACCATATAAAAGCCAAGGCCTTTCAAACCAATCCTATATGTCTATCTATATACTTTATCTTAACAAAGATCTCCTATAAACAGTTCTTATAAGACTTTCATGAGAACTTTAGGCTGCGTTTAGATGGGGGTAAAAGGGGCTAACCCCCCGTTACCCCTTGTTACCCTCGTTTGGTAACAAGGGAGTGAGAGTAAAATTTTGAAAATTTATCTCTTTTATCCCATTTTTCAATACCCCTTTGGAGGTTGGTATTCACATTATCCTACCCATCAATACCCCTTGTCTTCCTTTATCAATTACATATTATAAAAATAAAATCTTACAAAAAAATATATTATATAATTAAGAAAATAATATATTTCAAATAATTAGCAACTTAATTCTGTTTGAAATTTATTTTAAAATTGTGTCAATATTTTCAACATAATGCATTTGGATGAAGGGTAAATTTTACGGGGGTTACCCTTGATTAGGAGTAACTGTAAGTAGAGATAAACTGACATATTAACAATTTTATGAGAATTAACATTTTTATTAAATCTATCTAATATAAATAATAAAAATAAAACTTTATGAAACATAATTTTCAAAATATCCTATTTTTAAGGGGTGATTCTGTCGAAATTTCGATAAGATCTCGAAACTCCAAAAGAGTTTAAGGTTCATAATAATCTCTTTCGGAGTAATTAACAATTTATTCTGTTGGAATTTTATTTTAAAAATGTGTCAGCATTTTCAACATGATGCATTTAGATGAGGGGTAAATTTTACAGGGGTTACCCTTGAGTAGGGGTAACTATAAGCAAGGGTGATCTAACATATTAACAATTTTATAAGAATTAATATTTTTTGTTAAATCAATATAATATAAAAATTAAAAATTAAATTTTATGAAACATAATTGTCAAAATGTCATATTTTTAAAGGGTGATTCTGTCGAAATTTCGATAGGGTCTCGAAACTCTGAAAGAGTTTGAAGATCTCTTTCGGAATAATTAACAATTTATTATGTTGAAAGTTTATTTTAAAAATGTGCCAACAGTTTCAATATAATGCATTTGGATAAAGGGTAAATTTTACGGGGGTAACCTTTGAGTAGAGGTAATTGTAAGCAGGAGTAATCTGAAATATTAACAATTTTATAAAAATTAATATTTTTTATTAAATTCATATAATAAAACAAATAAAAATAAAATTTTATTAACATAATTGTCAAAATGTCATATTTTTAAGGGATGATTATGTCGAAATTTCAATAGGGTCTTGAAACTCCGAAAGAGTTTGAGGTTCATGGTAATCTCTTTTGGAGTAATTAACAATTTATTTTGTTGGTAGTTTATTTTAAAAATGTGTCAATATTTTCAACGTGATGCATTTAGATGAGGGGTAAATTTTACGAGAGTTACCAAGAGTCACTCTTGAGTAAGAGTAACTTTAAGTTGGAGTAACATGACATATTAACAATTTTAAAAGAATTAATATTTTTATTAAATTCATATTAATATAAAAATAAAAAAAATAAAAAATAAAAAATAAAAAATATAAATTATAATTTTTTATTAAGAGATATGTTGATATTTTTTATTTATTTATTGGAATTTAAAATAATAATATCAAAAAAATTCTTTATTTATTCTTTTAATGTTAGAATGCAAGTGTTCATTTTAAATTTTAATTATTAAAAATAACTTATAAAAAATGGACAATATTATTATAAATTTTATTATTAGAATTTACTTCATGAATATTTTTAATAATTTTATTTTATAAAATTTCTCAAAAAATATTAATATATTAATTTATCCTTGCTCGTACTTAAAAAAAAAAAAAAAAAAATTATCTTTAAGGTAAGCTTTTACTTTACCACTGCAATTACCAAACAAAATAAGGATAATCCCAGTTCAAGAGTCACCGCCACTCAAGAGTGACCCCTACTCGGGATAACCCCTCTAAAATTTACTCCTCATCCAAACACAACCTTAGTTTGTGGGACCCATAATAGATGTAATATATTAAATTCACATGCAATGAAGAGAAGAAAACATTATTATCACCGTCATAGTCACTAATCTTATCTTTTTGAGTTGGCCTTTTAAGCTTTACTCTTCCATTCTATCCAATAAAAAATCAAGATATATAAATCTTAACCCCAAGGGGTTGGCCCGACAGTCAAGATATCTGCCTCATGAAGCGGAGTTTTGAATTAGATTCACGCTCAACTCTTATAGGTCACTCCTCGTAAACTTAACCAGTGTATGAATTGAAAGGTTTACACATACCCATGAGATTAGTCTCACCTCCAATGTGGAGTTAGGATATCATGTTATAAAAAGAAAAGATATGCAAACCTTGACTAAAATAACGCATTTATGCAAAACAATTTAAATGAATGACTGTATGTAAAATGCTACAGGAACGTACAAAAACTGTGACGGGGCAGATAATAGCCATTCCTCTTGAAGAAGTGCACGTTAGAAATCACCTCAGGCAAGATCTTTTTTTCACAGGTTACCCGTTCAATCAGCACGTCAGCACCACTGCCATGTTTGACGAGTGCAGAAAAGCCCGAAGAGTGGCAGCATGACGGCCAAACATAGAGCCTATTACTGCCAAACTATCCAAAGTAATGCACGCAAACAACCAAAATCCAAAAATATCAAATGAATGTTTCACCAGTGTCTCGGCACAGAAATTGGATATGAACTTGTTCACCAAAGTCCTCTCTCTCTCCTTTTGCCTTTGTGAATTTGAATTCTAATGGAAGAGAGAGAGAGAGAGAGAGAATAAAATAACATCATAGTTTTCATCTACAGCAAAAACGGTCAAATTATAATTCAGATCTCAAGACAATGGATAGAGATGGAGAAATCAAGGTATTGTCAAAATCCAAACCACTATCTCTGAAAAAGTTCCCCAGGAGATTCTCATGCAATATTTGTTTTAGAGGAATGCTATAATAGAACTTTCAAAATGCCATAAAAGTGAGTTTGAGATCTAGGACAATTCAACAAAGTTTTAATCCCACAAAAAAGCTACACAGCAGATATTCAGGATACATGGAAAATGAATAATTCCAACATTTCAGATATACCATCTTGATTTGAAACTGCATCCTTTCATTAAAATGGCTTCTTCCAATCTGGTGCTCCTTGCAATTTCATCTCCACGGTGATTCTTCTGATATGTAGGGATTGAAATCATACATGGATACTTGATCAAGAATGTTGATTCAAAATCCCTTTTTGTTAAAGTGAGAGAACCTCTTCAGACTAGTGGAGGGTTTGATTGCCATTGAGATCGGTAATGGATCATCATCATCACCATCATTGAAGCTTTCATCCCATTTATCAGGGTATTGGCTTCGTATCTTTTGGTTTTCCACTGAAAAGCTATAAAAAATAAAGTCCTCTATAACCCCACCTTCTGCGTTGTTTTCATCATTTCTGAAGCCAATGGATGTGAAGACTTTAAGCACCACTTGGTAAGGTTCAAATGGGGTGATAATATTGAGGGGAATTGCCAAGGCAATTCATAGTAATGCAGAAGTACTCGGCAAAAATGGTTTCTCCCTCTACTCTAAGGTAATTCCAAAATTTCCCTAAACAAGTAAAAACTCACTATTGAGGCCCAGGTTTCTCTAAGTGACTCAATTGCCAAACAGGTGACTCTTTTTCAAGCCGAATTGACACTTTACCCACTTTCATAAAGACCCTCTGTCAATTCTATGGCTGGCCTTCTTTCCAGCAATTGGCCCAATAATCTGTGCATAGGAAAGCGCTTCTTTCCATGTTGATGCAGTTCCTTTACCTTCTACTACTATCTTCAGGCTGCCATTCGTAATCTCACTTTAACAAGTTTATAAGCTTGAGTCAACGAAAACCACTGATTTATATATCACAGTTAAACTCACATAACTTGAGCACAAAAAATGGAATAAATACATTTTCTTTACGATCCAAAAATTCTAAGGGGGCACCTAAGCCTCCCTAGCTAGGAAAACTGCCTATTAAATTTTCAACTGAGTAATACACCTTTCAATGAGGCATAGAAAATGAAGTGAACAGAAGATGGGTAAAATTTTACACCCATCTAATCATGGTAGCTTTAAAAGTTTGACTATAATGACTCATTGTTTTTTATTGGTTCCATCTCACAAATCTACAAAAAATTAGAGATTTGACAGGGGAGTTTCCCCAGTGGTCCCCATGTCGCCCTCAGGACATTCCACCCAACCATGTAGGCCCAACTATGATAGATTGCTAGTCTCATTGGAGAATAACTACCTCAGCCTTCTGCTCTTTACAGAAAAATATGGAATAGCAGCATTGGCACGTGCCAAAAGGGCCACTAGCACAATGGTTAGGCATGGCCTAGGGTCCCTTGTACAGGTCTCAAGTCTTGCCTAAACCAACAATATTTAACAATATTTACAGCAAAAATAAATAAAAAATTGATCGTCACCATATATTAGTGATGATAATCAGAGACCTGTGATCAATAGGGTTTCATGAAAACCCCTGAAACAAGCTTTGTAATTAATTACATGATGCAGTATGCATAAATAACTTGAGGGCTGAAGAAAAATCAAATAACCTTCTTCCCTCACAATTCGTTGTCGGGGATCAGTTTAGAAAGATGTTCCCCATTTTCCATGTGCCTCATTTTATCACATCATCTCCATCAACTTGGTTCCTAAAAACACACAAAAAAGCTTATTTTATATTCCAGAATCACATGTATATAAAATTTCTAATACCACATCATAAGACAGACAATCTTCATTTTTTAAGTTTAAAGATCTCTGTATAAAAGTATTAAATCAGAAACGGGCAAGAATTTGTAGCTGAACAATGACCTGAAAATGATCTTTGCTTGATAAGTCTTTGCAAATTTCAGGAACAGCAGAGCTGAAAAATGAGCTTTTACCACATCTCAAGAGCAATTTGAAAGAGAAACAAATTACCACTACTGCGATTCCAGGTTAGACATCTTGCTTTCCAACCTTTGAGCAGCCTCAACCATGCCTCGGCCTTTGTAAGCTTGAATCATGGTAGCAAAGGTGATGTTATCAGGCATACATTTCTTATCCTTCATTAACAATAGCATTTCCTCCATCTTTTTCACATCCCCGACCTGCCCATAGGCACCAATGATACAGTTGAAAAATGGTGTATCTAAAACAACATCAGAATTCTCTATCTGCCTCAATATTGCATGAACCTTCTTCAGAAGCCCAGCTTTACTGTAACTATTAACAAGTGAACAGTAAGTAACAGAATTTGGCTTCATTCCTTCACTTTTCATCAACTGGAAAAAGTATTCCATTTTTTCAATATTTCCTGATTTTCCATAGGTCTCAATGATTATATTAAGAGTAACAATTGTTGGAGAGAAAAACCGCTTCTTCATGAACTTCATAACCAAACCCATTTTATCATACATGCCTGCTTTACCATAAGATTTGATTAAGATGTTGAATGTTGTCATATCTGGTTTAGTACCCATATGCTGAAATTCCTCAAACCAATTCTCCATTTCTTTTATCTTACCACAATTTCCACAGGCCCCAATGAAGGAGTTCATCGTGAAAGAATCAGGCAAGCATCTGTCAGTTTCAAGCATGTCTGAAAGTGTATTCTCCATCAATCTAAACATCCCTGCTTTACCATAGCCATCTATAATAGAATTATAAGTAACAGTGCTGCACTCAATTCCCAAATATGACATTTCATTGAGCA
The DNA here is from genome assembly GCA_022113865.1 of Chimonanthus praecox. NCBI lineage: Eukaryota > Viridiplantae > Streptophyta > Magnoliopsida > Laurales > Calycanthaceae > Chimonanthus > Chimonanthus praecox. Next base: position 43,838,792 of record CM039095.1, read on the forward strand.
CCCTGCCAATTAGATCAAATCGATGCAGCTTACAGCAACAATTGATGAGGATTGTGTAAGTGTAGACATCTGGTTTGCAATCAGAAACTGATTTCATTTCATCAATTGTGCTAAATGCCTTTTCAAAAAGACCACTACTTCCATAAACACCGACAAGTGACGTGTAGACATCAACAGTTGGATTGAGTCCTTCAGAGAGCATGACTTGGAAGAGTGAACTTGCCTGCTCAGGCTTCTTGCACTTTCCAAGCATTGTCAATAACTTCTTATATGTTTGACATTTTGGATCATACCAATGCTGTTTACGTAGAAGCTTAAAAATCTACAGATGAAACTAAAAGATTCAGAAAATGGAGACCAATGAAAAATTCAAAAAAAAAAAGAGGGAAGAAAAAGGATTATTCAGTTTCAGAAGGAATATGACCAGACATGAAATATCTAAAATGTGATGTGAAACCATTTTTCTTTTTCATGCATGTGGTACCTGTGCACATGGATGTGCGTCTGTTTTGTGAGTGCATGCATTCACCCAAGTGTGTAGGTGAGAGTATAAAGTTTATGCAAGGCGCTAATTATCCAACTAAGACAAAAACCTGGTATGAGAATACCAACTCAGATCATTTTCCACTCCAACAAGATAAGAGAAATGTGATTTCACAAACTAGCACTTTGTAAGTTAATAATTTGAGAAGATTCTTCTGCGAAATTCTTTATGAACAATAATCCAAAGAATTCAAGAGAAATAACTTATAAACAGAGAAAGGAGGAAAGACAGAGACAGCAAAATTTAAGAAATTGCAAACTGCACATGAAAATGCAAGTTCAATCACCCAGAAAAGGAAATTCTCGAAACATCAATTTCCAAATGACATCTTCTACAGATGTGATGCTTAACTGCAAATGTTGATCGACTACAAACAGACAAACTTGGTAAACAACAGAGAAATCATTGATCATCCCTTCCCCCCTCAAAAAAAAAATAATACCACCACCAACAACAAAGAACTCATTGACTCATTTTATCATGAAAGAAAATTTGTTCAGAAATACCATTCAATCCAAAGAAACCAATTCATACATATGCCACTATGGATGGAAAAGGCCACAGTAAGGCCAGACTTATTTTGTGCCAAGCCTGAGCCCATAATGAACTGGGAAAGACAAGCCCAACTGATGGGAGCTTGATATACTTGGCTCAGCCTAAGCCTATTGAACCCAATGCCAACCCAACATTGATGGGAAGGCCCAAACCTGCCCATCCAATTAAAGACACCCAAACTTTGAAAGTTTACCACAGAGAGAGAGGGGCAAACCTCCAAGCCAACTTTCTCCAACCTTGAATCTCATGGTTGTTTTATTCGAAGGTTTAACAAAGAAACCTTTGAACAAAATCTGCAAAATCAATCAATTGAAGAGGCAAATAGGGCAATGGCATTTTCAAAGTGGAGGAAGTGAAGGATAGAGGGCATGATGGCATACAAAATTGTGTGGCAGGCAAGTGCTGGAGAAGACTGCATTGTGGACAGCGACAGAGTCAAAGTCAAGGTCACAGGAGCAAATGATGGACTTGACGTAGTCTTAGAGATTGTGGGCCAAGGCCAGCAAAAATAGAAGTGGAGTTGGGAAGTTGGGAGCATTGGTCCAATGTTAGGGCAAAACCCGTGGAGAGTATGAAGAGGATGCTTTAAGAGGAGCTGCTGCTCAACTATGGATTCTTTGATGGAAGAAAAGACCGTGTGTAGATGAGCTACAGAGGTGAGGGTTTCAGATCAATAGATCAGAGTCAGCCACGGCAAAGATGGCCTCTACTTGTGTATTTGTGTATGTCTATCTGTGTGTGTGTGTGTGTGTGTGTGTGTGTGTGAGAGAGAGAGAGAGAGAGAGAGAGAGAGAGAGAGAGAGCCCACTTGGAATTTAAGAGGTTTTGAGTTAGGGCGAACGGAAAAGAGGCTTTTGACTTCTGAGAAAGAGAAATGGGTTTCATCTGCAAGAAGGGTTGTGTCTTCTTTAGATTGCCCCCGTTCCCTCTCTTCCCCACCCCAATCCAAGGGTAGCTGAAGCTCAATTTTGATGGGAGCTGTCAGAAGGAGGTAGGTAAAGCTGGTTATGGAGTTTCTATTCGGGATTTCTCAGGATTCTCTATCCTCTCCTTTGCTGGTCCTCTTCAGGCTTGCTCTTCTAATGAAGCTGAGCTACATGCCCTTTGCAGAGGTGTACAGGAGTTCAAAAAAATTGGTTCACAAGGTCGCGTTTCAGGGAGACTCTTAGGTGGTAATCAGCTGCGCCAGAGGCAGCCAGTGTCCTTGGAGGGTGCTGGATAAAGTTGAGAATATTAGAAAATCTGCAAGGTCCTGTAAGTTCATTCTGTCTCATGATCCTAGATCTGCTAATTCTGAGACAGATGAGCTAGCAAAGCAGGGGTCTTCTCTTTCTTGTGAAATTCTTTAGTTTTAGTCTGTTCGGTGGGTTCTTGTAAGTTTGGGTTTCTGTTGTTGGCTGTAAAGGTTGTCCTTTTTACTGCTGTCTTTCGCTGATGGTTGTATTCTTTCTTTCCTTTTTTAATAAATTGGTTGTCTTTCAAATAAATAAATAAAAAGGAATGTCATCCAGGGTGTAGATTTTGCACTTAAAGTACCTAATGAGGTTGGTGCACTACTTTGAAAGAATTGCAGATGCAAACAACACCAATACCAACTAGAAGAACATTAAATTTCAAATTGAACAATTACAGCAGATTGTTCAAGTATTTATAAGAGCCAAAAGATAATTTAAAAAAAAAAAAATGCTTCAATAGTTCAATTTGTATAAAAAATAAAGCCTCTTCATAGACTGCGTGTAACAAATACAAATTGCAAATGGAAAATCAGGAAAAGAAAAAAAATCCAATGACCTTGAGAGCAAGTTCCCATTGATTATTTTGCACTGAATCATCCAATGCTTCTAAAACAGCTTTTGGCCACAGGCTCACGGATTTTGCAGAATTCACCTTTCTCTCAATGCCTCTAACTGCAGCTTCAGTCCTTAGAATATGGGATAGATTTTTCTTTGACTCCTTTTGAAACCCCCCTGATGTCTCAACCTTCTTTTCAGCTGATTTCACAAGGTAAAATGGCATATTTTTTCTATCTGTGTGTTCAAAGAAGAACCAGATTTCAGAAAGGAGAGAAGGTGAGTATAAGCTAGCCTTATATTCTGGGCTCCATGCTACTGTCATGGAATTCAACAGAGAAAACAACTGCTTCTTTCTAAACTTGATAGGAGACGGTTTAGACTCATGAATGGAGATTTAGAGTAGTTGAAATGCTTGAGCTTTTGGATTTTATAAAAGGAGAGCTCCAGTTTCATAGCCACTAGATCATTGAACTAATTGATATTCCGAGATACACCAATGCAATATATCGCGATCCACCCAAAATCGTGGTGGATGACAACTTGGATAAAAGTTTCTAATAAAATAAATTTACCAAAATATAAAAAAAGCCTTACTATTGATGCTTAATTACTCGGGTGTCCTCCTATTGCAACACAAGGCAACTATCAATACCAACAAAAGATCTCACTGGAGGCATTCAAGATTTCAAATATCTGTATCAATGGTCATATTGGCCATAGTAGCCAACCCAAACACTAATAGACATTGAAAATATCAACCAATATGTGCCACAAGAATTTACAGGAAATAACAGAAAAAAGTCATAATTTTTAAATATAAATATAAAAAAGAACTAATTTTGTTACAATCATCAGCGTGCATTTACAACATATTGGACTCTAGTAACAAAATGTAATCCTGTTTCAGACTAACCTGTTAGCTGCTTGGCTTTAGTAACTAATTTTGCATGGTTGATAAGATTTAGTGTTATAGAAAAGAATTTTGAGCCATGATGCAAATGAATTGTGAGTCATAAGCAGAAAAGACATACTAAAACATGAAATGTGTTAAAAAAAAAATGCTTTATCTTTTGGAAACTAATTATTACTAATTAAATAATGATGGACTAAAAAAGATTGATAAAAAATTGCAGTATAGCACCTCCCACATAACTTCATACCTCCACCTCATATATCACTACTCAGTGGGATGGGAATAGAAGAGGCACATAGGGCAGGTTCCAGGCAATAAATGTGGATAACAGGGAAGAGAGAGTCGTAAAAGCCATTGAAATAATGAAGGGATAAATCTTACTGTGAAAGGATGTGAAGCAGGAGACGCCGAAATGGGTTATTTAATGTTTCTCTAGTTTGCCATGGTTCAGAGCCTCATACCACACAGATGATGTCCTATGATCTCTTTCATTCAGGAAGTGGGCACCACTATAGAGATGCACTGCTCCAAGAATGTAAAATGTGGTCTAGAAACATAAACCAACATCTAAATTAGAAGGTGGGCACCATGGCCTGGATCTGAATATCCCATAAATATACATAGCACATTAAAAGAAGGCCACAGCATCAAAACGTGCAGCATGGGCTTATACATTAAGGAGTTTCAGGATTTCTCCATCGCAGATATTTCTAGAGCTTGGAAGGAATGCATTGGTTTGATGTAGCCTTTTCTTCAATGGTTTGATTTTTGGTTCTTTCCTACTGTCTTTTGTTTTCCGCTTTTGGTCTGTGCTGTTTGGGTGTGAGGAGGCTTTTTCCTGTCCCTTTGAATCTCTTTCTTTTTAGTGCCGCATAATGAAGTTCCATTTTTTTTTAAAAAAATGCCATATGACTTTGCAAAGTTCACTGCTGCAACCATAAAGCTTGCAGCTTTAAGCCAGATTACCATTTCAATATACACAAGTACGTACACTGCTCTGTTGACTTTTTCCTTTACTCACACAAATGCAAAGGAACGATATGATCAGTTGATAGTCATCTTTTGTATTTCTCTGATTGAGATGTAGTAATCCTATCAATAACTTGTTCTGCCTTTGTTTTCCTTTTTAATGAATGCCTACACTGTCATAATGAAATTATCCTCATCACCATGAAAGGAAGGCCATCTAGACCATCGAATTGCTCCACAATCCCATGTCCGGGTTCTTTTTGGTTGAACTTAATAGATGTTGAAAGATGTCAATTTCATCTTTGGTATCACTTAGACACGAGTCTTCTATTCTCCCTTAGTGAGGGTTTTTTTTGGGGGGGGAGAAGTTGTTCATTTCAGATTGTGTCACCTGAATTATTCTCAGTATACTCTGAGTTTCCAATTGAATGAATCAAGTTCATTCCTTTGTTGATATTCAGTCCTAATTTTCTTTTTCAATAATGGTGATGAGAATGTCTTAAAAGATAGATGATAGCTAAGGGGTCCTCTAGATTTTCAGTTTTGTGGCGTTTGACTCTATTTGCTACTATTGGATCGGCTTGGTATGGCCTTAAACAAAGAGTTGCAAGATGTTTCCATCTCCAACATCTCTAAAGCCTGGAAGGAGTGGATCGGCTTGGTGTAGCCTTATGTTCTTGTGCAGTGGTGCTTTCCCTTATTGATTGTTGGGTTTATGGGGTTCTTGGGTTCTTGGGTTCCCTTTTCCGTGTTTGATTGTATCATTTTGTGCAGATTCGGTGCCCTTTTATTTTTCAATGAAATTACCATCTCAAAAAAAAGATAGCACATTATGGTTTCTCTCTTATTTTAACGAAAATGGGTTTACTGCTTTACTGTTTTAAGTGAAGAACCATCAGCAACACAGAACTAAAAAGTTTGGACTTAGACATGAACTTCCTGAAATAATTCATAATTGGGATGACGTGTTTACATCCATTACGAAACACTTTTTTCCCCTTCAACTTGAAGCATTTGTGCTACCCATGGCTTGATCAGCAAAAAAAAGTATCATATAGGGGGAAGAAAAAGAGAAAGAAAAACTCAGACATGTACCATGATTGTCCATTGCCTATTGGTTCCTATTAGTTATGAGAACTGTACATTCAGATTCCGCTACCCATATTGTAAGTGCAGGAGGTGTCAACTGCATTCTTGACTAGAGGTACTGTAATGGGCTGGGTACAGTTCACTTGTGCCAACTGAACCTGTCCCATTTATTTGATGGGATCAAAAACCAGTTCATTGCCATACCAAGCACAAAGGAAAAAATATTTGTATCAAGTTACTTTGTCTTTAAAATGAAAATGTTCTTGCACTTGCATGCATGGTGTAGCCCATAAATTAGACATCCTTAAAAATATGACCCAAGCCCATCGGTTTAGGCATGCGATGCCTTGTCCTTGTAATGGGGTTAGCTTTTATAGGCCCCTCTTTCTTTCATTTTTTTCTCTTTTTAAATAATGAAGTGTGGAATCAGCTGGCCAATGATGACAAGCAATGTGACTGAACTCAAGTTTTGATGTATGCACCATGTTGGGATACTACTGCTACTAGGGTGATCAGAAGCAATAAAGATGATTTTTAAGAATATTCTACTCACTAGGTATTTTCATTGTCACAATTCAAAAACTCGTCTAGCAAGAGTTATCTTTTTTGTACCTTTGCTTTACTTAGAAGCTCCATTGTTGGTTTGTTTAGGACCATAGATTTGATGCTATGCTTAAACGAGGGTTTCTTTGTAATTGTTATACAATTATAAATGGATGGATGTAAACCATCAGAATTGACCTTTTTTTTTATATAATAAACTATTGAGATTTAGTATTCAGTGTGATCTTCTCTTTGTGGGGTGTGAAGCCCATCAATTGGATTGTTGTTGTCAGTCTAGCTGGTGCAATGCAGTCATAAACCTTGAAACTTCATGTAGGTTGCAAGCTTTGCAGAGCAAGGACAGTGGAGATTGATGGCTTTTGCTTCTACCACATTAAGATATGATTCCTCCCTCGGTTGACAAACCATACATTGATTTAAAATCTTGTTTCATACAAAGTATCTAAACCTATGCACTTAAATCAGGGACAGGAATTTTTATTTGATACGCCATTCATCCAAAAGAGGGACTTTCTGTTTTTTCGTGACAAGTTGCAAAAGAAAATTGTTTGGGTCTTCTATGACAAATTGAGTTGGGCGCCAGACAACTCGATGCTTTGGATCTAGTCAGTTCTAAATTCTGCATTTTCACAGGAATCACATTCAATGTTTCCCACTGAAGAAAATGTTGTCATGGAATAAATAATTGATTTTGCAGTATATTTACACACACTGAAAGGTCAAAAAAAAATTGCACTATAGAAAGCTTTGGGGAAAAAGAAGATGGATGATCATGTGCTATGATAGACTTGTGATATCATTTCCCGTTTCAAGTGATGAATAGCTCAGACATTGGTAACAAACTCCTCTATAAATTTTATGAGAGCCAAAAGATGTCGTGCTTTATGCTGCATTACCTCACCCAATATTCAACTAGATCATAAGGGGTACATGGAAATGAGAACTTACTTTTGTCTGATAAACCATGATACAAATTTTGACAAGAACATGAGCATTATTTCTATAGATTATTAGAAGTAGTTATTTGCATTATGTTGAATAAGAAAACTAATCAAAGTTTTCAAAAAAGTGATAATAAAAACTTCAGCTAGACAATTTTCATAAAAGGAAAATGTTATTTCTATAAACTTTGACTAGACAATTTTCGGAAAAACATATCCAAATAGAAATTTTAGAAGAACTCATCAATAGCAACCTAAACAGCCTTCAGTATTTAGGAGAGAGCCTTTCCCATGGTAAAATCCATTTAGTATTCTACCTTTCAAAAAAAAAATCCATTTAGTATTCTCTCTCTTTTTTCCGAGAGATACCATCAGTACTGATTTCCTACAATACGGGGAAAATGTGCATTATTTTTATAGACCATTAAAAGTAGTTATTTGCACTTTATTAAGGAAGAAATTGATCAAAGTTTTGAAAAAAAAAAGTGATAGAAAACTTCTGCTAGACAATTTTCAGAAAATTAAATCCAAACAGTATATAATTTTTTTTAAAAAAAGGGGGGGCTTTTCCATGGTAAAATCCATTCAGCCTCTCTCTCTCTCTCTCTCTCAATGGTAACAGAATTTACTGATGACTTTGTTTTCGAGAGATACCATTCAGTACTAGTTTCCTACAATACAGGGAAATACAAGAACATCACTTCACCCAAAAATGCTTGAGCCACAGAAACCCAAGGATTCATGAAGCAACACCATTAACCAACGAATTTAATCACTTTCATTTCCCAAGGGAATTCCAACTTCTAGTTGCTTTTCGAATTATACAAAATGAAATTTGGGCATTTGATACTCCAATTCCAAAAAATCTAGGTCCTCAAATGACTCATAAAAGACAGGAGTTCAGCTAAATTCCACTTGAGTGCTCACTTGGAGTGTTAAATTGCGGAATTCCAGAAGCAATTCCACATCATACCAAATAAACAAATAAAGAAAATGTAGCATGAAGAATTTTCAGAAACTCCAGAACTGGTTCATTTTAGAATTTCTGGAACTTAAAAATCCAGCGACAAATCATATCCTACAGTGAATGATCAGAATGGGAATTGCAGTGCTATTCAACAATGATGCCAGCATCTTATCAGAATCCTATTTTGAATTTCTTTGTAATCTCTACTCCCAGAAACAAGGGACTAGAAAACAAGAATTGGGAAACAGAAGTTGGCAAATGACAAAAGCATGACTAAGAGCAGCATACCATAATGGAAGTGAGAACGTTTTACAGGAAGAAGAAGAGCGCCTCCATACCGCCAGTGAGCATCGGCCATTTCCAAACACGAGAGAGAAAGAAAGGTCAAGGATTACCTGAGGAAGGTAATTATCTCAGCCGCCATTGTAGGGTTATTATATGTTGGCAAATATTTTGAAATATGTTCAGATTATCGTATTCTGGTCAAATATTATTAAAAATAATATAAAATAAATAAATGTATATACTAAATAAACATTAATGAGAGTCCAAACATGTAATTTAATTAATTTGAACTTTTAGAAATATATTAGAGGTTTCAAGTTTGACTCTTAAAAATAGTAGATGACTCGACATATTCATAACATTAGTCTCACTATATATCCATATTATTTAAAAATAAATATTTATTAAAAATATTTTTAATAATTATTAAAAAAATATTGGATAGTCAGTATAAATTTAGGAATGAAATTCAAAACTTTAAAAAGAAATTGATACTACTATCTAAAATGATTTATAATTTCTTCTCTCACCTCAATATGCATAACCTACATCCCATCCCATCCACCAAAAGTCATTCAAATTTATTAAAATTTGGGGCAAGTGGAAATGCACATTTAACTAACTCCAAAATTTGACATGGTTACTGGTTTGTTTGAGCGAATTCAATCAAAATATGGTAAATGTATATTTTCATATTATAGAAAAATAGATTTACAATGAATTTTTACTAAACTTAGACCAACTCACTTTATGCATGGCTAAGTCCAACCTACTTCAACAAACTCGACACACGAAAAGACATAAGGCAAAAATTCTAAATGAGTCATTCTTAATATTTAACATTATTATAAGTAACATTTAATTAAAATTTTAATTATATATAATAAAAAGAGTTTATCTAAAATTATTTTTCTTACTTTTTAAGATGTAAAATTACTAATTAAATTTTTGTATTTAACTTTTGCTAAAATCAAATTTATTTCTATTTTAAAATTTCAATTCTTACAATCCATAAGTTTAAAGTTCATAGAGAACAAAGGAAAGAGAACAATAACATATTAAGATAAAAATTTAGACGTAAAATAAGCTGAATGGTTAAATAAATGGAAAGTTTGACTCAATTTCAACAATGTGTCATTTTTTAGATCCAAACAACTTGAATATTACATCAGTGTTAATAAGTTGTTCAGTTCCATATTATCCAATATTAAATTGCATCGGTTATAGGTTATGTCAGAAAGTTGAAATTAGTTTATACATGTTGAATTTTTATACAATATAAGAGACTGGAAAGATGAGTATTGGATAAAAAATTGAGCCTTGCCTTTTTTTGATTAGGGGTCTGGCTTCCTCGGTCAATCCCAGTTGCCCAACTTCCCACTCAACCTACCCTTACCACCTCCTTTGTTTCCTTCCTTTTCTCTTTTCCTCTTTTCATTGCCTTTCCTTCTCTTTTTTTTTTTCCTGTATTTTTCATTGGCCGTTGACTCCATTTGGCCAGGCAAAAACCAACGTCCTCTTTACCCATTTACCTATTTAACCCGTTAATTAATCCCAATAAATCTCATTTATTTCCAATTCTTTTTCCATTTGATCAAGTTACCCGTCCATTCGAACTGATCCTTTCCGTTCTGCGTCGTATACTCAGATCATTGGTTTCTACTGCTGGTCAATGCAACAGTGTAAGAGACAAGAAGCTTCTAAGCTACAACAAAATGCATGGCGATATGGATAAAGCTCACACACTCTATGTAGCTAATAATGTAGAAAAAACGCTATAACATATCACACACTGGAGAAGTGTTAACTGGCCACTAGAGTTTGCTGAAGATACACCACTACAGTCACAATCCATGGATTGTGGAGTCTTCACGATTTTACATGCAGAACATATATCTCGTTGATCAACATAATTCAATTTTTTCGAGGCTGATATGTGATATTTCAAAAGGAAACTGGCATTCGAGTTAATCCAAAAATAGATGCATTCACAACAAATATTGATCTTCTTATTGTATTCTTTTTTTTTATTTTTTCAAAGGGTAGAGATCTTCCCACGGGCATTTTGTGTAACTCAACACGGCTTTTACTATATTGCTCATTTTGTCCTTCGAATCAGCTCGCCGAAACCTTCAAATCACTTACAGCGAAGGGTTCGGCGAGCCGATTCAAAAAATAAAATGGACAATATAGTAAAACCCGTTTCGAGTTAAACAAAATGTCCGTATGAGAATCACTGGCGTTTCCAAATTGTATTCATTTTTTGTGTCAAATACATTTCTTAGAATATTGTTTCAATATATTCTGACTTTGGTAGAGATAACTTGGTTGGAAACACCTTGCCATTGATGTAAAGTGTCAACAGTCTCTACAGGGGCGTGATAGTTACCGTATCCCTCTAAACCCTGCATCACCACTCTCTGCAAAGTTCCATATGAACCATACCTTATTGTTATTTGAAAAAAGATGTGTCTATTCCTCCTGGAAAAAAGAACAAATAATACATTACAGAAACCAACAACAAACAGAGTACCCTCTCAGACCTATTAAGACACACCAACTAAATCAGATAGGTCTAAAAGCTGGTAAATCCACTTCTTTAGCAGCAGCATCTGCCCACTTCATTAGCAGAATTATTAACATGAGAGAGAGAAAATTGATTCTGTTGAATAATTCTCTGAATCTCCTATACTTTATCAAGCAACTTCCATGGATAAGAACACGTCTCAACCATTGGGTCACTTCAAGGGGATCTTGATCAATAATAACATCAGCAACTCCCATTTTTCCAACTCCAAACCTTTCCACAATGGAATATGATTCAATGACATTAGCATGACAGAAAGGTACATGACCAGCAAATTGGAGCACCACCTGTCCTCTAGCATTACAAATTCCTCCAAATCCAGAACTCTGTCTCTCCTTCAGCTTCAAATGCCCTTCTAATGGAGGATTCCAAGCAACAGTAACAACGGCCTTGCCCTTAAAGGAGATTGTATACAGACCATACTCTACCTAACTCCATTATAGTGAAGATGATGAGTTACCATTCACAAAAGTAAAAATTGGAGCCGTCCAACTCAAAGAGAAACTCAAAATTGAAAGTCAAGGAGAAACTCTGCATACACATGTAGCAAAAGCAGCGGGAGATTTAATTTATGTAGGAGAATAGTATCTTGTTGAGGTGAAAATTTAGAATTCTATGTCTGTTCCATGCTGCCAAGTTACTATAGTCTGTGGTGCTTCATTATTTTCCATTTTCTTATGGTTCTCTGTTAGATTACTCAGTGCAAAAATAAAAAAGAACTTTATAAAGTTTAAGAAATCAATATTTTATCAACCAATGCCATATTTACAAGTTCTGAACTTTCCCCTTTCCCCAGTCCAAACAGCATTTCAGAGTGCTCTCACTACCTTCTAAAAGAGAAAAAGAAATATTACAATATTCTTGTTATAGTCCCAATAGCATCTAACTAAAAATGTATGGACATTATTTCCCTCTCACAAAGACTTATCTGGACTAACTGGGCTTAAATCACTGATAAATATCTGATCTAACTTGCTACACTTAGATGTGTAACAAATTAGAGAATCAATAATTGGAAGTGAGCATTTACCAGTTTCCCTCCTCTTTGCTATTCATTTACCTGAATCTTTCAGTGCAGATGAAGCCCTTCCAGTTTTTTTTTTTTTGTGGGGGTGGGGGTAGGGGGTGAGATTAGTGGAGATGAAGCTAACAGTCAAGCTGTATTTGGACCAACCTTAGCCCAACCTAGTGCAGCTCCAACCAACAAATTTCCCCCAAACACTCCAGTTACTAGGTCAGAAATGTGAATCAAGCACATTTTTCTACCCTGGTTTCCGAAAAGTGTGTCAATAGAGGATGTTTCATCAGGGGAGAAGAGAGAACTACTGAAGGGCAGTGTGAGAAAAACAGGTATGTTCATCCAGGCTGCAGAAAGATGTCTGGATCATTTGATGATTTTCCAAATAAAAAAGCAAAGACTCGATTAAATACTATCACTGTTAAGCACCATTAAAATTGGATAATCTATGCCTAGCTTCTAGAGATGGACGACATGCAGGTCTGAATATTCGAAAGGAAATGTAGTTGAATTAGTACATCATTTTGGCAAAAGTAAAAGGCACTGAAACATTTTTATAACATCATTACCATCTATCTTCCATCAGTCAGTGACAGTGAGTGTCTTCTTATGGTAGACTTGAGAGAATGTGGTGTGTGCCCTTTGTAAGCACTAGCACAAATTAAAGTTTTCAAATTTAGCTTGTCGGAGAAACTCCAGTCTGAGCCCACCAAATCTGGAGATTTATAATCTTCAGATTACAAAATGTTTCATAATTCTCTTCTTCAGGTTGCAAAATGTTTCATAATTGAAGCCTCTGCCCTCTACCATCCAATAACAATTATTTATACACTAATACTAATATGATGCACCAAAAACATATGATTCTCTTAGCAGACAGCAAGCCACACAGATCAAACAGTAAAAGATTAACTTAAAATGATCTAGGATCTAATTATTCCAAGATGCTGTATGTCAACAGATTAATAGATGGATATTAAGCCATCCTGGATACGTAATGGGTTTATTTTCTTATGCAAACAAAATGGATTTAAGTTTGTGTGCAACATGTATTGCCATTCCATCCCATGAAGATTTACTAGAACCCCGTCAAAGTAATGACAGTTAGATTACTCCAAACGAATGGAGTATCCATGTCTGATCCTCAGATATTCAGATAAGGATAAAAGACCCCACTTCAATGTCACTTCCAAATTTCGACTTCATGGATTTTGCATTCTGCCTATTACCTACAACTTTTTTTTCTTAAGAAATTCATGTAACCAATTAACAAATGGGCTGCAAGTGTAGTAGATATTGTTGGGAATGTATTTTGACATAAATAAATTGTAGGCCACAAGGATCCATTACATCTGATCCTTGCATGAAAATTAAATATACTCTAAGGCAGACAAAAAAGTTCAATCGAAATGTTTCCTGCGATTCAGTTGCAGATGTTAAGTTCATCAACAGTGCAACAGCAGGAGAAGAAGCCCATAAAAATAACTCCACAGGTAACCATTCACAAAAAATCAGCAATGTATGCTGAATAGCATCACTGACTACTGTTATGTTCGAAAAATTATTATTATTATTATTATGTATGACAAAGAACCCCAAGATCCCTATCTCTCCCCAAGTACGAGGGTGTTGGGTAAACTTTGGATGTATGCAACCCCCCACAAGATATGGACATCGGATAACTATGGGGCTTGAACCTGGGAAGTCTAGTTCTTGAGCCAGAGCGCCTGCCAGTTGAGCTACCCCGTGCAGGGATGTTCATAACATTATTATAACAAGTATAGGGGAAAGGGAAGTTTCTTCTAGAAATTGTGGCCCTTCCATGCATAGTTTAAAAGTTTGAAGACTCGACTTGTTTTTCAATTGAGTCAACTAGCTAACTCGACTGAGTTCCATCGAGATGGTAGATGAAAACTTGATCAAGAATGGCAATAAGCATCTTTTCTCAACCATTTACTATATAGTATTTTAATATATTTTGAAAATAATGTTGCATGGTAGGAGAGGCTTGGAGACGCATCTGACTGTAACTACTCGTCTCTGCTGGAGAAAGTGAAGTAATTACTTAAATAAAATAAAGGAGACAATGAGAGACTAGGCGTCCCTACACTCTTCGAGCTGAGAGAGAGAGAGAGAGAGTTATAGTGGACATGTTGGTCCCATAGTAGGCATATTGGCCTTATGGTAGATCTGTTGGTCCTATAATAGACATATTGGTTCTACGAATATATGAATTATGCCCATGGATGGATTATACCCATGGAGTGATTATATTCATGGATGGTTATTAACCATAGATAGATGATACTCACTGATAGAGAGTTACCAGGGATAGATGATGAATCTATGGTAGACATATTGGATCCATGCCTAGATATTGATTATATATGGTGGGTATATTGACCCCGTGATAGATATAATGGTCCCATGGTAGACGTATTGGTCCCATGGTGGACGTGACAGTTCTATAGATAAATATTATTTTCCCATGGATGGTTTTGTGACCATGGATGAGTATTGTATACCGTGGATAGATATTCCCACGGAGGGCATTGATTCCATAGAGGATTGGACCCATATTTAGAGTATTGCCCCCTAGGAGGGATGTACGTATGTTCGGGTATAGGTCCAATGGTAGAGGTTTATCCCATGTGTGACATTGACCCCATGGTTGGTATCAATGTTGTCAAACTCGACTCGGATCGTGAATCGATCTAGGGGTGTGACTCGTTAATCGTAAATCAGAAATCGTAGACTCGTAAGAGTTCTAACATTTTTTACTTTTTTTGCTATAATTATTATTTATAATACAATTACATATAAAATTGACATAAAATAAGAATATCATAAAATTGCTAACATTCAAATCATCATAATTCAAAAAATTGTATTGTCCAAAATTACAAAACATCTGAACTCTAAAGAATATCATTCTCATCAATGTCATCTAAAACATTTAAGTAAGATGAAGGTTCAGTGTCTCCTCCATCTGCTACATCCCCATCGCTAATTTCTTCAACGCTTTCTTCCTCTCCTTCAACACCTTCGTCTCCTTCAACGCTCTTTCGCTTTCTCAAATAAACCCCTGTTAATTACAAATTTCAAATATTTTATAAATTGTGCCTTCTAAATTTTAAATATAATATAATAATCTTCTAGATTTTAAAATGCTTACTCGTTCCTTTTCTAAGATTAGTCTCTTCTTCATTAAACAATGTTGAAGTCTCCACCCAAGCAATAAATAGCGGGACTCCAGCCGTGTATTATGTCCAACTTGAACCAAAAGTTGTCTCGATCCCCATCCGCATTGGGACCAATATACATTCTAACCAGTGTCCCTTTGATTGAAATAGATTTGCTATCGCATCATCTTGAAGAAATCTTAAAGACAGAGGGGTTCCATATAGTGAGCAAACCCCCCAACGACCCCTCTGATGGCATACTAAACCAGTCAACTGTTGAATAATAAACGGAATATAAGAAAAATAAGAAGAAGAAGAGATGGAGAAGAATTCTTCTCTTGTTTGTATTCCATTCACTGTATCAAACTGTGGTGTTGTACATGTATATATAGGAAATAAGGGAGCTAATCATGCAGACCAAAAAGGAAAATAATAATCTAAAATCTAATTACAGACTGTTAGACACCTAATCTAGTTGGTCTTGCAATATACATTGAACTTAGACATTTTCTGTCCCACAACACAATAATGGTACCCGAATTGGATCGAGTCCCACAACACTCCCGCTCAAGCTGGATAGAAGATATCGAGTAATCCCAGATTGCTAATAACAGAATCAAATTGAGCACGGGGAACATGCTTCGTAAAAATGTCGACAAGTTGATCAGATAACTTCAGATGAGGAGTGACAAGTCGACCTTCTGAAATATGTTGGCGAAGATAGTGGCAATCAACCTCAATGTTCTTCGTCCTCTCATGAAAGACCGGATTGGAGGCAATATTGATGGCTGCTTGATTGTCACAAAACATGATAAGAGGGTCAGCTGGGGCAAATCCCAATTCTGTAAGAAACTGACGGATCCAAAGTAGTTCAGCCCTAATATTAGTCATTGCACGATACTCAGCTTCAGCACTAGAGTGAGCAACCACATACTATTTCTTGCTACGCCAGCATACCAAATGGGAGCCCAAGAAGACGCAATACCCTATGGTAGAGCGACGGTCATCAGGAGAGCCTGCCCAATCTGCATCGAAATAACCACGGACAGGTAGGGAAGTCTGTCGAGCAAAAAAATTTCTCCTTCCTGGATGAGATTTAATATAGCGGAGAATGCGAAAGACAACATGAAGATGAGCATCACGAGGAGCTTGCATGAATTGACTGACCACACCAACAACATATGATAAATCAGGCTAGCTGACTGTGAGTTATATCTATTTTCCAACCAGCTTCTGATAAAAGGAAAGAGAATCTAGGTCCCATCAGAAGCAAATAGCTTGGTGTTGGTATCAAGTGGAATGTCAGCTGATTTGCACCCAGAGTACCCAGCATCTTGGAGGAAGTCAAGAGCATACTTGCGCTGAGATAAAGTGAGTCCCCGAGATGAACGAGCAACCTCAATACCAAGAAAGTAGCGCAAGGGGCGCAGATCTTTAATGGCAAAGGTGCGGTGAAGATATACTTTGAATGTAGAGATGGCGGTTGCATCATTACCAATAAGAACAATATCATCCACATATACAACCAAAAGCATGACCACACTGGAACGACGATATATAAAAACCGAGTGATGCATCTAACATCTAGAAAAATCATAAGGCAATACAGCACTGCTGAACTTCTCAAACCAGGCCCTTGGAGATTGCTTGAGGTCATAAAGAGCTTTACGGAGTTTGCAGACAGACTGAGACACCCCCTGCTTAAGAAACCCAGGAGGAGGAAGCATATAGACTTCATCTTGTAAATCACCATGAAGGTGAAGGAAGGCATTCTTCACCTGATGAAGAGGCCAAGCATTGGTGGTGGCAATTCGAACAGAAGTAATCTTGGCCACAGGAGAGAACGTTTTCTGATAGTCCACCCCATAAGTTTGCGTGAATCCCTTAGCAACCAACAAAGCCTTATAGCGAGCAATGGACCCATCTGGATTATGCTTCAAGGCAAATATCCACTTGCATCCAACTGGAGTCTTACTTGGAGGAAGAAGAACCATATCCCAAGTATGATTTGATTCGAGGGCCACTAACTATTCATCCATGGCGGCCTTCGAAGAGGGGTCTCGAAGTGCAATGTCAACCCTCTTGGGAATTTTTACATTGTCCAGAGCGGTGAGGAAGCTGTGATAGGGAGGAGAAACAACATGATAGGAAACAAATTGAGCTGCGGTTGTAGACTACAAGAACGTTTACCTTTCTGAAGGGCTATGGGAAGGTCAGACTCAGCAGCATTGGACGAATCTGGACCCGATGCAAAGGTGATAGTGGCCTCTGTTGGAGGTGAAGTCTGGTGTTGCCGACGTCGATATACCAAAGGAGGCTTGAGAGTGCTAGCTGGAGTAGAGCAAGGTGGAGTGGTATATGCAGAAAGGAGAGGTAAAACAGGAGAGGAAGAAGTACCAGATGGATTAGAAAAATAGGGGACTGTCTCAAAAAATGTGACATCCATAGAGACATAGGTGTTGCCAATGGTAGGATCAAGACACTTGTAGCCTTGTGAAAGGGTGAGTAACCCAAAAAAATGCAATGCATAGCACGAGGGGAAAGCTTATCGCCAGAGAGCTGGTGAACAAAGCATGCACATCCAAAAATATGTAATGGTAGAAGAGGAATATATGTATGGAGTGAGAGAAATTGAACAGGCGATTTGTCTGACAACACACAGGATGGCATGTGGTTAATAAGGTAACAAGAAGTCATGACTGCTTCAGGCCAGTATAATTGGAGAACATGCATGGTAAAGATGAGAGATCGAGCGACCTCAAAAAGATGTCTGTTTTTTCTTTCTGCTACACCATTTTGCTGAGGGGTATAAGGACAGGGCAATTATGATTCGACACCATGCTCATGCAAAAAATTAAGTACCCCCCCCCCGCGGTTATCACTTCGCAGAGTTTTAATTTTCAACCCAATTATAAAATGTGCGAAAATGATCAAACGCTTCAGGCTTTTGTTTCATGAAATAAATCCATGTCATTCTTGAAAAATCATCAATAAAAGACACAAAATATCGAAAACCAGTGCGAGATAGAGAGAGTGATTGCCAAACATCAGAATGAATAACAGAAACTAAAGAAGATGCACTTTTATTCATAGATGAAGGAAAACAAGTTCTAATATGTTTGCCATATTGGCAAGGTTCACACTCAAAATGCTGAAATGATAAAGAAGGAACAAGCTTCCGTAAAACTGAATCACATGGATGACCAAGCCGGCAATGCCACAGCCACACATCAGACGACGATGAGGTCGAGTAGGCTGCAGAAGCACCAATCAGATCATCAAAAAGGTATAACCCTCCAACTCGCGTCCACCACCAATCACCTGCCTCGTGGTCAAATCCTGAAAGATACAATGATGGGGAAAAAGAGTGGTTGAGCAATTAAACTGTTTAGTGAGTGCACTAACAGAGAGCAAATTACGAGATAAATGAGGGACATGTAGCACAGATGGAAGGTGCATGGTAGAAAAAAGCGAAATGGTCCCTTTTCCAGCAATGGTAGTAGAGGAACCATTAGCTAATCGAACATTACCATAGGAAACAGGAGAAATGGACGAGAAAATAGTGGACATACCAGCCATGTGATCAGTGACACTGGAATCGATGATCCAAGAATGATAGGAGGTATGATTGGCAATGGACCCAGTACCTGAAGTAGAGGAGACAACATTGGAGATCTCAGGGTGGTGAAGATGATCCAATCGTTGTAACAGTATGTTAAAGTCTTGATGAGTCAAGGGAGCACCATCACGAACCTCATCAGAGGAGGAAGTGA
This sequence comes from Chimonanthus praecox, assembly GCA_022113865.1. Classification (NCBI taxonomy): domain Eukaryota; kingdom Viridiplantae; phylum Streptophyta; class Magnoliopsida; order Laurales; family Calycanthaceae; genus Chimonanthus; species Chimonanthus praecox. The sequence continues at coordinate 43,857,972 of CM039095.1, forward strand.
CACGAGTGGCAGCGGAGACATTTGCTTGCTTCGGGCGCCCATGAAATTTATAGCAGGAATCCACAGGATGGTTTGTCATCTTACAATAAGTGCATAATCGAGACCCCTTCTTCCCGAGGACCTTTGCCTGGAGGACCAGGAGGCCCCCGTGCTGGAGAAGGCATGGGAGAATGAGAGGTCACTAAGGCAGAGCATTCAGCTAGCACAGGAGTCATGACCAAGCATCGTCGATCCTCACGGGGTAAAGCATAGTAAACCTCTTCCAGAGACGGAAGTGGGCGTTGTCCGAGCAACTGGGCCCGAATAGGTTCAAACTCCTGGTTGAGACTAGCCAATAATTCAAAAATCCGTCGGCGAGAAAGGTGTTGCTGATATAGAACCGCATCACCAGGAGAAACAAACTTTACTGCTTCAAGTTGATCCAACTCAAGCCAACATGTCCGCAACTTGGAATAGTACTGGATCAAAGAAAGCTCCCCTTGTCGGAGATGGGAAGCAGTCTGATATAACTCATAGAGGAGGGCAGAATGATCACCATCTGAATATAAGGCCTTAATGGTGTCCCATACATCTTTGGCCGTGGGAAGTGTATATACAGTCCCACGAATATGATCCTCCATAGAGTGAATGAGCCAAGATTGCACCAAGGAATTGTTGGCTTTCCAAGTGCGATAGGAGGAGTTCGTCTTGGCGGGTTCAGGAGCAGTTCCATCAATATAATCAGACAACTGTCTGGCGTTAAGAAACATTTGCGCGGAATGAGACCATTGGAAGTAATTTGTCTCATGCAATAGGATGGTGGTGATTTTTCCAATATGAGTGGGTCCAGAGGAAGCTATATCAGGGAGAGAGGCAACACTAGATTGCGTAGAAGACACAATCTCAGGCTGTTCTAAAGATGAGGCCATAATCCCGAATGAGAAAGTTCACAAGCTGCTGAGAAGAGAGACAATACGACGGACCCAGATGATAAAACTGCTCTGAAGTGGGGCCCACTGAGACCGAGGATGTCAGTGTGGAGAGGCAAACACAGCCATGTGGAATCCTAGGCAAATGGAAGCCTAAAACAGCAGATCTGGGCAAAAAACTGGTTACACAGGTGGTGCTAGTGGCAAGAGGAAGGTCCAAAGGAGGTGCCACCGTTGATGATAGATGAGAAACACCAATCCAATGACGGAACAAGGCAAGGGCGACTCCAAGGGAGGCGATTAGAAGGAGATCCAATCCCAAAAGCAGCAGATCCAGACGAAAGAGCAGAAAAACACAGGTTCTGGTCAGCACAGGCAGCAGCAGAGAGAACAGCAATAAGGCGGGTCCCACCGTAGATAGGAAGTGGGCCACCAGGTGCAATGAGGACTAGGCTAAGGGGCAATGCAAAGGGTAGGCAGTGACTAGGTAGAAAGTCACTTCTTGTGTAGATCCAGCCGAAGAAGACCATAACCGTAAACAAACTAGGCGGAAGAGTCCTGGTTGCGGAAGTGGATTACTGGGCCCCACAGGGTACCGAAATCCAAGGACAACCTTGGGCTTAGAAAGAGGACCCTGGGGCGAAGTGAGGGGTGACGATCCTTGTTGCAAAAGGGTAAGATCCAGGCAGATCTGAAGAGAGGAATCTGACAATTGGGATGAAGGCTAGGAGTGGCGATGGGCAAAGAAAACAGCAACTTGGACCCTGCAGGAATGCAAGGGAAAATCCACTAGGGTCCCACAACATCCACCTCCTAATATTTTCGGTGAAAGACAATTATGACACTTGCGATTGTATGATTTATGATTCACAATTTGCAATTCAAGCATATTAAGATTTTATGATACAATTCAATTTTCACGATATTGGTTTGATGACTGGATTATATGAAGTTCAATTCCAATATAGTAAAGATGCCCATTTATGTAAATAGAAACCAATATGCACTGACAAGTGACAACACAAAGAATTTATCTTTTTTATTGGTCAATATGCAATATTTGTTCATACAATCACTTTTTCAATTGCATGTGTCCTAAAACAAATTTTGGAGCCATGAAAGAAACAAAAGCTGATATAGATAACAAAGCCTCATCTTGTCAGTGTCACAGATAATATGATAACAACGGTTGAAGTTCATAAGAAGAGAACAGAAACTACAAGAACTAGTAAGCTTCATTCAGTGATGGACAGCAATAACAATGAAGAAAACATCAGACATGGAAGATAAAAGAATGCAACAGTATGATAAAGCAACAAATAATGATGAAACTTGTACAGCATCAACGATCAGAACAATGATAACAACAGTTGCAGTTCATAAGAAGAGAACATAAACTACAAGAACTAGTAAGCATCATTCAGTGATGGACAGCAATAACAATGAAGAAAACATCAGACATGGAAGATAAAAGAATGCAATAGTATGATAACGCAGCAAATAATGATGAAACTTGTACAGCATCAATGATCAGAACAATGAAATGTTAGCAAAGAACAATAAACATATGAGGCATTTGCAATGACATGAACACGAGTAGCAACACAAGAATGAAAAGGCAACAAATCAAATTAGAGGTCCACCAATCAATGGAACGGTAAAAATGAAGCTCATATTGAGTGTTCCATGGTCTTTTTAACAGTCAAGAGAATGAAAAGGATCATACACTTAACTGTGCAAGTGTCCTTTTTTATTTATTTCTGCAGCTGATCCCAGTAGTTGGCATATCAAAATGAGGAACTCTCAACAATCTTGAACCCAGATCACCTCCAATGAGGAGCAGTATTTTTTAAATTGGTAAAATGAAGAGTGTTCCACTACCCTTGGCTTAATATGTTTGAGGGGAGGGTAATGTAGCGGAAGCGGGGAAGAAAATCAAATTAAGTCAGAGTCAACTGAAATTCGGATTAAACAGGTGGAGTAGTAGTCACACGTGGGAAGGCCTTAAGTTAAAGGCTCGTGACTCGCACGTGAGAGGAATAAGAAGACTTAGGGCTGCTAGGATACGAAGGGCATTAAGAAAAGAAAAGGGGAAAAGATGAGAGGTAACGGAAGATGCAGCAGCTGCGTCGGAAAAAGAGAGAAGAAAGGAAGATGCAGCGGGAGCTATGAAGAGGGGAGAAGGGAAAGGAGAGGCTAAGGAAGAAGATGGAGGTCAGGAATGGACCGAGATGCAGTACCTGGATAGGTGGGCTGAGACAGGAAGGAGAAACGAAGAGGTGGAGATGAAGTAGAGGCGAGAAGGAGATGACGACGGAAGACTGGGATGAGGCCCAGTCGACGGCGACAACGTAATCACTTGGGATTAAGCCCAAGATCTGTATGAGGAACTCTGGAACTCAGCCAGCAAGGAATTCCTGCAACAATGGCAAAGGACTCGTCTGCAACTCGGGCAGAAGATGAGGGATAAGTGCTCGAAGGCAAAAGATAATCAAATCTTATTTCATAACTTTCGAAAGAGGGTATTTATAAGAAATTAAAAATACTGCGAAAATAGTAAATCTTAAGATAGATGGGTCTCCCGTGTCCTTCATCAGAGGGGGTCCGGGTTGGAATTTTCTCCAACAAAACAGTAAACTTCAAGCCAATAAAATCCACAAAAGATTGCCAAAAGCAACACAAGTGGATGACAGAGTCTTGAGCAAACAAAATCAAATTCCCCTAGAATCACCTAGTGGTCAACATAAACAGATAGCCTATAGGATTTTACTAAGCGTGCAAAATAAATTAATGACTAACATACAGAACCGTAAATATAATATTAATCATAGCCAAATGGTCACAACAACCAGAAATCTGCAAGAAAGATTCCAATTTTCTAGGCACAGGAGCAGATGCATTAAACATTGATTTAAATTTACAAAATGTTAGATTTACCAGCTTTTCTTCTGAAAGAAAATGGAGATATGATAAACATCATGGTTCTTTTTCGGTGATGATACTGAAGACTATTGATAGATCATCTCAACAAGTAATGTATCACATAGATCATTATTGAAACATATCCCATACTTTTTTCTTTTGAACAGTGAAACGCAGCCCATATTTCAAGACGCTGGTAATATTTTGTAGGTCAACATGTGGAAATGGCAATCTTATAGTTGAAGGCGACCATGTTAATGCTATCGCTTGGGCTAGTGGTAGGAAGCAGCCCCCATAAAGAATGGTTAATATTGTGAGGGAGAAAAGGTACTTGACAACAATGATATGTGAGGTGGTCGGCCAATGGTGTTGCCAATTTTTTGGAGAAGGTTGGAGTTCATAAGTTGTGCCGATGGTGGAACTTTTTCATTCTAGTACATTGGACGAGGATGAGGGTGTATGGGGTTAGAGGACTTGTTTTAACATTAATTTACTTTGTTGAAAGGCAACATGTATGATCTATTTTCTTGTTGTGAGATGGTTTGTATAACTGTCTTGTACAAACCATAGGATACCTCTGTACTTGCTACTTTATCTTAATGAATCTTTATCTTCGTCTTTGCTCAAAAAAAAAAAAAAACTCCAAAAGTAAGAACAAAACCACCAATCATCTTGAAGAAAGGTGAAATGAAGATATATAAGTTGCTTACATGATTGAAACAAAATACAGGTGGTCAGAATTTTAGTCAATGACCTCTACCCTCAAACAGAGAGAAAGCATTACTGTGGTTACCAGATCTGTAGCTTGACCGATTGAAATTCAAGTTAATAGTTTGCGATTCAATACAGGTCAAAGTTGCCAGTCACTGAGACAAGTGTTCTTATCATCATCATTGAACCCGTGTCATATCCTCATTCATACAGTTTGATGCAATTCAATTGAGGGTCAATAGGGTACATTTCATACTATATGTATTAAATTAAGCAGATGATACATTTACATGAAATACGACTAAAAGACTAGGGACGTTTTCTTTGAAAGGAAATGGTAAAACTTTATTACGAGAAAGGGGGAAAAACCGCAAACTGATGCTCCCCTATGCAACCCAAACAGATCATGCACTGCGTGAGTCAAACAATGCCAAATGAGATACATGGACAATTTGATATACTGCAATATATCAACTACAATAAATCAAGCCCTAAGATTGGATTACCACCCTCCTGCTGTTATAAAGGTCCATTGCAGATGGCCCCTCTTGTTTCTTGGATTGTAAACTCCAGTTTACAACTTACAAAATGACTGCCTATAATTTAATTCACTTTAGGTAATTATCGATCAGCTAGCAATTTAAGTTTAAACCAAAAGGTATGATTCCAAAGTAATCTGATTCTAAGAAAAGGAACCTATTATGCAAAGTTAAAAGGGATCATATCACAATTAAGAAAAAGAGAGAGAAAAAAAAACCCTTTGGTAACAACATGAAAATTAAAATCAGAAATCAAAATGGGCGATTGTTGATCAACTCAAATTAGAAAATTAGTTGAACAGCATTTAAACATACGCCATGAATGCAGTTGATTCAAGCAGTAAAAAGGATAGGATCAAACCAGATGAAACTAGTTTAAGCTAATTAAAGTATGAATAACCAAACTTCAAATTTGTTTCAAGAAAATGATTCATGGATCAAGGTGGGTGGAGCAAATTACATAATTATGTACTTTGCCAAATGGACAAAACAACAAACAATGGTAATGATTAACATAAAGGTTGCACTTGGAAGAGGAGAATGTTTATTAGGGGATTCCCCTAGCCTAGGTAGAGGATTCTCCTGTATCTTGTTTGATAACCACCTGTGAAAAGGTATGAAGAGAAAAGAAAGAAATAGAGGGGTAAGGAAGGAGGTAAGAAAGGAGGTAAGGAAGGAGGCCCCTTTAGGGAAAACAGGTTTTACAGTAGGATAAGGGAAAGGAGCCACTTTTCTCTAGTTAATAACATCAAACAGGTGAAAGGAGGGGAATCCCCAGGTTTCTCCTCAAATCCCTTGAAACAAACAGAATAATAATTAAAGAAAATAGAAGGCTGAGGTCAAGAATCATAGGAAAAGATACTGTTAATGTTTGGGTTTACATCCCACAGTTGAACTAATCATATATAAAAGCAATCTCTTGGGGCCTCATGGAAGCCTAACACTGCTGCTGCATATGCTGGGTTTACCATTAGTAGAAATTAATATAATAATCCATTCTTCCTTTCACCATGGCTTTATGTCACCTGTTCATGTAATTCAACTTCCATAGGAGATGACTTGACAGCATGTTAATATATCTTCAGGACTGCAGTGAACAATGGCAAAATCTTCGTCATCATCATTATCAACTGATTTTCCATCTATCTAAGCCTGGATTTTTGAGTTCCACATTCCATTCTACCCTATCTAAGACCATATTCCTTGTCACCCCATATTCTGTCCTAATTCTGTATTGTAGTGTTACACCACTCACCACCTTAGCATACACATCTGTGTTGCTGATACTTTATTCTAGTTGTACTTTCTTCATAGCAATGCATCTAATTCTTGTCTTATGTTATCACCCTCTTAATTGAGTAGGTACCTCACCTCTCTGTTACCTTTATGTTATCTACTAGTCTTTCCTTAATCAACCAACATTTTGCGCCATGCAGCAATGTGTCTAATTGTCGTCTTGTGGAATCACCCTTTTAATCGAGTTGGTACTCTTCTATCACATAGAAATCCACAAGTAGCCATCCTACTAACTACGTCCAAAGCAGATCCTCAGCTTAGCTCTGGGGTTGCACCTGAATATTTAAACTTATCACAATGCTGAATTAGATCATTATACAATCACAGTCATGAGAGTATTTATTCATTAAGTTGAAGCCTAACAAATTACATTTGGTTGTTTTAAGAATATAATAAGGTATCTTATACATGATAGAAACAGCATAGAGTAAACCAAGTTTGGAAGTGAGGTTTCATCAACTCATATGGGAAGATCATTATGTCCACTTCAAATGTCATCAGTAGCAAAAATTTCAATTTATGAAAATAAGGATTAAATTGACAATGCCAATAAGCACAGGAAATAGAAACAACAATGTTTTTCTAAACCTATTGTACAATATGCAACACTTGCCCATATAATACAAGTAAACAATTTTATGAATTCTAAAATGCACTTAGGCCTGCAAAATGCAAAATTAGGTAAAAGGCCTCCATTTTGTCACTTTTGCAACATTATAGGGCAAGAGTAATAACAACAACAATAAAAATGAAGAGAGCATAAAAATGATAAGATCTACTGATTTATAAAACTCAATCAGCATTCTCAGGTGGACATCAATGAAACGTAAATAATGAAGAAGGAAGACAAGGGGTAATAACTACAGAAATCAGAAGAGGGACCAGGACAGCCTGATAAGACCTAGTATCAAATAAAAGAAGAGGCCCACAAGCAAAGAAATGTTGAAATTTAGGTTTGATTAAGGGCATCAATTATGCTGTCATCAACCAACAGAATGATAGCACCATATCCAACTGACTGACATATTCAAGGGGCAGCTGTAAAATAACAATAATAATAATAATAAATGAAAAATGAAAAGTGAACTCTCCAAGGTCAATTCAACTGAGGGAGGTGTGTTTTAACCAAATGGTGAGTAGAAGATGGTCATTGGCTTATTTTGCTCGAGGAAAATAGAAAACATACCAAGGAGCTGTAAATCTCTATTGTACAAAATTGATGTTGACCAGAGAATCTTAATGCCATGAGAAAGTCAAATTTGGGCAATTGTAATCAATTCCTCTCCCAAAGTCACAACATTGTCAACATAAAGGGCAGAATAAATTAATCACTACCTACATCATCCTGAAATATTAACAGTAATCTAAGCCAAATGGTCAAACAAGCCAGCCATCTAGAAGGAGAAAATTTCAGTTTACTAGTTTGACCAAAATTATAAGAATGAATTAAGATTGACCAGCTTTCTTCTCAAGCCAAAAGAAGGTATGAACCACATGAATCATGGTTCCATATAGGGAATAATAATACCCACAAATTATCTACAGATGAAATTGATAGATAACATACAATCTCAAATATTTAACATACATCATTAAATGGGTAACCATTGAATTGTTAGAAAAACACTCCAAACACATTAAGAAGACCAGTGCTCAAATTACTCAGAAAAGTGGAAGAAACAAAAGTGAGAATCCTTATACGACAAGAACAGAATAAAAAGATACAGCTCTCAAAATCACATAACAATAACAATTAATAAGCATGCAGCTTGATGGTCTTTTAGAGTACATGAATAGTGAGGTTCCAAGAATTAAAAGCACTTGCACACAAACACTTGGAAGTGAGAAGATAATGAAGGGGGGAAAAAGAATGAAACAGAAGAAATTCCTTAGATGAGTGACCAGACAGGCTAATGTCTTGTTGAATCTAACCAGATGGGTCATACATGATCTATCAGCAATAGCTTCATTGGAAGTTACTGTTGTTGTGGTTGTGAATAATTGAAGCCATCAACTACCTTCACAGGGTACCTATCGATGCAATCCTCCCATGGGCCATTGGTTGATGGCTTCACATTCTGGAGAGCCTGCCAAACGGCACTGTTGCATTTAAAACCACTCCCAAAAGCAATTTGCCAGACACGGTTTCCCTTGCGCATCCGTCCCTTGGCCTCAATGTAAGCTAGCTCATACCAGATGGAACTGGACGAGGTGTTCCCAAATCGGTGGAGGCTCATTCGTGAGGCCTCCACATGGATGGGGAGGAGCTGCAGGTTCTTCTCCAGCTCATCAATCACAGCCCTCCCACCTGCATGAATGCAGAAATGCTCGAATGCAAGCTTGAAATCTGGGATATAAGGCTTGACCTTGGAATTGAACAGCTTTTTTGCCACCAAGGTGGCAAAGAAGAGCAGTTGCTCACTAATGGGGAGGACAAGTGGACCGAGGGTGGTGATGTTGGTTTTGAGAGCACCCCCAGCAATGGCCATGAGATTCTTAGAGAGGGACACCCCAACTTTGCCGACAGCATCCTCCTCCTGGTACACACACCGGAATGCCTTTTCATCGGCACCACTATGGGTCCGGACAACATGCACAAGTCTGTATTTGGCACGTTTTCGATCAGCAGCCTTGTTTGACAGGAGCACTGCAGCGCCCCCAACCCGGAAGAGGCAATTAGGTATGAGCATAGATTTATTGTTACCAAAATACCAATTCTGGGTAATGTTCTCAGTGCTCACAAGAACTGCATAGGTGCTGCCATGAACCTGTAACATGTCTTTCGCCAAATCCACTGCGATCACACCTGCACTACAACCCATCCCCCCCAAATTGAAGCTCCTAATATTCCCACGAAGCTTGTACTTGTTCACAATCATTGCCGAGAGTGATGGAGTAGGATTGAACAGACTGCAATTCACAACCAAGATCCCAATATCCTTTACCTTGATTGCAGTGTTGGCAAAGAGAACATCAAGTGCCCCAAACATGACCTGCTCTGCCTCCTCCCGGGCAGCAGCCATGGATGGGATGGGTGGGATGTGAAGCATCGCCGCCGGCGCATAAGTCTCTTCACCGAGGCCAGACCGCTCAAGGATCTTATGCTGGAACTCAAGTGACGACTCATCAAAGTTGCCCGAGAGGCGCGAGTGCTCCATGAATTGGGAGTACCTGACCTTGAGATTGGAAGGGGGCCGGTAACACGCATAGTCAACAAGGTAGACAGGTCTAGGCCGTGTCATGATATAGACAGTGGTGCCAAAGACCAAGAATGCCGAACCCACCAGGACCGTTACAAGATTATACTGCAAGTGGAGCCACACCTGGCGTAGGTCATCTGGATTGGTGCGGACGGCTTCCAGAAGAATCACCACCATTAACGGTATCAGGCAAAGGGCCAATAGATGTGTGATCAGATAATGATACCCAAGTTTCACATACTTGAGATTCACACTCTGGAGGAAGTCCGGCAGCCGCCTGCTAGGTGAACGTGGACGAATCTGAACCGTCGATCTCGATTCAACACCGCCAGTACCACTTCCATCGCCTCCACTCCCCATAACTCACTCCTCTTTCTTCCAAACAATAAAGGAAAAGCGAGAGAGAGAGTCCCAAGATCAAACAACAGAGACAGACCCAGAGAATGAAACCATGAACAAATCTTAAATCAGAAATGATGGAGGGGCAAGCCTAATGATTTGTTATGCATTCGGGGTTTGATGTAGAAGTAGAGTGGGGGTTTGAAAGGGAGCGAGATCTCTCTCCTCCAATCCTCTGCAAGGGCGCCACCACCACCACCGCTTCTCTCCTGCGTAGTAATTTCGGGCCCTTTTCGGACTGTAATTAATGAGTCAAACCCTCAATCAAGTTATAAAGGACAACATCTATGACGGTACCATCTTCTGCCCCAGGTCACATTCACCGGATACGTGTATATATTCTCTGTCGGTACTTCATCAGTTAATGTAGGGTCGTCGGGACCATCTCAGTACGTTAAGAATAACGTATTAAATGCTATTAAGAGAAAGATTGGGTGTGACGTATTAAATGCTATTAAGGGAAAGATTGGGTGTGAATATTTTTTAGATGCGTCTGTTAATACAAGACAAAACTTATTAAAAGTAAAATTACTGTTTATCAAATATAGGTGCACATATACATCAATAAAAATAAAATGAAAGTTTTTCTTCATCTCGTTTCTGTTAATAGATTTTGTATGTGATAGAATGTCTACTCTATTTTTATTAGTTTTACATAAAAATAATAATTTATTCTATAAATATAATTAAATTTTTTAAGGCATGTTCTCTAAATAATAACTTTAAAATTTTATGTAGAATTTATTATAAAATATACGTGAACAAGTTCGCTAGTATTTTTAAAAGTGTGTATCAAATTTATGTAGAGAAGATAAGTGAAGCAATGTTTTTAAAATTTATAAATTTTATTTTATTTAGTAATGAAATTTATCAAATTAAATTAATAAAATATTTTAAGATTGAGGTCAAATTGAAAACCTAGAAATAATTTACAAAAGGTAGATGGATACAAGGGAGAAAATATATGATTGGGGCAAAGGTATGAGGTGAGCCCCATCTATTGGTGTCATCAAATTTCTATTTGAAGATTATAGTTATGAGCTTTTTTAATATTTTAAATTTTTAGAATCCACTCAAAGATAATAAAAGTGGAAGAGTCAATCTTATTATGGATTATAAAAGTAAAATTGGTGTCAATTTGACTATTGTGCAATCGCAAGGATAGATATGTGTGAAAAATAAAATAAATCCATTACATCCATATGGGCCCTGCAAACTAAAGTTTGCATTAGGATTTTCTAAGAACTATCTTAGAAGTGTTTGTACATGATTACATGAGCAACGGTGCACTAGTCCTTATTTGAGCACTAGTGCATTGTAGTGTCTATGGAGGACTCAATTAACTCTATCCACTCTCACATCCATGTAAGTTTCTTGATGTATTTGATGAGCACAGGAAATTGACTATTTTACCCTTACTTTTGGACTAGTTAGCTCTTGTTTTATGTGTTTTAGGATATGTTTAATGAGATTTTGGATTTGTAGGATTTAAAGGGAAATATAAGATATGAGAATTCAAATAGTGAATTTTACAATTTACGAGCACAATTTGATATTTTTGGAAAGTTGGAATTTCTAATAATTATTTTATCAAAGTTTAGGATTTTATTGTAACCTAATTAATTAAAATCCATTTATGAGAGTTTGGATTAATTTAGTTTATTTTAGAATAAAATAAAAGTGATGAAATTATTAGATTTTCCATACTTTGAAAAAACTCAATTATTAAGCCCATGAAGAAATCTAAATGTGTGAAGTCTATTTTCATCATCTCAAGATACATATGAGGAATTTTGAAATTTACAAGTCATTATGAGAAGATTTTCGAATTTCCCAAATGGAATAAGGAACAATAAACAATATAACAAGTGGAGAAAAAGAATGAAGGTTTGATAGAGTCTCAGTATTTTGACCATAATTTTTTGCTCTGATGTCGGATTGCATTAATTTGTTTTGGGTTGGAAAAAATACTTCAAGGGCTACAACTTTGTAGTTTAAGACAGTTTGTGATTCAGACGTTAACTAGGTCAAAAATGAGTTTTAAAGTGGTACATATGTAAAAAATGAGATTTTGCACACACTTTCCGTACACGAATTTTACTGTTTTTTTCACCTTCTTACCTCCTTTAATCCATTCCATGTTTAACATAAACCATATCATCCCTCCAAGTGTCACTTGATTTATTTAAATCTTTAAATCTAAGTTATTAACTCCACCTCCTTTCATCTATAGATACTATCCCTCTCCCATTGAGAAAATTGAACCTGGGCATTGGATTTTTGGAGCACAAGAGGAGAGGAAGAGAAGGAGACTATGAGACAGTGGGAATTTTGATTTCTACAAGGGTTTTCAGGTTGGTAGATTTTGATTTTTCCATTGTAATTTATGAAATCTTCCAAAAAATTTTAGAGTTGTAATCTTTTTATTTCAAGTTTTAATAATAAAAGAGGGGTGGATTTATTTCGAATTATGGTCATCTAATTATTAAATTGTTATATGATGAAAGTTTAATTTTATTTTAATTCTTTTTATAATTTTATGATTGAAATTATTCTAAGATATTCGAGGAAAGTGGATGAAATATTTAGGATAGGTAGAACTTCGTTTTCCAATCCAAGGCTCTGTTTAAAGAGTGGATGAAATATTTGGATTTGGAATTTCAAGTGTAAATTTTATCTAGACTATGGCTTGAATCGGATTTTATTAGTTTAATGGAATTCATAATTTTTATAATAAGAATTTTAATAAATGAATAATTGGAATGCATGATTAATAATTTGAGTGAGCTCCATATTCTATGTCTTAATTTATTGTTAAAATTTGGATAATAATGCCTCCTTGATTCTTTGATCCAGTTCCACTGTAAATATGTACAGATACAATTTTAGGTGTTATTTTTATTTTTCTTTTAAAATTCAAAATTTTTGAAAATTGTGGAACCAGATTGGTTAATTAATTAATTGCATCTTAGTTTTGTTTTCTAAGTTAAGATTATTTATAATTTTTAGATCAAATCCACCATCTTAATTAAAATTAGATCTCTTCAATTGTTAAATTCTATTTTTAGATATGGTTTCTAATTTTAGACCGTGTTTTCTATTTTTAGAATGTTTCTAAATTAAAATTAAATTTCTTAGATTAGATAATTAATTCCATATTTAAAATTTATTTCCATGTTTTCTAAAATTCTTAAAATATATAATTAAATGGTAAATTTTTCACGGATATATTTTTCTAAGTTCCGATGGGTTCGACCTCGCACTCCAAAGCTATATTATAAATGGTTCATGCGCTTGCGAATATAAATTTAAAACACAACAGTATTGATATAATACAATTAATTTTGACAGAAAAATAAATTTGAATTCTTTTATCATTCAAAATATTGTCTTACTTATCTAATTAAGATAATTTTTTACAGGCATTATACATAGGTCAAATTTCAAATCTAGCCATCCATCTAAGTCTGAAGGGGCCTATCTAGGAGTACTCAAATTAAAACTTGAGCACGAGTCCCTTAGTGTTAGTCTGAAGGTCAATCCCACTATTTTTTCAATTTTAACATTTTATAATTTTACATTTTTAAAAGTAATCAAGAAAAAATCATTTGAAATGTCCAATCTAAGTGATCTTTTATCTTTGGATATAACGTGTATATTATTAGAGAGATGAAATTTTGGATTTTAAGATATCCTCTTAATATGACCAAATAGATTTCAAATTTTGCAAATAAAATATCTAAGTAATTTAATGTAAATTTCACATTACAATGACTTTAAATGTGTGACGCCCCGCCCTTTTTCCAACGTTTAAAATCAAAGTATGTGTATATATTTGTGAATTGAAATAGAACGAAAAGGACGGAGTGCCACGATGCGAGTCAAATCCGAGTCCGAAAACTCGACCCTTGACTGGCCAACTGTAGTGTGTGTGGACTCAGTCCACGACAATATTTACACACGTAAAAGCATAAACCCGCGGAAATACTATAATATTTGACACATGTCATTCAAGTCTACATTCCAAAGAGAATATAAGAATTACTAAAAAATCATAAGTCAAATATGAACAACACCATATCCAACTAGGAGTTATTCTAGAATATTACATTCCATGATGCCACTCCTACAAATTACATCATTGTTTCACAAAATATCAAAAATCAACCAAGTCCTCCAAGCATCTCTTGTACGATTCATGATCAAGCTTGGTTAGCACTAGGTCAAGTCTTCTCTCCTTTGCCATGATCTACATTAACATTTAGAGGGGGAAAAATTATAGGCTTAGTCAACGCGCCCAGTAGGAATTCCGATCAAAGACTATGAACTATAGAGTATTATGTCGAATAGTAATAAAAAGATTCATTGGATAAGCATAATGTACTTTAAAATCATCATTCATAATATAATATGAAAATCATATAATTCCATAAACTCACAAATGTCATGTCATGGGTGTCATGCATTGGTGAATGCCCTTCTATACCCATGCATTGAACGCAATGTTCATTTCATTTTGATAGTTTCTGGTACTGGCCACTTATATCCACAACATCTGAGTCGACAACCACCAATGTATTGTACCCATCCACAAATTAACCGAGACTATTGGTGCAGTGTGAACTCATCCCTCTACACAGGGTTTCTGGGGACCTTCCTAGGAGTTCTTTGGCCCACTACAAAGTCGTACAATTATACACAGGGACGGGGCCAAAGTATAATACTTGTTTCATTCTATTATATCATTCTACACGAGACCAAGCAATGTTCGGACATCTCATTCTTGGCTCAATAATTCAATTCCCTCCCATGCAACCATGCATGAGGTACATGTATGTAACATGAGGACAAAGTCACTCATCATATAACTTCAATAGCTTTCAACGCGTAAAACATCATAATGCAATATTTCAATGTAAATCATATTGAACTAGTAATATCCTCATAATTCAAAACATATAATTTTAAATGAATCATATATATAAGAACATATTTACTCCATACTCATGTGCTTCAATAATGTAGGAAAACCTATTTGATCTAGACTAATCAACGAAGAGAAGTGTCTCACTAAGTAGCTCGGACCGCGTTGTAGTTATTCACGTCTCTTCTCAATCAATTTCATGTTTCAAAATATAACCATTTGTATTATCATATTCTAAAATCCTTTAATTTTGACCTACAAAGGTCTTACTCATCATCTAAGGGTCATCCAGTGGGGTCCACTAAGGTCTAAGTGGGTTCTAATACCCAAATTTGTATCACATATGTTTAATCTTAAAAACTGATAGTTTTACTGGTGTACATATCCACTTTTGGCGATATGTATCTCTAGAATAGAACATAATCAATTCTGGAAAATACTGCTCAGGTATATGTTTTCTACCTGTTCTCGGATCTTACACAGTTGTCCATCATGTCTGTAGATTTCAATAATTCATCTACAAAAGTTTCTCTTCAATATATGAGTACATTTATCCACATTTACACATTACTATGGGACTAAATCTATTCTTCTTATAACATGCCTGATAAGTTATCAAACTGTGGATTTTCAGTTTTCTGGACTGTTGTTCAGGTACCTATGTTCCACTGGTTCTCAAATTACATACACCTATATCTCTGTCTGTAAATCTCATACTTGATTCATAAAATGCTTATCTAAAACTTACTGGTTTATTCATTAACAATGGTACAATATAGAGTTCAAATCTTGGGTTTTCATCACCTATCAATTAAGTTACAGAACTGTTAGATTTTCTATTTTTTGGCTTGGTGTCCAACTATGTGTCTTTCATGAGTTCTTGGGTTTCATACATATATCTATTGTGTGTGTATTTTCCACAGATCTATTCATTAACATTTTAGATTCATGGGTCAGCTTATCAACTTTTGTGATCTCTAACATGTCCAAATACATGGTTAGATTCATGTACCAAATAAGCTACCAAAACTGTACATGTCCAGTTCCTGGACCAATGTTCATGCATGTAACTTTAAGTTGTTCCCTAGATCACATAACATTAATCCATTTATAAAATATTTCTCCAAAGTCTACTGGTATTTTGACCACTATTGGAAAGGCATAATAGGTCCAAAACCACGATCAAAACCACATGCAGGTCAAGCATGTGAACTGTCCAGATTTTTGTTTTTTGGACTGTTGTCTAAATATGTGTCTTTCGTGGGTTTCTGGGTTCCATGCATATATCTATTGTGTCTGTATTTTCTACAGATTTATTCATTAATATTTATTTTATATTCACGGGTCAGCTTATCAACTTTTGTGATCTCTAACATGTCAAAATACATGATTAGATTCATGTACCTGATAAGTTGCTAAAACTATACATGTCCAGTTCCTAGACCAGTGTTCATGCATGTAACTTTAGGTTGTTCCCTAGATCATATACATGCACTTGTTTGTGACTCTGCATTAATCCATTTATAAAATATTTCTCCAAAGTCTATTGGTATTTTGACCACTATTGGAAAGCCATAGAGGTCCAAAACCACGATCAAAACCAAATGCAGGTCAAACTTGTGAACTATCCAGATTTCTGCTTTTTGGATTGTTGTCCAAGTATGTGTCTTTGCATGCTTCTCTACCCTTTTGCATGTGTCTAAATCTTGGTCCTCTTGCTTTTCAATATAAGAATATAGGTTTCTAAACAACCTAGGAGGCTTAGTTTAACTGAAATCTCAGTGAAATCCACTTACCTCAAGGGATTTGTTAGCTTGCTCGAATAGGTGAAAGATGAGTTTCTAGGTTGAGTTGACTGAGAACCCTCCTTCTTCCTCGCTTTCCCACTTCTCCTTGCCTCAATTTCCTCTCCTCTTCTGATCAGATGAAGCGATGGAGTTTTCTCGTGAGTTATATCAGCGAGACAAAGCAGATAGAATGGAGGAAATGGGTGGAATATTCATGGTTCAGAGGATGGTTGCACAGTGTTTTCCTCTTCTCTTCCTTTTTTTCTCTTCTCTTCTTTTAGACAATAGAGGCTGAATGAGGGGAGGAGAAGAGAGGAGAGAGGAATGAAATCTAGCTCATTTCTCTCTCTTACTTCAGTCAAGTGAAGTGTAGGAGTGGTATTGCTTGCATACATGAGGACAAGTGTCCTTGTGCCATGCCATGTGGAGGGGTATTGCATGCATGCATGAGGACAAGTGTCCTTGTGTCATGACATGTGTCCCTTGGCTCCTCCATGCATGCAGTCTCTGCATGTGCTGCCATGTGGCAAAGGTGCTGCCACCTCATCGCTAATGTGGCATGCTTGCCACATCACCAAATTAACTCCTTCTGAAATAAATTTAACTTAGTTAGACAATGTATATTTTAATTACTTAATCAATTTGGTTATCTATTATTTCATTTAATTAATTGCTCATCCCTCCATATTTTAATTAATTTCATTTAAATCAATTAACTCATTTTTTTTCCATAAATCTTCAATTGCAGTCGAAATTTCAAATCGGGGTTTGACTTCCATAATTTTATTCAAAATCATTGGGAAAAATACAGTGAAATTTGGGAGCTAAATTATAGGTCATTACAAAATGGTGGGCTTATCATTTGACATGAGTGTTAAACAAAGGAGTCATATTAGAAGCAATTGAGAGAGTGTAGCCATAAGAATCTTGCATGTTGATTTTCTAGGTATATTTGGAACACGAGTTTAAAAAATGTTGCAACCGATATCGGCCGATAAATTTCTTTTTTTTTTTTTTTAAATATCGGTATTTTTATATATTTTAATTTTCCTGAATTAAAAAAAAATTATAAAAACGAAATGAAGTGTTTTTTTTTAAAAAAAAAATTGAAATCATAAATATCGACTGATATTGACTCGATATGGCCGATATCGGTCGAGATATCAGCTTGGGCCCACCATCGAATGGATTTTTTTTTAAAAAAATCGATATTTAAATATATATCAGTATAAAAAAATCGATATATATCAGCCGATACGGATATTTTTTCCCTGATTTGGACTACGTTTTTGAATTTGGAGTGCAAGTGGGTAGTTAACACGGAAGTGGGGAGCTAAATTTTAAAGAAAAAAAGGGGCTGCATGGAGGTTAATTTCAGCGATAATTTTTTTATCAATGTGGGAAGAAATGAGAAATAGAATATTTGGAAGCAAAACACGAGATACTAGAGGTTTACAAGAAGTCCAAGTGGGGCATTATAAGGTGGTTATCATTTGTGCAAGGAATTTTCTGGATGCTCCTTAGAAGATTTTTCTCTCTCATAGGATTAGTGCTTGATGAGATAAAAAAAAAAAGACATGATAAAAGTAATATAGCGGCCTGACCCTTAAATTTATTTAATTATAATAAATTAATTTAATTACATGTGTGAGAGGTGCTTGAGGACCTAACGGGGGTCCCACCTGTTGGACACGTGTCCCCCAAACCCAATTTGGATTAATCCCAGTGGAAAATAAGAGAAATAAGAAAAGTGATGTGTCTATCGGTGCAACTGACAAGCATTGTCGGTCAAACCGATGGCATCGGTGGGACCAATGGTAGTGCCCGTCAAACCTTCAGTGAACAAACCTTGGACTGGGGGTTGAGTGGAGCACCAACTAGAGAAATGGGGCCTCAATCGGTTCGACTGACACCGGGTGTCGTTGCGACCGTTAAAAAGCAGAATTCTGAACAAACTACTGACCAGAGAATCGGATCTTTGTCGGTTCGACCAACACTCGGTGTGGGTGGGATTGACAGAGAGCAGTAGAGAGAAAATTATGCGCACTGTCAGTGCGACCAACAGTTGCGCCAGTTCAACTGACGCACGACTTAAACTTGGTTATTTAAACCCCATTTAGCGTGAAAATTTCATTTTCTCACTTTCTTCTTCTCCCCTTCACCGAGAGAACCCATTCCCAGCTAGACCCAACCCTCCTTTTACTCCCTTTCACTCATTGCATGCAATAGATTGGAGTTGGACTTAGCTCAAGCTCCCTTGTACTCAAATTTTCTCTCCCCTAAGGTAAGTTATTCACTCTTCACCTCTCTTTCTCTCCAATGTTGAGTTTTATTTGAGGATTTGTGTGGAATTGAGGTAGAACCATGATATAAGCCTTGAATGGGGACGAATCTTTGTAGAGAATCTCACGCCCTGACCCAAAACATAGGCACGTGACGCGGAATAATTTTACTTTTTCAAATATCACACGCGTACTCACAACTCAATCGTCGAGATCATAAATGAACTTAAATACCATTAATATCTCAAAGGATGTTAAAATTCTCTACCATAGATGTTATAAAACATTCTAGAATTTATTATATCAAACCCTCAAAGAATAAAATAGTAAAAACAATGTCACCAACTCAAATCTAACAAATAAGTAAATAAAATAATCAACTCAAATATGTAGGGTGTCCTAAGCAGCTAAGCAGCATAATATCTAAGCTCTTCCTCGTGGTCCCTCGGACCCATACGTTGCAATATTAGTTGAAACTGCAAGGACTTGAGTACAAACAATACTCAGTGAGGAAAATATGCATGCTAAACATCCACGCACCCACATAATGATAATTTATAAAATGGTATATAAATAAGGTTATGCTATCAAGTCATGCTATCAATCTCATCAATATGAACACTATGTCCACCTAAGGACACCAACTTCATCAACGTGAACACAATGTTCACCGAAGGATACCTCTATGGAACGGGCTATCAAACATCATGATCCCTTAAGGGACATAGGCCACGACTTACAAGTGTAAGATCTCCATACAACATATATAATCTACCTCACTATGCGTCCCTTCACCACTCTGGTGATTAAGTTAACTCTAAGGTGATCAATATACAACTTACCAAATTAGTACCGCCCAAATAGGGCTCACAAGTATCTAATCATGCACAAACTTTACACCAAGTGTACAAAATAGTCGTGAGAACGAACTATAACGTAAAGCATGATAGGAGTTATACCCAACGACAATCACAAACAGTCGTGAGAGCGACCTACAATGAGAAGCAAGATAGGAGTTATACTCCTCAACGACAACCACAAACAGCTGTGAGAGCGACCTACAGTGCGAAGCATGATAGGAGCTATACTCCTCGACGACAACCCTATACAACAAGTCCCATAGCCGGCGCCACCGTTCCAATAGTGTTCCTTAAACAAAACCATTATCCTGTCACATCAACCTCTTCTAGGGAGTGGGGACTCATACTAGTTGGACCCAAACAAGAAAAATGTACATCATCAAGTCCTATAAACTCTTTGGGTCTCATCCCAAAACTAGTAATTTTCAATATCATCCTGCCTATTAACACAATATGTCATACTCACGTCCTACATAACCTCCTAAGTACATATCAATGAGTAATGCAAAAGGGATTATATTCACAATTACATAGGCAATATATATGTTATAATCATATAATAACCATTATTTCACAATGATAGCAGCATAACACATTCCATTATGTTTCATACATTCAAATATTTATCATATTGGGTTATTTTAGGGATAAAGATTACACACCAACATTGAGATACACATTTCGGATTTATGTACACATATTCTTTGTCGTTACAATTTATTCAACCTGTCTCATGGTGGTTTAATATCTTAAGTCCAATAACTCTATTTTTTCAGCACAAATCCAATTAAATTCATTAATAAATCATCTCAGCCCTCACAAGGGTCTCCAATAATTATTACAAAGTTTCTATCATCATAACATGATAATAGACATGCTACAAATCACAAAATAGGGAATTAATAACATCTCATGCATAGCATAGGGCACATCCATCCCATTTATCATACATTAAACACATCAATAACACAGTAAATTCCCTAAATCAATGAAATAACATACTTACATTAATACAATATGTGTGTAGCGATCCTCACCTCAAAATAACGATGTTTCTGGTTAAGCTTCGGGTCGTATCTCATCGGGTTCGGAATTCAAAGGCTTTAACCAATCAAAAGAACATAATACATCCCTATTAGTTCATCGATCAAGCCAAATCAAAGCTTAAATGCAAAATCTCCAAATTTGGACCCAAGATTTACCCCTAATCTAGATTAATCTCTTCAATCTAAGGGTAATCCCTAAATCTCCTCCCATGAATCATCTCCAAAAGTAGTTCCCCAATTTAGTTTCCTTCTTATGGGTTCAAAACTCAATTTCAATTCAGATCTACACCCAAACAAGGTTCCATAACAAAAATCTCCAATTACGTCCATGGATTCCTCTCCAAATAAGTCATAAAAGTCATCACATACTCCATTCTCAACACATCCCATTAAGATCTCATCAAATAAGAAGAAAGTGAAAGAGAAAGATCATAGATCTTACTTTTGGATGAGAAAGAACAGTGCAAAAAGGAGATCTAAGCATAGGAAATCCGAATCTAAAACGTTTAGTGGGTGAAAATCAATAGAGAGAAGGTAGAAGAAGCAAGGGTTTGTTGTTGGGGAGGAAGGGTAGGCTGTTTGGCAGAGGAAGGAGGTGAAATAAACCTAATTTCTTCCAAACACGAACTTATGCACAGACTTAATATTTTAATAAGTTTTTAATTTTTTAATTTTTTTTTTCTTTTTTAGAGTTGGGCCATTACAAAGAAGTTGGGATTTAATGCTTGGGGGGCCATGCATGGGGTAGGTTTGAGCTCCATTCGGATTTGAAACCCTAATATGAGATAGATAATAGGGGGGAAATGGTTTATTATGGAAATGAGGCTGGATAGTGTTGGTAATTTGGGAATTTCTCATGGGTTGAACTTGGATGACCAAGAATAGGGTTAAACGTTGGAGAAATTTGGAGGTTTTTGCAATTAGGTGTGTGTTTAGCCTAACCATGAAACTTATACATGCTTTATGTGTTCTTATACATTAGTTTTAATTTGTTTTTAAAGCTGTCTCATTTTCATTTGGAATTTAATAGTTAACTTGATGTCATGGAAATGTCCGACTAAGTTTAAAACTAAGGTGAAGGGTGAAGTTTGATAGTTCACAGGTTATTTTCATATCAACAAATTATATATTAATGTAAGTTTAGTTTAAGTGAATGGTTTAGTTAATCTTGATTTTTGTTACACATCTACGCTTGTTCCTTGATTCAATGTAGTTTCCGAACACATTTAATACTTGAAAAATACGTATGATACTTGTGATAAATTCTTTGATTCACTCCATGTCTATATATTTTTCTTGATTTACTGTGATTTTCGAATACAGTAAATGCTTGAGAAATTGCTGTGACATGTGAGTTGTGCTTAACCGATTTTAACCGTCAATTATTCGAACAAATTGTTTGAAAATTATTGTTGATCTAATTGCCAAATCATCCGATTTGAGAGAATTTTTATTCGAATAAAATCGAGACAAGTTGATGAAATTTGACTCTATAAATTATTAAACGAATCTCCAAACCTTAGTGTTTTTTTTATTTTTAATTTCATCACCATCTTTTCACTCCATACTTTGTGTGGAAATCCAATTTTATTTTAATCGCTTCAAATAGTATTCTTAATACCTCCAGTCCTTGTGGATTTGACTTCGGTCTCACCGAGTAATTTTACTACTTTACTAGTTGCACTTGAGTGTACATTTTGAAGTGGTAGCAAAATATAATGATTGTCTTACTTCCTTTTCTTATCACTAAGCTGTGGAGTTGTTGCGTTGCTCCTATTATTATTATTAAATTTTATTTGTTATATTTTCACTGTTAAATTGAATTATTAAAAACAAAAATATTTATCTAATAAATCTAATTTCAATGTAATAACCTGAGATTAAAATGATTTGATGAAATCCCTTTTGAACTAATTTGTTTGTCTATACTTAAATCAATGTATCCTCTTTTATCATCATAGGGTGGGTCCCACCCAGGACTTATGTAAAGCCCATCTAATAACGAATCTAGGCCACTCAAATGGCCAATTTATCTTCTAAATTCACACCCAATCTTATTAATGTGTATCTGGATTGTGATGTATCCTCACCATTGGATGAGAAAACAAAAATATTAAGAAAATTATTTTAAAAACTAAAAACTATGTTAATTTAATGTCACTCATTTTTTATGGTTTGATGATCCTAAGATCAACTATTTAACAATCTATTTCTTTTATGTCAAATCCGAGCTCTCTACAGGGCCCATCCAATGATGAATCAATGCCGTTTAAATTTTGTTCTCTTGTAAATTTAAATCCAATTTGTTTTGATGTCTATTTAATGCATCCTTGGCGTTCAAACCCAATGATTTAATTTTAATATTAAAAATTAAGAACTAAATAAATTTTAATCTTTGATATTTCATTATCTGCCAAAATTGAATTTTAGCTTATTATTTGTTTCAAATAATTAGTGGATACTCTAATTTACGAAAGCTACCATATCAACTTAGAACCAATGTCACAAATATCGGTAATATTTTCAAATTTACCACGTTTTTATTGACAAAATATCGCTACTGCAATAATAACACGTATTTATCGGCACTGCGGTGAATTACCGATAAAATCTCGTTACAAACACGATAAATGATAATATCCAATAAATTCCTAGTAAATTACTGATAAATTCTTTATTTTATTAATATTTTCATTATTTTAAAAATTACATTGTTCGTGACATTTTCCTGTTAATTTCCCACTAAAACCCCAAGAATTTGAAAACAGAAGGTTTTACCAATCATAGTTAAAGGACATTATTTTTCACAACGCTTAGAACTGATAATAGTTGGATAATCCAGACCGACACTCGCTGCCTACGTGGCTTTGAAGTTCAGTTTCAAGTCCTTGGGCGGAACTCGAATCTCGGTGAAGCGAAAGCCATACAAAATAGTTGGGTAATCCAGTGAATATTTTCGAATATTTGAATATTATCCAATGTAAATAAGATGACTTTGCATGGAAAGGTTCGGCAGACACAAAACAGGCGTAAAAAACTGTGTCACCGATATTCGCGGCCACTGCGGGTGTAAAATAGCCATATGGCCGATACTTTTTACCTGTGCCTTAGAGGATAAGGCTCACACTAGAATAAAAAAAATTAAATGGCCAGTTAATTATCATGAGAGCTATGAAGTGTAAAAAAATGGGATTATTGAATCATCCTAGCCTTGATTTTTTAAGATGGAAAACAAATCATTGGATAAAAACTTTTACCTATCTTTCATCAATCCAACATTAAGGATGTATCAAATGAATATTATAAAGGTTAAATCAAAATTTGAAAAAAAATAAAAATTAACATCTTGGAATCATGATACTTTTTTGAAAACTTTAGTTTATGAATTTCACAATAGGTCTAAATAGATTCAATTCTCCCTTCGTAGCCGTCTCCATGAATTGTACCTATTCAATTTGACACAAATTCGACTTTTAAAATTTATCGATCTACTTTAAGGAAATTTCCATTATTAGATATATGTAAAACTTTAAAGACTTTAAAAAGCATGGTTTCTCTTATCTAATCAAGATAAAATTTTATAGACATCATATACAGCGAGTGTTTTTTAAACTCATCCATCCATATGAGCTTAAGTGACATCCATTGGTCCTCTGCACCAAGCCTTACATGCAAACATTGATTTGTAAGGTGTATCTATCTATCGAATAACAGTTCTCATTAGACTTTCATGCAAACTTTGATTTGTAAGGCCTACAAAAGATTTAATGAATTTTATTTTCCCATCACACCCACCTAGTCTCTATGATTTACACTATGGCTGCAACTCAGGTCCGGCGAGTCGGATTTTAATAAATCCAACTCTAACTCATGTCACAACACATTGAATCCAACCCGACCCGAATTAAAAACCCAATTTAGTCAACTCAATTCAACCCGAGTTTGTAATACCCTCAATTCGAAAGTTGGCCCAACCCGACCCGAGTTACAGCCATAGTTCTACTCGTTTGCTGTATAGTCGTTACATTTATAATGAAAAACCCATTTCAGATTCTTGAGTTTTGTATTGAAAATGCTACTTTTGCATCTCACTCAGCTCAAGAAGCTCTAAAAATCCAACAGACCACCGATTTCAATACAGAAAACCCAACATTTCTACATAAAGCACTATCTAGGCGTTGGAAATGGAAAGAGAATACCACTAAAAGTCCAAGCTTCCAATGGCAGATTGACGTAGATTTTCTTCTCCAAAGGGGTTGCGGATGAGCTCGTACAAGGTTTTGGGGAATCTGAAGGTTGAAATTCGAAGACTTTGAGAAGGTTCAGAAGTTGTGTTTGCATTGGACTTTAGAATTTTCCCTCTTTTTTTTCTCTCTCTACTTCATCTTTTCCAAGAATCAGTAGGAGATCATGCTTGGTGCCAATTCTGGAGAGATTTCGTACTCCACTGGCCTATTTAAAAATTGTAATTCGCAAGCATAGTGGGCCCCACTTCTGCACTGAGATACACTCCCGTAAATAATATATTACCTTGTCACCCCCAATTTTTTTTCCATCTTTTAACAATGGTTAAGATGGCCCTCTTATAGAGCACTTTAATTGATGGTCTTGCGGACCACCATTCATTTTCTTCCTTATCTTCATTCAAGTGGCTTTCTGATAAGGTAAAGTTGAAAAAACTTTTGTTTAAAATTCCTTGGAAATTGGCTCCAGACAGCTGCATAGAAATAGATTTTATTGGAGCTTTGTGGTGTGAGTTTGCCGCCATTTTGTTGCGTGAACATTTTCTCCTACAGTAGTCGAGTCTTCTCGGGTCCGGGTCAAATCGGGTTGAGATTTAAAAACTTCAGTCAAATCTGATCCGAATTCTATGCGGCTTTTTCTTTTCTCAACCTGACCCAACGTTATAAGCCCACCCTTGTAACCCGACCTGCATGATTTCTCGGATCGGGTCATACAGGTCAGGCCAAAACTTGACTCGAGTTGCAGCCCTTATTTTATACAGTACCCAATTTGATACAAATTTTACTTTTAAAGTCTATTCACCAAATTCAAAAAACTTTATCTTTAAATAAATGTGAAATTTTAAAGACATCAAAAAATAACTAGCCAACCAAGTTTATAGACACCCATTACATGTCAAGACCTTTCGAGCTATCGGGCTTAGGTAATGGAGACACCTGCTCTAAATAGGAGACACCTGCATCCATTGGCCATTTGCACTAAATTTGGTACAAACACGTTGTCAGGAATCTCCCATTTAGAGATTGATCACCTACGGACCGGTGTGCAGGTGTCCTCTTGTGTTCCCTAGTTTAAAGATGCCCGACCTTTTCTACGGTTAAAATGAATTCCAACAGAACGACTGGAAACCACTTAAGAACTAAAACAGAACCACAGTTTGAATTCAGTTCTTTAGAATTATTTTTTTCTTTTTAAAATTTAGATTTAATTTTACATCATTTCCACTTGATGCATCCTGAACCGTCATGATACCTCAAAATATTTATTCAATAATTGATTTTAATCTTAAAAATTAATGGCTAATTGAAGTTCTTACTAAGACTTGTCCTTAAATATTAAACGTTTTTTTCTGAAGAACACAATTTTATATACACGTATCTTTCACATGAATTTATGATATACATATTACAGTGTAAAATTCAAAACTATTCAACTATCTTAGTGTTTATCAACTCTCCTCATGTTGTACTATAGAAAAAAAATACAATTTAACTATCTTCATTTTCTCAAGATAATATATGGATTTTTAAACATTTAAAATTTAGAAAATCAATAAACCAAAGCAATGCATGCATACCTCATTGGATTATTTCCATCCTAATGATTAAATACAAATAAAACTTTTTTTTAAAACAAAATGAAGTTAAGTTTCTTCTAAATTTTTAGTCACCACAAAGTTCAATTCAAAACATGATTTTAAGTCATTCAATATTTGTCTAAAACATTTTAGAAAATTGTAAAAACATATAAACCTAATAAATTATTTACACGAAATTATAAGTATCCGTTTTCAACTTTTTAACGAACCGTCCATTTTATAGTCAAATTTTTATTCGTATTTTTTTTAAACAAAACTAAACTTTAACTCGCGAGGGTTAACATAATACAAAGTAAACATAATAGAGACATGAGGTTCTCACGACTTAACAAGATATTTTATGATGCGATGAAATCTAGTGACTCTACGATCAGAGAAATGGTCGCTAATACAATCCACTTGGAATCAAATTAAGTAAAATAGACAGTCGAAATGAAGCACTCAGCCACTAGTAATTTTATTTGCTTAAATCTAATTGATATGAGTATTTAAATAAAATTTATTTTTATAACCAACATATAAATAATCTGAAGTTTAACTTTACAACATTGATGTACCTACTAGAATGATACTCCCTTTGTCTCAATTTAGTTGTTTCATATACATTTTGAGAGTGTTCCAAAATAATTTGTTTGATATACCATTTCAATTATCTTTCTCTACCTATCTACTCTTGAAGAGAACTTATAAGCCTTTTGAGAACCCTTCCTTAAAAAAATCAAAATTTAAAAATGAGACAACTAAAATGAAATAGAGGGAATATGTTATTGAAATCAAAACTCAGTTATAAGAATTCCCGACTTCTAATATTGGGATTAAAAAAAAAAAAAAAACTAAAAAGTTCTGACCATGTATAATCGGCACAAAGCCACCGTGAAATGTCAGGTGAATGATATGCTGTTTTCAATTCTGCTCTAAGACCATTCACCACCATGACACTTCCTTTTCTTAATAGCTCATGAGGGACCATTTACCACCAGTGTGGCTTGGATGAGATGGATAGAGGACTTGACTGGAGGATTTTAAAATAAAGTCCACCATCCAAATATGATAAAACAACGGCGTATGACGACCAAATTCTCAAGATCCAAAATCACAACACTGGAACAATTCGATGAGATCAAATATTATCGATTTATTATCTACATACGCCAACCAAAGATGTTTGCCCCACTTAAAATCCTAACAGGCACTCTACCTAAAAAGAAAGAGCTCAGGGATTTGGTGTTTTGAAAAGATGATCAGATGCAAACGAGAATTAACTAACTTAATTTGTTTCAGGGAAAGCAAAGGTGAACTGGTTTCAGAGGCAGTTTTCTGGTCAAAGTCGCGATAGTGAGACTAGTGACGACAGTGAGTTTGAGACTCTGATTGCAGCATCTGCATTTGCCATCACCTCGGTTGAAGACGACTCCATCACAAAGAAAAGAGTATCAGAAACCTCTCTGACCAAGATGAAAAGTACAAAAGAAGAAAACTTGGCTGGGCCATCAGACTCTGGAAAGATTTCCAGAAGTCTTACCCGTAAGTGAAAAAAAAAAAATCTGCAGGCAGTTCTACATCTCAAGGAGGGGTTTGTCTTTTGTCATCGTTGTTGGGGATGGGTGAGACTGGGAAGTTTATCTTCGTAATTTGGGTCAAAACTTTTCTGCTAAACGGAATAACTTGAGAAGAATAACAATTTTTCATTTTTTTTCTTTTAGTGACAAAAGAAAGATAACAACTTCTCTTGCGTATCAGACGAAGCATCAGTGAAGAAGCCAGAAGTGCCCGAACAAAGGACTCCAGAAAATCCTGCTACCAGTCAAAAGATGACAGAGAAGGCAATGGGTAAAGTTCCCAAGTATAAAAAGAACTTCAACCCTCTCTGAGACTCAACCAAGTGATAAGAGCATGGTGAAATCTGAAACTGTAAAAGGTACAATGCCAAAACGTAGTGTTTCATTCAATAATAAACCTGCAGGTCCAACAAACAACTACAGGACTCAAGAAGGAAGTTCACTAGACAAAAACAGCATATCAGATGCTTGGGGAGAAAGAAAAGATGGCAAAGATAGAAAGCGGTAATTCAAATTAATCATAGAAGTTCACAGTCCCATTCAATAGTTAGCTCTATGACCAGTATCCGAAAATAATCAACTATTTTAGAACTGAATGACTTGCTTATCAAGACTTGGATCAGAACAAGGTCCTGCTAGAATTTGAACACTTGGGCTTGAAAACCCACAACTATTTCAAACATGAAATGTGGTGCGATTTTGTGAATTATTAATGTAGCGGAAGCGGAGATAAAAATCAAATCAAATCAAAACCCGACTCAAAAAGAGTCACACACGTGAGTTGAGGCACATGTGCAAGTTCTAACTTAAGTGGGGGACTTAAATCACGTGGGTGGAGGAATTAGGGCTGCTGTTAAGGTGAAATACAAATGGGAAAAGAGAAGGAAAGGGAAAAACGAAAAGGGGCAGTGGAAGAAGCAGTAGCATTGGCGGAAACTCAGAGAATAGGAGAGATGAAAGGAAGGGAAAAGAAGCAGAAGAGGATGAAGAAGAAGATGAAGGAACAGATCAAGTACCTGGTTCATGGTTGGAAGAAGCTTGGAACAAGGAGCTGTAGCAACAGTGATGATTTTAACGGCAGCAGGGGGCGGAAGACTTGTAACTGAGAGATAAGCTTGGGATAAAGCCCAAGGCAGCGACAACAGGGTATCTCCTCTGGGATTAAACCCAGAATCAGCGATGGCCGGAACAAAACCAGCAATGAAGGTAAGGTCTGCAACTCGGCAGAGATGATAGAGGAAAATAAGATAGTAAATCTATATCAATTCATATATTCGAAAAAGGTGAGTCCCTCTCTTACATGCATTGTATTTATAAGAAAAAAATAAGAAACCAAAATAGAAAAGGACTCCTAAATCAAATAGGAAAGGACTCCTAAATCAAATAGGAAAGCTACCGACCTAGCTTCCTTATGACACAATAATTCTAAATTAAAAATAATGCGAAAATAGTAAATCCTAAGAGAGATGGGTCTCGGACTCCTAAATCTGACATGAGTATGTCTTCAAGAATTTATCGGCCACTTGTTCTACATCATTCCCCCTCTCTTGAAAAGAACTCGACCCCGAGTTTATATCTGGCAGATGTACTGGATCTCTATCGTAATAGGGAAAGATGTCCTTCACGTTGAAAGTAGGAGAGAGATGCAAATCCGCAGGGAGGTCAACGACATAAGCATTGTCACTTATTTTCTTGAGAATACGCAAGGGGCCAATCTTCTTCATCTTAAGCTTGTTGTAGGTACCGACGGGGAAACGCTCATTTCGTAGGAAAACCATAACAAAGTCACCTTCTTCAAAAGATTGGGCCCGCCGATGCTTATCGGCATGTGCTTTGTATTTGTCATTGGAGTCGGCAAGGCGCTTTTTGACTGTGTCCTGAAGTTCGGTAACGGAATCAACCATCTCATTGGCAGCGACATTGGATTCCGGCAGAGGAGGTAAGGCCACAAGGTCTAAAGTGTGATTAGGCACTTTAGAATACACAATCTTAAAGGGAGGAAGGCCTGTGGACCTGTTAGGTGAGGCATTGTAGGCAAACTCTGCTTGAGCTAGTGCAAGATCCCACTGGTGCGGTTTCTCACCTGAAAGACATCGAATAAGGTTGCCAAGAGTGCGGTTCACCACTTCAGTTTAGCCGTCTGTCTGTGGATGGGCGGTGCTACTGAACTTCAAAGATGTGTCAAGGTGTTTCCAAAGAGTTAGCAAAAAATGACTAAGAAACTTTGGATCACGATATGAAGTGATGGACTTAGGGGCACCATGAAGGCGAACGACTTCCCGAAAGAAGAGATTGGCAATATGGACTGCATCCATAGTCTTCTTACAAGGGATGAAATGTGCCATTTTGGAGTACCGATCAACGACCACGAAAACAGAATCATGGACGCGTTGTGTACAGAGAAGACCCAAGACGAAGTCCATAGAGAGATCAATCCACGGGCCGTCAGGCACCGGTAAAGGAGTATATAATCCAGTGTTCTGTGAAGAACCTCTTCCTTGCTGACAGATAAAACGACGACGAACATAGGAATTGACATCACGTTTCAAAGAAGGCCAGTAATAACGGTCTTCAACAAGAGAGATGGTCTTATCACGACCCATATGACCACCGAGGCCACCGCCATGAAGTTCGCGAATGATGTGGTCACGAAGAGAACCTTGGGGAATACAAAGACGATTCCCTTTAAACAAGAAACCTTCATGAAGCAAGAAATCATGTGTATCACCTTGACTGGTGGAACACTTAGCCCATATGTCAGCAAAATCGGAATCATTAGGATAAAGCTTTTTCAAATAATCAAAGGCCACAATCTCACTGTGCACAGTGACAAGTAAAGAAGAACGACGACTTAGTGCATCGGCGACTTTGTTTAGTTGGCCCGATTTATGTTTCAAAGTGAATGTAAATTCACTGATAATAGTGATCCAACAAGCATGCAAACGATTAGAGGAAGAATTGCTTTGAATGAACTTCAATGCTTGATGATCTGAAAAAGACGAACTCACGTTGAAGGAGATCAGGTCTCCAATACGTTAAGGATTGGACAACGGCATAGAGCTCCATAGCATAAGTAGTCCATTTTCGTTGGGCATCTGATAGCTTTTCACTGTAATATGCAACAGGGCGACCATCTTGAGATAGCACAACACCAATACCCATAATAGAAGCATCACAATCAACTTGAAACAGCTTCTCAAAGTTGGGTAAGGAAAGCACAGGGGTTGTAGTCAGCTCCTCTTTCAAAAGGGCAAAACTCTTGTCGGCTTCATCAGTCCAGACGAACGAAGAATGCTTGAGGCACTCTGTCATAGGGGCTGCAATGGAGTTGAAATTATGAATAAAACGCCGATAAAATGATGCAAGGCCGTGAAAACTGCGTACGTCGTGTATAGAACGTGGTACGGGCCAATCTCGGATTGCCTGAATTTTTGCACTGTCCACATGAATACCAGAGGCAGAAACAACATAGCCCAGAAAGAGAATCTTCGGAGTCATAAAGTGACACTTCTTAAGATTGAGGTACAACGTGTTGGCTTTAAGAACATTGAGAACCTCCCGCAGGTGGGACGTGAATATCCGAATTGCGGCTGTAGATGAGGATGTCATCGAAATACACCACAACAAACTTGCCAATGAAAGGCTGCAAGACTTGATTCATCAATCTCATAAAAGTACTAGGTGCACTGGAGAGACCAAAAGGCATAACAAGCCATTCATAGAGTCCATCTTTGGTCTTAAAGGCGGTTTTTCATTTGTCACCAGGCCGAATACGGATTTGATGATAACCACTCTTAAGATCAAGTTTGGAGAAGATAACTGAACCAGAAAGCATGTTACGCATGTCATCTAAACGTGGGATAGGAAAACGGTACCTGATGGTGATTTTGTTGACAGCTCAACTGTCAATGCACATACGCCATGAACCATCTTTCTTGGGCACAAGCAAAGCTGGGATTGCACAAGGGCTCATGCTAGGGCGAATCAATCCTTTGGTTAATAGGTCCTCAACTTGTTCCTGCAAAATGGCATGTTCTTTGGGGCACATCCTGTAATGTGCAATATTGGGAAGACTGGCTCAAGGAATGAAATCAATATGATGCTGAATGTTGCGCATAGGAGGCAGAGAATCCGGGGTGTCAGTAGGTAGAAGACAGGAAAACTCATCCAATAGGGGCTGCATCTGGGAAGGAACATCATGAGTATCCTGTGGGGTAGGACGGACCATAAGCGCATAAATGCGTCATGTTTCTCTGGAATCTTTGATAATGTCATCGAAGATGAGGCACATGTCCGTGTCTCATGTGACTGCTGGAGAGGATGTGTAGGAGAAGCCAAAATAATTTTCTGACCATTGTGCATAAAGGTATATGTATTGGCATGACCATCATGTAAGGAGTGAACGTCAAATTGCCAAGGCCGGCCAAATATCAAGTGGCTGACATTCATGCGAAGCACGTCACATAGAACTGTATCTTGATACTTACCAATAGAGAAGGGAACCTCACATTGAGAAGTGACTTGGTAGCGACATGTATCATCAACCCAACCAACATAGTATGGATTGGGGTGTGGTTGAACTGGAAGTAGAAGCTTATCAACCAAAAATTGAGAGACCATATTATCGCAACTACCACTGTCAATAATAAGAGAACAAATTTTGCTTTTGACGGTGCATGTAGTGCGAAAGATGTGTTTGCGCTGTGGTTGATGCGGCACATGCGGAGCAAGTAAGAGCGGGCGAACCACAAGAGAGCAAACAAGCTCTTCACCTTGATCACCAGTATATGGATTATCATCAACTTGATAGTTATCCGCTATTTCATTATTATGAGGATCAACAGGATCTTGCTCAGGTGTCTCAGAGTCAATCAATACCAAACGACTG
Source organism: Chimonanthus praecox (assembly GCA_022113865.1). Classification (NCBI taxonomy): domain Eukaryota; kingdom Viridiplantae; phylum Streptophyta; class Magnoliopsida; order Laurales; family Calycanthaceae; genus Chimonanthus; species Chimonanthus praecox. Next base: position 43,891,135 of record CM039095.1, read on the forward strand.
CGACACTCATGTGATCGATGGCCAACTTTGCCACACTTGAAGCACTTGTCCATGTTTGGGCGAGAATAAGGGTTTGAGGATGAGGATGAGTGACCGGGCTGACTTTGTGAAGGGTAAGTGGAGCGTTGGGGTGGGGGACAGTTATTATTGTAGGGGCGGGAATTATTGGACGAGTGAGGGTGAGAGTATTGGGAGTTGGGGTTGGGAGGAGGTTGGGTAGATGCCGTTTGGTGGTTATTATTGCGATTCTGAGAGTGGTTATAGGGGAAAGAGGGGCGGGATGAGTTAGGGCGGGAATTGGCTTGGTACATGGGTGGAGAGGTATCAGTGAATTCTTCCACGTTTAAAGCGGCACTAATAGCTTATGTCCAAGCGCAATAGCTATGAGAAGCAAGTGCTTTGCGAATATCCCATCTCAGACCACGTAAAAAGCGTGCAATCTTTTGCTCTTCTGTCTCATGAAGATCATTAAGAGAGAAAAGGCGATAGAAATCATCAACATATTCTTGAACAAATCGTGTACCTTGGCAGCAATCCTTCAGTTTGTTGAATAAGACCTGCGAATAATGGAGAGGTAGATACCGAATTTTCAAAAGTTGCTTCATGCGAAACCATGTACGAACAGGAGCCAAATTTTGTCTAGATCTGTCCTGTTGAGTTTGCTCCCACCAAGAAGAAGCACCTCCAGTGAGTTTGAAAGCAACCAATGGAACTTGCTTTACGTCAGGGACCCCCATGTATTCAAAGAAATACTCAACCTTGGTGACCCATTCCATAAATTCTTCGATGTGGAGAAGGCCATTGAAGGAGGGAAGGTCAACCTTGGTCGATAGTTATTGTTGTCAGAGGAGCGGCGAGAAGTGCCAGAATTCTGTGTATCAGGATTGGGTGGGTGGGATTTGAGAAGCAGTTGCTCAACGTCCTCATCATCCCACTCTTCTCGATGTGGTGGCTCTTCGTTTTGATTCTTATCGGTGTTTCTGAAATCGGCAATCATGATTGCAGGAAATTCTGTAAACAATTCTTTCATCTCAGCTTTAAATGTATCGAGCTGAACGGTGGTGACAAACTGATTGTTGTTGGCTGCCATCTAAAATTTTCCTCTTTTTTTTTTTCAGATTTTTTTTTTTTTTTTCAGATCGTCACTGGATACAGGAAACTTTGGCTCTGATACCACTTAATGTAACGGAAGCGGAGATAAAAATCAAATCAAATCAAAACCCGACTCGAAAAGAGTCACACGTGTGAGTTGAGGCACATGTGCAAGTTCTAACTTAAGTGGGGGACTAAAATCACATGGGTGGAGGAATTAGGGCTGCTGTTAAGGTGAAATACGAATGGGAAAAGAGAAGGAAAGGGAAAAACGAAAAGGGGCAGCGGAAGAGGCAATAGCAGCGGTGGAAACTTAGAGAATGGGAGAGATGAAAGGAAGGGAAAAGAAGCAGAAGAGGATGAAGAAGAAGATGAAGGAACAAATCAAGTACCTGGTTTATGGTTGGAAGAAGCTTGGAACAAGGAGCTGTAGCAGCAGTGATGATTTTAACGGCAGCAGGGGGCGGAAGACTTGTTACTGAGATAAGCTTAGGATAAATCCCAAGGCAGCGACAACAGGGTATCTCCTCTGGGATTAAGCCCAGAATCAGCGATGGCTGGAACAAAACCAGCAATGTAGGTAAGATCTACAACTCGGCAGAGATGATAGAGGAAAATAAGATAGTAAATCTATATCAATTCATATATTCGAAAGAGGTGAGTCCCTCTCTTACATGCATTGTATTTATAAGAAAAAAATAAGAAATCAAAATAGAAAAGGACTCCTAAATCAAAATAGAAAAGGACTCCTAAATCAAATAGGAAAGCTACCGACCTAGCTTCCTTGTGACACAATAATTCTAAATTAAAAATAATGCGAAAATAGTAAATCCTAAGAGAGATGGGTCTCGGACTCCTAAATCCGACGTGAGTATGTCTTCAAGAATTTATCGGCCACTTGTTCTACATCAATTATGCATATAACAAAATTCAGTCTCATTGTTTAAGTATTCATTCAATCTAAAGGCATATAATGGACAGTCAAATAATAAAACACTTAATGCTAACATTATATAGGTAGCAAACTAGATGGTATTGTTTCTTCAATCTCCATAATCCACACATAGAACTTATATCTGATGGGATCAAGTCAAACCCACCAGCAAGCCATGTATCCCATGTTAACTTATCATCAGGTTGCAATGCGTAAGTTGTTGTCAGGCTGTCCTCCTTGGGGAGAGTCCAGCAAGCGAATGAAATTACTAGTTAGAAGATAAAGATCCTCAATCATGATCTAGCACTTAACTTTGTTTCTGAGTTAGCCTGATTTGAAAGGGTCCAAGTTTGATATCACGCAACAAGTATATATAGTGCTTCAAATGCAAGGAGTCATGCATCAATTTCGCAACAAGGCTGCTGCTGCTTCTACTAACAATCTAAATTTCCCAGCTATGAAAAGCAGAAATCAGAAATTCTAGCTTGGAAGAATGAGAAGCAGACACGCAAGACGCCGGATGGAGAAAAAGGAGGTTTGAATTGGACTCATCAGACTTCCAACCATATAACCAAATAAATATATTTCCTTGAGATGAATAGAATATATTGCCATAACCAAATCTATTTTCTTGAATGGCAGATGGCATTGGAGTTAAAAAGCGCACGGGCCACACAGGAATTTCGTAATGAAATGGCAAGGATTAATAAGATTACTGGTGGAGCAAGGGCGCTTGCAGAGGATAGGAAAAAAATGATGAGCTTTAGATAAAGGAAAAGGCAAGAATTATCAGATCAACAGGGAAGACTCCAGTCACATGCTACTGCTTCTGATATAGAAGACCCAATTCCATGATACTGTAACCTGATAATGTAATGGAAATAATTCCTTCACTATTCCTGACAAAATCCAAGCATCATAAATTACAGACAGATCCAATTCAGGAACATTATTCTGTACAAAGAAGCACACATATATACAATGTATACATTACAAACTTTGATGCAGCAGTAAGTAGGACCATTTAAAAACACTTAGGTGAATGAAACTGTATGAAGAAAGGAAATAATGCTCATACAAATGACAGAATGAATCTAAAAAGACAAGAAACTAGAAACAAGAACCAGTTCAGTATTAATGCAGATGATCAATATTTGACTACATAAACACACAAACACTATAATGTACATATGCTTACAACTGTATGCTGTACAAATACTAGATCCATGTTCAAAAAATATAAGTAAAAGAGGGAAGATTGAAGAATAGCTCACTAAAAGCTTTCATGGAAAAAGTGAGATCCCTGTATTAACCTGGCATGGAAAATTAAATCTGGATATCCATACCACGATAAAAGAGAAGATGAACAACATCCCACCAAGATCGTGAAAACAGCAAGTTTTTTAACTTACAATTCAAGGACCTGTGTTAAGAAGAAGAGGGGGAAAAAGTTAACCACATATTTCAGAAAATAATTAAGGCATAATATTAATACAGATAATTTGAGGTGATCCTAACAGCATTGTCTCGTGTTGAATCTGACAGATGAGAAATCTCACCAAAACAGACAGAAATGCCCTAATCTCACATAACAATTTGATACTAAAAGCGAAGTAGCAACGAGTCTTATATGGGATGCTATTCCGAAGTATGACATTTACACCTGAAATTATTGAAGCCCCAATATAGATGCTAAGGAATGTATGTTCATAGGATCCCTCCCTCACTCATTGTAAAATACAAATTTGTCGAAGAAATGAAGAATCTCTCTTTTTAAAATGGTGACATGACTCGAACCTGGGGCCTTTGTGGATGCAATAATGAATATTTATCAACTGTACTAAATACTCTAAAAATAATCGAAAACTATTCTAATCATTTTGAGAATTGATGGGGATATTGGTGTTTTTTATAATAAGGGACACCGATGTATATTTTCAACACTTAGGTGATGACAAGTGGACAAAAGAACAAACACGGTGTCCCTAATTATAAAAAACACTAGTGTCCTTATCGATTCCCTTTTACATTAACAATTTTTAAAATTTACAATTGCCAAATCCGAACAATGTGTCATGATGTCAGAATTTCCATGGTTGACAAATGGTATGGAAATACTCATACAAGATTCAGAATGCCCAACAATCACCCTACTGTGGAGTTGTCATCCCCACAGAGCACAATGCTTGGATGATGCTAGTTGATGATTATGATATTTATGTCTACTGAATGTCAACTAATTGATTCTCAGTAATTGTCAATATATGCTTTGTATCCTATGCCCTAAAGTTCACAACAATTGGATGATCCCAGATGTTGATCATAAGATTTGTGTCCACTGAATATCAACTCATTGATTTTCTCTTTCGTAAGATCAACTGAACTTCCACAGAATGGGGCATAGGTCCATCAGTGGCAAATGAGTGCACCAATCACATCCATACGTATAGGATAAACACTCAATGTCTCAGAATTGTGTCATATACTAGTCAGTCTCAAGAAAAAGGAAAAGGAAGAGAGACAGCACCTGAATTTGATTCCAAGCATCACTCTAGATCAGATGCATCCTCCGAATCAGAGAGGGGTAAGAGAGTGCAAATGCCAAGCATATGTCCATTGAGACACACATAATACTCGATACAATCATCATAAGATCCTAACCTGGTGCAGGCACTCCTTGGTATCATTTTTGCCTGTAGCATGCTCCATAGTTTTGCCTTACAATATGGGCATACCTCTGAGGGATGGAACTTTGCCTCACGGTCGATCAACATCTTCCGAAACTTAGACACAGAAAATGACTTGAAAACTCCACGGAAGAAACCCAGGTCACCATCCTCCCCCTGATCAAGATGCTCACAAGGGTCTGATACATATAACACATCTGATCTGCATTGTGGTATAAGAAAACTCTTTCCTGATGTCCTTGAAAATCGCGTTCTGTGAACAAAATGACCAGGAATTTGGGTGCTGTTGAAGAGACCACCTCTGCTGCACCCTGAACAATAAATGAGCAGCTTCCCTAGTGCTTTCCAGTTACCATCCACACTGTGACTTCCACTAGATTGCAGATCAAGCATCATCTTTGGAGCCCGGGTTCGGCAGAACTCTTTCCATAAGATGCGCTTAGCAATGTCATCAAACCATTTGCAGACACAAGAAAGAGTTGCAATCAACCTCGGGTTCCATTTCAGTTGTTGGAACACTAGGAAGATTGCATCCTCACTTATATGACATTTCATGCACACACAAGTTGAGGAGTGGATACATCTGTACTGTTTTACCAGCATTGGTTCCAGAAGTTATGCTCGATCAAGACAAATCACAATTGTGCTACTGAGTGTTGTTACTGCAATGGTATAGAGAGCCAAAAATCAGTAATTCAGTTGAGTTACTTGAAACACAAGTAAGGAAAGACATAGATACTATGGTTAAGTCCAAATCACAAACTATAAAGCTCAAGACGTTGAACAGGTCAGTCCATAAATAGCTGTTAAAAATATTTGAGCAGAATTCAATCTGAGAAATTCAGCCAAACGAATATCGGAAACATGTTTAAGAGCCAGATCTTGAAAGTAGGACTAAAGTAATGACTTCTTAATCACTCAAGTCACACAAAAACTAGCATTGGTTGAGTTAGATTGGAGCCCTTGTACCCAATAAGAATTGAAATTAATCTTTCATTTTTTTTTTCTTTCATTCTTTCTTTTTCCATTTGGAAAGGTTTAAGTAAATGTAAGTCAAACCTGTAAAAACTTCAATGAAGATCACATTAAACATCGTCTGCAAATTTACCTAGGACCAATATGCAAGAATGAATCAAATTAACGTACTTTAGTTGTAATGAAATTACTTTATTGGATGGAGGACATGCATTGACATAACTCAGACCTTTTCGAGTGTCCATATTGTTAGTGCCCTGGCTTGTCTGAGTCTCTTGTTGTCAATTTCATCAAATGTGTCGAATCTTGCCTTGGATGATTGAAATTGAAGCACTAGGTTGATCAGATAGTCAGAAGCTGCGGCAAGGCAACTCTCCAGGTGTTTGGCAACCATACAGGTAAAAGGACCATTAGTAGACCATAGGTTGAACCCAACACCTCTAGCTTCAAGGACCCTAATTTAAATGTGTTCAAGGAACAAATAGATTTAATCTCTGAAAAATTGCAAATCTGTGAGACTCGAGCCCTTGAACCTTTATCGACCCCTCGAGATCAAGGCCTCGAAGGATTCTCGAGCCCTCGACTGTTTATCAAAGAGCAAAAAGTAGCTGTCTGTAATTTTTGTATGCTCTCAAGCTCGAGCCCTTGGGGACGCTCCTCGATCCCTCGAAACTTAAATGTTGAAATGAGTTGTCTTTCCATATTTACGTCTCGACCCTCGAGACACACTCCTCGACCCCTCGAGGTTTAAACGTTGCACAGTTTATTATAAATACGGGGTTCGTTTGTCTTAATGGCAATTAAGGATTCTAATGCTTTCTTAAACCTAACCAACCCAAGGCTCCAAGGAGAGGATCTCACACCTTGAAGCCATCTTAGAGCCTCTCCCTTCTCTCAAATCTCTTCAACAAATGTTCATAGTGGTATCCAAAGGGCTTGTTAGCCTTCAATGAAGAGGATTATGAGAGAGCAACTCTAGGACCTCTTGTTGCATCTGATCTCCTAGATCTGATGCAAATGTTTGTGGTGGTATCCAAAGGGCTTCAATGAAGAGGATTATGAGAGAGCAACTCTAGGACCTCTTGTTGCATCTGATCTCCTAGATCTACCCCTTTCGTTGTGGTTGCTCTTCCCTAGTAGCAATCAACATTGAAGACCGGAGCGTGAAGATTTGCCAAAGAACACATCTCGAAGACTTACGAAGGCCCAAGGCAAGCATTCTTTGTTTATTTATTACTTCGTCCATGTACGGTGGATTAGAACTCTGTGATCGAACCACCTAAAAAAATAGGCGTCGAGGATTAGACTGTTGTGGTCGAATTGGAAAAAAAACAGAAAAAAACTAATCACATAGTGCGGCCACTCTCTGACTGCTTCCCAATCTCCCAAAATTGTTTATAGCCCATTAGAGGTCGTGATGAATCCACAATCAGTAAGCAAGAATTGGGAGTAACAAAACCAATAGGATAGTTAGCTAAGGGTATACCATCAGCTGTGATCATCAAGTATGAGATGTTTACCGTGTAGAATCAGTCTTCTTCTTTTTTCAACTTTTGAAAGGTTATTGACTTATGGGCAGGACGAAAAAATAACATAGAAACAAGAAAGAAAACAAGGTTCCCAGTACATCAATCTACTTTAGAAGAAAAGAGGAACTCGTTCATTAGCCATGGACCTCAACAAAAATCGAAGACGTAGTACCCCAGTATCTTATTTACAGTTGATGCAGTACTAATTCATGAGACAATAAATGAACCAAAAATACATCAGACTTGGAAAGACAGGCTTACTAGGAAATGCTAGCAAGAAAAAGGGAAAAAAAATATAGAATTGCAGGTATAGAGGATGAGCTGTTTGAATTGAAAATGACTCACACTGCATAGATTTGATACTTGGATGCCACTTTGAAACAGAAGGTTTATTTGGATGTTGCAAGTAGGATTTAGCAGAAGGCGAGCAAAGTGGAGACAATCTAGTAACGTATGGTGTAGTCATCAAGTGTAGTATTGATCAAAAGAGCATTTGTATAAAATGTAGCTCGGTAGCCAATGAAGAAGAAACAAGAAGATATGGTATATCTTGGGAATGAAAAATAACAAGAATATAGGGTACAATTGACAGATATGAATTGTGTAACAATTTTCAGCGAGAGTTTTAGCCGATATTTGCAAAACAATTATACAATTTTAGCAGGACTTTTGTATTTTGGCCGAAATTTGTAAATGACAATGTACATGTCTTGGTGCATGGGATAAATGTATGGATTAAATTGAATGAAACATCAACTTGAAAAAATTTCACTGTTTCGATTGCTTCTCTCCAAAATTGCATGGTATTAGAGGCTAATGTCTTCAATCATAATAAATGCTTCACCTAGACCAACAAATAATGATCCACAAAGCAGTCAAAGCACATGCAAACCATTTGGGCAACCATAATCCCTGGCCATCCATTTAGTGATCTTTTTTAATACAAATAAGATGAGTTGATCCAACGCATTAATTGTTGATGAGGCCATCACGAGCTCAAACAAGCCCAATGAAATTCATGAAGATCCATTAGAGAACGGTGAGACCCATGTTGACATAATTGGTGGCTTTCTACTTCAATAGAACCAAAGAATTGATAGTGGCAAGAGAGGACCCAAAGACCTTTTGATGCGGAGCACCACACGAGTTTCCATATTTAGCAAGTTTCTATATTTAAATTTAGAATTTCCAGCTTTTCTTAATTGTATTTTTCTTTCATTTATTTGTTTAGTCCAATAGTTGGTTTTGTTTGGAGAAATTTAGTGATTTTACATGTAATTAGGGCTTTCTAAACATTGGAGGAAGTTTGGTATTTGTTTATTTGAGGGTATTTTGGTCTTTTTTATGTTTTTAAGTCATTATACATATGATGTAACCCCTCCACACGGGATGGACACTTAATCAATGAAAAGAACAACTTTTGCTTTATGAAAACTTGCCTCCATCGTAGGAAGCATGGTGAGAAGCCAAGGAACCCTCGTGAGAAACTAGGGAAGGCGAGAAGCCATGGGAAAAGGTGAGAATCATCTTCCAAGATCCAGGTTCTTATCTATCTTTCTTCTATCTCTCTTTTTCCCTTTCTTCTCTCTTTGCTGCCCTCTCAAACCCAGTCGAACTGCTGTCCCAGAACCGTCCTATTGTTGTCTCAGATCTGTCACAAAAAAATCCTTGTTTACCGTCCCGACCTGTCCCAAATCCCATCGAGACTCGTCCCAAGCCCTTCATAAGTCCCTTACAACCCTCTTACTGCAGCCACAAGTCCTCTTGGACCCTTCTTTAGCCCCATACAACCACCTTTACCTGTCCTAAACTACCATACAGCCATTACCTATCCTCTTTTATCATTAAATCCCTTTTTTCTATCCCTGATACTCCCATACCCTGCTTCCTCCACTTTGTTTTTGACATCACCTTGATTCTAAATAGTCCGAATTAGTTTCTTTTGATGATTGATCTACTTATTTGTGGATTTAGTTAAACCCCTTTGTTTTGAAGGTCTTGTATTTTGAGTTGTGACTTGGTTTTGATTGTCTTATGATCACTTATATTAGATTCCAAGAATTTGCATGATTCTTTGTGGTAAATTTCTATATTAATTAATTGTATATATTAATTGATATTTAATTTCAGCCTATTTTAGATTTAGGGTGCATTATTTTCATCCCTTTAATCCACATTTAGGTATTTAGGGTTACCCTATCCATTATCCTACATCAAATTGGTATCAGACCAAGGTTAGATTGTTTCCTTAAACATCCATGGTCCTGGATTTGCATTTAGTGTAAAAAATTAATTAATTAATTAATTTAAAAAAAATATTAAAAAAATATATCATCATGGCATATAGAATTTAGGACACAACATTTAGAAGCATCTAGACATGTCAAGAAAACAACCCTTAGCTTGGTTCAATAAGTTCCTCACCCAGTTGACTACTCAGAAGACTGAATTTCACAAGCGACAGGAAGCCATAAATACTAAATTCATTCCTGTACAACCCAAGAGCACCTAGTTGACTTCCAAGTTGACCGAACTCCGAGGAGTTGATTGTGATGGGTACCATCAACCTCAGGAATTTACCAAAAATGGCGAATGTGCCTTGAAGATTGTTCCTCTCGTGCCCCGGGATTTTGATGGACGTCTCGATCCCGAAGTTTTTCTCGATTAGCTATCGGACATGGAACACTACTTTGAGTGGCATGACATGTCAGAAAGTTGGCGAATCCGTTACGCTTAATTGAAATTGGTGGAACAAGCCTGGATTTTTTGGATGACGGTGGAACAGAAAATTAGAAGGTTAAGAAAAGACCCCCTAGATTTGACATGGGACGAAATGAAAAAACAGTTAATTGAGAAATATGTCCCTCCTTCTACCATCGCAGACTCATTAATCACCCTATGCTTCGGGAACTTGACACATATGGTGAAAGTAATGATAAATCAGATGTGATACAATCCCACAGGTTACCCAAAGCCATTGCGTCAAATAGAAAACCTCTAGATCTCATCCCAGTGTCAATGTCACCTAGTCTGTCTGAGTTTGTAGATGCATTTGCACAGCATAACATGATTCACATGCTGAAATTTAAAGTCAAATTAATATAAGCGATGAACAATATAAGTTTGTTGCAGATTCTTATTGCAAATCCAATGAATTCGATGTGGATGATCATGTGGAGGACCTCACACCATGTCCAGTTCCAGCACCTTCACTTCTGAACCCTGACCCACTTCAAATTCACCTTGAGCCACCTTAGCATGATCCTGAACATCTTACTGCTTTTCTTAATCCGGAACCTCACACTGATCCAACTGGCCTTCTTAACCCACAACCTGATCCATAGCATGACCCGCTCCATGACCCATGTCACCTACCAGCGCAATCTCCTCAGCCTTTACATGTCCAGCCCATTCAGCCTGTACTTCCTTCACCTTTTCAATGCCCAACAGCTACACCATCTAGCCCACCCTCACAATTTAGAGTTGTCTTCAATCTTGATCTTCACCTTGACCATCCTACTAGCTTTCCGGAACCACTTCATAACATATGGCCTGAACCTATACAGCCTTTACCGATCCTACCTTCTTTACCTTCCTTGTCACCCGAGAGAGAAAAGATCAAATTTATCCTGGTCGAGGAAGTTGTTTCCACAGATGCAAGAGGATATCAACAATATCTTGTGAAGAAGAAAAAGCCCATGACAGATATCACTTGGTTGCTTGAGTTTGAGCTGCATCGATTTGCTCCTGATTTAATGGAGATATTTAAGAGCCCTGTCACATCGGAGGCGAGCTATATTCATAACTTCCTGCTATCGCCATCCAAAGTTGTTCGTGATGTCAGTTTCGTATTCAGTGTATACCATCGTTGGCAGAGAAGAGCCGATCCAGCATTCTTATTGTGATCAATCCTAATTCGTTTGGATGACACCTGAAGACCTCACGTGCGCTTGTTTGCTTGGGTAGATTGTCTTTTCATCTGTTTGAGCTCGAGGTAGAGTTCTTTTTCAGATGGAGAGATTGATGCAGAGCACCACACGAGTTTCCACATTTAGCAAGTTTCTATCTTTAGATTTAGAATTTCCAGATTTTCATATTTGTATTTTTTCTTTCATTTATTTGTTTAGTCCAATAGTTGGTTTTGTTTGGAGAAATTTAGTGATTTTACATGTAATTAGGGCTTTCTAATCATTGGGGGTAATTTGATATTTGTTTATTTGAAGGTATTTTGGTCTTTTCATGTTTTTAAGTCATTATATATATAATGTAACCACTCCATACGGGATGGACACTTAATCAATGAAAATAACAACTTTTGCTTTGTGCAAACTTGCCTCCATCGTAGGAAGCATGGTGAGAAGCCAAGGAACCCTCGTGAGAAGCCAAGGAAGGCGAAAAGCCACGGGAGAAGGTGAGAATCATCTTCCAAGATCCAGGTTTTTATCTATCTTTCTTCTCTCTCTCTCTTTTTCCCTTTCTTCTCTCTTTGCTGCCCTCTCAAACCTAGAATCATCCTATTGCTGTCCTAGAACAGTCCTACTGCTGTCCCAGATTTGTCCCAAAAAAATCCTGGTTTACCGTCCCGACCTGTCCCAGATCCCATCCAGACTCGTCCCAAGCCCTTCATAAGTCCCTTACAGCCCTCTTACTGCAGCCACAAGTCCTCTTGGACCCTTCTTTAGCCCCATACAACCACCTTTACCTGTCCTAAACTACCATACAGCCATTACCTATCCTATTTTATCATTAAATCCCCTTTTTCCATCCCTGATACTCCCATCCCTGCTGCCTCCACTTTGTTTTTGACATCACCTTGATTCTAAATAGTCTGAATCAGTTTCTTTTGGTGATTGATCTACTTATTTGTAGATTTAGTTAAACCCCTTTGTTTTGAAGGCCTTCTATTTTGAGTTGTGCCTTGGTTTGGATTGTCTTATAATCACTTATATTAGATTCCAAAAATTTGCATGATTCTTTGTGGTAAATTCCTATATTAATTAATTGTATATATTAATTGCTCTCAATTTCATCCCATTTTAGATTTAGGGTGCATTATTTTCATCCCTTTAATCCACATTTAAGCATTTAGGGTTATTCTATCCATTGTCCTACATCAGCTTTCAAATGGACCTACTTGCACCCGATATAGAGCCCATATAAGTGTGCTATGGGTCAAGGCCTATGATGACATGTTATGGACCTTAAAAGCCCACTTTAAAAAAGTCCTTTTGCTAAAAGGAATCCATTTGGACGAAAATGACATGTCATTGCTGGCATGGAGTCCACATCACTTGTCATGTTATAAGCTAAAAATCCTCTCTCCAAGGAAGCTTCTAACGCACGTCACCTTTTTTTCAAGCTTGCAAACAAATTTGGAGGACTTCCAATTTGCTTTGGTGTGTGAAAAATCCTAAGGTTTAGGAACTTTGGAGAAAACCTAGGATTTTGGCGTGTGAGGAAGTAAGAAACTTGGATACATGGCCATATATATGATTCTTAAAGTTAGGGTTTGGTTGCAAAAACCTAGCAACCTAAGCATGTACATGAGAGGAGCCATATGTGAACCTAAGAAGTAGGGATTGTGACAAAATCGCAATGCAAAGCGATCCTAGTGATCAATTGCATGGTGACAATTTTACCTAGTGAGATTTGAACCTTAATCATTTTTCCATGGTGTGAAACTTAATTTTGGTTATCTAATCCATCTTCAAGTTTTCTCCTAGCACGAGGAGAAGGGACAATTGGCCAAGGTATTCTAAGTTTTGAATTCCTTGATTCAAATTGTAGAATTCAGGTCTAAAACTATTATTCTATTGAAGATCTTTGGAAGTGTGCAGTTTCCTACAGGTAGGACCCTAGGTCTACATCAATTGCCTAGAAACATGAACAAGACAAAATGGGCAATTCCAGTCATCTGATAGATTGCCTATGGCTTTTTCATTTACATCCAAATATTTCTTACCACCATCATCCCCTTAATGAGTTCATAAAGATCAAGGCATAAAGCATCAAGAATGAATGAATTATCAGGTGATCATAAATGAAAACAATTGTGTAGTCCATCATCAATAGTAAAATGCAACTAGCCAACTTAGACCAGTCCTCATCAATCCTTCACAACTCTAAGAGACAGAATTTTGGCCAAAGATACTATATCCCCTATTTGCTTCCAAGTGGCATAAATTCATAAACCCTAGATTTGCAGAAAACAAGAGCAATCCCATTCTAACATCTTTATCTTATTTTAAAAAAAATGCTTTTTTACTGATGCGTTGCATGTGATGGACCAACGTAACCCCGCTTCCCAACCATAACGAAAAAGACAAAAGAGTACTCAGCCAGCAAAAATCAGGGTCAAAACCATTGCTAATCACTGGATCTAAACGTATCGAAAGTAATCTTCAAAACGAAGATCTACAGTATCAGACCTTTGCAAAGATCGATTTCATATCTTCCATGTTAGAGAATTCACCTAATACCAAAAAAATTCCATGTGTCGAGAAATGAAATCAGCAAAAAGTGAAAAAAAACACCCTCAATTTTGTAATGATAGAGCTCTTAAAAACGATATTTTCAGTCAGGCATGTAAAGAAAAAAAGAATCTAAATAAATCAAGAAAGGAATTTGAAAAAAAAACTACCTGCAGATCCGAAGCAAAAAGAAGTAGAAAACGAGAAGCAGAAAATGGGAGGACAGTCTTCAGTGAGATGGACGACGCCCTTTTCTTTGTTTACAGCTTTACAGGCGTTTTGGGTTTTGGCGAACCGAAGCTATAGGTTCGGAAACCAGACCTGTTGGCTCGGAGTTATCCAAATGGTGGGAGCAGTCCCGGTTGGAAAGATCACCTAACCAGTCAACATATGTAATAGATGATTAAAATTTTATCAGATTTTCAGTTATTTTATTTTAATCTAATCAACAGCTTTAAAAGATCAATCGATCATCACTTAAAAATCGAAACTTTTAAGATCATTACAATGAGAAATGATTAAATTGATGTCTATGTATTTAATCAACTCTTTTAAATCTTTCCATTTTATCTATATATATGAAAATAATTTATATGTTTGTCAAATAAATTTTGACCTTTCACTCGTTAAAAGGTTGTGAGTTATTTTTATGTTGAAAAATAAAAAAGTCAAAATTCATAAAAAAAAAAACTCAAAAACATGAAATGAATTTTAAACTGAGATTTTATGAGTTGAAAAGATTTAGTTCAATTTTATTATATTATTATCTAAAATTAGACAAAATTTGTGATTAAAAATAGAGAAAATATTTTATGATTAAAAATTCATTTATATTAGTATCTAAAAATAAAAAAATTTATATAAAATTTGTGAACTAAAGAAAATTATTCTCTATAAATTTTGACTAACGTTACTCATACAAAATGTATGCTTTCTATTAATTTATATATAACTGATAATTTTAATAAAAGATTAATTGAAACTTACAAATTTCTTTCTTGACATTTTTTATATTGTCATCATACCTTAAACTTGGGTGCAAATTGCGCCTAACTTGCTCCAACACAATTTGCTCTAACAAGTAGCCCTATACCAAATGCACTCAACTGCTCCAACTGGACAATTTGATTTGAACTCTCTAGAGTCGAAATATAAATTCCAAACTAAGGATGATTGTACAAGCATATTACATAAAAAACTATCTTTTACAATATTATACAAATATATTTTTATAGAAATTAATAAAGATAACATATATTTTATTAAAAAATCTTATATCAATATTTATGTACAACAAAATTTTGAATTTTTCATCTTCTATCTAAATCGGTTTCGCTTATATCTAAATCGGTTTCTCATAAGCAGAGGCTAGAAGATTAAGTACAATGTATGAGAATGGGTGAGTTTGAAAGGTATTTTTAAGATAATCTTTCTCGTAAAAAACAGGTCCATTGAATTTGACAGACCATGATTTTAAAGGGGTCAAAGATTAAGAGTGAAATTGGAGTCAGATTTCAAACAAATTTTAATTCAATAATGAGATCAATTTAAAATTAAATTTAAATTGAATATACTTACCATTTATATAAGGTAGATGAGTGCAAGGAGAAGAGATTACAATTTTGGATCTCAGTGGGCCTCACATGGGGCTTTCAATATGATGCCATTCATGGGCTATTATTGCCTAAGTGAAACTGTTGCCTTCTATTTATCACTTATGTTTGAGATTAATTATAAATATATTCTATATTTTTAGAAGTATAATTTCATCAATAGATAAATAATGTTTAGGAATAATAAAATATTGATTCTTATCAATCTAATTTTTGCTAATACCAATATATGATAATTAGTTGTAGGGGTAAAACTTGGGCGGGCCCAACCCGGCCTGCATTAAACAAAACTCAAAAAGATTGGGTTTAGGTTGATTTGAGCTTTGGTTAGGCAAATTTTTGTGCCAAAAATATCACCTGAATTAAAATTTGGGTTGAGCCCCAGTCTAGTACATGAAAGTTTGAATCCGACCCATGTTCAAATTTGAGCCACATTTAAGTAATATATAAATTTTATTTTTAAAATAAAATAAAAAGTTTCTATTTTAAGCCCAAAGAAATCTGAGCTTGGATGAGCTCACCTATACACTTTGGGTTTGAAAAAGGGATGGCCCTATAGATATAGTTCAGGTCAAACTCGAATGTGACCATTCAGACTCAAGTTCTTAAATTGCAATTCAAGTTTAGACTAGGCAAACCTAAGACCCGACCCGACCGAACTCGCCAAATTGAAACCCAATTGAGTTGGATGTCTAGCTAACTACACAAATAATGATAAACCATAGTTTGATTTTTTCTTTTTTTTCATACTACCCTTTGATTCTAGTTTATAAAATTTAAAATCTATAAATCATTAATATTAATAATCCATCTGACAAGGCTTAGATGGCAAAGTGAGGTCAAAACTTTACCTAGCACTCGTCCATGTTGTCTACCACATGACTCGTGCATATCCATGAATTGGGTTTAGACAATAACATATCCACTAAATTAGTAAAAATTAAAGACTTAATACAAATTACCATTTCTAATGTTTATGATCTCGTAGGTAGGATAGTTTCTTAAGTATGCAACAATGAAACTCTTTTGTTATTTACCACTTTACCCATTTAAATTAGAATTTTATGATACATATGTATATTTGGCCATAAACTTTTTAGAACAAATATACCAAATATGTCTAGCTCCAAAATTTTGATGTTCATGCATTTTATTTCATAAATAATTACAAGAACAACCATGATCAAACCCAAACATATCTTAAATGACTAATTATAGATAGGATTGGAATTTAGGCCAAGGTAATGATGTGTAAAATTAAAATTAAGATTTTGCACGTTACATGGATAAAAGCATCGATTTGAGTATGACAATGATAACAGTTCAATTCAAATAGAAGTAGATGCAATGCATGATTTGGTTAGAAATGGGTCATCTAAGTCAAAACCAAATTGGTGTAGGATATTTGCTCAAATTAATGGAAACAACCAATTTATTATGGGACTATAATGTATTACTTTATAAAGGCATAATCTGTCTTAAATAATATCGGTAGCTGGTCTCGACTTCAGACCTATAAAAAATGTAATAAATCTCTCTAAATCAGTACTCAATACCTTCAGAATAAAAAATGTACTGTCTCAACCATTTTGTAAAGTAATATTTTATACATTCAGAATACAAAATTACTGTAAAAGTAACTAAGAACTTCACAAACACTCTGAAAACTGACTCTCAGATGATTTGTTTCCAGATCTGGCCGAAGTAGTAGGATTTCTCGATGGTCTTGAGGGTTGCAGATAGAGAGTATCCAATGGCGGCGATGGTCGCAGTATGAATTTCAGGCAACAATGGCCGATAGAAGCAGAAAGAGAAAGAAGATAAAACGATTTCAGCCAAAAGAAATTTTTACGATTGGTGAGAGTTTAAAGAGCTTTTTTAGAAAGGAATAATGAACATTAATTTACTAGATCCTTTAATTAAATAACATCTCTAATATAATATATGTACCATGGTTCCAGTCATATTACATTATAGAGATTTTATTACACTCGGTAACTAGAATGGCACGATTTTAGAATGACTTGTATAAAATCGGTGTTTAAAATATCGATCAATATGTAATGTATCTGTCAATTTAAATCAAGAATTGATTAAAACGGGTGTTAGTTCAAAGAGAGAACTTATACTTTATGAACCAATATGTCAAGATATTTTTTAAAAAACTTTCTACCTTAAACAATAAAATGGCTTGCTCCATAACCAATGGAAAGCCTAAAAAGGAACAATTGTTCAAAAGCTCTGCATGTCTTATATTTTTTTTATTTTCCACTTTTACATTGAGATTCAATTTTTAATTTCTTTTGAAACGAAGCAAAATGAAATGATCTCCGATTATAGTTTACTTCTAGATCGCAATACTATCAACTTCTTTTAATTAGACTTATAAAATTTGGAAAAAAATTATCTTGTTTGTTGTATAATATGGCATATTTTACTTCATTAGATAAATATTTTAGTTTCTTGCTTTTTAATCTAAAACCATAGAGTAACAAATGTACAAAATATAAAATATATATATGAAACAAGAATCGATACAATACATAAATAAAGTAGATTGGCTACTTTATATGACTTCTCAAGAAAGTCATTATATTGAAATGGTTAATACCTTGCATATCTAAAAGAGTATTATTTTAAATATCTTGAAAAAAAAGAGACATCATTCATTTTAGTAATTAAGAATTGTGGTTATAGACCTTGAAGCTAAAAATTCTTAGTGAGATCATATTGTAGAGTTTTGTTCTCCCCAAGTAGAATGGGAAATAATTTAATCTACAAAAAATATATTTTAATTTTTTTTTTTGAATTTACATATGAGAAATCGAAAGAAACCTAACGTAAAACTCCCACGGACACTGCCTCCAAAAACATATCTTAACTACATCTATAAACTTGTATAAATGTTGTCCATTAAATGATCTCACAGGCTAACTTATAATAAACTCAAGAGACAACCCACTAAATATATAATAAATACTCTCAAATCATTCAAATTCATGATCCATCTCACACTAACTCAAAACCAAGTCCGGAAGCATGCTCACAAAAGCATGCATCATTATTAAATAATAAGAAAAAAAAATACAAAATGATGAATGAAAATTTTAAATATTTTCACTCTAAACAATTAAAAATACGAGCTTATAAATTAAAAAAAAAAGAGTAAATATCTTCAAATCTAAGTAATCAATTCAAAAACTGAAACTCTTAAGTTATGGAATATGTGATATGCTTAGAATAATTTTTAAAATTTTATGAGCACGTTATGGCATGCTATTGGAAGATTTTGGCATATTGTTGAAATTGAGGTATCTTGATAGCAATTAATGCACTTTAGGCATTACATTGGAATGGCATTCTCATATTCATGAGTTTGGGTATGAGAGTTTTATCCATGATTTGCCATGATGGCCACCTAGTGCATTAAGTGATAAGTCTAGTAACCCTCGGCTTGAGATGGCCACTCCGGTGGTAGCTGTATTCAGGGCCAGCCCTGGGTATAGGCGGCGTAGGCCGCAGCCTAAGGCCCCCCACACATAAACTCTTTAATATGCCAGTCATAAAGGGCTCCTAAAATCTCACTCCGCCTAGGGCCCCTGAGATTTTAGGGGATCTTAGGACCGGCCCTAGCTGTGTTATCTTTGACTTAGTTAAGATGGCCACTTAGGTGGTAGCTATGTGATCCTCGGCCGGGATGACCATGACGGTGGTAGTTTGTTATCCATGACTAATCACGAAGGTTATCTTTTGGTGGTAGGTTAGTTATCATCAATTCGTCAAGAAGACCACTTTGGTGGTAGGTTGTGTGATCCTCAATTCGTCGGGAAGGCCACTAAAAGATAGTAGAATAGTATTGATGGCTGGTATTGCATCAAGCATTGTGCATTAATTATTCTGAGAATCGGTAATGTGATGGAAGAATAAATATATTATGTATATGTTATTATTTTTTTTACTGGGTATAGAGCTCATCCCTTACACTGCAGGCAACCCTTTGGATTTGGATTTGGATAAAGATCAAAACCAAGCTTAGAAGACATGGAGCTCTTTGGAGAATAATTAGAATCTCATAGTTGATTGAAAGATTTAATACTTAGATTTTATAGTTGATTTTGTTGGTTTGAGACTCTCTGAGGAACTTAATTGTTTATTTGTTTGGTTTATTGAGACTTGAATAATAAATTCAAGTGTTGAGTAAATTTGAGGACTTTATGTCATTTATAGTTTGGGAATGTGAACAAACTTGTGAGTTTAAAATTATTCATGTGATAGATTATTTTAATCCTTTTATGTGGAATGATGTGTATAAATTTTATATGACTTATTAGGTTGTGGGCATGAAAAAATTGTTGGCTTTTAGATTTTTGTGTTATTTGTTTGAAATAAAAAAAATAACCACGGATTTATGATGTAGGACCCATTAAGATGAATAGTTATTTTAGATTATGTAGTCAGATCATGCCCCGTTTAGGTGTTGGAAAGGCGATGTGTGATACGATCATCAGTCGACTGATGACTGTTTATAAAATATTTTGGTTCTGAAAGTATCAGTTGATCATCAGTCAACTAATACACGACCGATAGATCCACTCGGCCAACCCATCAGTCTACCATTAGTCGACTATCTTCAGTGCATGTAAGTTCCAATTGGTCGACCTATCAGTCGACTGAATCGGTAAGATGAGTGTTTTTCAAATTGTGAAATCTCTCCTCAGTTTACTTTATGAGTGGTTGAATGGTTGAAGGGAGGAAACTTACAGTACATGTTTGAGTCTCTCTAATGCCGAGTAAAGTAGATTTTACTCTTCTGGGCTCAAGTGAAGTCATCTGGAGGCCCAGTGACCGTTGGTTAAAGTTTGTTTTAAAAAAAAATTAGTCACTTTTTGGGCCTACAACTAGAGTCGGGGCGTGATGGTCCTCGTTCTTTTATTTCAAATGAAGAATAAGAAAAACTAAGGAAAAGTGAGATGAGAAAAAGACAAAGAAAAACAACAAGAAATTTTTATCTCTCTTTGTCTTCTGCAATCTTCTTTCTATATTTTCTTTCTTTTCTTTTTTCTTCTTTTTCTTATCTGCCTCTCAATTTTTCTGTTTGAAAATATCTTTTTTTAAAACTGGGTTTCCAAACATGGTGAACCTCAGTTCATGGGGTTGCGGTTTATTTAGTAAAATTATGGTGAACCTTCACAAATGTTTTTTTACAGTTTAACATCTTAGAAAGTTTTTCTGTAGAACTGAACTGTTGAGAAGACAGCCACCGATTCGACCATGGCCCGATTTGATTCTGATAACACTGACCTATACAACGTCTTCAAATATACATTTGAAGGGGATCACCATTTCACTTATATACATAAAAATAATTTCATTTAATATAATTAGTGGACATCATACCAATGTCCATTCGTAAAAACAAAAAATTAACTTAAAATTAAAACTATTTGTTTTTTAGATCTTGCATGTTTTAAAAAGTCATAAAATTAAAATTTAAAAATGAATGATAAATATTTAAAAATAGCTTAATTAATCTAATTAAATAATTTTTATGCATCTTATATTATGAATATAGGCAATTGCGAGTCCCACATGGTCTAGGGCTACAAAATGCCACGTGGGTATTTTTCGGTGGTCAAATTGGAGAAAAAGGACTAATATTTGTGACATTATCTGGACGAAT
The DNA here is from genome assembly GCA_022113865.1 of Chimonanthus praecox. Lineage (NCBI taxonomy): Eukaryota > Viridiplantae > Streptophyta > Magnoliopsida > Laurales > Calycanthaceae > Chimonanthus > Chimonanthus praecox. The sequence continues at coordinate 43,912,115 of CM039095.1, forward strand.
CATATACTAAAACGCATGGGAACATAATTCAAAAAAAATTAAAATTTGAATTTGATTCAATATTCTTATTAGTTCTTAACTTGATAAAAAAAAATTGATAAATATATGGAAATGCTGAGGCAGCATGGTTCCATATCTCTGTTAAAATTATTTTTTAATTAAATTTAATTATTATTTGGTGTATTTTCAATAATTAAATTTAATATGATACGTTAAAATATTATTTAATAGTGTAACGTTTAAATTTTAAAAATCAATTATTAATGTAATTCAATAAATCTTATTTTTCTATAATATAATAATTTATTAATTTTTATAATTATCAAATAGAATCTTACATAGCTGGTTAGAAAACTCAGATTTAAATAATGATTTAAAGTAATGAACATTTAGAGAGTCCAATCAAGATTATTCTCATGGGCCCATTTTCAAGTATAAACTTTTTTTATCATTATGTTTTTTTTCCAAATAACATATATTTTTAAGCACTATAAAGTATGGGATTACCATAATAATTTAAAAAAATTAAAATTTTAGAGCTCAACAAATATGACATAGATTTCAATACAAGTGATTTTATATGAAACCTCTAGGCCCGGCCCTGGCCTTAGGCGAATTAGGCCATCGCCTAGGACCCTCAAGTCGGATTCAATTTTTATGTTCATGCACCTTATTTTATGTTATAAATTTATTTTAATGTTTATTTTATTAGTAAACGGATTTGTGGTACGATGTTAGTTTGTATGATTTGCAATCCAAAGATTATATGTTCGATGGCCAATTTTTTGTCCAAATTTTAAATCTATAACTCTAAAAAATGAATTAAACATCATCATAAAAAACATTTATCCTATAGTTTTATTTTTCTTTTAAAAATTATGAATTGGAAGACCTAAAGAAGTCCCCAAATGAGGAGAGTTAGTATTCATTGTAATATAGATGGTTGAATGGAAACAAAATGGATTTACATTTGAATGACTATTTTGTATTTTATAGTTTATAATTGAGTGATAATTTTTTAATATAATTTAAATTTATAAGTTATTTTAAATGCAATATATACTTTAGCACTTCAACTACTCTTTTTAAATGCAATAAAATAGTAATAAAAAATAAAAAATCAATATACATGACACAAGTAGAAATTAAATTTGTCAGAAGAAAGATTGAATGGATTAGCTATCTTATATATTTGGAAAGACATGTTAAAAAAACTTGAATATAATAATTTAATTAGTTATTTTGCTTCTCAATATCCTCAAGAACAATAAATTTTAAATAGTACTTTTTTATAAATTTGATTATGATATTTTATTTGGATGTTTCAGACTTTGTAAAAAAAATATATATGATTTTATTTTTTGTAAGTGTATAAAAGGCCCATCTTAAGAGTTTACCTAGGGCCCCTGAAATCTCAAGTTCGGCACTTGAAACCTCATATTCAAACATAGACTTTTTATAATTGTTTTTAGATCTTACATATTTTAAAAAGTCACAAAAAATTTAGAAATTAAAATTAAAATTTAAAAATGAATGATAAATGTTTAAAAATAACTTGATTAATCTAATTAAATGATTATTATACTTCTTATAATCTGAATATAGGAGTTGCGAGTCCCACGTGGTCAAGGGCTACAAAATCCCACGTGGGTATTTTCCTTTCTAAAGATAGAGAGTGGTCAAATTGGAGTCAAAACAACTGTTAAGTTCGCATTTCTAAGATCACAACTTCCAGTTTCCCCGACTATAAGGAAGAACAGAGCGGCAAAGATATTTCAAACGTCTGCACTCTCTCTACATGAACGTCTGATTTCTTTCTCTTTGCAAAAAAGAAAGAAAGAAAAGAAAAGAATCTGCTTTCTCTCTGAAATAAAGAAGGAACAAAATCAAACATCTGAAAGAAAGAAAGAAAGAAGGATTGATCTAATCTATTTGAAAAAAAGAATTTATGATGGAGAAGGAAAGGTAGAATTTCTTTTTACTAGAATTTGTGTTTTATTGTTTTGAGTTTATTTTTAAAAGAGAAGATGGGTTTTGGTGTTCTAGAAAAAGAAGATTTGAATCGGTTTTCTTTTTCTTTTTCTTTTGGGTTTTTCTATGCAGAAGAAAAAGAAGATTTGAATCGGTTTTTTCTTTTTCTTTTTTCTGTTAGGTTTTGCTAAGAAGAAAAAGAAGATTTGAATTGATCTCTTCTCACGTTTTGAATAGATTTGAAACAACTTTTTTGGGATTTTGTTAAGAACAAGAAGAAGAAGAGGACTTCAATCGTTGTTTTTTTTTTTGTTTTTTTTGAAACAATCTTTTTGTTTTGGGTTTAGGGTTGCGTGAATGAAAATTGTTAAATTCTAAGTTTAAGGGATCAGAACTTGCATGTTGATGAAGGGAAATCCATAAATTGACTTGTCTTGTTTGAATCAGACGAATTGGAAAATTAGCATTGGATTTCTGTTTTACTCCTAGATGGGGAAACTCCAATTCACAATCCTTGGCTCCTGTTTGGTTCATAGTTGAACTTGAAATTTTGAATAATCTAAAAATTCATAAAAAAATCCATGTTTGAATCTAGAATCCTCGAGTAGGAATATGAAATCAAACAGAAAGTCAACTGCAGGTTGAGGGGATTAAAGGATTTAGATGATGATGATGACATAATTCTATTTCCAAAGAATTTCTAATTACTTTTCTAAAAGTTCTATTTTGGAATTTCAATTCTGGAATTTGGGAATTATAAAGCCCAGAATTCTTATGCAGGATAGAAAATTTACCAAATTTATAAAAAATCCTCAAAGAATTCTATGTTTGTAAACTCCCAATTTTAGAATAAAAATTATAGAAATCCCATTTATTTCCATTTCAAGAGAACATGTAAAAATACTCAGAAATCCATAGCCTAAATCACTTCCATTATGAAATTCTCAGATTCTACCTAGTTTTTGCAATGCTACCAAAGACACAATTGTCACTGCAGAGATTATCCCAATTCTATAATTATTAGAAATTACTAATTCCAAAATTTGGAAAACTATAAATTATACTGCATTTTTTTCTTTACTACAACATAACCTAAAAAATGAAAATACAACTGTTGTTTCAGAGTTACAAATCCTTAAACTTGACGTAAGGTAGTTTGTGGTCCACTGTGTGAACTCAAATTGTCTCAAATTAGCTTCAATTCTTGTGCTTTGAGAAATTTCAAACCAAAAAAAAGAAAATGGACAAGAGTGAAAAAAACCTTCTGCTTTAGGAAAGGTAATTTGAATATCAACATCTTAATTCTGCTTAAGATGAGGGAATTGTGGACAAGGGCCTCTGGCATACAAGGAAAGTGTTTACGGTTGCAACCTTAATTTGTTGGTTGAAGTCCGATGGGCTCAGATAGGCTGAGGATAAATAGTTATAATGATGATGACGTGAATAAAAGTTAGTACTATACAAAAAAAATTGGGTTAGGAAGCTATCTGTTTTCAATTTTACTTTCCTCACTGATTTTATTCTCTTAGATTATAAATTTTTGGTGCTAACCCCTTCCATTGTTATACTAACTATGCATATCAATTATCAGGAAGAGAGCACGAAGCAGATGCAATGGAAGCAATTCTATAGGAGAAACTCTAGAAAAGTGGAAAGCGATTAACCACCAGTTGGATCTTCTTGGAGATGGTGACAAACGAGTTAGGAAGATGCCTGCCAAAGGCTCAAAAAAGGGCTATATGAAAGGGAAGGGAGGACATGAGAACTTCTGCTGCACATACAGAGGAGTAAGACAACGCACTTCGGGGAAGTGGATCGCTGAGACCGACAACCTAGAGGTAAAAAACTCTAGCTTGGTACATTCTCAACTGCAGAGGTGGCAACTCTTGCATATGACGAAGTTGCAAGGGCTATGTATGGCCCTTGTGCGCGACTTAATCTCTCTGAGTGTCTCTCTGAATGCAATGATCGAAAATGTTCACCAATGACATTGCAATCCTTATCTGAGCCTACAATGACTTCACACCATTCCGAAAGTTTTGTCACTGAGGAATCCAAACTAGAGGATTCAAGGGATGATTGTGAATATGATTTCGGGGCAAATGAAACAGTATCGAGAATGGAAGCTCCCATGAATATAGGGGAGTCAGAAGTGAGAGAAGAGACCATTGACCATCTCTCAGAGAACATAGATTCCGTGTTTGACGTGGAAGATTTAATGCAACTGATGGATGATGATTTTGGAGGAAATATAACAATGTCAAGCATGGAACTTCCCATGAATATATTGCAGTCAGAAGTGAGGAACGAGACCATTGACCATCTATCAGAGAACATAGATTCCGTGTTTGATGTGGAAGATTTAATACAACTGGTGGATGGTGATTTTGGAGGAAATATAACAATGTCAAGCATGGAACTTCCCATGAATATATTACAGTCAGAAGTGAGGAAAGAGACCATTGAACATCTATCAGAGAACAAAGATTCCGTGTTAGATGTGGAAGATTTAATACAACTGATGGATGGTGATTTTGGAGGAAATAAAACAATGTCAAGCATGGAAGTTCCCATAAATATATTGGAGTCAGAAGTGAGGAAAGAGAGACCATTGATCTTCTATCGGAGAACTACTGCAACTCCATTTTTGTTGATGAAGATCCAACTGATGGGTGACTCTTTAATGTCTTCGATGTATATGGCCCACATTGCGAGCAAAAGACAACTTTTGAGGACCTCTTCAATTCTTTTTCTGGATCATCAGCTGAGATTGAAAGATGTATGACTCCCTCCAATGATTTCAAGTGATTTCTGATTGTTTTTCAACGGCCCAGGTTCTCTCATTTTTTTTCAGAAAAACATAATGAGCACCTTTTTATGTTTGTCCATTGGTCTTCAAAAACTGTATTATTCTCCACTGTTATTTGTTATGACTTCTGTTCTTATTTTCGGGTTTTGGGGTAATTTTTTTGTATCAATGAAAATAAAGAACAACACATTAATTAGAGAATGAAAATTTGTACATTTGTTCATCAACTTGTACATGAAATGCAATATACAAGGTCTGAATTACATTTTCTTCATCTTGATCTCTCCCTCTCTCTCTCACTGTGTGTGTGTCTCCTTGAGAAAAATTAAAAAGATAGCTCTTTACCATTGAACTAACAGTAGCTGAATGACTTATCATCTGAAGTTCCTTTCCCTTCCTGTTTGCTATGCCCATAGGCAAGCTTCAGGGCCATGGTCATCTATGTGTAATCTCTGGCATTTACTAAGATTATTTTCTAGCCATTAATGATTGAGAATTTCTCTTAACTTTCAGTATAATTGTGATTTTGATAATTTTGTAATCTCTAGCAGTTAGGTTGATTTTTTTCTAGATATTTTTCTTTTTGAGTGTGTGAAGATGTAAGAATGTTGTGAGACTGATTGGAACACTCGGATTTGAAGTATTCATGGATTTTTACTATATGATGGGGCTATTTGGATGTTCCCTGGAGAACTTATTGAAAAAATGAGATCATTCATGGAGGTTGAGATGATTGCAAATATTTCGGATTTATTGTAGGTGAATGAGAGTTCTCTACAGGGTCTCTAGATGATATCTGGATAGAAATTTTCCTTTTTTGTGGTGTTGAATTTTTGAGTTCCAAAGTTTTCTATAAAATCACATTGTACCAAATGTATCTTCTTCCAAGCTTTTGGCTTCACTTTCTTCTGAGAAGGTTCATGTATCTGTCATGTTGATAGTTTCATAGGGAACACTAATGAATATGTGATGTTGACTACTGGGAAAGGCTCACACTTGTAAAATACAAGAAACTTGGCATTAACTAGAGAAAGGCAACATTATACTTTGTTCATCAGCTTTGTACCTAAGATTGAATACCAATATACAGGGTCTGAATTACTGACAGAAGGTTTCGATTTAATCGACTATTCTAATTTATCAACTTTGAATATCTCCACACTATAATTTATTGTGCTTACAAGTAATGGCATTACATAATAAAGACAAATAGATGATCAGTGCTCTCCTCCCCCAGCCATGTAAAAATGTTCTGAGACTCACTTTCGATGTTACAAACACCAAACTGAAAAGATCATACACATAACCATCTGAAGAGATTAACATTAGACCTTTACAAACTATGGGGCCTCTATCATCCAGTTGACTATAGCCTTGGTCAAATGCTTTGTTTCGAGATGGAGATAAATTCCTTGCAGAAAATGGATTCACTATATATTTGCTGTATTGAAATAATGAGCGCTCGCGTATGAAGGCTTCAGAACTTGTTACAGACATGAATTCCCTTGGGATGTCCTGCCTTCGCTGTACATGGGAAATGAGATAGATGGTTCCCACCATGGAATTTTGCATTTGAAACCTCTTGTATTGTCAAGTAATCTTACCTGCGGATGTGCATTGATGAACATTTGAATCAAATATGGTTCCAACATTCTTCTAGTAGAAATTGTTCAAAGATGGGGTCCACCATCCAGTGCAAATGATCTCGAGCCACTGCAAAATATAGCAGTGCATCATTGTTGTCTCAAGTGGCCTTTTCTTGCATTCACCTACCATCTGATACTCCGATGATCCCAACAATCTTGGACCAGATGTGCTTGATAACAACTGTGAGCTCTCACCTTCGTCGTTGCTTTCTACAGCAACAAAATCTAAAGGGTCTGTATCAGTCGGAATATTTCCACTTCAACCTTGTTACTTCTCAGGAGCTCCACCACCTCACTATAGCCCAGCAGTATCTTGGAGTTTCTTGTGTACACAAGAGACCCACATGCACCATTTCGTCCTTTAGCCTCTCCTCTTAAAAATCTGAATCTATCAGTCTCTTGACTGTATTAGCCCTGTAATGGTTTCATGTCTGCAAAAAAAAAAAACAAATGACAAAAGGGAGATAGTAATGAGGATGATAATTGGGAACTAACCATCAAACAATTGCTCAGAGAGAGAGAGAGAACATGGATTTGGCATTATTTTTGTCTGGGATTATTTTTGTCTGAAAGGGTTCAAGTAAACGTGGACAAGGGGGAAACACTCATTGGAAATTGGCGAGGCAAAACACATTTTTCTTTGCTTCCACTGCTTAACTCCCACCTTTCATTGGTTTCGGAGGTCTCTTCAAGTATGGACAAACAACGCTGATGAATCAAATACAAGAGTAATTTCCCATTAAAATTCCAAGACAAGGAAACAAAACTAGGTGCAGTGGACCAGTCCCGGTCAATGCTTATTTGCCTTTCCTTCCCTACATAGACACATTTGGAGGTGTCATATGTGGTGCTTAGCCAAGTTCAATTCAAGAGTAATACTGAAGGTTATTGTCTACTATTTGATGTGATGTTCATAACAATTGATTCAATTGATTGTTGTCTGAAAATATGAAACAAATTGTTCTAGCCACTGTGGCCACATGCGAGTTAGACAAAGCCATCTTTGTAGTCTTATTCAATCTTCAATCTTAGGGTAAATAAGATAAGAGTGGGTCTCACAAGATAACCTACTATTGTAGTACAACATCTTGAACTTCTCATACCTTGTGTTTAAAATTTTAAAAGTAGAACATATTGTTTCCTTTGGCCAAGGAAATGTGCAGTTATCTTGTTGAGTGATGCAGAGGATATGATAATAAGCACCCATTGTGAAAGAGAATAATCTGAATCATTACTTGATTAAAAAGATCATAGCATATGTTCAGAAATTATGTCAAGACTCATGGCCTAACCTTGGAGTGCCTTAGGAGTAGCGGGCTCATCCGTGGGGATTTTAGTAGAACTGTGTCTGAGTTTCCCACACGTTATTCTATAAAAAATTATGTCAAGACTAGTCTTGAGAGGGAAAAGAGTAGATAGTGCATGTATTGGTGAATGAAGTGATTTGAACCCACGAGTCAGTGGCTGTGAAAAACAAATTATCTGTGGTTAGAGCTCAATATGAAATTCTCTCTACTTCAACAAATAATCATGGAATCAGGCGCAAAGGTGGAACATGAACAAGATGAATGATGGTTTTGGATGGTGTCAAGTTTCAACATATTAGTGGTATTATCCCCATGGGCTGTATGTATTTAAACTTAGTCAAATCTTTCTCTCTCTGTCTCTCTCTCTCAACAAAAGCTTTTCTTACTTGGAGGGAAGAAAAATAAGAATCTCAAATACCCTTCATGGAAGTAAACAGGCATGGCATTTGGATAGATGGTTGGAATCAAGTCCATAAGAAAACAGTTGGTTAGGTCACTCAATGAAGTTTATTAGAGGGTTTTGTCCATCCAACATGAGCCTTGAGATCCCTATTAAATATATCTGTTAAGGTTTGAAATGGATCTTCAAAAGGAAAATATGGTTCACAACATATCTGCAATGTCTTTTATATTCAGAGGTGGGGAATTCGTGTCTCAACTCACTCAATTCGAAGCCAAATGGAAAAATTAATTGGATTTAAAAAGGTATTTTGACCTCGTTAATAAATGAATCCATTTACACCAACTTATTTTGTCAAGATGTTAAGCTTAAGGTTTGAGAATGTACAAATCAAATTGACTAGGTCCAATTTTACACAGGTGGATTGAAGTTTGAACCAATTCTCTAACTTGACTCATAAGTAACATGTTAAAATAAGGTTTACATATACAATTTGGATAGGATTCACTAAAGTTGAATTCAGATTTGAGTATGACAAGAAGCATATGAAACTAACCTACCTGATTTGCACCTAATACTTTATTTGTTTAAAAAATGAACTGGGTCAGACAAGGCCAGCCCTGGCTATAAGTGGAGGAGGTCGCTGCCTAAGGTCCCCAAAACATAGGTCAAAAAAATTAGAAAATAAAAGAGGGATACTAATTGTAGTAAGGCCCCATCTTAAGAGTTTGCCTATGGCCACTGAGATTTAAGGGCATCTCAGAGCCGACACTGGGGTCGGGTTTCAGATGGAGCCCAATCCAAATACTATGCACATAGTCTATTTTAGCACTGGCACTTTAGCTTTGGCTTTTAGATAATAAATATTAGGCATGAAATTGGAAGTAATGTCACAAATATCAGCGATATTTTTAATTTTATTATGTTTTATTAGCACTGTGATAAATTCTTGATAAAATTGCGTTAAAAATGTGATAGGTTGTAATTTTGCAATAATATCACGATAAATGACTGGTAAATTTCTTATTAAATTTTTTTTCATTTATTATATTATTATTATTTTTTAAATATTATATTTTTTGCGAGATTTTCTCATTAATTTCCTTGTGAAATATAAGAATTTGAAAATATCCATTCCAATCTCCGTTAATATTCCAAGAAGGGTATTTGTGACAATGATTAGAAGTTAAAAATTATTTAATTTATCTAATTAAGATGATTCGGTGCAGATAATCTTATAGTTAAGAAAAAAAAAACCTTCTGAAAGACTTGCAGATCCTGTGACAAGTAGCAGAAAATTATTATGATTAAAGACATTTGTCCCAAGGGGATTAGCTGATGATCTTTTAACAAATCCACTAACTAATTGCCATTTTACGTATACCAAGGGAATCAGTTTTAAGTGGTTGATCACTTCAATTTTTTATGTTATTACTTTTGGAACAACTCTTCATAGATCATAGTACACAATTTTTTTGAAGAGAATAATAATTATAATTATTAAGAATAGTTATTAATTGCCTTTAAAAAATAATTTTAATATTAAGTTCTAACATAAAAGTATTAATATATATTGTAATACTCTGACCTTAATTAGTGATTAATTATATGATTGTTATCCGTTAACTGTGATCTGTAATCCATTAATCTGAAAGATTACGGAGTGGGCTAAGTGTAGAGTCGAAGTTTGACTCGAAGCTGAGTTCGAAAGCCCATTGATCCGACTCGTTAAAGTATAGTGGCAAAGTTGTAATTACTCAAACTTTCCCCGACTGCTGTATTTGGAAAATCACTCATTTAAGATATTTAAATTCTCAAATTTCACGTGTTCACTAAGTTTTAATTCGAAGTCCAATGACATTTTTGCTTTGTCCTTTTGATTTTTGGAAGTGTAGTTTCTTAGTTCCTGGACGGATCTTTATTTTTGGTTTAAGAAATCATATTAATGACCTATGCACTTATATATAGATAAATGATGGGTCAAATTTGGTCCATTTCCATTCGTTTGTTTTAATTTTTTGTAAATACCATATAAAAAACTAATTGTATGAATTGATAGTAGACTAATTCAATACAAGTGGATTAAATTTTAGCCACTAAATAATTTTTTAGCTAGTTCATCCTAATGGTTGAAATCATCAAAACTCGTTAAAAAAATTCAAGGATATTTAGTTATTTCGACAATTAAGATCAAGTGCTTAGAAGTTGAGTTTAAAGTTAAAAAATAGTTCATTTATAATTCATTCATTTATTTTTAATCCATATAATTATTATTTGTAATAAAATTGTATCTAAGAGATTCGACATGTCTGAAACTTGACGGCGAGCGACGTATTTCTGCCTCCCCCACCTCCAATGGAATAACAGAAACCACATCCGGCTAAAAGTGACCTCATGAATAAAAAATTAACATGAAATCACTAATGTATACAGGTATAGCAAAACCTTGTACATTGTCTAAAATTAGTTTCCACGTGGACCACGTTAATCATGCTCATACTTAGTAATTTGTTTGTTTAATAGTCGTACAAACCTCATACCAAACATGTTTTAAAAAAACAACATTTTCATGAACTTTTCGAAATAACACTTCAATTATACTTATATATGACATGAACATATAATATTTGTACTATTTTTGTAGTGTATAATTCAATTATATTTGTACTTTTTTATGTTACCAAAAAAAATCATAAATTATTAAACAACTTTAGTTCTTATAGTTTTCACTTTTTATGTCATGTAAATATATTTTAAATATTTTTTTGGCGGTACACCCAAATGCTCATGCTTTTGTCCCAAAAAGTAACATCCAAAACACCAATAAATCTAGTGTACCGTTAAAAAAAATTCTAAATGATTAGAATGAACACAAGGATTACAACAAAATCCCAACAAAACTACCACCAACGGTAAACAAATTGAATTAGAAAGGATTAGAGTGATGTCAAGAATCTGTCTCAGAAAGCAGAACTCCTGAATTTGATTCTCACTCCACTCTAAAGAATCACTCCCTGTCAGAAAGTTGGAGTCTTGAATTTGATTCTCTTTCCACTCTAAGAATCACTCCCCATAAGGAAACGGGAGTCTTGAATTTGATTCTCACTCCACTCCAAAGATCCACTCTCCACTTAGATTTATCCAATGTGTGTGAATAGAGAGACTTATATATATTCCTAGAATTAGTTGAGTGCTCTAAGAGGCTTAGATACCTTGGTTAAAAAAAACCATAAACAGATTTGGTGGTAAATTTTACTCTCAACAAAATACAAACCCACCACAAAGTCATGTATTAGATAATCAGAATCTCTATGAACAACAGTAATCAATCAAAATGGTTTGCCCATTATTCTCTTCATTAATACAATGGCTCATTGTAGTCTAATTTAACCTGTAAAAATTACAGATTTGGTGGTAAATTTTACTCTCAACAAAATACAAACCCACCACAAAGTTATGTATTAGATAATCAGAATCTCTATGAACAACAGTAATCAATCAAATGGTTTGCCCATTATTCTCTTCATTAACACAATGGCTCATTGTAGTCTAATTTAACCTGTAAAAATGATAAAGAATGGGTTGGGTTAATACACATGAAAAGTAAATAAAAAGCATTACCACTCTTATGCCTACATAAGTTGCTGAAGAGACAAAATGGTGGTTTTCCAACTATTTTTTAAATGGTTTAGAGATTTTGACACCATGCGAGTTCTCCAAGAGGAAAAAATTCTAGTGAAACAAGAATTGAAATTGCATGAATTAATTTCAAATTATGTTATGGTCGAAAGTAACAAGAAAATTAAAAAAATAGCATGTAAAATTCAAATGACAATAACACAAAATAAATTAAATTCAAACTAGAATCAAAGAACAAACTTACTTACAAGAGCAACAAAGAGACACTTCTCTTCACTTTGGAATAAACCAAACATAAACTAAATTCACTTCAATTTTCCTGTTGTACAATGATCGAATACTCTTTAACTAGAGTTTTGGCTAAAGAAGAAACTAGAAAAGAAAAAGAAAAAAACTGCTCCGAAGGTTGCACGTCCATCCCTATTCTAATTCTAGAATTGCTTTTTTTTTTTTTTGAAAAGTTAGAATTGCTAAAATTTTATAACCAATTAAAGGTTGCCAAGTGGAATTTTTACATCATAAATACGAAAATAAAAAACAAAAATTACATGTTTCTAATACATCAGTAGGCGAATCAGGTTGTTGACATTCTTATTCATATTTCAGTCTCCAAAATAGCTAATGGCAAAATTGAGAAGATTGGAGAATATTGTTTTGCTTGATTTTCTATGAAACAAAAAGGATGTGGAATAAGCAGGTGGAAAGAAAGGAGGTGGAAGGCAATTCTCGCTCGAATTTTTTTGCAGCCAGCAAATGGTGAACCCTTCCCTGGACTATTTTGGGCTGGAATTCAGAAACTGAAGGCCCAACTTGGACCAATAACCTGGACAATTTGGGCCTCAAGGAAGTCATTTTGGACCTTGTTTTGATAGCCCAAAATTCTTACACGAATTAGATCAAATTTAGTATGTTCTTTGAATCTTCAGCCCATTCTTCCATCAAAAATAAATTTTATTTGTTGAATGAATTTTGAATTGATACACTCATACACCTGCAGCACGAGGGACAGACAGAAATCATGCACTGTTGTGCAAATGGGTCTGGAGGTTTGCCTTGGAGAAAGACTCCCTATGGAGGAAGCTAGATATGGCCTACAAGATGAAGGGGGTTGGAAACTAGGTAATACGGTAGCCACACAGAAAGGTCATCAGTGATCAAATTCATCGTCAAATTAGGGAGTGGAGAAGGGAAGATAGGCGCAGTCTTCTTGAGGGATCTTAGGATCTTAGTAGGCAGAGGGGACATGACCATATTCTGGAAAGACAAATGGATAGGGGAGAGTTCTTTGAATCAAGCTTTTCCTCGGCTGTTTAGAGAAACGTTAGATAGAAAAGCCTTGGTTAAGGACTACTACAACGAAGTGATTGGAGACCCACATTGGAGTACAGCTTTAGGAGAACCCTCAGGGATTTTGAGGAAGACCAACTCTGCTCCCTGAAGAGCTTGTTAAAGGCATCTGTTATGAGTATGGGAAAGAGGATAAGTGGGTCTGGGTCAAAGACCTATCCGGTGTCTTCTCAGTTAAATCTATACTTAGATCCATTTACTCCCTAAGGCAAGACTACTATCCACTATGCGACTTGGCATGGAATAATAAAGTCCCGCCAAGAATACAAGTATTCTTGTGGGCTGCATTAAGAGAGAGGATTTTAGTCAGATGCAACCTAAGGAGTCAAGTCCTCCTCCCTGAGGGAGCTTCAGAGCTTTGTGTACTTCGTGAAGAGGGGGACGAGTCGGTGGATTACCTCTTGTGTGCTTGTCCATATGCAACAAGGATCTGGCGCCTGTTCATCAACCTGATGGAATGCTCATGGGTGATGAACACGATAGGAAAGACAGTCATAGAATGGAAAGGGGGACCTTTTGTCGGGAGAAGAAGGTTGGCATGGAGCCTGATTCCAGCAACAATTACGTGGACAATTTGGAAGGAGAGGAATACTAGAATCTTTGAAGGAAAATCGGACTCAATATTAGAGGTTTTCGAGAAGGTCAAATGGAATTTAGCCTATTGGCTCTCTCTATGCAAGAAATTCTCTGGGTGCTCCCCTGAAGGTTTCTACCTATCATAGGAGGGATTATGAAAGGAAGCAAAAAAGTTAAGAAAACTAGGGTGGATTGGGTGAAACCCACCAAAAAAATGGTACTTTACGTCAATGTTATAAAAATCACAAGAGTCGCCTCTCACGAGTCGACTCGTGCGATTCGACTCGACTTGGGAGCTTAAACGAGTTGCATCGCAAGCTGAATCGAAAATGGGTCAAAATCGTACAAGTCGACAAGTTGACTCATATGATTGTATGGTTTGCGATTCAATCACATGAATCGTTAGTTCTTACGATTCATCTGAAAGGGAAAAGGCGAGTTTGCATGGTTTTAGAAAAGTGGGTTTTGCATGGCTTAAAAAGAAACTACCTGTTTATTGGCCTATATTATCAATAAATCCCATCTCTCGATACTACTGCAAAATCGTTGCTTTCCTGCAACACTGCCTTCCTGCAATCGTTTCTTCCTTTTCTGGTTTGCAAGTTTGAAACAGCTGGAGCTTCTCTGGGAGCCTTTTGCAACCTTCGAGCCTTCTCTTCTTCAAGGTATGTGTTATTTTCTTTCCTTCTTCATTACATAGAGTTTATTCTTCTTCTTTTTCGTTGATTCTTCTTCTTCACTTCTTGCATGCCTACTTCTGTTTTTCTTCTTCCTCTTCTTCCTCATCCCAGATGATTTTTGCAACTCTTTCTTCCCTTCTTCCACCATCTCCGATATAGCGTTTCTTTCTTCTTCTTTTTTCTTTCATTTATCTCAAACTACAGAAAAAGAAAGTTTTATGTTGATGGAATCCTTCAAGTTATCTTCGTAGGTCCTCATACAAAGATTGCATAAAATGTGGACCTTTATATTGTTTTGAAGATCTCGCCTCACAGCGTCTTCCTTTTTCTACATTAATTTCACTGAGCATATCTAAGTTGTTGTTTAGATCCGATGGCTATAAAAGCATAATTGCATTTGGTCCTAGATGTGACTGGTTAGACTAAACCATTACAATATAAATATTGTGGATCCCCTAAGAACCATTTTTTTTAAAACACAACTTCATTAATTCAAAAGGGAAAAACAAAGAAGACAAGAAAGGCCATAAGAAGCCCACTAAAATAGAAAAAACCAAATAAACCCCTCCCCAAAATTACAAGAATGAACCATTCTCACAGGTTTCCATGCACATAGCGTAGTGGGCCCTACCTAGACTCACATGGTTAGGTGGTTTTGAAAGTTAATGGTTTATGTATGAACTTTCTACATTATATTGCTTTGAAGATCTCGCCTAACAGCGTCTTCCTTTTTCTACATTAATTTCACTGAGCATATCTAAGTAGTTGTTTAGATTCGATGGCTATAAAAGCATAATTGCATTTGGTCCTAGATGTGACTGGTTAGACTAAACCATTACAATATAAATTTTGTGGATCCCCCAAGAACCATTTTTCTTAAAAGACAACTTCATTAATTCAAAAGGGAGAAACAAAGAAGACAAGAAAGGCCATAAGAAGCCCACTAAAATAGAAAAAACCAAATAAACCCCTCCCCAAAATTATAAGAATGAACCATTCTCACAGGTTTCCATGCACATAGCCTAGTGGGCCCTACCTAGACTCACATGGTTAAGTGGTTTTGAAAGTTCATGGTCTGTGTATGATTCAAAAACTTCACTTGATCTAATAAATGAAGCCATGCTTGGTAAAGTCTTAGAAATTTCAACTGATAGTAGATATTCATCGAGTTAGATCAATAGACTGTAAAAGTTAAATTGGTCTCAAATTAGGTAGGGTGCAATTCACAAGGGATTGGTGGGTGTGAAAAGGAGGTAGGGAAGAATGAATCCATTGGGTCCACTATGGGCCTACAAACCAAAGTTTGCATGAAGGCCTTATGACAATTGCTCTTAGGGGAAATTTGTTATATATCTGTCTATATTTCTCAAAATCTTGGGATCTACAAAATGAACAAATTGGACTTGACCTTTAGGGACAGATTGGGGCCCACAATTGCCAAAAATACTGAGAAGTTCACACAAACTCGGGCCACACCCAACTTATGTTGGACCCAAGTAGGTCTAGACCCAATTGGGGCCCCCATCCAACTTGGGTTGAACTCAATTGGGGCCACACCAATTTACATATGCCTTTTTGGCTGCAAGGAGTATAAATACCCACGTGGGAACCTTAGGAAGACTTTTTTAGAGGCAGTTTAAAAGGGGTCTTTTTTAGAGCTATATGCTTTGTCTACTCTTGAGAGGAGATTTTGAGCACGTCAAGTTTGTATCTTTGTACTTGGGAACGGTATTTGAGACCTCAACTTGGGCTTCTTGATGGGGGTATTGGGGGGTAACAGGGGGTTACCCTTCATTACCCACTTTTGGTGACAAAGGGGTGAGGGTAAAAAATGGATTTGTTACCCGTCGTCTTCTTCTGTTTCACGAAAGTGGGGCTGATACATGAGATTTTTTTTTTCCATTTTATCTTTTTATTTATTTTGGTGAGTACTTGGCTTGTAATTTTGTTTTAAAAGCACTCTATTATTTCCATATGATGTATTTCATGTCACCAAACAACAAATTATATTTTTTTATGAAGAGATATGTAGACTTTTTTTATTCATTTATTGAAATGTAAAATAATAATGTCGATTTTTTTATTTTTTAAGGAAACCTTGCACCTATTTACCTTGTGCCTTCCTCTATTTTTCAATTATATATTATATAATTGAAAAATTAATAGATTTCAAGTAATTAACAATTTATTTTGTTGGAAGTTTATTTTAAAAATGTGTCAACATTTTCAACATTATGCATTTGGATGAGGGATAAATTTTTACAGGAGCTACCTCGGGTTGCCCTTGAGTAGGGGTAACCTGATATATTAACAATTTATGATAATTAATAATTTTATTAAATCCCTATAATATAAAAAATAAAAATAAAATTTTCTGAAGCATATTTGTCAAAATGTCCTATTTTTAAGGGGTGATTCTGTCGAAATTTCGAAAGAGTCTCAAAAATATTTTTTGCCCCTCTTTGCACCTATGGAGCAAAAATATTTTAAAATATTTTTAATTGATGATTATTATTTAGTAATTATGTTTTATAATTTTTTTA
The DNA here is from genome assembly GCA_022113865.1 of Chimonanthus praecox. Taxonomy (NCBI): domain Eukaryota; kingdom Viridiplantae; phylum Streptophyta; class Magnoliopsida; order Laurales; family Calycanthaceae; genus Chimonanthus; species Chimonanthus praecox. The sequence continues at coordinate 43,929,033 of CM039095.1, forward strand.
TTATATAAATTTAGTAAAAATTATTAATTCTAATAAATCCTCTTTAACCTTTACCCCTCTAAACCCTCTTTACCCTTCTTTACTCCTCTTTACCCCTCTAAACCCTTCTTTACCCCTCTTTGCACCTATTACCCTTCTTTACCCCTCTTTAACCCCTTCCACCTATTACCCTTCTGTACCCCTCTTTACCCCCCATTTACCTCTCTTTGCACATATTACCCTTCTTTACCCCTCTAAATCCTCTTTACTATTCTTTTCCCCCTCTTTGCACCTATTACCTTTCTTTACCCCTCTTTACCCCCTTTCACCTATTACCCTTCTTTACCCCTCTAAACCCTCTTTCCCCCCATTTACCTCTTTGCACCAATTACCCTTTTTTACCCCTCTTTGCACCTATGGAGAAAAAATATTTTAAAATATTTTTATTTGATAAATATTATTTAATAATTATGTTTTATTATTTTTTATATTATACGAATTCAATAAAATTATCTATTCTAATAAAGTTGTTAATATATTACCCCTCTTTACCCCCTCTTTGCACCTATGGAGCAAAAATATTTTAAAATATTTTTAATTGATGAATATTATTTAATAATCATGTTTTATTATTTTTTATATTATATGAATTTAATAAAATTGTTAATATATCAAGTTACCCCTCCTAATAGTTACCAAAAAAGACTTTTTACCCTTAGGGTCAGTTATTACTATACCACTGCAATTGCCAAACAAGATAAGGATAACCCCTGTTCAAGGGTGACCCCTACTCAGGGGTAACCCCTTTAAAATTTACCCCTCATCCAAATGCATCCTTGATATAATTTGGAGGATTGCCTTGGGAGAAGGCCTTATGATTAGAAAAGATCTTTGAGGACACAGAAGTCCATAAAGCAATTAGTGGAGGCAGCAAAGGAGAAAGCACACTGGCCATATGGTTTTTTCTATGGTTTTTTTTTAAAAAAATTACTAGGATATCATCAAGGAAGACTTAATGTGGGTGCTTTGTGAAATCCATCATAGTAGTAAATTTCACAAGAGCATGAATGATACTTCTATTACTCTCATCCCAAAGGTGAAAGGGCTATGGAACTCTCAAAGTTTAGGCACATCAGTTTGATTGGAAGCTTATACAAAATCATTGCTAAGGTGTTAAGTGTAAAGATTGAAGGAAGTCATGCCCCCGATTACCAATGAGTTCCTAGGTGCTTTGTTAAAGGTAAACAAATTCTTGATAAAAATTCTCACTGCAAATGAATCTCGTGATTCAAGAAAAAAGAGCAGGAGAATCTAGGGTGGTGTAAAGCGCATTTGGAAAAAGCTTATGATCACGTGGATTGGTCTTTTTTGATATATATACTGCAATAGTTCAGTTTGGTGCCAACTGGATTTCCTGGATGGAAGAATGCATTTCTATGGCCATGTTCTTAGTTTTGGTGAATGGTTCACCACAAAGTGTCTTTAAAGTGAAGGAGGTGTGAGGTAAGGACCCCTTCTCCTTTCTCTTTTCTATTGTAATAGAAGGTCTTTGTGGATTATTTCAGAGTACCAAGGATGAAGATTTATCAGTGGCTTTCATATTGGAAATTCCAAGTTGTTCATTTCTCATCTTCTCTTTGCATATGAAACTATCAACTTTTGTAAAGATAATGAAGACCAACTTCTCAATGTCTTCAGAATCTTGAAGTGCTTCCAAGAGATCTCTGGTCAAAATCAACTCTCCAAGAGTGTAATTCATCCGTTTTCACTCCTTGGGTAAGCTTCCCATTTCTTTATCTTGGGCTTACTTTAGGAAATAACCCAAAATCATTTCTGATGAGGAGCACCACACGAGTTTCCATATTTAGCAAATTTTTATATTTAGATTTAGGATTTCCAGCTTTTCATGATTATATTTTTTTTCTTTCATTTATTTGTTTAGTCCAATAGTTGGTTTTGTTTGAGGAAATTTAGTGATTTTACATGTAATTAGGGCTTTATAATCATTGGGGTAGTTTGGTATTTGTTTATTTGACAGTATTTTGGTTTTTTTAATATTTTTAAGTCATTATATATATGATGTAACCCCTCTATACGGGATGGACACTTAATCAATGAAAAGAACAACTTTTACTTTGTGCAAACTTGCCTCCATCGCAGGAAGCATGGTGAGAAGCGAACGAACCATTGTGAGAAACTAGAGAAGGCGAGAAGCCACAGGAAAATGCGAGAATCCTCTTCCAAGATCCAGGTTTTTATATTTCTTCTATCTCTCTCTTTTTTCCTTTCTTCTCTCTTTGCTGCCCTCTCAAACCCAACCGAAGTGTTGTCCCAGAATCATCCTATTGCTGTCCTATTGTTGTCCCAGAAAAATCCTTATTTACCGTCCCGACCTGTCCTAGATCCCATTCAGATTCGTCCCAAGCTGTCCCAGATCCCATCCAGACTCTTCCCAAACCCTTCCTAAGTCCCTTACAGCCCTCTTACTGCAGCCACAAGTCCTCTTGGACCCTTCCTTAGGCCCATACAACCACCTCTACCTGTCTTAAACTACCATACAGCCATTACCTATCCTCTTTTATCATTAAATCATTTTTTTTCCATCCCTGATACTCCCATACCCTGCTGCCTCCACTTTGTTTTTGACATCACCTTGATTCTAAACAGTCCGAATTAGTTTCTTTTGGTGATTGATCTACTTATTTGTAGATTTAGTTAAACTCCTTTGTTTTGAAGGAAATAGAGTTGTGACTTGGTTTGGAATGTTACATAATTGTTCACATTAAATTGAACATTGACAACAAATTTATATTGTTTATTGCAATTATTAATTTTGAGTTTTAATTTCAGCTTCATAAATTTGATTCATATTGATTTCTTGTTAAATCATAATTGCATTTAGGCATTTAGGGTTACCCTATCCTTTGTCCTACGTCAATTTCTTTTTGGGAGCCTGTTATTGACAGGTTTCACCAAAAGTTATCCCCTTGGGAAAAATCTTATTTATCCTTGGGGGTCAGATTGTTCTCATTAAATTCACCCTAAATAACCTCCCCATTATTAGCCTTCCCCTTTTTAAGATCCCCAAAAAGGTTGTAGAGATTCTTGAAAAGACCCAATAGGATTTCTTTTGCAATGGGGTTAGAAACAAAAAGAGGGTGCAATATAGTGAGGTAGAGAATGGGTGGGTCCGGGTGTAGTTTCCCAAAGGGGTGGATCTCACATTTGGAAGGAAATATCTAAGATTTGAAGCATTCGCTATCAGGTGGGTTCATTGATTAGGAAGAACAAGGAGTTTGTGTAAGGGGAAGGAAATAAAATTAAATAAAATTAAGTTTTGGGAAGACAGGTGGTTAGGTAATGAAACTTCAAGGGTCTCATACCAAATATTACATTCCATTTCCATCCAAAAGAATAGTTTCATTAATGAAAAATAGTCTCAAGCCTATTTATAATCATGTTCTGATGCAGACATCTATAAATGTGATCAAACTTTTAATTTTGATCCTACGTTAGCAAATTTACAAGTTCGGACCCCGAGTCGAAAGATGAAAATTTAATTTTCGATCCCAACGGGTGCGTGAGCAGTTTGGGTCATTTCAAGCCTTAAATGTGCAAGCACAACAACTCCACATGTGTAATTCAGCCCATCAATTAGACTTTTCATGGAGTCCACATGAAGACTCCAAAAACCATTTCATATGCATGGTTTGCCTGGTGTCCCACGTGGAATTCAGCCACAACGTTGCATAGGATAAGTATTGGTTTAGATGTGGAATTCCTTAAGGTCCTGAATACACTAGCATTAACGTTGGAAGGTTTGAGAGTCCCAGCCAATGCATGACTCCTAGTATGCTTAGGCTAAAAGAGCAGCACCATTTGGACTTTGGAGAGAATCACAAATGGATTGGGACACCAAGTGGGCATGCAAGCAGCCACTACGTGGCTAATTTCTCAGGATTGTTTAATGGCATTTTGTTAGGATTAGTTGTTGATTTAAAATATATGATTAGTGTTGAATTAGGACCATTACATGAGGGTCGGCTCATGTAAGTGAGGGTTTTCTTTTGTTTTTTTTATATAAACATGTGTAATCAGCAGATTTTAGGGGAGGAATATGGAATAAAATTTGTAGTTTCCCAAGCACATGGCGTTGAAAAACTTCCAGTAAATCAGGATGTTTTGCAATATAGTGTTGATCGAGCCCAACATGTCTTGGTGTGTCTTCAATCTACAAACCCAAGTAATCCCAACACTCTTCTTAAGAGGGGATTAATTGAATCAATTTGGTTTATAAATACTGTGTTAAACCACGTTGAGTCTTAATTTGCGCAATTGAAATACTTGAGTTGTGTCAATGCTTCCGCCCAAGTGATTAAGAAGGGTGTCTTATCCTACCCAATCTGCATCAGAATTACTCAATCGCTTGAGCGGAAGCACTGACACAATTCAAGTATTACAGTTGCGTAAATTAAGATTCAACGTGGTTTAACATAGTATTTCTAAACCAAATTGATTCAATTAATCCCCTCTTAGGAAGAGTGTTAGGATTACTTGGGTTTGTAGATTGAAGACAAACCAAGACATGTTGGGCTCTATCAACACAATATTTAAATCATCCTGACTTGCTGGAAATTTTCCAACGCCATGTGCTTGAGAAACTACAAATTTTATTCCATATTCCTCCCCTAAACTCTGCCGATTACACCTGTATATATATATAAAAAAAAAAACCCTCATGTAATAGTCATAATTTAACACTACCATCTAAGAAGCACCGATACGGGTACGCATATCGGATACGACACGTATCCGATACAAGGATACGACAAATTTTGAAAAATTAGGATATGGGTGCGGCGGGATACGCCGAATTAAAATTTATATATATATATATATATATATATATATATATATATATATATATATATATATAAATTCAGACATTTACAGCAAACAAGGGGCACCTCGCCAATCAAGAGGAGACACCAATTGAATCATTCTAACCATCTAATAAATTGACTATTATGTGACCAGAAATTGGCTGAAAATGTTTAAATATGTTGTATCAACTTAAATGCCTAGTAAATGATTGAGCAGAATGCTAACCACATTGACCTTTCAATTGACATTGACTCGCAGTTCGATCATTGGTTCCAAATTGCATTAGGCAAGTGGTAATTTTTAAAATAATAACACGTATAGTGAGTCATGGGATCACTAATTATATAAAATAAAAAATTTAATTTAATTTCATGTCAAAATATTTTTTAAAGGATGATTATATCCATTTAAAGTTGGTAAAAAATGGATTGTTCAATATGAACACAGCAATTCTTAAAATAAACTAAAGAATTTCAACATTTAATATCTACTTTTAAGAATTCAGATCAAAATAAAATAAATTCTAAAAATAAATTTTAGTATAAAGTAATTAAACATATCTTATTTCAAACCCAATATTACAATCAAAACTCCAGTGTGGAATCAGTCCGGAAATTGTGCAAAGATAACCAATTCCAAGACTCTCCAATGAAGACACAAAACCCACAAACTGAAATAAAAATAGAACCAAATTGTCACAGAATATGAGGAATCCAAACCCAAACAGAAACAAAACCTAAGAAAAACAGGGAAATTTAAAATACCCAAAAGACCAAATATAGGAATCGAGGCAATCTATTGAAAGTAAGTCTGACCACAAGATGCAAACAAAATACCCAGAAGATTCCCAACACACTTGCCACAAATACACGGCAACGAATCAGAAACCTTTAAAGAATAAAAAGAAATCCAAACAACCCAGTAACCCACCTCCCACGGCGTTCCTTAGATGCCAAAAACCGAAAATTCAAGAGAAAATAATCAAAGAAAACACGAAGCCATTAAAGAAATTTCCGCTAGAAAGAAAGTCCATCAAGGAAAAGACGAAAAAAAGGAAGAAATGAGGGAGAGGGAGGAAGAGGGGGTTATGGCGATGGCTAGAGGAGAAGAAAATGAAAAATAGAGAAAAGAGAGAGAGAGGAGAAATTCTCACCGGAGTTTGCCTCTCCTTCCTTCAATCGTCTCCTTCTCTTCCATCGTTCTTTCCTCTTCAATCATTCTTTCCTCTTCAATCGTCAATCACTCTTTCCTCTTCTTATTAGGGTTCGCAACCCCTTTTTAACAAAAAAAAAAAAAGAAAGAAAAAACCGTGTCCGGACTTGTCCAAGCATGTCCGGGCGTGTCCGGGCTTATCCACACGTGTCCGGGCGTATCCGAGTAACGTATCGGGGAGTATCCTTATTTAAAAAAATATTTAATTAATTGGATACGTATCCAACATGGATACTTGAGGGGTTTCGAAGTATCCGTGCGTCATAGACTACCATATAGTTTTAAATCAACAACTAATCCTAACAAAATAGCATTAAACAATCCTGAGAAACTAGAAATTAGCCACGTAGTGGCTGCTTGCATGCCCACTTGGTGTCCCAATCCATTTGTGATTCTCTCCAAAGTCCAAATGGTGTTGCTCTTTTAGCCTAAGCATACTAAGAGTCATGCATTGGCTAGGACTCTCAAACCTTCCAACGTTAATGCTAGTGTATTCAGGAACTTAGGAATTCCACATCTAAACCAATACTTATCCTATGCAACGTTGTGGCTGAATTCCACGTGGGACCCCAGGCAAACCATGCATATGAAATGGTATTTGGAGTCTTCACGTGGACTCCATGAAAAGTCTAATTAATTGGCTGAATTACACATGTGGAGTTGTTGGGTCTGAAGTTTGGGCTTGCACATTTAAAGCTTGAAATGACCCAAACTGCTCACCGCATTTGTTGGAATCGAAAATAAAATTTTCATTTTCGACTCGGAGTCCGAACTTGTTAATTTGCTTATGCACGCGACTGGATCAAAATTAAAAGTTTGATCACGTCCACAGATGTCAGCATCATGTTCTCTATCACTCAACATTCCATCATGTCCTATCTTAAGACCTAAATTCATGTCTTTGATAGCCTCTCCTTTCTCCTAGTACCTTCTACTTGAAATCCTTCAAATCTTCATATTGGGGCAATATTTGGTCTTCTAGTGATCTGCCCAAAGTAACATAGATAACACTCCCTCATCTTTTCTTCTACTAAAGCAACCTTTAGATTTATCTAATTGAACTCATTTGCAATTCTATCCTTTATTGTTACATCACACATCTATTTTGACATCTACATGCATATATATCTTCATTACGTTTATCTTTTTTCCCCTGAAACTACATTACCATTTCTTCGTCTACCTGTCTTTTCTTCATCACCCAACATTTAGGTCTGCATAACGTTGCAAGCCTAACCACCAATTGTTTGCTTTGTTGTTTTGGGATTCCTTTTTAATCAATAAAAGTTACCAGTTGTGTGTGTGTGTGTGTGGGTGGGTGCGGGTGGGGTGGGTGGGGGCGGCGGCGGGGGGTGGGGCGGTGGAGGGAAGGGAAGGGAAGGGGAATGAACAGAAAAAACATGGCTGGTCATCTTATGGAAATGCCTCTTTAATCAACATAGGGACTGCACTTAGGTAACAGATTCTTTTAAGATAAATGGCCCAGTGGATCCACCATATTAAATCTATAATGAAGTTCCTCAAACTTAAAAGTTGGGACCAAAAGTATTTTTAGCCATTTGATCTAAATATATTGAATTTAATCACCATCTCACAATTGAATTTGACTTATCTAAATCTAATTACGTTTAGTCTCAAATTTTGATTTTCAGACAAAATTATGATGAGGCCTATTGATCCATATAATATTTTATATAAAAATAATTTCTGTTACATTGCTAAAGTATACTGTTTATGTTCTTCAGCATTTCCCTCAACAAGGCACTCATGTGACACATAATACACCACTAGCTTACACCCTAGCCCATCCACACCCATCCAAAGAGCAGAGAGAGAGAGAGAGAGAGTTAGAATAACAACTTGACAAGGGATGAAAAACAATCCACTCCTGCTGCACATGCTCCACGCATGCATGAATCTTCTAGAGCAGTAACTACAGTCGGTGGTAGTGTCCTCAGCAAGTTAGGAATTGTTAGGATCAGTGAGGCTTTAGCTTATTTAAAACTATAGGAGTTGTCTAGAATTAGGACTTATTTTGTTTTGAAGTTTCGAAATTAGCATGTAAAGGAGGGTCGACTCCTAAGAACTAGGACTAGAGTCGGTATTTTTTTATAATTTAAAGAATGATAGTTTGTAATTTTAGGGGGAGCGATGGATTATCAAATAAAAAAAAAAAAATCTTTCTTTAGCAATCAAGTGATGTTTGTTTGTGAAGTTTGGCTACAACAGTTAGCAGCGTTTCTGCTAAGGCCAGGCCTTAGCCCAGGCGTCAGGAACCTCTCCACACCTCTGAGTGGGAGAACTGACTGCAGGTTTGTTGATTTGGATACAAATCCAAGTTCTGAAACGGTAGTGGCCTTCACTGTTGGGTCCCTCACTGGTGTTGTTGGAGTGTAAACCAGCGAGAATCCAATTCCATAGGTTCATTGTGCCATCCATCTGAGACCAGGTAAGCCCAAAACTCATTTAATTTTTGGGGTCAATTGAATCATATTTAAGAGTTGAATTTGTAACATGGACTGTTCTTTTAAGAGATTAAACAGTGTTTTGGAAATTGATTTAAGGAATTAGATCGGTTTCAAAATCTGTTAAACTGATTTTATTTGGTGATTTAAATTCAGTTTTAAAACATGATTTGTGACCATTTTTATGGGGATTTTAATCAGTTTTAAAGCTCTATTTGGAGACTGATTTTGAGCCTTGAAAACACATGTTTTGGGGTAATATCATAACAACCCAGTTTTTACTAGAGACAAAACTCAGTTCCTGTTTGCAGGGCTTGTCTCTGCAGTCCGTTAGAGAGCCAGGAGGGCAACTGGCTGTCAAGAGGGCCAGTCGGATAACTGGGTCCCAACCGAACCAGTTTGGGTTCAAAACCGAGCCGGCCTAACTTGTGAGTATAGATCATAGCCTGCTCGACAGACTTGCCTGTGTGAAAAGGCCTGTTTGTGATTTGGGCCTGATTCGATCTTGATCAGATCTGATGATTACATGGGAAGGGGTTATTTCAGCTTGACAAAATATCCATCTGTTTTGAAACAACTTAATTGTTTGGGCAAGAAATTGAGCACAAGTTGGGTTGAATTTCATTAAAGGTTTTGTTAAATCCATTGGACTTATTTTGAAATCCATTGAGTGATCTTCACCCAACGAATTTGATTTAATTAATTCCAAGGTTAAGTGAGTTGGGTTTACCATGTAAGCTTCACAGGTTGCGTTAAACCCGCATCTGGCTTAAATTTCCACAACCCGAGCATTGTGTTAGTGCTTCCGCTAAGAGATTGAGTAGGCGTCTTATCCTACCCAGTCTGCATCAAAATGTGACTGCCCAAGGAGCATTAAATTTCAACAAAGATGGGGGATCTTGGAGAGTCTAAAACATGAGAGATCAGCTCATTATAGAAAGATCAGAATGTTAATTACACTAAAGGAAGGTTTCCAAATTCTATAATCATTTGTTGTGTGATTAGAAACAACCCTTTAAAGATCTGACATGATTCTTCCAAGTCTTCAATTACATCAATGCTAAAATTCCTTCAAAAAATCAAGCCCCAAGATTGCAGTCCACTTCACTGGCAAAATCAGAATTTTACCATCTTTATTGGTACGCAATTCAAATGACTTGCTGCTCCAAACCAGGGAAATCTCTCCACTCCAAATACCTTTTTGAAAGATCAAATTATGCCAATGATGCCTATAAATTAGCTGCTACCCATCTAATGGCATTCCACATACCTTAAGTACATTTCACTAAGAGATTTATCCACCAGCCTTCTGAATTAATTTATAAAACATGGTTTGTAAATTTAAAATTTAGTCTACAACTGGAGAAGTGGGCCAAATATGGCACCATTTCCACCATTCGTTCAGTACTGAATTATTCATTCTAAGCAGAATTCTTTTTATTGCACTATTCAACACTGAATCTTGGAACACCATAATCTGTTCCAAAGAGCCCTAGCGTAGATTATCATTCTTTATTACATCAACTGCAGCCAAGGTCATGCTAATTAAATGATACTTTTTTTAAAGTACAAAAGCGATATTATCTGATATTCTATCAAAGGAGCTTTTTCTAGTTCGAGTGTAAGCTAATAAAAATCCTTCACATCTTTTTCTTAGACTGATAATTCAGCCAAACATTAGCATCCCAGGAAAAAAAAAATCAAAGTAATACTAATACTTTTTGAATATTAAGACTAAACAGAGATATGCAGATCATGTGAGTGTCTCATTAGATGAGTAGAAGATGCAAATAACATACCTCAATCGCCATGCAAGCTTCCTGATCCAGATTCAGCTGTGTCAAAATAGCGCATCACCCTGTTGCATGAAAAAAACTGACCACAAATTGATGGGAGTAGAGGCTACAAAGGTCATGATAACAACCATATCAGGACGAAAAAGAAAATGGCCAATAAACTTTACAGTGTTTCAATGATATTCAGGTTGAATCTTTAATCAACAACTCTTTGAGTGATAAGCTGTATCTGGCACTTCTGGGCATTAAGATGGAAGAAGCATGACGCTTTCTTTAGCCCAGGTAGGGTAGAGGATAAAGCACACATCTGCAGTCAGACAAAGATTGATATCTGAAAATAAATACATCTAGTCAGACAAAAGCTAAGAAGATTCCAACTCTTTCAAAAATCTAACATGACCACAAGCCACAATAAGAGTGACATCAGTTGGAAAAACTGGTAAAATGGTTGTAGGCTTATTTGCATGTAAATGGCAATCAGTTTTTATTCTTTGCCACATTTGGGTGGTAATTACAAATCGCATTACTAGTGTTTTTCTTCATCTTCTGTCACAATCATTGTCAGCAATGATTCCAGGAATTGGAGATGGAAACAACAGGGAAAACAACAGCCCTACCCACCATTATTTCAATACTGGGACTGACCTAGATGCATAGCAGAACAGAGAACCATCCAGTGAGCCCCAGTATTCAAATTGATAGTCACCCAATATCCGGACCAAACAACCAGAATTTATTGGAGCACATAAATAAAGGAAAAAAATTTGTTTCTCCTGATGTCATTCTGTTTCTTGCATTGTCCAACAGCTCAGCAAGAAAAATCACCATCACATTCGAATTGAATGAAAAATTGGATATATTCAAATACATCCTTAGGTCTTCTCAAGGAGCCGGATATGCTTCAAGTTACACAATGCAGATCTCCTCAGCGGTCACCTCTTTCTTAGAAGAACCTGGAACTAAGTCAGTTAAAGTGGTATTCTTTGGCAACCATCCCAAGTTCAACAAACTCTCCAAAATTTGTTCAGAATCATCAATTTTCCCTTCTTTTTGTAAACCATGGATTAGACTGATGCAAAGGAAAGTGTCAGCCTTAATTACTCTCTCTATCATTACATTGACCAACTTCAATGCTTCATAAAAATCACCCCTTTTGCACAGGGCACCTAGGAGTGCATTGTAGGCAATGCTATCCATCAATATACTTCCCTGAATCTCATTCCTTTGCGTAAAGGTCTCAATTGAGTCCCCGCTTATACAATGAGCATCAATCAATGCGCCATATGTAACTTCATCTGGCTCAATGCCTTTGGCTACCATCTCCTCAAATAATGCAAATGCCTCTGCCATATGACCTTTTCTGCTGTATCCCTGAATAAGTGATGTGTAGGTAATGGCATTTGGTATCAGGTTTCGTTCCTGCATCTCCGAAAATAACTGGTTTGCCACCTCCATGTTTCCCTCCATACTGTGCCAATGTATCACAGTACTGTAAGTCACGTGATTGGGACCAATCTGCTTTTTTATCATATCTTCTAGGAGCTGGTTTGCTTCCTTAAGCTTACCACATTTGCAATATCCAGCAATCAAGGTGTTATAAGAATGTATGGAGGCAAAGCCTCTCTGCACCATCTCTTGAAACAGGTCCTGGGCATTTTCTAAGTTTCCTTCCTTACAGCAGCCATCAATAAGAGCACCATACACAAAACTATCAGGCAGAATCCCCCGTGACAGCATTTCACCATATAGTCTAAACGCCTCTGCTACATTCATGGATTTGCAATACCCATTTATCATTATGGTGTAAGTCACACCATTTGGTAGACCCTTTTCTAAGATGGCCTCGAACAATTGTCTAGCTTTGACGATATCACCTGACTTGCACAATCCATCAATCAAAGCATTATATGTGACAATATTAGGCTCTACATTTTTAGTCAACATTTCATCACGAAGTTTAAAAGCTCTCTCAATCTCACCTTTCTTACAAAACCCAAATATCAGACCACTGTAGGTGAACACATCAGGAACTAAACTCTTCTCTTGAAGTTCAGAGAAAACCTGCATCGCCTCCTCCATCTTCCCAGCCTTCGAGAGGCCATGAACGAGAACACTGTAAGCCTGCACATCAGGGAGGATGCCTCTTCCTAACATATCATAAAATGTAGAGAATGCTTTATTGATGTTTCCTTCTTTGCAGTACCCATCTATAAGGGAAGTGTAAATAACAACATCTGGCACCAACCCACAGCCGATCACCTCCCTGAAATACCCATCAGCCTCATGCATCTCCCCTGCAATGCTATGCCCATTCACAAAGGCTCTGTATGTGAAGACATTTGGAAGCAATCCACTTTCCATCATTTTGTCCAAGTATGTTTTTGCTTCCTCCATCTTCCCCACTTTGCAAAGGCCAGCTATAAGTGAATTGTAGCAGAACACATCGGGAGAAATACCTCTTTCAATCATCCTGTCCAAAACATTTTGGCCCATTTCAACTCTGCCAACCCGACAATGACCTGTAATTAGGGCTGTATAGATGATGACATTCGGTTGCAAACCATTAGCAACCATTTCCTCCAATACACTCTCCGCATGGTGCAAATCCCTGCAATGGCATAGCCCGTTAATCATTATGCTGTAAGTTACAACTGTTGGTGCAATGCTTCTCTTCATTTCATCAAAAACTTCAAAAGCTCTATCTGGATTCCTCTCTTTCAAATGACTCTCGATGACCAAATTATATGTCTGCGCATCTGGCTTCCAACCCATTCTAACCATTTCTTTCAAAAGGCAATGTGCTTTATCCATCTTTCCATTCTTACATACACCACGAATCAGTGTATTGTACGTAACAACATTTGGCTGAACTCCACAAGCTACCATTTCATCTTTCACCCTAAACGCCTCTTCTATGCTGCCTTCTCTCATAAACCCATCAATCAGAGCCGTAAAAATAATGTCATTAGGCTTCAAACCCATTTCATTCATCTCCACCAAAACCAACTTTGCTTCCCTTGATTTGCCTCCCTTGCACAACCCATTCAAAAGCGCGCCATATGTAAAGGTGTCAGCAACAAAGCCTTTCTCAGTCATCTGCCTCTTCAACTCAAATGCTTCTGCAAGTGAGCCAGCACGACATAACCCCGCAATAAGCACATTATACACAACAGCATTCGGACTACAACCCTTCTCCCCCATCTCCAAAAAGATCCTTTTTGCCTTCTCAACATCTCCAACCCTACAAAATGCATTGATCAAAGACGTATGAGTATAAACATCTGGAGCAATACCCTCCGCCAACATACAATCATACACCTTCCAAAACAGAGCCATCTTGTTCCGCTTCAATACATCACTCAACAAAGAATTGAAACAGCGTAAATTCACCGCAAACCCTCTATCCTTCAATAGCAAAATTGTATTTGCAGCATCCTCCAACATACCCATCTTCCTATAAGTATCGACCAGTATAGAGAAGATGGCAGGGTCTGACTCGGTACAATTCGGGAAGCAGTCAGCAATCGAACTAACAATCACGGCACTGCCGGCAGTGGAAGGAGCAAAATAAGTTTTTATCATTCGCTCCAAGAGACCGTTGGCAGGGCCAAACAGGTTGGAATTGCAGAGATGGACGGCCAAGATTGAAAAAGAATCTAAAGAATGGGGGACACCCATTTGGGATTCAGACCAATAGAAGAAGGAGAGCAGGATCTGGGCATCTCTTACCTGGTTTTGGAGAAGAAGGGCTAGAATTAGATTTGGGTTGAGCCTGGTGGGGAGGTCTGTGGTGGAGATGAGGTGGTGCCAATTGGGGCTTTGGAGGAGGGTGGTGAGCTTGTGGGTGATGTTGTTCTGATCGTTTTCGAGGGAGGTGGAGACGGAGAGAGAGTTGGATTGGATGATTGCAGGACATAGGCTTGGGCATTTGGAAGAGAAGAGGACCAGCTTTGGGTGACGGAATCTCCTCATTCCAATGAGCTCTTTCTTTTCGTTGCTGCTCCTGATATTCTGTTTTCTCTTGCTTCAGTTTTCTTGAGTGCTCTTACTCTCTCACATGCACTTTTGTTTCAGTTTTCGCTGCTCAGACTGATGTTCTTCACCTTTAGCCCCCAATACCGCCAAGTTTGGAACCAAGGGAAAAAAAATCAGCCGGTAACAGATAGGCCGTATTTTTTCTCTCTCCTCTCCTGCTAAAATATTCAAAAAAATTAAAGTAAATATAAATAATTATGAACTTACTAAATATAATTTGTTTTCATAAAATATTGGACATTTACATCTTTTAATATATTTTTAAAGTTATGATATCGGAAAATTATATAATTAGTAATAGAGTGGTTAAAATTATAAGGAAAATCAGATAAATGAGGAAAATTTGTAGAAATAATTTTATAAATTTGTTTTCTTAGTCAATGAGTGTTATTTTAAATTATGAATTATAGAAATAAAAAAATAAATAATAAAATGATTGAAAACTACATAATAATGTAGAAAAAATATTAGAAAATGAAACTAATGGAGTACCAATCACTTGAACTGATAACCACACAAATGCCATACATAATAATATAATATTTTCTTTCATTTGAGAAAATAGATTTTATTTTTCATTAATAATAATTAGATAAATAAAATTATTAGATAAATTTAGCTATAGTTAATTATGTTAAATTGATATAATAAAAATAAAGAATACCTTCTAATAATAATGACAATGGTAAAAATATTAGATGATAAATATAATATTAAATTATTACAATAAGATAAATAAAAGAAAATATTATACTTTTTACTTTCAATATAAGTAAATATTGTATTTACAATAAAAAAAATATTAGAGTACATACATGAGCTTCCACGTGAGCTCTTCAGGAAGCTCACGTGGGTTCCTTTTCAAAGATGGGTTTCCACTTAAAAACCCTAATGCTCATAACATTTTAATATCCTTCTTCTCTTTCACTTTCTCTATTAAACCCTAGCCGCTGCCGCTGCTCTCTGTATTTTTCCCATCAACGAAGAAGAAAAAGAAGAGAAAGGAAAGCTGTGAAAAGTGTAGCGATTTTTTTTCTTCAATCTTTTCTCCATATTTTCTTTTATCTCTTTCCATTCTTTCTCGTCCCATATTAATAAAAAAAAAGGGGCTTTTTTTAAAAAAAAAATAACAAACAATCGAATTTTTAAAATTCGGCCGATATCATGACCGAAGTATCGGTCAAAAATTCGGTCATATCGGCCGAATTTTTTTTGTATGGCCGATACTATACGTATCGGCCGATATAGATCGGTGGTCGAAAATCCGATATAATTCGGCCGATATGCACAATATTGGCCGAATTTTTTACCCCTGTTTGGAACTCACGTTTGTACAGCTCTATTGAGACCGGCCTACCAAATATGGGCTTTGTATCAAATGAGTAGGAAAAATAGGGACATTAAAAGAAATTTAGCTAAAAATAGAAAGAAATACAGAAAAATAGGTCATGTTCGTGATTTTGGAAAGTTTGTAAATTTTAACATCTAATTTTATTATAAATTATTATATTTCAAATCCAGATATGAGAATTTAAATTATAATAATATTTTTTAGTCTATGTTAAATTTTAACTGTGATAAAAATTTATAAAAACACTAATGAGCCTACTGATCTGATTCAAGTCTGAAGTCTAAGCTCAATTAAAGTCTAAATTCATGGGCCAGAGATCCATTCCAATGGGCCAAGTTGTGCTCCACATGTCACACACTGGGCCAGGCTTAGTATCCCATGTCCATTTCACATGTGGGCCAGGCTAGTGTGCAAGCTAAAATCCAACAGGCCAAAGTCCAAGTCCAAGTGCAAAAAGTCCAAGGTGTTCACTAGAGGCCATCTGCTCAAACCTTAAGATTCAAAGCCATACTCAAATTTCACTGTGAAAACCTTAAGCCCACACGCCCCCTCTCCTTGTCATCTCCATACATCCACACCATCCATTTAGTCATCTTTTAATTTGAACCATTCATTCATACATGAAACTTGCAAAAACCCTAGAGCCACCTTTCTTAATCCATTCCATACATTCTACATGCTAGATCTAGGTCATCCATTTGATCATTCATCTAGTTAAACCTTTGAAACTCAACCCTCCATGTGAAACCTTACCTTTTATATAACCCATCTCAACCACCCACTATTAGAGCCAAATTAGATCTTAACCCTTTTTAATCTAAACCACCACTTAAAGCCTCCACTTAAGAAACCCTAGATCTAGTATCCAACCCCATCAATTCAAATTTGACACATCATCATTATCCACACTACATTCGAATTTTACCCTAGCCACATCATCATCATTCATCCATTCATATTAACTTTTAATCTCATCCATCCATTCATGCATTGCATGCATTAAACCCTAAATCCTACATAATAAATTCGAAAATCCCAAATCCCATTCCAATCCATTCGAAATTCTTTGCTTGCACCTCAAGCCAACTTGTTTCCTAAGCTTCCATTCGACCAACCCTATGTAACCCTAGCATCTCTTTCATTTTTTAATCCCAACTATCCTTGTTTAATGAGATTTAATCCTAGCCCTTCACCCATCACCTAAACCAAGATTTAATCTCAATCATCAATTCTAACCTGAGGCTTATAAATAGAAGACTGAGGTACGACAAAATTCGAACTGGGTCAGGAGCGGAAGAACATTAGTGGAGTTGGAATTCTGAGAAGACAAGAGAGGAGTAACATTCGAAAATTGCAAAGTAAGACTTTTATTTTGTAATTTTATTTTTTTTAGTCTCTGTCTTTGATGTAATCATCCAAAGAGTTGTAATATTTCCACTTAATAAATCTGAGATAAGCCTTTAGAATCCTAAAACATCCAATTTTCGAGTTTCTTTTATAATTGTTTGAGTTATTTTTAATTTCGTATTCTTTATTTAATTATTTGGGCATAATGAAATAATTAGAACTTTGATTTCGTTAGATTCCAATCTAAGGTTCCTTTGAGACATAATGAAATAGTTAGATGTTGAAGTTAATTATTTAAATCTAAAGATCTAAGGTTCACTTAATTAAATTAGGGAATATGGATTTTGATTTTAATGAAAGGCATGAATTGAATCTTGGATTTTTGCTCGAATTCCATGGTCTAGATCTCTTGTTTATTAATATTATTGAGTATGATGTTCAATGGCTATGATTGATCTAATCCACTTGTAGAATATGTTGTTTTATTTGTTTGATTTGCTTGTTTGTTTATTTTTTATTGTTTATGTATTTATTCATTTATTTATGTGTTCTCTGTAATCAATTCATTATTTCAAATTCTTTGAACTAGGTTAGAGTTATTCTATTTGTACCTTAATTTTGTTCTTTTTAAATTGAGAGGTGATTATTTATAATTTCTATATTGATGTTTTAATCGGAGAGTTAAATTTCATAATAGTTACATTTTAATTTTAGATGATGACTCCATATTGGATTGGTTTTAGGAAATTGAAGAGTTTCTAAACTAATTTAATTTTTCTAATGATTAAAATCTTGATTTTCAAGTTTAGATTATTTCAAAGATTTGTTTTTCTTAGACACAATTCCAATCACATATATTTGCAATTTCATATATTTTGAATCTTCCTTATGAGATCGACCTTACACTCATACTGCTATACTATTAAATAGTTTGTGCGCTTGCGAGTAAAATAAACGATTTGAGAGTTTACTGAGCGTACCCCAGAAAACTGATTCAGATGAGCCTTGTAATACCCTGACTTGAATTAGGCTTAAATAATACGATTTAACCTGTTAATCACATAGATTACAGTGAGGGATTTTTGAAAAGTCCAGAATTGACCCAATTAGAGCTCGATAGCTCATTGATCCAACTCATTTAAATTAGAGGGGCAAAATGGTAATTTACCATTAACAATGTATTTATTGTTTTTTTTTTATTATTTGAGTGATATTGATTTCTTTATTAAGGATTTATATTTTGAAATAAATAAGTATCTTTATTTTATTATTTCAAAAAACTGTTATTAAAAATTACCCGAAAAAGGTCCTGAAAAACTAGAAAATGATTATTTTAAAATAATTCTAGAAGTTAGAAAATTCTAAGAAAATACCTAGTGTTTAATCTATGTTTAAATCTATCATTTTATTTTTCTAGATCTAAAAATTAAGGTTTTAAACCCTTTAAATAAATATAACTTAATTTAAGGGAATAGTGTTAAAAAGTGATTTTTATTTACATCAATTAAGTTTAATGGGTTATAACTTTCCAAAATTATATGGTATTTAAATATTTTAAAACTCAACATTTTGGATCAGATAGATCAAATTGAATAAATCTTTTTTTTTTTAGTTAAATATTAGTGAGAAAATGAAATAGAAATATAACACTAATAAAATAATATTTTATAGGCTATGAATAGTGAAAGCTACTATAGCTACATCAACATGATAAAATTTGCAAACCGACTGAAGTAAAAAAAATATATTTATATTTTATTAAAATGAGTTGTCTTTCATCTCCATCACACAAGCTATTACAATGCAAAGCTATGTCCATAGGCAACTTACTATGCAAAGCTATTGTCCATAGGTAGCTACGCAGCCACATAGCCTTTTTGATTTTTTCCTATTTGAAGAGAAGATGAGAAGCAGGATTTTACAAAGCTTTGTTGCCTTTACTGTTATCTCTCTTGACCCTTACTTAACTCTCACTTTCACCACCTTCAGCCAGTAGCACCATCGGCAAGTATATTACTTTCATTCATTTATTTTATTAAAGAAATGTTATTTTGTTTAACTTAATTTATATTTTGTTATTAGTATGATTATTTTGAATGAAAGTTAAGTTTTCTTTTATTTTAGTCTAACAACTTTAGAATTTTATAAATTGATCAAGACCCCACTTAGAGCTGTATATGCATATTGCTGTAGAGAATACCACCATTCTAAATTAAACTTCTTGCCTAAACTCATGCTGGATACCTTCAAATGAAACCAGCCTTAGTCCTGATTGAATTTTTATTCACATATTCTATTAAATTGCTAATTCATTACTTTAGGCTTTCTAATATGATTATTCAATACCATGGTATTTCTTTATTTATAAAGCTATATTGTTTAATATATATATATATCTATATATATATATATATATATATATATATATATATATTAAATCAAAATATTTTATTGATTTTAGTGTATGAAAATATTATGAGATTAATTAAAATGAGAAGATTGGTTTGTTTATTAAAATTGTAAAATTGGAATATTATTTGTGTTCAGTAATTTATCTTGAAGCCCATTAAATTAAAAATGATACTAACTCTTTTGTTTGTATTATATGTATACATATATATTATATATTCACTTCCATGCCGATACTCTCTATCTGTGGCTGATGCAACCCAATAACTATCAGTAGTTGAGCGATTAACTTCGCCGCTCGGTAGAAAAGAATGGTTCGAGTACTGAGTGATCTTTAAGCCTAACTCGCTATACGAGTAGTGACCTGAGCATCTTATATCTCTAGGCCTAACTCAATGTATCTCCATAGTCATTTCAGGAGGCAATACGTGTAGTGGACTGAGCACATTATTATATATTGTTGATTATTGTAATTTAGGAGACTCAGATCCATTTTCCTAAGAATTTTTTCTGGAAAATAGGATAGAGGGACTTGAAATACTATAGATATGTGTTGTATTATATCTGTGTATATTGATTGATTATTGATTGTATATCTATTTGCATGTTTGACAGATACTTCGATACCCACACTTTCGGTGAGAAGATTTAATATTACAGTAAAAGTAAATCAAGTTAAGAGGATCTAGTGTAATGAATGGTTTCAAGGATCAGACTTAATGTGTAACGCTCCGACCCGGAAGTGGGCCCAGAACGCTATTAATTTTTTTTTTTTTTTGCAAAGTAATCTCAAGGCTTATAACTGGGATGGATCAAAAGTTAGGCCCAACTACACATGTTCTAAATATGTGATCTCACGCACAAACCATAAACATATCCACATGCATACACCTAACATAACATCACATATTTCCAAGATTGAAATATTTTATAAACAAATTAGAGTTACTACGGAACACATAGTGGTTTACAAGTAATCACAAAATAAGTACCACATACGGTACTTTACACAAATTATGGTTCTAAGAAACCAAACACCAATAACAAGTCCCCATCCAAGGAAAACCAAGGCAAAGCCACAACTTATCCTTCCTAAGCTCGATATGGAGGTTCCTCCTCCACGGGTATATCTCCTGAAATGTGAGTAGTGTGAGCTAACTAACCCAGTGAAAGAACATAACAATGCAATTTATTGACCATCAGGTTAGTCAAAATCAATATTATCAACATAATAGTTTTATCCTGTCCAAAATCTCATCATAATTTAATAACTGCTGTCATCCACCGTAACACCTAGATACTACGCTAAGACCAATAGTATTAAATCTCGACACGGTCAAAATACTTCTTACAAGCACATCTCCGACACGGCCAAAGCCGGTACTGACACACCCATGGTCAGCAACTGTCGACACACTTGGTCCAGTAAACGTAAACCGACACCCCCAAAGTCGGTAATGGTTCAATAGTAAAGGGTACGTGGAAGTAGTATCAATATTATCACAGCTCATAAACATCATCATATATAATCAATATCATAAATATCCATAAGCACTCTTCACATTGGTGCATCATGTCTAGGCATATAAGTGGGTTCATCAAAATAGATCCTTTAAACCACTCATTGCTCTAAATCCTTTTTAACCTGATTTACTCCTACTGCAGTGTTAAGTCTTCTATCGAGGAATCTGTCAAGCATACAAACAGATATACAGATAAAGATCAGTCAATATACATATCATAACAAGCAGTACATACTCATAATATACCAAATCTTATTTTCAGGAAATTTTCAGGGGAAATGGAACTAAGTCTCCTATTTGATTACTAATCATTTTAAGTTACAATAATCAGCAATGTATCTAATAGAGTGTTAGGCCACTTCTCATATTGTCTTCTGGATATAACTAAATGACGTATTGAGTTAGGCCTACAGGTATAAGGTGCTCATGCCACTACTCTTATAGCGAGTTAGGTGTAGATGTCACTTAGTGCCCGAACCCTTCTTTTCTACCTAGCGGCGAAGGAAATCGCATAGCCACAGATAGCTATCGGACTGAGTCAGCCACAAATAGAGAGTATCGGCATAGAAGTGAATAGAATAAGTAATACACTATAATAGCAAGAAAAAGGAGTTAATATCATTTTTAATTATCAAAAGAAGGTATAAACATCACATTAAAACCTAGGGTCTAAAACATGAAATCTCAAATCAAGCCAAGATTTACAAACCAAAACTGGGTTCTCGGAATATGCCTCGAAACCTGGTACTATGGCTTCGGACCTTCCGAGCCACTGCCTAAAACTGGTCCACAGAACCTTCGAAACATGGTTCTGTCCTTCGGAGCTTCCGAGGCTCAAGTTTCGGAACTTTCGATTGTGCTTCCGAACTAAAAACAGAAAACAGAACATCCTGTGGGTCTCCGTGTGTCTTGGAATTTGCCAAGGAAAGCTCTGAACTTCCGAACAAACTCGGATCATCCCGTCAGCAGAGGCGAGAGAACTGTTAGCCTCTGGGCACTTCGGAACCCCGAACCGAAGCTCGAAACTTTCGAAGTGTCAGCTTCGGAACTTCCGAATCCCAACTCTTAGACCTTCTAAGAGTCGTCTTCCTCCTTTATCTGCAAAAACAGACAGTAACGGCAGCGAGTTAGTGAAATGCGAATCCAAAAATAGTGGGTTTCGGGGTCGTTTTTCACATACAACTGGTCAGATGGACTCTTCAATGAGTCCTCTTGACATAAGGAATAATTTAAAACCTTAACTCTAATTCAAAATCTCTGATTTTAGCGTGAATACCAGTATGACACAAGAATTTTCAAGTTTTTCCTTAAACTTCAAATTCAAATTACACACTCAAAACTTGACTAATTTTACTTTTGTTTGATTTTAAACCGATTAAAATTTGAAAAGGAACACAGAGGTTATCTTCGCTTAAGCACTGGAGTTGAAAATCTGAAACTTGAAAAATCTTTCACTTCCAAGCTACGGTAAATATTTTGAAACAAAGAGGGAGTGGTTTGGTTTTCACAGAGATTTGATTATTGATCTTGGGGATGAAACCAGCTGGGATGAGGGGTTGAATTTACAGAATTTTACCATGGCCAGGTGAGAGACACCTCACTGGAAGCCCATGGGCGCTGCATGGGGTTGTCACGGCCACATACCAGCGGCAACAGTAAAATAGTAACTTTTATTTGTAGATAAATCCTTCTTACAGATTTTGCAAATAAGTCCAGTTTTATCTTAAATCAAGTTTTAACAAAAAATATGGTTTAATCAACTTGATTAATTTAATCCAACTTAATAAAAATGGTGGGTTTTATAAATTCTACTTGTTATAAAATTTTGGAGATTTAAAATTCATTAAAAACCATAGATTTAAACAAAATCCACATTTTGACAATATTTACTTATTTTAACTTATGATAAATAAAAGGGTTTACAACATTTATTTTCAAAATTTGGAGAAATAAACTAAACAGTCATCTTAAAACCTACCATCACATAATTTTCTCAAAAATTTCTTATTTCTGATATTATCTAAAAATATTTATTTCTTTTCTTTCGGGTAGTTTTAAACAATATTTTTCTAAAAATAAAATAATTCTGTAATTATAAATAAAAATCCTTGATTAAAGAAATCAATATCATCCAACAGTAATCAAACATTTATTTAAATAGTAAAATTAATATTGATAAATGGTAAATTACCATTTTGCCCTTCAAACTAAACAAACTGGATCATCGAGCTTTCGAGCTTTGATTGGGCCAAACCTGGGCTTTTCATAAAGCCTCAACCGTAATCTTCAAGATTAATCGGTCTAAGTATGATTTATCATATTGATCACGCTTAATTCGGGTAAAGGTATTACATAATGAACCCACTTATATGCCTAGATATGATGCACTATTGTGAAAAATGCTTATTGATATTAATGATGATTATCGTATATTGTGATTATGATGATGAAATGCTTATGAGCTATGATGATATTGATACTACTTCCACGTACCCTTAATTATTGAACTATTATCGGCCTAAGTTTGTTGATTACAGGCTCAGGTGTGTCGGTTTGCGTCTATTACCCTATGTACGTCAGTTGCTGGCCCAGGTGTGTCAGTATTGGCCCAAGTGTGTCGAAGATGTACTTACAAGATTCTAAATTTTGACCGTATCGAGACTTAATGCTTATAGTCAGTGTAGTGATTAGGTGTTACGTTGGATGTCAGCAGTTATGAAGATGATTTAATATTTTTTGGCATGATAAATATATTATGATGGAAACGTTGATTTTGGCTAACTTGATAATCATTACACTGCATTATTATATTATTTTCACTGGGTTGGTTAGCTCACACCACTCACATTTCAGGAGATGCACTCGAGGAGGAGGAACCTCCATTTCAAACTTAAGGATGGATAAGTTGTTGCTGTTACTTGGAATTCCATAGATGGGAATTTCATTTATTTTGATTATTGGTTCTTAGAACCATGTTATGTAAAGTACCTCTTGTGGTATTTATTTTGTAATCATATATGAACCACCATGTTACTACTAGTAACTTTGTTATAAATGAGACTACCTTTTTATTATGAAAATATTCGTTTCTATGACGTATGCTTATAAATGTTTAGATATATGGTATATGTTTGATTCCATATGTAAAAAACATGTGTGACATTTATTTCTGGGCCTAACTATTGATCCAGCCCAGTTAGGAGTTATTAAAAAAAAAAATAGTAGCGTTCCGAGCCCACCTCCGGGTCGGGGTGTTACAGGCCCTCTACGGAATCTGACCGTACAGATAGATTCAGAACTGTCATGACCCACCCAACCCTTAAATTCGAAATTTAAGGAAGGAAATGAATAATAGGGAACGTGTGAGCCCTACATCATGATCTCATTTAACTTATTTCAAAATTCAAATTAATTGGCTCAAATAAAAAATGAATTTGAAGTTCTAAAAATAGAGCGAATTACATTAAATGGTTAAAACATAAGTTAAATTAAAAATTAAAGGGGAGCCATATAGACACCCGGGAAATATTTTCCTACATACCCGTTTTTCAAAAGTTGATGGAAATTACCCTTTTACCCTTCCACTTAAAAACGTCACATCCACCGAACCAAAAAATCGTTCGGAGGATGCGATCCGGCGAATGAAAAAATTCGTTCGAACAAAATGGGCTGTGAAGTGGGATTTTCAAATGAAACCGTTTCTTGACCGATTTCTACAAATAAGGTATCAAAATTCATTTACTTTTAATTTTATGAACTCTGGGACTGATTTTAAGTGAAAGGGATATAGTTTTGTGCTTCAAAAATCGTACCTAAAGAATTAAGGAACTTCTCTCTTAATTCTTTGGGTACGATTCTTGAAACCACAAACTATATCATTTTCACTTAAAATCAGTCCCGGAGTTCATAAAATTAAGAGTAAATGAATTTTGATACATTGGTTGTAGAAATCGGTCGAGAAACGACTTCGTTTGAAAATCTCACTTCACAACCATTGGTCGAATGATTTTTTTCATTCGGTGGATCACATCCTTCAAACGATTTTTTGGTTCGGTAGATGTAGCGTTTTTAAGGATAAGGGCAAAAGGGTAATTTTCATTTACTTTTAAAAAATGGGTGTGTAGGAAAAAATTTCTCGGGTGTCTATATGGGCTCCCAAAATAAATATGGAGTGATTAAAATTTAACGTTACGACCTTTCTCGTTTGCTAATCACCTCTAGCACTAAACGAAAATGAAACAGTAATCTCCCTTCTCCACCATTGCCTAAAATCGCTTTTCTCTCTCTCAATTGAGTATCTTCAGATCAACCGCGCCACTGCTTATGGTTTATTAACCCAAGCCCAACTTGCCAAAACTCATTTCACCAACCATTATCACCGATGGCTATCAAGTGTTTGTAAATTTGCTTCTTGAGATTGTTGTCCAGCTTGATGCATGTCAAAGTGCACTTTCAATGTCGAATCATAGATTTTGATGAAGAAACTCAGTGTTCTAGGGCTCAAATACGGTCTGAATTCTAAGAACTATTCTTGGAATTAAGTATGGTCTAACATAAAGAACCTTCTGATGATTTGCTTTGGCTGTGGAATTTGTAATTAATTCAACAAATAAACATAATAAAATCAAAAGGAAAAATAAACTCACCAATCAAGAGAGAAAGCACAATGCTTTAATAAATTTCTGAATAATAAAAGTCTAAATAAACTCTTGGTCTACACCTTATTTATAATGCTTAAGCTGAAATAATAAAAGGAAATAACATAAAAAAACCAATCAGTCCTCATGTCTCCTTATTTTCTCTGTATGACAGTAGAGACCCTTCATATGCAAGGATTTCTTCGAAAATCTTCTTCTTCCTGTTTCTGTAAACACAACAACGTGGATGGGCTTTTCCTTTCTTATTTTTTGCTGATTTTTCTCTTGATTTTCCGTCAAAATTTGGCACGTATCTTTTTCAAATCAGGCAGCGAATAACTCTTAATTCTTCATTTTTTTTCATTCTTAAAGATTCAAATGCTGGCCGCCAATCTCTTCTTATCATTTATTTCTTTCTGGCTTCACTTGGATTCATCAACGATGCAAGCAGCAACTTCCCTTTTTTTACAAATGCAATTGGTGGGATTTCTTTTTGCTGGAAGATATGACCAAATCTATCCAACTGTGTAGACTTTATTTTCAATTTTACCTCTTGTGTTTGGACGGTCAATTGTATTTTACGGGTCCCACACGTGGGTGGCTTTGCTGATGCCATGGCATCGTGAGTTTGAATCAGCGATAGACCCAAACAGTTGAAGGTGGGTTTCAATGGATTGTGCATTTGGCCCATGCTTTCCTCCATCAATCCAGCGACAGATTTGTACGACCATCTCATCAACCCGGTCCAATTGGGTTGGGTCGTCTTCGCCCGAGCTTGAGTTGGGTTTATCAGATTTGATGCCTGCATCATTCTCCCCTAATTGGACGAAACTCGCCCTTGAGTTTAATCTGGCTTTGAGAGATATATTAGGCCGCACTTTAGGCCACCAATTATGTCTTTGCAGCTTGGACTAGTGCTGAAGAGATGGTTTGTAAATTTGTCTACCATCCCTAATTGAACCACATACCCATCTTATAGATGTCTACTATTCTTTGTCAAACACAAAATTGATTGTTAGTTTTTTGCAAAAACCCTTCTTAGATGGGGTCCACATATGGTTCGATGAATTGAGCTATATTATCAGCATTTGCTAGGATAGATTTAAATTCTCCACTGATTCACCCCGATATACAGTTTCTTCCAAACATTCGCGAGTGGAGATTCATAGACTGCCTCCTCAACCACCCTTTCAACTGTATGTCCTTTCAATTGCCCATCAACTGGTGCCTCTTCCACTTGTTCTAATAATGAAAACACACCTACGAACTTATTAGTGCCTCCATAATCATCATACATAGAAAAAGTATCCAGTTGTACATCATTACTTATCAGTGCCTCCATAATCATCATATATAGAAAAAGTATCCAGTTGTACATCATCTGCTAGGGAAAACAAAATGTCCTCTTCACCACTAAAAATAGGCTCTTCATCAAATTTAGGTGAACAATCAACAATAGATTCATATCTTTCGAAGAAATAAGAGAAATATGAACTGGAGGTGCTCAAACCATTGTTAGTTTTGTGCATCTTGGTCAACTTCCAAAATCTTTCTCATTTGTTCTTCGGGAGGGATCAGATCTCCTTCTCAAATTTTCCCGTAGTCTATGGTTTTTTGCTTCAATTTCTTCAATATTTCTTTTGAGGACTACACTCTATCGGACCAACTTTGCAATCTGACGGGTTACCGATGTTTCCGCAACAACTATCGGAAACATTGTTGAATTTCCTCTCTCAATAGAAAGTCGAGTGCTCAACAAGAAACATTAATGTGTCCCTAACTGATGGGTCAGTGTAGGCTTCGATTACCACCTCGTAATACCCTGACCCGGATTAGGCTAAATCAATATGATAAATCATATTTTAACCTTTTAATAAAAAAGATTACGGTTAGGGCCTTATGAAAAGTCCAGGTTTGGCCCAATCAGAGCCTGAAAGCTCGATGACCCAACTCATCTAGTTGGAAGGGCAAAATGGTAATTTACCATTTGTCGACGTTATTTTACTATTTATCTAATTATTTGATTATTGATGAGTAATATTGATTCCTTAATAAGGGTTTTAAATTCTAAAATTTATAAGTACATTATTATATTATTTTTAGAAAATATTATTAAAAACTACCTGAAAAGATCTCGAAAGTGAAGAAATAATTATTCTTAAACAATTTTAGAAATGAGAAAATTTTAAGAAAAATATGTGTTTTAAGACTTTATCATAACTCATTGTTTTATGTCTTCAAAATTTGAAATAAAAGTTTTAAACCCTTTTAATAAATACAAATTGAATTAAGTAAATAGTGACAAAATGTGAATTTTGTTTAAATCAATAGATTTTGATAAAATATAAATCTCCAAAAATTTATAATGAGTAGAGTTTATAAACCCAACATTTTTATTAAGTTAGATTAAATTAATTAAGTTAAATAAATCATGTAATTAATTAAAAATTGAAATAAGATAAAAATGGACTTATTTGCAAAAACTAAAGAAAGACTAAATTGCAAAATCTTCAAATGATTAGACTACCTACGTGGCCGAAAGTTGCTGCTTCAGCGTCACCACATGCAAGCTACGGACGTAGCTTGCAGATGAGGTGTCCTCCCCCTGGCCTTGCTAGAGGGTCTACTACCCTACCTAGCAATGGCTATAAATCCAGTCACCCTCCCCACTTGGAATCACTTAGAAAGAAACTACCCTCCCTCTGTTTCAAATTTTTACCGTAAGCTTTGAAGTGGAAGATTTTTCAAGTTACTGAATTTTTACCTAAAAGCGAAAGCGTAGGTAACCATTGTGTTCATTTTCAAATTCTAGTCAGTTTAGGATTAAACATAAGTAAATTTAGTTAAGTTTTGAGTGTTAAAAACGAATTTAAAGTTTAGAGGAAAACTTGAATTTTCAAGTGTGTCACTGTTTTTCCTCTTAAAATCTAATGTTTTTGTTATATATAAAATGTCCAATTTCATCATAAAATAAGAGGACTCACTGAGGAGTCCATCTGACCTGTTTGGTGTGAAAAATGAATCCAGAAAACCACTGTTTCTAGATTCGTATTTCATATAGCCGTTTCCCATTACTGCTCTGGCTGGTAACAGAGGAAGAAAACGACTCTTGGAAGTTTAACGAATTGGACTTCGGAAGCTCCGAAGGTAACACTTCCGAAGTTCTAAACTTTTGCTCGGGGTTCTGACGGGACCAGAGGCCAAATGTTCTTTCATGATTTACATCTTAGATTTTAATGTGATGTTCATACGATTAACTCCTCTTATTTGATACTATCTTATGTACATATATATTATGTATTTACTTCCAGGCCGATACTTTCTATTTGTGGCTGACTCAGCGCGATAGCTATCTATGTCACGCCCCGACCCTCTGGGCCAACTGACGTGAGATTTTTTTTTCCTAACACAATATTAAGCCTTTTGCAGAAATCATCTTATGGACTTTAACTAAGTTTGGATAAAAAATTTGGCAGCCTCGGACCCAGCCATATCTAGTCGGTAAAAATCCCAGGCATATGAAGGGGGCCACCATGGGCCCGCTTAAAACCCAAAACCTCAACAGATTTCACCTCGACGCATAGTATGTGGATATACTACTAACTAACATGTAATCTATAACTTAACCTTTTAGGAAAGTTCAAATAGAAAATATCACACATGATCTACCTAACATTTATCATCAATTGATCCCATCAACATCAGAATTGCACATCAGAAATGAAGTAGACTTTATTATATCTTACAGTGTTTCAAACGAACATCATAAAGGGTATATTACATTACATGTTCATACGTACAATTCTACTAAGTTAAAAATAAAATCTCAACATTTGGGTATATAGCTAACGGGTCTCCGCCCTAAACTACAGCTGAAGATCCTCATGTCGTTCGTCCTCCGGGTTTCCTGTTTCGTAAGGGGTGTGAGTTTTACAAACTCAATTAAGAGAAAACAACAGCAAGTTCTAGATAACAAAGCATATTATCAACATAATAGACATGTTTATCAAACAATAGTTTATACACTCAGAAATCATGTAAAATAATGTCAACACAGCTATCTACCATGAAATGTCCTTCATTTCTCAAAAAGATACCCCCGCCAAACGACGTCTATGGCTCTCCCCTAACCGCGAGTAATACGTTTCATACACCGCCGGCAAATTCATGCTCAGTGCGTCACACAACCCGTATTTTAAATACACCTCGTACCAGTGCCCTCCACGAGATAGGTACTTCATACATTGGTGTGAGGGAATTTGATACGCATAGTACACCAATCAATATGCACATAATATTTCTCACATATATGATCATAATAACCTCACTCAGCTAACATAGATTCTTAAGCCCTCTCGCAGGAAATCATAATACAAATATCAGCAATCAGTATATAATATGCTGAAAAACTAAATACAGATTAAAAGCCCACCAACGGGTTATATTATAACACAAAGTGTTACCGTTCTCTCCAATCGGGTACATTTATCCTATACTCATGATTTATTGTCGTAGGGCTAATGGTGAAAGAAACATTGTATTGAATACAAAATGAGATGCATTTTAGTAAACACATAGTGTGGTCGAATCTCCTCAACTTCGGTCTGTGAGTGTTTTTCAGTAATTTGTTTAAAACGAAAAACAGTGTAAATATAACTTATAATAACATTATATAGCCATAATTTATACTCCTAAGCATTTGGAATATCATGATAATACATTTAGAGAGTTTTCTTGAAATTTTGTAAAAATTATGATTTTACCCCCGAACCTAATACGGGCTAAAAATAAACCCCCAAGTGGTCTAAAACAAATATTTTAAGCTAAAATAACATAAAATTTATTTTTGAATTTTTTTTGAAAAATTACGTTTTTGCCTCCCAAAAATATCCAAAATTACCAAAATGCCCCTGTGACTATTTACCTAAAAATATTGTTCATGGCACTGTTCACCGAAAAGTACTGTTCACATGGCACTATTCATCCAAAAATTACTATTCACAGGGCACTATTCACAGAATTTACAAAACATGCCATCGAGTTACTGTTCACAGGCGGGTCACTGTTAATCCGAATTACCAAATTACCAAAATGCCCTTTAGGTCTTGCACAGTGCACCGCAAATCACTGTTCAAGGTGAGATTTTTTCATTTTTCCCTATTTTCTTCTCCGATTTTTATAGAGCAAACCGTAAGTCATTTTTTGATGAAATTAAATATTTAGCTTCCTCTTAATGAGGTCTACAAACTAAAAATATTAACTCAAAATAAACACTTATAGAAATCTTCTGAAAAAATTAAGACCACCGCTTGGGGCAACAGTAAACATCTGGCAGCAGAGGGAAAATGAAAAACTGAGAAAAACTTCGTGAATTTGTGATTTTTACTGAGAACCGAATGGACCTATTTATAGTGTTTTGAAAAACACTATTGAAAACTGCTTGATCAACCCTAAGCCTTTAAAAGTGTCGGCAAAATCTCATCCCTTAAGACTGTCGACAGAAAGATAAGATGAAAAATTCTTATCTCAGGTAACAGTAAAAATTACTGTTACCTTAATCTTTTTCTGTTCGTCTATATTAGACCATAACTCGTGAAAATCCGACACCGCAGGTGTATTAAAAACACAGGGTTTACCTACGGTGGAACGTTCACTTTTTGTTTTGACACAAGCAATAGGGTATTTATCACAATGTCAACATTTTAATAAAATAGACGGCTTATAATCACCGTGATTTTGACATTTCGAATTAACTGTTTAAAATACTCATTTCGATATTCTAAATAAGTTAAAGAGTTTGATAAAATACAGATCGAATGTGAGAAGTAGCATGAGAACCCTATTATATATTGCTGATTATTGTAACTTAAAATGATTAGTAACCAAATAGGATAGAAATATTTGAAATACTATGAGTATATATTGAATTATATCTATATATATTGACTGATTATTGATTGTATATCTGTTTGCATGTTTGATAGATACTTTGATACCTCACATTTTAGGTGAGGAGACTTAACATTGCATTAGGAGTAAATCAGGTTAAGAGGATCTAGTGCAATGAGTGGTTTCAAGGATCAGATTTAATGAACCCACTTATATGTCTGGACATGATGCACTATTGTGAAGAGTGCTTATTGATACTAATGATGTTTATCGTATATTGTAATTATGATGATGAAATGCTTATGAACTATGATGATATTAATACTACTTCTACGTACCCTTAACTACTGAACTATTAACGATCTAGGTGTGTCGGTTTGCGTCTACTAGCTCAGGTGTGTGAGTTGCTGGCTCAGGTGTGTCAGTACCGGCCTAGGTGTGTCAGTACTGGCCCAGGTGTGTCGAAGATGTACTTGCAAGATTTGTATTTTGACCGTGTCGAGACTTAATACGTATAGTCAGTTTAGTGTCTAGGTGTTCGGTGGATGTCAGCAGTTATGGAATTATCTTGAGACTTTGGCAGGATAAATCTCTTATGGTAGTATATTGATTTTTTGCTAACCTGATATTCATTACATTGCATTGTTATGTTCTTTCACTGAGCTGGTTAACTTACACAACTCACATTTCAGGAGATGTACCTGAGGAGGAGGAATCTCCATATCAAGCTTAGGATGGATAAACTATTGCGGTTTCTGGTGATCTTCCCCAGACGAGAATTTCATTTTTGTTTGCCTTTCGGTTCCCTTGAGCCATGTTATATATAAAGTACCTTATGTTGTACTTATTATGTTTAAACTTGTTTGAACCACTATGTGACTATAATTACTCTGATGAGAATAAAGATATCTTACTTATAGAAATATTTGTTTGTATGATTAGTGTTTGTAAGTGGGTAGATTTATGGTTCATATTTGAGTTCATATGTAAAGAGCATGTGTAACATTTATTTCTGAACCTAATTTTGATCCAGCCCATTTAGGAGCATAAAGGATAAAAAAAAAAAAAATTTAGTAACTTTCTGGGTTCACTTCCAGGTCGGGGCGTTACACATATGCTTAGACATGATGCACTATTGTGAAGAGTGCTTATTGATACTAACGATGTTCATCGTATATTGTGATTATAATGATGAAATAATTATGAGTTATGATGATATTGATACTGCTTCCACGTACCCTTAACTACTGATCTATTATCGGCCCAGGTGTGTCAGTTGCTGCCCCACGTGTGTCAGTACTGACTCAGGAGTGTTGGAGATGTACTTGTAAGATTTTGTATTTTGACTGTATTGGGACTTAATACTTATAGTCAGTGTAGTATATAGGTGTTACGGTGGATGTCAGCAGTTATTGAATTATTTTGGAACCTTTGGCAGGATAAACCTTTTATGGGGTTATATTGATTTTGGTTAACCTGATATTCGTTACACTGTATTGTTATGTTTTTTCACTGGGTTGGTTAGTTCACACAACTCACATTTCAGGAGATGTACCCGAGGAGGAGATACCTCCATATCAAGCTTAGGAGGGATAAACTGTTGCGGTTTCTGGTGATTTTCCCCAGACGAGAATTTTATTCTGGTTTGACTTTTGGTTCTTTTGAAGCATGTTATGTGTAAAGTACCTCATGTGGTACGTATTTTGATAAAGCATGTATGAACCACTATGTGGCCGTTAGTAACTCATATTTTATTTATTGAAATATTTGTTTGTATGATATGTGCTTGTAAGTGGATAGATGATTCATATTTGAGTCCACATGTAAAGAGTATGTGTGACATTTATTTCTGGGTCTAACTTTTGATCCAACCCAGTTAGGAGTTGTTAAGGATAATTAAGAAAAAAAAAAAATTAGTAGCATTCCAAGCCCACCTCTCGGTCAGGACGTTACACACCTGATGCAGGCCAACAATGAAAATTTGTCGGATGAGAAATGGACAAACAACTCAATTGAACTGCCATATCCAAAAGAATAAGCGAATTAAGAATCGGTTATGGAGTCCATTTGAGATTTGAAGGTGGCGCTACAGTCACAAGTTATGGAGTCCATTTGAGATTTGAAGGTGGCGCTACAGTCACAAAGATTGGTGAAGCCTCTTCCATTAGTACATGTTATTGAAGACGTTAGAGATTTATTTAAACCCTATGTAGACCCTATCTGGGATCAATTCGTAAAAAGAACAATATATAGTCAAATTATTTTGGCTAAAGTTGTGTTTGGCAGACAAGTTGCTACTAGAAGGGTTCGTGCTCAGTTCGAAGGTGGCACCAACACCAATATACCACCTCTCCAACATAAGTCAAAGCATCAGTGGCGAAATTGGTGGCCGAGGGCGCTACTTGACATCTCCTTCAAAGTCAACTAAATTTGAGGACGAGTTTTTTCCAACTGGGAGGAAATGATGCGAGCATCGAACATGATAAACCCAACGTGAGCCCAATTGAGGACGAACCAACCCAATTAATCAAAATTGATGATTTTGTTCTCCAGATCCATCGACAGACCAACAGGGGAAAGAGAAGGCCCCACCTTAAGTTCAATGCACAACCACGTCAACTATTGACTAAGCGTTACATGGCCCTACATTGGATTCCATGTCACTGGACAAATGGGCCACACCTCAATGGCCAAAATCCCATTCTTGCCTAAGCACTTTCCAGGTACCCAAGTTACCTAAGTTGATGAGTTTGTTCTCCAGATCCATCAACGGACCGACAGGGAAAAGAGAAGGCCCCACCTTAAGTTCCATGCACAGCCACGTCAACTCTTGACTAAGCGTTACATGGCCCTACATTGGATTGTCACTGGCCAAATGGGCCACACTTCAATGGCCAAAATCCCATTCTCGCCTAAGCACTTTCCAGGTACCCAAGTTACCTAAGTTGATGAGTTTGTTCTCCAGATCCATCGACGGACCGACAGGGGAAAGAGAAGGCCCCACCTTAAGTTCCATGCACAACCACATCAACTCTTGACTACGCGTTACATGGCCCCACATTGGATTCTATGTCACTGGCCAAATGGGCCACACCTCAATGGCCAAAATCCCATTCTCGCCTAAGCACTTTCCAGGTACTCAAGTTACCTAAGCTGAAAGATTTAATTAAAACAAAGAATAAGGAGATGAATGAAATAAAAAGAAAGGAAATGGGTTGTCTTGCCAGCAACGGTGGAAGAAAATAAAACAAGAAGAGAAGATCAAAAGGAAAGATAAAAGATAGGAAAGAAAAAATATGGAAAGCTGTCAATACCATGGAGTTTGGACCGAAAATGGAATGCTATCACCGTTTGAGCCAGTAAGAAAAGGAATGAATGAAAAAGGAAGGCATCTCTCCTCCGTTGGGATCGACTGAAACAAAAGGAACAAGAAGGAAAGAAGAATGGCTCAAGATTCCATCGTGGCCAGCAAAAAAGAGAAGATTGATGACGGACCGTTTGATATTTTATTATTTTGTTATTTTGTTTCTTTTTTTTAATTAATTGAATAAGGCCTATAAATTAATGTGTTGGCTCAGTTGTAGACAGACTTTTATTAATTCAGAAATTTATGAAAGCATTGTGCTTTCTCTCCATATTGGTGAGTTTATCTTCCCTTTTGATTTTATTTTGTTTGTGTTAAATTAATCAAAAAATTCCACAGTCAAAGTAAATCATTAAAGGTTCACCCTTAACTTTGAGAGCAGTTCTTCGAATTCAGACCGTACTTGAGCCGAAGAACGCTGGGTCTCTTTGTTGAAATCCGCGATTTGGTTTAAAACTCCAGATCTAAATTTTCATATGCAGCTAGGCCTGTAAGAAATTGGTCAATGTTTCTACCATCGGAGTTGAGAATCTTTTACTGTCTCTGATGAGACAGATCACTGGTGGGAATTTTAGTATTGCCAACGTGTGGTTGGCAATGTTGGTTCAGATTCTTTCTGGAAATTGGGACTGAGTCTCGTCTGAACCGTTGCTTCTAAGAAGTGCCTTGTTTACGTATCTTCTTCTCCTGGCAAACATTATAGGTTGCCGAGTCCAGAATTCGACCAGCTCAAGCGTTCTGAAATTAATTCTGCATTCAAGCTTTGAGGGATTGTTTCAGTCCGTGTTTTCGAATTGGTAGTGATCTCATTCGTCTTCTTCAAGATTTAGTGCATATTCCTGAACTTGTGATGTTTGGAAGGACTTGTTATATAATCCCGCTGCATTTGGGGTTCCAGGGTTCTCAGATATTTCACAGATATATGGTTCTAGGACATCGAGCAGGTACCTTTGCTGAGGGTCACACCTGAGATGGAAATGCAGCTATGGTTTTTGCTCACTTATGTGAAATGGGGAAATCAGAAGCGGTACCAGGTGTGGTTTGCTAACAAGTTCTACATGCCTGGTAGAGAAACTATTATTTGTGATCTTGTGCGATTCATCTGTTGTGCACACCACCCTAGTAATGAAATTATCCAATCCAACATCATTCCTTGATGGGCCGTAATTCGGTGGCTTTTGAAGTGTTGCAGGAAGAACCATGTAGAGGCCAATGCAAAATTGGCTTTGTTTTATAATTGGCTTTTCTTTGATGAGAATGTTGACATCATGAACATTGAACCTGCAATTCAAATCAACTCAAATTAGAAAATTAGTTGAACAACATTTAAACATACGCAATGAATGCAGTTGATTCAAGCAGTAAAAAGGATAGGATCAAACTAGATGAAACTAGTTTAAGCTAATAAAAGTATGAATAACCAAACTTCAAATTTGTTTCAAGAAAATGATTCATGGATCAACGTGGATGGAGCAAATTGCATAATTATGTACTTGGCCAAATGGGAGAAACAACAAAAAATGGTAATGATTAACATAAATGTTGCATTTGGACAAGGAGAAAGTTTATTAGGGAATTCCCCTAGCCTAGATACGGGATTCTCCTGTATCTTGTTTGATAAGCACCTGTGAAAATGTTTGAAAAGAACAGAAGGAAAGAGAGGGGTAAGGAAGCAGGCCTCTTTAGTGGAAACGGGTTTTACAGTTGGATAAGGGAAAAGGAGCCACTTTTCTCTAGTTAATAACACCAAACAGGTGAAAGGAGGGGAATCCCTAGGTCTCTCCTCCAATCCCTTGAAACAAACAGAATAACAATTAAAGAAAATAAAAGGCTGAGGTCAAGAATCATAGGAAAAGATACTGTTAATGTTTGGGTTTACATCCCACAATTGAACTAATCATATATAAAAGCAATCTCTTGGGGGCCTTATGGAAGCCTAACACTGCTGCTGCATATGCTGGGTTTACTGTTAGTAGAAATTAATATAATAACCCATTCTTCCTTTCACCATGGCTTTACGTCACCTGTTCATGTAATTCAAATTCCATAGGAGATGACTTGACAGCATGTTATTATGATTCATAACTTAAAGAAAAAGGTAATATATCTTCTGGTCCACAGTGAACAATGGCAAAATTGTCGTCGTCATCATTATCAACTGATTTTCCATCTATCTTAGCCTGGATTTTTGAATTCCACATTCCATTCGACCCTATCTAAGACCATATTCCCTGTCACCCCATATTCTGTCCTAATTCTGTAGTGTTGTAACATTCTGTAGTGTAGTGTTACACCACTCACCACCTTAGCATACACATCTGTGTCGCTGACTTTATTCTAGTTGTATTTTCTTCATCAATCACCATTATGCTCCATACAGCAATGCATCTAATTCTTGTCTTATGTTATCATCCTTTTAATTGAGTAGGTACCTCACCCTCTCTGTTACCTTTATGTTATCTACTAGTCTTTCCTTAATCAACCAACATTTTGCTCCATGCAGCAATGTGTCTAATTGTCATCTTGTTGAATCACCCTTTTTATCGAGTTGGTACTCTTCTATCACATAGAAATCCACAAGTAGCCATCCTACTAACTACATCCAAAGCAGATCCTCAGCTTAGCTCTGGGGTTGCACCTGAATACTTAAACTTATCACAATGTTGAATTAGATCTTATACAATCACAGTCATGAGAGTGTTTATTCATTAAGTTGAAGCATAACAAATTACATTTGGTGTTTTAAGAATATAATATGGCATCTTATACATGATAGAAAGAGTATAGAGTAAACCAAGTTTGGAAGTGAGGTTTCATCAACTCATATGGGAAGATCATTATGTCCACTTCAAATGTCATAGCAAAAATTTCAATTTATGAAAATAAGGATTAAATTGACAATGCCAATAAGCACAGGAAATAGAAACAACAATTTTTTTCTAAACCTATTGTACAATATGCAACACTTGCCCATATAATACAAGTAAACAATTTTATGAATTCTGAAATGCACTTAGGAGCCTGCAAGATGCAAAATTAGGAAAAAGGCCTCCATTTTGTCACTTTCACAACATTATAGGGCAAGAGTAATAACAACAACAATAAAAATGAAGAGAGCATAAAAATGATGAGATCTACTGATTTATAAAACTCAATCAGCATTCTCAGGTGGACATCAAAGAAATGTAAATAATGAAGAAGGAAGACAAGGGGTAATAACTACAAAAAATCAGAAGAGGGACCAGGACAGCATGATAAGACCTAGATCAAATAAAAGAAGAGGCCCAGAAGCAAAGAAATGTTGAAATTTAGGTTTGATTAAGGGCATCAATTATGCTGTCATCAACCAACATAATAATAATAATAAATGAAAAGTGAACTCTCCCAGGTCAATTCAACTGAGGGAGGTGTGTCTTAACCAAATGGTGAGTAGAAGATGGTCATTGGCTTATTTTGCTCTAGGAAAATAGAAAACATACCAAGGAGCTGTAAATCTCTTTTGTCCAAAGTTGATGTTGACCAGAGAATCTTAATGCTATGAGAAAGTCAAATTTGGGCAATTGTAATCATGTCCTCTCCCAAAGTCTCACCATTGTCAACACAAAGGGCAGAGTAAATTAATCACTGCCTACATCATCCTGAAATATTAACAGTAACCTAAGACAAATGGTCAAACAAGCCAGCTATCTAGAAGAGAAAATTTCAGTTTACTAGTTTGACCAAAATTACAAGAATGAATTCAGATTGACCAGCTTTCTTCTCAAGCCAAAAGAAGGTATGAACCACATGACTCATGGTTCCATATAGAATAATAATACCCACAAATTATCTAAAGATCAAATTGACAGATAAAATACAATCTCAAATAAAAAGATACAGCTCCAAACACATTAAGAAGACCAGTAACTACTCAGAAAAGTGGAAGAAACACAATGAGAATCCTTATACGACAAGAACAGAATAAAAAGATACAGCTCTCTAAATCACATAATAATAACAATTAATAAGCATGGAGCTTGATGGTTTTTTAGAGTACATGAATAGTGAGGTTCCAAGAATTAAAAGCACTTGCACACAAACACTTTGAATTGAGAAGATAATGAAGGGGGGAAAAAAGAATGAAACAGAAAGAAAGATGAATGACCAGACAGGCTAATGTCTTGTTGAATCTAACCAATATGGATCATACATGATCTATCAATAATAGCTTCGTTGGACGTTACTGTTGTTGTGGCCGTGAATAATTGAAGCCATCAACTACCTTCACAGGGTACCTATCAATGCAATCCTCCCATGGGCCATTGGGTGATGGCTTCACATTCCGGAGAGCCTGCCACACGGCACTGTTGCATTTAAAACCACTTCCAAAAGCAATTTGCCAGACACGGTTTCTCTTGCGCATCCGTCCCTTGGCCTCAATGTAAGCTAGCTCATACCAGATGGAGCTGGACGAGGTGTTCCCATATCGGTGGAGAGTCATTCGTGAGGCCTCCACATGGATGGGGAGGAGCTGCAGGTTCTTCTCCAGCTCATCAATCACGGCCCTCCCACCTGCATGAATGCAGAAATGCTCGAATGCAAGCTTGAAATCTGGGATATAAGGCTTGACCTTGGAATCGAACAGCTTTTTTACCACCAAGGTGGCAAAGAAGAGCAGTTGCTCACTAATGGGGAGGACAAGTGGACCGAGGGTGGTGATGTTGGTCTTGAGCGCACCCCCAGCAATGGCCATGAGATCCTTAGAGAGGGATACCCCAACTTTGCCGGCAGCATCCTGCTCCTGGTACACACACCGGAATGCCTTTTCATCGGCACCACTATGGGTCCGGACAACATGCACAAGTCTGTATTTGGCACGTTTTTGGTCAGCAGCCTTGTTTGACAGGAGCACTGCAGCGCCCCCAACCCGAAAGAGGCAATTAGGTATGAGCATAGATTTATTGTTACCAAAATACCAATTCTGGGTAATGTTCTCAGTGCTCACAAGAACTGCATAGGTGCTGCCATGAACCTGTAACATGTCTTTGGCCAAATCCACTGCGATCACACCTGCACTACAACCCATCCCCCCCAAATTGAAGCTCCTGATATTCCCACGAAGCTTATACTTGTTCACAATCATTGCCGAGAGTGATGGAGTGGGATTGAACAGACTGCAGTTCACAACCAAGATCCCAATATCCTTTACCTTGATAGCAGTGTTGGCAAAGAGAGCATCAAGCGCCCCAAACATGACATCCTCTGCCTCCTGCCGGGCAGCAGCCATGGATGGGAGGGGTGGGATTTGATACATCGTCTCCGGCACATAAGTCTCTTCACCGAGGCCAGACCGCTCAAGGATCTTACGCTGGAACTCAAGTGACGACTCATCAAAGTTGCCCGAGAGGCGTGAGTGCTCCATGAATTGGGAGTACCTGACCTTGAGATTGGAAGGGGGCCGGTAACACGCATAGTCGACAAGGTAGACGGGTCTAGGCCGTGTCATGATATAGACAGTGGTGCCAAAGACCAAGAATGCCGAACCCACCAGGACCGTTACAAGATTATACTGCAGGTGGAGCCACAGCTGGCGGAGATCATCTGGATTGGTGCGGCCGGCTTCCAGAAGAATCACCACCATTAACGGTATCAGGCAAAGGGCCAATAGATGTGTGATCAGATAATGATACCCAAGTTTCACATACTTGAGATTTACACTCTGGAGGAAGTCCGGCAGCCTCCTGCTCGGCGAACGTGGACGAATCTGAACCATCGATCTCGATTCAACACCACCAGTACCACTTCCATCGCCTCCACTCTCCATAACTCACTCCTCTTTCTTCCAAAGAATAAACGAAAAGAGAGAGAGAGTCCCAAGATCAAACAACAGAGATAGACCCAGAGAATAAAACCAAATGACAAATCTTAAATGAGAAATGATGGAGGGGCCAGGCCTATTGATTATGTTATGGAGTTGGATATGGATTCGGGGTTTGATGTAGAAGTAGAGTGGGGGTTTGAAAAGGAGTGAGATCTCTCTCCTCCAATCCTCTGCAAGGGCGCCACCACCACCACCGCTTCTCTCCTAAGATGTAATTTCGGGCCTTTTCGGACTGCAATCAATGAGTGAAACCCTCAATGAAGTTATAAAGGCAACTTCAATGATGGTACTTTATTATTTAATGTAGAGTCGTGGGGAACATTCTCTGCGTTTGAAAGTAACGTATTAAATGCTATTTAACGAATGCGACGTTGTTAGATCTAAAAACCCAAATTTATACCGTAAACTCTTGGTAACGTAATAATTTATAAAATTATAATTTATATAAAATAATATTTATAACTGATACCGACTTCGGACTCATTCAAAATATAATAAATCTCTCTAATTCAGTATTTAATAAATTTAGAATAAAAAATATATTACTCCAATGATTTTGTAAAGTAATATTGTTTAGAATACAAAATTACTTTAAAAGTAAAAAAAGAACGTGAAAAGAAAAGATTTTTTTTTTTAATTTCTTTGGAACAGTGCAGATACTCTAGAATATGGAGATCAGTATTTTTTAAAGAAAGACAAGTCCTATGATTATAGAAAAGAAAACAAACCCACTAAAGTAACCTAGCCAAGGTGCAAATCCTGAACAAACAACCCAGCCAAGGTGCAAGAGAAACACCTGACACCAAGAATCAAAACAGGGATATGCAAAGACGACAGTATCATATTTGGAATCTGGAGACCAATGTTACCGAGAGACCATATGTGGAATCTGGAGACAAACGTTACCGAGAGACCATATGTGGAATCTGGAGACAAACGTTACCGAGAGACCTATTGCTGCTCTACATCCATGCCTACTCTGGAGTCACCTGCTTACTGTCTGAACTGCACGGTGATAAGGAGATCTGTACGTCTGAAGAACCTTTGGGCTGGATGGTCTGCCCACTTTGAAAGAGTTTGTCGTAGGATGATTTTTTTCTAGAAAGTGAAGTCGAAAGATGTGATTTGTTTTCAAACACATTTTAGTAAGAGTTGAGAGTTTTAAAGAGATTTTTAGAATGGAAGTCTCTTTAATTTAATAACCTCTATAATGTAATATATATACTATACTCCTAACCATATTACATTATAGAGGTGTTACTGTATATGATTCAACCTAGTTTAGATAATAAACTCACGACACATTGAAATAAAAAATCGTTTCTAAAATATATATAAAAAAAAAAAAATTTAAACGGCTGCGACTGAGATGGGACTTGGGAGTCCAATCGCCGTATGCCTTTGATGGAGTAAAAGACGATCATGTGAAAAAAAAACTGCCCTGGATTTTGGATTTCTTCTTCTCTCCGTCTCGCCTCTGCCATCTGCAATCCTCTGAGAAAGGGATCAGGGATATGACGATTTTACCTTGCAGGCGTTTGAAAACGGCATTGGTCTCTATTCTCCACCCCTAGATTCCATCGATGGAGTAAAAAGCAAAAAGAAAGGGCAATGAGTTATTATTGCCGGCTGCATTGAGAAAGCACAAAAAGAAAGGGAAATGATATTAGGGATGGCCGTAAGAATCACAGGAGTGAATAGGGTTTTAACTTTAATGAAATTCTTAGTTCACCCTCGGCTCTTTACCCATACAACGTGTAGTTATGAAATTTATTTTTAAAGTTTTTCATTTAATAGTAAATTTATCAAATGAATAATTTAAATAAAAAATACGATTACATGCGGTGTACTTTGTTTTTTTTTTTTAATTATTTTAAGATGATTTATTAAAAAATAATGTTGGATAAAAATTAGATATGGTAAACTACAAATAGATCAAAATTTGAACATAAAATTAAACAAGTCAAAGTCACATTTTAATTAAAAACTATTTTTTACTTAAAATTTTATTTCATCCCATTAATTACACTTTATTTAATAATTTAATATTATTTATAATATAATATTCATGCCATGGGTTTGACCACTGTTGAACGTTATTTAACTCAACATTCCATTGAGACGATTCACTTCGTAGGCCGATTTTTAAAACATTGCTATTAACTCTCACCT
Source organism: Chimonanthus praecox (assembly GCA_022113865.1). Classification (NCBI taxonomy): domain Eukaryota; kingdom Viridiplantae; phylum Streptophyta; class Magnoliopsida; order Laurales; family Calycanthaceae; genus Chimonanthus; species Chimonanthus praecox. The sequence continues at coordinate 43,971,956 of CM039095.1, forward strand.
AAGAGAAAAGGGTGGGTGTGATTATTTTTTTTAGTTTTACATAAAAATAGTAATTTATTCTATGAATATAATCAAATTTCTTAGGCCATGTTCTCCAAATAATAAGTTTTAAATTTTTTATGCAGAGTTCATCATAAAATATACATGAACGAGTTCCTTGGAATTTTTTAAATTAAGTGTGTATCAAAATTACAGAGAGAAGACAAATGAAGTTATGGTTTTAAAATTTATAAATTTAATTATTTAATATTGATGTCAAATCGGACATATAGTGTAACAACTCTACCCATGAACAAGCTTTAGGGTTCAACTCAATGAGAAATTGTTCCCTTTGGGCCTAAAAATGAGCCATCACGGTTTTGTCTTTGGGCCTGGGTCAACCCGGTAGGCCCAAAACGCGTCTCATGAGTTCAGGAGGGGCAACTACTTATAAAGCCCATCCGGAAGTCCTCAACTTCCGATGTGGGACTCTCCAAAATTCCCACATGCACTCCCACTTGCTGGGCTTGTCGGATCCAACCGGCCCACACTGTTGGTCCAACCGATAGGGCCCAGTTTCACTTGGATCAATCTCTCTAGGACCTGGCCTCTGGTTCATGGGTCAGGATATCACAATTCACCCCCCTAAAGCCCAGAACCGCCCTCAGCTCGACCTAACGAACCCAGTGGAAGGCAGTAAGCCCACACAATCCGAGTGTAAAACCCGGAGCTCTGATACCAAATTTGTAACAACGCGACCCGTGAACAGGATTTAGGGTCCAACTCAATGAGAAATTGTCCGCTCTGGGCCCAAAAATGAGCCCTCATGGTTTTACCTTTGGGCCTGGCCCAACCCGGTAGGCCCAAAAAGTGTCTTGTGAGTTAAGGATGGGCAACTACTTATAAACCCCATTCGGAAGTACTCAACTTCCGATGTAGGACTCTCCAAAATTCCCACATGCACCCCCACTTGCTAGGCTTGTCAGATTCGACCGGCCCACACTGCTGGTCCAACCGACATGGGCCCAGTTTCACTTGGATCGGCCTCTCTAGGGCCTGGTCTCTGCCTCATGGGTCAGGATATCACATATAAAAGTAATTTGCAAAGGTAGCTAGATACAATGGAGAACATGTAATACCCTGACCCAGATTAAGGCATGTTTTAACTTAATAATCTTGTTTGACCGGTTAATCTCGAATATTTCGGTTAGGGCTTTGACGAAAGCCCACGTGTGGCCCAATCCGAGCTCGTAAGCTCAGTGATCCAGCTCGTCCAGCTGGAGGGGCATTTTGATAATTTACCACTTCTAGTTGTTATTTTATAAATTATGTTGTTATATGATTATTATTGGTTGATAATGTTTTTCTTAATAAATGATTTGTATTTCTAATTTTAAAATGAATTTATTTTCAGAAAATAGTATTTAAATCCGCCCGTCAAAATCCCGAAAGGGAATGATAATTATTTTAAATGATTTTGGAAATAAGATAAAATTCAAAACTAGTATTTTGTGTTAGACCATTTTAAGTATGGTTTAGTTATTCCTTTGCACCCCAAAATGAGGTCTCTAAATTGCTTTGTTTAACATTTATTTAATTAAGTAAATAGTGTTAAAATGTGATTTTTATTTAAATCAATGATTTCTAATGAGAGATAAACCCCAAAATTTTTATGGTGATCAAAGTTTGTAAAGCCCAACTTATCTGTAAGGTTGGACTAAGATTTTGAGTTTTTAAAATCATGCTTTTAGTTTAAAATCGGCTTTTTATTAAGACCGGGGACTTATTTGCAAAATGGCAAAATCTGGAGGGACTGTTTTGCAACCAATGCCCGAACAGTGTAACCACTGTAGCGGACGTCGGCAGTTGCTGCATACGAATGCATGCAGTGGCTAGATGGCCACTTTTCCCGGCCAATTTTCTATAAAAGAGGCCCTCCTCCATCTGTTTTAACTCCCAGAAAATTTCTATCTTTCTCATCAGCGTCTCTGCTCTCAGTTGAAAACGAAAAACCAGCCGACCCTTAGCCTCTATTCTTCCTGGTTTTTCACCCGTAGCTTAAGAAAGGAAGATTTTTCAAAAGACCGGATTTTAGCCCAGGAACTCCACTGAAGGTAACCACTGTATTCCTTTTCAGATTCTAGGCGGTTTAGAATCAAGAAAAATCGATTTTCGTTTAGTTTTGAGCAAGAAAAACCAGTTTGAAATCTAAGAAAAACCATGGGCTCCCTTGTACCTGTGAGGTTTTAATGTTAAAATCAGATGGCCCAGTGAGCCTCAAAGCTCCAAACCTTTTCCTATGGAAAGAGGACTCCCAGAGGAGTCCATCGGACTGGCTAGATGTGGAAACCGAATTCTAAAAACCCACTATTTCCGGATTCGTATTTCACTGTTTGTCTGCCGTCACTGTCTGCTTTTGCAAATAGTGGAGGAAGACGACTCTTCGACGGTCTGAGCCCTTCAGACGATCCGAGAGCACCCCTCGGACATTCCGAGCTTCAGCCGAAGCCCAGTTACGTCCGAGGCTAGCCTAACCCACTCGGACGATCCGAGCAGAGCTCGGAAGGACCGAACCCACTCGGACGTTCCGAGCCCTCACTTTTGATGTTCCGAAGTGTGCAGACCCACCGAGACTTGTTTTTCTCTGTTTTTCGGTTCGGATGGACTTCGGATGATCTGAGACCTGATCTTCGGACGATCCGAAGTCAAACCCATGATCCGAGGTCAGCGACTAGTTTAGGTATGGTTCGGATGATTTGAAGCCACAGCACCTGGTTCCGAGGCATGTTCCGAGGAACCCAGTTTTTAAGTGTAAAATGCTATGGTTTGTTTATTTGATTGCATGTGATGTGATGTTAGTACCCCTTTTGTTAATTAAAAATGTACTAACCCTCTTCTCTTATTACTATAGTATATATACTATTTTATTAACTTCCAGGCCGACTCTATTGGTCGGGCACTGAGTGATTTCACTTTCAGGCCGACGCTATATTTGTCGGGCACTGAGTGACCTCGAGGCCTAACTCAAAATGTCAGATCTGGTCATATCCAGAAGACAACCGAGAAGTGACCCGAGGATCTAGATCTAATTCAATAAATCAATCTGGTCAATGCCCAGAAGACAATATGAGTTTTGGACTGAGCACCCCTTTTATTATATTATCTGTGGATTATTATAATTTAAAAAGGATAAAAACAAGTAGGAGACTCAATTCCATGTACCTTGGATATTTTTGGGAAAACAAGTATGATTTCGAAAATACTACTTGTATGTATGTATTTGATGCTATGTATATTGATTGTGCACTTGTGTGTTGTTTAAACAGAGACCGCGAAATCACACATATACGGTGAGGGAACTTAACTTTGCAGTTTGATGTAAACAGGTTTATTTGATATGGATATTGAGCAATGAGTGGTTTCAGATTTGAGGAACCCACTCATGTGCCTAGACTTGACGCACTATGGTAAGAGTGCTTATGATGCTGGTAAATGCTATGATGTTGATCATATGAAATGTGTAAGGCTGCTTCTACGTGCCTTGACTATTGAACCAATATCGGCCATAGGGGAGATGGTTTACGTCTACTGGACCAAGGGTGTCGACAGTTGCTGACTTGAGGTGTCAGTATCGGCTATGGGAGAGCCGGAGATGCACTTGCAATGATGTATTTTGACCGTGTCGGGACTTAATATAATGGTCTCAGCGTAGTCGGTAGGCGTCATGTTGGATGATAGCAGTAATGGAAAAGAAATGATGAATTATGGGACTGATGATGATATTATGTTCATTTGTTATCAAGCATGAGATATTATTGCAATTGTTGATTATTGTGCTAACCTGTTGTTTACTTAACTGCATTGTTATATTTCCTTCACTGGGCTAGTTAGCTCACCCCACTCACCTTTCAGGAGATGAACCCGGGGAGGAGAACCCTCTATTTCAAGCTTAGGGTGGATAAGCTGTGGCGGTGTTTTGGGATTTCCACTGAGGGGAATACCCTTATCTTTGCTTTCTGGTTCTTAGAACCTCTTACTTTTGTAAAGTACCGAGTGTGGTACTTAGTTTGTATCAATTTGATGTATTAAACTACTATGCTTCTGTAGTTACTCTGATGTGATTTGAATGATAATTCAGTGTTAGATTTTTGTGAACATGTTATGTGTTGCCGTTGTGCTTTGTTGGTATCAGACTTATGGTACATGTTTGAGTCCACATGTTGGGATCATGTGTGACCTTTGGGCCTAACTGTTGATCCGGCCCAGTTAGAATACTTGTGTTGGTTTAGTCTTTCAAAAAAAAATCAGTCGCGTTCCGAACCCACCCTTCGGGTCGGGGCGTGACAGAACATGTGTGCTTGGGGCAAAGGTATGAGGTGGGCCCTATCCATTGGAGTCATCAAATTGCTATTTGAGGATTATAATTATGTGCTTTTTTAATATTTAAAATTTTCTAAATCCACTTAAGGATAATGAAAATGGAAGACTCAAATCTTATTATGGATTGTAAAAGTAAAATTGGTGACAATTTGAGTATTGTGGTGAAAAATAAAATGGATCCATTAGGTACACATGGGCCCTACAAATTAAAGTTTGCATTAGGGGTTTTTAAGAGCTGGTCTTAGAGGTGTTTGTACATGATTACATGAGCATTGAGTACTAGTGGATTGTAGGGTCCAGGGGTTGAAATCTCGGTATTGGCTGATATATTTTTCTCTCTTATTTTTTATTTTTTAAAACCCACCAATATCGACTGATATGTATCATATTAGCCGATATATACAGGTTTTAAAAATCGATATTTACACTCCTGGTAGGGTCTATAAAGGATTCAATCAAATCTATCAACCCTCACACCCATGTTAATACAAGGTTTGGAAGGTTTAGCCCCTCCAAAAATTTGAGCTTTCTGTTCGATGGTAGGGATGAAAACACTTTAGTTAATGTATGTAGTTTATGCCTTAGTGCAAAAGAAGACAAGTTAATCCAGTGTATCCTAGGAGTAGTGGACTTACTTGTAGGGGTTTTACATTGAGTATCTCCGGTTTTCCACAAGTAAATTAAAAAAAAGAAAAAGACAAGCTATCTTTATATTCATTCTAGTTTTTTTTAGAAATTTTGGAATCAGTTCCTCTTGCTGTTTTGGTACTAGCTGGAGAATATTAGAAGGTATACACTATACCTAACTTGTAAAACATGGTTGTTTGAAACTTATCAAATCTTCTTAGGCCCTGTTATGGTGTCCAAGTGTGCATGGGTTTGACAATAACTTCTAGAACAGTTGGTAAAGGTTAATTTTGCAACTTAAAATTTCGAGTTTAAGGTTAATTTTGCAACTTAAAATTTTCGAGTTTAAGTCCTATAGAAGTTAGGTAATTGATCCATGAAAAATAATTTATCAAATTCAAATATAAATACTAACTATATATTAATAAGATAAATAACATGAAGCGAAGGAAAATTACAACTTAAGTAACAAAAACCTGTAGCATGACCGATAAAAGCTAATGGTAGCCGTCTAAAAGTTGTGCATTCAATTTTCATAGGCGTTAGATAAACCATTCAAAGGGATTGGAGTGATGGCTAGAAAGCCGTCTCACCAAGTGGGAGTTCTGAGTTCGATTCTCAATCTGTTCCAAAGGGTCACTCTCCATAAAATTATCCGGTGTATGTAGGTTAAGAAGACTTACACGTATCTCAAGAATTAGTCGAATGCTCTATGAAATTTAGATATTTTAGTCATAAAAAAATCATTAGATAGATAGTCATACAATGAAAAAGAATATATCAAATTCAAATACAAATCTCAACTCTAGGTAGTTAGGACAAATAACGTGCAAAGTGTAAGTGAATATGTGCCAATTGTCCTAGTTTAGATGCAAACACATGCTAGGTGCATGCTATGGTGTAAGCATTAAGCAATTAAGGGTCGTTTTCACCTGCACCTTGGCTTGGTGAGCCCTGTGCTTTTCCTAGTTTTTCTATTACTATTCCTTCTCAACCAGGATTTATCCCTTTGGTACAAGCATGAGAATTTGAGATGGTGCCTTCAACACCAGTTTTACAGTAACATTATTTATTATAAAAAAAATTATTTGGGCGTAAAATGGATGTTACTTTTTTTTTAATGGTATCATATTTAATTTTGAGTTGATCTGATCGTTAGATTAAAAATTCATTTAAAACGGACCATCATGAGAGTACCTCTATAGGCTATATAGGGCCCATGGGTGATAGTCACCGAGAGGAAAATAATTCTTACAATAAATTATCTTATTATTACAATTGATTTATTGTAAATTAGATAAATAGTTTTTGTTGTGTCTATTTTTCATATTATTGATTTTTTTTATTTTGAAAATTTATATTTTATACACGATGTATCGAAAATAAATGTTAAATAAATAACTGGAAATATAGTTTTTAAAGGGTTAAAAATTTATCATCATATTGAATTTAGATTTAAATCTAAGGATGAATAAATCTCAGAATGGATTTATATAATGAGTATAAAATGACAAAAAATATTGATGTGAAAAAATTACATGATTCACAATGAGTTAGATCTTAATATACGATTTTGACATCTATTGGGTTGAGCTCTCACGGGAAAATAGTTTGACACGATGATAAAAATCTTAACACTTCTTATACTTGAAAATAAAAAAGAAAAAAGAAAAAGGTCATCTTGTTCAAAATTCCAATTAAGACATCCCTTTCTCTCCTATTTCACACCTTGGAACACACTCTCCTCTTAGAGGGAGAGAGACTTTCAAGTCTTATTAATTTAAAGGATGTCCATTTTAATACGGACAAAATTTATTAGGAGACACGAGAAGGAGTGATTTCTCATTTTATCCCTACCAGTTTACCGCTCATCAAGTACCGCTTTACCGATAACATGACCTCTGCATCTATATGGCGTGTTATCGGTATACTGCTATTTGATGAACAATACACCGATAAAAATAAAATGAGAATTTCACTTCATTTCGTATCTCCTGACAAATTTTATTCGTTTTAGGATGACTGGCCTAACTTAAAATGGCAAAGGGGAAAAACTCCTTTTTGAAAGTACTTTTAGGAACAGATCCATTGGGGATGAGGTGGGGCCTTGAGCTTGGTGGATTAGAGCAAGTGGCTTAGAACCACAATTTCGGAGGTTTAAATCCCTCTATCTATTTTCAAGTTCCCTAGATTATCACGGCATAATTTTTAAATTGATATTATCTTGAATTATCTTTTTTTTTTTTTTATGAACTGATCTAATAGTTTTATAAGGTTGAATACAATCAGAAAGGAGAAACATGGCAATTAATTAGATATTATTACGTGGGAATCATTTAACTTTTAATAAGATGATTTCATTCCATTAAGATCCGTTTGGTATTATGGTTGAGTTAGTGTCGGCTAGGAGTTCAGATATGTAACTCGGAGCGCTGTCTCTCTTCTATAATCGAAAGCAATGTTCTCGATTTAGATGGTGGTGTTGTTATTATCATTCTCACAAATACCATTTTTGAAATATTAATCGTGATTCATGATATTGAGATATTTTCAAATTTTTAAAGTTTTTTTTTTAAAATTTACGTGTAGGGAACTTTCAATTTCTTTTTTCAATTCAATCCAACTCTAATTTTAAAAAATATAAAATCCAAATCACTTTTCATTTATTTCTCTTTCCAAATATTATTTTTCTTTCTCCTTTTCTTTTCTTTCTCTCCCGCTTCTTCTTATCTTTTTCCCTCTTGTCCTTTTCTTATTCCTCTCAGAGGTCGAAATATCGGCCCCTCGAAATGTAAATATCGGTCGATATGTATATTGACCGCAATATCGGCTGATAAGTTTCTCTTTCCTCTGATATTTGCATTTAATTGCATTTCTCTCTCCTCCAATATTCAAAGCCATGAAAAACCGTCAAAAAACCGTAAAAAATGGTCAAAATGGCAATATCGATTTTTGTTTTTTTTCTAAAAAAAAATCAAATAAATTTTAAATACCGATTTATGCATATCGGCTGATATGGTGATCGATATTTTAGACCGAATATCTATCAACGTATCGGCCCTGAAATTTCCTCTCTTTCACCAGAGCCCTTTTCATACCTTTCTCTCTCAAACATCATAAAAACAGGTACAACATGGGTTCTTCGAAATCGGGCAATGGCGATTTGAGAAGGAATGGAAAGTATTGGAGTAGACGGACATTGCAGTTGGAGGTTCACTTTCTATTTCATTTTTTTCTTCAATGAAAGGGATTTGATTTTATTTTATTTTCCTTTTTGGAGATGAGAATTTTTTACAAATCTCTTTAACATTAATTAAAAAATGGGTAAGGAACATAGTAACAAATACCGTTCTCGGGATAATAACGGCAACTGTTAATAACCGGATATTTTCAATTTCTCAGGTTTTTAACGGGAATTTAACGGGAAAATCTCGCGGAAAATATAAATATTTAAAAAATAATAAAAATAAATATAATATTTAATTAATTCTCATCTTACACTTCTTGAGTAAAAAAAAATAGCAGATAAAGCTATAATAACATAGACAATTTACTCGATTCTCATTGATCAAAGAAGCAACAGTAATACAAACATTCAATTAACAAACTACCAAAAGCTTAATAGTGTCATTAAACTCAACAAATATGATAAATAACATCCAAAGTCAATAAAGTCATCATTATACTAAGAAATCCAAATTATGTACGCCCTCAAGCTCCTCAAGTGGAGTATCATCTTCATCATCCTCACTAGAACATTGATTTTCTTCATTTTCTTCGTTCAAACCATCAAATGGATTAATATCATCAAGTGAAATGGCCTTTGAGTCCTTAGATAATTTCAACTCTGCATTCTTTTTCATTAGTAAATTTACTTTCAGACAGACCAAATTTTGAAGCTTTTCTGAATGAAGTCTATTCCTCATTTTTGAATAAGTTGCTTTAAAAACGCTCCAAGTGCGCTCACATGCTGATGCACTGCATGGTTGACTTAGGATTTTTATAGCAATGGACTTCAAATTTGGAATAGAAGTTCCACCTAAGTCCCGCCAAAGTCCTAAATAATTAAAAGAATTAGATACACATTACAATGTACAATTAATATAAATTATAAAAATACTAAATCAAAATTAAATTAGGAAAACAAATGAAAAAAAACTTACTAGGATGAGATGTTTGCATCATTTCATGTGACATCGTTCCTCCAAAAATTTTTGGATCTCTAGAATGATAAAGAGACAACTCTCTAAATGTTTCTCTCAACTCTCCTCTTGGTGCCATTTTTGTGATAACTTTATCAAGGTCATCTCTGATTTCTAAATCTGTACTTATAATGTTCTCATAAAAAAACTTGGGATGTAAAAATGCAGCAACTGCATGTAAACTATGCAAATTTTTCTTCCAACGCTGATCTATGATGCTCAAAATTTCCATGCATTTATCTTGATCATCATGATTTGGATAGAGACTCCTAATGGCTGCTATTGCACGATCAAGTCCTTCATACAAGTAACCCATTGTGTACCCATCACCATCTACCATTTTCAATATTTTAACAAGAGGTTCAATAATTTGGATTACCTTCTTTCCACCCTCCCAAAATTCATCACCACGTAAAACGTCTGCCACGTCTTTTTATTTACTTTTTTTACATTGTGACATGTTTCTCCATTCAACGGAAGCAACCATTAATCTCAATGCATCTTCTTGACTCAGGACAGATTGTAAACAAATGAATTGAGTTGCAAACCTTATAGTGGCTGGCCTTTGCAACTCTCTTCCTTGGGTGTGGACCCTTAGCAAATCAAGGACATGTTGATACCGATACAAAAATTTAATAATTCTTCGAGCACTGTCCATATAGGGCTTCACAAATGACAACTTATCAATGTCTTCCAACATTAAATCAATACAATTGGCAACACATTGTGTCTTGAAAATATTTGGATACTTACTTTCAAGTATATCTCATGCAGATATATAATTTGACCCATTGTCTGTAACAAATTGCACCACATTTCTTGGTTCAATCTCATCAATCACAGAAGATATAAAATCGGCAATGAAAGTCCCATTTTTAATATTCCCTTGTGCACATATAGACTTGAAGAAAACTGTGCATTGTGGACAAACAACTAAACAATTAATATAGGGCCGATTCTTCATATCTGTCCATGTGTCGGACATAAGTGTGCATCCACTTGTCTTCCAATTCTTGCTCATATCATTTACATATGATATTGCTACATCTTTCACATGTTTCAATAACTTAGTCCTTAAAGTTTCACTAATAGGAAGGACATAAGTGGGCCCATATGCTATAGCGGCATGGATTGCTTCTCTGTATTCTTCAGACCTTAACAAATTAAAGGAGAGGTTGTTCATCACCATACTTCTACATATCAAGTTGTCAACATGATCCTTGTCATGTTTTTTAATCATGGTATCAACCAATTGTTTTCCCAAGGAAGACGGAAAAGCAACCGATGATGTCAAACTTTCTTCTATGCAAGCAGATCCAACAGACAACACACTTCCTCTATGCCTTTTTGTTCTCTCTTTAAACGATATTGCATCCCTCGCCATTTCACAAACATTCTCCGGAACTTTATCACACATTTTTACATCATGCAATGTCCTTTTTGCTAGATGATTTCTAAAACGTGTGAAACCACCGCCAAAAACTTCTTTACAAAATTTACACTTTAACTTATTTTCACCCAATTCCTCTCCATATTGCAATAATTGATCTTTTTGTCGAGGCATTTTCATGAAAAATGGACACAAAGATCTAGAAAAAATATGAACATAAAGTTTAGAAAATAATAAACAAACAATTGATAACACAAGAAAAAAAGGTAACATACAGACCCATCGATTTAAATCATTTAGCATATAGATCTGCCGATTACATTACAAATCATATACAAGTAATATACATACCCATCAATTACATTACAAATCATACCAACGAAAAAAAGGTAACACATAGGAATACATATCATTAAAAGATTAGATTTGCACAAACTTAATTAAAAATGTAAAGAAGCAATTGTTCTCAGGGTTACTCATGCAAGGATTGAAAGAAGAATTGAATAAGATCAATTTACTAACTACACTAAAACAAGAAATCATCTATCATCGCAACCAAATCTTCTGCAATCAAAAAAGAAAAAAAAATAAAACAGGAAGCTGAACATAAACAGTAGTCATTTTTCTGTTAAACATTGTATTAGAAACTGTATACAGACAGACTCATTCAAAAAAACAGAGTTTAATTTCTTTATACAGTTAGCCTTAATCAAACCTGCATCTAAATAAAAGACCAAAATAGAACAAGCCACTGCTCTATTTATTAAGCTCCAAACCAACCCACATTAATGGTGGAATTCCTTATTTCCAAGACGAAAACCATGAGCAGGTTTATCAATATAGGGTCAGAGAAAAGAAACCCAGATAGAGATTCCATGGACTTCAACAGTTGGCGCCAATGGTGGATCTTTGAACTCTAACAGTGGCATCAGAATCAAAGACACTGATATCTCCCGCGGGAAAGTCAAACAGTTAGACGCTTCTGATCCAATTTGCCCCATCAATAAGTGTTGTCACTGCTAGTAATTCACTACAACTTTTCTCTAAAGTTTAAACAAATGATATTGTTTTAGAAGCTACTTGAGTTCTAGAGTGTATTCAATGCCATGAAGAGACTGAGAGAAAAGGCTTATCAGTCCATGCCTATGAAAGAAAGCCAGGAGGGGATAATACCGGCAAAATACCCTCCTATTTTTTTTAAATTGAGGAAATTTTCAGTTTTCTTGAATGAAAGGGAATTTTCTATTTTTCTTTTCTTTTAAGATCATCCATCTCAATTTTCTAGGTGTCTCACTTGATTAATTTTTTAAATATATATAAACCTCTTAATCCACACGCGTCAAACAAAACTAAATGAAATAACTATGAGAGGGGCTTAAAATTTTTAATTTTTCTATTTTTAACATTTTTCAGTCTTTACCATATTCTCTTTGAAACCTTGAGCCACAAGATGGGCTACAAGGTAAAGAGAATGGTGGCCACTGAGACCACCAATTGATGCTGCAACAAGAGCCTCTCAATTCTCAAACTTAAACACGGTGTTTTGTATGAATTTAATTAAAGTTATTTTTATATTTATATATGCTAACAAAAAATGGCTTTTTTTTTTTGGATTTTGAATAGATTTGTGCAAAAGATTATTTATCAGAAATTGGTTTATTATGGATCACTTGACAATTTTTTTAATTGAGTCACACTTAAAACACTATAATTCTTCTATAAATTAGATCCATACTTAACTTTGAATTCATTACAAGATACCCTCATAGTTGAATTAAGTCCAAATCATACGACCCATAAAATTCATGGCAGTTAAAATCATACTTAGAATCATTTATTTAAGCTAATTTTTGGATAAAATAGTAAAAATTATGTTGTTGCATTACTCAAGGTTTGTCGAAATTGCCTTTATCAAACCTTGATATTGGATATTTTATTTTCCAATATGGATGCAACTTTTCAAATTTGTGAATTAGTTATTTATCCTTAATTTTGGCTTTAAAAATAAATTGTCGAATTAATATATTGTGAATATCAAAAAATTTAGGTACTCTCACCTTAATTCCTTATTTTTGAGGAATTTTCATAAAAAATCTCAAGATCTTTACAATTTTACTCTGTTGCATCTCCTTCAATCACATGATTTGATTTTCATTTTTTTTTAAGACCAAGGTATCAAAGTGTCTCATCAACTAATCCTTAGAGTATGTCTAAATTTCTTAATTCACACACGTCGGGTACAGAACTAAGAGGAGTGACCCTTTTTTGTGTTGAGAGGGACTTGATCCTAGAAGATAAATAAGGGCCTATACAGCTGTTTGGGCCAAGTTGGAACCCAAGTCAGTTTTGGTTAGGGCCTGAATTATAAAATAGGGCCTGTGCTCAAATCAAACCCATGCGGGCATTGGCATTCAGTATTTGAGGTTGGGCTGGGATCCTAAAAGATAAATAATGGCTTATAGGGGTGTTTGAGTTTTTAGGCCCTTACTCAATTGAATTTCAAATTAATTAAAATTATTAATTTGTAGCATCGCTTATTGTTTATTGCAGGCAAATTTTTTATAGGATTTATCATTTGCATCTTAAGTTCTTCAGTCACTTTTAATCAAATCATCATATAAAAGTCCAAATAAATAAGCTCTAAAATAAAAATAAGCTACATTTCAAGTTCTAGCACTCAAAATAATAAAAGTAATTCTCATATATAGGAAAATAAGTTTGCTAAAAATAGAGAAGAAAATACAGAGTTAGAGTTGGAAAGTGAAAAGATAATCTATAGATGACTAAGATTAAGTTTAGGATGAACAAATAAAATTTAATATTGTGTAGAGATTAATATCTTTAGTTAATCATAATATTAAAAATATAAAATTCATATTAGATACCATAAGCTATAGAGTTTAAGTCAGGCTTTTCAGTTGGGTTGGGCCCCAAGAATGTAAGGCCTAAGCCCAACCCAAATTTAAACTGGGCCATCTTTTTTTAACCTAATTTTGAATCCAGGCTCTAACCTAGTAGAGTCAAGCTCTAAAATTATCTATTTTATAAAATGGATAAATATCATCATCATCATCTTCTGCCTTCAAAACATGACCATCGTATAAGGACTTCAAAACTCACGAGAGAGAAGCCACTTCGTCAGCTGTACAACTTATCTCCTTTTAACTTCCCACTTTCAATGCCCCTTGTTTTACATTCCCATGCATTCTGATCACCACATCCACTTCTCTGATTCATTGTCTTGTTGATCTCCGAGCTCTAGTAACTACTTGATGTTGTTTTAAATCAACAAAATTTCTTAACTTAAAAGAGATTGGAATGATAGTCAAAAACCCATTACAAGAAGGGAGAGTTCTTAATTTGATTCCTACTCTAGTTCAAAGGGTCACTGATGCGGACATCCATAGACATGATCAAAATTTTAATTTTAACCCAGGTGGATGCATTCACAAATTAGGAAATTCGGACCCTAAGTCAAAAGATAAAATTTTTTATTTTTGATCCTGGTTCAGACATGTGCAAGTTACAATCCACAAAGGGGCCCATACGTTTAAAGTCCTAAATACAGTAGGACACATGCAGCAACGTTGGATTTCTAAATGGCAACAACAAGTTCATCATATCTAGGATTAAATTTGTTTTAATTGGTGGTGACTTTAGATAAAGTAGTTGCTTTATTTAATTTTATTTCTATTTGGCACTTATGTAATTTTAGTAGGATTTGAATTAGTTTCGAAATCAGCAGGTAGGAGGGTCACTTCCTACTATGTTTAGGATGGTGTTTTATTATTTAAAGGCATGTAATCCGCTGATTTGAGAAAGACTCTTATTATGAAATAAAGTGTTTTATTTATATTTTCTATGGGAAAATTTGATTGAGGCCTAAAACATTGAGGTTGTAGCCGAGCCAAGCCGAGTGCTTGTCGATCCTCACCGAGTTGAGGCATTTTGAGGACAGATTGAAATTCCCTCGTTAGAACCAGGTAATTCTTAACTTTCTTAAGTGTTTGAGTTAATTAAATCAAGGTTCTGTAATTAATTAAATCCAAGGCTCAGGGAAGTTGCTGATGGTTTAATTAACTGAGTCATATTGATTTATCGTGAAACCCGAATACATGTTGACTCTAAAAGTGTGGGGTTGTTTTTTTGAAGGAGTGTTTTCTTTAAACTGATTTAAGATAAAATCCAGTTTTTACAATTCTGCTTTGAGATTGGTTTCATTAAAAACCTCACCCGATTTTTAAAACAGTGTTTTGGATTGATGAAAGGACTAAATCTCTTTTAATAAACTCTGTTCTTGAACTGAATTGAAGCTCTTAAAATTCCAATTCTATTTTCTCAGCGTTTTGGAACTTACTGAAAACCACTTTGTCAAATTGTTTCTATTAAATCCAGTTTTTTCTAAAATCCTACTTGACGTTGATTTTATTAAAATTGAATCTCATTTTAATGTGAATTACTCAAGAGTGAGTGATCTCATTTTAGTTCTTGATTTTGGTTCCTTTGGTTTAAGGTTTGATAAAGTTATTGATTCTTCGAAAACCCAAGAGTGAGTGTGTTTAAAATTAATTGATTCAATTAATTCTCACGGGTTAAGAAAGTTGGATTTTACTATTTGAGATCAACGGGTTGTATTACACCACGTTGATTGTGTAAGTGCTTCCACTTAAGCGATTGAATAGGGTGCCCTATCCTACCCAGTCTACATCAGTCACTCTCTATAAAGTTATTCAATGTATAGGAAGGTTTGCACATGCTTTGAAAATTAATCGGGTGCTCTAAGAGGCCTGTACACCTTAGTCATAAAAAAATCAACAAAATTTGTTAACTCAAGATTTACCAAAATAATGACAAATCTAAGTTAAATTTGATGTTCATCTAATCGACAAACTTTCTCAAATGAAAATCCAATTGATTTTTCATTTGAATTTGGTTGAAGGATTAATATTGATGGATGCAAATGTAACTAGCAATAGATTGCAACAATTTGTGACAAGGACCAGGCTGTGGTCGAACCGTCGGATATCCTCTTTGATTACACAAATTGGAGAATGCTCTTTTATTATCTTACTTTATTAAGGCACACATTAATCACATCCATAACAAGTTAAGGCATATATGAGATGATGTGAAAGATCACAAGAGAATTGAACCACCAAGTGTGGAGAGACATGGTGCTTTGATATGGATGGCAGAGTATGAGATGCAATCAACCCATAACATATAAGGATGCAAGCATATAAATGTGTAAAGCACAAGCACCATAGAAGCCGTTAGAAGAGATGGAGAAATGCAACCTGATTTAATAAGGTTCTGTTGTTCTCGCCTATATCTTCGCCCCGAGCAACACCCGAGAATTAACTCTCACCATTCCATCCTTCTTAAGGGTGAAGGACAAACTGTTTACATCGATCCTCTCCTCTCCCTAATCGCAAGGGGTCTCTTTCTGGGTTTGAGACTAATCATTCTTCCCTTCCTCACAACAGAGTCCACCAACCATTCTCTTCTTCTTCTCTCTCAAACAAAATTACATTTCAGTGCAGGAATAAACTCTCAAAGATAAGATTTCAACTCACTAAAGTTACTCAACAAGTATGAACAGAGATGGCTAAGCAATGGGTAAGAGTTGGGTTTATCTGAGCTCTATAATGATAGGTATTAACTCTCTTTCTGTGTGGCTATGGGAGTTGGTGAAGATTTCTTCTCTCTTTTCTTCACTTCTTTATTCTCTCACCCACTAGCCATTACTCCTCATAATGGCCAGTACATATATAGAGAAATTTGAATGTGGTACCATTGCCATGCATTAAATAAGAAATGTTACCGTTCTGCAACACATTTAATACGCCACCTACCAAACCTTTGGCGGCTAATAGTCGCCAGTTAGGGAGACTGGTCGACGATGTGCACTTGTTCAATGAGTATTCAAATTTGCACAGGCGACGGTTTAATATGTAATTGTTGACAGAAGATTAACATGCTATTATTCTGCAGTGTGTGTAGTCGACAATAACTTATTAGAGACCAACCATATGTTGCAGTCACATTTACAGTCACCAGTTGTAAAAACAACTGTCGACGGGTTCTTTACAATTTACTCGACAATGGTGTTTTTATCTATCGACAGTTTGGTCCTGAGTTAACAATTCAACAACACTAAATGGTCTTATTCATGTCTCCAGATATTCAAAGTTATGGAGCTGAATTCTAATATTGGTCTTATGCAATTCATATAATGTTAAATGGTTGAACTACTATCAACGTTTGGTCTTACACTCAGTCTACATGATATGCAATGGTTAGTTTGAAGCAAACATAAAGTATTGGTCTTATGTAGTCTTCATGGTATTCAATGGTTTAGACTACTACAATGTATGTGCCAGTCAATGATATTGGTCTTACACAGTTCATAATATTCAAGAGTTTGAACTGTTGCCAATGTATTTGGTTTTGCACGACCTTTGGTTTTGCACGGCCTTTGTAATATTCAATGGTTTAGGCTACTGCCAAACTTGTAACATTGGGCTTACATAGTCTTTATGTTATGCAATTGTTAGACTAAAGCCAAGTTACAGACTAACACATGAAGTGGTTTTACATAGTCCATGATCTCAATAGCTTGGACTGTTGCCACAATAATGGACTTACACAACTCTATGATATTCAATGGCTTAAAGTTGCAAGCATGTCATGGACTTATATAACTCTTTTATATATTAAATGGTTTAGAGTTACAGCCATGGTAATGGTCTTACATAGTTCCATATGATTTTCAATGGTTTGGAGCTATAGCTATTGTAATGGTCTTACGTAGTTCTATGATATTCAATGTTTTAGAACTACAGCCATCCATCTGGGACTTGCACTATTCCATATGATATGAGTAGGTTTGTAATTGATGCCCATTTTCCTAGGATCTATTTAATCTATCAATGTTGGTCCATGATCCTAGGGGTCTATCTAAGGTAGGGGCTGAGCCAAAGTGTTCAAGCATTTGAGGAACTTTACATAATATCCTAAACACTCACTCCAAAAACCTACCCAAACAGACCCACATGGGGTAGCCCAACTAGTAACATTTCGCCTTAAGAAGCAGGATGGTGTGAGTTCGAGTCCCCGTGACGTAACCCGGTGGCAATCCTATGGGGGTGTGGGACGTCACCTGAAGGTGGGTTTAGTAGGACTGTGCTGGAGGTTTCCCTCCTCCATCATAAAAAAAAACCTTACCCAAACAGAAAACACAAAATAGCTTGAACTTGAGCAGCAACAATCTTCAGTTTTCTTATTTTGCTTCAAGCTACAAGTGTTTCATTAGTATTTGCCCATTGATTGGAGTGATGGTTGATCTTGCATTGGGCTAGTTCTTCTTTTTTGAAAAGTCTTTTGATTTGCGTTGATGTTGTAACACCCAGTTACAGCTGGGGATGTGGAAAAAAATCCCACATCGCCCAACTGGTTGGGGATGAGGGATTTTATATGAGGGGGACTACCCCTGTAATAACCCGACCCTTTAAATTAGAAAAATAACAAATTTTTAGAATTATTAACTCGGCTTTATGACCGGTTAATATGATAGGATACAGAAAGAGCTTCCCGAAAAGGGATTATGTGACCCGATCAGAGCTCGTTTGCTTAGTGATTCAGTCCTACGAAGTTCGGAGGGCATTTTAGACATTACTTAAATGTCTTTTGTTTTACATATAAAATCATGAATAGTGTCTTATAAACCTCTGGGTGGGAAAGACCACTCTTCTGATATATTCAGACCTTGAAATTCACATATATATTAAGCTTTTGAGTACGCTACTCAGTGGTATTTTCAGAATTTCACGAGTATTCCTCGAAACGTGTATTTTACATATGTTTTTATCTAAAAGCCCCGATTTTTAAGATACCCCGCATTCCGAAAATTAGCAAACTCAGATCACATTCGATCTGTATTTTATCAAACTCTTTGACATATTTAGAATGTCGAAAAGAGTATTTTAAACACTTGTTTCGAAGTGTCAAAATCACGGTGATTATAAGCCGTCTATTTTATTAAAATGTTGACTTTGTGAAAAATACCCTATTTTTGGTATCAAAATAAAAAGTGAACGTTCCACCGTAGGTAAACCCCGTGTTCTCAACACACCTGCGGTGTCCGATTTTCACGAGTTAAGGTCTAATATAGACGAATAGAAAAAGGGTAAGGTAAGAGTAATTTTTACTGTTACCTGAAGATAAGATTTTTTTCATCTTATCTTTCTGCTGACACTATTAACAGATAAGATTTTTTCAACCCTCTGTCGACACATTAAACGGTCAGGGATCATCCAGCAGTTTTCAATAATGTTTTTCAAAACACTATAAATAGGTGCATTCGGTTTCAGTTAAAAATCACAAATGTACAAAGCTTTTTCTCAGTTTTTTCATTTTCCTCTGCTGCCAGACGTTTACTGTTGCCCCAAGAGGTTGTCTTAATTTTTTCAGAAGATTTCTGTAAGTATTTATTTTGAGTTAATATTTTTAGTTTATAGACCTCATTAAGAGGAAGCTAGATATTTAATTTCATCAAAAAATGATGTACGGTTTGCTCTATAAAAATCGGAGAAAAAATACAAAAAAAAAAAAAATTAAGAAAATCCATCCGTGAACAGTGATTTGCGGCGCACTGTGCAGGCCCTAAATTGTCAGAAGAGCATTTTGGTAATTTGGTAATTCGGATGAACAGTTCTCGTGAATAGTAACTCGCCCGTGAACAGTATTCGATGGCATTTTTCGTAATTTTTATGAATAGTGCTGATGGCATTTTCATAAATTTTGGGAACAGTGCTCGAGTGGCATTTTCGTAAATTTTATGAACAGTGTCCGAGTGTCATTTTTGTAAATTTTATGAACAGTACTGTGAATAGTGTCTAGTGGCATTTTTGTAATTTCAGTGAATAGTACTGTAAATAGTGCCGTGCATTTTTGTAATTTCAGTGAACAGTACTGTGAATAGTGCCGAGTGGCATTTTCATAATTTCGGTGAACAGTACTGTGAATAGTGCCCAGTGGCATTTTCATAATTTTGATGAACAGTACTGTGAATAGTGCCCAGGGGTATTTTGGTAATTTTGGATATTTTTGGGGGCAAAAGCATAATTTTTGGAAAAGTTTCAAAAATGAATTTTATGTTGTTTTAGCTTAAAAATATTTATGTTAGACCACTTGGGGGTTTATTTTTAGCCCGTATTAAGCTCAGGGGCAAAATCGTAATTTTTACAAAATTGCAAGAAAACTCTATAAATATATTGTCATGATGTTCCAAACGCTTAGGAGTATATACTATGGCTATATAGTATTATTATACATTGTATTTACATTTTTTTTCCGTTTTAAACAGATTACTGAAAAAACACTCGCCTACCGAAGGTGATGAGATTCAACCACACTATGTGTTTACTAAAATGCATCTTATTTTGCATTCAATACGATGTTTCTTTCACCATTAGCCCTATGGTAATAAGTGGATATCCGTGGTCATCTTTATTGACAGAAAGGATGTAATGGGATTAGAATGAGATACCGATACTATTCACACGTAAGGAGGTGATTATGAGTTTCTACATATGAAACGTGAACTTGAGAGTGTTTCGGGATATCGAGATCTAGCCATCCTAAAACGGAGTACGGAACCCACTTATTCCTAGAGACTACTTGGTATTGTGATATGGGTGATCTGATGATAGATCAGGTATCCAACAGTGATTCCGATAGGAATATGCATTTTGTGTATAACTGATATATTGCAGGATAATTAATCTATGTAATAAATGATGAGTATAGGGTAGACGTACCCGATTGGAGAGAACGGTAACACTTATTTGTGTTATAATGTAACCCGTTGGTGAACTTTTAATCTGTGTTTAGTTTTTCAGCATATTATATACTGATTGCTGATATTTGTATTATGATTCCATGCGGGAGGGCTTAGGAATCTATGTTAGCTGAGTAAGGTTATTATGATCATATGTGTGAGAGATATTATGTGGGTTGACAATTATGTTTAAATCCATGTGTTGATGTACATATTGATTGGTGTACTATGCATATCAAATTACCTCACACCAATGTAAGAAGTACCTAGCTATTGGAGGGCACTTGTACGAGGTGTATTTAAAATACGGGATGTGTGAAGCACTGAGCATAAATTTGTCGGCGGTATAGGAAACGTATTATTCGGGGTTAGGGGAGAATCGTAGATGTCGTTTGGCGGGGGTATCTTTTTGAGGAATGAAGAACATTTCATGGTAGATTACTGTGTTGACATTATTTTACATGATTTCTGAGTATATAAACTGTTGTTTGATAACATGTCTATTATGTTGATAATATGCTTTGTTATCCAGAACTTGCTGTTGTTTTCTCTTCATTGAGTTTGTAAAACTCACACCCCTTACGAAATAGGAAACCCGGAGGACGAAGGACAGGAGGATCTTCAGCTGTAGTTTAGGGTGGAGACCCTTTAACTATCTACCTAAATGTTGGGATTTTATGTTTAACTTTGTAGACATTATACGTATGAACATGCAATGTAATAAACCCTTTTATAGTGTTCGTTTGAAATACTGTAGGATGTAATAAAGTCTACTTCGTTTCTGATGTGCAATTCTGATGTTGATGGGATCGATTGATGATAAATGTTAGGTAGATCATGTGTGACATTTTCTATGTGGATTTTCCTAAGAGGTTAAGTTATAGATTACATGTTCGTTAGTAGTGTATCCACATACTATGCGTCGAGGTGAAATCTGTATAGGTTTTGGGTTTTAAGCGGGCCCATGGTGGCCCCTCCATCTGCCTGGGATTTTTACTGGCTAGATATAGTTGGGTCCGAGGCTGCCAAATATTAGATCCAAACTTGGTCATAAGAGATGTTAAAGTCCATAAGATGATTTCCGCAAAGGCTCAATATTGTGTTAGAAAAAAAAAATCTCACGCCAGTGGGTCCAGAGGGTCGGGGCGTGACAACCCCTCCCCATCATGAGGCCTTTTGGGTTTGACTCGGTGGGCCAGGCTAAAAGCAAAACCGTGCGGAAGTCCGAGTGAGGCCCAAAGCGGACAATATCATGATGAGGTAGGATCGGGTCTTCACAAGTGGTATCAGAGCACGGTTCAACACTCGAACTGCATGGGCTCTACTTGGGTGACTTGCATGCCTGTGTGTGGACCCTCTGTCAGTGTGTGACATGACAGAACCAGGGAAGACTCTGGTCTTCGAGGGTGGATTGTAACACCCAGCTACAGCTGGGGATGTGGGAAAAAGTCCCACATTGCCCAGCTGGT
This sequence comes from Chimonanthus praecox, assembly GCA_022113865.1. Taxonomy (NCBI): domain Eukaryota; kingdom Viridiplantae; phylum Streptophyta; class Magnoliopsida; order Laurales; family Calycanthaceae; genus Chimonanthus; species Chimonanthus praecox. The sequence continues at coordinate 43,993,844 of CM039095.1, forward strand.
TGGGGATGAGGGACTTTATATGAGGGGGCAAATCCCTCCCCATCATGAGGCCTTTCGGGCCTTGCTTGGTGGGCCAGGTTAAAAGCAAAAGGGTGCGAGCACCAGGGTGGGGCGTAGAGTGGACAATATCGTGATGGGATAGGGTTGGGTCGTCACAGCTGTATGGTTTTGCATAGGCTTTTCTTTCATCTTCATAAGCCTTTTAGATTTTCTTTTCAGCTCGATCTTTCACAGGCTTATGTCTTCATCTTCTTGATAAGCCTTTTGATTGTTCTTAATGCTCGGTCATGCAGAAGCTTATCAATCTTGATCGTGAGCCTTTTGATCTTTTTGAAGAGCAGTTCGACATCGTCTTTGTGCCTCAAAAAGCCGTTAAAGGGCAAGCATTGGCAGACTTCCTTGCTGCACATCCCCTGGTTGCTTGGTCTTTCACAGGTTCATTGATGAGAACAACAGTCCATGAGTATGCAAGTTTGTTCTTGACTATGCTCGTCTTTCACAGGCTCATTGATGAGAACAACAGTCCATGAGTCTTCAAGTTTGTTCTTGACTATGCTCTCTAGTCTTCATGGTCCTTTGGAGATTCACAAGTTAATGATTTAGTCATCATCAAAATATCATTTTACCCTTTGGGCCTAACAATATGTTTATACATAAAAATACAATCAAAGAGTGAAGAAAGCAATCTACAAATAAGAAAAGTTGTACAATTAGCATTCGGAAATTTCTAATCAATCTGGAGTAATTCTAGACAATCTACCATATATGTTAACAACAATTAACAGGTTTAGAAAATTTAATGAACAAAGAAGGGAGGTTTCCCTTCCTCATTGAGACAACATCTCATTTATTTTTAGTGAAAATAAAGATTTTAATATAAACAATCAAACGTAGATTTTCACAACACAATATAATGTTGCATTTCGTGACACCTGCCATTGACATATAGCAAACCCTAACATAATTTTTTTCTAAATAATTAATTTCTTCGAAGTAATTGATAAATGAATTCTTAAAAAATAAACAATTTAAAAGTTGTAATGGATTATATATTGCTATTTAGTCTATGTTCTTGAAAATGTGGCAAACAAAGATAGCTTGCCTTACAAGCTCGTTCTTTATCAACATTGCCTCTTAAGATGACCCATGTATATAAGTTTGGGAAAGAAAAATATATTATTACCAACCCATGCGTGGTTAGGATTTAAATTTCCAACCTAAGTAAGCTTTGTTTATCTTTGGTGATGTAAACACGAGGCCCACATGTATAAACAAATGGTTACTTCTTTGAAATAAAGGTTACTCTACCCATTCAAGTGTTTATGTGGATCAATTTTATTTTTCATCATCTTCGTCAATGCACATGCGTTCTCACGTCCAGTCTTTATGCAATAATATAGGACAGTTTTAGGGAGATTGGTGTTCCATTTTCAATGAGGGCACTGCACATTTATTATTGATGGGCTACGTGGTTAGGTGTGAGGGATAAAGGAAATCGTGGAAGGAGAATGTCTTCATTCAATCATTATAATTTTGTGAGATGAGTCATAAAAATTCAATAATTTTTTAGCATTCAAATTTTCAAAGTTTAAAATCACTCAGATGACATTTAAATTTTAAGTAGTGAATGCCCTTGTCACTCTCAAATTTCCCAAGGGTTTTGAATAACATTTGGAGAGAAGCAGAAAGAGCTCCTTCCTACAAAAAGGACACATTTCTTTACTTTATCATCAGAAAAGAAATCATAGATTTTGGAAATTAATTTGAGCAACGGATACTTTCTCACCTGAGGGGGACCGGATGATATAATTGTGGTATTTTTTCCATTTTTTATTCACTTTAAGAATAAAATCAGAGATAAAATGGGAAAAATTCTCATAAGAGAAAGTACTCAATTCACAAATACATTCCATAGATTTCTTAGGAAAAGAGTTTCATTAGAAATTGTGGTGAGAAACCTTTTCTTATAAAATATTATTTTTTGTTCACATACTAAAAATAATGATAAGAAAGCACTCATAAGTCATAACAACAAGAAAAAAAAATTATATAACACAAAGTATACTTAGATATAACTCATTTACATTACCATAGTTCAAAGGTGAAAATATCGGTCGATACATATCGTATCGACCAATACATCTCTAGTTTTTAAACCTGATATGTATCGGCCAATATGAATAGTATTGAATTTAATGTATAAGTAAATGCTGTATTCTAAAGTTTACTGTTAAAAGAAGATGCGGACTGTTAAATATTGAACTTAATACTAAATAAAAATAAATGTTCATAAATATGTGAAATTTAAAATACCACTTTTTAAATAAAAAATAAACAAGTTACTGTAACATTTCTACTGCTTATGTAGCAGAGGATCATGACAATCGGTGAAGTGGAGATGAAATGTCAAACTTCATTATGCTTTCCTGAGAGCAGGTGGAGAAATTTTGGTCTAATGCCCTCCTCTTCTCCAGCGAGGTAAAAGCCCAAACTGGGAGTCCATAGATTTCCTAGGCCCATATATACGAACACCCTCTAATAAATGTCCTGTCTCTTAGCTTTACATGCCAAATATTCATACAAATTTCTTAGGGTAGTGATTTTTGCATCACTATTTCTTTTAATAGTTAACCACTCTTAAAGAAAAATTCAAATTTGCCTATCATTCTCTCTTCATCTTTTTCAAAAGTAAACATAAAATTGAATTTTTATTTAAGAGTGATGCACCATGAGAGAAAAATGATGGTGCAAAAATCACTATCAATTTCTTCCTATGTAATTGTTATCTCAGTTTTTCTTCTTGCTTTTGCAAGTCTTAAATCTTCCAACCTTGAGAGCATTGAAATCTAATGACACGTCGTTTGATTTGTGTTGGGAAGAAACATCTTTCCTATTTCATAGAAAAATCAATATTGAACGAAGTAGAAAATAGGAAGAAGAAAATCAACACTACAATACAGAGATTTACGTAGCTCTTGTGATGCGTCCACGGATTCAACACTAATCTACTATGTTCCAAAACAAGAATCGAAAGAAAGTCGACTATAGCTCTCGATTACCGTTTTCGCTCATGGCTCTCACTCTCTTAGAAAATAATATTCTATAAAAGTCCTAATTAGGATTTTCACAAGGTACAATATAAAATTACAAAATTACCTTTCAATAAAAAATTCAACTCAAAGGCTCTCGCCCTTTACCTTGGACAAGGGGGTGTTGTCCCTGTTTGACCTCCTGTGAGATCAATGTAAAGCTTGACTCATGAGTCGTGATTAGAATGATAGTACATTTCTGATGATTAGAATTCATAGAGCGATGAAACACAGGAGTTCGTGACGGTGGATTGAAAGAAACTGATAAAAAGCATACTGCATTCGCATACAATAAATTATTCATGAAATTTAATTTAATTCATATTATGAACTGGTTTGAACCGGCTATGGATTTGTTTGAACCATCCAATTCACCATTTTAGACTCCCTTCTCTGCAATTGGATTTGTGAACTCTTAGGGCATTTCTTGGGCGATTGTATAAGTGGGTGGATTTTTTTATTGAAAAGAGGAGAAACGAGTCATCAACAGATCCCCTGAATAGAAGAGAATGGAGCTATTTTTCTCATCCCCATTCAATTAGCTGAACAGGTGAACTCATGCTTTCTCTAAATCATAAAAATACCAAATAATTCATACTGTTTACTCCTTGCAGAGACCATTCTGCAAGTCTGCAATCTATTTTCTCCTATCCTTCACTGTAGAAAACAAAATCAACCCTCTGCATTATTTTCGAATCTGAAGTTTATTGCTGTTTACCGGAACAAAGAATTGCATTTTCATAATACAAGTCCTGAAGACTATAGATAACGATGAACAGGTGGCGGTGGCGGTGGAGGTGGAGGTGGAGGTGGAGGCGGCGGAGGTGGTGGAGGAGGGGGTGGTGGTGGCGGTGGTGGGGGTGGCGGTGGCGGTGGTGGTGGGGGTGGCGGTGGCGGTGGTGGTGGGGCTGAGCAGCCAAAGTTTTCACAATGCACCGGGCGCGAAAGAAAAGAGGCACACTCCTTCTCTGACCTCTGGTGTGGCCGGTAAGGGATACAATTCTTCCTGTCGTCCTTGTCCGGAAGCTTCAGGCAAATATGTGGCTCGCTACAGAAATAGTTGTACGAGTATGTGAAATTCTTCAAATTTGGCAATGAACACACACTTTCTGGAATATCACCTGAGAATTTGTTGTGAGCCACATTCAACTGCTCCAAGCTAGTCATTTCTCCAATGGCTTCTGGTAATGGTCCGACGAAGTTGTTAAAGCTTATATCAAAGACTGTAACATTTTTCAACATCCCAATATCTGGAGTCAAGCATGAGGAAATGCTACTATTCCTGAGCATAATCTCTTTCAATGTTCCTGCCATTTTTGCCAAACTCCGGGGTAGGCAGCCATTAAGATTGTTGTTGGCCAATACAAGGACAGATACAGTTGAATTGCCGATGTTATCCGGAATGGAGGCTTGGAACCTGTTATTGTTGATGAAAATAGCATCCAGTTGCAAGTCATATATACTTCTGGGTACATCACCTTCAAATTCATTGTACCGGATGTCGAGATATTTCAGGGCTGGAAGATGAAAGAGTACTTGTGGGAAGGAACCCGAAAACTGGTTATTGCTGATGTCAAGCTCATGGAGAAGGTGAAGTTTGTCAAATGATTTGGGGACAGTTCCGCAGAAGCGATTTGAATTTATATGGAACAGAGCAAGGTCGGTGAGAAGGCCAAGCTCCTCCGGCAAGGACCCTGATATGTTGCCATGGTTCAAGTCTATGCCAGCGACAACCGTAATATGAGGATCATATGGTGCAGGTGCACAGAACACACCGGTGTAATTGCAGACATGGGGGCCATACCAGTCGGAGGTTTTATTCTTCGGGTCCGACACAATAACACATTTCCATGCTTGGAGAGCTATGTAAGCTTGTTGGAGTTTTGGGTTTGGGTAAGGGGGAGATTCCTGGAGAGAAGGTTTCAGAAATGAGAGTGACAGAAAGACCCAGAAGGCTAGAATGAGATAAATGTTTCTCATCTGAAGAATGTTATGGCCATTGATGTGCAGAATCATTGTTTGGTTTGGAAGATGGAGAAGAGGTTGCTCTGCTTTATATTGATTTTGGATTGCCCCATGATTAGGGTTAGCTACCACCCACTCATGCAAATTTGAATTGTTTATTGCATGACTGCTAAAAAAACATGAGAAGAGATACTAAAACGCTGTATCAGAACAAGTATGCATAGAAATGCTTGACCTTTTTTCTATTTTCTTAAAGAAATTGCCTTTTGACTTAGTTTCTTTTTGTTTTCAGTTGGAGTTAGGTGATTTTGGGTTGTCGGAGAATTCTTTAATAATTCATGTTTCCTTGTTTCTCTTGAGTCATGTTTCCATTGCAGAAGAAGAAACGAGAGAAACGAGTGCTAATTTTTCCAACCAAAAACACGGTTTTAATTCCTTTGGATAATTATTTTAGTATTGGCATTGTGAATCTCTTATCTACATTGAACTAATCTGCAATAGGGATGCAGAGTTAAAACTTACAAGGAGAATGAGATACATGAAAATGCAGATAAAGTACTATTCAATAGATAGTAAATTGAGAAAGTAAAATGTAAAAAGTAAAATCTAGATAGATAAAATTTTAGTACTAGATAATGATGATGAATTGTCTTAGATGATGATCCCTCCACTATCTCATTTGTGGTGGTTTGCTAAATCAAGCATCAAACATTGTGCGAAATCGAAATCCAAATAATGTAACGGAAACAATCAAACATCCACGAGAAACAAAACAATTTTTTTTATGTGGTTGCGTTGTTTGGATATCGATTTCACACAACCCCAATGAGGATCTTTTCTTACCCTGTGATTAATTTGAATGGGAGTTCGAGAAGTTCACATTTGATGGACATACAGTACAAGGCGAGAAAAAAATAAAAAAATAAAGTCTTTGAACAAAATCCATTTATGTTTAGCTACTCTAGATTTTTGGATTAGAATAAGCATAAAAGGGCCTACACCAATTTGTTATTACACGAGGAGAATCGGACGCAATTGATAAAGTCATGAATGAATCAGGCGATGTAGAGTAGTCGACTTGTTACTTGGGTTAATGCCATTATAATATTGTTAATGTTTATTTATTTCAATTTTAGTCTGCTTCTTCTCTATCTTTTCGTTTAATTTATTCCCACTTGCAGGCGGTGGTGATCAGGAGAGAGAACACTTGACTGATAATACCTTCTGCTAAATACAGAGGGGTGCAAGTAACATAAAGTCAAAAAAGGAAAAAAAAAGAATGACCCAACTCGATCAGAGTTAGAGCTTAGATTTTTAATCTAAGATAAGTTAGGATTGGACTGAGGTTATATTAGATTTTTTTTACCAAAGTGGACAGATATCTTAGAGCACGTGACTAATCTTAGAGACATGTACAAAACTTCTCTATCCACACAGATTTTATTTTATATGATATAATTTACTTAAATCTAGTTTGAGATCTGAAAAGCTTAGGCTTCGGCCGTTCAAATGCGCAACCCAACTTTCTGTGCATTCCTAGCACAATGTGGCGAACTCACTGTCTTCTAGTTTCCAATGTGAATCTAGTTGAGACAGAAAAATAATCCAACGAGTGATGTCATTCATGTCATTGTCATTAAAACTTATCTCATTTAAATTTTAAATCTGGTAATCTGGTGACTTTGTGTATTACATTTTTCTCTCACACCTCAACAAAGCAATATTACTTTGACCATGTCATATGAGGCCCTTATCTCATTCTTCTCGTACTTAAATGTACATCTAATATTTAGAATTTTCCCACTCTACCTTGATTGATTTAAATCTCATGCATTTATATTTTTTTTATGACGGAGGAATTTAAGACTCCCTCCTTTACTTCAGTGCAAAACTATTGAGTAAAATTTCAAATGCACGCAGTCCTTCGCAAGCGATGGGCATCTAGTGACTATGAGACTCGAACTTAAGATCTTTGGTTCTTGAACCGAAGTGACTGCCAATTGAACTATTCTATACAAGAGCCGCCTCAAATGATCTTTCTAAACTATGCCATCAATGTTGTCAATAGAATAAGAATAAAAAACCAAAAGAGTCGGACCACATTTCTAATGGATATCTATACCTAACCCTAGTACAAGAATGATCTGAATTACTCGATCAAAAGGCGCAAAGGTCGAGGTCTTCTATATTTGCTATTTTCTACTTACCCCATGAAATCTAGAAGGTAGAAATTTCTAAGTCAACCAATTTACCAAATCCAGAAGACCAAATCACCTATGGAGAGGGCCAAAAATAGAGGTGGAGCCACCATCCAGTTGACGTCGCAAGCTGTGGCGCAAGTGGTAGGGAACTTACGTTTGTGAAGGTTGAACTGATTTCCTAATCAAAACGCGTATGACCATCTTTAGCTTCTCTTTTAGTATTTTCCTCATCTGTTTCTCAAATTGTTTTTGTATATTTCTTATGTTCATTGTTGCGGTAGTTAGTTTCTTAAGAATAGTGGGTATAGAATCGTTTTCCTCCAATGATGGCTCTCTTTGGTTTCCTTTGTTTATGCATCCATATATGATTGTTTACCAACCAATAATGTTAGAATCTATTCAGATATTTAGATATATTTAGATTTTTTTAAGTAATAGTTTCTTTAATTACCAATTGCTATTATTGTATTTTCCTCTTTTATTTGATTCACTTGTTTTATTTATATTTTTCTTTTTCTATATAAATGAAATCAGAGTCTTTCCTTAATTCACAAGGAAGACACCACATTATTTCACACGGTATCAAGTCAGTCGAACTAAATTCCCTCCCATTCATGAATGAGCTTTCCTTACATCAAACATTTTTTTCACTGTCTCACTGGCAGAGGGAGGAACCATCCCCTTCAATGACCCCATCTCCATACTTTCCCATTTATTGATTCTCCATTGATTCAAAAAAAAAAAAAAAACCAATCCTTCTCTACTTACTGCATCGCTTTGCAGCATCGGTGTTGTTGTTGATCTGCTGTCGTTTTCTGTTCTTCAGAGGCTTGTTCGGGCTTGCCCAAATTTGTCAGGGAGTTTTTCTCCGGCTCACACAGTCCTCTCAGATCTCCGACCTATCTCGTCACCGTTCAGATCTCGTCAGATATTACGATATATTTAGATTTTCTTAATTAGTAGTTTCTTTAATTACCAATTGTTATGATTGTATTTTCCTCTTTTATTTGATTCACTTGCTTTATTTGTATTTTCCTTTTCCTATATAAACAAAATCAGTCTCTCCTTAATTCACAAGGAAGACACTACATTACTTCACATAGCACATTTGAAATTTTAATGGCCCGCGTTAAATGATGATCTAATTCGTTGATACCTCAGGGGACCCCAAGGGGTTGGCCTGATGGCGAAGTATTCACCTCAAGAAGTGGGAGTCTTCTATTCAATTCACGATCAACTCCAAAGAGGCACTGCTTGTAACTTTACTCAGTGTGTGTAGATTGGAAGGTTTTCACATACACGAAAGAATTAGTCGGATGAGACTTTTGGACATTTTCGATTATCAAATAAAAAAAAACTCTTTCATACCTCAGATGTGTTGGATGAATACAGACTCTTAAAATCTAAGTACCTGTCAAGGTTGTGATTCATCTTATTATCTTAATTCTTAATTTTAAAATTGCAGAAATTAAAGAAAAACATAGCAAATATCTTAATTCAGCAGTAGAGATCTACACAAATGGGTGTGATAGAGGGCAATACGTAACAATTAATGAAAAGTTTGGTGTTTGAAAGGCTTGAATTGGACAGAAGTAGAACCCATTGTTTGTGAATCTATCACATTCTTAGTGATGATGGTACTTTCTTGAGTAAGAGGGAATTACAATGGCCAATTCAAGAGATCCACTAGCACTAGTATAATATAAATACAGGATGGCATTTGCACTGTCTACATCATTGATTGACAAAGTCTCCTAGGTTTGGTTTGTTTCCCCTTGTCTTCATATTTCATAGTCCCTGTTTCATTATTTTAATGGTCTCAACTCCCATTGTAGTTATATTTTTTTGGAAACCATTTGGTGGTTAGGATTATTGGTTGATTTATGGGGACCCACAAAAAAAACAAGTAAAATCTCAGTAACAATTTTGAAATTTCCAGTGCAGACTAAATATATAAGAAAAATTTGAGGGGAACATCTTAAGTCTATATTTGAGGAAGCTTCTCTATAAATATGAAAATTACCTCGTATACTTTTTGATGAAATATGTAGAAAATAATAAAGACATTGAATATTGAAAATTTGAGCCTCATATGATTAATTTAAGTAAATAGGTCAACTCGAATCCAAGGGAGTTGTAGTTGGGTCCGGGGGCAGAATGTAAATAGGTGAGACTCCGGTCGGATTTAGGTAAATTCCAAATTTGCAATCCCCTGCCAGTGTTGGATTCAGATTAGGGTTCATAAATATTGAATCTAATCCCAAATTCACTTAAAAATGTATGAGGGATTCAAATTTGAATATTTCTAAAATTAGAAACATTGAAATTCTCTTCTATAAAAGGACAATTGAATTGATTAAACAATCAAGTTTCCATATAAAAAAACTCAAATCTCATGCACATAATCAGTGAATATTATAATAAGAACTACAAAAGTAATTTTTAAAATTAGAAATTATCTTCTAATACTAAATAAGATGGGTAGTATGCTAAGGATATATGAGATTAAGTATCAAGAGTTTATCCTTATATAATTTAAAACATAACATATTTATTAACAATAATAAATAAATTGTCTTCATTACTTGTTATTCAGGTTAACACATTATCTGATTAAGAATTTTAGTTTTGAATTCAGACTCAGATCTAAAAAATTAAACAAATTTAAAGATCACATCTGAATGCACTTATTTCTACTCGAATACTGTTGGGTTTTTAGATTTCGAATATCCACTTACATCCTTAGGGCCATGAACTCCCTAAATATTTATAGAACCCCTTTTAAGTTATAGAATTTTGAAAACAGTTCCTCATATACTTAAAGAATTTAAGTTTTAACCTCTTTATAAAGCTGCAATTTGTATATTGTCCCCTTCATTAGAAAATTCTAATTCTCCCTTTATTTTTATTTTTATGACCAAGGTGCCCAGGCCTTTTAAAGTGCTCGACTAATCCTCACAGCATGTTCAAGCCTCTCAACCTACACACACTGAGTAAATCTACAATCTACGAATAGTAGTTTTGAAGAATAAAGTAAGAATTGAACCTATGACATAGACAACACAACTGGCAAAACAAATATAAGATTTTTTAGACACACAAGGTAGAAAAGCATAGATCGTTCAGACTTCAACAATACACTACGAGGTGATGATTGCATCTCTCCTTGTGAAATCTATGTCATTTTCTCATGAAAGTGAAAAGAATGCAAAAATAATGTGATTTGTTGGACAATGACAATGTATAAGCCAAGTCAATTGCAGTCCTTTGTATGCCTCCCACCCACCCTCTAACCAATTCAATCCCCCTTTTAGAAAATTATTTGATGCAGAGGAGTTTTTGTGATTCATTAAACAAATTAAACAAATTTAAAGATTATATCTGAATGCACTTATTTCCAGTCGAATACTATTGGGTTTTCATATTTCGAATATCCACTTACATCCTTAGGGCCATGAACTCCCTAAATATTTAAAGAACCCCTTTTCATTTATAGACTTTTGAAATCAGTTCCTCATATACTTAAAGAATTTACATTTTAACCCCTTTATAAAACTTCAATTTGTATATTGTCCCCTTTAGAGCATATTCAGGCCTCCCAATCCACACGCATAGTAACACTACAAGGAGTAGCCTTGAAAAATAAAGTAGAAATCGAACTCACGATATGGACAACACAACTAACAAAACAAATATAAGATTTTCTAGACACGGGTGGTGGAAAAAGCATACATAGTTGTGGCTTCAACAAGACAATACGAGGTGATGATTGCATATCTCCTTATGAAATCAAGTCATTTTCTCATGAAAGTGAAAAGAAGGCAAAAATAATATGATTTGTTGGACAATGACAACGTATAAACCAAGAAGTCAATTGCAGTCCTTTGTATGCCTCCATCCAAACCAATTCCATCCCCCTTCTAGAAAATTATTTGATGCAGAGGAGTTCTTGTGATTCATTGTATTTTGTGAGGTGAATTTACATATTTATTCTCTTTTTTTAGCGGTAAAGAAAAAATTGAGGTGCTATATTTAGTGTAAGAATAGAATGAAATTTGATGAATTTGATTTCAACTCAAGTCTAAGCTCATCTTACTTATTTTAAGTCCATTTGCACTATTCAATAAACAAGTCTTAAGCTACTAAATCCTTTTGACCTGAAAATTGTTTAAAATTACATTTTCTATATCCATTTTGAAGAGCTTTATTTTTTTTCCAATCAACTCATATAGAATAAAACTCATAAAAAGATGTTTACTATATTTACAAACAAAGAGGTTTTCCATCCAATCCAACTTTTTTAATTTCAACTTTCACCTTATTAATAGTTGTTGTCTCAGGTGAGTCTGACAAAGAGATCTCATCCTTGAATTGGTTCATATAGCAAGTGGTGATTAGTAGTACTGTAAATTGTTTAGAGCTACAATATAAAGAGGATCATCATTATTATCATTTAAGTTATTTTACTATAAGCCTTTTTGAAGAGGATATTTATCCTAACATAATGACTTTGAAATGATTTGGTTAGCGTTAAATGAGAATTAGTATGTTTTGGCTGATAGAATAGAAGTAGAAGACCATTATTGTGATATCAGTATCAGCTGAAGAGTACTTTTAGCCATGTCAAGCAACGGACCGGGCTAGCCCACTGGCTTATCCGGGCTAATACCATTTTACATTGGGTTGGGCTTAAAGGGTCAAACCTAGGGTTCAAAATTCGGTATCGGCCGATATACTTTTCTCTCTCTTTTTTTTTTTAACAAAAAATGGCCGATATGATACAGTCGAAATATCAGCATATCAGTTGAATATCGGCTGATACGAATCATATCAACCGATACGCTAGGTATCAACCGACATTTGGACCCCTACCTAGACCTGTACCAAAATCAAAGCCCAGTTACCCCTCTCCTTCCTCCATTTTCATCAGTCATGTCATTGGGGGTACTGATTGTTTCAATAAATATGAAAAGAGCATATTGAAAATAAATAAATAAAACTGCCGAATCAGATCAATGGTGAACCTAAGTGGACCTATGTCAACTATCAACAAGGTATGCCTACGAAATTAGGGGAAAAAAAAAACTGAGTTCACTTTGGGGTGCAATTTGGTTATGGACCAAACTCATATTTGACTAATTTGACTCAAAATATAGATTGACTAATTTTTTTTTTAATTTATGTGTGAAAAACCACAGGATACCGAACGTAAAACCCCCACGGATGAGTCCACTATCCCTATAGCACATCAAGATTGACTAATTTAACTCATTTAAATATAAATTCAATCTAGATTAAAAAATTGATCCATATTGATTCATTTTTAATTTGAATCAGGGTAGGATTATGTGCACGAATTACCCAAATTATATAAACACACACTCCTTATTCTTATATCATTATTTGATATTTTTAAAATTAACTCTTTACAGTGATTATATTTTAACAGTGAGACATGTTTTGCATTTAAACACAATATAATATATTTAGACCAAATTATTACTTAATTACATGGATGACCAAAGAACTAATTTAACTCGACTCAAATTAGTTGGCCCAAACTAAAAATGACTTTGGATCTTAAAAATGAATTATATTATGATTGAGTTGAAGGGGGTCGAAATATAAGTTGAGCCAAAAACTAATAACTCAAATTAAATATGAATGGACAAACATTTGACTGTTAACTTGACCCGTCCACCCAGTTTCTCTAGTTGTATGATCACCAATATTAAAGCCCCTAGTTTAGGCATGTTGTAATGGGGCTGGTAATGCGTTGTGGTTTTGGGTGTGACCTCTCTTGGTCATGTTGAAGGTCCAATAAGTAATGGATTGAGCCGGGTCAACCCTTTATAACAAAGCAAGTCTCAAAAGAGATGATCCAGCCCATTTGGAAAAAGAAACAAGCAGTTCGACCTATTAGTGTTCCAATATTATTAATTGGGGAGTCATCAATTGTATAAATTAGAGAATCCTTTCAAGTGAAATATAATGTAAGCTGATATATGTATATATGAATACAAAATGCATGCGAGTCATGGGTAAATTTTAATATGAGATTAATGATATCATTTCCATCTTTTTACCATTAAAATAGTTAGCAAGTAAATATAAGAAGTATATATTAAAAAGGTCTCAACTACTTTATTACCATTTTTATTTATTGTTATATGATTCACAAATCATATTTTTGAGTATAGGAGAATGGGCTGGGTGGGTGAAAAGGGATGGAAATGGAGGAGAAAGATCAACACTATTGAATTAGAGCCTATCTTATAATAGGTTGTCTTAACTTGACATCAGGGGTCGAAAATTCGGCTGATATTCTCTCCTCATTTTTTTTCTGAAAATCTTTGTGGCTTTTTTAAATAAAAAATAAAAAAAGGCTTTTTTAAAAAAAAATTAAAAATATAAATATCGGCCGAGATATCGATCGGGCCCACGCCGATATTTGTTTTTCTTTAAATAAAAAATAAAAATTGGCCGATATTCAGCCGTATCGGCTAAATTTTTTTATCTCTGGCCGATACTATGTGCATCGGCTTAGATATCTCAATCATGAAAATCCCGAGATATCTCGGCCAATACTGTGTGTATCGACCGAGATTTCGACCCCTGCTTGACATCCATACTTGGTTGGGTCTTGCTATGCATATTACAGACCACCATGCTTCCACGCCAACGTCCTGAAGACTCTCTCTATGGCAACTCTCACTTTATACCAAGTGGCTTTTTTCGACTGTGCCTTTCACTCTCGCACCCAATTGGCCTTTCACTTAGTCGCCTCCGTCTATGATTTGAACACTAAGACATTGTAATGATCTGACTAAAAAAATATGGGCTTAGTGCTTGGCTCAGAAAGAAACTGTCCACTTTGGACCTGCACACGTCAGCCCACACGGGTTTGGATTGGGGCCTGGTCCAACTAGTAGGCCCCAAAACTCATCTTGCTGAGTGAAGAGGGGCTGCCACTTACAAACTCCATGCGGAAATCCCTCACTTCCGATGTAGGACTCTTTTTCCCACACACAAATGCACTCCCACTCCCACTTCTTCACTTGGTCTGGCCCTCATTGGACTCAGTCATCTGGGCCGGGTCAGGGTCTCACAATCCATCCCCCTAAGCCTAGAGCCGTTCGCGACTCGACCCAATAAGTCTAGTGGAAGGCAGTAGGCCCACATAGTCCGAGTGATGAATTCGGCTCTGATACTATTTGTAAAGACCCGACCCGAAAAATCTGGGCTTAGGGCTTGGCTCAGTAAGAAACTGTTCGCTTTGGGGCCGCACACGAGAGCCCGCATGGGATTGCTGAGTGAGGAGGGGCTGACACTTATAAATGCCATGTGGAAATCCCTCACTTCCAATGTTAGACTCTTTTTCCCATACTCAAATGCACTCCCACTTCCACTTCACTTAGGCCGGCCCTCATTGGACTCGGCCCTTTGGGCCGGGTCAAGGTCTCACAGACATGGTATCTAATTTGATACCAAATGATAGAACACCACAATAATAATCAGTTTCTATTCAAGGAGAAACCCACCTCCTCGCCAATAGGTCTAAATTTCCTTCTTATTGTAGTATTCTAAAATAACATAAATAAATTTGGCAATCTAATGTTGAGTATAATTTTTTTTTCATTCTCTCTTTTTTCTCTCTTTCTTTTTGTTTAAATAAAATGAATATTTTACTCATTTTTAGTACACCAAAACATAAAACTCATACATTAATGAAATTCTTTTTTATTTTAAATTTTCTTCTAATTTTTATAATTATCAAACATTACAACGATAACTTAACCCTCCAAAATTACCTCTCATCAAGGCGCAACCTCCGTTAGGCCTTTCAACCTTAAACTTATAGAAACGCCACCATTTCACCTCGTCTTCCTCTCGCCTCCCTCCTCCCTCCCTCTCGTCCACTTTTTCACCAAGTGCCTCACTTTCTCATTCTCACTTTCTCACTCTCACCAACAAATACCTCATGGCCACCCATATAGTGAGGAGTGCGTCTCGTCGTTTCTTCTCACGTAGTTATTCCTCACGTACTCATCATTTGTGGAGGCCCACGAAACAATCACATTCTCTGTTTGTTGATCAGCTGTCAGATGTTCTTTGCACTCCAAGACCCTGGTTCCTGCCTGCGTTCTCGTTGGTTCGTATTGACTTATTAATTGCTGATTATTTTATTTGATTAAATTTTGACAATGTGGTTGGTTATGGATTTCAATGTTCTTGCAAAATCTAATAGTTTTGAATAAACCCTAAACCCTTACCACCGCCACACACCATGGTCCCCCTCTCTTTTTTGTTTCTGGATATTAGAGTTACTCTTCACTGAAAATCTCATTTTCAATGAAATTGGCAAATTTGGTGATTGGATGTGCAGGGCCTGGTCCTGGCTTTTCCTTGTAAGCACCTTTGTTGTGGAGCTTGAGACTTGGAGATTGTAATATGAAGGCTAGGGTAATTGGATCAAGATAAAATGTTGTTCGAGAAATTATTATAAGATCATGTTGACAACAATATGTGGGACTACGTAGGAGCACAGAAGAAAGTACCTCATAGACATCTATGTTTTAGTCCATTCATGCCAAAATTCATCTTTAGATTATTTTTACTAAAAAATTAATTTAGAGAAGGTCATCCATCATATTTACACCTAAATGTAGGATTAGTTCATATAAGAACTAGGAAAATGGGTGGTTAAATAATGAAGACCATGCTCAATTGAGTGACCATCAAGATGAATTGGGTGATGAAATTGCTCAATTAGCATCAATTGAGTATGAAGAAATTATTGGTGGCCAAGACCTCCAATTTCAAGCTCAAAAGCCACTCAAATAGATGGAAAATCAGCCTCAGGTTATGACATGTGGATCCAATGATATAAATAAATTGTTTCCATGCATAATTGAAGACCCAAATCCAAGGGATTAGGTGTCCATATGAATTTCCTTGCTCACACATGCAAGGAGTGGTCCCAAGGAGCGACAAAGGAAGGCAACCAAAGAGGAAAGACAACCAAAAAAGCAAGCATTGTTTTAGTATGTTATAATGTGTGGTTAGGATTTAATCTCATGTAACTAGGTGGAAATAGATGGCGAAGATGGATGGCCTCCTTTGTTATTATTTTTTCAAATGTGTATAAATAGCGGCCTTGGGCCATTGTACAAACACCCACAAATCAATTCAAGTCTCTTTTGCTTTGAGCAAATTTGAGTTCTCTCTTTGAGTTCTTGTTGGTTTTCTAGTTTTCTTCTAGTTCTAATTTCTAGTTCTAGTTCTAATTCTAGTTCAAATTAGTCCATTCCTTGGGCGAATTTTGTTCTAGTTCTTGGAATTGAATTAAGGAGTTCAATTCTAGAATTCTAAAATTTGGGTTTCTTTAGTGAATTTTGTATGGTGTCAATTTTGTATGGTGTCAATTTTGCCTAAGAAAGTTATCGACCTTATTCAATTCTTCCGGTGAGAAGTTGGGGATTTGGTTCATGCTTTCAAAGCTTTGTTTGCTCGTAAATCCGGGGTGAGTGATCGATAGGTGTTATTTTGTCGAAGTTGATCCAAGGATCTCCTTAGACATCGGGGGTTCTTTAAGTCTGGGTTTTCTTAGATCTATATCGGGTTCGAGCTGGATCTTGCAGAATTTCTCATTTCTAATTTCTTTTAGCGTGTATGCATAGGTAGGCTTTAAATCCTATCCTACCCTTCTTTACATAGTTAAAAAATGCTTACTGTCACATCCATAAACATTACAAATATAAGTTTCATCAATTTCTACTACCTCTACCTAAGTGATGAAGAAATTGTGAGTCATCTATTTATTCACTGCCAATTTGCCAAAACGGTATGAAATATATCTTTCTCCAACACTTCGAGGTTGTATGTCAATTTCTTCGTGGAAATCAAATCTACGGAAAATTATGTTTGCATGTAATCCACGTCATTTAATAGGTGTTGTGAAATCTGGTATTCTATTGGGTTGTGAAAACTTAGTATTTCAATTGTTTGTGTTAAAATTCTCATTTTCATCGAAAATGAATGAAATATTGTCCCATAGATCATGAAAAACTTTCCTCTTTTCCTTCCCCCCTCCCCAATCCCACACACCCAAAGGAAATAGATTTCTTGGAAGAAGAGGGAAGGGTCTCAATTTTTTGTGCTACTTGCAAAGACATGCTATTTCATGGAAGATGAGAGAAGGGTCTCACTTTCTAAGCTCTTCATTCTCCATCATAGAAAATGAGACCCTTCTCTCTTATTCCATGGAATAAGGAGCATAAAAAATTAAATGTTTCCCTCTTCTTCCAAGGAATCCGTTTCCCATGGTGGGGAGAGGGGTGGGGTGTGGGGAGTAGGAAAATTTAATGAAGAAAAGAGGAAGGTTTTCCTCGCTCACCAAAACAACGTTTTATTCATTTTCAATGAAAATAAAGATTTGATGCAAACAACAAAACTGTTGGGTTTCCACTTTCCACGGCTCGACACAAGACTGGATTTCATAGTGGCATTTGGATGACACGAATTGTCCCCAAACATAATTGTTTCTGTGGACCTTTCCTCAAGGAGATAGACAAACAGCCTTTTAAGTTTTTTCCTACATTTTTCCCCCTTCCATTTGATGTTGTTTGATACTTGACACATTGGGATCGATCCTCAACATAGTGGTCTAAGGCACAAGGCATAACTAAGGCTCTAATTGTTTCTAGAGCCTAAGGCACAAAGCGCATGCTTGGGAATGAGCATAATTTGCTAGGCAAACTTATTTATATAGTTGGTGTGTTTATTCATTAATTTATGTATTTATCACATTAATAGTAAAAAGATACAATTTATTCATCTAGACCACCAACCAAAATTTATGGACATTTGGGCTTGCAAACATGTTAAGCAATTTTTTCTTTTTACATAAAGGCAAGTATATTACATACTAATTAGAATTTCTAAATTATTAGTTGGGCATTCATATTAACAAGAACATCTAATAATTATTGTATTAGAACTAAAAAGGATTATTACAAACAAAATTCTTAAAAAAGGGATTCGTAGTTTTTTTTAATAAGAAGAGAGCACCAAGAGAGGTCACATATAGGGGGACTCTAAAAATGATGTTGACATGGTTTTCTTTTCCATTCAACAACCATGTATTAGGAAACACAGCACGCCTCTACAGCTCTTACTATCTTCACCTATTTTTCCTCAAAGTTCTTCTATGGTGAGAAGTTAAGTTTTTGATATTAATTCATTACCTGCTTTGTCTCCGTTTCAAATAAATAAATAAATAAATGATGAGAAGTTAAGGATATATCTTATTCCTGATAAATAGGTTAAGTATTGTGATTTGGAATAGTTTTCTTCCTTCATTGGACAGGCTCATATTTGTTTAAGGGTTTAAAGAGGAAGATAACTTTGCTGGAGAGAATTTTGGATTTTATTCTCATGGCTTCTCTGAATACACTCTAGTTACTTTTTTTTTTTTTAATTTTATTTTTAAGAGAGAAAATAACAACTGTTGGAACAATGAATGGTCAAGGTTCATTTGGTGGTCACATAAAACTGTCTCCTTATATATAGATAATGTAAAGAGATAAAGGATGACTGATAGTTCTGCAGTTAAATTGAAATTATGCACTTAACCATCTTGAACAACTCCATCAGTAAATTAGCAAGGAACGGTTCTTTGTTGCCGCGATTTCTTTAAAATTGTATGATTTAGTAGATCATTTCTTGTTTTCTTGTATCTGTATACATGTCCGATACTGTGCAAAGTTTGTTCTATCACTCTAACCATTCCTGTTGAATG
This sequence comes from Chimonanthus praecox, assembly GCA_022113865.1. Classification (NCBI taxonomy): domain Eukaryota; kingdom Viridiplantae; phylum Streptophyta; class Magnoliopsida; order Laurales; family Calycanthaceae; genus Chimonanthus; species Chimonanthus praecox. The sequence continues at coordinate 44,012,899 of CM039095.1, forward strand.
ATCTTTTATTTTTATTTCCTTCTTTTTTTAGGTCACCTCTTTAAATTCTGCTAGCTATTCTCCAACACTCTCTTGTAGATATCTAGCCAGTAGTACTGTAACAACTCCTGAAGATCCTGTGTTGTTAAGAAACCTGTAGAAGTGATTTCTAAGGAAGGGGAAGTCTCTGGTGAATCAAATCAAACTGGTCCTGCTGGGAAGCCTATTCGAAGAGGGGTAACTTCTGTTAGCCTTATCTATATAGTTGCATACTTGTATTTCAGTTTTGATGTGAAGGATTGTTATTCCGTGAGAATTCTTCCTCTCTTTTAGTTTCTTTCTTTGCATTTTTAATCTGTTTCAGTTGAACCTCTGCACCACTCAAAAGATTGAATTGAACCTTTATGTTTGTATATGAAAATGTTTTTTCATATGAAGCACTATACTTCGCTTATTACGATATTCTTACATTTGAATGGAGGCACTATGGAACAAGCTCCCCTTTCTATTTTAAGATTTTTGAGATTTGTTCTAGTAAGTTTCTATGTTCATTGTCTCATTGTATTGTATATATGTTTAGTTTGATGATTCCTTTTATTTCTTTTTAATGAATTTTTAGTTATATACCACTGACTTTGTTGTCTTAGTTGTCATCATCATCATTAAAATCTAGTCTCCTCTCTTTGGGAAAAGTTTCACTTATCCTCTCTACCCTATCAAAAGCTTTGTTCTTGTCACTTAGCAATCTAGCATGTTTTTTCCCCTGATTTGAAAGTTAATCTAGTATGTCTTCTTTTATCACTTCATTCCAAGTCTTTTATGGTCTTTGCCTTTTTAATGTTTGTAATCCTTTATTCTTCTCATTTGGGCTATTTCTAGCCTTCTATTTTGTTTCTTAGTCATCTTAAATGGCATTTATTGATCTTCTCTTCCATTAGAGCTAACTTAATGTTTTGTATCATATACTCATTCTTAACTATGTTGAGTATGTCTGTTTTTTTGAAATGGTAACTGTATTAATAGAAAAAAGTCACTACACAAAAACAAAAAACAAGGTAAAAGAGAAAGAAACCCCAAACCCCATACGGGCATCAAGAAGAAACCTCAGATAAAAACTGGCTAACAATTATGACAAACCAATGCACTCTTTCCAAGCTCTCAATGTCATAAATGGAGAAATCCTGGAGATTTGCAAGGGAAGAAGTCCAAGCTATACATTAGGCCATAACTTTGCTAAAAGCATTTTGAGGGCTCTCCGCACTATTTCTAAACACACAATTGTTCCGTTCACCCAAAAGGCTCTACAAAGTGCCAAAAAGGGCTAACCGCCACAATGCCAAATATCTTGATGAAGAGATCTCCCACGAAAAAGACAGCTGAGCGACCGAGGAGGGCATAGACCATTGAATATCCAGTTATGGGACCCACTTCTGCAAAGAAGTTGATTAGAATATTCTAATTCTTGAAACTCAACTCAATTTATGTATGATTGATTGTAATTAGTCATTCTTTTATTTCTTTCCAAAAGCAGCCACCTTGATTGGCTCCTTGTTTATTATTTATACATGTAATTGGCTACTTGTTTATTATTTATACATGTAATCTTTTACTGTCTAAGACAATTCAATACAATATAGAGAAATCATTATTCTCCAATATTTCCTTTCTCTTTTCTTTTTCTCTATTGTTATTTTCTACATGGTATCAGCCATAATCAGTTTATGGACGCTTTAGGAGGATTCTTATTCCGTTTTACTATTCCTCGCTGCAGTTACTGTTCACCTTCAGACTCCGTTGTCTTCAGTTTTTGGACTTTTTTTTCCAGATCTTTTGACCTTCTCTGCCATTTCTGCACTGTAGTGTTGTGTGGAACCTTCAACTTCACCGCCGTTCAACTTTTTTCCGATGCAGATTTCGGTGACGGGACCCCTACAAACTGTTGCCTTTTTTTGATGGTCCATCCATCTGTATCATCAGATCTTTGATTTGACTCGTGTCCCCTCATTTATGCAGTTTTTTGGCTGCTGCTTGGGATGCGGGAAAACACCATTTTTTTGAGGATCAAATTTGCTGGCTTTTTTACTGTTTTGGCTTGTAATCAAATCGCCCCTTGCTGTAGTTTCCATCGCACTTGTTTTCTCCTTTTTCCATCAGCGGTGGGGCCTGCTGTGGTCTTTCTTCTCCTAGATCTGTTGTAGAAACTTTCGGGCTTGATCTGTTTCCTTTTTTTTTTTGAATGGTAAATATATTAATGAAAAAGAGGCACCAAAGGTGCGAATACATAAACAAGAGAAACAGAACAACAACACCACGAAAAGCCCACAGCTCGAAACACCCACCGGCCACACAAACACTGGAAGCCACTAAAAGAAGAAGCTACGCTATGTCAACACATTCTTTCCAGGCTTGTAAGGTGTCACTCATACAGATATTTTTGAATTCCACTAGATAGGAGCTCAAGAGGCACACTTGGTAAAGACTCTTCTCGAAATTGCTTCACTCGTTTCAGTGCAGTCCTTAAAGATTCTGTTATTGCGTTCCCACCATAAGCTCCACACTATGGCAAAGAGAGATAAGCGGCAAAGAGAGGAGAATCTTGGGGAAACCGAAATAATATCCCAAGGATAAGAAATCTCGGCTAAGGTAGAAGGCATAACCGAAAGAACACCAAACTTATCCAATATCGAATTCCAAATTGCATAGGAGAATAGGCAGTGGATAAGAAGGTGATTCGACTCTTCAGGAGCCTGAAGGCAAAATGGACAAGCATTGCCATTGACAATGATTCTTTCTCTTTTGCGCAAGTTGTTTTGGGTCAAAATTTTCTCCATCCTGCGGTCCAAAATAAGCAAATTGCACGAGGCGGAGCTTTGGAGGCCCAAATAACTAGATTGACTCCAGTTGGGAGGGTCTCCTGATTGATCCAATCAAAGAAGGACTTGTGATGCAGGACAGGGGATGGGGTAACCCTAAATGCGTAATGTGATTATGAAAATGTTAAAATAATGCTCCATAAATCTAAAATGGGCTGAAATTAAATTCCAATTAATACCTGCAATTAATTAATATAAAATTTACCACACATAATCATGCAAATACTAAGAATATAATGTGCTTAATGGGAATAATGGGAAATTAAGCCATTAAGCAATCCCGACGAATATTGGGCCAAACAGTCAAGGATTGGGTTGCATGGGTAATGAATAGTTATTAAACTTAGGAGCTTAGGTACGTGGGTACGACTTAGGTTTCCATTGAAATAAAAAAGAGGGGACATGAATGGAGCTGAACCCTAATTTTGTTAACCCAATCTTGCAACCACAATGGATAAAAGGACATTACTTACCCATCGAGCATCTGCAATATGAATCACCTCAATGAAATGATCCCCCAGGGGAAGCATGGAGGGTTTTAACTATAAGAAGAGTCTCCAGTTTTGACTCTATCAAAACCAATCGTGAAGGGTGCGACAAAAGGAAAGCATTGCTTGAAAATGGTCTTTGATCACATCTCTGATGTCTCCTCTGCCGCTACAGTAGAAACTGAGCTTAAACACTCATTTTAGTGATGTTACCAAAACTGTAGACCTCCTATGTTTAGATGCACGATATTAATACTTGTACCAAAGGAGGTTAAATGTAAAAAAATGACACCAGAAAAAAAAAGTTCCAATTATATGCTGATTAGAAGGTTCAAAACTTGGCTATTTTTGTAGTCCTATCATTAGAAGAGTTTACATTTGGAAAATCTCTATAGTTCAGATCAGACCAAAGAGACTATACAACAGCTGATGGTGATAGGTTTAAATAACATTACAACATGATAATTATCTCAATCAACATAAAGAAACCGTCTGTCGTACAACCCAAGTAAAACGGAAAGGGGGGAAGAAAATCAATGCATACCAGGCCCTTGAGACCCTTGTAACTTTCAATGGCGACATATGTTGTCATTTGAGAAGGTGACTACAGTAAACACCTTATCATGAACCGTGATCTGGCATTCCTTTGGGTTGAAGAGCTACATTCCATTGGGATTTAGGGAGGATTTCCATATTCTGGACAGCCTTTGGTCGAAGAAATCTGATGCTGACTAAGGATGGTAGAACAAAGGCATGACTGGCCGTTGAGCTGGGTGTCATTTAGGGAATTGGCTCTTCTTGGGCATGACTCTTATTCTGTTATACTGGTCAGTAAACTTCCAGTACATTCTAAAACAACAATAATTTTATTTTATTTTCAGCTTGTTGAATGTGTTCAAACTGATTCCTACATTGATGATTGCATGAAAAAAAGGTGATCTATACCTTTTAGTGTTCTGTTTTAGATGCATTGTTTTTTCCTATATTGTATGAATTATATAGCTAAGCTATTCAGATGATAATTGTTGTATCATGTTAATGTCTAAGATATACATCTATTTGTAATCCTGTAAACTTCTCTCAATAACCTCCCTTTAGTGGATTTTTTCTTCTGAAGTCTTTGGTAGCTCTGAGCTATTATAAATTTTAATTCTAGTGTACAACTGTTGAGTCTTCATTTGATATATTCTCATTTTTATTGCTCCTCCTGGTGATTCACTGTTTTTAAAACTAATTAAGTTGATGATGCAGCCAGTTACATGGTTGAGCCTTCTCTTTCTGATCTTGACCGGAGCAGGACTGATCTTCTATTATGACAGTGAGAAAAAACGTCACATTGAAGGTAGATTACTATGGTGAGTAGGATTAGTGGGTTTTTTTTTTCTTTCTTTTTGGTGGTGCTTGGGGGGAGAAAAAGAGTAGGATTAGTGGGTTTTTTTTTTCTTTCTTTTTGGTGGTGCTTGGGGGGAGAAAAAAAAGGGGGGCGGGGGGGGGGGGGGGGGGGGGGTGGGCGGCGCGGGGGTTGAGGTGGAGACACGTTACTTCCTTTTTCTCCTTTCTAAAAAACTTATGTCTTTGTATCTTTTCTGCATAGTTTTGTTATTGTTGTTGATGCTAGTTTTATACAAGCTCAATTTACTGTTTTCATAATCATATTGTTTCAAGATGATGATGGACCCTTCTTTTGAATATTGTTTGTCATGATGATTATGTTTTACTTTTTCTAGTTTAAACATTTAATTTTTTTTTGAGAGGTAATATTGAATTTCTTTTGTTGCATGGAAGGTTCAAAATGTGTGATACACTTGTGTCGGATGCTTGTAGACACTCACATGCATTCTTCATGACTCTTTTAATGCTTTTTAACATTGTTTTCCAAAATGACTAAAATATTATACACACTTCCCCTCTTAAGTCCCAATTAAAATATCAATATGCTTGTCAGTTGTCACCTAATTGTTTAGAGTAAAACTAGTACATTATTTTCTATCAGTATTATTATTTCACCTTATTTTCATTTAAAATAAACTTAAAGTTTAAATTTATTTCAATATGGTGCCGTGTCTCCATGTTCTATTTTTTTCTTTTTCATTGCCAAGTCTAATACCTCACACTCATGTCGTACACTGAAACTCGTGCACGTACTCATGCAATTTAGAATATTTCATCAAGATCAAGTAATTATAGTACTGGAAGAATCGAGGCATTTCCTCCCTAGTATTCTTGGAGTCAATGGGACTTAGGGATTCAAAAGAGGCGGAGCTTCTCAATAGTAGGAGAACTTTGATCATTTAGGAAGTAATCGGGCATGGAAAACTAATCATAAAAGGGGATTTGGCAAATGCAATCAAATGTGTAGAAAGTAATGAGAAAGAATGAGGAAGAAGAAAAGGGAAATAGAGATAGTGGAGAGAATTCTTTCTCTGTATTGTATTTTGTATGTAATTGAAGGAGAGTACATGTATAAATAGATTACATGGGGCCAATTACGGTGGCTAAAATGGAAAGAAATAAAAGAATAATCAATTTACATCAATTACACAACTAGCGACATAAACTAGGCCAACTTTCCGAAATGGGCTTGTCGTGGTCGCAAAGGACAACTTAGCCACCGACGAAGGCATGACCCAAGCCATCCCAAACTGATCTAAGATAGAATTCCAAACCTTGGAAGAGAAGGAGCATTGAATAAGTAGGTGATTTGATTCTTTAGATGCTTTGGACACAAAAAGGACAGGCATTAACCATTACTCTTCCTCTTTTCCGTAAGCAATCTTGAGTCAGGATTTTCCCTAACCCAGCAGTCTAAAGAAAACCAATTGCCCTCGGAGGCGCTTTGGAGGACCAAAATTTTGGGGTTGACACCAGGAGAAGAGGCAGTTGCCAACCCCCAATCAAAGAATGATTTGACCGAGAAAACTCCAGAGTTGTCAGGTCGCCAAACAATGCTGTCTTCCAAATTGGTGCGGATTCGGTAGGATGATAAGATGTGAAGGAGATCCGAGAAGGCTTCTGTATTTGAATTTGACAGATTGCAACAAAACGGAATGTCCCACACAACTTGTTCCCCTGTCAAGTAGTAGAAATCTAAAATAGCCCCAAGGGGCCTAATGGAGAGACAATACACAGAAGGAAACCTATAAGCCAATGAAGAAGTATCACACAATGGATCCGTCCAAAACTTAATTCAGTCTCCACAACCTGCCTTGTATCTGATGCCTTGTTTGAACCTGTCAACACAAGCTGTAATAGCACGCTACATGCTAGAAGCTCTGCACAAGACATGATTGTGTACCCAACCTATACTTGCAGATAATAATATTCTTCCAATGGGAATCACCTTCATAGCCTAACCTCCAGAGCCATTTAGTGAGAAGAATAGTATTAACGGCCTTAATTGGATAGACGCCCAAACCCCCAGCACTAGTAGGTAAACAAACTTGATCCCAACTTAAAAGATGATATTTCCTCATGGTCACCTCAAAGAAAGTTCTTCATAATCTTTTCCATCGACTGAATGACTTTATTGGGGCACCTGAAGGCAGACAAGAAATAGACGGGCAGTGCATTAAGGACAGATTTCAAAAGAGTGGTTCGTTCACCAAAAGATAAGTACTTTCCTCTCCATGAGGCTAAGCGCTTACTGAAACTATAGATGATAGGTTCCCACTGCGAGTATCCATGAGATCCAATGCAAAGAGGCAAGCCCAGATAAGTAGATGGAAAGACAGACGTTGTACATCCCAACAATTCTGCAAGAGAAGAGAGCTCAGTGTTGTCCAAATTGATGCCGAAGACTTCACTCTTGAGGTAATTTATCCCGAGGGAGGAGGACAGCTCAAACCATCTAAGTAATGCCCTAAGATTCATTATATATTCCTCAGTAGCCTCACAAAAAATGATAGTATCATCCACATGTTGAAAATGATGAATTTGTGGAGATGAAGTGCCGATGATGAAACCTTGGATAAGGTTGAAGTCTGTTGCTTTTGAAAGAAGGAGGCTAAGAGATTCTACAATCATGATGAATAGGGCAGGAGAGAGAGGGTCACCTTGTCAAATGCCTCTATAGCTCTTGAAAAATCCTTTAGAGGACTCATTAATGAGGACTGAGAAATGTGCAGAAGATATACATTCTAATATCCATGAACACCATCTCCGGCTGAAGCCCACACTAGAGAGTACAAAGATAAAAAATTGCTAATCAGCCATATCGTAGGCTTTTTCCAAATCCAACTTGCAAATTATGTCTTTCCGTTGGGCCTTGTGTTGGGAGTCAATACACTCATGGGCCGAAATCACTGCATCCATAATTTGTCGTCCCTCAACACCAGCCGATTGTGTGGAAGAGATTAACTTTGGAAGGAGGCCCTTGAGCCTATTTGCTAGCACCTTGGTAAGAATCTTATAGGGGCTCCCAAGAAGACTAATGGGTCTGAAGTCAGATAGGGAAGAGCCACTGAAATTAAGTCTCTATGCTGTATTCACTCTAGTCTTTTGCAAGATTTATTGTTCTTTTTTTTCAAATCTTCCTTTCACTTTCATTTTTTTTTTGGGGGGGAGGGCATGACTGAATTTCATCGCTATAAGAAGTTACAAGTAAGGCTGAGGATAGGATCAAAGGAAAGTACTATATTCTCTATACATAATTCACACAGCTCCATTGGGAAAAGACCAAAAGAACAATTTAGACTTTTACTCCAGGGAAAAAAATGATAAACTATCCTTCAGTATTTCATTTTTATTGGAGAAATCCATGATCCCATTTGCTAACTGCATAAAAAGTAAACATCCAAACTCCTTTTGAGTTCCTTGATCACCCTTGAGGTGGACAACAACTTCCACCTGTTGCCTTTGTTCAATCCATTACACAAGTCTCAACCAATCATCAATTTTCCTTGAACGTGCTCTTTGAAGATCTTTGGCACTTCTTTGAATGCAGGAAGTTCCACCGTGTTCGAATCCTTTCTTCCTATTTGGCCTTGCGAAGAAAACTTTCACCTCCTCACCGTGTGGGGTTTTAGCATTCCCATCTAAGGTATTTTCCATCTCTCTCTCTTTTTTTTTTAATCCTCTTCTTATGTCCTGAATCTAGTGAAGACTTCTATTCTTCGTCTAGATTTACTTTTAAAATGTTGAACTCTTTTTTTTTTGAGCGACCACAGAAAAACTTTCATTAAAAGAGAAAAGAGAGAAAAAGATACAAGGGGTCTAAAAGCATTAGACCAAAAGGAAATTGAACAACAAAAAACAAGAGAAAATTAAGAGAGAGGGCTAAAGAGAAAGTCAAAGGAAGAAGACGCTAGCAATAAGATTGTCCTCTCCCATTTTGGCGAAATAATCTGCTAACCGAACGCCTAACCAAGGTTGTCGAAATCGTGTGATTCACGAGTCGAATCGGAGGGTGTTACGGTTCAAATCGGTAGAAAATCAAAATTAATTTTAAAAAATACGTTTTTAATGTGAATCGCGAACCGTGCGATTCGTATCGCAGAATCGTGCGATTCGTAAAACAGGTGGAAATGCCGTGGTGTTAAAAAAAAAAAAAATATTAAAATGTTTAAATCGAATGAAAAGACACCTCACCTACCGCCGCTTCCTCTCTTCACCCACACGAAACGAAAATTCTCTGTTTTTCGTTGCTTCTCTGCTTCTCGTTTTGCCGTTGCTGCTGCTTCTCTGCTTCTCGGTGCTGCTGCTTCTCTGCTTCTCCTTGCTCGGTGCTGCTCCAAGCTTTCCTTCTGCAACCCATTCGCAGGTGTAAGGTATGTTTGTTGCCTTTCTTCTCTTCTTCTTCTTCTTCCTCCTTTTTTGTTTTTGTATTCTTTTTCTCTTCTTCTTCTTCATCGTCTTCTTCTTCCTCTTTCTCTGTTTTCCGCCTTTTGAAACTTATTCTCTTTTTCTTCTTTTCATTTCTTCCCTCTTCTTTCTTCTTCTTCTTCTTCTTCCTCCGTCTTCCTCTTCTCAGAACAACTTCTTTTCTTTTTTCTGCCGCCTCTCTTAACTTTTTCTCTTATTTCTCTTTTCATTTCTCCCTTTTTTACTTTCGTTTTGGCTTTGTACAATCGGTAGACCTAATGAAATAAACTAATAAACAATTCCCTTTAAGTTACCGGTCTTTTCTTTCCTTTTTACTTTCATTTTGCCAAAGTTAAATCTGGCGAAGACTGTACAGTGTACAGCATACACCATACAGCCCTTTCTTTCTTTACAAAATAATATTATATAAAATTTATAATATCTGTAATAGTATAACATAATATTGTATACAGTAAGCCACTAAGCCCTTTCTTGCTTTACAAAATAGTATAATATAAAATTGATATTATATATAATAGTATAATACAATATTATATAACTGTAATAGTGTAATGTAATCATTTTACAATTTACACCATACAGTTATATAACTGTATTTATTCCTCAGATCATTTACTATTATATAATATTATATTATTTACCATAAATGATTAAAATGATTGTATTATATAAAACTGTATACTGTAATGTAATCATTTTACTGTGCCTGTATTTTACTATTATGTATTATGTAATATTGTATTATTTACATAATATTGTATTTATATTTAAATCTCATATTATTATTTGTCTTTTTGTGGTTGATTATTTCCTTTGGATGATAAATGGATGTGGCCTTGACTATATATTTACTTATATATTATGAGAAATTGAACAAAACGTTATGAATCTTAGGATTCTACGATTTACGATTCACGATTCACGGTTCACACCCCTATACCGATTCACAATACGATTCGATTTTGACAACCTTGCACCTAACTTTAGAGTAAATGTTGAACTCTTTTCTACCTTCCCTCGTCTTAACCAATTCAAGCACCTCCTATGATGACCTCTTTTTTCCTTCTAAAATCCTGTTGTTCCTCTTCTTTCAAAGTGATCACATCATCGCCATTGGGATTTTCTTCCACCTGATGTTCCCGCTCCCTCTAAGTGGACTTCCCTCCTGATTCTTTGTGTTTCTCATGTGTTGTTGGGTATCTAACACACCACTATGAGACAATTACCATGAGTTTCATGTAGGCTCATTTTAGTAGCAAGTGATTAGTAGTTTCTTCCTCTATCCCGCAAGCAAACAAGATGTATTAAAAGCATCTGGCATAATAATCATATGTTCCATCATATTGCTATTAGCAAGAATCCTTCTTGACACAGTCCAACAAGAAGATTCTACTCCAAGAAGAGCAACAAAGAGCACTTAGAGGCTGAACGCTGAAGGTTGGGTTTAGGAATCCAACCAAGGACTTCACATCGAAGCACGTCAGGCATCCCCAGCCCAAACCCTAATATCATCTTCTTTCCCTGCAAATGAAACAATTGTTGAGAAGAGAAAGAAAACTCATGTATTCTCCACCTACAGACCATCTTATTGTCTATAGATGTGATGAATTTTTTAATTGTATCCCCAAATCTTCATTGCACATGTAATTAGTAGGCCATACATGTTCAAGCTTGCTATTCTTCTTCTTCTTCTTCTTCTTTTTTTGAAAGATTTCAAGCATGCTATTCTCATCTCTGATGCACATTAAATTCTGTAAGCACTAAGTATACACCTGATGTGAACCTCATCAACACCAATTTTTCCATATTCCAAATGGTCCATATGCCCCCTGAATATCCAATTATCAACAGCCACCCGTCTCATAACTTATTTCCTCTCAAATAATGCAAAGCAAACTGACTCGGTTAGGATGCTTTCATTTCTTGAAGGATCACTAGATCAATCTATATTTGTTGAATCAAATCATGCAATGATCTTCTCTTCACTGCTCTACCTAAGCTTGTGATGTATCGATCATAGTAGTCAAAGGCCTACCTAGGTGCCTCCATGCCCCAAGAAGAGACGAATCACGTCCTTATTCATTGCCCTTTCTCCTATGCAGTGTAGAATTCTGTGCTGGAAAAGTTTGGAGTGCTTTGGTGATGCAAGCATCAAGTCTGACTCGAGCTCGGGTGAAGATGGTCTGACCCAACTGGACCGGGCTAATGAGTTGACCCTTCAAATCTATCATCGGATTGACGGAGGGAAACGAGGCCCACAAACACGGACCTTGGAACCCACTTCCATCAGATTTGGACCCGGGCCCATTTACGAACACCTTGGACCTTCAGAGTAATTGGACCCAAGCCCATCTCCCATTCACGTAGTAGACTCATGGAACCTAAGTCAACTGCCAACTAACTACTGTGTGGACCCCGCCCCAAGTGCCATAGCAGCAATAGGACCACCCACAAGTGTGTCCCACATGGTGCAACCTGGAAACCTCTCTCTCGTTTCTCTCTCAACACATCCTTATCCACTCATTCAAACGGCAAAGAGACTAGCAGAAATAGGTGAGAAAGGGATAAGGAAGTGGAAGAGTACTGATGTTAGGCGTCTCATCTGTTTGGGAAATCCCAACTGAATGGAGGAAAGCAAGCAGGAGGAGTTTCAGAACAACAAAATCAATGACATGGGGACCCACCCCAATCGGTGCCTTGGCATGTCTTACAGAGAACGACTGAGAGTATTAGCCAATCTAAACGCTGGGTGAAGATAGAGGTGAGAATCCTACTGAGTTTTGTCTTGTTTGGTCCTCTTTGTAGAAGAGAAAGACCAGGAAGGGATAAGAGAGAGAGATGAGATCAACAAAGGGATAAAAAAAAATGTTTGGTGACTACTGTTCCAGAGACGTGTGAGGTGGTAGGAGATAAGAAGGAATGGATGGAAGGAGAAGACCCATCCCAACTGCCACAGAACCCATTACTGACTATCCAGCGATGAAAGTGGAAGAAATAAAAAAATCACTGTTCACAGATAGAGCAGAAGGACTAAGCGTCCAAATCAGATCGGGTAAACAAATTTAGTTGTTTGATTTCATCATTTAATTTTAATTTTCCTTTTTAGTATTATAAGGCCTATAAATTGGTATTTGGGCCAAGGGTTGTAATTAGACTTTGATTATTTGAAATTAGATAAGATAAGCTTGAACCTTTTGTTCATCTCCCGGGTTTGGTGAGTTTTATATTCTTTTGAATTAATTTGTTCATGTGTTTGAATTAGCTTTGATTAAGAGGTGTCAATTATTTTTGCATGGTGAATGTTTAGTTCATGTCTTGCAATTATTTAGTGCTTAATTAAATTTGAATTCCACATTCAAATTAAATTCATTAGAAGTTCTTCGAGCTTGTCCCGAGTCCGAGCCGGATTAAGAGTCGTGGTGTGTTCATTTAACACGCTTAATACTCACAATTCCTCGTTCGCGTGAGAGCCCGAGAACAACCAATTTCCGGGTTTCGGTTCCGAAATCCATGGTTTGGCTTAAAATCCCGAATATAAAATCAAATTGCAGATTTACATTGCATCATTTGGGTTATGCCTACTACATTGACTGGGTTATCTTATGTTTGGAACATTGTTTTGGTCTCCCCAAAATGCTCCTTTTTGTGGCACTTATTGTGCTTTGCCATAGTGTGGAGTTTGTGGGGTGAACGTAATAATAGAATATTTAAGGATTGTGCCGAATGATCCGAAGCAGTTTTCACTAGAATCTTTGCCAAGTGTGCATCGTGGGCCTCTTCTCTTGTGGAATTTAGGAATATCTCTATGAACAAAATATTGGGTGCTTGGAAAGAATGTGTTGATTTGGCTTAGCCTTTTCTTTTAGTGTTGTTTCCTTCTTTTTGGGTTTGTTGTGGGTGTACATGGGTTGTGGGCTTTTTGCATCACTATTTTTGTCTCATTTTTTTGTTTTGCACCTCTGGTGCCTCTTTTCTTCTAATATATTAATCATTACAAAAAAAGGGCCTACCTAGGTGTGCCCAAGGCACGCCTAAGACAGAAAGCACCTTTCACCTTATACGAAAGTGTACCTTTTCATTTTTTTCCCTATTAGATGTTAAGATGTAGATACTAAAACATAGTTTCTCTTTTAATTATTAAAATATAAATAGAAAATGTCTTTTCATTTTTTTTCTCTGTTAAGTGTTGAAATATAAATAGTAAATATAGTTTCTGTCTTATATGAAATTGCACTTTTTCTTTTTTGGTTGTTGATATGATCATTCTAATGATTACCTTTTTTTAATGATTTTGACTTGTTATTACATGGTTTTATATATTAGGCTTTTGTTATTAGCTTCTTATATTATGCAATTGTGCATTGCATTTCTTTTTAGTATATATTGCACTTTTTAGTTGATAGTCGAAAAAGTAGCGCATCTGTCATTAATATCTTAGATATAGTTTTAAACAATTGTATTATATTTATATTGATGGAAAAATTATACATAACTAAATAACCTCTTTGCCCCTTGGGTGCGCCTTGTGCCTTGACTATTATGATTCCAACTTAGGACTTCCATTGATAACTTTCAGAACTTGAACACCAAGGGAAACCATGGTAGCCCTCAAAATTGACACCTCATGCCTCTTTCTTTGTCACATTTAACAAAGGAACTAAGCCCCTTTTATTTCTCTATTTTCTTTCTTGTTTGATCTATAAGGCTGTCTAACTTCTTTTGACCCAACATCTTTGGCCCTAGTGTTGATAGATGATAAAATTCTCTAAGAGAATCTTGATTATTGTTAAATATCATCCCTAGCCTCACACCTATGGATATTGTGCACATTGTATCCTCTAGGGATTCAAGTGAGCCTTCTTGAGAACTATAGTATGTCCCTAAGCACCTCATCCATTGTTGTTGGACCAATTGATTGAAGAAACCACTTTTGAATCCCCCCCAGTCATCAACTAGAACCACCATCTCTTTCAGGTATCAAAAAGTATACTAATGGTTTCATTTAGGTTTTGATCCAACATATCTTCATCCAAATTCGAGCTTGAAAGCATTTTGGACAGAGTCGTAACTTTGCAAGAATCACCAGTTTTGTTTCAACCGTTGCAATAGAATCTACTACAATATCCAATGTGTGCTGAAAAACATCTCTTTTTTATTTAAATCAAGCATAGGGGTTGCAAATTGGGTCGTGGAAATTGAGGCCCAATTCCTTGTCAATTCGGTAGACCCTAAACCTGATGATGTTCTCCCATGTGCCAAAAAAAGGGTTACGTTCTTACACAAGAAAAAAGGAGGAGCATATGCTAGAGTTTCTAGGTGTTCCTGCTTCAATGGAGACCCTAATTCTTCACTCCCAATGAAAGGGCATTTTCCCTTTCCTCTTTCATTCCCAACGCACCACTTCCTTTGCCTTCTAAAGATGCACTTGACCATACTGCATGCCCTAGGAGTTTCTTCCTCATGGAAGCAAAGAATCCAAGGGGATGCATACGTGTGCCTCCAGTGTCGTAGGAAAAATCCTTGACGTACGCCATTTCTATCACTATTGATTTGGCAAAAAAATCATCTTTAGCATTTTTTTTATATGTTCGGTAAGTATTCATTCACCTAGTATTTACATGACAAAAAGGGGACAAGAGGCCCCAAGGAAAGCATAAAAAGCCCATAGCCCTGGCCAAGCAAACAGGTAACAACCAAACAGAAAATCAAGAGGCACCAAGAACCCACAGGTGAGACAACGAAGCCAAAGGTGATTCTTCATCAAATTCACTCTAGATATCGATTAGTTTGTTGTTGGTTATCAAAGGTTATTGACTCTTCTTCATATCTAACCAAAATTTCTTTTGAATCTACCAAGATGAGACTCAGATTTTCTTGTCTAATTGGGTGACGAGGCCTGTATAGCAACACACAAAAGTACAACTGAATACACCATATCCGCAACTCTGGCTACCCAAAGTTCCTTTCACTCCGGGGATAACTTTTTACCCGGTTGCACCCCAGTGAATTGGATAGTGTTAAGACTATTCTGGAGGGTAAACCTCTCTACGCCTCACTCTTCAACCACTTTTTGGCCTCACCATAGAGCAAAAAGTTAGTAGAAATAACTTCACTTGGGTGACGTCCCTATTTGGACCTCCATATGGAATCCACTAGAGCCCCAGAATAATACTTTCTCCCTCTCACACCCATTTACCCTTGTTGAATTGGATCTCTACCTAATTTGAACCCATTCCGAGTTGATCTCACCATTGGACTGAAAATCCATCCAAAACTAGCCTCATTTTGTTTGTTGTCCTAAAAATCATAGATTTTCAAATGAAATGGACTTGATTTTTTATGAGAAGCGTCATTTTTAGAATACCTCTCAGATGCAACCAGACCCATACATTGGACCCAACCCACAAAGCCCAAGGCATAATATTACCCATGGGCAATGTTGCCTAGGTGAAAGAGGTTCTTATTTTCCCCATGGGTAGAAGTATCGCTATTTCATGATATTGGCCGAATCATTCTCTCTCCACCTTTTTTTTTTTAAAGTATCGGTCTTTTTATTTTTTCTGAATTAAAAAAAGAACAGAAAAAAAACAGCTATTTTTTTTTTTAAAAATTGGAAACCCAAATATCGGCCAATATGCACCCGATATCGGCCGAGATATCGCCCTGGCCCACACCATTTTTCAATTTTTTTTTTAAAAAAAAATTGTCGATATGTATATTGTACTCCCGACACACATTGTATCGGCCGATATTGTTATCCATACTTTCCCCACATCTTCTGTATTCACTACTTTTCCAATAATGCAATGATTACACCAAGCATAGATTCACAAAACTTCCCCATTCCCAATATCAATCTAAATTGGCAAGCTGAATTAGTGTCGACCAAAATTGACGATTGAATCAAAATCAAGATTTAACTAGATCTTAGGTAAAAGGTGATGAATCGATAGTATCGAACCATAGGTAGTGTATACGAATCACTCTCGGGAAAGACAGATGGAATGAAGAACCAAAAGTACATATGAGTGGGATGATGGTTTCTTTTTTTGCAAAACCGTTACTTGCCGTTGTGTGCCCTCCCCCCCTAAAACTTTGTGCCCGCCTCCACCTATCACACTAATCTAGAACAAAAGGACGACCGGTCTAGGCTGGAAGCATTTACCCAATAGTAGGAGCGGATTAAGTTGCTTACCTTTAACCAAGATAACCTGTTTCTTTGCTATTACCTCGAGAGGTAGGGACAACGGTTATATCACCATATAAACCAGGGGCATAGCTTCGTAGACAGAGCTAGCCGTGGTAGACTCAGAAGTAGAGGCATAAGCTTCTTTGGCTAGAGAAGCAAAAACAATTTGACCATTCACACAGATACATATTTAGCTGACCAGGGTTATGAACGTGAACCAATTGATCTATTTGCAGAGCCAAAAGAGAGTAATTTCACGCATTTACTCAGATCCAATTGCATATCAAGCTTCATAATCGGCAGTTTTGGAAGCAGAAGCAGACTACAGTAGCCGAGATATATGTTTGATAATAATATGGACGGTGAAGACTGAAAAAGAGATACTTAGTGTTTGTAAATTGCGATGATGCTGAAGAAGATTGGACGAACACCAAATGGGCCAAAACTTTGGGCCCGCTGGTGTTGACTCAGTAGACAAAATCTAAGGTGCTAGCACCTTGAGGAACAAACGAGTGAGGAAGAGCAAGGTGCTGGGCACCTTTGGATAACTAACCAAAGCATAAAAGAAGCTAAAACTCAGAGCTCGCACCTTACGCGTACATATACTACAGTATCTAACCCTATTTAGTACCAATTGAATGCAACTTCTAACTAGGATGCCACTTCATCCTATCATGTTTCCTAATACAATTAGGGGAAAAAAATCCTAATGTACTAACACACCATACTTATTTTAATATTTATCACATGACACAAAAATAATGTATTTAATAATAGCAAGTAAGATATTTGGAAATCTCTAATTTGATGCCTGGGTTACTCTGTTTTGTCATCTGCTAGATCTTGAATTGAAGGGTTGAAATCTTAATCACCATGTGTGTCCTGCATTACCGCATCAAATATTCCCCCATTCGGGGGGAAAAAAAACCCGCATCAACCTCAGTGAACATTTAGGGAAAAAAAATCCTAAATGTACTTACACATCATACTTATTTTGATATTTATCACATGACACAAAAATAATGTATTTAATAATATCAAGTAAGATATTTGGAAATCTCTAATTTGATGCCTGGGTTACTCTGTTTTGGCATCTGCTAGATCTTGAATTGAAGGGTCCAAATCTCAATCACCATGTGGGTCCTGCATTACCGCATCAAATATTCCCCCATTCGGAAGGGAAAAAACCCACATCAACCTCAGTGAACCCTCAATTTGATACCTTGAAAGGATTACCATCTCTCTAATGATGAAGCTATTAGAATTGATTTGCATCGCCTACCACCTCAATAACTTTGTCATCTTCTTTAATTTGATTGGCAGGTCTTCCACTTATAACTATTCCAGAAAGGATTTAGGGTGCTGCCTTTTGTTTTGGCAAGCCCTTTAGTTCTTATAAGAGATGAGATGCAAATGAGTAGGATTCACCTTCAGCCACTGTTTCTTTTGTAATACAGTTGGTTTACTGTAACTTTAGATCCTCTGGCCACATCAGTAGCTTTCACCAGAAGCACCTTCCCTTCAAATTCCAACCCATTTACCTCCCTAACAGCAACATGGACCTCTTCTTTTGTTCTCAATCAGAGGCAAAGATTCTCTGCCTTTAGACTCCTCGTTTGGTATAAAGATACTTGAAACATGGCTGCAATTGGAGAAAAATTGAACAATTTTTTTCCTCTGTGCATCCATTATATTGGCCATAAATAAAGATCAAATTTTCCAAACTACTTTCTTCTGTTTTCTCTTTATTTTCACTACTTGCCAACCCTTTGATTCCTAAAGAAGGGACCGAAATCTCTCCCTTGATGTGCTTCAAGCTGTATGACGCACCCATGTTGGACACTTGCACCTGTTTTTCATGGATTCTTCAAGTACTTTTTAACATCATTTTCCAAGATGGCTAAAATATTTCAACACATTTCTCCTCTTAAAACCTAATTAAAATATTGATATGTTTTTCACATAATTGTTTGAAATAAAACTAGTACATTATTTTCTCTGTGTTAATTTTGCACATGATTTTCTCTTTTGTTTTGAAACAAGTATATTCATTAAAAGAGAAAGGTACAATATAAAAGAACTATACTAATTCTCAACAAAAAGACAAGAATCAATATTTCAAAAAAAAAAAAAAACACTATGCCCACAAAAATAATACAAAAATTTGAAGTAACCCACATCACCCCTTTGATGATATATCCCTACTTAGGATAAGAAATCCACCATCTCATTGGGTGACTTTGTAACCTGCCTGAGGGAAATAGGCTTCCCCTTACTAAGAGTATAGATATCCCTCGCAAGACGCAACAATGAGTAGCCTCCAAGGTGGTTTTCTCCTACTTGAAACCCAAGCAATGGCATTTGTTGAATCTCTCTCAACAATGAGATTACTCGAAACAAGTTCACTAGATACCCACAAAAAGGTGCCCCTCTATCAGCGAAAAGTTCATCCTCATTAGACTCTTTTATGCCTATGAGTTTGGTGAAAGAAGTTAACATGTTGTCAAGATGGTTTTGTAACACTCCTATACCTGTTAGGCCTGGCTTCCCTCTTGCTGCTCCATCTACATTACATTTGAAACATCCTTCATCTCGTGGCTTCCATCTTTCTGTTGGCTTACTCCGTCTAAAATCTCCTTTCAAACATTCGGTCCAACTTCTGAGAAAATCATCAAAGAAAACCTTTAAACCCATTACATCCTAGAAGCTAAAAAATGAGGAGATTCTTGGTCTCTTCAAAGAACTTTTGAGTAGACTTCTTTTTAGACTAAAAAATACTTAAATTCCATTCTCTCCAAGTAAACAAAAGAATCACAAGCAGAATCAATTGCCAGACTATCTTCCCTTTCCCCCTAAAAGCACTACACCACCAGGAGGATAGAGTATTAACCATAGAATCACTCAAGACCCAAGAACAACCCATAAGATCCAAAAAACTATTCATTTAAAACAAACAGATTTGATTTTTTTTTTTAAATAGTGCCTTGTCCCTATGTCCCATCCGTTTTTTGGTTTGCCTAGTCTAACACCTTGCACCTGTGTCGACTCTGACATCACACCTGTACCAATGCAACTTAGCTTCCTAGCCATGCTGGTAGAAAACGGAAGAGGAAATTTCCTCTTGTTCTGTTAGCAATTAGTATGTTGGTGCTTCTGAAGTTCGTCAACAATTGGTCTTAGAGTACTTAACCACGCATGCTGAGAGGCAAAGGAAGATTGAAGCCTGGGGGCCGAAGCAAAAATTTCCTCTTCATATGTTTGTGTTGTTTTCGTTGGGGGCACATAAAAGTTTAACTTTTTTGAGGGGCAAATGCATAAAATTTTCATTCCCCAATTGGAGACCATGTGTAAGTTGTTATGTAACAAAAAGTCTTATTATTCTCGTCATCATCATCATTATTTTTTTCCAGTGGGGGATGGAGAGCAGGGGGGGGAGGGTCGTCGGGGTTGGGATTGACATGGCACCCCTTAGCCCATACATGGTTCCACCCCCAACTTAGGTATAGGAGGGAAGCTGCCAATTTTGCAACCCACTAAAGAGGCAAGTATTTTATTTTCTTTGTAGTTCATAAAATGTTCTTTTCATATACAGATAGACTCATCTGGACCTTATGTCGTGATGGTTTGTGATCTACACATTATCTCAACAAGGATACATTTGATTACTGAACCCCTTTCTGTTTGATTTTCCATTGTCAATATAGTTGTGTTTAGCATTCATAACTAGTTTTGTATCATAAGTTTTTAGGAGTTTGTTGAGCTGCTTCAATAACTTCTTATATTTGTACTAGCAAGTTAGAGAACAAATAATAACTGATGACAAGAGCCCTTAGCACAGTTTGTTACTGCTCATTATTGCAACCATAAGGTTGTAGGTTTGAGTCATATGGGTGTCAAATATTCATTTGGCTCATGGAATACAGATTGACAAACTGAGTATGTGAATTCTAAATAGATGGATAAATGAGTTAGATGATGATGATGGTAATGAAACCACGATGTTTTCAAATATTTTGTCAATACTGCCGCAGTTTCTTCATTCTCTGTTTCTTTGAATAAATGCTTGCCTTTTTTAGACTCTCTATTGGCTTTATTTTCTGTCATTACTTATATGTCATTATATCTGGATTTATGTGTATTTAACTTCTTATGTAATTGTTGTAGAAATAAATACTGCCTCGACTGCAGTTAAACAGGGACCATCTGTGGGAAAAGCTGCTATTGGTGGCCCATTCAACCTTGTGAACCATGATGGGAGATCTGTTACTGAACGTGATTTTTTGGGGAAATGGACCTTAATTTATTTTGGCTTCACACATTGCCCTGATATTTGTCCAGATGAACTTCAAAAGCTTGCTGCTGCTATAGACAAAATAAGTAAGTTACTTCCATTACCAAAACGACAATGAATTTATTTTGAACAGTTACAAAATTTTATTAAAATAAAAATAAGAAAAAACAAAGAAAAGGAAAGGAAAAAAAGTACTATACAATAAAGATGGAAAAGAGTTCCTCTATCTTTGGCTCCCAAATGAATAAAAAACAAAAAAATTTCTACTGAAGAATCTTAAGCTCATATCAGAAAATGTACTCTCGAAAATCGGCCAAACTTAAGGCATTAATTGGATAAAATATAATGATTATAAATGTGTTATCAGATATATTGTCATCAGGAGCAAGCACTGTCATGCATCTGCTTCTTATTTCTGTGAATCCCTCTCAAGTGGATGTCATGGATGAGAACAGAACTGTTCACTAGTTGGTTCCTACCTTGAATAGCCATGATAGTAAAATTATTACCAGATAATTCTAGTTAAATTAAGATGTGCACGTGCCCTGAAGGATTAGTCCGGTAAAATCCTCTATGGGTGAGACGCCTCGACACCTTCGGTCTTAAAAAAAACTCTAGTTAAATTATTAGTGGTGCATAGCTGGGAAAAGAAAGATTAGGGGATTGGGGAGTGGGCGTTGGTGTTGGAGACAAACTTTCTAAGTTATTGACCCCATGGATTGGATGTTGGATTGACAAATACATGTTTTGGTTGCCAATAAAAAAAATGGGTCCTCGTGTTGGATGATTTGGATCATCAGTGTGACATACATACTATACAGATAAGTTTTTATGCCTCACTCTGTACTCTCTTTGTTGAAGTAATAAATTTTTTTTTCTATAAAAGAAAAAAGCCCCACCAGCAGATCTTATCACCGTGTGGAAGACATTTGTCTGAGCTTACCTCATGACTGGATGCAACAGTTACGGTTTCATCTAGGAACATCGTTAAGTTAAAAAGCAGGATGTCTTAAATTTAAAAGGCAATGATACACATTTGTTTCCTTTGGGCATTCTTGATTCATGTATTGATCCACTCCCGAGATTTTCCAATTCCTGGTTTCTCATGATTCCTGAAATTAATAATTTCCAATTCCTGTAATCCTCTAAGTTGATTTATGTTTTGTTTCCCAACAGCAGAAATCTTCTGGAATCAAAGAAATTCTAGTTTTGAGAATTCCAGGAGAAAAATCCATACATTCAAATGTGTTCTATGTTGGTTTCTGAATGAGTTATTTTGCACATTGCAAGTACCTTTTCAGAGTTTGATAATGGCATCTTTTTCCAAATTTTGTTCTACTTTAGGGGATGAACCTTTTCTTATATTGCTTGCATTTGCATGAAGAAATTGGTGTCAAATATTTTAGAACACTCAGCAGATACATCTATAAGTCACATATGAGTGACCGCCTAATTATCTTCCAGATTCTGACCAGAAAATGTGTTTAGGATCAAATGGCATTCCTTAGAGGTCTAAACTGATTTTTTTTGCATTATGTGATGCAGGAGGAAAGGCAGGAATTGAAGTAGTGCCTGTTTTCATTTCAGTTGATCCTGAGAGAGATAATGTGGAGCAAGTTCGTGAATATGTGAAAGGTGCATGCAAATTTTTTATTTTCTTTCTAGAATACATTTGTTTGTTTGTTGAGTTTTTGCACAAGTTAGCTGTCCTCTGTTTCTTCCATTTGAGCCATCCAAAGTTCTTTTTACTTTCTATTTTTGGATGAAATCAATGGTAACTTGTATAAATAAACCTTAACATGTATATGTTGCTTTAAATTCATTTTCTTTTTCCTTTTTCTTTTTTGGCAGAATTTCACCCCAATTTAATTGGGTTAACTGGTAATGCTGATGCGATACGGAGTGTTGCTCGTGCTTTTCGAGTTTATTATATGAAGACTGAAGAGGAAGGATCAGATTACCTTGTTGATCACTCAATTGTCATGTATGTCGACCTTTCTGTATTATTTGGAGGAAACAATTGCCTGGATTTTTATCTGATATCTACTTTGTCACATATGCAGCTCATTTAACTTTTAGAAATTTCGCAAATGTGAATTAGAAGTAACACCGTTGAATTCTTAGAAGTACTAATTTGCTTGTCATTAGATCTAAGAAATCTAATCCATGATATCAACACTGCAAAAACTGGGCTCTAAGAACTTAGAGGGAACCCTGAAATTCAGCTGAAGTCAATGTTTTAAAAATCGGCTGACTCTAAGTCAACTCGGCCGTATCGACCTGAACTCAATACTACTCAATACGACCTAGTCTTGTTATGATCGGCTGAGTCCTATTATTTTGACCCGATTTTAGCCAAGACTTGACCGAATTGGACTCGGACTCAGCCAATAGGACTCTACTCCTGAGTTCGAGATTGAGTTCGGTATTTAAAACCCTGGTTGAGGCTTAGTAGCTTTCTCTCAATGGAAAGAATGCAAACCTCACTTGGGACAAATTGTATGCTCTGTATCTCACTTGAAATTAAACAAACAGTAAGATTAATTGAATACTTGGAATTTTTCTACAAATTCAAACAAGAAATTTAATAAAATAAAAACACAAAAGTAAGTAAATTCACTCCAAAATAACTTGTTCATTCCATGGTCGAAAGGTCTTCTTTATAAGGAAATTGAGAGAAAATAAATGAAAGAAACTAAAACCTAGCATGTCATAGGCATCTATATACAAATGGAGCATGCTTGCTTATCAAAGTCTTCTCTTTATCCAGCCACATTATCAAGAATATTCCCCACCAATGGTTGTATGCCACATAGATACGAAAATTAAAAAACAAAACCACAAAAAATCCATCCCTGGAGCTGCTAACTCCTTGTTGCTATTTTTAGGCTCCTCCTGTATTTTTTGTAAATCTTGGATAGACATGTGGAAATTCATCATTCCCTTACATGTGGATTTTATGTGATGAAGACTAAGGTCGTAACTGCAAAGAAATTGCACACTTCCAAAGATCTTCAGCGGAATAACAATTCAGACGTAAATTCTATCTAAATCTAGGATTTCAAATCTTAGAAACCCTGAACCAAATCTCCTTAGACTCTGGTTAGGGGAAAACCCGAATTTGAAATGGATAACCAAATTTAAGTTTCACTCAATGGAAAAATTAAATCGGCTCAAATCTCACTAGGACAAATTGACACCATGCAATTGATCACTAATGAAATTAGAATTCAAATGAATTCAAAATTGAATGCTGAAATTAAATTCAAGCAATATGGCCGAACATGTAATTAATTAACTCTTGAATTGATATTCAAACTAAAACATAAATTCAAACCATAAAATTGAACTTAATTTAAACAAGAATTCAAAACTAGAATTCAAAAGAACTTAACTTGCCAAAACTTGGAGAGAACTCGAGCTAACTTGCTTGGAGAAATTTTTATCGCTCAACTGAACTGGGATGGATCACAGTGGTCGACCACCACTAGTATTTAGTGTTTTCGCCAACAAAAAAGGAGGGAAATAAATAATAAAAAAAAACTTGCTAACACCAAGGATGGTACACACATAGCATCTCTTGGGTTTATTCCAATCGCTAACCTAGTCCACCAATAGCAACATGCCATGTGGATTTATTGCAAAAAGAAAATTAAAAAATTACATCATAGTCCAAATGGAGCTTGGGCGAATTTGTTAGGTCTAGGAGCATGCAATCTCCACCCTTGGATCTTGATCCTTGCTTTATTTATCATTGCTAAATTCTCTCTCCCTATCTGTCCACGCCCAAGCTTAGCCACCATTCTAGTTCCACGCCTCGCTAAATTGGATTTGTGGTCCAAATTGCTACTCAAAGATGTGCACGCCCATGGGTTACCAAAATGGAAAAGATTCTTTGCCATGTGGATGCCATGTAGATGCCATGTAGCTATTGATGTGCCCAATTCGTCCATGTGGCTGTCATGTAAGCAATGGGTCCCATTTGATGCCATTTGAGAGCCTAAATTACCATTGGGGTTCTAAGGTTTATATCTCATTCATCTGGACACCAATTGATGTGAAATTTGATGCGTTGGAAAGCTCTTGAGGTCCTCTTTTACCTCCGTTGGTTCTTGAGTGGTATTGAAGTGCAATTTTATCTGCTTCATCTAGATCTTCATCAAGAGTCTCATCATCTCCATATGGTCGTCATGCACTTCTTGATTGCTGGCTGCACCATTATGGGTCTCCTAGAACAAAATCCATCATTCCGCTTGTGAAATAGGCTTTGACCCTTAGTATATGGACCTAAGCCTCTTATTTTCGATCTTTTTAATTAGATGCTCTCTAAATTAGCAATTTTTTGAGCAATCTAATTTTAAATAAAATAGAATCCATGAGAGTGTTAGAATGTGGCCCACCTAGCCTTCCAATTCCTGAGATGCTCTACATTAATATTCCTCTTTGCTTCCAAATATAGAAATCATGTTCTATAGGTCTTTTCTTCTAGTTGCCCTTCCACTGATTTGAATTGAGCCTACTTCATCTTTGGGCATCTTTCAATGTTATTTGCTTCAATTGGCACCAAATCATCTACCTACGAACCTTCATTGATCTACAAGCCTTTTGAAATTCTCATGATCCCTTTTGCAAGTTCATCACAGTTTTACTTTATTCTATGCTACGCCCTTCATTCAGGTGAAGATACCCTTTCCACTGTGTTTCTGTGACTACACACATCCAAGGCAAGAACAAGATATAAGTTTGCAAGCTTCTTTGAATTTTGTTTTTAATAGTTTAGTATCTGCTAACCCCAAGGGATTATCTCAATTGCTTTGGGAGCAAGATCTCTAGAGGGATGTCTTGGGTTCAAACCATGGGAGCTCCAATGAAGGGCCACTTCTCATGGGAATATGTATAGAGTAAGGTCCCATAAATTTACCCGGTGTGTGTGGATAGGGGGCTTTTCACACCCCAGAGGACTAGTCGAGTGCGACGCCAAGACACCTCCGACCTCAAAAAAAAAAAAAAAAAAAAGCTTAGTATCTACTGTTAAAGCATCTTTTCCCCCTTTATTAATCATCTCCATTGATGTGGTATTAGGGTGGCCAGAGACTCACTGCCTGTCTGGATTATCCTCGAACTCTTCCTTGAACTGCTTGTAACATTCTTCATTATTGAAACTTGGGATTGTGACTCTTTCTTCACTGTGGCAAAAGGGGCTTTTAATGGGTAGGATTTGGGTGAGATCTATATGAGCAGAGTCCAAGCCAATTTACTCAGTTATATGCCAATTTATTTATATTAAGCCTAAAGTCTGGTGCTTTAATTCAATGCCGTAGTCAACCTGTTTGTGGGAATGCAAAGTCCAAGCCAATCTGGATAGTATTACGGCTATAGGGAAGAAGAGACAGCTTGCGAGGGGACAGGCTTTTCTAGTTGTCTTTATAAATGTTGATGAAGGGTTAGCTACACTTTCATGAACTTTGGGATCTCATAGCACGGTTAAAGACTTCATTCAGTTGCCAATAATATTGTATCAGATCATAGAGCCAAAGAATATGCTGTTGGGTAGATCTTTAAACTGAGATTTCATTTCTGTTTGCTTTTTTCTTCAATTAAATACATAATGATAAAGATGATGGTAATGGATCTTGTTAGTTCATTCCTTGCGTTACTTATTATGGTAGTAAAGATTGGCGATATCAAGTTGTATCACCTGATATATACTAGGGGGCAAAAGTCTGTCTATGTTTGCTCCTGGCCTGCCTGATTTTAACCCAGATCTGGACTAGCTTCCTCCCTTCTGGAAACCAAGCTGGACTTACATATCATTATTGTCAAAGTCTGTCCAATCCTTCATGCTAGCTTATATATAAAAGCTCTAACAGGTTAACCCCAAGGAGTTGGCCTAGTGGTTGACACACAAGACTTCAGGATGGGTTCAATCCCTGGTAACTCTAATAAAGGGCCACTCTCCGTGAGATATTATAGAGTAAGGTCCCACCGCTTGAACCCGACATGTGTATGTAGAGAGGCGTGCACATGCCCCGAAGGACTAGTCGGGTGAGACACCAGGACACCTTCGGTCATCAAAAAAAAAAAAAAGCTCTGGCAGGTTGTGAACTCTGGTGTGCCCGGTCCAAAGTCTGCCCCAGGCTGTCTGAGTTCATCCTCCAATATGTATATATTAGTTCTCTGTTCTCTGCTACTTCACATTTTAATTTATTGTTTTATGTACATTTGGAAGACCCAAGGGCCCATTTCCTCAATTAGTATCATAGTGCCCTTTGTCAAAGGGGTTGAATCGTGAAGGGTCTGGCTGGGGCTCTACATGTGACCTACAAAACTTCTCACCTTTGATGGGGAAATTTTTTCACACTGCATGATTTTAAAAGAATGCACGCATTTGAGATCTCTGATGGTTCAATCTTAATCAACACCCTTGATGCGTCACTGCCTACCCTTTGATTCTAACCACTTTATTAGGTAATCCATGGAAAAAATAACAAGAAAAAGTAATTAAAATGTACTACTGCATTTTATTTTGAATATTTCAAAAAAGTTATAATTATCACTATTATCTGAGGTTGACACTTGTAATTTGATTTTTACTGTATTGCAGCTAATGATACTGTAATGCTAATTTTTCAGGTACTTGATGGACCCTGACATGGACTTTGTAAAATTTTTTGGGAAGAACTATGACGTGGATACGCTTTCAGAAGGCATAATCAAAGAGATAAAACAGTATAAAAAATGAAGGAAAGCATTCTCTTATACTTATTATTTACACATTTTATTTTTACAGTTAAGATACAGGGAGGGTTGTGCCCACATGTCTACATTAGAGTATGTGAGAGATTTTGACAATCTAAAGGAATGTAAATGAATTTTTAGAATCAATGAATTAGGTAGACTTTTAAAGGAATAATTCATTCTGTCATTATTATTATTATTATTATTATAAAATTGTGATTTGAAGTTAGCCTGTGTATTTCTCATGTGTAATGGGACAGAGGGCTAATATACCATGTGGGGAAACCCCAAGGGGTTATCTTGGTTTGAGAGTAAAATCTCTAGAGGGAGGTCTTAGGTTCAAAACATGGGAGCCCCATTCAAGAGCCACTTCCCATGAGAATATCTATAAAGTAAGGTCCCCCATCAAATTACCCAGTGTGTACGAATAGAGGGGTTTTCACACATCCCGAGAGACTAGTCGGATGCGATGCTTGGACACCTCCGGACCTAAAATATATATATACCATGTGGTGTTCAGTTAAAATTTTGATTTATCCAGACTGGAAATGTTTATAGTGTTACTCTAAACTATCTGATGGGAAAAACAGGATTACCTTGTGTAATCAATCATCTACTAAGTTCATTGTAAGTCTCACAAACGCTCTCATGAGATCTGGTTGTAGAGGACAATTATTATGTATAAACTTGTTATTTGAGGTGCAACTCTACAAGATACTCTAGCATTTTTGGCTCTCAGGCACAAGAGTTCTATTGGGGGCTCAATTTATGATTAATCTATGTCATTAAAATTATTTTACTTTCTAACATGTAGATCCAAACTTTTATAATTTCCATTTGATGTGTTCTTAGCATTTGATCAATCATGATACATTAAAATATTTATCCGCCGATTCTTTTCAATTTTAAAAAATAAAAAACTAACATAATTCAATAGGTCCCAGTTTTAACAGTATAAAAGCTTTTATGGTAATCCATCTATCTATATGATTTTTGTTGTCATCAAAGTGGGACTCATCATTTGACACGGACACGGCCCATTAGAACACGGACAAGGCTCATCTGAGTGCAGGGTATTATCGTATGCATGTAATCAATAACTGAGGCGACGATCAATTGAAATTATCCTTATTTTTATTAAAAAATACAATTTAATTTTTTTTAAATAAATAATAAAATTTTGAGAGGTTTAAAATTATGTCTTGATCAACTTGATTAAGATGATTTTTTTAATAAATCACATGTTGAACGAAATATTATTCCAATGTCTATCTCTACACATTTGGTGAGTTGATAGCTAAGGTACTTACAGTAATATCATACGATTGACACTAGTGAATGTATGGTATTTTAAAAAACATGGGAAAGAGATAAAGACAGTGAAAATCTAGTTATCAATTAATATATAAATAAGAGGTGATCACCCCCACACTGAATACCTACATATAGGGCCTCTCAGATAGAATAATGATATGTAACATAAAAGAAAACCATGCTAATAACTTCTTCATTTTGCTTTTATTTTTATATTATTTTCATGCAATTTCAAAAAGTGATACATGGCATAAGGTTTAAATTGGACTAAACTGTCCAAAGACTATTTCTACACTTAAAATAGCCCACAAACTGTCTCTTAAATAATAATAATTAAAAAAAAAAGGGATTGTTTACAGTACCTTAAACAGATCTTAACATGCCAGTGGCGTGACAGGCCAATGGTTGTAAAAATCTTCATGAGTTCAATTTCAAACTCAAAAGGTATATGTAGGTTTATTGAGGCCTGAAAGGGAAATTTTCCTATATTATTCTATTAAAATATAAATTACATATTACATAAATTCCATATTTATACAAAATCTTAATTAAAGAAAATTATATTTTATAAATTATGGCTCAAATTCAACTTTTAAGCCAAACTTCGGCTTTCATATACTATCCCTGAACCAACCCAAAATCTAAAATGAATATGACATTTTATGCCTAAAATGAGCCCAACCCGAGCCTGGGTCAACCTAAACCCATTTTTGTTGAGATTTTTCATGCGGATTGGGTTAGGCCCAAAACATCATGAGAGACAGAGATATTAGGGAATGGATCACAACATCCTCATCCTTCTCAGTGGGCATTGTAACTCACAAAATTGCTTCTCATCATCCTCCTATAGGGTTTTGTTAATAAGTTTCCACTGAAAAAAACATAACAAAAACACCTGAAGACATGAAAATGTTCAGTATTAGTTAGATGTCAAGTAGCTTCTCATGTGCAGTGAGCTCTCAACCAAGGTTGTGGTGACTAGTTGATAACATATGCTACTATTGCTATGTTCTAAATCCATTATGTGAGGTTGCATATTCTTCGCATGCATAGTAGTCTAATATCTGTCTCCCAAGTGTCGATTCTGTACTTGGTTTTCTTATTTAATGAAATCTTCTTTGTCACCGTTAAAAAAAAAGTGTTGATTCTTTTGTTTTATCCTTCTGTTCTTGCCAGTATATGCACAAGTCAACTGCCAATGAATTCTATGCTACTTCATGTACTCTTCAAACTTATTGGAATTATACTCTCCCTCGTTATTCTATTTGAAACAATCAATCTTGCATCCTACCAATACTTTAGCCTCTGTATTCGAATATAGATTCATCAAAGAGTTGTTTATATGTTTTGCCAAACTGACGACCTATACACATTGCATTTGAACAGAAATCGAGCTTCAAAAGACCCCACACAAGGTTCCATCTAGCTATCTTTTGACTCTTTTTATATCCTACATGCCTTAATCGAGCATATCAATGATCTCGAGTCTCATTCTTTAGGGACTTCTTCACGTACGCTTCCTCTGCTGACATCATGTATATATGGGATGCATTTCTTGCAACATTCACACATTTCAACTCGAACAAGATATAAAATTTGTAGGGGTGCGAACGAGAGTCTCACATCAGTTGTGAGGGGAGAAAATCTAAGGATTTATATGGAGCTCCATATCTCTACCTATCAGGCTAGTCTTTTGGGTTGGAAGCTCAGTCCCAATAGTGGTATCAAAGCAAGGTCTCCAAGCCATAGCATGTGGGCTCAGGGTCCCCTAACCGAATGGGATGGTTGGCAACGTTCCATCTGCTGGAGAGCCTTGGTCGAGGGAGGGAGTGGGGAGGGTTGTTGGCGTGGGAACGAGAGTCCCACATCGGTTGTGAAGGGAAAAATCTAAGGACTTATATGGGGTTAGATATCTCCACCTATCAAACAAGTCTTTTGGGCAAGAAGCCCAATCCCAAAGTGATGTGCGTGATTAGATGTGAATTGTCTACAATCACAACAACTCGATTACCACCTGATGCGGTGCATTCCCTGCATCCCCTTTCCTACTTTAGTGTTTTGTGTTTTTATTTTAAGTAAGGGTAGTTTTGTAATTGTTGTTTTTATTTTAAGTAAGGGTAGTTTCGTAATTTCTATTTTTATTTTATTTTAAGCAATGTTAAGTCTTATATAAAGCATTGTAAGCCTTTGGGGCAACACACGATGATGAAATAAAGAAAGACTAATTTTTGCAAATCCTCTGTGTGTATTTTCTTAGAGTGAATTCTTGGCGAGAAGACATCTTCTTCTTCTTCCATGTACTTTGCTTTTGCTGCTTCTCTCTTTTCTTCTTCTTCTTCTCTCTTTCCCTTTTTTCTATTTTCCCCAGCCGTAACACATCCCAGAACAGTCATTTTTTTTTTCGCCATCCCTAAGCCATCCTCTTTGCTATACACTTTCGCCCAACCCCTAACTCCCTATTACAGCCATCTACTGTCATCATTGATCCTTCCTACACCTTCTAATCTTCCCCCACAACCTTTCCTCTTACCCAAAACTACATTTTCCTTACTGCCATGTTTTCCCTTAACCCCTTTTGATCCCAGATCTGCCACCTACAACCTATACAGCCCCTAAACCGCAGCTGTCCCGCTTTCCTTATCCCTTTTAACCCTTCAATACACCTGTTATGTGTTTTCAGACCTTATCTTAGCCTCTCCAGCCTCTCCTATAGCCTTTCCTACTGCATCCCATCCTTCTCAAGCCTCACACAGTCCTTACCACTTGTCCTAAACCTTCATACAGTCCTTATCTTAGCATTTCCTACCTGTCCTTCCCTTTTCCTTACTGTTGTCCTATAAATCCAGCCCTTTCTTAACCCTATTAACCCTTCCTAACACTGTCATATCCAGATTTCATCATAAATTTGAGACCAAACAACCAAACATAGCCTTATTTGTTGTGGAATCTATATGTTTGTGAAATCTGACAATCATCTTTGTTTTGATGGCCTTCCATTTTTTAGCTATAACATGGTTTAGATTGTGAGTCAATTACTTACATTAAATTCTCTGAATTTCTTGATTATTTGTGGTAGATTTTATTACTTTGAATTGCAATTATTAATTTAGATTTAATTTCAGCCTCATATTTTGCTTTATATTAGTTTCTTGTTACATCATAAACGCATTTAAGCATTTAGGGTCACCTTTTGTCTTGTCTTGCATCAAATTTGGTATTAGAGGAAGGTTGAGTTGTTTCCTTAAACACCCACAGTCTTAGGTTGCATCCTTTCAAAAAAAATTGTATTATTTGTTATTTAAAAGAAAAAAGAAAAAAAATTCAATTATATCATTCATTACATATAGAATTAGGTCATAACATACAGTCAGAATTCATCCCTATATTAGTGCGTCTAAAGGAACACTAATGCGTGTACTCGTGCATGACCACTAGGAGTGGAGTTACTTATCAAAAAGAGTCTGAACCATCAAGCGAATGACAGGAGATCAACCCCCATCTTGGTTTACTCAGGCCTTTGCCCAATTAGATGCCTGGCTCACTGACCTTTAGAGAGGCCAAGATACCTTAGGTACTGACATGACCAACTTGAAAACCCGGATTGAAGCCCTTGAAACCCCTAAGAATGAGGAGAATGGGTCAGTTCATGAGGATAATAGGAATTTTAGGAATAGATACCATAGAGGCTGCATATTTGGTCACAGTAGATTCCAACAGCCACACAAACATTAAGAATCCATCGACCATGAGGAACGTGTCTTGAAGAACGTTCGATTAGAAGCCCCTAAATTTAAGGGACGAATAGACTTTAAGGTTTTCTCAGATTGGTTGTCGAACATGGATCACTACTTTGAGTGGCATAATATGTCGGAAGCTCGTAGGGTTTGTTTTTCCAAAATGAAGTTGGCGGAACAAGCTTGGCTTTTCTAGACCACAGTGGAACATAACCTCCAGAGGCAAGGAGTTGAACCCCTCAATCTGAATTGTGATGAGATGAAATAATATTTGAAGGAAAAATATATCCCTCTCAGATACAAGCAAAGACTCATTGACCAATGGAACTCTCTACGTCAGGGCCAACCAGACCATTGATGAGTACATTTAGAAGTTTGATGAGTTCCTTATGAGATGCGAGTTAGATGAGGGCCCCAGCCAAACCTTTTCTAGGTTTAAACTAGGTTTCATCCCGAGTTCCAACGTGAGCTTATTATGCATGGGGTGGAAACTTTGGAGGAAACTTACCAAATACTTTAAGGTTTAGAAGGTTATTTCAAGTCGAATCCTCCAAAGTAATTTGATCCCGAGGTGCCAATTCTTAGCCTAATCCGCAAGGATCTCGGCAGAATACGGTGAGTCAACCCAAACAAGCCACCAATGCTCTATCTAAGAACAAGGATGCAAGTTTTAAGGGAGCTTCTAGTGTAAGCTCTTCTAGGAATGGTCCTCAGTGTTATTACTATTAGGGATACAAACATTTTGGTCATGAATGTCCTATTAAGATCAGGAACCAAGAAAGAGCCCTTTTGTAGGGAGAGTCACCCATTGAAGAGATTGCCCATGAAGATGCCATAGAAGCTCAATTTCAGGGAGAATATCCTTTGAGTGACGAGGAACTTGATGAGGAAATCGATGCAGAGTTTCTTAACTTTTAGATGTGTTTTTGCTCAATCTCAACCCTTAGAAGATTGGAAGCACACAGCCATTTTTCACACTTATATCAAGTGCGGTGGGAAATCATGTAAACTGATTTTGGATAGTGGAAGTTGTGCAAATGTTGTATCCAGCAGCGCGGTTGCTCGATTGAGTTTGAAGCATGAGCCTCATCCTAATCCACATCGAGTTGCGTGGGTCAATGACACGTCAATCACAATCACTCAATAGTGCATCGTGCCCATTCAGATCCTCACATATCAGAACACTGTGTGGTGTGATGTGATCCCCATGGGCGTAGGACACATTATTTTGGATCGTCCTTGGTTGTTTGATCATAATGTGACATTATTCGGTCAAGCAAACACGTGTAGCATTGAGCATAATGGTAAGAAGATCAAACTCCTCCCTATGCAACCCAGGCCCCCTCACTCAAAACAAGATGACACAAAGAGGGACAAACCGAAGACCCCTACAAAGGCCCAGACGAAGTCTCTACATATCATTGCTGCTAAAGAATTTGAAAGAGAGACTAATGAAACTTCGGTTGTGTATGCCCTAGTGTCGAGAGAGACCTCCCCTGAGGTTAATACTGAGTTTCCAGAGGTTATAGTTCCGGTCTTTAAGGAATTTCAAGATATATTCTCATCTAATTTGCCGAATGAACTACCTCTCATGAGAGACATACAACATGCCATTGATCTTGTCCCTGGGGCGACTTTGCCAAACCTGCCTCATTATAGGATGAATCCTAAGGAGCATGAAGAGTTGAAGCGTCAAGTGGATGAGATCGTACAAAAGGGATTCATCAGGGAGAGTTTGAGTTCGTGCGTTGTGCCAGTCCTCCTGACACCCAAGAAAGATGGCACCTAGCACATGTGTATAGATAGTAGGGTTATTAATAAGATCACTGTCAAGTATAGGTTTCCAATCCCACGTCTGGATGACATGCTTGACATGATGGCCCGTGACGCTATCTTTTCGAAATGACCTCAAGAGTGGATATCATCAAATCCGCATTAGACTAGGAGATTAATGGAAGACAACCTTCAAGACGAAGGATGGTCTGTACGAGTAGATGATTATGCCTTTTTGTTTGACCAATGCTCCCAGTATGTTTATG
Organism: Chimonanthus praecox; assembly: GCA_022113865.1. Lineage (NCBI taxonomy): Eukaryota > Viridiplantae > Streptophyta > Magnoliopsida > Laurales > Calycanthaceae > Chimonanthus > Chimonanthus praecox. The sequence continues at coordinate 44,047,364 of CM039095.1, forward strand.
CGGGTGATGACTCAAGTGTTGAGACCCTTTATGGATAACTTCTTGGTGGTATATTTTGATGACATTCTAATCTATAGTACCTCTCAGGAACAACACCTGCAGCATCTGAGATTAGTCTGTGAGGTCCTTCGGACAAAAAAGTTACATGCAAACCTAAAGAAGTGTACATTCATGTTTGATAGGATTATCTTCTTAGGGTTTGTAGTTTCATCTAAAGGTATGTCAGCGGACCCCGAAAAGATCAAGGGCATAGTAAGTTGGCCCGAACCGCGAAATATACATGAGGTGCGAAGCTTTCACGGCTTAGTTATCTTCTATAGACGGTTTATCTGAGGGTTTAGTTCCATTACGGCTCCCATCACGGATTGTATTAAAAAAGGGGAGTTCCAATGGACTAAAACAGCTTCGAGAGCTTTCCAAGAGATCAAGACTCTTATGGTCGAAGCTCCTGTCATGTGACTACCAGACTTCTCCAAAGTCTTTGAAGTTGCGTGTGATGTGCCTGGTTTTGGTATAGGTGGAGTCGTAAGTCAGGAAGGACATCATGTCGCTTACTTTAATGAGAAGTTGAATGAAGCCAAACAACGATATTCCACCTATGACAAAGAGTTTATGCGGTTGTGTAAGCACTCCATCATTGGAGATATTACCTTTTGTTGCACAAATTCCTTTTCTTCACAGACCATGAGGCCTTGAGATATCTCAATTCCCAGAAGAAGTTAAACCCAAGACATGCCAAGTGGATTCAAATTATTCAGGAATACACTTTTGTGTCAAGACATAAGGTCGGGGTTGAGAACAAACGAGCTGATGCATTGAGTCGTAGGGTTGCACTAATATACTCCCTGAGTGTAGAGGTGACCGGTTTTAAATAGTTGAAGGATGAATATCCCGCATGCCCGGATTTTGGGGAGTTGTATGCTTCATTCTTGAGTAATCAAGAGATGATTAATAAAGAGTTTCTCATGGTGGACAACTTGTAGTTTAAGAGAAATAAACTCTGCATTCCCCGAACTTCCCAGCGTGATTTTTTTGTTTGGGAGTTACATTCCGGAGGTATGGCCAGACATTTTTGGAGAGACAAGACGATTGCCTTGGTTGAAGACATGTTTTATTGGCCTAGTCTCAAATGAAACAAAATACAGGATTGTATACTCCTTTGCCAGTTGCCTATGCTCCTTGGCAGGATATCAGTATAGACTTCGTACTTAGACTTCCGAAGACTATTAAGATATACGATTCCATTTTGGTGATTATGGACCATTTTTATAAAATGGCCCATTTCCTTCCGTGTTTTAAAACCTCCGATGCTTCTAACATTGCCAAGATATTTTTTGGAGAAATATTGAGACTCCATGAGTTACCAAAGACGATTATATCAGATAGGGATTTCAGGTTCATGAGTTATTTTTGGAAAATCCTATGGCACATGATGGGTACTAGGTTACAGTTTTCGTCTGCGTATCATCCTCAGACTGATGGTCAGACTGAGGTAGTTAATCGTAGCTTAGGAAATTTGTTGCATTGTCTAGTTGGAGAGCATACGTGAACGTCGGATGTTGTTCTACCGATTACTGAGTTCACGTATAATAGTTCGGTCAATAAATCCATAGCTATGAGTCCTTTCGAAGTCATGCATAGTTATAAGCGTAGGAAGCCTATAGATCTCATTCCCATGTATATGTCACATGGGCCATTTGAGTCTGCATCATCATTTGCACATCGCATACATGAATTGCATGTTGAAATTAAAAGAAGAATTAATATGAGCAATGGAGTGTATAAATCTTCTGTAGATATTTATCATAGATTCAAAGAATTTAATGTGGGTGATTATGTGATTATCTGCATAAGACCTGAGTGATTCCCATAAGGAACTGTGAAAATGTTACATGCTCGTAGTGCAGGGCCTTTCAAAATTTTGAGGCAAGTTAGGTCCAATGCATGCATTGTAGACTTACCATCTGATATGGGTATTAGTCCCACTTTCAATGTGGAAGATTTAGTCCTTTTCAATGTCCCAACAGCTACACCTATAAGTCCATCATCACATCATTCCCTTAACAATTTTACTGGCTTACCTGACACACTTCCCCATGGCATATACCTACTTAGGCTTCACAACCTTTACCTATCATACATTCCTTACCACCTAAGAGAGATGAGATAGAATCTATTCTGGATGAGGAAGTGGTTTCTACACGTGCCGGAGGCTATCAAAAGTATCTTGTGAAGTGGAAAGACTGCCGATTACAGATGCAACATGGTTGACAGAAAATGAGCTAAATCGACTTGATCAACACCTTCTAAAGAGATATTGGAGTTTTTTTTCCGTCCGAGGTGCCTTCCTCTACTACATCAAAAGATGACATCGATGACAGAACATGTTTCCGCGTCTATCAGCGACGACGGAAGAGAGCCGCTCCAACTCCATCATTATGGCTTGACAATTATCTGACTGGATGACATTGAAGACCTCATGTGCGAGTGTTTTGGCACCTTGAAGAGACCATCTTGGGAAGACGCATGCGTGGGAAGATTTGTGTATTCTCATTTGTTTGAACTCGAGGTAGAGTTTTTCTCAGATGGGGGGATTGATGCGATGTATTCCCTGCATCCCCTTTCCTATTTTAGTGTTTTGTGTTTTTATTTTAAGTAAAGGTAGTTTCATAATTTCTATTTTTATTTTATTGTAAGCAATGTTAAGTCTTATATAAAGCATTGTAAGCCTTTGGGGCAACACATGATGATGAAATAAAGAAAGATTGATTTTCGTAAATCCTCTCTGCGTGTTTTCTTGGAGCGTATCCTCGGCGAGAAGCCATCTTCTTCTTCTTCCAGGTATTCTTCTCTCTTTCTTCTTCCCCTTTCTTTCCCTTTTTCTATTTTCCCCAGTCGTAACACATCCCAGAACAGTCCTTTTTTTTTTTTTCGCCATCCTCTTTGTTGTACACTTTTGCCCAACCCCTAACTCCCTATTACAGCCATCTACTACCATCACCGATCCTTCCAACACCTTCTAATCTTCCCCACTGCCCTTTCTTCTTACCCAAAACTACATTTTCCTTACTGCCATGTTTTCCCTTAACCCCTTTTGATCCCAGATCTGCCACCTACAGCCAATACCACCCCTAAATCGTGGTTGTCCCGCTTTCCTTAGCCCTTTTAACCCTCCAATACACATGTCCTGTGTTTCCAGACCTTACCTTAGCCTGTCTACCCTCTCCTATAGCATTTCCTACTGCAGCCCATCCTTCTCAAGCCTCAGACAGTCCTTACCACGTGTCTTAAACCTTCATACAGTCCATATCTTAGCCTTTCCTACTTGTCCTTCCCTTTTCCTTACTGTTGTCCTATAAATTTAGCCCTTTCTTAACCCCATTAACCCTTCCTAACACTGTCATATCCATATTTCATCAAAAATTTGAGACCAAACAATCAAACTTAACCTTATTTGTTGTGGAATATATATGTTTATCAGATCTGACAATCCTCTTTGTCTTGAGGGCCTTCTATTTTTTATCTATAACATGGTTTGGATTGTAAGTTAATTACTTACATTAAATTCTCTGAATTTCTTGATTATTTGTATAAATTTTATTACTTTGAATTGTAACTGTTAATTTTGTCATGACCCGATCCCATATGCAGGCCCGGGACGCAACTAATTTTTTTTTAAACCTTAACCTAATGATTCACTAATTTCATAACATGCTACCCATATGAGTCTAATACCTATGAGAGATGTTCATGTGTTAAATATTCCTAAACATAGTCAGCAAAATCATCCGAACAATTTTCACTCAAACACACGGAAGCAATATATTAAGCACACCAACACACAAATATATTACATGGAAAATCAAATTTACAGACATAAGTTTTTATGCCATATGAGGCATATTTATTACCAAATACATAGAATAACCCGTAGATTCATTTTGTTTCCTCGAGCGGGAAACTACGGGAAACATCCGAGTTTGACTCTCAGTGAGGTACCATTGGTTCCTCCATTCCTTCATCTAGTTCATATCCTGCAATTTAAGGGACATGAGTAGCAGCCTAGTGGGGAGAGCTCATCATGAAATCCAACATACAATATTCATGGAATAAATAACAATGCATATTCCATGAATGAAATGCAGTTAATCCACTTAATTCATTTTCACCATAACATCCAACATAATACATGAAACAATAAATAATGCATGTTTCATGAATGCAACGCGGTTAATCCACTTAACCCATTTTCACTCTAGGATCACTTTGTAAGGTGTTTTACCAATTTTTACCGAGGTCAGCCCCCATTTAGGAACTTACAAGTGCATAAGGTCTCCACGACCCGGTCTATTAGCCCATCCAATACTAACGGTTGATGGTGGTCGACCACAACCTACTAACACGTCCAAACACGTCCAACCCAACGATTCGCAAACGACGTTCGGCCTAACAGCACAAGGTCTCCACGACCTGGTCTACTAGCATATCCAACACCAACGGTTGATAGCAGTTGACCACAGCTTACTAACACATCCAACTTAACGGTTCGCAAATGGTATTCGATTTATCTCAACAATTATAGCCCTACGGCCACTATCAGATTTTCCAAAGTTATTATCTTTCACATATTTAACTTATAATCATAATTCTCACATGCAAATGTCAAATGCATGATAATATATGATTTCCAGTGCCCTTCTTACATAAGGACTTATTCTGAGAGAACCACCATATTTCAGCCTTACCATTTGGTGTATCTAATACCAATACAAGAAATCAATAAAATAATCAATATCACATAAACATATAAAACTTGATATAATAACAAGAATGCCTTGACACAGTTTTTACCCGACAATTTCCAGACACTCCATGGGTCCATACTGTGTTAGAGCCTACTAGTCATCGACTCCCCGACACTATTTTAACGCCTACGTTCGAAACAGTTAGAACATATACATCCCTTACATGTAGGCAGTGTCAGGTCTCGTTAACTGGACCTATATAGCATTTTTCAACTTTAAATGACCATGGGTCCCATTTCAGTCTAGTGTTAGTAGATTTAACATATAACACAATACAAGTGTTGGTTCGAGTCTCTTCACCTCTATCCGCAGAGATTATCACACAATCTGTAAGATAAAATAATAATATAAATTTCAAGTGAATAAAGTATTTACGAACTACTTCCAATCCCCTTGCATTTTCCAAGAAAACATAATAAATGTAGTGAGTCTCCTAATTCTTTCTACTCCATTAGATTAAGTAAGTAGTTAGTTGTCAGCAACCAAAACATCATATCAAAATAAAAATATAAAGTACTCAGTGCCTGATCTTATATTTTTTTCTGCCTAGGGAAAAGTATTGAGACGGAGCTCAGAGGGTACAGTGTAGGAAATTAAATAAAAGTACTCAATGCCCAAATCCTTTACCATCGGGCGACCACGGCTGTCTCAGATGGCCATCGAGCGTCATTTCCACTGCACTAAAGATAGAGATTTTTGGCCTAGAGATTACAATGCAAGTAATATAAAAAGTACTCAGTGCCCCACTTCAAGACCATCGGGTGACTAAGCGCGTGCTCAGATGGTATCACCGAATGACTAAGCGCCACTACTGATGAACCACCGGGTGACTAAGCGCCATCTCAAATGGTATCACCGAGCGACTGAGCACCACTAATGAACCATCGAATAACTAAGCGCCACCTCCAATGGTATCACCGAGCGACTAGCGCCACTACTAATGATAATGTGGCCCAGAGGTTATATACTGAATTTAACATAAAATGCGTAAAAATAAACACACAATTATTAGATGGGGTTAATATTTTCCCTTCTTTTAATTAAAGGCTGAAAAACAAGTTTTAAACTTCAAATAAAATGATTTTAAAGGTATAATTTAAAATTTAAAAGAAAAGCCTACCCTCCCTTTATTTTGAAAAAATCAATTTTAAAACCCAATACTAAACTATTCCAATTTTGAACTGCTACGACATTATTAAAATTAAAAATAAAACTATTTTGGTACCTCACATGGGAAAATCCGTCGATATTTGACTAAGTTTTGAAAACCCGACGTAGATACGAGAATCTTTGAAGTTCGGTTGCTACTATCTGCTTCTGTTGCTTGCGGATGAGCAGAAGAGAAGAAAAGAAAATGAAAGAAGAGAGAGACAGGAGAGAGTGACGGTTTGGCTGGCTTCTGGCGTTTTCAGAAGAAAAAAAAATGAAGATAATAAAGCAGAAAGCATAGAGAGATGTTGGAGGCAATGGTTTTTTTTTTTTTTCCTTGCTGCTCGCGGATGTAAGAAAAAAGGAAAAAAAAAACAGAAGAAAATGAAGGATAGGAAGAGAAGACAGTCTGGAGAGAGAGAGAGAGAGCGACAAAAGATAAAGAGTTGCTGCTGTCTCTCTCTTCTTTTTTCTTTTTTCTACTGCTGCTTGCAGACATACAAAATGAAAAATAAAAGGAAGAAAAGAAAGCGATAGACAGTGAGAGGCGTTGGAGCAGAGTTTGTATTTTTTTTTTTTTACTTCCTCTACTCCTCACCTCCTTAAATAGAACTTGCCTGTAGGCAATTAAATGATGGAATTCATCCATCGTTGCCTACAAGATACAATTGTAGCCTTGTCCTTATCTTAATAGATTTTTAGATTATTTTATTATTATTTTCTCTTTAAGAATTCCTCTTATATCCTTTGTTAAGTCTGAGTATTTCAGGGTCCCACTAATTTAATCTAAATAGTCCACTAGGTGAGATATTAAATTATTAAAATAGTATTAAATTTTGGATAGAAAATTCGGTCAACAACTAAGTGTTTTAATCGAAAAACATCGATTTGATAAAATTTCTTAATTTTAAAGAATTTCCTGGAGAAAATTTAATTTTATAATTAGATAGAATAAATTAGCCTGATAAAAACATTTTAAAGTTTTAAAGTGTTTCGGAGTAAAAAACCAATCTATCTAATTGACAGAATATTCGACGGCTCACATTTCTCAACGTAAAATAACTATTAAAAACTTGATATTTTGAAAATCTAAAGATATAAATGGCTCAATTATATTACATATTGAACATTAACTTCTTTCGTATATTTTTAGCATTCTGTCTTTTTTATCCAAGTCGGGTTTTGACACCTATAAAATTTTAAGAAGTGAAAATAGGTAGAATTAGATCGAGATTGGCATTCTCTTAAGTCCAGATTTTAAAAATAATGCAAGATCTAAAATTTGAGGTTGAAATGAAATTAAATGACTGAGTTTCTAAAGCAGCCAAGTTTTAGCCCTAAAATAATATTATTAATAATCATAACTTGTTATTATACCTTTAAATTTTAATTTGAAAGAGATTTCAGACTTGAATCAATTCAAAATCAGACTCGTTGAGAAGCTCATTCAATATTCTTCATGATCAACATAACAAAAGTTATAATTATTGGCTAAAAATATTTAATTAATTAAAATTTGTCTAAATTAACCACTAATTTGGGCTAGGGTATCACATCCCACCCCCTTACAGAAATTTCATCCTGAATTTCAACAAAATGTTCGTACCTTTAATCAGTGAAGAGACTGGGGTATAATTTTTGCATTGTTGACTCTGGCTCCCACGTTACATATTGGGTCTCCCGATGTTGCCACAGTACTTGTACAAGCGGTACAATCTTTTGTCAAAGTACCTGATTTCGGGCACCTTGAATCTCAATAGGAACTTCTTCAAAAGTCAAATCCTTGGAGATTTTAATATCTTCCACATTTATCACATAAGATGGGTCGGGTTCGTACTTTCAAAGTATAAACACATGAAATGTGTTGTGTACCTTTTCCAGAATTGGAGGTAATGCTAGTTAGTAAACAACTTCTCCAATTCTCTTGAGGATCTCAAACGGTCCAATGTATCGAGGTGATAATTTTCCTTTGAGTCCAGACCTCTGTACTCTATGACGTGGGGCTATACGTAAGAATACAAAGTCTCCCACTTCAAATTCCAACGACTTTCATCTTTTGTTGACGTAACTTTTCTATCGGCTCTGGGCAGCTTTAAAACGTTGCCTTATGATTTCCACATGTTCTGCTGTCTCACATATCATTTCCAGTCCTAACTATACTTTATCTCCTACCTCTATCCAACAAAGGGGAGATCTGCAAGGTCTACCATATAAAACCTTATATGGTGTCATTTGTATACTTACTTGGTAACTATTGTTATATACAAATTCAATCAGGGCCAGATGATCTTCCCAACTTCCTTGCATGTCCATAACACATGCTCTTAACATGTCCTCCAGTGTTTGAATGGTTCTTTCAGACTGACCATCTATCTGAGGGTGAAATGTTGTGCTGAAACATAACTTTGTACCCAATTGACTTTGCAATCCTTGCCAAAATTGTGAAAGAAATCGGGTATCTCTATCTGATACAATAGAGACTGGTACTCCATGCAGTCGGACTATCTCTTTAATGTAGATCTTGCTCAGAGTATCCAACGATTCTTTCCTTTTGATAGGTAGATAGTGAGCTGACTTCATAAGTCGGTCAACAATTATCCATATTGAATCATTCTTTTTGGTAAACTTAGGGAATCCTGTCACAAAATCGATTGTGATGTGTTCCCACTTCCACTTGGCTACTGGGAAAGGTTGTGTCAATCCACCTGGTCGTTGGTGTTCAGTTTTAACTTGTTGACAAGTTAAACATTTGGACACAAAATGTGTCACTTCTTTTTTCACCCCTCTCCACTAGAATTGTAGGCGTAGATCACGATACATCTTCGTGCTACCAAGATGGACTGTAAATTTAGAGTGATGATAGTGATTAAGTATTTTTTCTCTCCAGTCTTCAGATTTTGGTACGAATAGTCTTTCTTTGAATGTTAAAGCTCCATCGGGTCTAACCTTCCAATTTTCCAATTCCACTCCATCAGATAGTTGTGTATTATCTTCTGAACTTTAGGATCACTGTGTTATCTTTCCAACACAATTTCGACAATTTCAGGTTGTAACTCTAGATTTCGAATCCATGCTGACTCCCTGCTTTCAATTAATTCCATATCATAGTCGGACAAGACTTCTACTAATTTCCATTGTAAAGATGCTACTTTGGCAATATCAACACGTGACTTCCTGCTTAAGGCATTTGCCACCACATTAGTTTTCCCTGGATAGCAGGTAATGTCTCTATAGTTTTAGTGCGAACACCACAACTGTCAATTCCAGATCGTGCGTTGGGTAGTTTTACTCATGTCCTTTCAACTATCTTGATCCATACGCAACAACTTTCTCTTCTTGCACCAGAATACAACCCAATCCAAGCTTAGAGGCATCACAATAGACCTCGTAACTGCGCCCCTGTTCTGGTATAGTTAGTACATGAGAAGTGGTTAGCTTCTTCTTAAGGTTCTGAAATACTTCCTCACATGCTTCTGTCCATTCAAATTTGACATCTTTCCGAGTCAAGCGAATCATTGGCACTGTAATCTGAGAGAAATGTGGGATAAATTTTCGATGATATCCTGCCAAACCAAGAAAACTCCGAATTTCTGTGACATTTTTGGGTCTTTCCCATTTCATAGCTGTTTCCACTTTTGTTGGATCTACTGAAATTCTATTGGCCGACACCACGTGTCCGAGAAATTGGACTTGGGTTAGCCAAAATTCACACTTACTGAGTTTGGCGTACAGTTGGTTATCCCATAAAGTCTGTAAAATGGTGCGTAAATGCTACTCATGCTCCTCTTCAGACGAGGAGTATACCAAAATGTCATCAATGAAGACGATTTCAAACTCCTATAAATAAGGTTGGAAGATCCGATTCATCAAATCCATGAAGGTAGTTGGTGCATTAGTTACTCCGAATGGCATGGCCCAAACTCATAAATGTCATACTGAGTGCGAAACGCAGTCTTCGGAATATCCTCCTCCCTTACTCAGAGTTGGTGATATCCCGATCTCAAGTCGATTTTTGAGAAACACCTTGCCCCTCTCAACAAATAGAATAAATTGTCTATTCTAGGTATCGGATATTTATTTTTAATAGTGACCTGATTCAAAGGTCGATAGTCTATGCACATCCTCAAAGATCCGTCCTTCTTTTTTATAAAGAGAGCAGGTGCGCCCCAAGGCGATTGCTTAGACAGATAAAACCAAGATGGAGAAGCTCATCTATCTGTTTCGCCAACTCTTTCTGTTCTGTTGGTGCCATCCTGTAGGGTGTCATGGATTTAGGAGATGTTCCAGGCTTTAAATCAATTATAAAATCAATCTCTCTGCGTGGAGGCAAACCATTGAGTTTATCCGGGAAAACATCTAGAAATTCACAAACCACCCGAGGTAAAATAGATTTTATTCCTTCCACATCCCCCCATCCCATACTGGCCACTACTGAGGGTAAACCCAATTTATCCCGATATGACTTAGCGATAAATGAATGAGAAGCACCGGTATCAACTAATACTTGTGCCATGTAACTAAAGAAAGGTATGCTACCATCCATCACAACGTTTTCAGCTGGTTCCTCCTCCCGAGTTCCCATGGTGTAGACTCTCCATCGGGTCATAGGGGGCGGCCCTGTCCTCTCAGTTGACCGGTCCTTTGTGGCACACTTCTAAATGCTGCTGAACCTCTGGAAGGTGGCGGAGCAGACTACTCCTGAGACTGTATCGGTCTGACATTCTGAGTAGATCCTACCACATTGTTCTGATTGTTAGGATAAGGCAATCTTTAATATAGTGTCCCATTTGCTTGCATTTGAAACATGCTCGGTTGTCCGTTGTTGGTGGATTGCTCTGTGGACACTGTCTCACTATGTAACCTGGCTGGTTACACATGTAACATATCACTTGTCTTAGGCCAGTGTTGGTAGTCTGTCTCTCAAATGTTTGTCCTTTCTTAGAGAATGAACTCTTGTTAAACCTCTTTCTTTTGTTAGGCAATGGTGGTTTCTGACTATTCCTCGGACGAGATCAATCCAAATTCCTGTTGGTTGTGTCAACAGCTTCCATCATGAAGGCTTGGTTTATTGCCTCTTCCAGAATGGCAAATTGTGTTCCTGCCATTTGTCGCTGAAAACAAGGATGACGCCCTTCAATGTAGTGTTGAATATTTTCCTTTTCTGTATCCAAAAGTCGTGGTGCGTATTGACATAGATTCGGGAATTTTGAAGAATACTGGGCCACTGTGTCGGAGCCCTACTTCAATTTGAGAAATTGTTTCCTTTTAGCATCTTTTACTACTTTTGGATAGTAGCGGGCAAGGAGAGCAATAGAAAAATCCTCCCAAGTTATCGGTTCTCGATTTCTTGCATTATAAATAACTTCCCACCATTTATATGCATCTCCTTCCAACTGATATGTGGCTAATGTGACCTTATACTCTTCTGCGTAGCTAGTGTGTCTAAGATTCAACCAATCTGATTGATCCAATTTTCTGCTTCGGCTGAATCCGCATTCTAAGTGAAAGTCGGTGGATTCAACTGCTTGAAATTTTTCAGAGTTGTGGTAACTCTTCCTTCGGGGGTCCTCTCCCGAGGTCGGTGGAGATCATCCACTATCTTTTGGAAAGCTTCTACCGTGGTTCGTACGGCATCTAAGGGGTCAGGTCGATTTTCAAGAAGTGGAACAACACTTTCCCCTTGACTCCCCGATTCTCCAGCTGACCCAGACATTTCCTGTAGTCATCATTGTATTAACATAATTCATTCAAACAAAAGTTTATCAAGTCACAAGATAAACAAACATACTTTATATATCACATATCAGATGAGTTACTTAGTCTCCATACATGTCAGTTACAAAAGAGTACATGCATATATTCCTTTTTCACAAAAGTTTTCCCCAAAAAGTTTCTTTCCTAAGATCTTTCCCCATCCTTTTACATTTTACATGTATACACATATGTATATTTTTACACCCATCCTTTCCTATCTGGTTCTATTTCCATCCTTCTTTCTAGTCTCCCCCATCTGAAGGTAAGTCTTCAGAAGTGAGTCCTGACTGATAAGGGCAAGCCTCTTCTTGGTAACCAAATACTCCACATAACTGACATGGAACAGGTACCGTAATTCTCATGAAGGGAAAATTCACATTTAGATGCCCGAATATTCCACATATTGGGCAAAACTAGATAAGAGGATAGGGACAATATTCAACAGTGTGCCCTGCTTGTTGACAGTTCTCACAGACAATCTCAGGCACCGGTTCTACAGCAGGAGGTTCTGGTTCCATAATTAGATGTGCAATTAAGGATTCTATTATTGGTGGTGCAATTAAGGGTTCTACAACTGAGGGTTCTAGATCCTCGACTAGTGGTGAGGGTGTATAAGGAGGATACTCATATGATGATGTATCAGGAGAATACTGGGGTGATGAGATATGGGTCTCACTATTCTCTTATTCCTCTGGGTCAGATTCTGATATAGTCCATTGAGTATCACTATCAGAAGATATTTCTATTACTTTTCCATTTTCAGATTCTGAAGCAATATGGATTTCAATCTCATCTGGGTCTGATTTTGATGTCCATGATACTGAGCCAGAGTCACTAGGTGAAGAAAGTATCACCAATTCACTGGAAGGGGTGCCTTTTTCCTGATAATGAAGCTGATATTTTATCGTCAGACATTGTTGTCCAAAAATAAAACAACAGTTAATAATGGAGGAAATAAATAATAATAATGTACTAAATAAAACTCACAACCACAAAATCCTACTAAGCATATATAGTCCCATCACAGTCCGAGAGCTTAGACCTAAGCTCTAATACCACCTTTGTCACAATCCGATCGCGTATGTGGGCCCGGGACGCGACTAAATTTATTTTTTTAAAACATTAACGTAATGATTCACTAATTCCATAACATATTACCTATAAGAGATATCAATGTGTTAAATATTCCTAAACGTAGTCAGCAAAATCATCCGAACAATTTTCACTCAATCACACGGAAGCAATATATTGAGCACACCAACACACAAATATATTACATGGAAACATCAAATTTACAGACATAAGTTTTTATACCACATGAGGCATATTTATTATCAAAATACATAGAATCGTCCATAGATTCATTTTGTTTCCTCGAGCGGGAAACTACAGGAAACATCGGAGTTTGACTCGCAGCGATGTATCATTGGTTCCTCCATTCCTTTCTCTAGTTCATATCCTGCAATTTAAGGGACATGAGTAACAACCCAGTGGGGAGAGCTCACCATAAAATCCAACATACAATATTCATGGAATAAATAACAATGCATGTTCCATGAATGAAATGCAGTTAATCCACTTAACTCATTTTCACCATAACATCCAACATAATACATGAAACAATAAATAATGCATGTTTCATAAATGCAAGGTGATTAATCCACTTAACCCATTTTCACCCTATGATCACTTTCTAAGGTGTTTTACCAATTTTTATCGGAGTTAGTCCCCATTTAGCAACTTACAAGTGCATAAGGTCTCCACGACCAGGTCTACTAGCCCATTCAACACCAATGGTTGATGGCGGTCGACCACAGCCTACTAACACGTCCAACCCAACAGTTGGCAAACGGCGTTCGGCCTAACATCACAAGGTCTCCATGACCCGGTCTACTAGCCTACCCAACACCAACGGTTGATGGCGGTCGACCACAGCCTACTAATACGTCCAACCCAACGGTTGGCAAACGGCGTTCGGCTAATCTCAGCAATTATAGCCCTACGGCCAATATCAGATTTTCCAAAGTTATTATTATCTTTCACAGATTTAACTTATAATCATAATTCTCACATGCAAATGTCAAATTCATGATAATGCATGATTTCCATTGCCCTCCTTACACAAGGACTTATTCTGAGAGAACCACAAAATTTCAGCCTTACCATTTGGTGTATCCAATATCAATACAAAAAATCAATATCACACAAACATATAAAACTGGATTTAATAACAGCAATGCCTTCACCCAGTTTTTACCCGACAATTTCCAGACAATCCATGGGTCCATAGAGGCTACAAGTCATCGACTCGCCGACACCATTTTAACGCCTACATTCTAAACAGTTAGAACATTTACATCCCTTACATGAAAGCAGTGTTAGGTCTCGTATTCTAGACCTATATAGCATTTTCCATCTTCAAATGACCATGGGTCCCATTTCAGTCTGGTGTTAGTGGGTTTAACATATAACATAATACAAGTGTTGGTTCGAGTCTCCTCACCTCGATCCGCATAGATTATCACACAATCTGTAAGATAAAATAATAATATAAATTTCAAGTGAATAAAGTATTTACGAACTACTTCCAATCCCTTTGCATTTTCCAATAAAACATAATAAATGTAATCTCCTAATTCTTTCTACTCCATTAGATTAAGTCAGTAGTTAGTTGTCAGCCGACCAAAATATCACATCAAAATAAAAATATAAAGTACTCAGTGTCCGGTCTCGTATTTTTTCCTTGAAAGGGAAAAGTATTGAGACTGAGCCCAGAGGATACAGTGCAGGAAATGAAATAAAAGTACTTAGTGCCCAAATCCTTTTACCACTGGGTGACCAAGGCCGTCTCAGATGGCCACCGAGCGGCGTATCCGCTGCGCTAAAGATGGAGATTTTTGGCCTAGAGATTACAATGCAAGTAATATAAAAAATACTCAGTGCCCCACTTCAAGACCATTGGATGACTAAGAGCCTCCTCAGATGGTATCACCGAGCGACTAAGCGCCACTACTGATGAACGATCGGGTGACTAAGCGCCATCTCAAATGGTATCACCGAGCGACTAAGCGTAACTACTGATGAACCATCGGGTGACTAAGTGCCACCTGTAATACTTCGGAATTCCATGTTATCAATATTTACGGAATTTGCCATTTTAATTGTGAATTAATGGATATGGACCTTAGATGGGTAAAGTGTTAGGTTAATTGCCCAATTAAGATCCAACGAATTGTGGATATGGTTGCAATTGAAATAAATGGGTAAGATGTATTCAATTGGGTCAAGATTGTTAATTGGGTCAAAATGCCCAATTGGAACCCAATGGGTCGTGGTTGACTTGGTTGACCACCAAGTGAATCCAAGCCTAATTTGGTTGGGGCTGATTTGAGTTCGAAATGGAATCAAATAATTGAGTTGATCCAAGTGAATTAAATGAGTTGATTTTAAGATGATGAGTTAAGTGAGTTGAATAGATTTGAATTAAAATCATATGGAGAGATAATGGAAGGGTTATAGTTATACATTTCAAATTCAAATTCAAAGGCACACGTTGGAGCCATGGAGTTTCATCTCATGGATTGTCGCCCACATGGAGAGATAATGGGTTGGATGGTTATACATTTCAAATTCAAACAAAGGCAAGGCACACATGGAGAGATAATGGGGTGGATGGTTATACATTTCAAATTCAAACAAAGGCAAGGCACACGTTGGAGAGATAATGGGGAGTTTTGGTTTAATTTTCAAATTCAAACAAGGCTACACAAGGAGAGATAATGGAGGGGTTATGGCTATACATTTCAAATTCAAACAAAGGCAAGGCACACGTTGGAGAGATAATGGGGAGTTTTGGTTTAATTTTCAAATTCAAACAAGACTACACATTGGAGAGATAATGGGGAGTTTTGGTTTAATTTGCTAATTCAAACAAGGCTACACGTTGGAGAGATAATGGAGAGTTTTGGTTTAATTTTCAAATTCAAACAAGGCCGAACTCTCCCTCTCCCTCTTGGCTGTTTCTCTCCCTCAAATCCTCTCTTAGCCGATCACTCCTTAAGACAAAAGACTTAGAAAAGTTTTTGATCTCAAGTTAGCACACAAGGCCGAACACTCTCCCTTTTACTCAAGGCCGAATTTTATCTCTCTTTCTCAAGCTCTCACACTCGGCCAAAGGATTAAGAAGAAGGAGGAAAAGGCTAAGGAAAGAAAGGATTGAAAGAATAAGCCAGAGCAAAGGAAAACCGGAAGAGTCGGGGAACCGGTAGGTATTTTTATAAATTTTTTTAAAGTAAGGAACCATAGGGTTCGGCCATGGTGTATGGCCGAACCCCATGGAAGAAAATTGGGGGATGATTATGGTATTTTAATGGAAAGGAGGAACCATAGGGTTCAACCATAGTGCATGGCCGAACCCCATGAAAGAACATTGGTTAATTTTAAATGGAGTTTGAAGGGTAAAAATCATAAGTTTATGTGTATGATGTTAAAAGGATTATAAGCTTGGATAAATGATTGTTAAGGGAAGATTATGAACCATAGGGTTCGGTCGTGTATGGCCGAACCCCATGGAAGGTTATTAATAATTTTGAAAAGGATGAAAACCATGGAGGGTTATGATGTTTTAAAAGGATCTAAAAGGGAGGTATTGTTAAAGACATTAGCTAGGTGTAAAGAATGGAAAAAGAAGGGCACAAAGCCAAAGGGTGAGGTTCGGCCATGTTGTATGGCCGAATCCCACTAAGCAATATTTATGGATTTAGGGTTTTCTAGATATTGAATTATATGGATTGTTTAATATTTTAATGAGCTTCAAAACATGAAAATGGTAGATGCATGTTAAGGATCTTTTTTAGGACTTTAAAGGGAGGAATACTAATCATTTTACATGGTGTTAAAATGATATTTGGTGAAAGAACCATGAACCATGGGTTCGGCCATGGTGTATGGCCGAACACCATGGAAGGTTATCAAAGACTTTGAAGGGATTAAATGGAGTAATATTGTTGGACATATGTATTTTTAGATCATGGGGAATGGTGATAAGTTTAATTGGTTTAAACATGGTAGATGTTGATCAAAAAGAATGAATCTAAATACATGGTTAAACTCCATGAGGGGACCTTGTTTTATGGACCAAAGAAGGTTAAATGATTCAATGGAAAAAATGGGATTTAGACATCATAGGGTTCAGTCATGGTGTATGGCCGAACCCCATGAACCATTTTGTGGATCAAAGTGTGGACTTATGTATGCTTAGACGAATGGAATGTTAGCCATGGATAGAAGAATGGCAATATTGTAAATATGGGAGAAAATGATAGATCATGGGTTCGGCCATGGTATATGGCCGAACAACATGAGGAATGTATTTGGTGGACTTAGGGTTTTTAAAGTGATCTACTTGTATATGATTGGTTAAATCAAAGGAGGGACAAATTCAAGTGGGTGAGGTTCGGTCATGTTGTATGGCCGAACCCCAGAAGATTGTGTTTATGGACTTAGACCTAATGTTAAATCAAATGGAATATGGGATTGACTTGTTGATATGTAACAAGGTGGTGGGAGTTCATAAATGGTGCGCGATCGTGAGCGGTTGCCGGTTTAAGAAGCAAGGACACTATAATGGTCTTTGGTAGGATTCTACCTTTTTGAAAACATGGTTTATGTAATATAGTTTATTTGGTTTATTTTGATGAATTTATGTTGTAAAAGATATGTTCTAAATGTGAGTTTTAATGCTATGTTTATAAGATAAAATAGCATATGTTTCATTAGCATCTCATGTGTAACGCCCCGCCCTTTTTCACTCGCTTTTTTCCGTAAATCAGAGTCTATTTTTTTTTATAAACAAAGAGTGATAGAGAGCGGGACGTGACGACGCGAGCTTAGTCCGAATTTCTAAAGTCTGACCCTTAACTGGCCAACCCTATGTGTGCATGGACTAAGTCCAGGAAAACGGTTCACACATAACAATATCAACATGCGGAATAACATCATAACTGCGGAATTATAATCATAACATGCGGAATCATAATAGAACTCAGTTCTCTTCCATTTCAGATAGCAAAGTACGTCAAGTCTTTATTCATGATTAAAGTTAACTCAACTATCCAAATAACATCCAACCACCGAAATTATTACATGTCCGAAGACTAGTTACTCAAATACAAGTCCATAAGTAACTTAATCAAAATATAAACTAAATCATCCAAGCTCTTATGCCTGGTCCATTTCGCGTTCATTATTCCCCTCGTTTCGTGTATCATCAACTAGGGTATAAGTAGGGCGTTAGAACAACACATGGGTTAGTACAAAAAATCAAGATATAATATATATCAAAACCAGTTATATTAAATCATACCATACTTATAAAGCATGGTATCAAAAACAGTGTATGATAATAGAGATCCAATCATACAGATAAAAATCAGAAACCTTGCATGATAATAAAGATCATAATCATGTCGATTCAATGCCATGTCATGCTATCATATGTAATGAGTCCCACCCATCACAAGCACATACTCATCAAGGTATCCCCCACGATTGTATTACGGACGCCCTAACAGAGTGTGGATCTCCGGTTACAAACACATAGTAACCTCTTGATGGAAAGCTCCTCATCAAGGTATCCCCCACGATTGTATTACGGACGCCCCGACGGAGTGTGGATCTCCGGTTACATATCATACTTAGTATCCTCTTGATGGAAGGCTCCTCATCAAGGTATCCCCCACGAGTATTTTACGGACGCCCCGACGGAGTGTGGGTCTCCGGTTACCGTTCATCCCTTCCATGCCATGCATGAGATGCAAATGTCAACATGCTATATAGAAATACAAATTATAGCATTTAAAAATCACATTTTGAACATATCCAACACATGTTATTTTATCATATAGACATAGCATTTAAAATTCACATTTTGAAACATATCCTTTGCAATATAAATTTATCAAAATAAGATAAAACATTGTACATTCAACCCATGGTTTCAAAGAGGTGGAATCCTACCAAATACCGCTAAAGTATCCTTGCGTCTTTCGTCCGATAACCGCTCACGATCGTAAACACCTTGTGAGGTCCTGTTACCTTATAATGTAACAATCAATTAAAAGCAAGTCCCACTTGATTTACAACAATGTCCAAGTCCATAAACCAAACTTGTGGGGTTCGGCCACACACCATGGCCGAACCTCACCCCTTTTGTTTTAATTTCTTTCTTTGGTTTATCAATCAATAACCCTAAGTTAAACATTTAATCACTTCCCTTTTATTTAATTCCACTTACATAAACCCTAAGTCCATCAAAACAATCCCCATGGGGTTCGGCCATACACCATGGCCGAACCCATGGTCTTTCATTCAATAATGTCATTCTTATCATTTTATGCATTAATCTGATGATAACCCAATTAATCATCTAAGGTACATCAAACTTTAAGTTCAGCAAACATTCCCCATGGATTCGGCTATACACCATGGCCGAACCCATGGTCCCTTATTTCACTTAATTACCAAAATGTCATTACCACTATCATTGTCTCTCCATTAATCCAATCACTATCTTAAGTTCATAAAATCCATTCAACTTGATTCATGGGGTTCAGCTACACACCATGGCCGAACCCTATGATATCTTAATTCCATTTAAATTACAATATTGACATTCATGGCTAACCTTCCATTTTAGCATGTATTTACAACTATGCCATTACCTTAGGTTTATGTCCAAAACCGATCCATAAAACCCATATGATCCTTTAGCTGGTTCATGGGGTTCGGCCACACACCTTGGCCGAACCATAAGATGCATAACTTTCCAATCATGAAACTTTCCAAATTTAGCAATTCCATTCTTGAATCCATAATTAGAAACTTACTAATTTAATCTCCATCATTATTAAAATAAACCCTAGTGGGGTTCAGCCATACACCATGACCGAACCTCATTCATAAAGACAATTATTAAGCCATGAACTTCCATCTATATTTTTCCATTTAAACCCTTTAAAATCATAAACCTACATCTATGATTTTCATCTTTCAATTCCATTAAAATAATTAATGTCCTTCATGGTTTTCACCCCTCCAAAAATCATATAACATTTATCAACAAACTCCCATGGGGTTCGGCCATACAACTTGGCCGAACCCTATGGTCCATTAATTCCTTTTTAAATCACATATCTAATATTTCATCATTCAAACTTCCATAAAAATTCACCAAAGTCGTTCCATGGTTTCCAACCCAAAAATCCATAATTTAAACCATGTCTTTCCATGGTTTCCCTTAAAATATAACCAATAACCTTCCATTAAAAATCACCAAAAACATCCATTAAAACCATATAAATTTATTAACCAACTCCCATGGTTTTCCTCATTAAAAACCCATACATTATATCCAATCTTCATTCATGGGGTTCGGCCATACTCCATAGCCGAACCCTATGGTTCCTTATTTTTAAACAAATTATCAAATCACTTACCGGTTCCGTGACTCCCTCGGTTTTCCTTCGGTTGTTCTTGCTCTTCCTATCCTTCTCCTCCTTGATCTTTCACAAAACTAAGAACACCTTCTTGCCAAAAACAAACCAGCACCAATCCTTGCTGATTTTGTGTAATGCTGTGAGATATAGTTTGAGAGAGACAGAGGAGATGCTTTGGAATAGAAAATACTCCAAGCCCTTGTCTTGTGTGTCTCTCTCCCTTGTCTTATAAAACTCCACACGGTCTCAACTTAGAAATAGCAATTGGCGTGTATATGTTTCCCACCTTCGAGAGTCCTCTATATTTAGAATAAGCCAAAGTGCCCCTTGTTGCCTCTTTATAAAACCTTCTAATTAATCCTATCTTAGAAGGTGCCATGCGCCCCTCTTTGCCTTTCCTTTATTATTTCCAATTGATCCCAACTTAGAAGGTGCCATGCGCCCCTCTTTACCTTTCCTATATTATTTCCAATTGATCCCAACTTAGAAGGTGCCATGCACCCCTCTTTCTTAGCAATTGCCTTAGTGCTATTTTTAATCTTAGATATCATTTATATTTATCAATATGACATGCTCCCCTTCCATTTAGCAAATCCCTACTATCACTCTTAATCAAGGAAAAGACTCTTTTTTAAAATATTCTAATACATCATCTTGGATTTGGAAATCCATACACACAGCCATAAGCAATCTTCTTGGATATGCATATCTTAAATTCGGCCATGCAACAATTATCCCAAGTTCCTTTATTTATCTATGTTGCATTACTAATTAAATTCAACTCCATTTAATTCTATTGAAACCATTTCCAAAAACCGTTGGGTCTTAATTAGGCAATGACCCAACACTTTACCCATCTAAGATCCATATTTAATAATTCACCAATTAAATGGGTAATTTTCATATATATTAGTAACTTAAAAATCCGGGGTGTTACATCATGCATGGCATGAGGTGAAGGATATGTAACCGGACGGGCCATACTCCATCGGGGCGTCCGAAAAACCTATGTGGGGTAACTTGATGTGCATTTTCCATCAAGAAGAAACTGGAGGGGCCACACTCCATCGGGGTGTCCGAAAAACCTATGTGGGGGTACCTTGATGTGCATTTTTCATCAAGAGGTAACCGGAGGGGCCACACTCCTTCTGGGCGTCCGAAATACCTATGTGGGGGTACTTATATGTACTTGTGATGCGTGGGACTCATTGCATTTGACATCATGACATAGCATTGTTTTATACGGTTTTGACATTATGTTATTATATATGATTTGTACTAATTATGTGTAGACCCTAAATGGAATTGCTACTGGGGACGTTGTTCTAACACCCTACTTCTACCCTAGTGGATGATACATGAAAGGAAAGGGACGATGAACGTGATCGGAGCCAAGCATAGGAGCTTGGATATGTGATTGGATTATATTTTATTTATGTTACTGATGGACATGTATTTTGAGTAGCTAGACTGCGGGCATGTAATAATTTAGATATTTGCTATGGTTTGTGAATGGTTACTTTGGTTATTTAAGTTAAGATAATCATTTATAATTGACGAAATACTTTGCTATCTAAAATGGAATAGAACTAGGTTCTATTATAATCCCCAGCTTACATTTTAATTCCGCAAGTTAACTTATTATGTGTGAACCGTTTTCATGGACTTAGTCCATGCACACATAGGGTTGGCCAGTTAAGGGTCGGATTTTAGAAGTCCGGACTTAGCTCGCGTCGTGATGTCCCTCTCTTTATCTCACTCTTTATTAAAAAAAAAATAGACTCTGATTTTCGAAAAGCGAGTGAAAAAGGGCGGGGCGTTACAACTTCAAATGGTATCACAGAGCGACTAACGCCACTAGGATGATAGTGTGGCCCAAAGGTTACGATACTGATTTTAAACACACAATGCGTAAAAATAAACACACATTGTTAGATGGGGTTAATCTTTTCCCCTCTTTTAATTAAAGGCTGAAAAACAAGTTTTGAACTTAAAATAAAATGATTTTAAAGGTATAATTTAAAATTTAAGAGAGAAGCCTACCCTCCCTTCATTTTGAAAAATTCAATTTTAAAACCCAATACTAAACTATTCTAATTTTGAACTGCTACGAAATTATTAAAATTAAAAAAAAAAACTATTTTGGTACCTCACATGCGAAAATCCGTCAATATTTGACTAAGTTTTGAAAACCCGACGTAGATACGAGAAGCTTTGAAGTTTGGCTGCTACTGTCTACTTCTGTTGCTTGCAGATGAACAGAAAAGAAGAAAAGAAAATGAAAGAAGAGAAAGAGACAGGAGAGAGTG
The DNA here is from genome assembly GCA_022113865.1 of Chimonanthus praecox. Taxonomy (NCBI): domain Eukaryota; kingdom Viridiplantae; phylum Streptophyta; class Magnoliopsida; order Laurales; family Calycanthaceae; genus Chimonanthus; species Chimonanthus praecox. Next base: position 44,069,876 of record CM039095.1, read on the forward strand.
ACGGCTTGGTTGGCTTCTGACATTTTCGGAAAAAATGTCAGAAGACAGTCTAGAGAGAGAGCGACAAAAGATAAAGAGTTGTTGTTGTCTCTCTCTTCTTCTTTTTTTCTGTTGCTGCTTGCGGATGTACAGAAAGAAGAAGAAAAGGAAAAGAATGCTCCTCACCTCCTTAAATAGAAAATGCATGTTGGCGATTAACGGATGGAATTCGCCCACCATTGCCTACAAGCTACAATTGTCACTTTATCCTTATCTTAAAAGATTTTTAGATTATTTTATTATTATTATTTTTTAAAGAATTCCTCTTATATTCTTTGTTAAGTCTGAGTATTCCAGGGTCCCACTAATTTAATCTAAATAGTCCATTAGGTCAGATATTAAATTATTAAAATAGTATTAAATTTTGGATAGAAAATTCGGTCAACAACTCAGTGTTTTAATTAAAAAACATCGATTTGATAAAATTTCTTAATTTTAAAGAATTTTCTGGAGAAAATTTAATTTTATAATTAGATAGATTAAATTAGTCTGATAAAAATATTCTAAAGTTTCAAAGTGTTTCGGAATAAAAAACCACTCCATCTAAATGACATAATATTCGACGACTCACATTTCTCAACGTAAAATAACTATTAAAATTTTGATATTTTGGAAATCTGAAGATACAAATGGCTCAATTATATTACAGATTGAATATTAACTTCCTTCGTATATTTTTAGGATTCTGTCTTTCTTATCCAAGTGGGGTTTTGCCACATATAAAATTTTAGGCAATGAAAATAGGTAGAATTAGGTCGAGATTGACATTCCGTTAAGTCTGGATTTTAAAAATAATGTAAGATCTAAAATTTGAGGTTGAAATGAAATTAAATGAGTGAGTTTCCAAAGCAACCAAATTTTAACCCTAAAATAATATTATTAATAATCATAACTTGTTATTATACCTTTAAAATTTAATTTGAAAGAGTTTTCGGACTCGGATCGAGTCAAACTCAAACTCGTTGAGAAGCTCATTCAATATTCTTCATGATCAACATAACAAAACTTATAATTATTGGCTAAAAATATTTAATTATAAAATTTGACTAAATTAACCACTAATTTAGGCTAGGATATCACAAATTTAGATTTAATTTCAGCCTCATATTTTGCTTTATACTAGTTTCTTATTATATTATAATCGCATTTAAGCATTTAGGGTTACATTTTGTCTTGTCCTGCGTCACCACCATACAGACACATGGTCTACAACTTTTCATTGGCAATCATGTGGTTTGAAGTTTGGACAATTGGAATCAATGAGTCATTCATATAGTCAATAGTATCTCTCACGCTGATACTACAATTCTTCTAAATCATGTTGGCCTCAGCATGAAAAGCTAACAATTCTACTGTTAAAGCATGTTCAATTGCTTATTTTATGGTAGATGGATCCACACAATTAGCAACCTACACAATTTGTTTCAAAGTTCTAATCTTCCTCTTCTCATACTCCCTCCACATGCACCCTCTCCCCCCTTCCCCAATCTCCCCACCTGCTAGCTTTACTGTACAAGTTATTATCCGCTGGCACAAGTTTCATTTTGCAATAGCAAAGAAGTGGTCATGTTTTCCACAGCGATAACAGGACATACCTTGCTTATCTTGTGTGCTTTTGTCATATTTGTCATAGCTACCACGGGTATTAGTTGAGATCTGGTTAAACGGAATTTTGAAATCCTAATGGTTGCGGTTGCAACGCATCATACCGTATCGGTTGTACACCGTTGTGGACGACACACAACTGATATGTGTTGTGAATCGGCCGATATGTATCGGTTTGTAACGTTAAATAGGGCATCTCTATTAAAATGGACATAACTTTGTCATATGGACTCTGATCGAGGTGATTTTAAAAGCATAAGAAAGAGGACTCAGAGAGCTACATGACGCGAATAAGAATTGAAGCGAAAATTTTGTCCACACTTTATTATTGAATTTTAGATTATTTAAAAGTCAAAATTAAAAAGAATGATAAAAATAACTCAAAATGGTCATTCTATAGGAGAAAATTAGAAGAAAATTACTAGACTTTATTTTCTATGTTTCTCAAATTTTTGGGTTTTTATCACATTTTTCAAAATATTTTAAAATTCTCAATTTCGTAACTTCAAAATCACATTTAAGTATCTAAATGACTGCGAAATAATAATAAAATTACATAAATATTTTAGATTTTCTATAATTTTTTTGAAAAATAAAAAAAATGAAATTTGGAGAAGAGATATCGGTGTGCCGATACACATCAGATATAGGCCTAACAGTGCACCATGTTAGCACACCAAATTTTTTGTCCTTAGTTGAGATAGAAAACAAGGTCCAATCCGATCACAATCCAAATTAAAGGTATAAATCTCAGTCGATATGATAAGTATTGGTTGTACTATCAAGATATCGGTCGATATCTTGGCGATATGTATCAACCAAATATCGGCCAATATCCATAGATATCGTTGGAGATATTAGCTGTGGGCCTCGGCCGATATTAGCCCATATCGAAACTCCAATATTTAAATATCGGACTTCTGACACTAACACCCTTGATGTCCGATAGAACCCTAGAAATTTTCTACGTCCCAAAATGTTGCCTACTGGTCCGAGCTCTGATAACCTCCGATAGTTCCCTATCGAAATTCCGAAAGTGTCGAACTTCCAAACCCTCTAAGCCCTACAGGCTGGTCAATAGGGTGAGAAAACACCTTCCCACGCCAGCTCCACACGTGCTAACACCTTATTTCTTAGGCTAGACATATAGACACCACACTTTCCTGCTACCAGACACCCCTTTTTCGACTTTTGGGATGAAATTACCATTTTGCCTTCCGTGTTTTGATAATCCGATCAAACCTCCAAATGGAAGAATCAATTGAACGATTCTAGGAGTCATCCAATCGAACCTCAAAATGGAAGAACCAATTGAACGATTCCAGGAATCGTCCAATCGAACTTTCCAAATGGAAGAATCGATCGAACGATTCCAGGAATCGTCTGAACGAATGTTGTGGAGATGGATTTACAAAAGAGATTGTTTCTCGACCGATTTTTACAAACAAGTTAGCAAAATTCATCTACTCTGAATTTTATGAACTCAGGGATTGATTTTAAGTGAAAATGGTATAGTTTTGGACTTCAAAATTAAACCCAAAGAATTAAGGAAAAATTACATTCCCTCTTAATTCTTTGGGTACGATTTTTTAAGTCCAAAACTATACCCTTTTCACTTAAAATCAATCCCGGAGTTCATAAAATTCAGAGTATATGATTTTTTTATTTTTTTATTTTTTAAATTTACGTCTGAGAAACCGCGGGAAACCCAACGTAAAACCCCCACAAATGATATCCACTGCCCTTAGGGTACACTAGGTTAGGCCATGACGACTCGAACTTGGCACCTCATGTAGATGAATTTTGATACATTGTTTGTAGAAATAGGTTGAGAAACCTACTCATTTGAAAATCCGAACCAAATGCGCAAAGGTTACAGTTGGCAGGGAAGTCGTTTGTCGACCGATTTTTACAAACAAGCTATCAAAATTCATCTACTCTGAATTTTATAAATTTCGGGATTGATTTTAAATGAAAATGGTATAGTTTTGGACTTAAAAAATCGTACCCAAAGAATTAAGAGGGAATGCCATTTTCCCTTAGTTCTTTGGGTACGATTTTTTAAGTCCAATACTATACCATGTTCACTTAAAATCAATCTCGGAATTCATAAAATTCAGAGTAGATGAATTTTGATATATTGTTTGTAAAAATCAGTTCAGAAACGACCTCTTTTGAAAATCCCTCTCCACAACATTCATTCGGACGATTCCTGGAATCGTTCGATTGGTTCTTCCATTTGGAGGTTCGATTGGAAGATTCCTGGAATCGATCGGTTCTTCCATTTAGAGGTTCGATTGGACAATTCTTTGAATCGTTCGATTGGTTCTTTCATTTGAAGGTTCGATCGGACTATCAAAACACGAAAGGGGAAAATGGTAATTTCACCCCAAAATTTGAAAAGCAGTGTCTGGTAGCAGAAAAGCGTGGTGTCTATATATCTAGCCTATTTCTTAAATAGAATTATGAAATAGAAAAACTGGGTTGTTACAATATCTTTCCGATATAGCATGAAAAATGTCGTTTGAACTTATTACAAATTTTCTACTTTTAGGAAGGACCAATATTATTCTTAGAAAATAAAAAATTAAAAAAAATAATGAAAAAAAAAATATGGAATATAAATATATGTAGGTGAGCACTTTCCAAATAACTCATTGTTGGTGGTAGTAAATGTGAGACCTGAATCAATGAGAATATGAGACTAAATTCATTATTTGAACCAAAGGAAAAAAATAATTGACGCTTAATGAACTCTTGAAAACGACATGAGATAAAAACATTAGTACAATTATATATTTACCCATGTAAGTGAAGTTCAACTCGTTGCCTCCCACTTTAAAAAGCGAGAGGTTGCAGGTTCAAGCCCCCATAGCCTAACCTTAGTGTGCCCTAGGAGTAGTGGGTCACCCGTGGAAGTTTAATGCTGAGTATCACGTAGTTTCCTACACGTAAATTTAAAAAAAAAAAATTATATATTTACAATCAATACTATTATACTATTATGAAGTAGAAAGTGTATTTTTCAAATGAAAAATTAGAGGTGCAACTTGAGCTAGGCTTAATCCGAGCCTACATAGAAAAACACAAAATAGTTAGGTTTAGGTTGACCCAGGTCCGAACGGGGCTCTTTTTTTCCCAAAATCCATGCCTAAATTAAGAATTCAGGCCTAATACATGAAAGTCTGAGTTTGGTCAAATGTTTAAATTTGAGTCACTTTTTATAAAATTTATTCTTTAATTGATCTTGTATATAAATATAAATTTTATACAACGCATAATTCAAATTTTATAAATAATATTAAAAACTCATTTTAGACTCATAGAAGCCCACGCACAAATAAACTGAGACATACATTTTGGATTTGGAGTCTAGCTCCAACCGTACAAATACTCCCTTGTCCCAAAATACTTATCCTATTTTAAATTTTTTTATTTCTTAAGGATCATTTTTGTGCGAAGCACGACAAAAGCATATTAATAGATTCTCATCATGTTATAATGTGATTTGGTGCTCATCGAAAAGGTTAAACCTTTGATTTAATGTGAAAATAAAGAAATAGAACAAGTAATTTGGGACAATTCCAAAATACATACAAGTATTTTAGGATAGAAGTAATATAATTCAGTCTCGTCTTTGATTTTTGACCAAATTGGGATAATATAGGCTTCAGATTAGGGAAGTCCAAAACTCGACTTAGCCTATCTGAATTGCACTCCCATGGAAAATGTAGTATGATCTCTCTCTTCCAATAATACATAAAATTATAACAGGATTAGGGACTAGTATAATAAATATAGCGGAAAATGCATATTTGGAATAGAAAATGCGGTTTGATTCATCTCTTTTTATCTTATATATATTTTTTTGAATTTAGGTGTAGGAAACCGTGGGAAACCCAACGTAAACCCCCATGTGTGATACCCACTTTCCTTAGACACACCGGGTGAGGCCATAGGAGCTCGAACCTGACACATTCCGCTTTCTGGGACAGGAGATTACCGGTTGAGATATATATATATAATGATAAATAGAAAATAAAGTATATACATATAGAGGTATAGTATTCTTTCCTAGGCATTCTACAAACTTTTCTTGTAACATCAGTATAACTTCACAATCCACATACACTGCTAAATTGATGAAGAGTGATCTCATGAAAAGTATTCTAGAAGAATTTGAACGTAAATTGAAGCAAAGATCTCTGTGATAAGAGCTTCTTGACCGTCAAGCCAACTCCTAAGAAGTTACTTATGAATAACCCATTTCTTCCCAATACCATTCTCTGTATCTAAATACGATTTCAATAAATATTGACGCTTTGTCTAATCAGTAGCCATTCATTTGACATATAGGTGGCCAATTAATATTATCACGTAGGGTTGTATTGATTTCAATTATATCTTGACTAAAATTTTAGATGCATGCAACATGCATGCTAAGATAATGAGTGTTGTGTACCTCCTTTTAATTTCTAAGTAGCAACGGGACACTGAATGAATCAAAGGAACACCCCAGCATCAAATAAAAAATTTTGAAAATCGATTAAGAGTTTTAAACATTATTAAAATACTTAGTGTTTTTACAATCTTATTATTTGCTTTAAAACTTTTTAAATCAAGCATTGAATTATACTCCCCCTGTTCCAAAGTTGTCTTATATGGATTTTGGAATTGTCTCAAAATAGTTGTGTTATTTATATTGGAGTAGTATAAAGTATGTTGAAAATGGATGAGATTACATGGAAGGCTAGTCTTTTATAAAGAGTTCCTTAATAAATACAAATCTTTCAAATGATACAACTAAAATAAGACGAAGGGAGTATTTTATTGAAAAAAAAAATTGAACAAATTAGCATCTAATATCGATTGAGCTCGTATCCAATAGTGGGAGAATTTCTCAATTCAATTATTATAGTTTTGTGTAGTGGGCAGTGAAAAAATCAGTCGTATAGTTAATAAATATTAAACGTCCAAATTAGAAGTCTAGATTGAATGTCTAGGAATGAAATTTTGTAAATGCGTATGTTATTTCAATGGATCTCATCAAATCATGTTTGGTTGAACTAAAAAATTAACCGAGATTTTTTCTAATCAAATGGCCAACCTAAAATTAAAATAAAAAATAAAAAATAAAAAATTAACATAGATTTTTTCTAATCAAATGGGCAACCTAAATTAAAAAAAAAAAAATAGAGAGAGAGAGAGAGACTGCCCATGCAATCTTTTCCAAATTAATATGGTGATGGTATCTGTTTGTATAACTCACGACGATGATTGAAGAACACCCAAAATATAATAATGGAAAATCACATGATCCACGTTGAATATTTAAAGAAAAAAAAAAAGATCAGATGCTTAATTTTAGGATTAATTTAATCCAACGTTGGATGCCATGCTAATTAAGTAATTAACTGAACCTTAGATGATAAAGATTTTTTTTTTTTCGTTTTTATTTTTGAGGTTTGATATTATCAAATCATGTGGTCATGTGGATGTCGTCTTTCAAAAATTTGGTGTATAGTAAAAGCTGTATAATGTAATATGGTTCGGGATTATAGTACATATATTATATTATAGAAGTTAATAAATTAGAAGGTCTAGTAGTATTCCTTTCTAAAAATCTCTTTAAAACTCTCACATATCATTAAAATGTCTTCTTAACTTCTCTTTGTGAAAACAAATCACTCTATTCATTTCTATAAATTTCTCATTCAATGAGAAGAGAGTATATGCACCGTCCCAAAAAATAGGAAAGTTTATCAAGAAGTCTATATCAAATTACTTTTCTGGAGTCAGATGATCTAGTTTGTGACGTTCTTAGTCACTTTTGTAATAATTTTGTATTTTGAATGTATGAAATATTACTTTAGAAAATGGTTAGGACAGTACATTTTTAATTCTAAATGTATTGAGTACTGAATTAGAGAGATTTATTACATTTTGTATGGTTTCGAGGTCAGAACCAGTTGCCAATATTATTTTAGACAGGTTATAATTTTATAGAGTACTACATTATAGAGAGTTTATTGTATAATGCATAGCGGTCGTTATATCATCGATGTACTTGTATATTAAGATAAGTTCGAAAGAAGTCAAACATGAGACCTCTATTCTAATTCGAGATTCATTTCTCTGTACTCACTAAAACTTCATGAATTGAATCCTTATTCTATTCAATCTCATTTCCATTTACACTCCAAAATTGATTATCTTAAAGATCTTTTAAGACATAAAATTATACTTAAGACTCTTAAAGTAATCTATTCATCCATATGTTACTGGGAGTCTTAGGCAGTCCAAACTCCAAACCTAATTGATATTCCATTTTAAAAATCTGTAGAAATCATGTCAATACCTTTAAAAAAATCTTCAAAAAAAAAAAAAAAAAAAAAAAAAAACTAGATGGGAAGAAAAGTGCTTCTTTAATTATTTACGACCCGATAAAAAGGGATAATCACCTGTGGATTGGTGTACACAACATTATCATGCACACCTAAGTCTAAGGCCTAATAATTGTGGTGGTGACAACTCTATTAGAAAAGATTTTTCTTTAGACACGTGACTCATTGAAATCATCTCAATTGCATTAATTAAGTCATATTATTATAAGTGACAAAGTTGAAAATTATAAATAATTTAAAGTGATAAAGTTTTGAAGAGGTTAAAAAATTGCTTCATTAATTTAATCAACGTAATTTTTTGAGAGCCACATATTCTAAGAAAGTTTTTTCTAAAGGATATGTCACTATCTCATTTGAGGGGGCAATTTTTAACCCAACCCATATACCCGCCTGACCCGAGTTAAAAAAACTGGGTTTGGGTCATGCCTTTCTTAAAAAGAATTAAATTGACCCACTGAATTTGACCTAAGTTGAATTAAAGTTAATATTTAAATTATTTATTTATTTTTACCTATTAATTTTGTCCCATGTATTCAAACAAGTTAAAAAATCTTAGAGTATTGCCTCAATTTTCTATATCTCAATGTTCTCACAAGAAAGGGATGTCCTTTTATCTTTCTCTTTTTAATTAAAAATATTTTCCTTCAGTTTTTTAGTTTTTTTTAACTTTTGACCTAAATTTAGGTCGGATCAAGTCGAGTTAGAATAAATTAAAATATGGGTCAGATTGAATTGAGTCAATAGTTAAAAAAAACCTTGTTGGGTTGAGTTGGGTCACACATAAAACTTCTTATTCTCTATAGGGAATCCAATCTCAACATGACCAGATCCAACCCGCCATCCCTAATTGAGTGAACCAATTTGTGGTGTAATTATTTTCTCAGATAAAATTGTCTACCAAGGTAGGATTAGGAGACACATAGGATGCATTTGGATGGAGAGTATTGGGGGTAACAGGGGATTACCCCTCATTACCCACGTTTGGTAACAAAGGGGTGAGGGTAAAAAATCTATTTTTTACCCCTCACATGACCCATTTGAATACTCCCATGGAGCTTGGGGTATTCACTCTTGAATACCCCTCCTTACCTGCCGTCTTCTTCTTTTTGATGAGATTTTTTTTTTTTACATTTTATCTTTTTATTTATTTTAGTAAATACTTGGCTTTTATTTTTGTTTTAAAAGCACTCCATTATTTCCATTTGATAAATTTCATATCACCAAATAACAAATTATTTTTTTTTATGAAGAGATATGTAGAATTTTTTTGTCATTTATTGAAATTTAAAATAATAATAGCAGTTTTTTATTTTATTTTTATTTTTTAAGGAAACTTTGTCCCTATTTACCTCGTGCCTTCCTCTATTTTTCAATTATATATTATATAATTGAAAAATTAATAGATTTCAAGTAATTAGCAATTTATTTTTTATATTATATAGATTTTCAACATGATGCATTTGGATGAGGAGTAAATTTTTACAGGAGTTACACCAGGTTACCCTTGAGTAGGGGTAACTATAAGTAGGGGTAAACTGACATATTAATAATTTTATAAGAAATAATAATTTTATTAAATCTATATAATATAAAAATAAAAATAAAATTTTCTGAAACATATTTGTCAAAATATCCTATTTTTAAGGGGTGATTCTGTCGAAATTTCGATAGAGTCTCAAATATTCGACAAATTTTGAGGTTCATGGTAATCTCTTTTAAGGTAATTAACAATTTATTCTGTTAGAAGTTTATTTTAAAAACGTGTCAACATTTTCAACATGATGCATTTGGATGAGAGGTAAATTTTTACCGGAGTTACCCTTAAGTAGGGGTAACAGTAAGCAGGGGTAACCTGATATATTAACAATTTTATGAGAATTAATATTTTTATTAAATTCATATAATATAAAAATTATAATTATAATTTTTTATGAAGAGATGTATTGATATTTTTTATTCATTCATTGGGATTTAAAATAATAATATCAAAAAAATCTTATTTTATTTTTTTATTTTTGAATGCAAGTGTTCATTTTAAATTATTATTATGAAAAATAATTTATAAAAAATAGATAATATTATTATAAGTTATATTATTAGAATTTACTTCATGAATATTATTTACAAATTATGTTTTATAAAGAAATTTAAAAAATATTAATATATCAGCTTACTCTTGCCTGTTTACCAAACAAGATTTTTTACCCTTAAGATAAACTTTTACTTTACCACTGCAATTACCAAACAATATAAGGGTAATCTCAATTCAAGGGTGACCCTTACTCAGGGGTAACCTCTATAAAAATTACCCCCCATCCAAACGCAGCCATAGGCTTGCCCAAGTGCTTTGACAGATCATTTAAAAGAGTCGATCTTATCTTAAGAAATTGGATAGAAAAAAAAATATCATCATACCTATAAAACTAAAAAATAAGGATATATTAAATTATTTTAGCCCTTATTTTCAAGAAAAGTAAATTAATAGATGATTTTTTTATTTAGATGATTACTTCAATAATAAAGATGCATCAAAATGAATATCAACTAAAATTAGATAAATATCAAAAAATATTCCCTCTATCCCAAGATACTTGTCCTATATGTATTTCGAAGTTGTCTCAAATTACTTATCCTATTCTTTTATTTTCATATTAAATCAAAATTTTAGCATTCTCGATGAGCTACAAATCACCTTTTGGTGTGATGGGAAGGTGACCTTCTTTTATAAACTTTGATTTGCCCATATGCATTATTTTGTAATTATTTCCACCTCCGGCTCTCATTATTTCAATCATGTATTGTTGCATAGTTAGGAAAACATTATTTAGCACTAACTACGCAACGAGACACCATATTTACTTTTTTTTTTATCAGGTTTTGTATTGACTCAGAGAATCTATTAATAGACTTTTTGGTGCGCTCCATGTGACAACGATCCTTAAAAAATAAAAAATTTCAAAATAAGATAAGTATTTTGGGACAGAGAGAGTAATATTTTACCATTTATTTAGGGTAGCGATCATCCCACGAGAGGTTTGTTTAACCAGACACGGGTTTTTGTGTATTGCCAATTTTACCCATCGTATGAACAGTAAAATCGGCTCACCAACATTTAGTATAATCAGTAAAATCGGTTCGTCGAAATTTTATCCTTATCAGCTCACCAAATTTACCCTTAATATGAATAGTAAATCGGTTCTCCAAAATTCGCATGAAACAGTAAATCGACTCACTGAAATTTGCATAAACAGTAAATTGGCTCACCGAAATTTTACTGTTCATACGAAGGGTCCGATTTTACTGTTCATATAAAGGATAAAATTGACAATACAAATTATGCAAAATTGAGAGGATCGTTATCCTTTATTTATCTATTATTAAGTAAACTTTATGTGAACTCGTACCTGCTCATACTGACTGTAGTTTTAGGGAGTGTGACAAATTAGATTTATTGAAATGGGCACATCGTGTTTCCATATGCAACTCCTAGATATTTGATTATTTGTGCATGTGCCGCACATGCATAAGAAATGTCACAAATACCGGGATATTAACAGAAACCGTTAATAACGGAATATTTTCAAAATCTCGAATTTTTATCGAGAATTTAACGGGAAAATCTCGCAGAAAATATAAATATTTAAAAAATAATAAAATAAATATACAAAATAAATATTTCAAATCTTGTGGTAGATTCGAATTATGTTCACCAGTTAAAATAGATTTTTTTGTCTTTTTAGATTTATTTTCTTTTATGGATTAAAGTATTTTTTTTAATTTATTTGTTTAGATGTTTTCTTTTACTTTTCAATAATTAGATTTTTTATGAGACTTAATTTTTTTTTTTTTGGAGATTAACTAATAATAAACCATTCAAATACTCATTTTATAGTATAAATCTAGTGGTTATTGAAGTTAATTAAATATGATTTTTAATAAATGAATAGATAGTTTTTAATATTACTTTTTATATATTTATTTTTTATAATGAAAAAAAGTTAGTAGAGGACAAGCCCCAAGATAAATACAGAAAAAGAGGAAAGTTAAAATAAACACAAATAGTCTCAGCCTCAATTGACTCTTGTTTAATGGATATAAAGGGTACTGTAACTCCCACAGTCCCTCATCGAAAAAGTCTCAAATATTTTGAGGGCTGCGTTTGGATTGGGGGTAATTTTTATACGCTGAGTAGGGGTCACCCTTGAGTAGGGGTCACCATTGAAAAGGGGTTACCCTTATTTTGTTTGGTAATTGCAGTGGTAAAATAAAAACTTACCCTAAGAGTAAAAAATCTTATTTGGTACCAATTAGTAGGGGTAACATGATATATTAACAATTTTATGAGAAATTTTATAAAATATAATAATTAAATAATATTCATTAAGTAAATCTAATATTATCTAATTTCTATAGATCCTTTTTATAACTATAATTTAAAATGGACACTTGTATTCTAACAGTAAAAAAATAAATAAAGAAAAAAATAGATATTATTATTTTATAACTTTTTACATGGGTTACCTTTAAATATGGGTAATTGTAAACAGGAGTAACCTGACTTATTAACAATTTTATGAGAATTAATAATTTTTATTAAATCTATATAATATAAAAAATAAAAATAGAGTTTTATTAAATATATTTGTCAAAATGTCCTATTTTTAAGGAGTTCAGCCCATGATAATTTTTAATATTAATTTTATATTTGTTGTGATTTATTAAACTATTATAATAGTTTATTATATTATATATTTCATGTTTTTTTATGAAGAAATATGTTGATATTTTTTTATTCATTTATTGTGATTTAAAATAATAATATCTATTTTTTCTTTATTTATTTTTTTACTATTAGAATGCAAGTGTTCATTTTAAATTATAATTATAAAAAAGAATTTATAAGAATTAGATAATATTATCCCGCAAATAGGTACTAAACAACATTTTTTACCCTTAAGGTAAATTGTTACTTTACCACTGGAATTACCAAATAAAAAAGGATAACCCATTTTCAAAGGTGACCCCTACTCAAAGGTGACTCCTTATTAAGGGTAAGCCCCTATAAAAATTACCTTCCATCCAAACAGAGCTTGTGTGTCCATAAGTTGATTAAAATAAGTTTTGCATGCTTTGAAGTGTAGTGGGTATTATCGATAATATCATGATAATATCACGTTATTATCATTTCTCCAATTAAAATTGCGATATTAACAATAAATTATCATTAAAAAGGGCAACGGCGTTAATATCACACTTTTAAAGTGAAAATATTAATTTGCCGATATTTTCAAATGCATTAATTAGAATATAAGCCACCGACAACTGCCGCTAACTTGGGCAAAATATAAATGTTCAGCAATCTATTCATTCTCGTAACTTACAATAAATCTTAAAATAGTGGTTGATATTTCCTCAACCTTTATATTAAATCAACACGATGTATGTACACATCAATGTTGACGTGTGTCATTCATCTGCATTTTTTAAATTGATTTGAAATTTTTTAATATTAACATTTGTATGTGAGTTCATATAGTCTTAATTTTAGGTATGCTTTACACGTAATAAGTTTATTACGAGGATTTTAGTAAAATTGTTTCTAAATTTTTTAGACGTTAATTTAAAAAGTAATATGTTCATTTTACTTTTATTTTATTAAAATAAATAAAATAAAAATATTATTAATTTATTATAATAAAATGTACATAAAATAGAAACCATGTTTGATTTTTGTTGTAGTACAAGTGCTTAAATCAATGCACACCTTTTTAGAAAAGAATTTACTTTTATTAGGGTATAATAGCACCTTAATCAATGTCGGCAAATCTCATAATAGAGTGGGACTATTTATCCCTACAATAATGCCTTGATGTAGTTTAAGTGGTTGCTTTCCATCTCAAAAAGAAAGAGGTTTTAGATTTGAGTCTCCATGGTCTAACTTTAGTGTGTTATAGGGATAGTGGGCTCACTCGTGAGAGTTTTACGCTGGGTATCCTGCAGTTTCCCACACGTAAATTCGAAAAAAAAAGATTCATTTTTATATGCGTGTTAATATCATCCCCTATATATATATCAGATTTTAAACTCTTTATAAATTGGCCGATAAATATTATATTGGCCATATTCCATTAATATCGAGTGATATCTGAATTTTATTACTGATATGTATCATTTGATATCGTCCAATATCGATCGATATTGGTGACTTTTTTTAAAAAAAAATTATTTCGCTAGTGAGCCTATCTGATATCGGCTGATATTTATGTATTAAGATTTTTTTAAATACCTTTTTTATTTTTTTCTATTTTTAAACACATAAATTAAAAAAGAAAAATCTAAAAAATGGAGAGACAAGTTTCGCGGCCGATATATCGGCCGAACCAAATTTTTAACCCCTGCTCTCAAGATGCTCCACTCATGAAGCAAGGATTTGACTTTGGTTCATGCTCAACTCCTTTGAGCCACTCTCCATTGAGTTACTCTCAGACTCCATGTCACAAATATCGGCATGATTTTCAAATTTAGCATGTTTTTATCGACAAAATATTATTACTGTATTAATAACGCGTATTTATCAGCATTCAGCACGATGGTAAATTTTCAATAAATTTGCGTTAAAAACGCAATAATATCCCAATATATTCCCCGTAAATTTTTGGTAAATTACATATTGAGATTTTTATTGTATTAATATTTTAATTAGGGATAAAAATCCAAAAATTTGAAAATATCCCGACATTACCAATTGCAGTTAATATCCCAAAAACGGTATTTGTGACTATTAGGGTCAATTGACTTAACAAGTGTGCATAGATTAGGAGGTTTACACATACTCATGAGATTAGGCTCACCTTCAATATGGAATGGAGATATCAATGTTATCAAAAAGAGCTTATTTTTGTGATTTAAAAATTGAAAGTTGATGGTTGAAGTCTCATTAAACATTAGATAGATAGTTGATTCATAGAAATTTTGTCAAATCCAAATATAAATATTACTCTTGGATTAATGAGATCAATAATGTAATGATGATGATAGAGTGAATTTGCACATGCATCAATATCATGATTTCAAATTTAAGTTTGTATTTGGGCTAAACCTAAAAAAATCTCAGTTAGAGTTCCATACCTGACAAAGAAAGAGAAAAGGAAGCCAATAAGATTTTGAAATATAATAAAGATTAAAATCTAATTTTATTAAATAAAATGAAAATTAATACTAAAAATGTCTTTGATGATGATTCACAGTAAACAACAAAACCAAAATCATCATGGACATATATTAAGAAGGAATGGTAGATAATATATCGTAAGTTAATTAGAAAAAATTCTCCTTCATTTAATCACTTTAATTTTATAATTTAAACTTAAAAATGATTATTATAAAATATTATGTTTCATATTTCTTTTTTTAATACTAAAACGAGGCATCTAATTGGATAATTATTTTGAAAAGCATAAAAAACTCTATTCAAATCAAATGGATTTGGATTAAAGTGTAGATTCATTTAAAATTTTGAATTTGAAATTGCATTTGAATTTAAAATCAAGTCATTTTTTTAATTTGAATCCAGATTTGATTAGATCAATATCCGATGCCTATTAATAAAAAATGCATGTGTGTTGATTATATAAATAAAGTTAAGATGTACTTTATATAGTGTGGCATAAAATCTGCTTTGAGAAAATCCAAATTCAAATTGAGATTTCAAACATAAATTGGATTTAAATGCAAAATTAAATGTAAGTATCTAAACATGGATTTAGATTTAGGTCTTAAATATAATATATCAAGTGGATTTTATATTTGAATTTGAATAATCATTGTCATCATAATTTATTAAGATCTTATTTATTTAGAATAATTTTTTTGAATTTTACTTCTTCATATGATATTATCAGGCTATAGAAACAATTTTTTTTTTTTAAGGCCATGGTATTCAGGCGTCTCTTAAAATTAATTGAACAACATTTGAACTTAGGACCTCCTTTTCTCTCTTTTTACAGAAACAATTGATCTATTTATTTCTTATATATATATATATATAATATATATATATATATATATATATATATATTATATATATATATATATATTTTAAGCGGATTACCCTTTTTCTATATATATGATTTATAACTTATTAATTCTATGCAGTGCTTCAATCTTTTATTTATATGATTAAACTACCTAAATGACTATATTATATTAAAAAATCTAAAATTTGTATAAATTCCCTTATTTATTTAATTATCTGGATAAGGCTAAAGTAACATAACTAAATTATGAGGTTTTTGTATGACATTTAATTAGAAGGCGAGATCTTGTAACCTTACAAAATCAAATATAGATATTCATTCGAGAATATAGAAACTCACTTGATTAATTTAAATAAAATAGACAATTAAAATAAGGACAAGCATTCTAACACGGACAAAATATGTTGGGAGATATAGATGGAGTGAAATTCCCATTTTATCTCTATTGGTGTGCCGTTCATTAAGTACCGGTGAACCGATAACACGTCACTCTGCACGTATATATTATGTATATCAGTTCACCGATACATGATGAGCGATAAACTGGTAGAAGTAAAATAAGAATTTCACTCCATCTTATATCTCCTAACAAATTTTATCTATGTTAAAATGGACATCCTTGAAATAGAGCATCTTATCAATAATTATTTTATATAAATTATGAATAAATTTATTACATCTAATTAATTAATATATTTAAAAATTAAAAGTGATGATAAAATTATGTAATTTTATTATTTTCTATTTATGCTGAAGGACGTGCATCTTTCGCTTCCTCGGAATATTAGAACTACCCGAGCTGAAAGCAAGGCATTCCATATGTCGGTGAAGACCGAAGTAAACGATTCTCCGTTTTCCACAAAAGCCCACGCTAGCTTGTCGATTTTACATTTTTTTTACTTTATTGCTGTCTTTGCTAAATCAAGGAGGCATTGGTCCGTAGATTTTTAACAAATGGAGGACTTAAAAGGTAATTGGATAAGAAAAAGATAAAAGAAGGTTTCGGAATGGCAAAGATTCTCAGGACTTTTTGTTTTCTTAAAAATGTATACCCCACGTGACCACCTCCAATGACAGCTGGCCATCGCCGGGCCGCTGACATGGCTGTCATGATGGGCCCACTTACAGTAAGCAATTCTTTCCATATACCCCACGAGACCATCTCCAATGACAGCTGGCCATCGCCGGGCCGCTGACATGGCTGTCTGATGGGCCCCCTTACAGTAATCAATCCTTTCCACCGCCAACAGATAATTTGCATAACAGCCCCTACTCGGTTATGTCAATTGCAAAAGTCCTCCCATATTTAACTAGTTTTTTTTTGTACAAAGTACAAACTCCCTATGTATAATAATTTTGTAAATTAAAAAAAAAAAGTAGGTTTTCATTATTTTGTCAATTTTAAATTTTCATATAATTTTACTCATTTTTAAAATATAAAAATATTTTAAAACATACATTTGAATAATCTTCACTATTGAATTTAACATACTAAATAATATTTTTTTGGAATGATGATTAGAATTTCATTCAAAAGCAGAAGAGCTCATAATTGTAAAATATTTATCCACAACTTGAGCCAGGCAAAAAGAGGTATCAGGTGAAAAAAAAATAGCATTGAAGCCTAAAAATATAACCCACAATCCGAGTCAGAAACACAAAAAATGGGAGTGGTTGAAGTTTTGTATTTTAATAGATAGAATCATCACATAACTTTCAAATTTTTGAAGCAAAACATATCAATAATTTAATATAAATTTATTAAAACAATAATTTTAAATGATAGACATATGCTTTAATATGGTTTTATTAGAGAAAACAGAGTCATGCTCCTAAATGTTAAAAAGAGACCAATATTGAAGACATTCTTTTTAATGTTAGATTAGATATTAGAAATTTTAACATAAATAACTTAATAAAAATTAATTTCATTGATTTGAGTTGTATTAGACTTAATTATTGTTTTGGTTCTTAATGAGTCAAATTGATAAAAGGCTAATTAAAGATAACATATGTGGTTAGAACATGACTCTCAAGTAGTTAGCCTTTACGAGTATTTTGCAGTTGTTTTCCCTTTTTTCAAGAAAATTCTAAATTTAAGTTAAATATTATTAAATCAAATTGAGATTTGGCTTTAGTTGAATCAATAATTTAGTCCAATTTATAATTGAAAAGACTATTCTCATATTTATAAAATGACAAATCTACCCTTATTTTGTATTTTGTATTTGGTGATTAGATAGCTCTGTTGATCAACCAATCTAATTTTGTATTTACAGACATTCTACCTAGATGCCTTATCAAAATTAGTAAAGTCTACATGATTTGAGGGCAAGTGATATTTCACCTTCACTCATCAATCCATGAATGATGATCATTTTTATAAATATCAATATGTTCATAAATATCAATATGGTAATCTCTCAATCCATTATATCTCTTATTTATTAGTCTTTTGCAACCATTAATTGCATGTCTCGTTAAAACACAATAGTTTTTTTTTGTATGATTGAAAGTGATCAGATGTCTTACTCGATAAATCTTTTAGGATGTATGAAAATCTCTCAATCTACACACAACAGATAAAACTATGAAAAGTGACTCTTTAGAATTAAAGGTGAATTTAAAATACAAGAATTTACTTTTTGAGACGAGTTTTTAGCCATCAGTCTAATCCTTCAATATTCTTTTACAGTAATATTGAATAACTTATTGGCTTTTGTTAGAGCGGGCCACTTAATCGCGGTGTCATGAATGGGGATGAATTCCACATTTTTTCTTCTTCTTATGTGAATCACGAGAAATATGGTTATAATGGAATTATATAAGACTATATGATTGTCTAAAATAAAATCTATTAAATCATCTTATCTTTTAGGTTTTGAGTCTTATACTGTTGGATAAATATTTTTATGAATGATGTTTTATTAGACTAAGAGGAAGAGCAAGAGGAGCATTTGTTCATACTAAAATTGAATTTAAAGAGTAGAGTACAACGTGTATAATTTAAGATTGATCTAATCTGACTTATATATTTAGGTTAAAACCTATATGAATTCTTATAAAGTTCAATTTTATTTAAAAAAAATTAATATAATTTAAAGTTTAAGTTCAGCTTAGTCCTAATCTCCAAAAAGTCTAACCTAGCTAAGAACAAAATATCCTATTTATTTCAACATATAGTAAACTCATGTTTAGACTTAGACTTCAATTCCTCTTTTCTCAAATATTTTAATTTAGATATGGACGTGAATTTGATTAAATTAGCAGCAATTAGTCTCTATTATTTATCAAGTCTCAATAAGTTCAAAATAATATTGTGTAAGAGTTCAAATAAATTATTATAATTCAACATATAAAGTATAAATACGTAAAATTTTTTCACTAATTTATACTCAATAAAAAATATTAATTAGAATATTCATATTTATAATAAAATAATATATACTTTAAGTTCTCATTTTACGCTCGAAGAAAGGTGCCTGCGTATAAGAAAACACGAGCGTGTCGACGGTGGACATTTTAAAAATAGGAAAGGAGCTTTCACAAATGATTGAAATAATAGGAGGCGCATGTAATATTTGAAATTATAGGCCTTTTGTAAATAAAGAGGTATCTTTTTGGAAATAAGGGAAACGGCGTGGGTTTTTGCAAAAATCCCCACCACAACGTAAGTGGGCAGGGAGGCCCATTAAATAGCCATGCTCCTAATTCCCCGTTCTCCAACGGATCGATCCCTGTCCTCTCCTTTTCCTATTTCTCGACTTTCAAAGAAGGGAGAATAACAGAAGAAACAAAGTAAAACCAGAGAATCGAAGAGACAAAAGAGTAGGCCGGAAAGAGAGAAAGGGGGAGACAGAGAATGGCGTCGGTGAGAGTAGATCTGGACAGTCGACCGATCAACCCAATGAAGATCTGCATGATCGGGGCCGGTGGATTCATAGGGTCCCACCTGTGCGAGAAGCTGCTGGCAGAGACACAGCACAAGATCCTGGCCGTTGATGTCTACAACGACAAGATCAAGCACCTGCTGGAACCTGGGCCGTCCGATCCAGCAGTCTCTTGGGCGGACAGGATCCAGTTCCACCGCATCAACATCAAGCACGACTCTCGCCTCGAAGGCCTCATCAAGATGGCAGATCTGGTCCTTCACTTTCCCTTTCTCCCCACTTTTCTCATTATTGTTTGGATAATGCAGATATCTCGTAGCTCTTTTTCTTTCGTGCTTCCCTTTTGGTTTATCTCCTTCACACTATCCACCGTCTTGAATTGGATATTGCATTTCTCATTTGATTAAGGCATTAATTGCAAGTCATTTTCACCGTTGGTTTCATTATGTTATCCATTGAATCTTTTCAAATTGATTTTTTTTGTACACCTTATGCATATACTTTTCAGCAACTCTCTCTTCGCAGTTCTTGATGGCTGATTAGAAAAATTGCTTGACACTATCTCATTTTTAAGATCTCAATGGATCCTGTCTTGGTTTCTATCTGTTCTTATATGGCTTTCTTTTCTTTCAGACTATCAATCTTGCGGCCATTTGTACTCCCGCGGACTACAATACACGTCCACTTGATACCATTTACAGCAATTTTATCGACGCACTTCCTGTGGTAAGTTTTTTTTAAAATTTATTTGGAATATCTAGAGCCTGTTCCTTGTTTTCTATTAAAATGTTTAGGTTTGTGATGTGGATTTTCGTCACAAATGTTGGATAATGTTGGCTGGCGGTAGTGATGGGATGTTTTAAATTATTAGATTTTTATGGGAATATTATTGATAAATGCTGCAGAAGATAAAAAAAATAATTTATCCAAAAATGGAAATATTAAATAGTATAAGTAAGATACATTAAAAAATCTAACTACACATATGAGTTGAAAGTATATAGGGATTTTATGTTTTTATTGTGAAAGTACCATGATTTTATCACGTTAATGTTGAAAAATGCCGTAAATATTCTCATTTTTTTAATAATGGAAGATGCCTTTTTTTTTTTTTTTTAATTTTATGAAATGGTATAGTGGAAGATATTGTTGCAAAATGAAATTAGCATATTTGTCAAAGTATCAGATATTTCTGTGGCAATGATTTGATTGAACACCAGCTGATTTGACTGAGGGCACAGTATATCTTTTTAACTGATCAAAATGTGCTTGGCTTTAGCTAGAATTTTGTCTTCGTCATATCATTAAAAATTCTATAAAGCGATTACAACTACGACATTTTTGTAAATTACAAAACGTTGCATCTCTGCAATTAAAATATTTCTAGTGCAAATCCCAAAGAAAAATTAATTTCTAACGAAGTATCTAATTTCCAAGAAAAACAATTCCGAAAATTATAATTTCCCAAAGTTGTTGGACATTGTCTCATACAGAAGCCTAGAGAACACATGCTGTTGGTTGTGGGTACCATCAATCGTGGACTCTGCTTGGTGTTTTGTACCAGTCATCTAGTGGGTCCCACCACCATTGGCCGAGTAACAGTCAGTTCTTTCCAGACATGGTGACAGTAATGGTTTGGTAAATTGTGGATAAAATCGTTGAGAAAGAAAGTTTGATTATTAATGGGGTTTGGATTGATCTGGTAGAGAATGTGATCCATCGTCCATAGAGAAAATCTTATTGCTTGCATGGAGCAAACCATCCAACCGTCATTAAGTAAAATATGAAGAGAGCGTTGTATATGTTTTGATGATTTAAAGTCAAACCAAATTTTCAAAAAAAAAAAGTCAAACCAAATTTGCTGATTGTCTGATCTTAGGTGATGATTTTGGACCACTAGTTGATTTTTTTCTTCTAGAGTCTTGGATTAAATAGCTAGTAATGTTAGGAGATTGATTTTTGGCATGTTGCAACATCCACAACCAAATGCCTTTGCATTCATCAAGTAGAGGCTCCTGGTAACATCCACATGGAGAATGATGTTGACAACTTCTAGACTCCATTAGTGGTGGATATTTTGGTCCATTGCTTATCTGTAGTGGGGCCAAAGTTTCTACTGCTTCTATGTGCTTGTGTTCTGTTTGGATCTTTGGATGGTGGAGCTGATGATGTGATGGGGAAGTGCAGGTTAAATATTGTTCAGAGAACAACAAGCGCCTCATTCACTTCTCCACTTGTGAAGTTTATGGGAAGACAATTGGAAGCTATCTCCCTAAGGATCACCCTCTACGACAGGTATTGACTGACTGGTTCACTGTTTTTCTTGATTCTAATTTGTGTTTCATTGTTGCTGCATTTCCATATTTGTTATGGGTTCTTCAGCTCCACTTGATATGTACTATGTCTTTATAATTTTTTTGGCAGGGATCATTGCATTGTTGTATTGGGTATAATTTCATGGCTAATCTACAGGCATTAAGATTGGAAAAGACATACAAAAAAGTAGTAGCTAAATGACTGGATTGTATTTGATAATACAACAAGTAGCTAGTTTCATTCAACATGATCTATGTAGGCACTACAATTTCCTTTTGTAATTGTATTGTGACTAACATACCCCCCTGCTGTAACGGTTTCTTTTTACATCGGTGGAAAAATGCCTAAAGGATGTTAGAATTATTCTCTTAGAATATGATGAAAGAAATTGTTACACAACTACTTCAAGTATGGGTATAGTAAGAGGTATCATGGAAATAAATCTGTCTTCCTGTAAAAAATCACATGTAAGAATTCATCACATCGATCTCATGGTAACTTTGACATTTTTCCCTCTGAAATCAATCTTTACATGTGATTCACATGTTCTTTTAATAGGAAACCCTTGGATTTGAACATCTCTCATGTTAGGTGATGGGCTCCCAATGGCTCCTGAACATGAGTGACATTCACCATGGGATTGAATCCTTGTGGGTTTCAATCCCATCGCAGTGGGTTCATCTAAACCCCATGTTGAGATCTTAAGATAAAATGGTTTCTCATGATGGAAAGGGAGTCCAACAGTTATTAATTTAAAAGGGGTCAACCGCGGTCATTTTTCTAAACTTGTAGGTTCATCTTATAGAATGAGGGTTTTCCACCATGAGTCCCTTAACCTTTTATGTCTGATCATGTCTTATTCTTGAAATCATTGGCTACTGAGGGCAGTTCTATCATGAGTTTTTGATGTGTGTCATTCCGTGGGTAATTTTGCTTGGCCTGTTACCATCCAGTTGCCATGCATGTGGATGATTTTCAATGTCGGCCCTATGTCCCTATTTTTTGTTGGAGAACGGCTACATTTTTTTAGCTTATTTTTTGAAGACTTTGTAATTGAATTCTTGCTGATACCTCTCAAAGAAAAGAAGAGTTCTTGCTGATGACAAATTTATATTTATTTTCTACTTTTTCCCTTTCAAATTGCCATGCCAATATATCGTCTCAGTGTAGGCCATTCTTTCAAAGCATTCTTTGTATGTTTTTGATTTAGCCTGAGGGAATGAGTGGGGTTTTTCAATGCATTTCTTTGATATATATATATATATATATATATATATATTTATTTATTTAAGATTCACGTTCTATTGTTGTTGTTGTGATTTTTGAATTATGGAATGTTTTGTTATTATTGTATCAAGAATGCTGGGGTCTCCAGCCCATATTATTGTGAGAGTCAGTTCTTACATATGTAACTTTGTATATCCATACAATATGTATTATTATCTGCTCATTTTTGAGTATGTATGTATGTATGATCAATACTAATGTTATTAATAAGCTGTATTATGTTGCTAAAAAAATTCCTTTAGGCACTTGATTTTTTTTTGTTCAGCACGTGGTCTTCTCTCCTCTGGCTTTGGTTTGCTTTGTTCTTTGCCAGTCCTTGTTTTTTTTGAAAGATATCCTTGTTTTGTCTTTCCATCTCTGTACTTCTGGCACTTCTTGTCTGTGATTCTGTGTAGCTAGGGGCTTTTTCCCTTCCCTTAGTAAATAAATTGATCATTTATAGAAGAATTATTATCATCATTAGCATTGTTATAGCCCATAACTGAATAGATGTTTTTGAATTTTTTTTGATTCATTAACCAGTACTTCTTGTTACTGATTTAAGTAAATTCATCAATCACTATTTCTTGTTTTTAAAGTTAGTCTTCTGATTGAGTTATAAAATAACTGATATGTGCTAGATATAGTTTGGCTTATGCCACTCGACTCCCGTTTCCTGTCTGAAAGTCTGAGTTGCCTTTGCTTTTTTATTTTTATTTTTCATTGTAACTAAGTTAGATCTTTTCCTTTTGTTTTCCTTTGTATTCTTTTCAAAAAAGTAATGATTATATACTACGAGCAGCATGATGCTGCCAGAGACATCCACCATTCATTTGGATTAAAAAATAAATAAATCTAAAAGTCCAAATGGAGTGTGGACATAGCGAGCAGTATATGATCATGGTTCTTTCAAAAACTGGCAGAATAATGTAATGGTTGAATTTTGGTTTTGAAAGATTAGAGGCCCTTTTTGTTTTTGAAGTAAAAAGGAAGATAAGAGGTTAGTCTGAAGTGTCTCAACACTTGTAGTTTGCCATGGGCCTCATTGTCTTCTAAAGGAGTTTGTATGTTCTATGCTGGTTTTGGTCTGGTTTATCTGTAGATATAAGATTGCCACTGTTGTGATGGTGAGGTCATGGCTACTTTATGGTATGAAGGAAGCTGTTAGTATTTAATGAGTTCTATTGGCAGAAAGTCCACTTATTAAATTTTGAATTTTCTAGCTGAATTATTTGTACACGTAAATAAAACATGTATTGTATGATGAAGCCTTCAATATGTGTATTAAGCTGTAACTTTTTTATTATCATCATCATCAACGGCTGGTAATCCCATCTATCAAGGGTCGACTTTATGAGTTCTTTTGTATTTAATTCTATTATCAACCATGCCATCCATCACTCCACAATTTAACATGTCCTTTTTTATCTATTCCCTCAATATTTTCGAAGGTCGTCCTCTCCTCCTAGTTCCAAGCTGTAACTTTTGAATGATACTTACAAAAAATATATATTTGGAAAGTACAACAATATGCATGTAATATTAGTCTTGACTAACAAGGGGTGGGGTAGGAGTGAAGAAATGGATTTCATTTAATGGGGGACGAACATGAAATGAAATTGGAAAAGTTCAAAAGGTAAAGGTGGGAATGACTTCCAATGGGGAATGAGAATATTACCTTTCTAGTACGGGCTTAGGGAAAATCCTGACTTAGCACAACTCGCACAAAAGAGGAAGAACTATGGTCAGTTTGTGTCATTTCTGTCTATAAGCTTCTGAAGAGACGAATCACTTCCTTATTCATTGTCCTTTCTCTTATTATTTTTTGGAATTCTGTGTTGGATCAGTTTGGAGTTCTTTGGGTTATGCCTCCTTCAGTGGTTGAGCTATCATTTGTTTTTCGGTGCTCTCTTTGCCACCGTTTGGAGCCTTTGGCGGGAACATAACAATAGGGTGTCGAAGGATTCCACTGAGACGATCTAGTTAGTTTCCAGATGTGTTATTGCTAAGTGCACCTCATGGGCTGTTTTTCTCCAGGAATTTAGGAATACCTCTATGACCAACATCGTATGAGCCTAGAAAGAATGCGTTGACTTCACATAAATTCCTTTCTTGCTGTTGTATCTAGGTTTAGGGATGTTTCATGAATGTTTTGGGTTTTTTGGGATCTTTGTATTCTCTTTTTGTTTTGTGCACTTTTTGTATTTGCATGTGCCTCTTGTCTATTAATATAGGAATCATTTCAAAAAAACAAAAAAAAAAAAAACAAATAACATTACCTTTCCAGGGGGCACAAATTCCCTCTCTTTTGGGGGGATTGCCTCCATTCCTTCAGTCCATCCAAATAGGTCAAGTTAACGCTCTCTAGGGATCTTCATGTTCTGACCCCTTTTTTCCCACATCGAAAGATAACTATCAACTTAATATGTGGCATGAACTGTTCTTTGACTCAGTCTTCTTTGTATTGGCAACCCATATGTTGATAAGAATATGTCCGACGTGTTTGTATTCCATCATGTGCCTATTTTAATAAGGACAAATCAGTATTCCATCTAAAACATCTTGTCAGACCCAAATGTAAGTTTTACCGACCTCAAATAGATGAGACAAACATTTTGGTGATAATGAGATTTACAGACCTTCTCTCTCTCTCCCTCTCCTTATAATCAGAGACTTTACTTCATCATATGCATGGACAAGCAAAATTGACACCTATGTTTGGTAATGAAGTAATTGATTATTGTGTTCACACCTTAAGCACCATAAACACCCACTAGCATCAATCTGTTCATAGCATCTTTTTTGAAAAGGTATTGAATAGATTTCATTGATGAGCAAAGAGAAATCTATGCCTGACATTTCTTAAATAGACAAAATGACAGTGCAAAGACCGGAGCAGCAATGTAGCTTAACGTGATTTGTATTTAGATTACAATCAACTGCATTCTTTTTCTTGATGGACAAAATGTTGGGATTCTTGTCTCGGATGTTGGATCACATCACTCTGTGTGTGTGTGTTGTCTGTCTGAAAGGTATGCTTGCATCTTTTTATCTTTATTTCAAACCTAAGGTCTAAACCGGGCTAACTGTTTGATATCCTAATGTGGTATCATTGTGGTTTCTATGAGTGTTTTGAGGAAAGTAATGATCTCACTTACTTAATTATCTTGTTTTTTGAGATTCATATTGTTGGTGTTATTCATAGGATCCTTCTTTCTACGTCCTCAAAGAAGATGCCTCTCCATGCATTTTTGGTTCTATTGAGAAACAGAGGTGGTCCTATGCATGTGCAAAGCAACTAATTGAAAGGCTAATTTATGGTAAGCCCTTTCATAT
This sequence comes from Chimonanthus praecox, assembly GCA_022113865.1. NCBI lineage: Eukaryota > Viridiplantae > Streptophyta > Magnoliopsida > Laurales > Calycanthaceae > Chimonanthus > Chimonanthus praecox. The sequence goes on from CM039095.1 coordinate 44,096,768, forward strand.
ATTCTCTCTCTGCATGCAGATGCATGCATTTGCAGTACCTCTCTAATTTTATTTTTTGAACTGATTACAGCTGAGGGTGCAGAAAATGGTCTTGAGTTCACCATTGTGAGGCCTTTCAATTGGATTGGACCGAGGATGGATTTCATCCCTGGAGTTGACGGCCCAAGTGAGGGTGTACCTAGGGTTCTTGCTTGCTTTAGTAATGTAAGTCGCATTTCTTGGAAACAAGAATAAATTCAGAAGCCTTTTTTTCCCCTGAACATTGTCTCCCTTTTATCTGCATTTCAGAATCTCCTACGCCGTGAGCCACTTAAGCTTGTAGATGGTGGTCAGTCTCAAAGAACCTTTGTTTACATCAAGGATGCAATTGAAGCTGTTGTGTTAATGATTGTATGTGAAGATTTTTCCCCCTTTTTCCTGCAACTTCATGAAATTATTAAGCGAAGTTACTGATCTTATTTATTTTCTTAGGAAAATCCGGACAGGGCCAATGGTCATATTTTTAATGTGGGCAATCCTAATAATGAAGTCACAGTTAAGCAACTTGCAGAGATGATGACTGAGGTATGTTGAGCAAGCAGTACCTAGCTATGATCATAAGCATTTGGTTTGCATCGCCTTTCTGATCAGTAATGTGTATCTCCTTTTTAGGTGTACTCTAAGGTAAGTGGAGAACCAGCAATAGAGGTGCCAACCCTTGATGTCAGCTCCAAAGATTTCTATGGTGAAGGATATGATGACAGCGACAAAAGAATTCCTGACATGACCATTATCAACAAACAACTTGGTATTTCTCTACTCTTTATGGTCCATCTTTCTTGGTCTTCTGGCCTTTGTCCTTGGTTTCCACAATAATTTTTTCAGGAGGATCCCATCACAGAATTTTCGAAATAGAGTCAATAAACACAATGCCACCATTAGGTGAAAGTTTTAGGGAAGAATCAGTTAGATGTTGTGTTGCTTTAATAGATCTCTCTTTTGTTTCTTTCTAGGAGTGCATAACATTTTAGATAATAGAACACTTTATTGTTATTGGTGGTTCTGTGTTCAAGTCAACCAAATATCTGTCTTTCTACAAATTGTGAGACATTACCAGGCCAATTTAATCTGTTGTGAGAGAACCCCTGTGAGCTCAGCATGGAGCTCGACTCTCTACCGGATCGACAATATATCTCTAATGATGAGGCTCCATCGAGCTTATCAGTGAATAATAAAAACCATAAAAAATGAGTGATGTCAAAAGCCATTAAAATCATGATAACCAAGACAGCGTTTATCTGCAGGTTGGAATCCTAAGACATCACTGTGGGACTTGCTGGATTCAACATTGACATACCAACACAGGACATACGCCGAGGCCATCAAGCAGGCGATTGCGAAACCAGTTGCTTCGTGAGAAGGTTCGTAGTTGCAATCTTTGGGAGGGCCTCGTTCTTTTGGAACTTTCTACATACTTTGGCTATCCGTATGTGTTCTGTTATCATTAGCTGTGTCAGGCACTTGCTGCCCAGGTATCTGTATAATCTAAAATATGTCGGAAGAAACTAAAGGGAGTAATGAGGAATATTCTATCTTGTTATCATGTTTGAGAATTGGCCCCTAACTGTGGGCGTTATAAAGGGGGGGCTTATTTTATTCGCTGGCCATTTGCTTCCTCAGTTTTTGTTGTTTGCAGGGATCTATTGTAATTTCTTGTTTTGAAGCTCAGGATCTCTTTCTTTGTTTTAGAAGTCAAGGGCAGATGACTTGCTGCAGTCTTTTGATTAATGTTTTAGTTTTATGGAGTGTTTGACAGATAATCCAATGCATTGTTGGGTGGGATGTGCGAGAGACGAAATGAATATGACCAGACATGAATATCTGACTTCTCTACCCTCATATTGGTTAATATATTAATTGAAGGAAGCACCAGAATACAGAATGAAACTGAGGCAACAAGGAAACAAAAAATCCAAACTAATACCCGCAGGACACACAAAACCTGCAAGCAAAAACTATAAAACAGGCCTATGCAATGTTGATACATTCTTTTCAGACTCATAAGATATCATTGGTAGAGATATTTTTGAATTCTGAAAGAGAGGAAGTCTATATGGTACACTTTGCAAAAACTCTTTTCGAAACTGTTTCACTTGATTCAACTTGATCCTTTAAGATTCGGTTGTTACATTCTCACCATAAGCTCTATGCTATAGCAAAAAGAGAAAGATGCCATAGAGAAGCATTTTGGAGGAACCAAAATAATGTCTCAAGCATAGGATAGTTCGGCCACAGTGGAAGGCATAACTCAATGTATACCAAACTTCTTTAATATAGAATTCCATATGGTATAGGAAAAAGGGCAGTGTATGACCAGGTGATTCTTCTCTTCAGAAGCCTGAAAACAGAGAGAGCATGCGTTGACAAACGGTATTTCTTTTTTGTGCAAATTGTCTTCGATCAGAATTTTTCCTAAACCGTCAGTCCAAAAGAAATAGATTGGTATGAGAAGGAGCTTTGGAGGTCTAAATACCTAGACACAAGCTGAAAGAGTCACCTATTGGACTTTGAACTTCACCCACGCTTCCTCATGTGGTCTCAATTAAATCATCGGATCTTATACTCCACTTGTGGGATTGAACCAATTATGGTCTATCATTTTGTCCAAAAGCATGAATGTCAACTAGGCGGGTTGGTTCACGGAAACAACTTACTTTAAATTCATGGGATAAATAATTATGATAGATTTTGTCTGAAAGTATCAAAGTCTTTGTCGATGGAAGGGTGCAGGAAGATTCGTTGGAAGACGAGAGTCGTGGGGGTATTAGAAGAGAGTCTTACCCAACTTAATGTGAATAATTTTTTTGCGTTGTTTGCTATATTTTATTCAATTATGTAACATGTTTATATAGGCTTTATGGCTTCTGGCTCTTTGCACTCTTAAGAAACCAACTAATCGAGAAAATACAACTTTAAAATCGGTTTTTCTTTAATCCTATTTTAACACATTTTAGATGATGATGATGATCGAGATTGTTTATGGGTCACTTGTTCCCTACAATCATTTGTCCATCAGCTTGGAAGTAGATTTATACATCAGTGACGTATTTTATGAATTTGAAGTGTTGATTCTCCCATGTGGTCGTATGGTGGTGTGGTGAACATACGAAACCAATTGTCATAAAACCCTTGGAGAAGAAAATATCTATTGATATTCATTATATAGGCAAACATTTATATGAAATGGTGATCCGGCTTGCCAAATGGGATGATGATGATGGGTTTGTTGAAATGGGTTTTTCTTTAATATGTTAGTCTACTAAAAATTATCATTGTTGAATTGATCAAGTCATATAAAAGTCCTAGAGTTTAGAGATAAAAAAATAATTTAAAATTATGAAATTTGGAAATTTATAAAGGAATTGGGTACTCCACCGAATAGGTTAATATTTTGGGTTGGATATCCAGTTTTAACAAGTGGTATTAGAGCCAGTTCTCAAGCTACTTGATGTGGACTCAGGAGATCCCTCAGGTGGATGGGATGGTTGGCATTGTTCGAGGGGGGATTGTTGGACTGCGAACGAGTCCTACATTGGAAGTGTAGAGGGAGATCTAAAAATTTATAAAAGATTTGGGCCATTCCACCTAATAGGCTTGTCTTTTGGGTTGGCTACTAAGTCCTAACAAGTGGTATAAGAGCCAAGTATCAGGTTACCTCATATGGACACAGGAAATCCCACAGGCGGACGGGATTGCTGGTCTTGTTCGAAAGGGGTCATTTGATATCCCAATTATGTATACCAAGTTATTATTTTTCTTTTTTTGACTATGATTCACACTCTTTGTTGAAGTTAGGGTTTTGGCCGTGTAACCCTTCTCCAAGTGGGATCCATTAATGCCTTGCATGAGCCTTGAGCCCATGTGTGGAGTCCACATGCACAAAACATGCCAATTTGGAGCCCAAATTGGCTAGGTTATCAAAGATTGTCTACAACATGCTGCCTTGTTGGGTACAATGTTATTAGAATCGGATCGTGAAGTGAACCGTCTCGATGAAAGGTCTGATTCAACTGTGGTTAAACCTGGTCAAACTCGTGTCATGAATATGATATTATAAATATTATTAAATTATTAACTAAAGTTTAATTAATGAGTTGACATAAAATTTTAAGTAAAAAAAAAGAAAAAGTCTAAGATGATGGAGTAATCTCAAGTACTAGATTATCAAATAAGATTTTATTAATTTTAAATCTAAAATCTATTTTTATAAAAAATTCATTAGATTCTAACTTGTTTTCATGATAGATAATGCATTCTATCTATTACAAATCTTTTCTAAATATATATTTAGGAGTGGTCTATTATTTATTATCATAGATTGAATCTTTTAAATTCATTTTAGCTTTCAAATTTATTCTAATTTAACAATATAATTAATTATTTTATTTTTTAAAATCAAAACAGCTTACAATACAAGATTGACATTCTAAGTGTTTAAGTCCAAAATATAATTTGTTATAATGATGATTTTTTTTATTTAAGATGAAGTTTTATTTTCCATTGATAATAATTAGATAAACAAAATTATTAGATAAAATTATGAGCTATAATTAAATATTTTATATTGATAAAATAAAAATAGAAAAGAGCTTTTAACAATGATGATAATGACAAAAATATTAGATGATAAATATAATAATAAATTGCTGCAATAAGATAAATAAAAGAGAATATTATAATATTTACTTTTAAATTTTAACATAAGTAAATATTATATACATTTTAAAATTTTATTTTATTTTTTATTTTATTATTTTCACTTAATTTCTTATGGCAAAACATTAGAAGAACCTTACGCCTAAAACTCAGGTGCGTGAGTTTCTTTTGAGATTTGATAAAGCCTGAAAGTCCCGAGTGTGCTAGAACTTGATGCAAGATTGACCCGAGGAGGGGAGGAGAGAAGGGGGGGGGGGGGGGCAGGTCTTCACAAGTTTCTTGATTAATTAATAGATATGCAGCGGATTAACAATATTAATGAAGAGATATGTGTAGTGTAATTAGAGAATGCGCCTGTACTAGAACAATCACACAATAACAAAATCAACACCAACAACATAAGATGTATAGTGGTTCGGTTTAAACAAACCTACATCTACTGTTAGACTCACCCAACCTTGGGCTATCCCAAATACACTATGTGGAGAATTACGCCCTCATGAATAGAATATGACTTCCATATGTCTAATTGATTGGTAATTTCACCCAATCGCCTAAGGTTTTGAAAGCTTCGATCAAACCCCAATCTACGTCCTTATCCATCTATTTTTTATAGTAGTTGAAGCACCTTGCTTTAGTTCACTTCACAATGATATTTGAAAAATTAAATTCAGACACTAAGAAGCACTTGCTTTATGTAAGCTCACTTGTAGAAGGGTGTAGCATTGTTTCTTCTTCCATTTTCTCCGTGTGTTTTGTTTTTCTTCTCAAATTTTCTCTCCGCCTCTCGATTTCTTCCATCTCCATTTTTTCCCATGTTGACCTGCGGCTTGTGACTCACGGTTTTTATTCACTAAAATGTGTTAACCCGCAGTCCAACTTCTCATGTAGTTTTTTCTCAGAACCGAACCGTAGATATGATGGTCACGATCGAACCGGTTCGATTATGATAACACTGTGTTGAGCATTAAAATATTACATTTTTACCCTTGATTATTGGACTAGTTAACCCTCAATTTTGTATATAATGATGCATTTAATGTAGTTTGTCAGTTTTGTAGTAAAAAATGAAAAGTTCAGGAAAATCAAGCTAATTCACTGGATAATTGCACAATTAGAGCTTTAAAGTGAAGACCTAGAATTTTTATAATTATTTCATTCCACCTTTTAGGGTCTCTTCATGTAAATTAATTAATTAGGATTCATTTATGAGAGTCTAAGATTAATTAATAATTTTTCGATTTTAAGTGGCTAAATAATTATTTAATTTTAGATGTTAGAAGCTGCAATCCAAGTGCCAAAGCCTGAATTTCAAGTCATTGGGCCAAGACTCACTTCAAATGGGCCAGTCCACATACAAGTCGATGCGCATTCTATCATTGGACCGGGCCAATGTGCAAGCTCAGTCCAACTAAGGCCCAAGCTCTCAAATTCAATTCTAGTGTGCCTAAGTTGAGGTCTAGATCCAAGTCCATGCCCAAGTCAACTCCATGGTCCATGTTTGAATTTCACCTAAGTCCAACCAAATTATCCATGGCCAAAACCCATAACGAACCTCACATCCACACCATCCAATTTCCATATTAGATCTTAACCCTCCATCTCACATACCAAATTAGGTCAAGCCTTTTATCCACCATGAAATCTAACCCATTCATTTATCTATCATTAAATCTAGGTCATTCATCATCTTCATGTTCATTTTAACCTTAAGTATTCATCCGTGCATCACCTACTAATCAATGCATTCATTTCATGCATTGATCATCTTAGGCATTAGATATTAGGTCATCTAATCACATCCCTTCATTCATCTCTTAGAAACCCTAGAGCCTCCACATGCATCCATCACAAAGACACATTATCTTAAATTTAGGTCATGCATTTCATTAATCATCTAGGATCGACCTTTGAATCCAAACCCTCCATCAATCATCATCCCTTTCCTATATTTTTTTTTACCCAAAATACCTTAGAGCTATTAAATCTTAACCAAACCAATCTTAGCCATCCACTTATTAAACCTTAAGTATAGACAACTTGTAGCCCAAGAAAGCCTCCATGTACATATGCCACATAATCAATTGCCTTATCACTCCACACGATTTTAGCACTAGTTTTGCTCCATGTTTTTAACCCATATTCCATCCACAGTCATTTATGACAGATCACCATCCTATCACCCATGCATCCACACGATTTTTGCATATCCAAAGCCATCCAATGCGCATATTGCAATAGTCAACTCTCCACATCACTTCGATCCATCTCAAACGTTCAATCATGCCATCTTCAAATCTCATCCATTCATTTATCATTTCATGCACAAACCCTAAAACTACATAGCCAAAATTGAATTTCGGATTGCCCAATCCAATTCCTTTTTTTTCTTCTTTTAATCTCCTATCTGCTCTCCACTTTGACTTAACCTCCAAGCAAGCACACATGAAATTCGTGTAACTCTCCTTGTGTAGCCCTAAAATCCAATCTTAAATCTCCATCACCCATTCCCATTTAGATCCAATCTAGTCCTTTGATTTTCCAACTTAAACCTTGATTTAATCCAAGTCATCCATCTTTTCTTGAAGTCTATAAATACCCCATTTGTAACGCCCTGCCCTTTCTACAGTATAAACGGGTCGTGGCCCGCTTAATTGCAGGCTGAACGGGCGTCACCCAAAACAACAACACATTCGGGACCCCTTTAAATCAATGTGCAGCACTTTCCGGACGTCCTATTGACTGATTTCAAGTTGGAATGCGTGAGGATTCATCACTTACACTTCGCAAGTTTTTTAGGTGAGGGAAAATAATACACTATATTTTGTTGTGCATGATATTATCTATTTGTTTATGTGATAGAGCAATGTAAAAATATTGCCTTATGTAATGTGTTTTAAGAATATAATGTTGGACCTATGATAAGTACTGGGTATATGTAGGAATAGTGGTTGTAATTCGGTGCTTACTCACAAAATGTAAGGGGATAAGTTAAATGTTCTAATGGCCGTGAGGGGCTCAGTCTGCCTGGATAGTTGGAAGTTAGCCACTAACCTTCTTGAAAGGTCCAATAATTATGTTCGAATTAGATTGATATTTTATTTACTGTTGTAGAGTCATTTGTGATGTTATTGAGATGAATTCATGATATTGTTTTGTCATAATCAGAATTTATTATTATGCAAGTGTAAGATTATTGATGTTGGATTATGATGCTTTGGGACATGTATATGGTGTTTATGTCAATTTGAGATTATATGACTGTTAAAGTATAATGTTTAAATTTATAGCATGATACATAACATGTGGTATGGTGATAGAGATAATGCATGGTAGGCATGACATCTTCATATTCATGGGATGGGTATGGAGGTGTGAGCCGTGATCTTTCATGTAGACCACGACGGTGGTAGTATATGGCCTCGCTTTTACTGAGTAGTACTACGTATGTGGTAGGTTTGGATTATTAAGCCATGAAAGGTTACGTAGACTGTTATTTGGTGGTAGTGTTAGCATCGCTTCGGCGGGCAGGCCACTCCATGTGTATTGTGTTAGCCTCACTTCGGCGGGTAGGCCACTTCATGTGGTGTTGTGTTAGCCTCGCTTCGGCGAGTAGACCACCAAATACAGTAGGTATTGTTGTGGATGAATGAGGCATTGGGTAGTGTGCATTGTGCATTACATAGCATAAAGCATGGACATTAAATGCATATTCAATTACTTATGCTTTTAATATTTCTTTATTTGTATTAAATTGACTATGTTGGAGATATCACATTTTGGATATGTGCTATTGTATTCCTTTACTGGGCTTGGAGCTCACACCCTTATATTGCAGGTAACCCTCTGGATTTAGAATTGGAGGACGACGTGGAAAACTAGAAGTTATTATGGATGAATATTTAAATTTCTAGCTAGGTGTTGAAATATGTTGATTGAGTTAATTATTGGATGCTATTTAATTTTTGAGATTTGATTATTTGATTTGAATAAATTGAGAATCTTGAGGATATTGTTTTTGTTTTATTTTATGGAATGGGATGTGAGCAGTGAGATTAGATTTGATATTAATAGTCGATGTTATCCTTCTTATTTTTGTGGACGACATTATGATTTATGCAATGTGTAAAGTTGGGTTTGAAGGATTTGATGGCTTCGTTATTTCAATTATAATCTTTAAAAAATATATATATACTTATTTTCCCCCAGCCACAAATCTATGATGTAAGGCCCGTTAAATGCGTTGTTGTTTTGGGTGACGCCCGTTCAGCCAGCAATTAAGCTGGCCACGACCCGTTTATACTGTAGAAAGGGCAGGGCGTTACACCATTAACCTTTAGGGTAAAATTCGAATATGACCTGGAGTTCAAAAGGACTAGAGGCTGGAGAAAGACTAAGAAGACAAAGCTCTACATGATTTTTGCAAGTGAGCAATTATTTTTGCAATTTTATTTTATCTTTTATGGATTTTTCTTCCAAGCTTTGTACTTTAATTCTTCCATTTAATAAATTGAAGCATCCATTTAGAATCCTGAAACATCCAAGTTCTATAAATCTTTTGTGATTATGTTGCTTTTAATTTCAAGTTTACAACTTTTGTTTATTTAATTGAACACGAGCACATGCAATAGTTAAGATCTTGATTGTAAATGTTGAATTTTGATTACTAACATTTAATTAATTAAATTAAAAAAGTTGTGAATCTTTTTTCTATTATCGAGTATAAATTGCATTTTAGATCTTTATGTGAATTTTAGATCTAGGCTTTCACTTTGTTTATACACTTTGGACGATGAGTGGTCTATTCCAAACAACTAACTTTTAAGTTACTGTACTGTTACTTTCAGTCATTTATTTTCTTGCAATTTAATTTTCTGTCTTTAAATCATGTTAGATTCTATGTTTGTTGTATAATTCTTGTTCTAACCTAAGTCTTGTATGTTTTATTCTTTTAAAATTCTTTAAATTCATGTCATTCTTTTATTTTTTTAATTCTTTCTAATTATACTCTCTCTCAAAATTCATTTAATTAAAAATTAGAGATGCGTTATTTTAATCTTATAACTTGTAATTTTGATCATGATTAAGATTATCATTTAATTCACCATTTTAATCCAAGAACCATTAATTCACACATCTTATTTGCTGATTTTCCAAGTTAGATACATGACTCATATAAATGTTCTATTTCTTGAAAATAATTCTTTTTAAAGGAACATAAATTTAATTTTAGTTCATATATTTTGAGATTTTCCTTTGGGTTCGACCTTACACTCAATTGCTATACTATTAAATGGTTCGTGCGCTTGCGAGATTATAATTATAAAATTTGTACATTAACACACTGGTTGGGTAGTCTTGCACCTGGCATGATTTCTGACCCTCTCACATTTGCAACTCGTAATGATTTTGGCATATATTACGTTGGTGTACACATCTGGTGCCAATCAATTTTATTGTCTGATAATTCTTAACAAATATTTACTGATGTAGCACAAAGTCTGACCCGATCGAACATCGAAAACCTGACCCATTTATTTTATTTTTTATTTTTCATTTTCTTATTGTATTTTCATTTTATTTATTCCCTTAATTTTAGGGATTAGGGTTTCTTTCATATAAATATGCTTTTAGAGTTGTATTAGACATAATTATTGATGAATTAATGGAAAACTGAGAATTTTCTCTCCTCTATGTATCCCTCACACTGGTGATCTCCGTTTTCTCTTCTCCCTCCTGTGGATTTGGGTTTTTTCTGATTCTCCCTCGAGTGGATTCCCATTATTTTCCTCTCTTTCTAGGTGGATTGATTCATGTTCGTCTATTTCGTTCCTGATTCATCTCGGTGCAAACCAGTACTCAAACCCCATGTTGTTGTGACCTGTGATCCAGATTGGTTTGATGTTCCAAACAGAGACACCTAGCTGTTAGAAATAAAAGAATGCAAATCACACACAAGATCAAACACCACACAAAAGAAACACAGTATTTTATGTGCTTCGGCAATATCGCATGCGTCCACGGAGCGTGATGATTTTACTAAGATTAAGTTCCTGAACAAGTTACAAGGATTACACTAACCCTACCTATCCTTTCATCTCAGTCACTCTTTCTCTCCATTTACAGCTTAAGAAAACCCTAGGGGGCAGAGACATTATATACTTGTGCATATGAAACACAACTAGGCTTGTTGGAACTCACTAATTGTGAACCTGGCCCAGTAAGGACCTTTTGAGCCAAAATCCAACAATCTCTAGATTGGCAAAAAATGCCTGACGCTTTGGAGAATGTTGTAACACCTCCACCTGATGAGGGCTCACTCTCACTAAACCTGCACCTTAAAGGTGAACCTTCAATCTCTAGTAAGAGGAGAGATCAAGCAAGTCCAAGCGACTCTTGAACTTGTCTGGAGTAACTGCCTCGTTCTGCATGTCCACTCCATCTAAATCAATCATTGCACTCATCTCACCACTACTGGTGATAAGAGAGAAGTGTGCGCATGCTTTTCCTTCTCTTCCAAGCCTTTGAAGTGGCTTGATGATTCTTTTCATTTTTCCCTGTGCCAAACTGCGAGGCTCCTGCTGAGCCTCTCTTTTCTCATCATCTCCTGACTAACTGGTCTCATCTTGACTGTCAAATTTTGTCCAATCTTAAAGTTTGGATTGAAGGGAACTTTGCAATTGTTTTTCATTGTGCATGGCATGCACCCAATGCTGCCTGTGCACTACTGGGAAAAACACTGTTGCAACGACTATTGCCTCTAACCTGTGTGCTCTGATGTCGACCTCCACATGAAGAAACCCACTATGTTGCTGCCCCTCTTTCTGCTGTGTTGACCGACGCTAATAGAGAGAGATTTGGGCGTGCTGGGATTGACTGCTGGCCTATTCTCACCGGTCTGCTGGCTTTTCTAAGAACGATGGTTGCTTTCTGTTCTCAAACTAAGAATGGTGATGCTTGGGCTTGCACCCTCTGAACGTCTGGGACTCTGGTTGTTCCCGTTCCTTGCTGCAAATATGGAAGCCTGCTGCATCCTTCATTCTCTGCTTGCATCTGCTTTTTGTTCTGGTTTCCTGCACCTAGGTTGCGCACATGGGTCTTGCAGACTGTCCCCTCTATGAACAGATCTCGAAGAGATCTGCTCTCCTGCCCTCTACTTTACCGAGATCTGCGATTGTTCAAGTGCCTTAGCCTACTCTCTATCTAGAGCAGATCTGCTTAGGTGTGCACCTGCCTGAAACCCTTCTGTTGACTGCGTGATATCAGATCTTATAACAACCTGACCCTACCCATCACAATATTGTCTGCTTTGAATCCCACGTAGGCCCTCACGGTTTTGTTCTGGGCCCTAGCCCACATGGCCAGTCCCAAAGGCCTTGTGATGGAGAGGGGCTTTGCCTTCTCATATATATCCCCCTCCACCCAACTCCACAACCGATGTGGGACTTGGGTGGGGTGCTAAAATCCACCCCCTTAAGACCAAAGCCGTCTCCGGCTCTGTCACGTCACACTAACAGAGGGTCCACACACAGAGGCATGCAACATCAATCAAGTAGAGCCCACACAGTCCGATATTGAACTGTGCTCTGATACCACTTGTAATGATCTAATCCTACCCATCACTATATTGTCAGCTTTGAGCCCCACGTGGGCCTTCACGACTTTGTTCTGTGCCCTGACCTACATGGCTAGACCCAAAAACCTTGTGATGGACAGGGACTTTGCCTCCTCATATATAGCCCCCTTCAACCAACTCCACAACCGATGTGGGACTTGGGTGGGGTGCTACAGATCTTCAGTGTTCCCCTTGTGCCAAAGCAGATCTGCAGATTGGGGAACATACCCCTACAACTCACGCTTGTTTCTCTTGATCTGCTTGGGGACTGAAGAAATGGGCTGATGTGCCCTTCTAACATATCTATTGTGTGTGTTGTCCCTCTGTTCTACTGTCTGCAACTGTTGATTCCCTGCTTTATTCTGCTCTTGCCTGCACTGCCTTCTTCTTATGGCTCGTAACCCCCAGAAGGATCAAATATGGGGTTATGCACTGTAATAAAGTCTAGTAGCTTACTGTTTGAGTTTCCTTGCAGCCCCTTTGCACTTTGTTCTCAAATCTGAAGATCAGATCTGCTTCTGTCATTGCCTCTTTGATTCGTGCCTGCCAAAATGAGAATGCCTCTTCCTACTCGCTGCAATGGCCTCTCAGTTTGCTGGGCTGCATGGATTCTGCGCTAGTTGCCCTTTTCTTTCTTGTTGAGAGAAATCGTTGGCTGCTTTTTATTGTTCGCACACTGTATCTACGCAGGGGATGATTAAGCCGTTCTTAGTCTGCTGCTCTGTTATTTTCGCCGCTGTTGCAGGCTGTGCAGGTGATCGTCCATGGGTTCCTGCGTGACTGGCGATGGAGAAAAGGGTTCTGGTGATTTGGGTTCCACCTGTTATAACTTTTCTTTAATGGATTGACAATTTGGGTATGAATTTAATAATTAATTAATTTAGTTCATTATTTAATTCATACCCATTTATTAACGTAAATCAATCATCTATAATAAAATCACAAGATCTTGAATCATCAATGCTTTACAAAATTATCATAATCATAATATTAACATAATGCGGAAATGACATCATAATAATGTAAAATCATACCCGATGAATCCATCGCCACTATTACTATAACAAAACCTTTCATTACACTGCTTTTGTTTCCTACTGCTTTCTTTCTGCTACGGTGCTTTCTTTCCTTTAGCCCTTTTGAAAGAAATCAAAACAAAGCAAAAGATAAAGAAATGGAGATGCCTTTGGATTTCTCTCTCCTGCCCTTCCTTTAGTCTCAATGCTCTGTTATTCTTTCTGGTGATACGATCCAATAATTGCAGAGAGAAAATAGTTATATGGGAGAGAGAGGACCCGCACGCGGTTATTAAAACTAAAGTCACAACCCATCATAGTGACAACCGAATCCACCTCTTCATAACCGAAACGTCCTTTCATTTGATTGTGGGTCCTATGTTTGACTCAAGTTACATGGGTCATAATGATGTGGGTCATATTATTTTACATTCTCCCACTTGGCCCACATTAACTTCATCATAGAGTCAAAATAAGGATAACATAAGGTGCGCACATAATCCATATTCAAATAAATATAATACGATTATCATCATAATGCTAATACTAAATGACTTACAAGTGCGAGTAATGGCAGTTGCACATCATCTTATCCGATATGGTCCCTTCCATCAACCACAACACAAGTGACCCACTCAATACAGCTCTTAAGTGAGGAATTTTACATAATTGTCCACATAAATGTCTTAATAAAAAGACTATTCCTGTTAGTGATAAATAATTATACAAAATGTATACATATAAACATAATAAACACGAATAATATGTTAGAAACGCTATCATGAGTACTCAAGTGTCAAAATCACAGATAGATATATAAATCAGTCCAGAATAATACATCATGATGGGTTACATTCAAGACCCATTCTATTGGCATGTTCCTTGAAGGTCTTTATAGGCAACCCTTTCGTTAATGGATCTGCAATGATAAGTTGTGTGCTGATATGCTCAATTGACACTGTTCGTTTTTTAACCTCTTCTTTTACGACAAAGTACTTTAATTCCATGTGTTTCGATCCTTTAGAGTACTTGTCATTCTTGGAGAAGAAAACTGCTGCAGAATTATCACAATGAATTCTCAGCGGCCTGGCAATACTGTCAACAACTCCAAGTCCTGAGATAAAACTCCGCAGCGACATTCCTTGAATAGTGGCCTCATAACACGCCACAAATTCCGCCTCCATGGTAGATGTTGCAATAATAGTCTATTTGGCACTCTTCCATGAGATTGCTCCATTAGCCATAAGGAACAAATAGCCAAACGTTGACTTTCTGCTATCAACGCATCCACCAAAGTCCGAATCCGAATAGCCAATGACTTCGAGATTCTCGACCTCCTAAATGTGAGTATGAAGTTCTTAGTACCCTGTATATATCTCATAACTTTCTTTGCAGCTTTCCAGTGATCCATTCCAGGGTTACTTTGATATCTGCCCAGCATACCGACAGCGAAGCTGATGTCTGGTCTAGTACAGATCTGTGCATATATGAGACTACCCATTGCTGAAGCATAAGGCATTTCCTCCATTTGTTTTCTTTCTAGTTCATTTTGCGGACATTGGTTAAGATTGAATTTGTCTCCTTTCTGAATAGGTGCATCTTGAGGAGAACAATTTTGCATTCTGAATCTCTCCAAAATTCTTTCTATATAGGCTTTCTAAGACAGACCTAATAGCCCACGCGTTCTATCATGGAATATTTCTATTCCAATAACGTAGGATTCCTCTCCCATATCTTTCATTTCAAATTGTACGGAGAGAAACTTCTTGATTTCATGCATAAGACCAAGATCATTAGTGGCAAGCAAAATGTCATCAACGTACAATATCAAAAAGATATATTTGCTCCCACTGACCTTCAGATATATACACCGATCAACAGTGTTTTCTTTAAATTCGAAGGAAGTAATGGTATCATTGAACTTAATGTACCATTGCCGAGAAGCTTGCTTAAGACCATAAATTGACTTCTTAAGTTTGCAAACCAAATGTTCCCTGCCCTTTATGGAGAAACCTTTAGGTTGATCCAAATATACATCCTCATCTAAATCACCATTTAAAAAGGCGGTTTTCACATCCATTTGGTGAAACTCTAAGTCATAATGAGCCACTAAAGCCATAATAATTCTGAAAGAGTCTTTTCTGGATATAGGGGAGAAAGTCTCTTTATAATCAATGCCATCCTTTTGAGTGAACCCTTTGGCTTCAAGTCTGGCTTTATACCGTCCGATATTGCCCTTTGAGTCTCGTTTAGTCTTTAAGCCCATTTACATCCAACTTTCTTGTATCCATCGGGCAATTCTACTAAGTCCCAAACTTCATCCTGGTCCATGGATTTCAATTAATCTTTTATGGCATCCATCCATTTATCAGAATTTACACATTTTATGGCTTCTTCATAAGTGACCGGATCTTTAATAGCCCCTAGATCATATTCTGACTATTATAGATATACCACATAATCATTCGAAATAGCAGGTCTCTTTTGTCTTTGAGACCTTCTTAAGGCTACTTCTTGTGGTTGTTTTATTATCGGTTCATCAGTGGCGACAGTCTCTTCCTCTCGGAGTGATTGATCATCCAAGTATTGTCTTGTATCGTTAGGTCGTTCAATGACATTAGGAACAACTACAACACTTCTTGAAGTTATGGGTATAGGGACTTGTACCCTCACTTCTTGTATAGATATACTTCTCATAATATCACTCCCACTAACCTCACCATTCTCTATGAATCTTTCATTTTCGGTCTCAACTATCCTCATTTTATGGTTTGGACAATAAAACTTATACTCTTTGGATTTTTCAGGATAACCGATAAAGTAACCACTGATCGTCCTCTCATCAAGTTTTCTTTCATGTGGATTATAGATTCTAGCTTCTGCAGGACAACCCTACACATGTAGGTGTCTCAAACTGGGTTTCCTTCCTATCCACAGTTCATAAGGAGTTTTAGGAACTGACTTACTAGGAACCCTATTAAGAATATACACTGCAGTTCTTAAGGCATACATCCACAACATAATGGGTACGGTAGTATTGTATAACATGCTCCTAACCATATCCATAAGTGTACGGTTGTGCCTTTCAGCAACACCATTCTGCTGAGGCGTACCTGGCATCGTATATTGTACCACTATACCGCGACTTTCTAATAATCTAGCAAATGGCCCCTGGTGTTGACCCGTCTCATCATACCTACCATAGTATTCACCACCTCTATCGGATCTAATGATTTTCACTTTTCTATCTAATTGTCTTTCTACTTCAGTGATAAAAATTTCTACGGAGTTAACCGCTTGAGATTTATCGTGCAACAGATATACATAACCATAACTTGAAAAATCATCTATAAAAGTGATGAAGTAGGATTCTCCACCAAAATATAGAACATCAAATGGGCCACATATATCGGTATGGATCAGTTCAACTAGCCCTTTACTTCTTGTGGCCCCTTTCTTAGTGTGTTTGGTCTGTTTACCCTTAATACATTCCACACACACTTCTAAGTCGGTAAAGTCGAGATTCGGAAGAATCTCGTCTTTAACCAGTCTTTCAATTCTTTCTCGGGAAATGTGTCCCAAACATTTATGCCACAATTTTGAAGAGTTTTCATTAATCAACCCACGTTTAATACCAACATTATAATGAAGGGTTAGGACAGTGTTTGCAAAGTCATTATTAAGCTTAATACGATAAAGACCATCAAATAATAAACCAGACCCAATAAAAGAAGAAGATTTAAACAAACTGAAAGCATTACTACCAAATTTACAATGATAGCCATTAAGGTCCAACTTAGAAACAGAAATAAGGTTTCTAGTTACTGTAGATACATAAAGACAGTTAAATAAATCTAAATGACAACCGGTATCAAGGAAAATGCGATAGGTTCCAAAAGCTTCAACAGGTACTTTTTCCCTGTTGCCTAAGTAAAGGGAGACTTCAGTTGAGTCGATGGTCTGGATTGTAAGGTATCCCTATACTGTATTAGAAACATGAGTTGTTGCCCCAGAATTAAGCCACCAAGTGTTAGAGGATACTTTAGTTAAATTAGATTCGAAACATACTGAAATGTAATGAATACCTTCTTTTCGAACCAAGCCTTCCTTTTATGGCAGTCCTTCTGGAAGTGCCCTTGCTTTGGACAGAAATAGCACCTCACACCACCTTTTCCCTTGTCATGAGTCTTGGAGGTCGTACTAGACTCGTGTGGCTTTGACATGAATTTCTTAAATTTCTTGGGCTTCTTTCCTTTCTTACTGGGCCCTTGAGTTGTTAAATGAAATGAGTGATGACCCATTTGCTTAAGTCTGGCCTCCTCTTGGATTAACATGCTAGATAGCTCATTGATCTGCCATTTATCTTTCATGGTATTATAATTAATTTGGAATGGCCCATACTGAGGAGGTAACGAGTTCAGGATGAACTGTACTAGAAATGACTCATCTACAGTCATACCTAAGTTCTTCAATTGAGCAGCGATATTGGTCATTTCAATCACATGCTCAGACATACCACGACTCCCATCGAACTTTATGGTGGTGAGTCTGGCCATAAGAGTCCCGGCTAGGGACTTGTCCGCAGATTTGAACTTATTTTCTACATTCTTAAGAAAATCTTTTGCATTCTCGGAGGTGGGTAGAGAAGACCTGATGTTGCTGGCTATTGTCATACGCTTGAACTTAAGGCTAAGCCTGTTTGACTTAACCCATAACTCATGGGCTGACTTCTCTGCAGCCGTACTAGTTTCAGTAATAGTAGATCTGTCATCTATTAGTGCTTTGTCTAGATCAAGTACACCTAAGTTAAACTCAATCTGTTCTTTCCACTCAAAGAAGTTTAACCATTCAATATGGGGACAGAGTTAACTTGCTTATGCAGTGTGACAGATGAAGATGCTGCAAGATACACATAATATCATGATTACTACTTAATGTTATGAGTTGTCCTTAAATTGAAACACATAAATTATAACTTTAGCAAATAGTGTTACTGGTGATCTATCTTTGGGTAATCTAATAGTACACTATTTACAGACATTACGGTGATTCTCAGTCACCGATAGGAATAACTAATAAAATACAGGTGATTAAATATCACCGTCACCTTTGGGTGTCCGGATAAATATCAACCACAAATACCCATCAATTATCCTATCCCAATCCGTTAACCATTTGGAACATTGCACCTTTGGGCCAACCTAATATCTTTATTATTAGGGATTGCATTTTGCAAGGCCATTATTATCCAATACTTGGGAGGAGTACTGAATCTTATTTATAAGACTTGAAACTTGACTTATTCCGATTGGGCCACTTTGGTGACTACCAAATCGTATCTTTATGTGAATTTAAGTCAAGAGTAATGACCTCACATCATAATTGAATCGAATTTTATTTATATTCAATTCATCGAACACATACTATATCATTAGGTGTTCTTATAATAATATTAATTTTTTTTTTTTTTAATTTCATCATGATTGTATTTGTTTCTCTCATAAGAAACTTCTCATAAATATTTTGACAAATCAAATAATCTTAACATAATACGAAAATGACATCATAATAATGTAAAATCATACCCGATGAATCCATCGCTACTATTACTGTAACAAAACCTTTCACTACACTGCTTTTGTTTCCTACTGCTTTCTTTCTGGTATGGTGCTTTCTTTCCTTTAGCCTTTTTGAAAGAAATCAAAACAAAGCAAAAGATAGAGAAATGGAGATGCCTTTGGATTTCTCTCTCCTGCCCTTCCTTTAGTCTCAATGCTCTGTTATTCCTTCTGGTGATGGGATCCAATAATTGTAGAGAGAAAATAGTTATATGGGAGAGAGAGGACCCTCAGGCGGTTATTAAAACTAAAGTCACAATCCATCATAGTGACAACCGAATCCACTTCTTCATAACCGACACGTCCTTTCATTTGATTATGAGTCTTATGTTTGACTCAAGTTAAATGGGTCATAATGATGTGGGTCATATTATTTTACACCACCCAATACAACCCTAGGGAAGCACTTCTGGGTTCTTACAGATCAAAACTAGTGCTGGGTTTCTACGCCCTACCCTGTGCTTTATTCTTTGCGATGAAACAAGTCTCTGTTCACAGCATGAGTGAACAAATGTGATTGGTTCTGTGTGGGTCCGGCGGTGGGTTTGTGCCAAGGAGCTATGAACGACTGGTTCAAATCTGAATAAGCCAGAGAAGTCAATGTTGGACTGCCTGCCCCTTTGTTTTATCGTCGCTTTCTTCTAACGAGATGCACTGCTGTTGAAATCTGGCACCCTCTGCAAAACCCCTTTCTGTTATTGAACTTCTTGCAACTCGATGGAGTTACTGTGCACTGTTCTACAACAAGCTAGATCTCTGGCTATATGCTTTTAGTCTAATGGTGACTGGCTGCTCGCACGACCCTTTGTTTCGTCGTTGGGATTCTTCTGCCTCTGGGCATTCATTTTGTCTTGGGACTGTTGCTGGGAAGACCTTTGGATGCTGGGATTTGCCGCTGGAACCGTGCTTGTTCCACCTGCGATTTCTATCACAGATCTTGCAAAAACGCAGGCTGGCTTTGTTCCACTGCTGCACCCAATCTGGTTGGGTTTCCCCTTTTTCCTCTGTTTCCTGATCTATGATTTTGCCTTCTCTGGATTCGATGAACCTAAGCTCTGATATCAATTGTTAGAAATAAAAGAATGCAAATCACACACCAGATCAAACACCACACAAGAGAAACACAATATTTTATGTGGTTTGGCAATATCGCCTTTGTTACTAAAATAAAGTTCCTGGACAGGTTACAAGGATTACACTAACCATACACATCCCTTTCTCTCAGTCTCTCTTTCTCTTCATTCACAGCACAAAAAATCCTAGAAGAAAAAGACATTGTATACTTATGCATATAAAACACAATTGGCCTGCTCGGCTTAACTAATAGTGAACCTGACCCAGTATAGACCTTTTGAGCCAAAACCAAACACTAACTGCCTGGCCACATCAACAAGCTCATGGTTCCATATCTGCTTGCAATCTCTGCATCTTGTCTCTGCAGCATGCCTCCAACAACACCAGATCTGAATCAGTCCACTACAGGATTGCGTCGCACTGTCTCCTTACTATTATCGCCTGAACCCAACACCACTGCAGCTTCCATCGTTCCTCACCAGATCTGCCATGATTACACCCGCCAGCCATATCCCCAGTGCCGGCCCTAAGATTTCAGGGGCCCTATACTCACAAAAAATAAAATCATATATTTTTTTACAAAGTGTGAAACATCTAAATAAAATTTCACAATCAAATTTATAACAAAGTATTATTTAAAATTTATTCTTCTCATATTTTGAGATGCAAAATTACTAATGAAATTATTATATTCAAGATTTTTTAACATATCATTTTCAATAGATGAGATAGTTAATCCATTCAATCTTTCTTTTGATAAATTTAATTTCCACTTGTGCATGCATGTTGATTTTTTTATTTTTTTTTAACTATTTTATTGTATTTAAAAAGAATAGTTGACATTCTAAAGTATAAAATGCATTTAAAACAACTTATAAAAAATTAGCACTCAATTATAAACTATAAAGCACAAAATAGTCATTCAAATTTAGATCCATTTTTTTTTCATTAAACCATCTATATCATAGTGAATACTAAGTTTCCTCATTTAGGGACTTATTTAGGTCACACTTTTATTAAAATTTCTAAAAAAATTGATAAGAATAATGATTAATTAAAATTTAACCTTTATATAATCATTTTAATCTTGTAATAGAGTCAATTAATCATCTCAATTCTTAATTCTTAAAAGAAAAATAAAACTATAGGATAACTGTTTTTTTATCATGATGTTTAATTCATTTTATTAGAATTATAGATTTAAAATTTGAAAAAAAAAAATGGCCAAAGCAATCTGAGTTGACTAAACTCGATAGGAATTCAAGTCAAGCGAGTTAACGAGTCTTTTCAAGCTTTTTCAAATAAACTTTAAAAACTTCTCAATTTATTTTAGTTAAAGAAAAATTATGTCTGTTATTTTACTAAAAAAAAAAAATTATGTCTAAATTCATAAGAAATTGCAAAAATTTTAACAACATGGATACTCCCAAGTGATTTTATTCAAAGAAAAATTATGTATAAATTTATAATAAATTGCAAAAAGTTAAGTTATTTTAGTAAGTAAAAATTATAATTATGTCTAAATATATAAGAAATTGTAAAAAGTAAAGTTATTTTAATTAAAGTAAAAATTAAATCTAAATTTATAAAAAATATATATATAAGAAATTATAAAAAGTAAAGTTATTTTAATTAAAGTAAAAATTAAGTCTAAATTTATAAAAAATTGAAAAATAAACCCATCAAGATTTGAACACACAACCTTACAACTAAAAGTCGGACACAACTTAAAAATTAAACCTGACCTAGGGCCTATCTATTTAGGGGCCCTAGGCGACGGCCTAGTTCGCCTAAGGTTAGGGCCGGGCCTGAAAGAGGGGTAAAAAAGGATAATAGGTGTAAAGGGGGGTAAAGAGGGGTAAAGAATGATAATAAATGCAAAGAGGGGTAAAGAGGGGTAAACAAGGGTAATAGATGCAAATGAGAGTAAAGAAGGATAAAGAATGGTAAAGATGGGTAAAGAGGGGTAAAGCAGGGTAATGGGTGTAAAGAGGGGTAAAGATTAGTAAAGAGGGGAAAAGAATAGTGGAGAGGGGTGTTTAAAGAGTTTAGAGGGGCAAATAAGGGTAATAGGTGCAAAGAGGGATAAAAGAGGGGAAAGAGGGGTAAAGAAGGGCAAAGAGGGTTTAGAGGGGTAAAGTGGGTTTATTATAATTAATATTTTTTGCTAAATTTATATAATAAAAAAATATTAAACATAATTATTAAATAATATTCATCAATTAAAAATATTTTTGCTCCGTAGGTGCAAAGAGGGGGTACGGAGGGCAATTTATTAACATTTTTTATTAAATTCATGGAATATAAAAAATAAAAATAAAATTTTATGACACATAATTAATAAATAATATTCATCAATTAAAAAATATTTTAAAATATTTTTGGTCCATAGGTGCAAAAAAGGATAAAGGAGGCTAAATAAGGGTAAAGAGAAGCAAGGGTTTCATGAAAAATGGAAAATGAATATTTCATTAACTTAAGATAAAAGTATTGGTGCACCAATCCCTTCTCAAAAAAGAATTATGATATTTTATTTGGGTAGCGATCCTCACACGGGATTTTTGTATAATCAGACACGAGAATTAGTAGATTCTCCACTTTGCCCTTCACCACTGCCATAACCGTGTTTCTTGACCAATTTCAACAAAAAAAAAAGTATCAAAATTCATCTACTCTAATTTTATGAACTTCAAGACTGATTTTAAGTGAAAATTGTATAGTTTTGAGCTTCAAAAACCGTACCCAGCTAATTAAGAGGGAATGTCATTTTTCTTAAATTCTTTGGATACGATTTTTAAGACCAAAACTATACTCTTTTCACTTAAAATCTGTCCCAGAATTCATAAAATTCAGAGTAGATGAATTTTGATACCTTGTTTGTAGAAATCGATCAAGAAATGACCTCGTTTGAAAATCCGAGCGAAAAACCCACAGTTGATGAATGAACCTGGCTCATCGTTTTGGAGTGATCGGCTCGCCTGTAACACTCCAAAACGGCGAGTCGTTCTGGTTCGTTCATCAAGTATGGTTTTTCCCACGTTTGGTTTCGATTTTCAAACGAGGCCGTTTCTTTACCGATTTCTATAAACAATGTATCAAAATTCATCTACTTTGAATTTTATAACTCTGGGACTGATTTTAAGTGAAAATTGTATAGTTTTAGGCTTCAAAAATTGCACCAAAGAATTAAAAGGGAAGACAATTTTTCTTAAATTTTTTGGGTACGATTTTTATCCCAAAGCTATATATTTTTAACTTAAAATAAGTCCGGGAGTTTACAGTTTATGAATTTTGATACCTTATTTGTATAAATTGGTCGACAAACGGCCTCGTTAGAAAAACTCGACCAAAAAATCCACAGTTGATGAACGACCTTGGCTCGCCATTTTGGAGTGATCGACTCGCCGGATAATTCATTTTTAAGTTTTTTGTATGAAAAAGGTGAAGGGTAAAGTGAGAAATCTAGTAATTCCTGTGTATGGTTACACAAAAGTGCCGCGTGAGGATCGCTACCATTTTATTTATATTATAATTTTTCATAAGAAACTTACTAAAAAATAACTAATATCTATAAAAAAAATTCTAAATAAATTTCTTGAATCAAATTGAATTATTTAGAGTTCTAATCTTACTAAAAATGAAAAATTTAAAATAGAGTATTATATATTGACAAGTGGACCTGCTAAAATGTCCAAGAGAACAAGACCACTTTTACATTTGGACCTTATCGTCATCAATCATGCAAGGACAGTATCTTCAACTCTTCAACCGTAGACAGGCCCCTCGCCTTCAACATGTGTCACACTTGTGGTAATTTTAATTTTTTACATGCCATGATATTAAAAGTTCCTTCTAGAAATTTTTTTGGGAAACATTTTGATAATAGAAAATGTAGCGATCCGATCCGAACACAGGACTTAGGGTTCAATTCAGTAATAAATTGTCCGTTTTAAACCTCGCACACAAAGAGTCCGCACAGTTTTGCTTTTTAGCGTAGCCCAAAACACGTCTTACGAGTTAGAGGGGTTGGCCTTCAAATAAACCCCCACCTCTCACCCTTCATTACCGATGTGGGACTCCCACATCGGTTCAGGGTATCACAAAAAATGTCTATCATACTTGTATGTTTGTTAATAAAAAATATTAGTATATTTTTTATTATATAGATGATGGTAAGTGAAAAAAAAAGATAAGTTTAGTCCCTATATTATGCTATTTATGTAATGATGAAAAGTTTTATTTTCAATTTATGCATATGTTAATGATCTTTTTATATTAATTTATGTATTAAATGTCATACTTAAAATTGTAGATGAAATAGTTATTTAATGATTTCATGTTGATGTTAAAAATGAAGATTTAATATAAATTAATAAATTTTCTTTTTTAAGAAACTCGACTCTTTCAACAATTCACTAAATTAGAATTTACAAGATTTTGTTGAATAGAAAAAGAATTATGGTCTTTTTTTTATATCATAATTTTTTTAAAGAAATTTTTAAAAATAACTAATAACTATGAAAAAATCACTAAGTTAGTTTCTTAAATCAAATTGAATAACTTAGAGTTCTAATTTTATTAAAAATAGTAAAAATGAAAATTTTAAGATGAAATATTATATATTGACAAGTGGGCCACTAGAATAGTCAAAGACCACTCTTATTGTCAGCGTATAATTACACCCTTTGAATGTAAAGATAATAAGGGAGGTATAATTACACCCTTTAAATGTGAAGATAATAAGGGAGTTGGTTGTTAGTAGTTGGTCATAATCTTTTAACATATATTTTTTGGCTCCCCATTCAGACACCTTAGAAAATAGAAAATTTATTATAGGCACTCGATTTTAAATTTTTAGAAGAGTTGATTTTAAATTTTTAAAAGAAATTATCATTTTGTCTCCTGACATTTTATTATTATTTGAAAGATTCTTCAGTTCCTTCAGATGATTCGACTAGTCGAATCGTTCGAGGGATCATAATGATCCTTCTAACGATTCCTGCTTATGCTACAGTGAAATCCCTTTTAAAATTTTAAACAGTAAAATCTTATTTAAAATTTTAAAGTTATTTTTTAAGTATTGTGTATTTTCAAAATTTCTCAAATTTAATATTCAGACTAATTACGACAGCCTGATAAAAATACTTTAAGAATTAAAGATCTTTTGACACTCATAAATGATTAAAACACAGTATTTTACAAATAAGGATATCCCTCGGCTTTACCGAAAACACATTTAGGAGTGTCCATGCCAGTCCAGATATCGCACCCAACTAGTCAAGTCAAGTCTGCTTACTTTAGTTGTCAAAAGCTTCAGTGTCAATTAATACAGACCACTAAATTGAATTCATAGCAAAGGACTTAAACGGACTCCTCTCAAGTCAAGTCTGTTTACTTTAGTTGTCAAAAGCTTAAGTGTCAATTAATATGTACCATGAAATTGAATTCATAGGGAAAGGACTTAAACCAACTACTCTCATGGGTGCAACTACACATTTAAATGTTGGAGACCAATGGGTCCAAGGTATGCAGTAATAAATGTCAAATTTAATTATAAATATCAAATATATATATATATATATAGAGAGCACTTACACACATCCAAAACTCCTGCCTTTACACACCTGTTTTTGAAATTTCGTGGCAAATTATCATTTTACCCTCGCATTTCCAATCATTCGAATGAATGCTCAGTTCATTTTGGCATTTATTCGAATGAATGCCCAGTTCATTTTGGCATTCATTCGAATGAATGGGCTGAACAGTAACACGGAATACTGTTCAACCTCATTCATTCGAATGAATGGGATTCATTCATTCGAATTAATATTGTTCAGCAATGAATGTATGTTCATACATTCGAATGAATGAAGCCCATTCATTCGAATGATTCCTACAGCAGGAAGCATTCAAATGATTCTTATAGCAAGAAGCAGTAATATTATTTAAATAACAAAATTTATTTTTAAAACTTTAAACTTATTTTTTGAGCAGTGTGTATTTTCAAAATTTCTGAAATTAAATATCCGTACTAATTACGATAATCTAATAAAAATACTTTAAGACTTCAAGGTCTTTTGACACTATTAAATATTTAAAACACAGTATTTTACAAATAAGAGTATCTCTAGGCTGTGTCGAAAACACATTTGGAAGTATCAAAAGACCTTAAAGTCTTAAAGTAATTTTTATTAGGTTATCGTAATTAGTCCGGATATTCAATTTGAGAAATTTTAGAAATACACAGTGCTTAAAAAATAACGGTCTATGTTTTAAAATATAGACAGTTATTTTTTAGCACTGTGTATTTTCAAAATTTTTGAAATTAAATATCCAAACTAATTACGATAATCTGATAAAAATACTTTAACACTTTAAGGTCTTTTGACACTCCTAAATGTGTTTTCGACACAGCCTAGGGATATCCTTATTTGTAAAATAATGTGTTTTAAATATTTATCAGTGTCAAAAGACCTTAAAGTATTAAAGTGTTTTTATCAGATTATCGTAATTAGTCCGGATATTTAATTTCAGAAATTTTGAAAATACACAGTGCTTAAAAATAATTGTCTATATTTTAAAACATAGACCATTATTTTTTAAGCACTGTGTATTTCTAAAATTTCTCAAATTGAATATCCGGACTAATTACGATAACCTGATAAAAATACTTTAAGACTTTAATGTCTTTTGACACTTCCAAATGTGTTTTCGACACAGCCTAGAGATACCCTTATTTGTAAATACTGTGTTTTAAATATTTAGGAGTGTCAAAAGACCTTAAAGTCTTAAAGTATTTTTATTAGATTATCGTAATTAGTTCGGATATTTAATTTCATAAATTTTAAAATATACACTGCTCAAAAAATAAGTTTAAAGTTTTAAAAATAAATTTTATTATTTAAATAATGTTACTGTTCAGCTCATTCATTTGAATGAATGCCAAAATAAACTGGGCATTCATTCGAATTTCGTATCAAATTACCATTTTACCTCCGCATTTTTAATTATTCATTCGAATGAATGCCAAAATGAACTGGGCATTCATTCGAATGATTGGAAATACAGGGGTAAAATAGTAATTTGTCACGAAATTTAAAAAACGAATGTGTAGAGATAAGATTTCTACGTGTGTAAGTGCTCTCATATATATATATATATATAGTCTAAAAGTGTTCAGTCGCACACGACTAGTCTCTCTTAAAATTTTAATATATTTTAGAGGTCTAAATCAATTCTGTTTACTTCAACTGTCCAAAGTTTCACTGTCAAATGGCAATTAATACGTGCCATTAAATTGAATTCATAGCAAAGGACTTAAATCAACTACTCTCATGGGTACAACTACCACGGTTAAATGTTGGAGAATGGGTCCAAGGTATGCAGTAAGCTGATTGAAATAATAAATGTCAAATTTAATTATAAATATCAAATTGAAGTTAAAGAGAAAACTAGTATTTTTAACATTAAAAATCTAAGTTTAATCAGTTTATTTAAAATATATAACTACTTGATTTATACCAATAAAATATAAAGTAATATATACTAAGAACATTCTATTTTATTTGTATAAATTAATTAGAAAAGCATTTGAATAATTTTTTTCATAATCAATATAATGACAATTTAAGTTTCATAAAATTAAAATATACAGAAAGTAGCATTATTATTAAAACCAAACGAGTCAAAGAAGTTTGTGACTCGATAAAATCACATTAGAATTTTGGTTTGAAACTTTGAAATTTGAATAGTTTCCCCTTCATTTTTACCATTTATTTCCTTTTTACCATTCATTTTTCACTAACTGCAGGGTAAAATCATCGTTGTCTCTCTCTCTTTTGTCTTATATATCTCATGAAAGCTTGTCTTTTTCTGACTTAGATTGACATTAAATTTTAATTAGAGAATATATTTTTTCAAACTTAATTTTTTAAGATTTTACTAACCTAATTTGTGAGATTTTACTATAAGCTATGCCTTTTCAGGGCCGGTTCTGAGATTTCAGAGGCCCTACGCGAGTTTTTAAGATAGTTTTTATATACTCAAAAAAAAATAAAATCATACAATTTTTTTTACAATGTGTGAAACTAAATAAAATATCATAATCAAATTTATAACAAATTATTATTTAAAATTTATTTTTATTTTGAGATGCAAAATTACTAATTAAATTACTATATTCAAGTTTTTTTAATATTTATTTTTCAATAGATAAGATAGCTAATCCATTCAATCATTTTTGTGACATTGTTGACCGAAGTTAAGATTTTATCACTTTTAACTTTGAAAAACTTATTTCTGCACAGGTAACTATAACTGGTATAATCAATATTATTCTATAAGTAATTCATACATTTGGAAAACAACAATTCATTCTTTTTTATATAATTTGGCAATTCATTCTTTTGGTACTCCATCTTTTATCATATTCGAGTGTTACACTAATGTAAATTTTTATTTGAAAAGAAAATATTATTATTATTTTTCAATTCTTTTGTATTTTTAAAAAATAAAAAATTATCTTAATTATAATGACAATAAAATCTACATTTATCAAATGAATAAAGCTATGTTTTTTCATCTCTTCAAATTTTAAAAGCTTTAAATTATTTTTAATTCAAAATTATCAACTCAATATAGATTTCTCTTTCTCATTATTTAGATGATAGATATATTTTAAAAGATTCTTTATTAATTAAAATTATTTTATTATTATTATTATTATTATTAAACTCAATAAAATGAAGATTATAATAATAATTATTATAATTGTTACTATCATTATTTTGATTTTTTAAGAAACCTACACTTTAAATTGAGTAGAAAATATATGAATTTTCAATTTTGCATGTTCTAAATTCGAAATAGTTAAAAATAATTAAAGAATTTCAAGTAGTATTAATTTAAATTATTGTTGTTTTTCATTATTATTATTAAATAACTTAATAAAAATAGAAAAAAAATGTTATTATTAGCGCAACCCAGATTTGATCTTAGGTTCGAATTGGTAATGGGACAATTCTAACTGAATGGATAAGAATCAAATTGTGCTTTAATTATACATTACTTAATATTTAACATACAGTAAAGGAGCTTATGGACTTCGGAGCCCTATTTATTTGGGGCCTTAGGCGACCGCCTAGTTCACTTATAGGCAGGGTCGACCTTGCATGTCCCTCCTCTCTGTCCTCCACTCCTCCGCCCATCTCTCACCGCCTACCGCCCCTTTCTCCATCTTAACTCTGGCCCAATCACTCAGAACCCATTAACACCAGCAACAACCCTGTTCGTCCATCAACCCTTCCATTCCAGATCCTACAACCTTTCCCACCTTTCAAACCAACACCCACATCCCCTTTCTACAAACTCAAATCTACCCAACCATTACCTTCACATCCCCTTTCCACAAACTCAAATCTACCCAACCATTACCTTTACTGTTGACCAATTCTAAAACCCATATTTTCCATTATTAACTCCTGCCCTTTACCCATTTTCCAAAACCCCATTAGCATGGCCTAATACCTTCGAAGTAAATAAACCCAAGACATCATATCTGCAACGTTTTCTTATGTGTGTAAAATTTTATTATGTTCAAAGACCACAATTGTCAAATGAGACCTATGATAATCCTATTTACACTCTTTCCTCTTCATATCTATCTATGAAATTAAAATATTATCTAATTTATGAATATGCTGAACTATAGTCACTTTTAGATATTAAACTCATTTCCTATAATATTATTAATCTCTAAAATTTGAAAGTATAGCTTTACTTTATTAATTTAACGAGTATGATTGTTTGTAGGCCCAAGTTTTGTGATTGAACAAGTAGGGCAATATGGGTTGTGCATGAATTTTGCAATATGTGACCTACATACACCCTTCAAATGACACTTTTTTAAGGGGAGATCGATTGAGTGGCTTGTTGTATAGAAAAATTATCTATTTTGAACTGATTTATAAAATAATTTTGGCAATTATTTATTTATTTATTTAACAATTTCTATTTTAATATGATAATTGAATGTGAATTGATTCAAAACCCATAAATTCTCCAGTTACATCCATCCATATCTTGCTTTCTTGTTCTCCTTTGGAGATTTTATAAAATATTTCTTTTTGTCCACTTTTGGTACAAGTTGATTTACCTGCTTTTCTTCCTCAGAATCTTTTATCCAAATATATATATGGCTGATACAGCCTTATCGCCACTGAACTTGTCTCACATGAAGACTTAAACTTGTCCAGTGATGATGGCCATGATATTTTTCATTTTTAAGAAAATAATTATTTTTACTTTCATTTCTTTTTTAAAAGACCAAACTATCGAACCTTCCCATCTGATTTAATTAGATGTCTTATTTGACCAATTCTTAGTATATGTCTAAATTTTTCTATCTATTATGGGAGGTAACTATTTTTGTATTGCCGGAAGTTTGATCCCAAGATATTCCACGAATAAAAATGAGAATTGACTATCAAATTAACTCTTCAGTTATTTTAAATGGTACTCCTTCATCCCATCCCATGAATAAAATAGTTTTCTTTTTAAATTAATTATTATTCTTACTCTTTCATCCCAGAAT
Source organism: Chimonanthus praecox (assembly GCA_022113865.1). Classification (NCBI taxonomy): domain Eukaryota; kingdom Viridiplantae; phylum Streptophyta; class Magnoliopsida; order Laurales; family Calycanthaceae; genus Chimonanthus; species Chimonanthus praecox. Next base: position 44,127,377 of record CM039095.1, read on the forward strand.
GAAATAGTTTTCTTTTTAAATTAATTGTTATGAGACAACCTTACATAAAGTTTGATTAATCACCATGGATGCATAAATTCTATGTGAGGAAGTGAATGAAGACACCAAAGACTTTAGCATGGGCCATCGGCCATGCCCAGTCTGCGTTTTGGAAATTTTTTTTTCCAGTTGTTGGTTTTCATGATCTTGTCCAACATCAATATGTTAGGATGAATTTACAGTTTATGAGTTGTAACTTTAACCCCCTTCAATAAAAAAACTATGTCCTTCCAAACCTTTCACGAATAATCAGGTCAGGGGTAATAAAATAGGCAGATCTGAGACATCGGCCGATATCTTATTTCAACGATATCATATATTACATTATTTTATTATCTTTTATTATATTGGTCAGTTTTTTTTTCTAATAAAAAAATAAAAATATGAGAATGTGGCTATTTTTTTTTTTTTGAAATTTCTAGAATTGAAAAATCCAAAATATCTGCCGATATTTGAACCGATATCAGACCGATATTGACAAATATCGATTGAGATATCGGTATGAGACATTGGCCAATATCTGGCCTTCTTTTAAAAAAATAATATCTATGGATATCAGACGATACCTATCATATCGGTCGAGATTTGGTCCTCTGCATCATACTTTCTAATTGATTGATAAAATTTTGAGAGGGTAATATGAAAAAATTATGAGGTAAAAATTCTTTCTAATTGATGATAAAGTTTTGATATGGGAATATGAAAAAATTGCGTCGATTTATACAAATGAAATTTGACTTCTGAGATCATCTTACGGTTTCAAAGATATTTCACTTATTAATTTAGAACTCTTTTTAGTGGGAACCGAACCTGGTCTCTTATTAGTTTAGTGTGGCCCCCTCTCCAATGGATTCTCAGTCTTGGATAAGGCTTTTTAAAGGAAGATATAATTTTGAAAGTCTCAAGTCTAAAATAGTTGGGAAAGGTCAAGCTTGCTGTCTTTAAAGTTTGAATCAATCTGCCAATATGGATGTCGGTCGCTTTCCTTCTTAATTGTTTTTATCAACTAGACTATCCATGACACCAACATTTATTCAAGTGTCTCAAGTTTATGTACTAGACTCATGTCACGCATTTTACTAGTATGGATCAATAGGATCGGATTTAATTGAATTTTAATAAATTCAATTCAATTTATATCAAAATTTACTAAAGTTGGTCTGATTTAAATTGTTGACTTAAATGACTCAATCTGAATTAACTCGAATTGTTGATCCAAGTCAACTTGAGTGATATTTTATAACTTAGTATACATAGGTTGAGTTGGATTATGTCAAGTCAGATCGGATTAATTTTAATTTTTTCAACTCAACTCGACTTGAATTTTATACAAGTTTTTATTTTTCAAACCAGATTCGACCAGAAATATACAAATACATAACACAAATCCATTGATTTCTCGAGTTGGGTCATACAGGTTAAGTTAAAACCCGACCCAAGTTTCACCCGTATCTAGTAGTATGATAAAATAGCCTCAAACAAATTTCTTTAAATCTATTTTATAATCTTATATTTATCAAATTTATTTTAAAAAATTAACAATTTGATGTGAATTCTTAAAAATAGATTAAAAAAGTCTTAAACACAGTTAATTCTAAATTAAAATAAACCACTTTCAATTCAAGATGAGTATTAAAAATAAAATTTTGCTTTAATTTTATGAAACATTATATTCTAAGTGCAGAAGCTATTAACCACCTCTATTAAAAATGATTAAGTAGAATTAATAAAGAAAAGACCTTTAAAAGTTTAATAGAGGGCGATATAACTGAATGAAATGCATAAGACAACGAAGGAAAATTATATTGTTCATTTCTTTGTAAATATATCTCTGGGGTTTCTCTTTGAATGAATTCTTACTCATTATTAAAAAAAAGTTATAATCTTATTTCATCGTTTTAACGCATTGATGTTGATTTCAAAATTTTCATTATCTATAGCATTTATTCTTAATGGCCTATTTAATGAGGTGGTGTGATTAGATAAATGTTATATTAACCGTCTATTTAATTAGTTTTACTTGACTAATTCTTGAAATATATATAAATCTCTCTTTTCATATTGGGTACAAACTATGGAAAGTGACATTTTCTATATTGGGAGAAGCTTGATCTAAAAGCTCTAAAAAGTAAAGGTGGGAATTGACAATCAAACTAACCCCAAGTAACCCCAACTAACCCCTGAGAGTCTAGTTCTTTACTTTCTTAGCTTAATCATATCCATCATTTTAACTCATTTTTAAGATAAATACAGAGCCAAAACAATTTAGAGAAGTAACCGTGACACTGATATTACTTATGGTAAGAGACAAGGATTTTCCTCTATAAATCCTTGTCCACACATTTCTCAAGCTATCGTACTTGCATCCTCATCGTCCAACGGAGGAAGAAGAAGAAGTGCCGAATATCCCATTTTCCATATCCATTATTTTCAGCAGCCAACACCATGGAATCTGACCATGAACAGATGCTCATTACAGTCTGTATATCCTTTCTGATACTGCTTCTCACCATTGCTTGGTGGCACCTTAGAAAGCTGAGGAAGAGAGTCCCACCTCTTCCACCTGGCCCTCGCGGCCTGCCTTTGATTGGGAACCTTCTCTCCCTCGACTCAGAGCTCCACCGCTTTTTCACCGATCTAGCCAAGTCCTACGGCCCCATCTTCAAGCTGCAACTGGGAAGAAAGCTATGCGTGGTGGTGAGCTCTCCGTCAATAGCCAAGGAGCTTCTCAAGGACCACGACGTCGTCTTCGCCAACCGCGACGTGCCCACCACCGCAAAAGCCATGACCTACGGTGGGATAGACATCGCCTGGTCACCCCAAGGTCCAGAATGGCGCATGCTGAGGAAGATATGCTCTCGTGATATGATGAGCAATCCCGTCCTCGACGCCTACAGTGGCCTGCGGCTGCGAGAGGTTGGAGAAATGGGGCGCCACTTGCAAGGCAAGGTCGGGACGCCGGTGGACATAAGTGAGTTGATGTCTTCCACCACTCTGGATGTGTTGATGAGCATGATGTGGGGCGGTCAGGTGACCATGGATGAGGAAGTAATGGAGAAAGTCCGTCGAGAGTGCCGCCAGATGACCAGGGAAGCGATGGACCTGCTGGGAATCCCCAACATGTCCGACCTTTTTCCGGTGCTCGCCCCGCTCGATCTGCAGGGCTTGAGTCGGAAGGCGGGGAGGGTGTTTTCGTGGTTTGATCGGGTTTTGGAGTCGGTAATGAATAAACGGCGGATATGGGAGGAGACCGGACGGGTTGTCGATGAGGAGAAGAGTGATTTTCTGCAGTTGCTGTTGCAGCTAAGGAAGAAGGAAGCGTCTTTGACCCTCAACCACATCAAAGTCTTGTTCATCGTATGCTCTGCTACTCTCTGATATTAAAAATATCAGTATTTTTTACAATTTTCTACTGAATTTATTATAAATTATTTAAATTTTAATATAGTTGAAAATCTTAACCATTGTATTGACAATCTTAACAAACCTAATATAATCTAACTTATGAATTTGTCGGATAGGCCAAAACTAATCCAATTGCATCTTACTGCAGTTCTTTTAAGTGAAATATAGATTGAATTGACTATATAATGTATTGTTAGTGGTGGTGGTTATTATTATTTCAGTCGTCCTCGTCATCATTATTATTATCTAAAGTTAATTGTAATTAAATTAAAATTAATACCTCACGCTCTCGCCCATATAATAATGGCAAAACTTCATTTATAAATTATTGTGGAAATCTTTTTGTTGCATGAAAATAAAAAATGAATAACCATGGAAAAAAAAACTATAAATTTTATTTTCTATGAAAAAATTGCTATTTTTTTTTTTACAAAGAACAGATGCACCCCGAACATATCCTGAAAGTAAAGATATTCTTCATCTTCTCTTAAATTATTGAAAGGTAATCATGTTATTTGAAATTGATCCTTCAAACGAGCTATGTGGTTGCTCATCAAACTCAGACCGACAAGGGTCACTGTTTTTGAATTTTTAAACTATGTTTGTTGCTCATCTCACCCATATATTGTTGTGTTTGAGCTATGTAGGCCTCTAAAATCTCCATCTCATTGTTCCGAACTTTTACTCGCATATCCTGTCTTATTAAAATCAATTTCCAAATTGCAAATTTTCAATTGTAAAATTACTCACCCATCTCATTGTAAAAGTTTAAATTGGAAATTGCAAATTTTCAATTGAATGAATTCTCTCTCTCTTGCAGGATATAATATTGGCTGGAATAGACACAACATCGACCACATTAGAATGGGCAATGGCTGTGTTAATGAAACACCCAAAGATTATGAAAAAAGCACAAGAAGAATTGGAGGAAGTGGTGGGGATGAACAGTGTTGTTGAAGAGCACCATTTGCCTCAATTACACTTTGTGAGAGCAATATTGATGGAAACACTGCGTTTATACCCACCAGGCCCTCTCTTACTCCCAAGGACGCCAACCCAATCCTCCACTATTGCTGGCTACACAATCCCAATGGGTGCTCGAGTCTTAGTAAATGCATGGGCCATACATAGAGACCCTAAGTCATGGGAAAACCCTACTGAGTTCAACCCAGATAGGTTCTTGATGGCCACAGGGAAATGGGATTCTATTGGCAATGATTTTCGTTATATTCCCTTTGGATCAGGAAGGCGAAAATGCGTAGGGGTAGCCATGGCAGAAAGAATGCTTATCCATGTCTTTGCAACATTGTTGCATTTATTTGAATGGAAATTGCCAGAAAGAACTAATATTGATCTCACAGAGAAATTTGGACTAGTACTAAAGAAGGCTACACCACTCATTGTCATCCCCACCACAAGATTAAACCTGCATCTCTACCCCCAAGAGTAATCACCATCTGGTTCAAATTGGTGTTTACCTAAGTAAGTGTATGAAACAATTTGGCTTGTGTAAATTTTTTATATTTTATTTTCTTTCTAGTTCATGGTTCAATACTTTTGATGTAGCAATTGAACAAGGCATGAATAAAAGGTTTGACTATTAACAATTCAACTTTTAAGACAATGATCAATAGCTCTGTTATTGTTCATCATGATGGCAATCAATGAAATCTTAATCTATCTTTCTACTGTCAGTATGAAAACATTCTACTCAAGGTCTTACTAAGAAGTTGTTGGAATAATTAGAATAATTATGTTAATTGAATTTATCTCTAATTAAGAGGTGTATTTGATTTATAATTAGTTAAATATTTGAGTCTAATTATAATAGCCCTAGGGTCGATTAGAAACTATAAATACATTTAATAATTTAAGTATGAAATATAATACACAATTTTATTTTTCTACATGTATTAACCACAACCATTTTGACAAATACTGTTCTCGGGATATTAACGGCAATTGGTAATAACGGGATATTTTTAAATTCTCAGATTTTTAAAGGAAATTTAACGGGAAAATCTCGTAGAAATTATAATATTTAACAAATAAAAAATAGAATAAATAAAAACATTAATGAAATAAAAATAGTATAGGAAATTTATCAAGAATTTACCGGGATATTATCGCGTTATTAACGTTTATCGCGTTTTTTACGCGATTTTATCAGAAATTTACCTGAAATTTATCGTTGTGGTGATAAAAATGCGTTTTTAATGCAGTAATGATATTTTGTCGATAAAAATGTAGTAAATTTGAAAATACATCGATATTTGTGACCAAGCCTCTTCATGTCTCCCTCTGCCGAGGGAGAAGGAGAGGGAGGGGAAATCTTTAGTTTCGATTTGAGTTTGGTTGAGTGTCGCTTTAATGTTTCCATTGTTTCCGTGTTTTGAACAATAGATCTGAAACCCATCGTTTTTGCTATCCCTCTGTATTCTCAAGATCATTTCATCACCACTGTTCGCTGCCTATCCATCGTTGTTCTGTTATTGCAGTCCCCCCTTCGCATATAATCGTCGGGCCCAGATTTGCCCACTGCTTGCAGATCTACCAAACAGTTTTTCAGATCTCCAGAAAGGGGGAGAGAGCAGAAAGGATCTGCGAGAACTAAGATCTCTCGCCATCAAGGCACTCGTCGCAGATCTCTGCCATGAATCAGCAAGAATATTCTTAGATCTGAGATCTGCAAGCCCTTTTTAATTTGTTTGACTGCTACCTCCCCCTGTTGGTCTTCTCTTCCTGCAGCCGATCCCAACATCTCTAGTCTCGGTCAAACGTTTCCTGCAGTGCCAACGTTTACAGATCTATCTTGCCGGATCTGTCATTGCTGCCTCGTTGTTGTTGGAACTCTGCCCACATACCAGACTTCTGTAACCCCAGATTCCTCCCCACTCGAGTGCACTGTTTCCTCAAATACACTCCGGCGCTCAGATCTGGCCTCCAGACCTTGTCCGTGCTATTGCTGAGAGGGACAATGTCTTTCAAGAACAAAAACTATTCTCGGATTTGAAGAGAAACGTAGAGAATTTTCTCGCCGGTGATTCTGTTGCGATTTTCTCGCCTGACTGACGATTCCCCTAGTCTGATCGTAGTCTCCGCCGCTTACATTGTCATGTGAACGCCGCACTCTGCTTTCGGCCCATCTTTTTCAGATCTGGGTTTCCGCTCTGGGTTTCATAAAGCAAATCTCAGATCTGTTTTTTGCCTGGGTCGTGCATGCCGTTCTGTTGTGTTGTGCAGCCGGTCTCTGAATGAGACAACTCTCTGCCTGTTGTTCTTGGCTACGAGCAGCCCAACAATGCCGAGCGTCGCTGTCTTGGCCACCCCCAATCTGCTGTTTTGATCTCTTCTACATCTTTCGATTGCTCTCCTCAAGCCGATCGTCTGCACGCCGCTGCTCCTTTCCCGATCATCACTGTTTTGGGCGTGAGAGATTCCAGATCTGCTAAGCTCGTCTTCTCTAAGCATACTGAACATATTCTGCTGCCAGTTTTTGGACAGATATGACTGTGCTGCCTTGTTTGAGGGGTGGAGGCCAAGGATGGAAAGGAAGTCTTGGATTTAAAAAAAAAAATCAAACTAGAGAAGATATGATGAAATATGAAATGAGTTGCAGCAAAAAAGGTTTTGTGTATCTCTTCCTTCCGTTGTTGTCGTCCTCCACGTGATGCTTATCTTGCAAAAGATGGAGATTTGAAAAGTTATATTGGTGATTCCTTGGCTGTCTTTGAAGGATCAAGAGACTGCTGGCTGAGATGCTATAGCCAAGGCAAATCTTGATGTGAAGGCTGAGAAAATTGAGAAGATCTGATGTGAATCTTGATGGAAAGAGTGGTTAAAAGTCCACTTCTGTAATCTCTCTTTAATGTGAGTATGTGTTTCCTCGGGCAGCCATTAGCTATGTACTAAATTTATTTTTTCAAGCAAGACTTGTTGAAGCTTGTACGAGAGTGAGTTGTAGCCGAGTTCAAGTGCAAGTGCATACCCTTCCTAATCAAGTCAGGGTGAAGAGGAGAGACTAAATTTCTTTCTTCCAAATTGTCAAAGAAGCCCTACAATTGATTAACACCATAATTGGTGTAGTTGCGGGTATTTTTATTATTTCTTCTCGCCATGATGTGTGCCAAGAAGAAAGGAAAAGAGTCGAAAAAAGGGACACAAATTGCCCTTCTTCTCCTACTTTGTTGAAGCCGAAGAAAGGGACGTAACTTGCCCTTCGTTTGAGCACGCCTTGTTTTGTCGTTTCTCGAAAATGATACTGGATATTTTGGACACATGTTCATTTGTTGTGGAATTCATCCATTCCTTTTATTTGGAGGACTTGGATTCGTCCTCATTGTTTGTTGGCCTTTCATAGCTACAACCTTTGTATCTTGACCTTTTTGGCTATAGCCTTTGTTTGTTGGCCTTTCATGACTACAACATTTGTTTGCTGGCCTTTCATGACTACAATATTTGTTGACCTTTTATGGCTACAAACCTATTTGCTGGTCTTATGACTTCAATCATTGTTTGTTGGCCTTTTATGGCTACAACCTTATTTGCTGGTCTTTATGACTTTTGTTGAGACTTGAAAAATGACATTTTTATCCCTAATTATTGGACTAGTTAGCCCTTGTTTTTGTATATATTAGATGCATTTAATGTTATTTTCAGTTTTGTAGAGATAAATTGGAGTAAAAAGGAAATCAACTTAAAACCCAGAGTATTTGAAAGATTTGAGCTTAAATTGGAAAACCTAGAATTCCAATGATTATTTCACCACTTTGGGAATTCAAATTGTAAATTGGTTAGTCTAGATCCAGTTATCAGAGTCCGGATGAGTCAAATGCTTTTAGATGAGTGGTGAATTAATTCCGGAAGAAGAAACTTCAATTCAAGATGTCAGAAGAGATAAAAGAATTGGAAATTCAAGATCCATCTTAATTGGGCCAGGCTATGTAATCCATGTATTCTGCAAATTGAGCCAGGCCAGTGTCTAAGTTCAAGTCAAAGCCCAACAAGCCAATGTACAAGCATAGTCCAACAAAGGCCCAAGTTCTCAAGATCAAGATCAATTCAAGTGGGCATAAGCTTCAGTTCATGTCCATAAGCCTAAGTCCAATCGGAAGCCCAATTAGCCTAAATCCATCTATCCTACCCAATGCGCATTTCATCCATTCATTTAGATCTCATCTCCTCCGTTCATTCCATGTATTTTAATCTAAGCCATTCATTTCATTCATTACCTTAGGTAAACCCTAGATCCATATATTAAATCCAACCTGTTCATGCATCATGATTAGATTTGGGACATTCCAACCATCCATCGTATAGAAAACCTTAGGATTAAGAACATCCATGCATTATCTGTCTATCCATCTAATTAGAACATCCATCATCTATCAAAGCCATTAGATCTAGGTCATTCAATCTTAGCCCTTCATTTCATGCATCCATCTCTTAGAACCCTAGACATCTCATTTAATTCCTACAAAATAGTCATCATGCGCATGCATCTTTTGGAAAATCCCATTAATTTCTCTCCACTCCATGCGCATACACCTCATTCCAAATCCACTCCTACAACTTAGCACCTCATGCGCATACCCTCCATGCATCATACGAAAATCACAACCCAATTCCATCGAGAATCCCAAACCAAGATCCCTAAGTTTTCTCTATACATCACTCAATCCCTATTTCCACTCCATCTATACTACAATTCCAATCCATTCATACGGCTACATCCCATTCTAAAATCTATCCATGCGCACAACACTAAAATCCCTGCACTTTAGCTCCAAGTCCTACCAGTTTTATTCCTCCACTTCAAACTAGAAATACAAGGGCTCACCCACAGTAATATTTGACCAGAGCCAAGGGCTGAACCAGTGCATTGAGATAGGAGAAGAGAAGATCAAGATGAGCAGTGCTGAATTCGAATTTCAGGTTGGCATTTTTTCAAATCACATCCATATATTGTAGTTCTGAATGTTTTCCTATTAATGAAATAAATTTAAGGCATACTTGTTTAGACTATTGGTTTTTCCTGTTTACGAATTTTATGAATTTTTAAATTTTGATTTTAATCTTTTTATTGTTATATGTTGAAGACTTAATCTAAAGATTTCTCAAAATTAAACATCGTGATTTTAGGGGAAATTAAACTTGATTATTTCATTCTAAGACTCTTTTTAGGGTATTTAAAATAATTAGGCATGAAAGTTCAAATGGAATTAAGCACATAACTCTATGTCTTAGAAAATTAGATTTCATGTTTAAGAATTAATTCCATAATTTTATTTTCTTTGATTACATTATTTTAAATGAAAGAGAAACTGTGCCAAGCTAAACATGATGACGCACAAAATGACAGTCCAACTCAATATGCTTGGTGCACTCATGAAAAAACAGAGTTATGTGCTATTTGAATAGCACTCTTATTATCACAATACATAAAGGTTGGGGCAGAGAGAGAGACACCCATGTCTGCAAGTAACCAACGTAGCCAAACGATCTCAGTTATGGTAGAAGCCATAGCCCTATACTCAGTTTCAGCAGATGAACGAGCAATAACATCCTGCTTTTTGCTTCTCCATGAAATGAGAGAGTCACCCAAGAAAACATAGATGCCAGTAGTAGATTTGCGATCAGAAGGATCACTTGCCCAGTCAGCATCAGAGAAGGCACGGAGCTCCAAAGTAGATGACGAAGGAAATAACAAACTCTGATGTATAGTGCCTCGAAGATATCGCAAAATACGAAGAACGGCTACCCAATGAACAGTGGTTGGTGACGAGATAAAATGACTCACAATATGAACGGCATAGGCAATGTTTGGCCGCGTAATAATGAGATAAACTAAACTTCCCACTGTAGTGCGATATAGTGATGGATCTGGCAAAGGCACACCATCAGAGGAAGTATAATGAACATTGAGTTCCATAGGTGTGGCAACAGGTCGGGTGTCAGTAATACAAGCTCGACGAAGAACATCTGCAACATACTTAGATTGAGAGAGAAGATAGCCTTTGAGTGAGGAGGCAACTTCTATCCCAAGAAAGTATCATAAGAGCCCCAAGTCTTTCATGTCAAACTTGTTGTGCAAATGTAACTTTAATAGGGCAATACCATCAAGATCATCACCTGTTAAGATCATATCACCAACATACAAAAGGAGAAGGATACGACCAGCAGAGGTGGAGTGAACAAATAAGGCAGAGTTATGAGCACTGGAGTGAAAGCCAAGAGACTCAATCACTGTGGAGAACTTGTCAAACCATGCACGCGGTGCTTGTTTGAGACCATATAAGGCCTTTTGAAGTCTGCAAACGTCCCCAGGACGATGAACAACACCTGGATGAGGAAGCATATAAACTTCTTCAGAGAGATCACCACTCAGAAAGGCATTTTTAACATCCATCTACGACAAATGCCATTGACGAGCTGAAGAAACTGTAGGTAAAGTGCGAATGGATGTCATTTTTGCAACAGGGGCAAAAGTCTCCTCATAATCAATACCATATTCCTTACTAAAACCCTTAGCAACTAATCGAGCCTTATATCGCTCCACAGAACCATCAGACCTGGTCTTAATCTTATACACCCGTTTGTAACCAATGGGACATTTGTTTTGAGGAAGAGCTACCAACTCCCATGTACCAGTCTTGTGTAATGCAGAAAGTTCCTCATCCATAGCCTGTTGCCATAAAGGATGACAAATAGCCTTCTTATAGGAGGTTGATTCAGAGAGAGTATGAATAGATGCGAGAAACGAAGAGAATGAAGAGGAATAACAGGAATAAGCAAAATCATCAAAAGAATAACCAAATCGAGTAGGAGGCTTACGGACTCATGAAGGATAACGAGAAGTACCAAGATCCACATCAGAAGAGGTCGAATGAAAGGCAACTGTAGGAGAGGGAGGAGAAATATTTGTAGAAGGCAAAACGTCAATAAGAGTAGAAGAAATCGAAGGAACAAAGTTAGGCAAAGCAGGGACAGGATTAGACACAGACAAATCATCAAAATGAGAGAAGGGGTCAATATATAGAAGCTTAGACATACCAAGAGTGCTAGATTGTGAAAGAACAGAATAGAAATGAATATGTTCAATAAAAACAACATGACGTGAGACATACAATTTCTGTGCAGTGGGATCATAACAGTGATATCTCTTTTGTCCCTCACCATAACCAAGAAAAATGCACATTGTAGACCGTGCAGATAATTTTGTGCGCTCATTGTGCGGACGAAGACAAAACATGCACAACAAAAAACTTTCAAGGAGAAGTAGTCTGGAATTTTGCCTTATAAACGTTCAAATGGAGATTTGCCAGAAATGATAGCAGAAGAGATTCTGTTAATTACATGAGTTGCGGTGAGAACCACTTCTCCCCAAAAGAGGCTAGGAACACTAGCAAAGAGTAACAGAGATCGAGCAGTTTCAATGATGTGTTGATGTTTTCTCTCTGCAACCCCACTTTGCTCGAGAGTGTCAGTACAAGAGGACTGATGAACAATCCCATCTGAGGCAAGCAAATCAGAGAAAGCACCAGAGGTATACTCTCCACCCAGATCACCTCTAAAGCATTTAATAGTGGCCGAGAACTGTGTGCAAATGAGTGCACGAAACGTTTAAAAAATAGTAAGAAATTCAGATCGACGTTTCATCAAATAAATCCAACAAAAACGAGAACAGTCATCAATAAATGAGATATAATATCGAGACCCCCCTTTTGTGGGAAGAGAGGCTGGTCCCCACACATCAGAATGAATTAAATCAAAAGGAGCAAGAGAAATAAATGAACTTTTATTAAAAGGCAATGCAAAAAACTTTGCCAGTTTACATCTACTGCAATCAGAAATATCGCTACTATGTAAATTTTCTAAAGCTCCTGTAGAAGTTAAATACTTTAAATGGGAACTAGAAATATGACCAAGACGAGAATGCTACAAATAAAAACTAGATGAAGTGGGACTCAAACGAAAAGATGATAAATCAACGGAAGAGGCAGCGACAGCAGGAACAAGGAGCCTCTCTAAGACATATAATCCTCCTTCTCTACGGCCGGTTCCAATCAACCTCTTGGAATGAGGATCCTGCACAGAACACGAAGTGGGAGAAAAATTAACAATATATCCAGAATCACATAGTTGACTGATAGAAATCAAATTCAGAGTAAGATGAGGCATGCAATAAACATCAGAAAGATGCAAAGAAGAGGACATAGTAGAACCAATCCATGCTAAGGGCAAGGAAACACCATTGGCAGTTAAGACAGAACCATGGGATGAAGAAGGAGATAAAGATGTGAATAAAGAAATATCATGAGTCATGTGATGAGTAGCTCCTGAGTCAAAGACCCATGTAGAATGAGAAATACCTGAAGAGGCTGAATGAGTCAAACCTAGAGAAGACAATGCATTAGGCTGGTGAGAAGAGAGGAAGTACTGCAACTGGTTTGCAAGGGTGGCTATGGAAGGAGTTGAAGGTGATGCCGCATTCGCAGGTATGGAAACAGAAGAAGGCAAAGGTGATGCCGCATCCTCAGACGAAACAACAGTAGCAGTGCGATGTGGCTTAGGTAGCGGCACGTGTTGTCGTTGGCTTCTCAATAACAAAGGACATTGGGCCTTCAAGTGACCTTTCTATTTACAGTAACGACAATCAATAGTTGCAACTCTCCCACCTTGGCGCTGTCGACTCTGTGAGCCAGATGGAGACCGGAATGACACAGCTAAAACAGTCTGATTAGGCAGAGAAAGAAGACGATGGTCGCCATATGACTTCAAACGAACTTCTTCATCTAGGAGTTCGTGGACCACTGTATCAACAGAGGGAAGGGGACTACGATGAAGAATAGAGCCCCGAAGTGCTTCAAAGTCATCTTGAAGAGCAGTAAAAAATTGAACGAGTCGCCCTTCTTCTCTATAAGTGCAATAAAGTGCGATGAAATTGAGGCCGGCGGGCTCAGTTAATACAAGTTGATCCCAAAATCCAGTCATGACGGAATAGACTGTTGAATGCTCATATCCCCCTGTCTAAAGGAGCGAATATCATTCTCAAGTTGATATTGCTTAGAGAAGTTGGACTGTGTATACAGTCTCTCTAAATGAAACCAAAATACTTTCGCTGCAGAGAACTTCGCAAATTGCATCCCTATGGAGAGCTCAACTGAATTATTGATCCAAGTGATGATTTAGAATTATAGGTGGTCAAAGTAACGAGGGAAGCAGCATAGTCGGTAACCTTGGTGTCCGTAGGTGTAACAATATCCCCAGAGACATAACCCCACATGTTCTTTTTGGTCAAAAAGTTTCTCATAACATATGCCCAATAAGTATAAGTGCTATCAATGAGCTTCACACTAATTTCCTGGAGGGAATCATCACGTTCATCGGCCATTTGAAAACAAAAAGGGAATCCAAAGTGATTGTGTGATGTCGGTGTAGTGATATTTGAATTCTGATGCCGCTCCTTTCGTGATCCAAACTCTGAACGAAAAATCAACTAGCAGCCAAACCCAAATGAGATTCAAAATCCCCATAATCACCACCGCCAAACCGAAGAGGGCAAAATCACCACCGCCAAAGTGACAAACCGAGGCCGATATGCAGAGCGGGATCGAAAGTTCTGATGCAAAGCGAATTGTGGTGTAAATCCAAAGTGGGCGTAGGGGTGCGCAGATCGGTGGCTACTGGATGTTGCACAATAGACGATGGCTGGTTGCAGAGTGACTGAACTAAAGCGCGAAAACAAGGGGATGAATGCTGACGAAAGAGAAAAGGATGGAAGAAGCCGAAGATCTGAAGCGATGCAGATGGACAGAGAGCATCCAAAGTACAAATCAGTCTGCTCACGACGGACGGAGGCAAGCAGACCAGCGCTAAGTGCACGGGCGGAAACAAGAACAGGGTAGAGATTTGAGAAACACAGAACCGGCAACGAGGGGCACAGATCTGATTGGAAGTGACAAATATCAGTTCGGTCCTTGTTGCTGGGAGTGACAAATCCGGATATGAGACACTGGAGGAAGAGAAGAGGATGTGCAGATGTGGACAGCCGGTCTTCTCAGAGGCGGATATCAGGGTCATGCAGAGGTGGAGATTCGACGGGCGAAAGGGGCAGACGGCTGATCTGAGATGATGATCTGAGTGACAAAGTCCAATTAAAACTAGGCTAGACTTGTGCAGAGGCGGCTCTGGGCTGAGCAGAGAGACAAAACGTCGGATGCATAATCGATGCAAAACGAAGCCAAACCTATGCAAAACCGTAATCGAAACCCACGAGATCCAAAAAAATCGATGCAAAACCTTAGGCTCTAGATACCATGATAGAATCTAAGAATACATAGTTTTACCATTGATTAAGACAATAATATATTCAAAGTAAACCCTAAATGAAACATAATAAAAAGACTAAGTTAACCCTATTCAAATAAGATAATACAACTTAACACCTATTAGTTAAATAAAAATTTGATTGCATTAGTGCAATTCAAATTAGATTTAGGCATTTTCTTGTGTGAATTTGGTTGAGCGTGAATGATCGTGTTTGTGTATGAATTATTGGTGTCATGACTCTGACAATTATTTGGTTCGAATTACATTTTCCATCGATTTACCTATCATTGTATCCGTAGCTCAGTCATAGACAACCCACCTTCATCACCACTACCATCACTTAACATCGACGGAGAAAGAGTCGAACAGAAAACCCTCCAAGACTACTTTTCAGCAGTCACACCCAATATACCATTAGGCATAATTCTTCCAGCAATTAATGTAGCCTTTGAACTCAAACTAGACCTATTACATATTTTACCAGCATTCTATGAAATTGATTATGAGGACCCTTACCTACATGTTAAAGAATTTTTAGAAATCTGCGTCATCGTCAAACTTCAAGCATCACTGATGAATCTATTAGACTTTGTTTATTTCATTTTTTCTCTCAAAGAAAAAAGCAAAATCTTGGCTAAATTCTCTACCTGCAAATTCCATTACCACTTGGGATTAGTTAGTCAACAAGTTTTTGAATAAATTTTCCCCGTATCTAAAACTAATGCTCTCAAGAAAGAAATTTCAAACTTTATTCAGAAGAAGGATGAACAATTCTATGAGTCATGGGAAAGATTTAAAGATACGTTAAGTAAATGCCCCCAACACGGCTTTGAAACGGGGAGACTCGTGCAATTCTTTTATGATAGTTTAACCACATCGAACCGCACAATGGTTGAGTCTATGAAGGGTGGGGACTTTTTAAAGCTAACTTTAAACAACGGATGTAATTTCTTAGAATCATTGGAGGAAAGTTCTCAGTGATGAGACTTCTTTGAAAGAGAGAATTCAGCACAACCCTCAAAGAGAGGAGGATTATTCGAAGTTAGTAGCGATTTTGACGTAAACTTGCAATTGCAAACTTAACAAAGAAAATCGACACTTTAGTAATGTCTTAGGTGATGAACCCATCATTAGGAATGTATGCTGAGGTTTACGCATTGTGTTTTAATCTATGACACATTGCCCAAAACTGTCCTTCCTTATAATCTGATACTGAGTGCTCAACCGAGCAGGCCAACACACTCAATAATTTTGGAAGACAGCATGAAACCCCTTTTTCTGCCACATACAATCCTAATTGGCGGAATCATCCAAATTTTTCTTGGGTAAGAATCAATCTCCCAGTAGATCAATGACCCCCTCAATATTATGGTCAACCATACCAACCGCCTCAGAATCAGCCATTCCTCCCATCTCAAAATCATCCAGTCCAGCCAAATTAATTTTATCAATCCGATCTATCTCAACAACGTAAGCCCTCTCTCGAGGATACGTTGCAGCAATTCATGCAGTCTACCCAGCAAGCTATGCATAAGTTTGAAACACAGCTTGGGCAATTAACCACTACAATAGGAGATAAGGAGAAATATGGATTTCCCAGTCAGCCTATCCCAAACCCTAAGGGCTAGAATGAGTTTCATCGTCTAATCTAGAAGATGCTAACTCCATTACTACCTTGAGATCCGGGAGACAGGTAGACAATAAAGTGGAAATGCCTAGACAACCAGATGACCAAACCACTGGTCAATCCAAGCATCAGGATGACCCATCGAGTCCATCCCCAATTCAAATTGTACCGGACCATCCGTTAGAAACCATACGTACCCAGGGCTCCGTACCCTCAGAGGTTCATCACCAAGCAAGGGGTGCCTTATGGTGACATACTGGAGGTATTCAAACATGTCAATATCAACATTCCTCCACTTGATGCTCTCATATGCCAAGTTTCTCAAGGACCTCTGTACACCAAAATAGAGAAGTAATGTTCCCACAAAGGCATTTCTAGCAGAAAATGAAAGTGCTCTCCTCCAACAGCCATTCCCAATTAAACATAAAGACCCTGGGTGCAACCATTACATGCACCATCGGTACATATGAAATTGATAGGTCTTTATTAGATTTGGGAGTTAGTGTCAGCCTACTGCCATACTCCGTTTATGAGCTGTTGGGGCTGGGAGAGCTGAAATCCACTCCTATCACACTACAGTTACCTGACCCTCTGTAAAAATTCTGAGGGGTGTGATAGAAGACGTTTTGGTGAAAGTAGACAAATTCTATTTTCCAGTCGATTTTGTGGTACTGGATACATAGCCCATTTAGAACGAAAGTGGGCACATTCCGATTATTCTTGGACGACCATTCTTGGTCAGTGCAAAAGCTTTTATCAACTGCCAAAATGGTATGCTGAAGTTGTCGTTCGGAGATCTGACGACAGAACTCAATGTGTTTGGCCAATGTAGACAACCTCTCTGCACAGACGATCCGTGCGAGGTTAATATGATCCAGAGTTTTGTCCAGGAGTCTTTCCTACACTTCATTTGTGATGGCCCATTCGAGAAGACTCTGTCCACTTTTAGCACAGAATTCAATGAAAATGATAAAGAAGAAGTGAATGCTATGTTTGATGCATCTCCATATACGCGAAGGCTTATCAAATTCAAACCTCTCCCCATTAGTCCATCTGTTCCGGTCCCCTCTGTCGAGAAGCCACCAAAATTAGAGCTCAAGCCACTCCCTCAGACACTTAAATATTCTTATCTTGGACCATCATACACTTTTCCTGCTATCATAGATTTCGATTTAACTTCTAAGCAGGAGTCTAAACTCCTGGCTGTTTTAAGAGATCACCGCGAAGCTATTGGAAGAAAACTCCAAGACATCTAGAGAACCACAAAGACAAATAAATTTGGCAATGTAGGAAGTGGTGAGAGCCGAGATTTTAAAACTTCTCGAGGTTGGTATTATCTACCGGATCTCTGACAGTGCATAGGTGAGTCCGATACAGGTTGTACCTAAGAAATTGGTTGTGATGGTAGTAAAAAAATCAGGATAATGAGTTGGTACCAACCCGCGTCCAATCGAGTTGGAGAGTTTGTATTGACTACTGTAAGCTGAATACTGTCACTTAAAAGGACCACCTCCCTTTTCCATTCATCGATTAGATGCTTGAACGTTTAGCCGGTCATGCATTCTACTGTTTTCTTGATGTTTATTCCGTCTATAAACAGATCTACGTTGCTCCTGAGGATCAGGAGAAGACCACTTTCACCTGTCCATTTGGTACGTTCGCTTATTGTCGTATGCCATTTGGGCTGTGCAATGCACCGGTCACTTTCCAACTGTGCATGATCAACATTTTCTCCGATAATGGTCGAACGTTTCTTGGAAGTCTTAATGGATGACTTCTCTGTGTTTGGGTCTACTTTTGATCAGTACCTGCACCATCTAACACTTTTGTTAATCAGGTGCAAAGAAAATAACTTAGTATTGAATTAGGAAAAATGTCACTTTATGGTGAAGCATGGAATAGTCTTGGGGCACATCATCTCTAAAAAAGGAATCGAAGTAGATAAAGCCAAGGTCAACTTGATCTCTAATTTACCAAGACCCCAGACCGTTAAACAGATCAGGTCCTTCCTAGGTCAAGTTGGATTTTACAGAAGGTTCATCAATGGTTTTAGCGACATATCTCGACCACTTTGTGTACTCCTGACCAAGGACGCTATTTTCAATTTTGATGAAAAGTACGTCATCGCTTTTGAAAAACTGAATACTACTTTGACCTTCGCTCCAGTAATACAACCACATGATTGGTCTGTATCCTTTGAAATCATGTACGATGCGTCAGATTATGTCATTGGAGAAGTTTTAGGACAAATAATGAATAAATTACCACATGCTATCTACTACGCCAGTAAAACGTTGAACGATGAGCAGCCAGCACGGAAAAGGAACTATTGGCTGTAGACTTTGTGCTAGACAAATTTCGTGCTTACCTTGTAGGTTCGAAAATCGTTGTCTACTCTGACTATGAAGCACTTAAGTATCTTCTTTCAAAGAAAGATGTTAAGTCCTGCTTGATCAGATGGATACTTCTGCTACAAGAATTTGATATCGAAATAAATGATAAAAAGGGTCTCGAAAATGTAGTAGTAGATCACCTGTCTAGACTGATAACTGAATTCATTGATGAAGCTCCTCTTATCATTGAATCCTTCCCTAACGAGCAACTCATTTCAATCTCCTATATACCATGGTTCGCAGACATTGTGATCTCGTCACTAGTCAAATGGCTCTGTATTGGACTAAGCAAGATAGGTCAAAATTTCTGAGAGAGGTCTGAAAATTCATTTGGGATGACCCATACCTGTTCAAACATTGTGCGGACCAAGTTATTCGTTGTTGTGTTCCAGAAGAATAACAAAAAAGTGTCATGAGTTTCTGTCATGACCAGGCCCGTGCGGACATTTCAGCGCTAGAAAGACAACTGCAAAAATCTTGCAGAGTGGATTTTACTGGCCCTGCATGTTTTATGATACCATACGTACTGCACTTGATGTGATAGATGTCAAAGAATGGGTAGTATTTCCCGTAGAAATATGATGCCTCTAAGCCCTATTTTAATCATTAAACTTTTTGATGGTTGGGGCATCGATTTCATAGGACCATTCCCTAACTCTTTTGGCAATCTATATATTCTCGTAGGGGTTGACTATGTATCAACGTGGGTAGAAGCGGTGGCCTGCAAAACCATTGACTACAAGGTTGTCATCCGCTTCTTAAATGAAAATATCTTCTCAAGATTTGAAATGCCACGTGCCATCATTACTGATGGGGGTAAGCACTTTTGTAATAGCCCTTTCGAAAAATTGATGAAACTTTACGGCATCACACATAAAGTGGCTACCCCCTATCACCCTCAAACAAGCGGCTAAGTTGAAATTTCAAATCTAGAAATCAAGCACATCCTTGAGAAGACAGTCAATCCTATCTGGAAAGACTGATCCTCCAGACTCACTGATACATTATGGGCTTATCGGACTGCTTTTAAGACACCCATAGGAATGTCATCCTATCGTTTAGTTTATGGGAATGCTTGTCATCTTCTAGTGGAGTTAGAGCACAAAACATATTGGCCCATTTAGAATTTCAATTTTGCTCTAAACTCAACTGGACAACATAGGAAACTCCAGCTGACTGAACTGGAAGAGTTAAGAAATGAAGCATATGACACTGCAAAGAAGTACAAAGACCGTATGAAAATGTTTCATGACAAACACATTCAAAGAAAATCATTTACCATTGGTCAGAAGGTCTTGCTGTACAATTCGCGGTTGCACATCTTTCCTAGAAGTTAAGGTCTAAATGGACAGGTCCATTAATATTCATAGTAGTGTCTCCACATGGAGCTGTTCAAATTAGGCATCATAAGAATGGTTATGTTATCACGGTCAATGGTCAAAGATTGAGGCCATTCTTAGAGTTCACAAAGTCGGAGGAAGTTGAGATCCACTTCACCGATCTAGTTTACCAGGACTGATTTGGAGATCCATTTACCCATCCACACACACATATTTACCCAGACCCACCTATACATCTGTCTATGTTTGAGTCAGTTTGAATCTTCAGTGTCTATTTTAGGTTTTCATCGAGTCAGTCTAAGATTTCTTTATTTGGTCTATTTGGCACTTCATACATTCCAAGGTATGTCCGAACCCCGATTGTTCATTTTTTAAAATATTTCTTCTTTTTACACGTGACCAGTGTAAATTAGGGAATATTGAGGAAAACGTTCAATTTAAGTTTGGGGGTAGTGAGGTCATTTATCATCCATCTAAAAAAATTTAGGGAATAATAAGTTCACAAGAATTGAGACAACCCCTTAAAAAAAAAAACATCCATCATCTGTTTTGTCTGTATGACCAGTAGATGTTAAAGAACTGGATAGGAATCATGCACGTAGATGGTCGAGTTTTTACCTTCGCATTGTCTTTCTAGAACACAAGTTCCCCTAAACTTGTGTAGGAAAATCATTTCCTTAGCTATGAGGGTGAGAGGAGCAACCTAGACCTTTTTGTGGTCGAAGCACTCTGGCTGCAAAGAGGAAAGTTAAGAGGCTAGGAATCCGTCACAAATGTGGACGTGGAAATTGTAATGGAAAAAATACCTGATCAAGGAGTTCTTTGTGTGACAACAACAAAATATAGACATATAAGTGGAAATAGAGAGATTTATTTGGACTTAGTTAAAGGTAGAGTAAGTCCGGAAAGACTGAGACTACTTGGTGTCCAAAGAACTATTGATTTTTGTTTAGGGGACTATAAATGTCTCTTGACAGTTTGATGTTATAGTTTTCTTAGGCAGAGAGAGGCAAACTTAAAGTTTTAAGGGCAGAGTAAGCAAAGGTTGAGACTCCTTGGTGTTGAAAAGACTGTCAATGTAGGTTTAAGAAAAGCATGCGTCTTGACGATCTGATGTAAGAAAAATCACATTTTAGCATTAAGACATAATAAAGATCTTTATATCATACTTTTCCGGAAACATTTTTATGGGATTTATGCTCGGAAATACCTGTACACAACCATATTAAGATTAGTTCGAAAAAGAAAAATATTCATGAGTGGAGTGATCACTAGAGGAAAATGAGTGATCACTAGAGGAATATTAGTGAAGACTTAAACCTAGTGAGCTTTAGAGTCATTCTATCCTTCTGAGGGTTATAAGTAAACTCTTGTTTCTTTGATAAGCGCATTGAGAAGTTGTGTGATCTCATTATCTTTTGATTTGCTCATATTACTTTAAAACGCCATCAAATTTGAGTTTTATGCCTGAAATTTTTTCAAATTTATTTGAAACAAGGAAATCATCTTATGAAGCTCAAGATAGGATATAGGCCATTTTGGACCGTTTGATCCTTCAAGCCCACCTATTTTGGTCATTTCATCTTGATAGTTCACACTTGAACCTAATATAGCATAATTTCTTGACTAGCCATATCTACCACACCCAACTCCGGTTATGGAGTTTGAGCCAAAATTTTATATCCATGACCTATCTTCATATGAGAAAAGGTTAGGAAAGAATTTCGAATGGAATTCACTGAAAAAATTTATGGTGAAAAATAAAATAAAAAATGGGAACATCTATACATCAAAAAGGGATGTTGAAGGAGAAAAGAAAAGAAGATTTGAAAAAAATAAAAAAAATACTTTGATTAATATATATATATATATATTAGAGGAAAAAAATAACCCGATTACATTATGATGACCTCTAACATTTTCTTATCAAAGTGTAATTTTTTAGAGTCTTTATCCCTTCCTTGATATGACCCGGTCTTAAGCCATGCTTCATCCTATTAGGAAGTCCAATTAATTCTAAGTCTAAATAGGGTGTTTCACGTGGAGTGCAGAGGAGGGAAAATGATGGTGTTTAACTCAATGTTCTTAGGTTAAGCTATCATTTGTTTTGGACATTGTTTCGGTCTCTCCAAAATGTTTCTTGTTGTGGCACTTGGCTCTCTTTGCCACCATTTGGAACCTTTGGTGGGAACATAACAATAGGGTGTCGAAGGATTCCACTTAGACGATCCAGTTAGTTTCTAGATGTGTTGTAATTACCTGTTCCGAGTTTACCAGATTTCTAAAGAGATTTATGGATCTCCGAGTTGTTTTCAGAACTTTGGTAGCTTTGGGAAGTGTGTAGGCTCCGTGGTGGGCCCTAGTTTGCTTGATTCTGAGCTCGAAGGGTAACTTGGTAATTTTATAATTATTGAGTATTCCATCATGTAAAACAAAATTTAAAAAAAAAATCACACATTTTCTAACTCGACGTTCGTCACTCGAGATTTTTTTTTCAAGATTTTGATTTCATAGTATTTTAATCCCTTTGAAAAGAAATTATTTTAAAACCTTGATTAAAAAAAAAAAAAAAACTCCCAACCAAACCCCAAAACCCGAACCTCTTAAGACCCCCCTTTTTCTCGTCTCACTGTAGCATTTTGCTACAGTGCAGTCGCGCGACCCTTCTCTCTTTTGCATTTCTTTTTCCTCTCTTTTCTTCTTCTTGATCTCTCTCTCGCCCCTTGTCCTCTCACTGTTCTTCTTCCTCTCCTTCCTTCTCGGTTGTCACCCTCACCCGACCTCCGCTATAGCCATTCCTCGTGACAACCCTTGCTGCCCCGACCTTAGCCATCGACTTTCCTTCCCTTTTCACTGATTGCAAATTGAGCTCCCTTCAACCCATCAAGCCGCATGCTCGCTTTGGATTTTTGACTCTGCACACTGTGAGGGGACTTATCACTGTTTTAGCATGCATCCTCATCTACTTAACCTTTAATTTTGGGCATGTAGTGACTTGAATGGAGCCCTTCGTTTATTAAGTCACTCGGTAAGGGAACTGTTGAAATGAATATGTGGCAAGAGATCCGTTCGGGTGCACTCATGTCAACTATATGAGATTAGTGGAGAATTGTAATTGAATGAATGATTATTTGAACTCGCAAACTTACTAGCAACATGTTTGTTTAGTTATTACATGGGAATGAGCTTATAATGAGTAAAATATGTGTTGGACATTGGATATGATGTACAAAAATTGTTGATAATATGTTTGTGTTCAATCATAATGTGCATGTAAAATTATGATGGGAATGAGATGTGTGTTGGATATTGAGTACGATGCTTGAAAGTTTATTGATAAAATGTTGTGTGTTTATTTACAACATATGAACATGATCATGATGAGTATGGAGATATGTGTCTAGATAACCTATTACAGGCTCTTTTTAAGCGATGCATGTGTTGTTGGCCTTGATTAATTATATTAGAGCATGATTGTATTGTTAGACATGACCTTGATATCATGTACATGCATGTGAGGTAACCCACAACGGACAACGTGCTGTTGGGTGTTGAGATGGAGGAGTTGTTTACATATGTTATGATGATATGATGGTTTGGGTATTGGGAGGATTTCCCCGTTACGCTTCGGCGGTTGAGGTGCCTGTCTTTTGAGATTATGCTCCGGCAGTCGAGACCCCCATAGGAGATGCGGGTTTCCCCGTTGCATTTCGGCGGTTGAGGCGGTTGTATATTTGTATGGTCTCTCGTTTGTATTGGTAGGGAGACCGGAGTCGTTGGAGGACCATTATGAGTTATGGAGGTGATGTCTCAGACTGGTCAGTGGGACACTTGGTTAATGGTATATTTGGGCAATCATGTACGGAGACATTCTTTCTATTATTATGTTCACTACATTTCATACAAGTGACACTTGTTATATTGCTGACACGTGATATGTTTTATCCCTTCACTGGGCTGGATAGCTCACCCCTTACCTTTCAGGTACCCCGATCGTGAAGGGGCTGGGCGGGCCCCTTGACAAGCACATGGGGAGGAGTACTGGTAGTTAGATATATATGGTCATACTTATGTTCTAAATTTGAGAGACTCTAGTTTGCATGACTTATTATTACATGTGTATTTGGATGACTGTATAATCATATTTGGTTAGTCCATAGTTGTTTGTTATGTTTTCTTAGCATTGTGGACTTGTGGTTTATTGAGCAGAAGGTGGTTACCCTGTTTAAAAAAAAAAAAAAAATTAACCGATATCCGTCTCTAGTAACATCTGAGATATTTCGGAGATAACGCGCCCGTATCGAGATGGGCGTTACATGTGTTCTTGCTAAGTGCGTCTCATGGGCTACTTTTCTCTAGGACTTCAGTAATACCTCTATGGCCAACATCTTATGAGCCTAGAAAGAATGTATTGACTTTGCATAAGTTCCTTTGTTGTTGTTGTATCTAGGTTTAGGGATTTTTCATGGACGTTTTGGGTTTTTGTGATCTCTGTATTTTCTTTTTGTTTTGTGTATTTTTGTATATGCACGAGCCTCTTTTCTATTAATATATGCACCATTTAAAAAAATATATATATTACCTTTCACCGGGGGGGTTTGGGTGGGGTTGGGTCACAAATTCCCTCTCTTTTGGGGGGATTGCCTCCATTCCTTCAGTCCATCAAAATAGGTCAAGTTAACGCTTTCTAGGGATCTTCATGTTCTGACCCCTTTTTTCCCACATCCAAAGATAATTATCTACTTAATATGTGGCATGAACTGTTCTTTGACTCAGTCTTCTTTGTATTGGCAATTGATACGGGCATCCAGAGCCGTAAACAATTTTAATTTTGATCCAGGCGGACTCATTATCAAATTAGTAAGTTCGGGCCCGAGTCAAAATATCAAAATTGCATCTTCGATCCAGGCGGGTATCCGAGTCAGAAGATTTGGTGTAGTGGATCCAAAGAAAGTCTAAGATCAGGCCCAAACCTTGGGCCAACAAGCTGCCAAGATCCAAGCCAACCCAGCTTTGTGCAAACCTACACAAGCTAGGCCCACAATGCAAGTCCAACTGTCATAACTCAGGCCCAGCTATCATTCATTCAATACCTGAGTAGTTCGGTGGAGAAGTTAAGTCCTAATTAGATTAGGAATGTGTCCACAACGAGTATAGTTAGTAGGTGTCTTATTATTAGTTGGTGTTATTGTTAGTAGGTTGTTTTAATTAGAATTTGATAATTAAAAGGAAAGGAGGGTTGGTGGTTTTTCTTATTTAATACACATTGTAATCGGCAGAATGAAGGGGAGTTTATGATGAATAAAATTTTAGTTTTTTTTTTCCATTGTGAATCAATGAAGGCTTGATCGAATTCAAGTAGTTCCAGCAGTAGATTGTGCTGCACCAGGTAAGCCCATATTCTCTTAAGACTTTGGATTTAGTTGAATCAGATTTCAAGAGTCAATTAAGCCCATCAAACCAGCCGAACTGCTGAATGGGTTGACTAACTGAGGGATTTCCAAGTTTTTTTTGAAACAGTAACTTAGAGTGATTTTGTGGAAATTAAAACCCAATTTTCAGAAGTGTTTTGGGACTGGTCTTATTAAAAGATTTTAACCCAGTTTGAAAAACTCATTTGATAAACTGATTCCCACTAAATACAGTTGAGTGGCTTGGGTTTGAAATTGATCAGTTGGTGGTTCTATACAGCCACATCCATAGTGGCTTGGGTTAGTACAGATCCAGCCTACTAGAGCTGGGTTGTATTGTTTAAGATCAACGGATTGTGTTAAACCGCGTTGATTGTGTTAATGCTTCCGCTTTAGCAATTGAGTAGGCGTCTTAATCCTACCTTAGCCTACATCAGCAACCCATATGTTGACAAGAATATGTCCGACGTGTATTCCATCATGTGCCTATTTTAATAAGGATAAATCAGTATTCCATCTACAACATCTTGTTAGACCCAAATGTCAGTTTTACCGACCTTTTCTTTTGAAAGCAATTAGTTCTATTGGAAATATAGAATTTGAAAAGCTGACCTCAAATAGATGAGACAAACGTTTGGTGATGATGAGATTTACCTTTTCATAGTTTCTTTGTGTTAGAATATATTTAGAGTTCTAATATTAATAGAATTATTGTATGATTAAGAATCTAAGTTGGGCTTATCTCTACTTAAGAAATGCATTTGATTTAGACTTATACTAAGAGTTACAGTTTGATTGTGATAGCCCTAGGGTTGGCTAGAGGCTATAAATATATATAATAGTTTAGGTATTCAATAACATAAATAATTTATCTTTTCGACATGGTATCAGTCAAAATTAAATTCTAGTGGGCTTTCAATAAACAATTTTTTTCTTCTCTCCCTCTAAGGAGATTCATGGTTAGAGGGAGGGAGGGAGAGACATTCCGCTGCTGTTTCGGTAAGAGATCGGACACTTCCAAAATTCATGTTCTCTTTGCAGCCTTTCTCTTGTGGCCGACTGCAGACCAGCGTCCACATCTTGCTTCCACTACCGCTCTTGCTCAGATCTGATTGCAGATCTGTTGTTAGGGAAATCTCGCAGCAGATTTGATCTACCCATCTTATCACGCCAGATCTGGTTGCCGTTGAGCCTCTGCTGCTGTTCTTCCCTCGCCTCCAACCCTTCTCCAATATTTGTTTGGGTTCTGCTGCACCTGGATCAGTTACTACTTTGATACCAGGCACTCCGCAGACAATCTTCCGTTTGCAGAGAAGAAATAAAAGAAAAAAGAAAAAAAAGGAGTTCATCGCAACAAGAGAGCCTTTGCTGCTACTTGTGCAATCATATTAAAGTATGCAGGCTCCTTTCAGGCTGGAAAAAAAAACTGTCAGAAGTACGGGTGACAGTTTGTGTCGTGTTGTAACTTCCCTAACAATAAGGTTGAAGAGCATACTCCAAGCATACTTCGAAGTTTCATAAACACAGCAGGCTTGAGCGGCTTAGTTAAGATATCTGCAATTTGATCTTCACTCTTACAAAACACCAAATCAATAACTTCATCCTTACATAAATCACGCAAGAAGTGATATCTCACATCTATAAGCTTGCTCCTCCCATGTAGAACTGGATTTTTTGACAGCTTTATTGCAGAAATATTATCACAATAAATCAGAGTCGGACCTTGTTGTTGATTGTGTAGAACTTCAAGTAGCCTTCGTAACCAAATAGCTTGACATGAGCTTGATGCTGCAGCAACAAATTCAGCTTCAGTAGTTGACAAAGTCACTATCTGTTGCTTCTTAGATGACCATGTGAAAGCTCCAGAATTTAATATGAATACAAATCCGGATGTACTCTTTCTATCATCAATATTTCCAGCATAATCACTATCTGAAAAACCAATCAAACTTGAATCGCTACCACTTTTATACCAGATTCCAAAATCAGTAGTACCTTTCAAATAGCGAAAAATTCTCTTGGCAGCTAAGAGATGAATTTCAGTTGGATTCTCCATGTACCTACTAATTAAACTGACAGCATGCATAATGTCCGGCCTTGTTGATGTCAAATACATAAGACTTCCAACAATTTGCTTATAAAGAGTAGCATCCACTTTCTTTCCTGTCCCATTCTTTGTGAGCTTCAAACCAAGTTCAGTTGGAGTCGAAACTAAGTTGCAATCCTTCATTTTAAACCTGTCCAAAATTTCGAGAATATATCTTTTCTGTGAAATAAAGACACCAGTAGATGATTGCACTACTTCAATGTCAAGGACATAGCCCATCAACCCCAAATCTGTCATATCAAATTCCGTCATCATAGATTTCTTAAAACCAGCAAACATTGCTATATCATTACTGGTATAAATAAGATCATCAACATATAAACACACAACAAGCATCTTCCCATCATCTCCAAATTTTGTATAGAGTGTGTGCTCATAAGGACATTTATGAAAACCCATCTTAGAATAGTAAGCATCTATACGACTGTACCAAGCTCTTGGTGCTTGTTTCAGTCCTTATAATGCTTTCTTTAACTTAAATACTTGATTCTTATGACCTTGCTTGACATATCCAAGAGGTTGGTCAATCTAGACCTCTTCTTCCAATGTTCCATGCAAAAACGCTGATTTCACATCCAACTGATTGATAGACCATGAATTCTGGGCAGCCAAGGATAACACCATTCGAATAGTGTCAAGTCTTGCAACTAGGGCAAACACCTCTTTGTAATCAACGCCAAATTCTTGCTTGTACCCCTTTGCAACAAGTCGAGCTTTGTACTTGTCAACTTCGCCATCTTTATTTAACTTTGTTTTATAAACCCATTTAACACCAATGGATTTTTTTTCTTTCGGAAGTTCTGACAGCTCCCATGTATTGCTTTTCTCTATAGACCTGATCTCCTCATCCATAGCTATCTGCCATTTTGAATCTTTAACCGCTTCTTGGAATGTGATGGGATCACAATATGATAAAAATGCATAATGAGCAAAAGTATCATCTATATCAGATTGATCACCACTAACCTCATAATCCTCCATCCATGCTGGTCTCTTCCTGATTCGTTGAGATCGAGAGCTTTCACCTAATGTCTGGCCTTCATTGACAACTAGGGGTTGCTGCAGCTGCTGATTTGATTGCAACAATGGAATATCAGCTGAAAGAGTTGGTTGCTCCTGCACTTCTGCTTCTTTTTCTACAAAACTTATAGGTATTTGTTGTTGTCCAACACTTATTTGCTGCTCTCCAACACCTTTTTAAGCCCAAT
Organism: Chimonanthus praecox; assembly: GCA_022113865.1. Taxonomy (NCBI): domain Eukaryota; kingdom Viridiplantae; phylum Streptophyta; class Magnoliopsida; order Laurales; family Calycanthaceae; genus Chimonanthus; species Chimonanthus praecox. The sequence goes on from CM039095.1 coordinate 44,156,238, forward strand.
TCCACATGTTTTCCTCATCAAAAATAACATCTCGGCTGATTACAATCCGTCATTAGATTGAACAATTTGTAGGCTTTTGATTGTTCGCTGATACCAAGAAAGACACATTTTTTGCCTTTGTCATCTAGCTTCTTTCTCTTTTCATCTGGAATGTGTGCATATGCAATGCACCCAAAGACTTTGAAATGATCAACAGATGGCTTACGTCCACTCCAAGCTTCTTCTGGTGTCATATTTTGAACAACAAATGTAGGACTCCGATTCAAAACATGAGTACTCCAATTTACAGCTTCTGGCCAAAAACTCTTCGGAATTCTGCCGATTGCCAACATGCTTCTCACCATGTTAAGGATTGTCCGGTTCTTCCTCTCCGATACACCATTTTGCTGGGGTGTATAAGCTGTTGTTAGTTGCCATCGAATTCCATGCTCATCACAAAAATTTGCAAATTCTTGTGACATATATTATCCACCACGATCAGTACGGAGAATTTTGATAGCTCTCCCAACTTCATTCTCCACCTGTGCTTTGAAACTTTTAAAGGCAGTGAAAGCTTCAGACGTCTCCTGCAAAAAGTAGATCCATGTTTTCCGGCAATAATCATCAATAAATGAGATAAAGTATTTCTTTCTTCCATTTGATACGGGTTTATGGGACCACATATATCAGAATGGATCAGCTCCAATGGTCTCTGCGCTCTCCATGACTTTCCTTTTGGGAATTGTTCACGATGTTGCTTGCCCACAACACACTCTTCTCATACTTTTGAGGGAGGAATCATTTCAGGAAGGCCGATCACCATGTTTTTCTGATAAAGGGTCTTCAAACCATTGAAATTCAAATGGACATAACGTAAATGCCAAAGCCACGTTGAATCATTCACCTTAGCCTTGAAACAGGTCTGGACATCCTTTATTCTCAGCGGAAACAATCTGTTTGGAGTCATCGTAACAGAAGCAATTAGACCTCTTTTAGGATCATAGATTTCACAAGTGCCTCGTTTGATTGTAGCCACATAACCCTTCTCTTGCAGCTGTCCGACACTTAATAAATTGCTTTTCAAGTCAGGAATATAAAAGACATTTGATATAGTCTCAATATTGTCTTCTCTAGTCCTGATTTGAACATCACCCTTTCCCATAACATTTACTTTAGAATGATCACCAAAACTCACAGTAGTACGGAAATCTTCATTTAAATTTGCAAAGAATGACTTACTAGCACACATATGATTGTTGCAGCCAGTGTCTAAATACCATATGTCTGGTTCAAGCTTGTTCTCCTTGACATGGAATGCCATCAAAAGTGTTTCTTGTTCCATTTTCTCTGCAAAATTGGACTGATCCCCTTTCTTGGAATGAAAGTTTGCCGTGCATTCAGACTTATAATGACCATACTTGTGACAGCGATAACACTCGATGTTGGACTTATCAAACTTCAATTCATGATTAGACGAGCGCTGGTGATTATGTCCTCTGCCTCTGCCTCTGCCTCGAGAATCTGGTGTATAGCTACCTCTGCGTCTTCCTCGCCATCGTCCACGGCCTTGACCACGACCTCTACTTGAACCTCTTCCCGTAGAGATTTCACCATGAGTTGAAGCCTTCAAAGCTTGTTGCTCGGTTGAAATTGTTGTCATTTTCTGCTCATGCACCAACAATGAACTTTGCAATTCGTCAATTGAAAGTTCATCTAAATCTTTTGACTCCTCAATAGAACATACCACATAGGCAAATTTTGGGCCATTGATCGAAGAATTTTCTCCACCACATACACATCTTCAATTTTTTCACCATGACTACGTATCTTGTTTACTATTGCCAACGTTCTTGAGAAATACTCATCAGCAGACTCTCCTTGCTTCATGTGAAGAATCTCGAATTCTTTGCGAAGGGCTTGAAGCTGTTGTTGTTTCACCCTTGTTGTACCTTGATATTTTTTCTTCATGGAATCCCAAATCTGTTTGCAATTCTCTTTTTGGAGAATAGTCTCCAAAATTGCATGATCAATTGCTTGAAACAGATAATTTTTCGCCTTGAGATCCTTCAGCTTTTGTTTTTCCAGTTTCTTTTGTTGAGCAGCTGTCAACACAACTCCACTTGCTGGTTCAATCACACCAGTTTCCACGATCGTCCAATACTCCTTGGATCGCATAAAATTCTCCATCAACATGCTCCAATGATTATAATGACCATCAAAGAGAGGAATTGCTGGTTGCACATAATTGTTGTCTGATGCCATTGATCTGCTGGCTGCTGCTGCAAATAGAAAACTGCTGTTTTTTTTTCACTCCAATATCTGTTGGCTGCTGCTGCAAATGGAAAACTGTTGTTTTCTTTTTTTCACTCCAAACCCCCTCTATTGGCTCTGATACCAAATGTCATATTGAATGAAAAACAAGATAGAATGAACTGAAAATCAACTTTATCTCATTTAACAAACAAAAAGTACAGATTACAACTTCAAATAGAACCACAAATAAAACTGACCAAGAAAATAGGAACCCACTACTATCTGTTCCATTAACCAACTATCTATTCCATGACTCCCACTACTTCCATTAACCAACCATCTGTTCCATGACTCCCACTAGGAAAGACTCTAACTCCTATTAACCAATTTCCTAAGAAACAAGACTTGAATATAAATAAACTAATTCTTAACAAACGCTATGTGATATGTGATATATCACTTACTCCAATGTCACATGCTAGCCAGACAATGGATATTGTTTTGCCTTTCGTGCTCATTGAAGGCATAGTGAGTAAAGTGGCCAACATCCAAAAGGCGTCAACAAACTTGGTGATGAAGCTCTCAAATGGTGCATCATTTCCAAAATCGGGTGGAGTATGCTGAATTGGCCATTTTTTTGTCATGCCGACTATCAGATTATTGGATTATTTCATTCTGGGCTATACTTTGGCACTAGAAGGAGGGCCATTATTCTTATTTCAGTGTTACTGTCATACTTCTAAGCACTCTGGAGGTCTGCAAATTGGTGGTGTTTCTTGGTGTTTATGACTAGAAGGAGGGCCATTATTCTTATTTCATCCACTCCTTTTATTTGGAGGACTCTGATTCATCCTTATAATTTGCTGGCCTTTCATGGTTACAGCCTTTGTTGGTCTTTCATGGTTACAACCTTATTTGCTGGCCTTTCATGGCTACAACACTATTTGTTGGTCTTTATGACTTTAGTCTTTATTTGCTGGCCTTTATAGCTACATCTATTGTTCGTTGGCCTTTCCGATCGGATTGATTGATGTGATGGCTTCAGCCCCTTGTTTTCAAGTCATTCGTCCCCTGTATTTATCGCATATTGCGATCATTGTTTGCCGGACAATTGTCTTACAACCACTGCCGTCGTTCGAGCATCTTTCTCTATTTCAGGTCGCCATTGTTGTTTGTTACCTGTTGTTTTGCAGCCAATCAACCACATAAACACTTTGTAGCCAGACAACGCTGCCAGTTCAACAAGTTTTGCAGCCAATCAGTGTGCTGCTTCAACAAATCTCCGTGGCCAATCAGTGTGCCACTTTTGCAGCTGTCATTTCTTCACGTTCCAAGCTTCCCGTTCATCCATGCTTCAACTTGCGGGGCCATCTTGGAATATATTTAGCGTTCTAATAGTAAAAGAATTATTGTGTGATTAGGAGTCTAAATTGAACTTATCTCTACTTAAGAGATGCATTTGATTTAGACTTATGTTAAGAGTTAAAGTTTGATTATGATAGCCCTAGGGTCGGCTAGAGGCTATAAATATATGTAATAGTTTAGGTATTCAATAACATATATAATTTATCTTTTCTACACTTTGTGTCGTAGTATTTGACTACCAACATCTCTGTCTCTCTATTCCTTCACTATAATCAGAGGCTTTATTCATCATATGCATGGCCAAGCAAATTTGACACGTATGTTTGGTAATGAAGTAATTGATTATTGTGTTCACACCTTAAGCACCATATACACCCACTAGCATCAATCTATTCATAGCATCTTTTTTGAAAAGGTATTGAGTAGATTTCATTGATGATCAAAGAGAAATCTGTGCATGGCATTTCTTAAATAGACAAAATGACAGTGCAAAGACAGGAGCAGCAAACTGTAGCTTTACGTGATTTTTATTTAGATTACAATCAACTGCATTCTTTTTCTTGATGGAAAAAATGTTGAGATTCTTGTCTCGGATGTTAGATCACATCACTCTGTGTGTGTGTTGTCTGTCGGAAAGGTATGCTTGCATCTTTTTATCTTTATTTCAAACCTAAGGACTAAACCGGGCTAACTGTTTGATATCCTAATGTGGTATCATTGTGATTTCTATGAGTGTTTTGAGGAAAGTAATGATCTTACTTGCATAATTATTTTGTTTTTTGAGATTCATGTTGTTGGTGTTATTCATAGGATCCTTCTTTCTATGTCCTCAAAGAAGATGCCTCTCCATGCATTTTTGGTTCTATTGAGAAACAGAGGGGTTCTATTGAGAAACAGAGGTGGTCCTATGCATGTGCAAAAAACTAATTGAAAGGCTAATTTATAGTAAGCCCTTTCATATATTCTCTCTGCACGCAGATACATTCATTGGCAGTACCTCTCCAATTTTATGTTTTGAACTGATTACAGCTGAGGGTGCAGAAAATGGTCTTGAGTTCACCATTGTGAGGCCCTTCAATTGGATTGGACCAAGGATGGATTTCATCCCTGGAGGTGACGGCCCAAGTGAGGGTGTACCTAGGGTTCTTGTTTGCTTTAGTAATGTAAGTCGCATTTCTTGGAACCAAGAATAAACTCAGAAGCCTATTTTTCCCCTGAACATTGTCTCCCTTTTATCTGCATTTCAGAATCTCCTACGCCGTGAGCCACTTAAGCTTGTAGATGGTGGTCAGTCTCAAAGAACCTTTGTTTACATCAAGGATGCAATTGAAGCTGTTGTCTTAATGATTGTATGTGAAGATTTTTCCCCCTTTTTCCTCCAACTTCATGAAATTATTAAAGCGAAGTTACTGATCTTATTTATTTTCTTCGGAAAATCCGGACAGGGCCAATGGTCATATTTTTAATGTGGGAAATCCTAATAATGAAGTCGCAGTTAAGCAACTTGCAGAAATGATGACTGAGGTATGTTGAGCAAGCAGTGCGTAACTATGATCATAAGCATTTGGTTTGCATCCCCTTTCTGATCAGTAATGTGTATCTCCTTTTTAGGTGTACTCTAAGGTAAGTGGAGAACCAGCAATAGAGGTGCCAACCCTTGATGTCAGCTCCAAAGATTTCTATGGTGAAGGATATGATGACAGCGACAAAAGAATTCCTGACATGACCATTATCAACAAACAACTTGGTATTTCTCTACTCTTTATGGTCCATCTTTCTAGGTCTTCTGGCCTTCCCGCAATAATTTTTTCAGGAGGATCCCATCACAGAATTTTCGAAATAGAGTCAATAAACACAATGCCACTATTAGGTGAAAGTTTTAGGGAAGAATCAGTTAGATGTTGTGTTGCTTTAATAGATCTCTCTTTTGTTTCTTTCTTGGAGTGGATAAAATTTTAGATAATAGAACACTTTATCGTTATTGGTGGTTCTGTGTTCAAGTCAACCAAATATTGGTCTTTCTGCAAACTGTGAAACATCACAAGGCCAATTTAATCTGTTGTGAGACTCCCTGCGAGGTTAGCGTGGAGCTTGACCCTCCACTGGATCGACAGTACATCTGATGATGAGGCTCCATAGAGTTATCAGTGAACAATAAAAACCATAAAAAATGAGTGGTGTCAAAAGCCATTAAAATCATGATAACCAAGACAGCGTTTATCTGCAGGTTGGAATCCTAAGACATCACTGTGGGACTTGCTGGATTCAACATTGACTTACCAACATAGGACATACGCCGAGGCCATCAAGCAGGCGATTGCGAAACCAGTTGCTTCGTGAGAAGGTTCGTAGTTGCAATCTTTGGGAGGCCTCATTCTTTTGGATCTTGCTACATACTTTGGCTATTCGTATGTGTTCTGTTATCATTAGCTGTGTGAGGCACTTGCTGCCCAGGTATCTGTATAATCTAAAATATGTCGGAAGAAACTAAAGGGAGTAACGAGGATAATTCTAACTTCTCGTCATGTTTGAGAAGTGGCCCCTAACTCTAGTAAGGGCGTAAAGGGGGGCTTATTTTATTGGCTGGCGATTTGCCTGCTCAGTTTTTGTTGTTTGCAGGGATCTATTGTAATTTCTTGTTTTGAAGCTCAGGATCTCTGTCACTGTTTTAGAAGTCAAGGGCAGATGACTTGCTACAGTCTTTTGATTAATGTTTTAGTTTTATGGAGTGTTTGACAGATGAATCCAATGCATTGTTGGGTGGGATGTGCGAGAGACGAAATGAATACGACCATACATGAATATCTGACTTCTCTACCCTCATATCGGTTAATATATTAATAGAAATAAACACTAGAGGTGCAAATACAGAATGAAACCGAGGCAACAACAAAGAAACAAAAAATCCAAACCAAAATATACCCGCAGGACACACAAAACGTGCAAGCAAAACTATAAAAAAAACCTATACAATGTCAATACATTCTTTCTAGACTCGTAAGATGTCATTGGTAGATATATTTTTGAATTCTAAAAGAGAGGAAGTCCATGTGACATACTTGGTAAAAACTCTTTTCGAAACTGTTTCACTCGATTCAGCGCGATCTTTAAAGATTCGATTGTTAAATTCTCGCTATAAGCTCCATGCTACGGCTAAAAGAGAGAGGCCATAGAGAAGTATTTTGGAGGAACCAAAATAATGTCTTAAACATAGGATAGCTCGGCTACAGTAGAAGACATAACCCAATGTATGCCAAACTTCTTTAATATAGAATTCTAGATGGTAAAGGAAAAAAGGGCAGTGTATGAGTTGGTGATTTTTCTCTTTAATAGCCTGAAAATAGAGAGAGCATGTGCTGACAAAAGTTCTTCCTCTTATGTGCAAATTATCTTGGATCAGAATTTTCTCTAAACCGGCAGTCTAAAAAAAACAGATTGCATGAGGTCAGAATACCTAGGTTGACACAAGCTGAAGAGTCACCTATTGGACGTTGAACCATGTAGTCTCTATTATATCATCAGATCTGATACTCCACTTGTGGGATTGGATCAATTATGGTCATCATTTTGTCCAAAAGCATTAATGTCAAATAGGCGGGTTGGTTCACAGAAACAACTTACTTTAAATTCATGGGATAAATAATTATGATAGATTTTGTCGGAAAGTATCAGTCTTTGTCGATGGAAGGGTGCAGGAAGATTCGTTTGAAGACGATGGTCGTGGCGGCATTAGAAGAGAGGCTTATCCAACTCAATGTGAATAATTCTTTTGCGTTCTTTGCTATATTTTATTCAATTATGTAACATGTTTATACAGGCTTTATGGCTTCTGACTCTTAGCACTCTTAAGAAACTAACTAATCGAGAAAATACCGTCAACTTTAAAATCGGTTTTTCTTTAATCCTATTTTAACACATTTTAGATGATGATGATCGAGATTGTTTATGGGTCACTTGTTCCCTACAATCATTTGTCCATTAGCTTGGAAGTAGATTTATACATCAGTGACATATTTTATGAATTTGAAGTGTTGATTCTTCCATGTGGTCGTATGGTGGTGTGGTGAACATACGAAGCCAATTGTCATAAAAACCTTGGAGAAGAAAATAACTACTGATATTCATTATATAGGCAAACATTTATATGAAATGGTGATCCGGCTTGCCAAATGGGATGATGATGATGGGTTTGTTGAAATGGGTTTTCTCTAATATGTTGTCTACTAAAAATTATCATCATTGAATTGATCAAGTCATATGTTCAAAGGTCATAGAGTTTAGAGATAAAAAAATAATTTAAAATTACGAAATTTGGAAATTTATAAAGGACTTGGGTACTCTACCGAATAGGCTAATACTTTGGGCGGGATATCCAGTTTTAACAAGTGGTATCAGAGTTAGGTCTCAGCTACTTCATGTGGACTTAGGAGATCCCTCAGGTGGATGGGATGGTTGGCCTTGTTCGAGGGGGGGTTATTGGGCTGCGACGAGTCCTACATTAGAAGTGTAGAGGGAGATCTAAAGATTTATAAAAGACTTGGGTCACTCCACCTAATAGGCTTGTCTTTTGAGTGGGATACTAAGTCCTGACAAGTGGTATCAGAGCCAAGTATCAGACTACCTCATGTGGACTCAGGAGATCCCACAGGCGGATGAGATTGCTGGCCTTCTTCGAAAGGGGTCATTTGATATCCCAATTATGTATACAAAGTTATTATTTTTCTTTTTTTGACGATGATTCACACTCCTTGTTGAAGTTAGGGTTTTGGCCGTGTAACCCTCCTCCAAGTGGGATCCATTAATGCCTTGCATGAGCCTTGAGCCCATGTGTGGAGTTCATGGGGCCCACATGCACAAAACATGCCAATTTGGAGCCCAAATTGATTAGGTTATCAAAGATTGTCTACAACATGCTGCCTTGTTGGGTACAATGTTATCAAAATTCGATTGTGAAGTGAACCGTCTCGATGAAAGGTCTAATTCAACCGTGTCAAACCCAGTCAAACTCGTGTCATAAATATTATATTATAAATAATATTAAATTATTAACTAAAGTTTAATTAATGAGTTGACATAATTAAGTAAAAAAAAAAAAGAAAGAAAGAGTCTAAGATGATGAAGTAATATCAAGTACTAGATTATCAAATAAGATTTTATTAATTTTAAATCTAAAATCTATTTTTATAAAAAATTCATTAGATTCTAACTTGTTTTCATGATAGATAATTCATTCTATCTATTACAAATCTTTTCTAAATATATATTTATGAGTGGTCTATTATTTGTTATCATAGATTGAATATTTTAAATTCATTTTAGCTTTCAAATTTATTCTAATTTAACAATGTAATTAATTATTTTATTTTTTAAAATCAAAACAAAAAAGCTGCTTACAATACAAGATTGACATTCTAAGTTTTTAAGTCCAAAATATAATTTGTGATGATTTTTTTATTTAAGATGAAGTTTTATTTTCCATTAATAACAATTAGAAAAACAAAATTATTAGATAAAATTATGAGCTATAATTAAATATTTTATATTGATAAAATAAAAATAGAAAAGAGCTTTTAACAATGATGATAATGACAAATTTCCGGTCAATAACACTTTTTTCTGGTCTTCACAAGTTTCTTGATTAATTAATAGATATGCAGCAGATTAACAATATTAATTAAGAGATATGTGTTGTGTGATAAGATAATGTGCCTATACTAGAACAATCACACAAGAACAAAACCAACACCAATAACATAAGGATGTATAGTGGTTCGGTTTAAACAAACTTACATCCACTATTAGACTCACCCAACCTTCGGATATCCCAAATATACTATGTGGAGAATTACGCCCTCATGAATAGAATATGACTTCCACATATCTAATTGATTGGAAATTTCACCCAATCGCCTAAGGTTTTGAAAGGTTTGACCAAACCCTAGTCTACGTCCTTATCCGTCTATTTTTTATAGTGGTTGAAGTACCTTGCTTTAGTCCACTTCACAATGATGATTTGAAAACTAAATTCAGACACTAAGAAACACTTGCCTTATGTAAGCTCACTTGTAGATTATATGCTTCTTGAAGTCTCATTCCCAATGCGATGTCGATGATGACAAAGATGTACCTTGTGTAGTGCAATAACAATCTATGGGAGAAAGGTTCTAGGATTTAAGATTTGCGAGTTCTATCCTAGATTTATTTTTCTCTCTTTCTTAATCTCAATCTAGATGATTGGATTTCAAATGATTCACTTAAGTAAACTGCATAGAGAGTAGTGTAGAGAGGTTGGGATCCTCTGGAAATACCTTTGTGATATTACTATTCAAGTCTCTAAGGTGTCCAACCAAAAACCAACAAGTTTGGAGTTTAAATAGGCAAACAAGAAAATCCAGAAGTTAAAACAGGCAATTGATCGTGCAACCATGATTGATCGGGGTGTTCAAATATAGCTGTTGTAATGTGACCGTTGCGCATTAATTATTTTCCAATGGATAGAAAATGGTCACAAACGATTGATCGCCCCTCAAGATTGATCGTGAACACCCTTGGACGATTGATAGTGGGTTGGCGATTGAATCGCCCTAAGGCTATCCTGTTTTGACAGTGTGTTCTTAAAACAAGCCTCAACCAAACCCATGGCGATGGGTCTTACGCCCGATGTCTCGACCTGGTATCTGGTGAGGTGTCGTGTGCCCGATTGATCATGATGGTTCCTTACGATGGGTCACCGTCAGAAGAATGTATCGTCCTGAGCCTGATTGTATTTTACAGTGTGTGTTCATCCCAAGCTTTAGGCGATTGATCGCATGACCGATGGGTCAGCCCCTGTCTCAACAATTGATCGTATTGTACGATTGATCGTGTACTGAGATGACTTATGTTTGACAAACCATTCCAACCAGAACCTTGGATTTCTGGGATGATGCATTGCTGAATCACGACTGATCATCCACTGTCAATGGCGATGGACGACACATCAGTTCATCGTATTCATATTTCCAAGTTCTGTAACATTTAGTTCTGTTGGTTTGTTAAACAACCACTAGGCTCCATTAAGATTATCCAGATATGATTTCTAAGTCTAGGCATGAACATCATAAGGTGTTGGGTTCCATCTAAAGTCATCGATGACTAATTTACCTTTGTGATTGCCATGTACTTGGTGATGTTGAATCTTCTCTTTATCTTCCAATGCTTAAGTTCTTGATTCAATCTTCCTCACTTGAATCTTGTTAATTGCTTTAATCTTTCGAGGCAATGCTTCACCTAAGTCATGGAATTGATAAAAAGGTGACTCAGCAAGCTGGGGCACTAACAAAGCCTAAAACTCACATGCGTGAGTTCCTTTTAAGTTTTTTTTTTTTTTTTTGAATTTACGTGTGGGAAACCGCGGGATACCCAGCTTAAAACCACCACGGTGTTCGCTTAATAAATCATAATATTCTTTTCTCATTTCCCCTCTCTTTCTCAAACCCTAGCCGTCGTACCTTTATATTCATTTCTCTATTTGACGAAGAAGAAAAATAAGAAGAGAAAGGAAATGTATGAGGGTGTAGCATTTTTTCTTCTTCCATCTTCTCTGTGCGTTTTGTTTTTCTTCCCAATTTTTCCCTCCGCCTCTTAATTTCTTTCGACTCCATTCTTTCCCGTGTTGACCCGCGGCTCGTGACTCACAGTTTTTATTCACTAAAACTTGTTAACCCACAGTCCAACTTCTCATGTGGTTTTTTCTGAGAACCGAATCATAGATATGACGATCGCGATCAAACCGGTTCGATTCTGATAGCACTGTGTTGAGCATTGAAATATTACATTTTTACTCTTTATTATTGGAGTAGTTAACCCTCAATTTTGTATATAATGATGCATTTAATGTAGTTTGTCAGTTTTGTAGTAAAAAAATGGAAAGTTTAGGTCAAGCTAATTCACCGGATAATTGCACAATTAGAGCTTTAAAGTGAAGACCTAGAATTTTTATAATTATTTCATGCCTCCTTTTAGGGTATCTTTATGTAAATTAATTAATCAAGATCCATTTATGAGAGTCTAAGATTAATTAATATTTTTTAGATTTTAAGTGGATAAATAATTATTTAATTTTAGATGTTAGAAGCTGCAATCCAAGTGCCAAAGGCTGAATTTCAAGTCATTGAGCCAAGACTCACTTCAAATGGGACAGTCCACATACAAGTCCATGCCCATTCTATCATTGGACCAGGCCAATGTGCAAGCTCAGTCCAACTAAGGCCCAAGTTCTCAAATCCAATTCTAGTGGGCCTAATTTGAGGTCTAGATCCAAGTCCAAGCCCAAGTCAACTCCATGGTCCATGTTTGAATTTCACTTAAGTCCAACCCAATTATCCATGGCCAAAACCCATAACCAACCTCACATCCACACCATCCAATTTCCATCTTAGATCTTAACCCTCCATCTCACATACCAAATTAGGTCAAACCTTATATCCACCATGAAATCTAATCCATTCATTCATCTATCATTAGATCTAGGTCATTCATCATCTTCATGTTCATTTTAACCTTAAGTATTCATCCGTGCATCACCTACTAATCAATGCATTCATTTCATGCATTGATCATCTTAGCCATTAGATATTAGTTCATCTAATCACATCCCTTCATTCATCTCTTAGAAACCCTAGAGCCTCCACATGCATCCATCACATACACACATTATCTTAAATTTAGGTCATGCATTTCATTAATTATCTAGATTAACCTTTGAATCCAAACCCTCCATCAATCATCATCCCTTTCCTATATTTATTTTTATCAAAAATACCTTAGAGCTATTAGATCTTAACCAAACCATTCTTAGCCATCCACTTATTAAACCCTAAGCATAGACAACTGGTAGCCCAAGATAGCCTCCATGCACATATGCCACATCATCCATTGCCTTATTACTCCACACGATTTTAGCACTAGTTTTGCTCCATGTTTTTAACCCATATTCCATCCACATTCATTTATGACACATCACCATCCTATCACCCATGCATCCACACGATTTTTGCATATCCAAAGCCACCCCATGCGCATATTGCATAGTCAACTCTCCACATCACTTCCATCCATCTCAACCGTTCAATCATCCCATCTTCAAATCTCATCCATTCATTTATCATCTCATGAACAAACCCTAAAACTACATAGCCAAATTCGAATTTTCCATTGCCCAATCCAATTGCTTTATTTTCTTTTAATCTCCTATCTTCTCTCCACTTTGACTTAACCTCCAAGCAAGCACACATTAAATTCGTGTAACCCTCCTTATGCAACCCTAAAATCCAATCTTAAATCTCCATCACCCATTCCCATTTAGATCTAATTCAGTCCTTTGATTTTCCAACTTAAACCTTAATTTAATCCAAGTCAACCATCTCCTCTTGAAGTCTATAAATACCCCAATAACCCCAAGGGTAAAATTCGAATATGACCTGGAGTTCAAAAGGACTAGAGGTTGGAGAAAGACTAAGAAGACAGAGTTCTGCACGATTTTTGCAAGTGAGCAATTATTTTTGTAATTTTATTTTATCTTCTATGTATTTTTCTTCAAGCTTTGTATTTTAATTCTTCCATTTAATAAATTGAAGTATCAGTTTAGAATCTTGAAACATCCAAGTTCTATAATTCTTTTGTGATTATTTTGCTCTTAATTTCAAGTTTACAACTTTGTTTATTTAATTGAACATGAGTACATGCAATAGTTAGGATCTTGATTGTAAATGTTGAATTTTGATTATTAACGTTTAATTAATTAAATAAATAAGTTGTGAATCTTTTTTCTATTACCGAGTATGAATTGCATTTTAGATCTTTACGTGAATTTCAGATCTAGGCTTTCACTTTGTTTATACATTTTGGGCGATGAGTGGTCTATTCCAAACAGTCAACCTTTACGTTATTGCACTGTTATTTTCACATTTAATTTCTAGCAATTTAATTTTCTGACTTTAAATCATGCTAGATTCTATATTTGTTGTATAATTCTTGTTCTAACCTAAGTCTTGTATGTTTTATTCTTTTAAAATTCTTTAAATTCATGTCATTCTTTTATTCTTTTAATTCTTTATAATTATACTCTCTCAAAATTCACTTAATTAAAAATTAGAGATGCGTTATTTTAATCTTATAACTTGTAATTTTGATCATGATTAAGATTATCATTTAATTCACCATTTTAATTCAAGAACGATTAATTCACACATCTTATTTGCTGATTTTCCAAGATAGATACATGACTCATATAAATATTCTATTTCTTGAAAATAATTCTTTTTAAAGGAATATAAATTTAATTTTAGTTCATATATTTTGAGATTTTCCTTTGGGTTTGACCTTTCACTCAATCGCTATGCTATTAAATGGTTCGTGCGCTTGCGAGATTATAACTGTAAAATTTGTACATTAATACACTGGTTGGGTAGTCTTGCACCTGGCATGATTTTTGACCTTCTCACACTTGCAACTCGTAATGATTTTGGCATATATTAAGGTGGTGTACACATCTGGTGCCAATCAATTTTATTGTATGATAATTCTTAACAAATATTTACTGATGTAGCACAAAGTTTGACCCGATCTAACATCGAGAACCTGACCCATTTATTTTATTTTTTATTTTTCATTTTCTTATTGTATTTTCATTTTATTTATTTCCTTAATTTTAGGGATTAGGGTTTCTTTCATATAAATATGCTTTTAGAGTTGTATTAGACATAATTATTGATGAATTAATGGAAAACTGAGAATTTTCTCTCCTCTATGTCTCCCTCACACTTGTGATCTCCGTTTTCCCTTCTCCCTCAAGTGGATCCCATTCTTCTCTTCTCTATTTCCAGGTGGATTCATGTTCGTCTATTTCATTCCTGATTCATCTCGATGCAGACCAGTACTCAAACCTCATGTTGTTGTGACCGGTGATGCAAATTGGTTTGATGTTCCAAACAGAGACACCTAGCTGTTAGAAATAAAAGAATGAAAATCACACACACGATCAAATTCCACACAAGATAAACATAGTATTTTATGTGGTTTGACAATATCGCCTACGTCCATGGAGCGTGATGATTTTACTAAGATTAAGTTCCTGGACAGGTTACAAGGATTACACTAACCCTACCTATCCCTTCATCTCAGTCACTCTTTCTCTCCATTCACAGCTTAAGAAAACCCTAGGGGGCAGAGACATTATATACTTGTGCATATGAAACACAACTAGGCTTGCTGGAACTCCCTAATTGTGAACCTGGCCCAGAAAGGACCTTTTAAGCCAAAACCTAACAATCTCTACATTGGCAAAAAATGTCCGACCCTTTGGAGAATGTTGTAACACCTTCACCCCATGAGAGCTCACTCCCACTAAACCTGTACCTTAAAGGTGAACCCTCAATCTCTAGTAAGAGGAGAGATTGAGGAAGTCCAAGCGAAGCTTGAACTTCTCTGGAGTAACTGGCTCGGTTTGCATGTCCACTGCATCTAAATCAATCATTGCACTCATCTCACCACTACTGGTGATAAGAGCAAAGTGTGCATGCTTTTCCTCCCATCCAAGCCTTTGAAGTGGCTTGATGGTTCTCATTGTTTTTCCCTGTGCCAAACTGTTAGGCTCTTGCTGAGCCTCTCGTTTCTCCTCAACTCTTGACTAACTAGTCTCATCTTGACTGTCGATTTTTGTCCAATCTTAGAGTCTAGATTGAAGGGAGCTTTGCAGTTGTTTTTTATCTTGCACTGCATGCACCCACTGTGTTGCTGCCTCTCTTTCTGCTGTGTTGACCGACGCTAACAGAAAGAGATCTGGGCGTGCTGGGATTGACTGCTGGCCTGTTCTCACCGGTCTACTGGCTTTTCTAAGAATGATGCTTGCATTCTATTCTCAAACTAAGAATGGTGATGCTTGGGCTTGCACCCTCTAAACGTCTGGGACTCTGGTTGTTCCCGTTCCTTGCTGCAAATATGGAAGCCTGCTGCATCCTTCATTCTCTGCTTGCAGTTGCTTTTTGTTCTGGGTTCTTGCGCCTAGGTTGCATACATGGTCTTGCAAATTGTCCCTCTATGAACAGATCTCGAAGAGATCTGCTCTCCTGCCCTCTACTTTGTCGAGATCTGCGATTGTTCAAGTGTCTTACCCTACTCTCTGTCTAGAGCAGATCTGCTTAGGCGTGCAAATGCCTGAAACCCTTCTGCTAACGACAGGATATCAGATTTGTAGTGTTCCCCTGCCTTAGCCTACTCTTTGTCTGGAGTAGATCTGTTTAGGTGTGCACCTGCCTGAAACCCTTCTGTTGACTACAGGATATCAAATCTTGTAACAACCTAACCCTATATTGTCCGCTTTGAGCTCCACGTGGACCCTCACGACTTTGTTCTGTGCCCTATCCCACATGGCCAGGTCCAAAAACCTTGTGATGGAGAGGGGCTTTGCCTCCTCATATATAACCCCCTCCAATCAACTCTACAACCAATGTGGGACTTGGGTGGGGTGCTACAGATCTGCAGGGTGTTCCACTTGTGCCAAAGTAGATCTGCAGATTGGGGAACAGACCCCTGCAACTCACGCTTGTTTCTCTTGATTTGCGTGGGGACTGAAGAACTGGGCTGACGTGCCCTTCTAACAGATCTATTGTGTGTGTTGTCCCTCTGTTCTACTCTGAAATCGTCCAACGGTCAGCAAGTGTTGATTCCTTGCTTTTTTCTGCTCTTGCCTGCATTGCCTTCTTCTTCTAGCTCGTAACCCCTAGAATGATCAAATATGGGGTTATGCACTGTAATGAAGTCTGGAAGCTTAATGTTTGAGTTTCCTTGCAGCCCCTTTGCACTTTGCTCTCATTACTGAAGATCAGATTTGGTTCTGGCGTTGCCTCTTTGATTCGTGCCTGCCAAAATGAGAATGCCTCTTCCTACTCACTGCAATGGCCTCTCAGTTTGCTGGGCTGCAGGGAATTTGCGCTAGTTGCCCTTTTCTTTCTCGCTCAGAGAAATTGCTGGCTACCTTTTACTGTTCGCACACTGTATTTGCGCAGGGGATGATTTTTAGTTGTTCTCAGTCTGCTGCTCTTTGATTTCCGCCGCTGTTACAGGCTGTGCCAGTGATCGTCCATGCATTCCTGCTTAACTGGCAATGGAGAAAGGGGTTCTAGTGATTTGGGTTCTGCCCACTGCAACCATAAGGACGCACGTCTGGGTTCTTACAGATCAAAACTAGCGCTGGGTTTCTACGCCCTGCCCTGTGCTCTATTCTTTGCGATGAAACAAGTCTTTGTTCACAGCATGCGTGAACAGATGTGGTTGGTTCTGTGTGCGTTCGGCGGTGGGTTTGTGCCAAAGAGCTATGCATGACTGGTTCAGATCTGAATAAGCCAGAAAAGTCAACGTTGGACTGCCTACCCCTTTGTTTTGTCGCCGCTTTCTTCTAACGATATGCTCTGCTGCTGAAATTTGGGACCCTCTGCAAAACCCCTTTCTGCGATTGAACTTCCTGGAACTCGATGGAGTTACTGTGCACCGTTCTACAACAAGCTAGATCTCCTGCTATATGCTTTTAGCTAGTGGCGACCGGCTGTTTCACGACCTTTGTTCCGTCGTTGGGATTCTTCTGCCTCTGGCGCGTTCGTTTTGTCCTGGGACTGTTGTTGGGAAGACCCTTGGATGCTGGGATTTGCCGCTGGAACAATGCGTGTTCCACCTGCGATTTCTATCCCAGATCTTGAAAAAACACAGGCTGGCTTTGCTCCACTGCTGCTCCCAATCTGGTTGGGTTTCCCCTTTTTCCTCTGGTTTCCTGATCTATGATTTTGCCTCCTTCGGTTCGACGAATCCGAACTTTGATACCAATTGTTATAAATAAAAGAATGTAAATCACACCAGATCAAACACCACATAAGAGAAACACAATATTTTACCTGGTTTGGCAATATTGCCTTTGTTCACAGAGCTTGATGATTTTAGTAAGATAAAGTTCTTGGACAGGTTAAAAGGATTACACTAACCATACACATCTCTTGCTCTCAGTTGCTCTTTCTCTTCATTCACTGCTCAAAAAAAACCTAGGAGAAAAAGACATTTTTTACTAGTGCATATAAAACACAACTAGCATGCTCGGCCTAACTAATAGTGAACCTGGCCTTGTATAGACCTTTTGAGCCAAAACCAAACACTAGCTGCCTGGCCACATCAACAAGCTTGTGGTTCCAGATCTGCTTTCAATCTCTACATCTTGTCTCTGTAGCATTGCCTCCAACAACACCAGATCTGAATCAGTCCACTACCAGATCGCGTCTCACTGTCTCCCTACTGTTATCGCCTGAACCCAACACCACTGTAGCTTCTATCGTTCCTCACCATATCTGCCATGATTACACTTGCCAGCGATATCCCTCCTCTCTGTCCTTCACTCCTCAGCCCATCTGTTACCGCCTACAGCCCCTTTCTCCATCTTATCTCTCGCCCAATCACTCAGAAATTCTCTTTTCCAATGATAACAAGAAAAGAAGCAAAAGAACCCAAAACCCAAAAGACGAAAGACTGCATTTAGAGCAAAGGAGAAGAATAGAAAAATAAATTAAATAAAAATTATAACAAGAACCAGATCAGGTTCAACATCCGGTTGAAAAATCTACCTAAAACCTATTTAAATTAGTATTAATGGCAGCATCAAAACCAATAGAAATGAACTCAAATCTCCAACCCCAATAAGAAAACAAAACCCCAACTTCAATGGAATTCAGGAAGAACTATAAACAAGATATTGCATACCAACACAGCGGCAGTGGTCACAGAACGGCTGGATCGAGTACTTGATGTTCTCCTCTACAGAGTCCTCCAGTCGATGCCTTTTTCTTCGAAGACAATTTCTCTGGGCCTTGCAGAACCGAAGGGATTGAGCGTTTTGGTGGGGTTCTATCGTTGAAGGAGCAGAGCTTGAGCTTTCTATCTTAATAGAGAGAGACCAAAAGAGAGAAAAAGACCCAGAGAGAGAGAGAGACTCAAAGAAGAGAGCGGAGATCGAGAGAGATGGTAGCGAACGAGGCGAGAGAGACCAGAGAGAGATCGAGAAAGAGAAAAAGACCCAAAAAGAGAGAGTCTCAGAGAAGAGAGCAAAGATCGAGGAAGAGCAGCGACAAAGGCGAGAGAGAGCAGCGACGAGAGGTTCCTTTTTCGAAATCCTTCGATTTCATGCCCTAGCAGAGAGTTCTTAACTTATTCAATCTTTCGGACTATCCATTGGACTGTCCATGGACGGTCCGCTACCGGCCCATTATCTTAATGGATATCTGGATCAGATCCGAGAGTCCTTATTAGACTCTATGATCCATATCACAAATGGACTCCTGAATCTGGGCCGGATAGTCCACGGGCAAGATCCAGATCTAGATCCATTTACACCCCTACTCAGAACCCATTAACGCCAGCAACAACCCTGTTCGTCCAGTAACCCTTCCATTCCAGATCCTACAACCTTTCCCACCTCTCAAACCAACACCCACATCCCCTTTCCACAAACTCAAATCTACCCAACCATTACCTTTACTGTTGACCAATTCTAAAACCCATAGTTTCCATTATTAACTCCTGCCCTTTACCCATTTTCCAAAACCCCATTAGCATGGCTGAATACCTTCGAACACCTAAACACGTTACCCACTTCCTTCAACCTTTATTCCATTTAATCCATCATTGACCATCGTTTGAACTTCCCATTTTCATGTTCTTTATTAACTTATTAAAACCCCATTCACACTTCCCTCATTTAATATACTTTGCCCCAGGCCATTTGACCTTTGACCACCACCCAACAAACCTCATTCACACTGCCCATTAAACCCCCTTTTCATTTAACTCACAATTTACCATTAATCCATTTATTATCATTACCCACTCAAACTCCAATATCATTATCCATGACCAATCCCATTTAAGACCCATTTAGGCCCATCAATTTTCTAAACCCATTAATTTTACATATTCAATTGAGTCAACCATCCATTCCCAAATCCGATCCTGTCTACACTATGTTACTTACAGTAATACATTACTGACCGATTCATTCAAAGTAAATAAACCCAAAACATCATATCTGCAACGTTTTCTTATTTGTGTAAAATTTTATTACGTTCAAAGACCACAATTGTCAAATGAGACCTATGATAATCCTATTTTCACTCTTTCCTCTTCATATCTATCTGTGAAATTAAAATATTATCTAATTTATGAATATGCTGAACTATAGTCACTTTTAGATATTAAACTCATTTCCTATAATATTATTAATCTCTAAAATTTTAAAGTATAGCTTTACTTTTTTAATTTAACGAGTATGATTGTTTGTAAGCCCAAGTTTTGTAATTGGACGAGTAGGGCAATATGGGTTGTGTGTGAATTTTGCAATATGTGACCTACATACGCCCTTCAAATGACACTTTTTTAAGGGGAGATCGATTGAGTGGCTAGTTGTATAGAAAAATTATCTATTTTGAACTGATTTATTAAAATAATTTTGGCAATTATTTATTTATTTAAAGATTTCTATTTTAATATGATAATTGAATGTGAATTGATTCAAAGCCCATAAATTCTCCTGTTATATATCCATCCATAGCTTGCTTTCTTATTCTCCTTTGGAGATTTTATAAAATATTTCTTTTTGTCTACTTTTGGTATAAGTTGATTTACCTGCTTTTCTTCCGCAGAATCTTTTATCAAAATTGATGTCTGACACAGCCGTATCGCCAATAAATTTGTCTCACATGAAGACTTAAACTTGTCTAGTGATGACGGCCATGATACTTTTCATTTTTAAGAAAATAATTATTTTTACTTTCATTTCTTTTTTAAAAGATCAAACTATCGAACCTTCCCATCTCATTTAATTAGATGTCATTAATTCTTAAAACATGTCTAAATTTCTCTATCTATTATGAGAAGTGATTATTTTTGAATCGAGAGAAATTTAATTTCAAAAAATTCTACAAACAAAAATAAAAATTGATCATCAAATTAACTCTTCAGAATTATTTTAGATATTACTCTTTTATCCCATCGCATGAATAAAATAGTTTTCTTTTTAAATTAATTATTATTCTTACTCTTTCATCCCATCCCATAATGAAAATACTTTTCTTTTTAAATTAATTGTTATGAGACAGCCTTACATAAAGTCAGATTAATCACCATGGATGCATAAATTCTATGTGAGGAAGTGAATGAAGACACCAAAGACGTTAGCATGGGCCATCGGCCATGCCCAGTCTGCGTTTTGGAATTTTTTTTTCCAGCTGTTGGTTTTCATGATCTTGTCCATCATCAATATGTTAGGATGAATTTATAGCTTATGAGTTGTAACTTTAACCTCCTTCGATAAAAGAACTATGTCACACCTTCGGATCTTGAAAAAAAAAAAAAAAAAAAGCCTATGTCCTTCCAAACCTTTCACGAATAATCAGGTCATAAAAGGGGTAATAAAATTGGCAGACCCAAGACACTGGCCGATATCTTATATTACATTATTTTATTATTTTTTATTATATCGGTCAGTTTTTCTTTTCTAATTAAAAAAATAAAAATATGAAAATGTGGCTTTTTTTTAAAAAAAAATTCTAGAATTGAAAAATCCAAAATATCGGCCGATATTTGAATCTTTATCAGACAGATATTGGCAGATATCATTTGAGGTATCAGTATGAGGCATTGGCCGATATCTGACCTTTTTTAAAAAAAAAATAATATTTATGAATATCGGACGATATCTATCGTATCGACTGAGATTTGGTCCTTTGGATCATTCTTTTTAATTGATTGATAAAATTTTGAGATGGTAATATGAAAAAATTATAAGGTAGAAATTCTTTCTAATTGATGATAAAGCTTTGATATGGGAATATGAAAAAATTGCATCGATTTATACAAAATGAAATTTGACTTCTGAGACCATCTTACGGTTTCAAAGATATTTCACTTATTAATTTAGAACTCTTTTTAGTGGGAATCGAACCTGGTCTCTTATTAGTTTAGTGTGGCCCACTCTCCAATGGAGTCTCAGTCTTGGTCAAGGCTTTTTAAAGGAAGATACAGTTTTGGAAGTCTTAAGTCTAAAATAGTTGGCAAAGGTCAAGCTTGCCGTCTTTAAAGTTTAAATCAATCTGCCATCAAATTTGAATCCAATATGCATGTCGGTCCGCTTTTTATCAATAAGACGTTATCCATGACACAACATTTATACAAGTGTCTCAACTTCATGTACTAGACTCATCTTTGGCATTTTCCTAGTATGGCTCAATAGGGTTGGATTAAGTTGAGTTTTAGTAAATTTAATTTAATTTATATAAAAAATATTAAATTTAGCTTAATTTAAATTGTTGATCCTAATGACTCAATCTGATTTGACTCAAATTGTTGATCCGAGTCAATCTGAGTGGTGTTTTATAACTTAGTGTAAATAGGTCGAGTCGAGTTGCATTAAGTCAGATCGAGTTAATTTTAAAATTTTCAACTCAACTTGACTTAAATTTTATACGAGTTTTTATTTTTCAAACCAGATTCGACCCGAAATATATAAATACATGACGCAAATCCATTGATTTCTCGAGTTGGGTCATACAGGTTAAGTTAAAACCTGACCCAACTTTCACCCGTATCTAATAGTATGATCAAACCGCTTCAAACAAATTTCTTTCAATCTATTTTATAATCTTATATTTATCAAATTTATTTTAAAAAATTAACAATTTGATGTTAATTCATAAAAATAGATTAAAAAGTCTTAAATACAGCTAATTCTAAATTAAAATAAACAATTTTCAATTCAGATGAGTATTAAAAATTTAATTATGTTTTGATTTTATTAAACAATAATCAGAGTGCATAAGTTATTAACTACCTCTGTTAAAATGATTAAGTAGAATTAATAAAGAAAAAACCTTTTAATGAGGTGGTATGATTAGGGCTGAAATCGGGTCGGGTCGAGTCTGATTTTTTAAAACCCAACCCAGTCCGAGTTACTAATATATGGAACCCGACCCGACCCTACCCAAACTTTGGACCCAGACATCTTGACCCGACCTGACCCGAATGATAACCCGACTCAACCCGAAATCCGACCCGACCCGCATTTTGAACCTACTTTAGCCTACTTTTTACCAGGTCGGATCGGGTTAATTTAAAAATCTCTCAATCCAACTTGACCCGAATTCAATGTGGATTTCTGACTTCTCAACCCGACCCGACCCGCTGACCTAATTTTCATAACCCGACCTGCATGATTTTCAGGTCATGCGGGTTCAGGCCAAAACCCGATCCGAGTTTCACCCCTAGGTATGATTAGATAAATGTCATATTATATTCACTGTCTATTTAGGTAGTTCTACTTCACTAATTCTTAAAGCATGTATAAATCTCTCTATCCGTGTCAGGTGGGGAATGACTCTTATTGAGAGGGGCTTGATCCAAAAGCTCTAAAAAACAAAGGTGAGAATTAACAATCAAACTAATCCCTCGTAGTTTAGTTCTTTACTTTCTTAACTTAATCATATAATCATATCCATCATTTTAACTCATTTTTAAGATAAATACAGAGCCAAAACAATTTAGAGAAGTAACCGTGACACTGATATTACTTAGAGTAAGAGACAAGGATTTTCCTCTATAAATCCATGTCACACATTTCTCAAGCTATCGTACTTGCATCCTCATCGCCCAACGGAGGAGGAAGAAGAAGAAGTGCCGTATATCCCATTTTCCATATCAATTATTTTCAGCAGCCAACACCATGGAATCTGACCATGAACAGAAGCTCATTACAGTCTGTATATCCTTTCTGATACTGCTTCTCACTATTGCTTGGTGGCACCTTAGAAAGCTGAGGAAGAGAGTCCCACCTCTTCCACCTGGCCCTCGCGGCCTGCCTTTGATTGGGAACCTTCTCTCCCTCGACTCTGAGCTCCACCGCTTTTTCACCGATCTAGCCAAGTCCTACGGCCCCATCTTCAAGCTGCAACTGGGAAGAAAGCTATGCGTGGTGGTGAGCTCCCCGTCAATAGCCAAGGAGCTTCTCAAGGACCACGACGTCGTCTTCGCCAACCGCGACGTGCCCGCCACCGCAAAAGCCATGACCTACGGTGGGATAGACATCGCCTGGTCACCCCACGGTCCAGAATGGCGCATGCTGAGGAAGATATGCTCACGTGATATGATGAGCAATCCCGTCCTCGACGCCTACAGTGGCCTGCGGCTGCGAGAGGTTGGAGAAATGGCGCGCCACTTGCAAGGTAAGGTCGGGACGCCGGTGGACATAAGCGAGCTGATGTCTTCCACCACTCTGGATGTGGTGATGAGCATGATGTGGGGCGGTCAGGTGACCATGGATGACGAAGAAATGGAGAAAGTCCGTCGAGAGTGCCGCCAGATGACCAGGGAAGCGGTAGACCTGTTGGGAGTCCCCAACATCTCCGATCTGTTTCCGGTGCTCGCCCCGCTTGATCTGCAGGGCTTGACTCGCAAGGCAGGGAGGGTGTTTTCTTGGTTTGATCGGGTTTTGGAGTCGGTAATGAATAAACGGCTGATATGGGACGAGACCGGACGGGTTGTGGATGAGGATAAGAGTGATTTTCTCCAGTTGCTGTTGCAGCTAAGGAAGAAGGAAGAGTCTTTGACCCTCAACCACATCAAAGTCTTGTTCATGGTATGCTCTGCTACTATCTGATATTAAAAATATCAGTATTTTTAACAATTTTCTACTGAATTTATTATAAATTATTTAAATTTTAATATAGTTGAAAATCTTAACCATTGTATTGACAATCTTAACAAACCTAATATAATCTAACTTATGAATTTGTCGGATAGTTCAAAACTAATCCAATTGCATCTTACTACAATTTTTTTAAGTAAAATATAGATTGAATTGACTATATAATGTATTGTTAGTGGTGGTGGTGATTAGTATTTCAGTCGTCCTCATCATCATTATTATTATCTAAAATCAATTGTAATTAAATTAAAATTAATACCTCACGCTCTCGCCCATATAATAATGGCAAAACTTCATTTATAAATTATTGTGGAAATCCTTTTGTTGCATGAAAATAAAAAATGAATAACCATGGAAAAAACAATCTATAATTTTTATTTTCTATGAAAAAATTGCTAAAAAATATTTTTTTACAAAGAACAGATGCACCCCGAACATATCCTGAAAGTAAAGATATTCTTCATCTTCTCTTAAATTATTGAAAGGTAATCATGTTATTTGAAATTGATCCTTCAAATAAGTTATGTGGTTGCTCATCAAACTCAGACCGACACGGGTCACTGTTTTTTTGAATTTTTAAACTATGTTTGTTGCTCATCTCACCCATATATTGTTGTGTTTGAGCTATGTGGGCCTCCAAAATCTCCATCTCATTGTTCCAAACGTTTACTCGCATATCCTGTCTTATTAAAAGCAATTTCCAAATGTCCTATTGTAAAAGTTTAAATTGGAAATTGCAAATTTTCAATTGACTGAATTCTCTCTCTCTTGCAGGATATAATTGTGGCTGGAACAGACACAACATCGACCACATTAGAATGGGCAATGGCTGTGTTAATGAAACATCCAAAGATTATGAAAAAAGCACAAGAAGAATTGGAGGAAGTGGTGGGGATGAACTGTGTTGTTGAAGAGCACCATTTGCCTCAATTACACTTTGTGAGAGCAATATTGATGGAAACACTGCGTTTATACCCACCAGGCCCTCTCTTACTCCCCAGGACACCAACCCAATCCTCCACTATTGCTGGCTACACAATCCCAATGGGTGCTCGAGTCTTAGTAAATGCATGGGCCATACATAGAGACCCTGAGTCATGGGAAAACCCTACTGAGTTCAACCCAGATAGGTTCTTGATGGCCACAGGGAAATGGGATTCTATTGGCAATGATTTTCGTTATATTCCCTTTGGATCAGGAAGGCGAAAATGCGTAGGAGTAGCCATGGCAGAAAGAATGCTGATTCATGTCTTTGCAACATTGTTGCATTTATTTGAATGGAAATTGCCAGAGGGAACTAATGTTGATCTCGCAGAAAAGTTTGGAGTAGTGCTAACGAAGGCTACACCACTCGTTGTCATCCCCACCACAAGATTAAACCTGCATCTCTACTCCCAAGAGTAATCACCATCCGATTCAAATTGGTTTTTGCCTAAATAAGTGTACGAAACAGTTTGGCTTGTGTAAATTTTTTATATTTTATTTTCTTTCTAGTTTTATGGTTCAATACTTTTGATGTAGCAATTGAACAAGGCATGAATAAAAGGTTTGACTTATTAACAATTCAACTTTTAAGACAATGATCAAGAGCTCTGTTATTGTTCATCATGATTGCAATCAATGAAATCTTAATCCATCTTTCTAGTGTCAATACGAAAACATTCTACACAAGGTCTTATTAAGAAGTTGTTGGAATAATTATAATAATTATATTATTTGAATTTTTAGTTTGAGTTTACCTCTAATTAAGAGGTGTATTTAATTTATAATTAGTTAAGTATTTAAATCTAATTATGATAGCTCTAAGTCAGTCAGAGACTATAAATACATATAATAATTTAGATATAAAATACAATACACAATTTTATTTTTCTACATGTATTAACGAACACGTCCCTGTTGAGTGATCCTCCAATAACCAAGCCTCTTCTTCTCTCCCTCTGCCGAGGGGGAGGGAGAGGGGAGGCAGGGGAAATCTTTAGTTTCGATTTGAGTTTGGTTGAGTGTTGCTTTAAGGTGTTTCCATTGTTTCCGAGTTTTGAACAATAGATTTGAAACCCATCGTTTTTGCTACCCCTCTATATTCTCAAGATCGTTTCATCACCACTGTTCGCTGCCTATCCATCGTTGTTCTGTTATTGCAGTCCCGCCTTCGCATATCATCATCGGGCCCAGATTTGTCCACTGCTTGCAGATCTACCAAACAGTTTTTCAGATCTCCAGAAAGGGGGAGAGAGCAGAAAGGATCTGCGAGAACTAAGATCTCTCGCCATCAAGGCACTCGTCGCAGATCTCTGCCATGAATCAGCAAGAATATTCTTAGATCTGAGATCTGCAAGCCCTTTTTAATTTGTTTGACTGCTACCTCCCCTTATTGGTCTTCTCTTCTTGCAGCCGATCCTAACATCTCTAGTATGCGGTCAAGCGTTTCCTGCAGTGCCAACGTTACAGATCTATCTCGCCGGATCTGTCATTGCTGCCTCGTTGTTGTTGGAACTCTACCCACATACCAGACTTCTGCAATCCCAGATTCCTCCCCACTCGACTGCACTGTTTCCTCAAACACACTCCGGCGCTCAGATCTGGCCTCCAGACCTTGTCCGTGCTATTGCTGAGAGGGACAATGTCTTTCAAGAACAAAAACTATTCTCGGATTTGAAGAGAAACATAGAGAATTTTCTCGCCCGTGATTCTGTTGCGATTTTCTCGCCTGACGATTCCCCTTGTCTGATCGCAGTCTCCGCCGCTTACATTGTCATGTGACCGCCGCACTCTGCTTTCGGCCCATCTTTTTCAGATCTGGGTTTCCGCTCTGGGTTTCATAAAGCAGATCTCAGATCTGTTTTTTGCCTGGGTCGTGCATGCCGTTCTGTTGTGTTGTGCAGCCGGTCTCTGAATGAGACAACTCTGCCTGCTGTTCTTGGCTACGATCAGCCCAACAATGCCGAGCGTCGCTGTCTTGGCCACCCCAAATCTGCTGTTTTGATCTCTTCTACATCTTTCGATTACTCTCCTCAAGCCGATCGTCTGCACGCCGCTGCTCCTTTCCCGATCATCACTGTTTTGGGCGTGAGAGATTCCAGATCTGCTAAGCTCGTCTTCTCTATGCATGCTGAACATATTCTGCTGCCAGTTTTTGGGCGGATATGACTGTGCTGCCTTGTTTGAAGGGTGGAGGCTAAGGATGGAAAGGAAGTCTTGGATTTAAAAAAAATCAAACTAGAGAAGATACGATGAAATATGAAATGGGTTACAGCAAAAAAGGTTTTGTGTATCTCTTCCTTCCGTTGTTGTCGTCCTCCACGAGCTGCTTATCTTGCAAAAGATGGAAAGTTATATTGGTGATTCCTTGGCTGTCTTTGAAGGATCAAGAGACTGCTGGCTGAGATGCTATAGCCAAGGCAAAATCTTGATGTGAAGGCTGAGAAGACTGAGAAGAGCTAATGTGAATCTTGATCGAAAGAGTGGTTAAAAGTCCACTTCTGTAATCTCTCTTTAACGTGAGTGTGTGTTTCCGCGGGCAGCCATAAGCCATGGACTAAATTTATTTTTTTCAAGCAAGACTCGTTGAAGCTTGTACGAGAGTGAGTTGCAGCCGAGTTCAAGTGCAAGTGCATACCCTTCCTAATCAAATCAGGGTGAAGAGGAGAGACTAAATTTCTTTCTTCCAAATTGTCAAAGAAGCCCTACAATTGATTAACACCATGATTGGTGTAGTTACGGTTATTTTTGTTGTTTCTTTCCGCCATGATGTGTGCCAAGAAGAAAGGGAAAAAGCCGAAAAAAAGGACACAAATTGTCTTTCTTCTCCTACTTTGTTGAAGTCGAAGAAAGGGACGCCTTATTTTGTCGTTTCTCAAAAATGATACGGCATGTTTTGGACACATGTTCATTTGTTGTGGAATTCATCCACTCCTGTTATTTGGAGGACTCGGATTCGTCCTCATTGTTTGTTGGCCTTTCATGGCGACAACCTTTGTATGCTGGCCTTTTTTGGTTATAACCTTTGTTTGCTGGCTTTTTATGACTACAACCTTTGTTTGCTGGCCTTTTATTACTAAAATATTTGTTGACCTTTTATGGCTAAAAACCTATTTGCTGGTCTTTATGACTTCAGTCAATGTTTGTTGGCCTTTTATAGTTATAACCTTATTTGCTGGTCTTTATGACTTTTGTTGAGATTTGAAAAATAACATTTTTATCCCTAATTATTGAACTAGTTAGCCCTTGTTTTTGTATATATTAGATGCATTTAATGTTATTTTCAGTTTTGTAAAGATAAATTGGAGTAAAAAGGAAATCAACCTAAAACTCGAAGTATTTGAAAGATTTGAGCTTAAATTGGAAAACCTAGAATTCCAATGATTATTTCACCACTTTGGGAATTCAAATTGTAAATTGGTTAGTCTGGATCCAGTTATCAGAGTCCGGATGAGTCAAATATTTTGAGATGAGTGGTGAATTAATTCCAGAAGAGGAAGCTTCAATTCAAGATGTCAGAAGAGAAAAAAGAATTGGAAATTCAAGATCCATCTTAATTGGGCCAGGCTATGTAATCCATGTATTCTGCAAACTGAGCCAGGCCAGTGTCCAAGTTCAAGTCAAAGCCCAACAAGCCAATGTGCAAGCATAGTCCAACAAAGGCCCCAAGTTCTCAAGATCAAGATCAATTCAAGTGGGCCTAAGCTTCAGTTTATGTCCATAAGCCTAAGTCCAATTGGAAGCCCAATTAGCCTAAATCCATCTATCCTACCCAATGCGCATTTCATCCATTCATTTAGATCTCATCTCCTCCGTTCATTCCATGTATTTTAATCTAAGTCATTCATTACCTTAGGTAAACCCTAGATCCATATATTAAATCCAACCTGTTCATGCATCATAATTAGATTTAGGACATTCAAACCATCCATCATATAGATAAACCTTAGGATTAAGAACATCCATGCATTATCTATCTATCCATCCAATTAGATCATCCATCATCTATCAAAGCCATTAGATCTAGGTCATTCAATCTTAGCCCTTCATTTCATGCATCCATCTCTTAGAACCTTAGACATCTCATTTAATTCCTACAAAATAGTCATCATGTGCATGCATCTTTTGGAAAATCCCATTAATTTCTCTCCACTCCATGCGCATTCACCTCATTCCAAATCCACTCCTACAACTTAGCACCTCATGTGCATACCCTCCATGTATCATACGAAAATCACAACCCAATTCCATCGAGAATCCCAAACCAAGATCCCTAAGTTTTCTCTATACATCACTCAATCCCTATTTCCACTCCATCCATATGACAATTCCAATCCATCTAATACGGCTACATCCCATTCTAAAATCTATCCACTAGCACAACACTAAAATCCCTACACTTTAGCTCCAAGTCCTACCAGTTTTATTCCTCCACTTCAAGCTATAAATACAAGGGCTCACCCACAGTAAAATTTGACCAGATCCAAGGGCTGAACCAGTGCATTGAGATAGGAGAAGAGAAGATCAAGATGAGCAGTGCTGAATTCGAATTTCAGGTTGGCATTTTTTCAAATCACATCCTTATATTGTAATTCTGAATTTTTCCCTATTAATGAAATAAATTTAAGGCATAGATGTTTAGACTATTGGTTTTTCCTGTTTACAAATTTTATGAATTTTTAAATTTTGATTTTAATCTTTTTATTATTATATGTTTAAGGCTTAATCTAAAGATTTCTCAAAATTAAACATCGTGATTTTAGGGGAAATTAAACTTGATTATTTCATTCTAAGACTCTTTTTAGGGTATTTAAAATAATTAGACATGAAAGTTCAAATGGAAATTTGATTTAACCTAAGGTTTAATTTGATTTTGTTTAATGAAACTCATATTATTTCTTCTAAGATTAATTTTAAAAGGAAGAGATGAAATGAAATTTGTAAATTAATGTGAGTTCCATAGTCTAGGTCACAGATTTATTTTACTAATATGGGATATGATGCCGGCTTGAGAACTTGACTCTGTTTAATTGTAAATATTTTATGTTTGTTTATGTTTGTTCTTTTATTTTATTTTATTCATTCAATTCTTTAAATTTTTTTCTAAACTAGGTTAGAAATATTATAGTTGCTTCCTAATTAATTGGTTTTAAGTTAAGTTGAGATTATTTAATTTCTCTCTGTCATTTAATTAAACTTTGAATGTGTTAACTTTAGATCTCATATTTAATTAATTTTTAATGTTAGATGAAATTTGGATTTTGTTGAATTAAATACATAACTCTATGTTTTAGAAAATTAGATTTCATGTTTAAGAATTAATTCCATAATTTTATTTTCTTTGATTACATTATTTTAAATGGTACCAATTTATATTTCCATACATATATTTTGTTGATTTCTCTTGGGTTCAACGTCGCACTCATTCACTACTAAACTATACATGATTTATGCGCTTGTGAGATTATAAATGTAAAATTTGATCATCAACAACTTCAGCCATTGTTTGTTGGCATTTTATGGTTACAGTCCTATTTGATGGTCTTTATGACTTCAACAATTGTTTGCTGGCCTTTATGGCTACAACCATTGTTTGCTGGCCTTTCCGATCTGATTGATCGATGTAATGACTTCAGCCTTATTTTGGCATCTATTATGCCCGTCTTTTAGGTATTCACCGCATGTCATTTTGTAGTCAATCAACGCTTCCACTTCAACAACTTTTGCAGTCAATCAGTTTTCTAATTCAACAAATCTTTGTGGCCAGTCGGTGTGCCACTCTTTCAGTTTATCTGTTGTTTCTTCATGTTCCAAGCTTCAGCTTGTAGGGACGTGTTGGAATAATTAGAATAATTATGTTATTAGGATTCCTGCAAAAAATACAGTAGTCAAAGGTGCGTTACCTTATGTGAAAGTGTGACTTTTCACTTTTTTTTTAAGTGTAATATTATAAATAGTAAAATATATTTTCCTAAGAAAATATATATTTTCATTTTCCCTATAATGGATTAAAAAATTAATGGTAAAGCATAGTTCATATCTTGTATTAAAAAATGCCTTTTCTTATTTTTATTGTTCTGACCATTCCAATGATGACTTTGACTTGTAATTACATGATTTTATACATTTGGCTTTGATTATTAATTTCTTATAATATGCATGTGACAATATTGTCTTAACCAGAATATTATTATCCGCTATGAGTTCACACAAACACCTTCATGATTTTGCATTGGGATGTTCACCCATAAACACTCCAAAAGACTTCATGCTGCAGGGATCTCCAAGATGGTTTTTGGTAGCAACGGGGAGTAGATCCTACAAGCAGGATCGGATGGAACCATCGGATCGTCTGATCACACTTTAGACAGAATATCAAAGAACAGAAATGTACAGTATTTTCAATCTCTGTTGGATGGTTTGTTCAATTGCTATTTCAAACCGTATTGAACCATAGTTTTAGCAATTACATGCTAGAAATATGAATAAATGAAAATTGCATTGCATCCATGATAATATTATAATAATAATTATGCAAAATGACATCTCGATGGAAAAACTAGAAAGAAAATTAAATATATAAAAATTACACAAATCAAACTGTTTCTATTGGCTTTGCAAAGCTTTAAAGTAAATAAAACATGAAATTGAAAATGACAACACTACACAAAATATATATATATATATATATATAATTTTTTTTTGGCTGGATTTTACAATTCACTGGATTACATATTTACATTGTTACTGAAATACATTAAAATGGACTACACAACAGCCCTTTATATTGACTTAGAAAAACTCCTCTTTGTGAAGAGACATCCCATTGAAAGAACACATTTCTTTGAAAAGATACATCCTTTTGAGAACATAACTCTCCGGAACTAAATGTTGTATTGGTTTGCAACTTCCAATACCTCCGTACACTTATTTAGGCGAAACGAAGTTGAATCAGAAGGTGATTACTCTTGGGAGTAGAGATTCAAGTTTAATCTTGTGGTGGGGATGATAGCGAGTGGTGTAGCCTTCGTTAGCACTATTCCAAACTTCTCTGTGAGATCAACATTAGTTCCCTCTGGCAATTTCCATTCAAATAAATGCAACAATGTTGCAAAGACATGAATCAGCATTCTTTCTGCCATGGGTACTCCTACGCATTTTCTCCTTCCTGATCCAAAGGGAAGATAACGAAAATCATTGCCAATAGAATCCCATTTCCCTGTGGCCATCAAGAACCTATCTGGGTTGAACTCAGTAGGGTTTTCCCATGACTCAGGGTCTCTATGTATTGCCCATGCGTTTACAAAGACTCGAGCACCTATTGGGATTGTGTAGCCAGAAATGGTGGAGGATTGGCTTGGTGTCCGAGGGACTAATAAAGGGGCTGGTGGGTATAAACGCAGTGTTTCCATCAGTATTGCTCTCACAAAGTGTAATTTAGGCAAATGATGCTCTTCAACAACATTGTTCATCCCCACCACTTCCTCCAATTCTTCTTGTGCTTTTTTCATAATCTCTGGGTGATGCATTAGTTCAGCCATTGCCCATTCTAATGTGGTCGATGTTGTGTCTGTCCCACCAATAATTATATCCTACAAAAGGGAGAGATTGAGAGAGAGAATTCATTCAATTGAAAATTTGCAACTTCTAATTTGAATTTTTACAATAGGACATTTGGAAATTTATTTTAATAAAATATGATATGAGAGTAAAAGTTTGGAACAATGAGATGGAGATTTTCGGAGGCCCACATAACTCAAACACAACAATAGATGTTTGAAATGTGCAACAAATATATCTTAAAAACTTGAAAACACTTGGTTAAGTCAATCTGAATTGACTTGACACGATGGGATTTCAAATTGCCTGACACGATGGGATTTCAAATTGAGTAAGTCAATAAGTTTTCTTGAGTTTTGTGTGTTTAATAAAAACCTCATTTAAGTTATTTGTCTTGATAAGATTTCTAGTTCATGTAGAGTTTTGAATTTATGAAGTAATAAGAAATCACACTAGTGGATATTGTTATTTTTTTTAAAGATTCACTTTATCAACAATTTCACCTGAGAAAAATCAGTGATTTATAAAAGTTCAGCTTAAGAAGATTGCAGTAAGATATAAAATTGTGTTAATTTAGAGCTCCAGGATATGTCACTATATTTTTGTACACAGAATGAGAAAACAATTTAGGGATAGTGGGATATCGTATGATGGTGTGAACTTTTTGTTGAGAAAGGATTTAATTGCTCAAGTAAAGGATGAACCTACTTAAGTTGATCAATTTCAAATAACATGATGATTACCTTCCAATAATTGAAGAGAGGAGGAATAATATCTCTACTTTCAGGATACGTAGGAGTGCAACTGATTTTTTTGTAAATACTGATTTTCAAAAAAAATCTTTAAAAAATAAAATTTATAGATTTTGTTTTATTTGGTTAGTTATTCATTTTTATTTTTTGTGCAACAAAAATATTTCCAAAATAATTTTAATAATGAATTTATTATTATTAAGTCGATGGGGGCGTGTGGCATTCGTTATAGTTCAATTGAAATTGATTTTAGATAATAATAGTGATGACCAAAATAACAACACCACCACCACTTAAAATTTTAAAACTTACATATATTATATAGTCAATTCAACTTATATTTTATTTAAAATTTTTGCAATAAGATGCAATTGAGTTAATTTTGACCTTATCTACATCAATCTAATCCACAAATTCTAGCTTACATTAGGTTGGTTCATGGGTCATAAGGTTTTTAGGTATGGGATATTGGTTAGGTCGGGCTATTGATCAAGTAACAAACCATAAATACTGTGCTTGGTGAGATAGGATCATCGACCATGAGTTGAGTCAAAGATTAGATCATAGATTGAGTTTGGTTGACTATAGGTGATTGATTGAGTTGGTTAGGTCATGGATTGAGTAATGAATCAAGTTGATGGGTCAATTCGATCATAAATTGAGTCACAAGTTGTGATCGGGTAGGATCTTGGGTCATGGGTGGGGCTGGGTTATGGTTAGGGCCGTTCCTCAACTTGAATCAGGCCCAAAACTCATTTGAACCTATCATAAACGAATGGGTTTGAACATATATATTAGCCCCTCGGGCATTTTAGCCCTTTTAGTCATTATATAAGTATGTTTACACATGGGCTATTTTCCATTTTTTAAAGTTCTTGAAATTAATTAAAAGAGTAATTGTTCATATTAAAAATATACACGATGAAGGACAAAGCAACCAAATTTGGGCTTAAAAATTAACTTTTATTCACTTGACTTTGACCACATCAATACAAAGAGAATGATTAGGACACCTAATAACTTTGACCAGCAAGATCAAGCGGATAGAAAATGAATTTTGAATTCAAATTAAATCGTGCCAAACAGGTAGGCTCGGGCTTTAACCTTGTAAAGTGAGCTGAGCTTCATGTGGGCTCGAGCTTCTGTATATATATAAATAGGGTCATGCTGTCTACAGCATAGACCAACCCAAACTTGGCCCATGAACACCCAAGCTATGGTTGGTCCATGGCTTGTGCTATAGTTTTTGAAATCCACAAGCATGAAAATTGTTTTATGACCCCTCTTCTAGGAATTAATTTTCCATAGATTTTGTGAAACAACATTAATTATTTTTCATGGGAAAAGGTTCACATGAAACAATAAAAACATTTTTGATACAAAAATCATTTTCCATTTCCACAAAATTTTCTGCACAAACATGCCTTTAGTTTCTTAAGAATACCAAATCTGAATTTTCATCCTATGAGAGGAAGATGAAGAACAAGACATCTAAGTGATAGATATTGGGGAAAAAGAATTATATACAATTTGGCTACGTTACGTATGAATGAGAGGTGAGACACCTAGAAAATTTAAGAGGAACGTTTGGATAACCTGGTCTTAAAAAAAAATTGTAAGTATTTATTACGAATTTCAACTATCATAAAATTTAAATAAATTTATAATAAATTCAGTACAAAATTTGTTAAAATTCTGATTCTTTTTAAGAATAAGAGATAACGATTATCACTATTTAAATGATTATAAATATATAAAAAGAAATATTTGTGTTGTACATAGCTAGAGAGTAGCATAGAAAATTCTGGTTTTAGGGTTGTACATACCATGAACAGGGCCTTAATGTGGTTGAGGGTTAAGGACTCTTCCTCCTTCCTTAGCTGCAACAGCAACTGCAGAAAATCACTCCTCTCCTCATCCACAATCTGTCCGGTTTCTTCCAATATCGTACGTTTATTCATTACCGACTCCAAAATCCGATCAAACCACGAAAACATCCTCCCTGCCTTGCGACTCAAGCCCTGAAGATCGAGCGGGGCGAGCACCGGAAAAAAGTCGGAGATGTCGGGGATTCTACAAATGTCCACCACTTCCCTGGTCATCCGGCGGCAATTTCTACGGACTTCCTCCAGTTCTTCCTCGTCCAACGTCCCGTGACCGCCCCACATCATGCTCATCAACACATCCAGACTGGTGGAAGACATCAGCTCGCCTATGTCCACCGACTTCCCGACCTTGCCTTGCAAGTGGCGCGCCATTTCTCCAACCTCTCGCCGGCGCAGGCCACTGTAGGAGTCAAGGACGGGATTGCTCATCATATCCCGTGAGCATATCTTCCTCAGCATGCGCCATTCTGGACCGTGGGGTAACGAACCGACGTCTATCCCACCGTAGGTGAGGGCTTTTCCTGTGGTGGTCACATCGCGGTTGGCGAAGACGACATCGTGGTCCTTGAAAAGCTCCTTGGCTATCGACGGGGAGCTCACCATCACCCATAGCCTTCTTCCCAGTTGCAGCTTGAAGATGGGGCCGTAGGACTTGGCTAGATCGGTGAAGAAGCGGTGGAGCTCGGAGTCGAGGAAGAGAAGGTTCCCAATCAAAGGCAGGCCACGAGGGCCAGGTGGAAGAGGTGGGACTCTCTTCCTCACCTTTCTAAGGTGCCACCAAGCAGTAGTGAGTAGCAGTATCAGAAAGGATATACAGACTGCGAGGAGCATCTGTACATGGTCGGATTCCATGGTGCTGACTGTTGAAAACAATGGATTTGGGAGATGGGATATACGGCACTTCTTCTTCTTCTTCTTCCACAGCAGGTGAAGCTTGAGAATTGTGTGGTTGAGATTTATAGAGGAAAATCATTGTCTCTTGTTATAAATTATATCAGTTTGACTCTGACTTCCCTAAATTGTTTTACCTTTGTATTTATCTTAAAAATGAGTTAAAATGATGATACAATTATATAATTGGGTTAAGTAAGTAAAGAAAGAACTACCTAAATACACCGTAAATGTAATATCACATTTATCTAATCATACCATCTCATTAAATAGGGCATTAAGAATCAATCATATGGATAACAAAAATATTGAAATCAATGTCACTAAGCTAAAACGATCAAATAAGATTATAATTTTACATGCCTCCTATTCTTATCCATTTCCATTCAGTTATATCACCCTCTAGTACACTTTTAAAGGTGTTTTCCTTATTAATTCTACTTAATCATTTTTAATAAAGGTTAACAACTTCGGCACTTTGAATATAATATTTAATAAAATTAACACATAATTTTATTTTTAATACGCATCTGAATTTAAAATTCTTTAGTTAAACTTAGAAAGTGTTTGTGTGTGAGTCTTTTCTTAACCTATTTTTATGAATTCACATCAAATTGTTAATTTTTTAAAAGTAAATTTGATAAATATGAGGTTATAAATTTAACTAAGAATTTGATCATATACTAGTAGAATACTTTCTGCTAGACATGACTCTGGTACATGAAGTTGAGACTTGAGACACTTGTTCATGTGTTGTAGCCAAAACTCCATTGCATTTGATCATTGGGCGCCCATATAGACACCACAAAAATCTGACAGCAGACACCGAATTCTAAAATTTCACTGAAAATTACCATTCTATCTTCTCCGCGCGAAATCGTGCGATAGATTCCGCAGCGCATTTTGCTTCGATCGATCGATTGATTCACAATTCACGTGAATACGAGCTAAAGAGTTTCCTAAAGAAATCCATCGATTAACAGATCGATCTATGCTTAAAAATTCAAAGTGATGTGCTACAGTAACTACAATATTTAAATAAAAAAAAATTCCTTTAAAGCTTTAAAGTTATTTTTTAATTACGATTTATTTTCAAAATTTCTCAAATTGAATATCTGAACTAATTACAATAACCTGATAAAAATACTTTAACACTTCAAGGTCTTTTGACACTCCCAAATGATTAAAACAGAGTGTTTTACAAATAAGGGTATCCCTAGGCTGTGCCGAAAACACATTTGGGAGTGTCAAAAGATCTTAAAGTCTTAAAGTATTTTTATCATGTTATCGTAATTAGTCCGGATATTCAATTTGATAAATTTTTGAAAATACACAGTGCTTAAAAAATAACGTTAAAGTTTTATATTTCCTTTTAAAACTTTAAAGTTATTTTTTAATCACTGTGTATTTTCAAAATTTCTCAAATTGAATATCCGGATTAATTACGATAACATGATAAAAATACTTTAAAACTTTAAGGTCTTTTGACACTCCCAAATGTGTTTTCGAGACAGCTTAGGGATACCCTTATTTGTGAAACACTCTGTTTTAACCATTTGGGAGTGTCAAAAGACCTTAAAGTGTTAAAGTATTTTTATCAGGTTATCATAATTAGTCCGGATATTCAATTTGAGAAATTTTGAAAATACACAGTGATTAAAAAATAACTTTAAAGTTTTAAAAGAAAATATAAAACTTTAACGTTATTTTTTAAGCACTGTGTATTTTCAAAATTTCTCAAATTGAATATCCGGACTAATTACGATAACATGATAAAATATTTTAACACTTCAAGGTCTTTTGACACTCCCAAATGTTTTTTCGACACAGCCTATGGATACCCTTATTTGTAAAACGCTCTGTTTTAATCATTTCGGAGTGTCAAAAGACCTTAAAGTCTTAAAGTATTTTTATCAGGTTATCGTAATTAGTTCAGATATTCAATTTGAGAAATTTTGAAAATACACAGTAATTAAAAAATAACGGAATTTTTTTTATTTAAATATTGTAGTTACTGTAGCACATTACTTTGAATTTTTAAGCATCGATCCATCGGTTAATTGATCGATTTCTTCAGGAATCTCTTTCGCTCGTATTCACGTGAATCGTGAATCAATCGCACGATCGATCGATCGAAGCAAAATGCGCTGCGAAATCGATCGCACGATTTCGCGCGGAGAGGACAGAATGGTAATTTCCAGTGAAATTTCAGAATTCGGTATCTGCTGGCAGATTTCCGCGGTGTCTATATGAACGCCCTTGATCATTTCATGAATCTTGTGTCATGCACAGCCAGCTCAAAGGGGTAGCAAGAAAAGCGGTTGCCTTAGGCCCCCAACTAGAGAAGGCCCAAAATTAATATAAAAAATGAAACGGCAATCACTCATTAACTTTTTCACACGTTTCGAAATAAAAAAAAAATCCTATCTTTACTTTCCTCTCTCGCGGCTCTCTCATCTCTTCCTTTCTCTCCCGGCTCTCTCATCTCTTCCCTTCTCTCGCCGTCGCTCTCTCCAACTCTCCATCTTCTCTCCTTCTTTCACTGCTCTTCGCTCTCTCTTTGACCGCTCTCTCTTTCCAAAAGGAAGAAACATAGAATTTAGATTAATTTTTTGTCATTATATATAATTAAAATTTTAATTAAATATTACTTATAATAATATGCTAAATAGCAAGAAGTCCCTATTTAGAAAAATTTTCCTTGAGCCTCAACTTGTGTTGAGCTGGCTCTAGTGTCATGGATAATGACTTATTGATAAATTGGGGCAGGTGGATTGGGGGTTCCTTATAATTAATCTGATTTACAATCACTTCATGAATTTAAAGTGGGTTTGCATTAGCAATTAAGTTCTAATCCTTATTATTGCATTAAAGATTAAGAATAACCCACATATATATAGTTCAATTAGTTGTCTCCTATGTCAAGAAGCGGGAGGTTGCGGGTTCGAACTTCTATAGCTTAACTTTACTGTGCTTTAGGGTATTGGGCTCATCTATATGAATTTTATACTGGAAATTCCGTGGTTTTTTACATATAAATTAAAAAAAAATTAAAAATAAAATTTTATTATCAACAGTTCAATGGTTGAAAATTTTAATTATTTAATGGATTCAAATCCTCTTTTTTACGACCGACAGTAGGCAAGCTTGATGGCACAGCTTTATTCAAACTTTGAGACCGAAAGTTTGACTTTTACCCTAACTTTGATAGCTGCCCACTAAAAAAATTTCAAAAATATCTTACATGCAATCTTAAAAAGTGAGGGAAGATATGGCTTTGGAAAATGTAAACCATGGAGATCCTTGGCCTTTCATTTTAGATGTTAACAATTGTTTTTTTTAATATATAAAATAAATTCTTAAAAATCTCATGTAAGTAATTGTAGAATTAATCTACCATTAGTCGACATATGAAAATATCATGACCGTATGAAGTCACCACAGAATAATCAATGATGGAGATAAGTTTAAAGTCTTCGTGTGAGACAAGTTTATTGGCGGGTCGTCTCAGCCGTATACTTATTTTTGGTCAATTTTTAAACGTGTGGGGATAAATTACTCTCAGGAAGAAAAGCAGATGCATGAACTTAGTACCAAAAGTAGACAAAAAAGGATTAAGAAAGCTATGGATGGATAAAGTTTTCACTTAGCCCTTGCATCAGCATGACTTTGTTGGAGCCATTTTCATGAACCACTACCCCTTAGGTGGGGGCGCTCTCTCTTTCCAACACACGTGGTTGGTTGACATGGTCTTGATGGTGATTCGATGGAAATAGTTGCTTGAATGGTGATTGGGTGTGGTGTGTCGAAAAGTATAGTCGATTGGGTCACCTTTGATTAGTGTTTCCATCAAAACTTGTGTCCCTTCGATGGTTTTAGCAAATTTTTTTTTTTTTTTTCTTGGAACCAAAGAGTAAGATTCATTCAAAGAGAAAAAAAAACATTTCCAAACATACAAAGTACACCACAAGAGAGTGCAAAGAATCAAAATAGCAAAAAGCCCACAACCCAGGCTAGGTAAACCCAAAAAATCAGGTGCAAATTAAGGGACATAGCCCACAATTAGACATTAGAAAATACCCCATTACCAAAAAAAGTTCGAATTAGATTGTGAAAAGTGTTAATCCAGTCATGCAGTCTCTGCAAGGAAGGATTAGAATTGCCAGTGACAAGCCAGTTGG
The DNA here is from genome assembly GCA_022113865.1 of Chimonanthus praecox. NCBI lineage: Eukaryota > Viridiplantae > Streptophyta > Magnoliopsida > Laurales > Calycanthaceae > Chimonanthus > Chimonanthus praecox. The sequence goes on from CM039095.1 coordinate 44,196,853, forward strand.
TAACTAGAAACTTGACTAAGAGACGGTGCGCGGCCTAAGCATGGATCCTTAACCGCCAGTTGCAAGAGAGTGGCTTAGACATAGCCATTAAGGAGCCATGATCAGGGAGGAAGATCCTATCAACAGTAATGCTTTTGCGAGGCATGAGAGAAGAACTCGTTGAATGGAAAGAAGAGTAGAGCTAGAGCAGCAGTCCATAGTCGAGTGGGGGAAAATACACATTCCGCAATCCATGGAGGAACCATCACTGAGGACAGCAACCGAGAAGAAAGTCTCAGTAGTCTGAATGAATATGAAAGTTAGAGAAGAGAGATTTCCAAGAGGGTTATTGTTGCTCGCCATGGACTCGGGTGCAATAGGGACAAGAGGAAAGAGGTTCCAAAGGGCAGCGAAGGAATTGTCGAGCTTCAAGATATCTCTGTTACACAACAGGAACAAGATTCTACAACGAACATCAGTGGAGTTCAAGTGAAACAGCCTTCTCACATTAGAAAAAGTGTTTTGGAAAATTCTGAAATTTCTCTCACGCCAACAAAACTTAATAGTTGCAGAGAATAATAGAGAGGCTGCTAGCTTGCGAATGGGATTGGAGCTAGAGCTAATCAGCTGAGATGTCTGATAATAATATCCTGGACAGAGCAGTTGAAGCCAAATTTGGTGGAGAGCATGTTCCAAATGGAGAGGACGAATCTTCACCTAAGAAGATGATCATGGGATTCGCAACTAGAGTAACACAAAGTACAATTGAGCTGTAGATTGTATCCAAACCGATTGAGCATGTCAATAGTCTTTAGGCCTCTGCTGAAAAGTTTTTAGGCAGCAATGGAGTCTTTAGCAATACAGCACGGGAACCAAATAAGGGACGCCCAAGTAAGACTAGAAGAACAAGACATGGACTGAGCAGCAGCGGCAGAGGAGAAGGAGAAAGTTCCATTATCCGAAGCAGTCCAAATGATCTCATCATTAATTGGGTGGAAAGGAAGGTCAATCTGGATGATCGTATCCTAAATAGTGCAAAGAACATCGGTGGAGGGATTGGACAGCTGCCAATGGCCATCAGAGATGAGAGTAGCAACTGTGATGTTGGTTCCCAAACCCAAACTATGAATGAGACACCCACCAAAATGGTCGAACAAAATAAACCCGGGCTGAATCCAAGGATCGAACCATGATAGAGTATCCATACCATTACCGATGGAGTGGAAGATGTGTTCTTTTGCAGCATCTCTGATGGAGAGGATTGACTTCCAAACCCTGGACGCATTACTCCTCAAGCGAGCCCTCCGAAGAGTTATTCCTCTCAAGTACTTACTGTGAATCCATTTGATCCATAAGTTGTCAGCTTTCGAAGAAATCGCCCAAACCAGCTTGAAGAGACAAGCTTTGTTTGAAATAAATAATTCATTGAGGCCAAGACCACCCTTTGCAAATAGAAGATGAAAGATAGTGGTATTTCAAACTGAGAAAGGACATATTATCTCCTCGTTGCGAATAAACCTTTCAAGAGCGCAAGTGAAGATTTCCATGATGATGCAGAAGAGGAAAGGTGAAAGCGGATCCCCTTGCCGAAGGCCTTTTGAACTACTAAAAAAACCCCGAGGAGTACCATTGATGAGAACTGAGAAGGAAGGGCACTGAACACATTCCTTAACCCAACCAATCCAAGTGGAACTGAAATTCATCTGATTGAGGATGTGGAATAAGCATTCCCAGCGAACACTGTCGAAAGCCTTGCGGAGGTCGATCTTGATGCACATGCGCGGTGGGCCATGAGGGAGATGAATGCTGTGTATCAGATCATTGCAAAGCATGATGCTGGAGGACATTTCCCTCCCCGGGATGAATGTAGTTTGGTTTGGACTGATGATATTAGGAATAAAAAAATTAACTAGCCTTGAAGAAAAAACCGTTGAAACGAATCAGGCCCCGGAGATTTCCTACCATTAGCTTTATGAAAAACGTAGTCCACTTCCTTCCTACTGACCGGAGCAGAGAGGGACTCAGAATCAGCAAGGTTGAGAGAATTGCAGATAGTGAATCTATTGTATAAATCAACAACAAGGTTGTCAGTAGGAGAGCCAACAATCCCCAAAGAACCACTCCGAATTGGTTGCCCACTAAACAAAGAAGTATAGTAGTCCGCAAAAATTTTGTTGATCTCCGAAATATCCTCAGTATAGGTGCCATCATCCCTGAGAACAGAGCGAATGTTATTTTGATGTGGACGCACTTTGATGGAGTTGTAGAAATAGCTGCTACCAACGTCCTTAAGATTAAGATTCAGCATCCTAGCTTTTTGTTGCATCAGGCTAAGCTCATTGTCCAAGGCAGATTCAACCTTTAACTTGAAAATTTGGAGGTTGTGAAAACTACTGTCCGAATGGATCAAGTCGAAGGTTCTTTGAGAAGTATCCAAACTGTTCCTGGCCGAAGCAATTTGAGTTGAGAATTTGGCTTAGAGCGATGCCAAAAGACCAAGGCACGTTTGAGGCGGCATAGCTTCGTGACCAAGGAGAACATAGGAGTGCCACAGACCGAAGCAGCCCAATTGTCTTTCGTGACCAGCTTAGCAAATTAAAGTTGGTATGTACTATACCCTAGTTTTTCAGGACATTCGTCGCCGCTATTTATCGCATATTATGATCATTGTTTTTTGCTAGGCAACTGTCTTACGACCATTGCCGTTTTCCGTGCCAATTTCTCTTTTACAAGCTGCCATCTGTGTTCGTCGACTGTCATTTTTCAGCCAATCATTGTGCTGCCAACAAATCTTTATAGCCAGTCTGCATGCCACCTTTTCCAGTTCACCTGCCATTTCTTCAATTTTCAAACTTTGCGTTCCTTTCAATCTACGCTTTAGTTTGCGGGGACGTGTTAGAATATACTAGAATTATTATGTGATTAAAAATCTAAGTTTGAGTTAATCTCTAATTAAGAGAAGTATTTAGTTTAGGATTAGAATAAGAGTTTGAGTTGATAAAGATAGCTCTATGGTCGACTAGATGCTATAAATACATATAATAGCATAGATATTGAATAGAATACAGTTTTATTGATTTTTAGACTAGTCGGGGCGAGAGACCTGGACACCTTCGATAAAAAAAAAAAGTGTTCAATCCTAATAACTCTAATGAAGGGTCACTCTCCAAGGCATATGAATAGAGTAAGGTCCCACTGCTTAAATCCGACATGTGTGTAAGAAGGCATACACATGCTCCGAATGACTAGTCGGACGAGACACCTAGACACCTTTCATGAAAAAAAAAGCATTACACTCTTTCATGAGGAAAATGAACAAAACACATATGCTCTCTCTTTAATACATTTTCAGCACTACAAAAACATGTATTCATGTTATTCATACGATGGAGGCTCTGTCATTTTGGCGTTCCATTTTTAAAGAAAAAAAAGGTAATTGGATCAATGGTCATATGTTTTGTGCTTAGACTAGTGTATCTGCACGACGGCCTGGCTATGCTTTATGATAGTCGGAGGCCATTTCAATATACTGAAGCCCGAGCCCACAAATGCATGTCGGGCTTTATAAGGTTAATGCCCAGGCTCAAGCCCCCTCATTTGAGACAATTAAAAATTCAACTATTTATATTGAAAATAGACATTATGAACTACAAGTTGACCAAATTTGAATTAAAACTCAATTTCGCGCCACATTTCAAAGACAATAAACGTCTTTGTCTTAGTGATTTTTAAGAACAAGTAAGATCAAGTTTACAAAGATTGGTTTTTGAGCTCAATTTTTTTCGATCATATCTACTTTCAATCTAATAGTTAATATTTTAATTAACTTAAAAATAATTTGAAAAAGGGAAAATGGATAAGATGTACACATACACCATCTAATGGGTAATGGGTCGAAAGCCCTCATAAGTAGGGGTTGGGTTGTGTTGGGTTTGCTACAAGTAATAGCAGATTTCCTATCTTTTCGACAGTGTCAATTTTTTTTAACCTGACTTGACCCACCCCCGACTAGAATTTATATAATTTTTTTTTAAAAAGTAAGGAAAATAAGAGCAAAAATATTTTAAATAGAAAACGAAAGATAAAAGGGCTCCCATTTCGTGTGATTACATTGAGATATGAAAAATTATGACAATAGAATAAGATTTTTTTTAAATTGGTGGAGTACATGGGATAAAAATAAATAAATAATTTTAATTTTAATTTCAAACCAATTCAGGTTGAGGGGTTCAGGTGCAACACCCCTTTATCCAACACAACCCGAATTAATTTTGTGTTGGGTCAAAAATTGCCACGCAACACGCTTTCATAGGCTTTATGCAAAAACTTGAATCCGATTTTATTTAAATAGACTCAAGAATTTAGCCAATTATTTTAAAAGGAAATCAAATAAGAATGAAATGTTGGTTTTTTTCCATCTTTAGTGCATTTAGATTTTAGCTATTGCTACAGTAGATAAGATCATGCAGATAATTGAGGAGACTCAAAAAAAAGAGTACCTTTCCCTAATTGTCCCTCTATTTTAAAACGGGTTTTTTCTCTCTCCATAGCCTTCTCTTTCTCCATCGTTGCCCATTTCCTCCCTTCCACCGTTGCCATCTCCTCCCTTCCACAATAAGTGCCTGAGAATTACATGGAGGAAGACAGTCCGGTGTTGGACTACTCGAACAAGAGCGCCCCCTTATTATTTGAGTACTGTCTGAAAGAAATAAGTTCTACATAAATGCTGGAAGCCACTGTTTGAGCGCTGGCTGAGAGAAGAGAAGCACTAATGTGAAAATAGAGTGCTTGCCAGTATACAGAAGGAAACTTGGAAATGAGTCCCGTTCAGGTGGCGTTACCTTCTGTACATAGGACTCCGGTGCATTCACTTCATGGAACTCCTCTATTCATTTCTGTGACTGGTATGGAGTCACTTGAAATAGCCGACACCAACTAAGAGTGAAGGTCTTGAACATCGCAGTCAAGAGGTTGGTGGGCTCTCTATGTCCCCACATTGCCAATCTCAGCTTTCTCAGGTTCATCAATCTCTCCGGCAACAACTTCTATGGAATCATCCGGCAAGAAATTGGTCGTTTGTGCCGGCTATGCTATCTGGGGTTGAGCGGTTGTGTAGGCTTGAGGGTTGGACCTCGGGGCTAGGTCCATGTCCAACACCTTGAAGGCTTGAACAAATAAACCACATGCCCTCCGCCTCTAGCACCTCCACGTCATTCTCCGTGTTTATCAGAGAATCCATCAACCAAACATAGGAGATGACCCCATACTCAGTGTTAGGGATCTGCAGTGTCTTTGGAAGGGTGAGTTTCAGCCGAAATTTGCTAGGGAGTAAGGGTGCTGAAAATGACTTAGGATTCATCACTTCATTGTGCATTCTACTACGTGTCAGGGCATTAGAGCTGGCAGGCAGATGATTTGATTTTGACTGTCGTCGTTAGTGATGGACGAGATAGGCAACGGTGGTGTCACGGTAGAGAAAGAGGAGTTGGAAAACAAAATGCCCATGTAAGTGTAGTGGTTCGGCCTTAAATTAATAGATATATGATGTAATAATTGTGGTTAAGCGTGTGAAGGGTTTTGACAGTCCCATGTGGGTCCCACCTGAGCACACTTGTCCTCCCAAGAACACCCCTATCAGTGTTGAGCGTGAAGATAACTTAAAAATGGAATTTTGGGGTGTGTAGGTTCCACCGACGCTATTGTCAGATCAACTGATGAAAATGGTGGATCTGTTGGATCGATCGATGTTGTTGTCGGCATTTGAGAGCAACTTTTCGTCGATGCGACCGACGTCGGGTCTTGGTTTGACCGATGCTGGATTAAGTAGGGAGGCGTTTAGCGTAGTGTCGGTTCGGCCGACATCGTGCCTAAATTCGACCAAAGGCGAAACTTAAGATGGGTATTTAAACTCTAAGATCTGCAATTTTTGTTAGTTTTCACTTTCTACTTTCTTCAGTTGCTCTAAACCCCACTCCAGCTAAACCCTAGTTGTTCCCTCTTACCTTTTTCCCTCATTTTCCACCCTTGCATGCATTAGATTTGAGGAGCCCTCATCGCTAGCTTCGATTTGAACGGATTATCTTTTGCCCAAGGTAAGGGTTTCTTTCACACCCCAAAATTTCCAAGATGTGATTTAAATAAAAATTAGTCTCCAACATCCACCAAAATATTGAACAACTTACATCCTCCAAAACGGCTAGTTTCACAAGCATAAAATAAAAAATTTAATAAATATAACTACCAATTTTGCTCAAACTAACCACTTCAACATGTTCATTAGATAATTATTTCTTTTCTTTCCATCACATATTTTTCAAATCATCCTCTTGCACCCGCTCTTAGAATCTCACGGTTCCCATCTTCAACTTGAGACCCTGAAAAACGATAGAGGGGTGAGCTTCATAAGCCCACTAAATGATTAGCCCAGCATAATCATTAGCCCAGTAGGGGGATAATTTAAAATTAGCTTTTCACTTTCACTTGTTAACCAAAATACAAAAAGAATAAATATATGTTTTTTTTAAAGCAACGTCTTTCAACAAAGCACACCACTACTGTCAAATCAAATGAGTTCGACAAATCAAGTGTATTCTAGTTTTTCCGTCAAATCAACTGTATTCAACAAAATACATCTCTTTTTCGTCGAATTATTTCAAAAGCAGACCTCGGATTTTAGAGTTACCGAGGCACACCCTATTCCTAATTTTAGGGTGTTGGAAATTAGACCCAACCCACATACACCATTCAATCACAGATCAAGCACACACACAAGGAACACGGGGATTTACTTGGTTCGGCCCAACCTTGGCCTATGTCCACAGGAGAGTGTAGATCTTATTAGAGAAGAAGTACAAGATACAGATTTACGGCAATGCCATTCAGGATACACTAACTCAAATCTCTCAGTATCTTCCTTCATCCCTTTCTCTATCTTCCTCACTACATTTCACTCTTCACAGCTCTCACCATTAGAGTTGGGATGGCCTCCTCAGGCTCCACTAAAGAAAAATTCTACAGAAAGAGACATTATATAGTGTTGCTTATAACAGACAGGGTCTGGGCCTGAGCCCATCGGACAACTCAGGCCCAAAAGGCTTTGAGCCATAAATCCAACAAACTCCACCTTAGCGAAAAAGCCCGACACCATGAAGATTGTTCCCTTCAGATTATGACACCTCCACCTGCTGTGAAGTGCCTCCAGTTCCTCTTTTTCTGTAAGACATCCATCCCATACCTTGGAATGCTCCTCCAGTTTTGAGTCAGACTGATTACCCCAACCGGGCTCCACCTCGAGCATTCTCGCTCGAGTTTCTTATGTTGCATCTGCAACTATGCACCAAATGGGCTCCACCTTGAGCATTGCCGCCCAAGCTCCTTCAATTGCTGTCACCACTCCCCGACTCCTCCAAAAATTTTCCTCTCCTTAGCGAAAAAGCCCGACACCATGAAGATTGTTCCCTTCAGATTATGACACCTCCACCTGCTGTGAAGTGCCTCCAGTTCCTCTTTTTCTGTAAGACATCCATCCCATACCTTGGAATGCTCCTCCAGTTTTGAGTCAGACTGATTACCCCAACCGGGCTCCACCTCGAGCATTCTCGCTCGAGTTTCTTATGTTGCATCTGCAACTATGCACCAAATGGGCTCCACCTTGAGCATTGCCGCCCAAGCTCCTTCAATTGCTGTCACCACTCCCCGACTCCTCCAAAAATTTTCCTCTCTTATTCCAAATCTACACCGGTCACCGCAAAGATCTCTTCGCTGAGATTGCACAGGCGAAGACAGATCTCAATTCCGAGTCCCGATGACTGCAGAAATTGCAAAGCAATTCTGACCGTTGATTTTTCCTGACTAAAGAAGTATCTGAATCCGTGGTCCTACAGGGTCACCGAAACTGTAGTCCTACTGATCACCCAATACGCAATACAGTAGTCCTGTGGGACGACCCAAAATTGTAGTCCCTCGGGTGTACAGGGAATGGTGGTCCTCCAGACCACCGAACCTTTTTCTTTTAATCCTTTTCCACTCGGTTCACCCAAACCAAGTGGAATCTCATGTTCCTGTAGCCTCCGCAGGCCAGTCTTTTTTGGCGCTCGCCGCCTCCAGCGTCGTTGCTGTTCCGGCGGCAGCTTGGTGATGCCTACGCACCTACTTACCGTGTGTTCTCCTAAGATCCCCGATCTCAGATCTGCAGCAAGCTTGGTAGTTGATGGAATCTACCTCTACACCAACAATCTGATGTTCGTTGTGCTCCTCCGGTCATTTTCTGAGTGCTGTTACTCCGCCAGCTGCTGCCTCAACTGATTTCTCACCGGCGTCTGGCCATGCTTGGTTCACCATGAGCCACTTGCACTCTACTGCCCTAAGAAGGGACAGATCTAGCAGAGATCTGCTCCACCTTCTTCTCCTACAGTTGTGCGACTGCAGTTGCCTCTGTTGTTCGCCGCACTATTGCCGCTGCCTCTCTTCTTAACAGATCTCTTCTCTCACGTTCGGTCGAGATTTGTAAAGAACCCCTTCCTGCAGACCTTTCTTCCTCGGTTTCCTCTAGCTCTAGCCGCTGGAATAGTGCTCGCTGTTCGTGTGACGACTCGACCCGATCCCATTGTGATATTGTCCGCTTTGGGCCTTACCCGACCCGCAAGGTTTTGCTTTGGGCCCTGGCCTACATGACCAGGCCCAAAAGGCCTCACAATGGGGAGGGTTGCCCCCTTTCAAATAAAGCCCCCACCACCCAAGCTCCCAATCGATGTGGGACCTTTGGGTGGGGGTGCTACAGCTCGCGCCACAGATCTGAAAAAATCAGATCGAGCAGCCTCTGCACTCGCCGATCTCTTCTCCTTCCTACTGCTCCGGTGTCTGATGACCTCCACTCTCAGATCTGAAAAACCCTAGATCTGTGCTTCCTCTTGCACAACCCCACTGCAAGACGATCTGCTCACCCTGCTATCGTTCCTCTATGCAATTACACATCGCTCCTTGCTGGGTCTCCTCCCTCTCCGATCTGGTTTGCTGGTATACGCTCGACCACCACTGCTTTGTCTGGTGATTCTACTGCCCCAAATCTAATAGGAATGTTAGATCTACACTGATTTGGCAGGAAACCCTCTCAGGCGACTGCTCGGCCCTCCATTCGCCTCTACTTGTAGCTTCCTCGGTTTTGGCCAACGCTAATCTGCGTCTTCTCTCAGATCTGTTATGGGTTCCATCGCTGTAACCTCGATCTTGGCTTCTCGACAACTCAGATCTGACCGATCTCTGCTCAGATTTGTGCCTGGACATTGGCCGTCTTCCTCCTTCGTAGCTGTTATGCTTCCGTTGTCACGGCTCTGCACCCATCACCGCTTGTGCTCAGATCTCCAGTGACTTTTGCTCTTGCTCTCACCGTCACGCTGCTTCTGGCGCTCGATCGCTGCTCTGCTTGCAGTTGCTGCTTGCCGCAGTCCCAGATTTGTGTCCACCAATCTCAGATCTAGCAACCCTTGCTCTGCTGCTGACTGGCTGCTGCAACTGCCTTTTTCTGCAATCACTACTTCTCAGATCTGGCAGCCCTTATTGCTTCCATTCTTGGATCTGTGATTTTCTTCGGTCCCGATTCTAAATCGAAGCTCTGATACCACTTTGTTGGAAATTAGACCCAACCCACATACACCATTTAATCACAAATCAAGCACACACACAAAGAACACGGGGATTTACGTGGTTCGGCCCAACCTTGGCCTATGTCCACTGTAGAGTGTAGATCTTATTAGAGAAGAACTACAAGATAGAGATTTATGGCAATGCCATTCAGGATACCTTGACCCAAATCTCTCAGTAGCTTCCCTCATCCCTATCTCTATCTTTCTCACTACATCTCACTTTTCACAGCTCTCACCATTAAAGTTGGGATGGTTTCCTCAGGCTCCACCAAAGACAAACCCTACAGAAATAGACATTATATAGTGTTGCTTACAACAGACAGGGCCTAGGCCTGAGCCAAAGCCCATCAGACAATTCAGGCCCAAAAGGCTTTGAGCCATAAATCCAACATAAGGCTACAGAGACACATCCTTGCTGCTTCCCGGGTTACTAGTCCGGTGGAAATCGGTACCACTTGCACGAGTTTAGGGTCTTTCACCCAAGGGCTCCACCCTTTTTGGCTTAATCAATCATTTCAATTCATTTTATTTTCAAGATACATAACCTGGTAACCATGCGATAAATTTCTCTTTTACTAGGGCTGCAACTCAGGTCGGGTTATGACCTAACCCGCATGATTCGGCCTGAGAAATCATGCGGGTCAAATTGAGAATTACGGGTCAGCGGGTCGGGTTGGGTCATCTTGAAGATTTTACAAGTTAACCCTGACCCGACCCAACCCGACTTAACCAGACCCAACCCGGTTAAAATTAGGCTAAAATGGGTTAAAAATGCGAGTCTGGTCAAAATTCTAGTTGATTTGTGTTAGAATTCAGATCAGGTCGGGTCGAGAATTCAGGTCGGATCGGATTGGGTTTCCATAAATATTAAGTCAGGTCGGGTATCTTGAAACTCGACTCGACCCAGACCAAGTTGAAGCCCAAACCTTTAAAGCCCAATCCTTTACAGACCCAATATGTCATCCTTAGATAACCAAAATCACTTTACTACTTCATGTAAATAAAATAACAATATATTTAACACATAAGAAATCCTTTTCAAACCTTCAAGTAAGTTTTACTAAAATTATTCAAAATCAACACATATAATTCATACTTTACTTTCTTTAGGCTTTTAAATAATGATATGAATAACGATAGAGAGCAGAACTGCTTTTTTAGAATGAATAATCGCTTAAATCAGAAAATGAAAACATAAGCAATGATTTTAATCCCTCTACACTTCAAGTAATCAAAACTAGAATTACAAATACATATAAGTTAAGATAAAATCGTAATTTATAATTCAAATCATAAATATTAATTAAATCCCCCTACCTCAAAGATCAAAACTGAGTTTGGCTTTTGTGGGTTGAGTAGGGGGCCGAGTTGAAGTCCGAATCGTGTACGTTGAGTCGAACCGTTGAGCCACTTGGAATTTTCCTTCCATTGCTATAATCTGGATCTTGTACAATACATGCTCTTTGGAAGGTCCCGATAGAGAGAGAGAGGATAAACAGAGAGAAATGAGAGAGAGGAAGAAAAACCTCTCATAATCGGTCAAGGGATTGGGCGACTGTGGTGACGGTGAGGGGATCCATGGCATTGACGGTGGGCGAGAGAGAGAAAACGATTTGCAGAGAGGCGACAAGAGTCCAGCAAGAATAGGAAAATGAGGGTTGAGACTTGAGAGAGAGGGAATGAAGTGAAAAGAGGGAAGGTATGGCGTATGTCCGTGCACGTTTTGGTTAAGGCCACCTACACGTCGTTAAGGCCACCATTGTTTTGGTGGATCTCAACCAATTTGGTGGTATATATTTTACTTATTTATTTTATTTGATTTATTAATTTATCAGCTATTGAATATTATTCAAATTAATTAAAATCTAGGTCGGGTTTGGATTTGAGAATCTAGACGGGTTTGAGAATCGAGACTTGAGTCGGGTCCTATTTTATTTAATTGTTTATTGATTGAACATTAAATATTATTATCATTATTATTTCTAATTCCATATTCCTTCTCCCAAAATGTTAAATTTATAATTTGGAAAATTTTAACTTATTATTTGACTTTAATTAAAACCCGGTTATTACACTTTCACCCCTTGCTCTTCCCTTTCTCTTTATTTGATGGGGTTTATGGGAGTAATGTAGGGAGTGGCCTTTAGGCCTTATTTGGAAGATAAATCCATGGCTAAAGCTTGGGATTTTCGATTTGGGGCTTGCTTGGGCTAGGGTTGAGTCGGATTTGGGTCTAAGGACCTAAATATAGGTGAATGATTTGGGGAATAAAAAAACTCTATTGCCGGATTTGAGCTAATATTCGAGAAATTTTGAGATTTTTTTTAGGGTCGAGCTTGATTGACTGAGATTAGGGTCAAACTATTGGTATAAATTGGAGGTTTTGCTTCTAAACTCTATTTGAGCCTAATTCATGGATTACTTGTGTGTTTGTGTATGATTAGAGCCCTCGAATCCGAACTCCGGAGCCGAACAACCTGAAGATCAACTCCAAACTTCTTAAGCTCTCAAAATGAGGAATGCTACACCTCTAAACTGAACTATTGAGATGATTGTTTACTATTTTGGAACTATGGGCATGATAATGTGTATGGGTATGAATTTCTATTGTGGATGAGAAATTGATTATAGTGTATATGATGTATTGAATTATGAAGTCCCTCATGGAGGGCTAAGATATTTGATGATGAGGTAATTGGATTTGGACCCATGTGAAATGAAGAGTGGAACCAATGTGGTGAAGCCTCCATTGGATAGGCTAACCTTGGGCTTAATTGCAAGGAAGGCATAGTCAATCGCCAAATGTGCCGAATTGGATATCCCAAGGCTAGAAAATGGTCCACCTTTCCTGGTTGACACCTATTTTAAGATGAAATCAAATGTATAAAATTTAAATGAAATGTGCTATGCTTGCTATCTCTACGGTAGTAGGTAATCCTTGTGTGAATTGATGCATGGTATGCCTGTTTCATTGCAATTGAACTCCCATGGCATGACTCATTATTTTGGACCTAGTATAATTTAACTAGAAGGTGAGTAAAGGGAGTGTGTTAGATGGGAATGGTTGCATTAAGAACACTAGGCTTGGGATTGAACCTAATGGTAAGAGAGGACTTGTATGTGTAAAACCCCCCACCCCACTCGGATACCCACTAGTGTAATAATGCAACTCCTTAGAGAAGGTTGGAGTGACAATACAACGGATAAGTGAGTAGAACCCAATAGGAACGGTGGCGTCGGCTACTGAGACTTGGTCCCATAGAGTTACCGTCGAGGAGTAGGACCCTCACATGCTACACGCTAGAGCACCCTCTCATGGTTGTTTGGCACACGTGGTGTGCATTTATGCGCAGGGCTAGGTACTTGCATGCCCCAAGGGGGTAGTACTAGTCAGGTAAGTCGCTCTTTGATTATGCGCAGGACTAGGCACAATATACACCTTGGATGTTATGCTAGCCAGGTAAGTCACTCTCTGACCGCCTTGGAGCTTGATTGAATCACCTTATGAGGTGAAGGGACTAAAGGCGATGTGGACTAGAGCACACTAGGCGTGAGTCACCTGCTTAGTAAGTCGTTGGGCCCTAAGTCTTTTTAGGGGTCATGATGTGTTATTATGTTTGACTGCCACGTTCCATAGAGGTATCCGCATGTGGGCTTGGTTCCCTACTGATGATATGATAGCATGGAATTTTGCTTAGCATTATTATATTCCATTTCATACATTACTATGTGGGTGCATGAGTGTGTAGCATGCATTGATTTCCTCACTGGGCTTGTTTATGCTCACATCCTTACAATTTCAGGTAATGTTGCACCGGCTGGGTTTGAGGGACCATGTGGGCGAGCCTAGACTGCACCCTATGATGATTGCTTGTTGCGTTTTGATATTTTGTATACACGTGGTTATATGTTGTTAATGTTGTAATCTTTAAACCATGTATATTTTAGCGTTTATTAGCGAAAATAATAAATATACCAAAAATTAATATCGGAATAAATCACACAATCACAACACCAAAGATTTACATGGTTCAGCCCACCCTTTGGCCTACGTCCACAGAGCATGAAAATCCTTTATAAAGAGAGAGAAATAAAAAGAGAATTACAAACAATATGACCTCTTGTTTTTGTGTATCGAAACACAACTCCAATCAAGAATAGTTGCTTATTAACCAATGCAACCAAGTGGTTGTACACAAAAGAGGCTCTCTCCTTTCTTCGTTGATGTAACAGAACAACAACAATTCACTGTTGTTGATCTGCTATCTTCTCTGCTGGATTTGCTACTCTTAGTTCAGCGATTATTCTCGACGGCTTCCTTCTGATTTACTGTTCAAGGTGAACAACAGATTGCTACCCTGCAGAATTGTCCTCCTACTCTTTCAGGCTGACCTTGCTCTAATTCTCTTGTTGTAGTGTATCCTCCGTGCACTACACTATTGATCTTCTCTCAGATCACTCCTAAGAAGACCAGCAATCAACGCCACTGCTGTATATAGTGTACCCACACCTCTTTGATTGCTGCCCTGTTATTGCCATGTCCCACAACTCACCCAAGAGTCCTGACATATTCCAGATTTAGAGTCCCACTCAAATATGTCACTGTTTACTGCATGCACGATGCCATGTGTTATTGCATTGGAGACTTCCAACGTGAGACAGTCTTCATCCAAGCCCCTTGCAATTCAACCTGACTCCCATGACTTATCTCATACAAATTCAATTACATTAGAATCCTTTTTCTGCCACAACATGTAACCCAACTTGCCATGTATGAGTTGGGTTCCAAGCAGTCCATGACAAGGACTCCTAACACCGAGTAAAAACATCATGCACCGTCTCTGATATACAGTCCCACTGTGATTTGGAGTTCTACCTCATTGAGGACTCTGAATTCGAGCCACTTACCCCAACAGTACATTGATGTCGGTAGACTATGATGATGCATTTTGGAGACCGTATGAAGTTTGGGGAAATGTAATATTTGTTGTTGTTTAATGTGAAGATGATGGTTTGGACAGGTGTATTATTTGAGAGATCATGACTAGCCCAATTGTCCAACTTTTAGGGGAGGCTCTGCTGAAATTTCGGTAGGGACCTCACATCCCTCATTTGATCTTAGGTCATAGATGTGTGATCGCACGTGTGCTTTCCATGTGTGAGTTTTATTGTTTATTGTGAGATATATGGGGAAAAAAAAGGATTTATTCCCGTCATGTGCCGTTTTGGGTTGGGGCGTGATAGTAATAATATTTATCCGAGAAATAAAGTCCGCAAGATGAAAGTATAAATTCAATTAGATCATTTGAAAGGTATTTGGCAGAAAAGAAAAAGGTAATGAGTTAATTTTGAGGGATATTTTTATATAAAATATGATATTATATATTTCAAGTTTTTTCGGGGTTAAAATTACATCAGTCAATGTGTATCAGCCAATATCTATTGGTATACAGATATTGTTTCTCTCTTTCATTTATAAGATTTCGAGAGAAGAATATAAAAATAGAAAAAAAATGAAAACCTACTTTGAGAATATTATTGTTAAAAAATAGTCTATTTTATAGAGTAATAAACTTTTGAGAGACGAAATTTCAAAATGAATAGAATATGTGCTAAGTAATTAAAAAATTTCCATAAATTTTAGTAAATGGAAAAGGATATGAGTAAACACTTAATATGAAATTCATTTTCTCTATTGTCCGATAATGACATGTACCTTCATTATAATTCTGTAATAACCCAAATTAGTGTCTAATTATGTGAATTTAGGTGTTAATTGTGATTATTGACCTGTTAATCTAAAAGATTAACAAGTGTGCTTTGTTTAGAGTCAAAGTTTGACTTGATAAGGGTGGATCCAACTCGTTTAAAGTGTAGTGGGAAAGTTGAAATTATCTAAACTTTTTCCGGCTGAGATCCTTAAAATAATCTGTATTTGGAAAATAAATTCTTTGAGGTATTTAAATTATCAAATTTTACTCATAAATTTAGTTTTAATTCTAAGTCTAAAGAATTTTCCTAATTGACATTTTGATTTATAGAAGTGTGGATTTTGATTTGTTAGGGGTGTCCCTATTTTATAAAATGTTAATTCTCAAATGTTTAAGGGTGTCAAACATCCTGAATTTTGGAATGTTTTTGTCAGTGAAAATTGTTTGATTCAACTGTAAACTCAAAACTTTTACAAGGTGTTATTTTAATTTTAAAATTTAGTATTTAAAATTATTAAGTTTTAATGTATCTAAAAGTGTGTTATTTTTTTTAACTTAAATAATAAAAAATTATTTATTTATGCAAAGTACAGTAGTATAAGGTTTACTTTATTTTTCAAAGGATAAGGTAAAGGCTATTAAGCCATGGAGTAGCATAGGTTGGTGGGTTGGTGGAAATTCACTCCGTTTTTTTAAAAGAGGGTAAAGTGAAGAGAGTTGGTAGGAAGATAAGAAAAAAGGAAAATATTTAACCCGTCTCCTTTTCCATTCAGTTTTCTCTCCTCTTTCGAAAGGAAGTTTCTTTCTTTTCTTCTCCTCTCTCACGATGTGTGCACAGGCGTTGCAGCCACATCTTTCAGGTGAGTTTTATTTAGTTGTTTAATTATTTATTCTAGTTTTTGTATACTAAGTTATTACGGTTTTGATTTAAATTCAGGTTTTGGTTTTTATTTAATATTTCAGTTATTTTTTGGTTGTAAAGGCCATTCCATCACTTGGGTTTTTGTTTAAGTATATTGCTTATTATGAAATTATCAGATTATGCAAATATCTAGTTTAGTTGGTTTTATTAAACTTTGATTACAATTTAGATTGGGAATATTTTAAAACCCATTATTCTTTTTCCTCTTCCTCTTATCTCTCTTTTATGTTTTTTTCTTCTATGAGGTGTTGCTTAGGGCAGTACCGTCCCATCTCAGTTTAACACCTTGGTACTATGTTCAAATCTCCATTCATTTGGGTTTTATTTTATTACCACCAATATTTTAGAAATTAATAGTTTATCTATTAGATTAAGTCTTATCATTTTAGTTATTTCTTTTATTTATGGGTGATGAGCACAGAAATATGATAATTTTACCTTTAAATATTTGATTAGTTAGTTATTAAATTTTATTTATTTTATATTATTATTGTAATAAATTATACATTCTAAAATTATATTTGTTAATATTTCATATTATTTAAATTTATCTAATTAGTGTGTTTTTAAGTTGATGTGCTGTTGTGCATTGATATGGTGTAGATCTGGGCCTATCTTTCACCATAGAAATCAAAAGAAATTGTTGATATATGGTTACATATAAAGATTAGAAAAAAAAACAAAAGCAACTCTCCAAGCCAATAATCGTACCAGCAAACAGAGAAAAATTATGCAATACAGTTGTTCAAGAAACCAAGAAAAACGAGCTGCTGACATTGTCCCAAGCCAGAGAATATAAGGATTGAAAATAGAAATACAAGAGACAGTGTGAATATAAGAATAGAAGGCTGAATTTGAGGAAGGGGCTTACATGGTGGTGAAATATTAGAAACCCATGTTATTATAACAAGAGGGACAGACGGACAAAGACAGTGGAGAGGCTTGGGCTGACAGTGAGTTTGAGGCTGAAGGCGTCGGGATCTTCAACACGGTTCTGATTGTATTTTTCTATCTCTTTTGTTTTTAATTTCATAATGTCTGACTGTTTCTTTTACTGAAGTTGAGGATGAAATTCCATTAATGAAATAATTTTTTTATTTATTTATTTAATTTTAATTATGTGTGTTTGATTATTATGATTTTGACTTCATCGAATTAATAGATGTTAATTATTTTTACCATCAATGCTATGTATTTTTTGTTATTAATATTAATATCTAATTAATTAAATGCTTGGTTTTTAATTGAATAAAAGTAAAACCCTTTGATTCATTGCTTTCTTTTATTTTAACTTAAATACATTGGATGCATAACTTAATCCCTTTGATCCATTGTCTTTTGAATTAAAATAGGATACATTGAATCCTTAGAATTTTCACTTTTAAGCAAAGAAAAATCAATTTTTGAACACCATATTAATGAATTTAAATATTTAAATCTTTAAAAACTTGGAATTGATAAATAAACAATTGGAATATTATGGATTTAATGGTGGTGGAATTCGATACCTTAGTAATTTCTCTCACTTGATTTAATCTCTATTTTTAGTTGTTTTAATTAATTTTGTAATTTCAATTCAATCATTCTCCTGAAAAATTGTTAACTAGGTTAAGGTTAAAATATTAGCCTTTTTAATTTGTTTTCCCGTTCGTTCTAAATCAAGTCTCTATGGGTTTGACCTCGCACTTGCATATCTTTATACTTCAATTCGATTTGTGCACTTGCAAGTAATTATAAATTTAAAATTTGCACAACAATGAGTATTATAGATAATATTAGATGTTACTTATTTTGGGTTTAAATTAGCATCCTATCTTAATCATGGAAAATTTAGTTATTATGCTGTTCAATTATTTATGTTGAGATTTTAACACCTTTAAATAATAAGGTGGTGATTTTTTTAGGTAAAGTTGTATCCTATTTTTAACTCACAGGTTTTTATGCAAGAATGTTATTTTAGTTTTAATTTAGTGGGTCTTTGTTTTTATAATCAAATATATTGTTTCTTTAAGAGGGACTTTCGATCTCTCTCTATCCCTTGGCTGGGAATGTTTTGACATTCATTCACCTCAAGTATACTCAAGGTGTTGTATACTTAAAATCATCCACCACTTTGGGTGTTTGATGATTGTATTAATAAAAGATAAACTATTATCTTAATTTTAGACGGTAACATTTTAAAAGAGTTATTAAAATTTTATGACGTTTCTTTATTCATTCCTCCAAGAGTCTATCTTTATAGAACTATGTTCTGTCAGTCAGGCCCATCGAGTTGTCTGTCGGGTCAACTTAGGTCAATAAATATAGTGTCTAACTCTGTCAATTATCCAATTGAAACAGTTGGACCGGCTCTCTCTCTCCTCCACGCAAATCGAGAAACTCGCGTAGCTTTGTCGATTAAGGTGAGGAGACTCAACTTGACTCCTATTATGTGTTTGTGTTAGAAACTATTACTCTAGGATAAAAAAAAATGGGACACATGGAAATTATGGATGGAAAAGACCAAATGAGACCAAAATGCGAGACTTGACACTGCTTACATGTAAGGGACGTGATTTTGTTCTCACTATGTAGAATGTAAGCGTGAAAAAGTGTCGGAGCGTTGAAGCCTAGTGGTCTAAAATGCAATATGGGTCTCATTGGACGTCTAGAGTATAATAGATTCAATAGGACATTAGTGTGAATTGTTCATTGATTGTGCATGGTGCTAGGTGAATATGCATAGGGTTCATGCTATAGTCATTGATGCATATAGTATGTGTTATACTAGTTTATGCATGTGACTCAAGTATTGGTTATGTTAATAGGTGATATATGTGGATTTGATCATGCATGAGGTTTATGTTAAGATCAGTAGTGCATATGATATGTGTTATATTAGAGCATGCATGTGGTGGGTGTCATGCATAGAGTTTTGCATGAATGTGATTATACCTCTGCTAACAAGTTTGTATAGGTGATGAGATGAAAACATTTTGGGTTATTAAACCTGGATTGAAACCAGTGGATGGTAAGTGAAACTCCATTGTTAAACCCTCGTGGAAAGGCATATGGAAAAAAAAAGATATGTGAATGGTGATTTTATATTATTTTAAAGTTTATCGATAATTGATAGTTAATATACATGTTAATGTAGACACACGCACTTGTACGTTCGGTCGAGCTCTTGCAAGATGCTGCATTCTGTCTGTCTTGACTTAATGCGTTCGAGGATGAGTGGGATTCCTCGACAGGGTTGAGTAGGATACCCTAGACCTGTACAGTTGAGGTTGAGTGGGATACCTCAACGGGGTTGAGTGGGATACCCCAGTGTATTACAAGTTTTGTTGTAACCTTGTAAATGATAAATATGATTTATTTGTTTATCATGGTGGTAAACATGCATTGTGCTATTGATATTATGAATGCATGTGTGGGTGGCATTTACATTTGTGTGTGTACTTGGGTGGGTTTACAGGTATATGCATGAGTATGCATGGGTGTGTACGTAGATAGGAAAGAACAAATGGTAAAGGTATGCCATTGTGTTCTAAGTGTTTTCCTTTTAGACTGCATTGTAAATTTGATATTTTGAAAATTTGGGGGGATTTGTTTGAGATCTCTTCAGTGGGCTGGAGCTCACATCTCTTACAATGCAGGTCATGTACTTGATGGGGGAAATGAAGAATCCCTCCACGGTGCTTAGGAGTCGGAATCTAGTGCTGATCGAGGGTAGGATTTATGTTTGTTTAGTTTTATATTAAAATCATGTAAATATTAGGTAATTATGCCACTTGTGGCATAAAGACCTTGTGTATACGTCATGTATTGTGTAATATGATAATATGAGATATAATTGATTGTATTGTGGTGTGTATTTTAGATTTCAAGTGTCGAAACGGGGAAGAACCGAGCGTGCAACATCAACTTAGTCAACCCATTTGTTGTCAGGAGCGACGCATCGCCACTGGTATTGGGTTGCCAAAGGGCATTGATGATGGATCGCCCAGGTTTGATCTTGTTGGGAAGTCAATGTGGAGTTGAAATTTGTTTGAGCCATGATGTGTTGAATCACACGTGTTGTCCACATGATCATGTGGGACATTTTCTATGGACTTTGATGAGATCGTTAAAGGCCCATGGACTTGTAGTGTTTTGATTAGTTTTAAAAAAAAATTAGTCGCGTTCCGAGCCCGCATCTCGGGGCGGGGCGTGACAAATTCATAACTTTTTATGTAAAAAATCTTAAGTTCATGACTTTTTTAAGAAAATTAGAAAAATGACTCAAGCAACCTACAAACTATATCAATCACATTAAGTACTCTTCATTTAATCGTATAAAATTTGAATATGAATTCATTATTTCTTCACAAGAAATCGCAAAATGGAAATTTTCTTTGAAAACCTAAGTTCTATGAATTTTTTAAAAAACACTAGAAAAATCAACAAACATCATACAAACTATATCAATCACATTAAGGAATTATTTCATTAAATTTTAAAAAAAAATCCCAAAATCAAGATTATCGTAGAGCAAAAATTAAAAAATGATAAAAATTATTGAAAATGAATGAGTTTAAAGGAAAATGAGGTTGGAAATTGGGATGAACAAATTTCTTTCACACATCAAGAGATTGCTTTTGAAACTTTTTTAAATTATGCCTAATACAATATTCAAATAAAAATCGGTCGAACAACAAATTTTCAAAAGAAAAATATGAAAGGTTGATATGATACGAACTAATACAATACAGACCATTAAATTTCTGTATCTGCCGACCCTTGTTAGTTATCGATTTGAGAAATTTCCAATTTTGGCACGTGTGAATGACTTGATAAACACAAGTTTGTGTTTTGTGTCTTCGGGTTGGATTTGGAATGTTAATTATGTCTTTGGGTATGTCATGGTTTGTGTTTTCAAAGGAGAAGATGTGCTGCAGAGTTCGGAGCATTATGCCTTCGGCAATATTTTCAAATTTATCACGTTTTTATTGGAAAATATCATTATCGTGTTAAAAATGCATTTTTATCCATAAGACGATAAATTTCCGATAAAATTGCGTTAAAAACGTGATAAATGGTAATATCGCGATAATATCCTGGTAAATTCCTTATTACCATTTTTATTATATTAATATTTTTATTTATCTTATTTTTATTATTTTTAAATATTATAATTTCTGTGAGATTTTCCTAGTAAAAATCCGAGAATTTGAAAAAATCCCTTTATTACCAGTCGGCGTTAATATCTAGAGAATGGTATTGCGACAATGGTTTGGAGTAAGATCGGATGGAACCATCAGATCATCCAATCACCGTTCGGACCAAATATCAGAGAGCAGAAATGTATGACAGTATTTTGAGTATTTTGAGTCTCTGTTGGATGATTTGTTCAATTGCTACTTCAAACCGTATTGAACCATAATTTTAGCAAAACATCTAATGACATGGCATTTTATCATATTTAAGAACAAATTGCCAAAAATATGAATAAATGAAAATTGCATTGCATCCATGATAATATTATAATAATAATTATCTGCATGGAAAAATTAGAAAGAAAATAAAATATATAAAAATTACACAAGCCAAACGGTTTCTATTGACGTTGCAAAGCCTTAAAGAAAATAAAACAAGAAATTGAAGATGGCAACACTACACAAAATATATGGAATTTTTTATTGCTAGAATTACAACTCACTGGATTAGATTAAAATGGGCTAAAGAACCACCCTTTATATAGACTTAGAAAAACACCTCTTTCTAAGAAAACACCTCTTTGTGAAGAGACATTCCTTGAAAGAACACATTTCTTTGAAAAGACATCCCTTTTCAAAGAATATTACTCTTTGGAAACTACATGTTTGTATTTGATTTGCAACTTCCAACACTTTCGTGCACTTATTTAGGTAAAACCAAGTTGAACCAGATGGCGATTACTCTTGGGAGTAGAGATTCAGGTTTAATCTTGTGGTGGGGATGACAACGAGTGGTATAGCCTTCTTTAGCACTATTCCAAATTTTTCTGTGAGATCAACATTAGTTCCCTCTGGCAATTTCCATTCAAATAAATGCAGCAATGTTGCAAAGACATGAATAAGCATTCTTTCTGCCATGGGTACTCCTACGCATTTTCTCCTTCCTGATCCAAAGGGAATATAACGAAAATCATTGCCAATAGAATCCCATTTCCCTTTGGCCATCAAGAACCTATCTGGGTTGAACTCAGTAGGGTTTTCCCATGACTCAGGATCTCTATGTATTGCCCATGCATTTACTAAGACTCGAGCACCTATAGGGATTGTGTAGCCAGCAATGGTGGAGGACTGGCTAGGTGTCCGAGGGACTAATAAGGGGGCTGGTGGGTATAAACGCAGTATTTCCATCAATATTGCACTCACAAAGTGTAGTTTAGTCAAATGGTGCTCTTCAACAACATTGTTCATCCCCACCACTTCCTCTAATTCTTCTTGTGCCTTTTTCATAATCTTTGGATGATGCATTAACTCAGCCATTGCCCATTCTATTGTGGTCGATGTTGTGTCTGTCCCAGCCACAATTATATCCTGCAAGAGAGAGAATTCATTCAATTGAAAATTTGCAAATTCTAAGTTGAACTTTTACAATAGGACATTTGGAAATTGATTTTAATGAGACATGAGACGATAACTTCTACAGAAAATTTGAAAAGAGGTGTTCTCTGACAGAAAGACGGGGTGTCCGAATGGGACGCCTTATATATGTATGTTTACACATGGGCTATTTTCCCCTTTTTAAAGTTATCTTGAAATTAATTAAAAGATTGATGGTTTAGATTAAAAATATACATGATGAACGACAGAAGAACGAAATTTGGGCTTAAAAATTAACTTTATGCATTTGACCTTGACCACCTAAATACAAAGATAATAATTAGGACACCAAGGGACTTTAACCACTAAGATAAAGTGGGTAGAAATTGAGTTTTAAACTCAAATTCGTTCCACTTGTAATTCATCATATCTATTTTCAAATTAAATGGTTGGACTTTTAATTGTGTCAAAAGTTTATGTATATATAAATAGGCTCATGCTGTCTAGAGCATAGACCAACCTGAACTTGGCCATGAACACCCTGGTAATGAGATATAGGTTTTAATCATTTTATTAGATATACCAATTTTTTAAAATTAAAGCAAAGATTATGAATATACTGATTAAGACTGCCAAATATCACAAAATTTAACTAAGATAAGATTGTAAATATATTCACTTAAGATTGTCAACTTACTCAACTATTATAAAGTTTAATTAATTTAAAATAAATTTGGTAGAGATTTTTTTTTTTTAAAATGATGTTTTTAATAATATAAAGAAGAGTAGTAAAGCAAATTATGGTTTTAGGGTTGTACGTACTATGAACAAGGCCTTAATGTGGTTGAGGGTTAAGGACTCTTCCTTCTTCCTTAGCTGCAACAGCAACTGCAGAAAATCACTCCTCTCCGCATCCACAACCCGTCCGGTCTCCTCCCTTATCAGCCGTTTATTCAATACCGACTCCAAAACCCGATCAAACCACGAAAACACCCTCCCCGCCTTGCGAGTCAAGCCCTGCAGATCGAGCGGGGCGAGTACGGGAAACAGATCGGAGATGTTGGGGACTCCCAACAGGTCCACCGCTTCCCTGGACATCCGGCGGCACTCTCTACGGACTTCCACCATTTGTTCCTCGTCATCGTCCCTTGACCGCCCCACAGCATGCTCATCAACACATCCAGAGTGGTGGAAGCGATCTGCTCGCTTATGTCCACTGGCGTCCCGACCTTGCCTTGCAAGTGGCGCGCCATCTCTCCAACCTCTCGACGGCGGAGACCACTGTAGGAGTCAAGGACGGGATTGCTCATCATATCACGTGAGCATACCTTCCTCAGCATGCGCCATTCTGGACCGTGGGGTAACCAAGCGATGTCTATCCCACCGTAGGTGAGGGCTTTCGCTGCGGTGGGCACGTCGCGGTTGGCGAAGACGACATCGTGGTCCTTGAGAAGCTCCTTGGCTATCGACGGTGAGCTCACCACCACGCATAGCTTTCTTCCCAGTTGCAGCTTGAAGATGGGGCCATAGGACTTGGCTAGATTGGTGAAGAAGCGGTGGAGCTCAGAGTCGAGGAAGAGAAGGTTCCCAATCAAAGGCAGACCACGAGGACCAGGTGGAAGACGTGGGACTCTCTTCCTCAACTTTCTAAGGTGCCACCAAACAATAGTGAGAAGCAGTATCAGAAAGGATATACAGACTGTGACTAGCATCTGTTCATGGTCGGATTTCATGGTGTTGGCTGCTGAAAATAATGGAAAATGGGATATACGGCACTTCTTCTTCCTCCGTTGGGCGATGAGGATGCAAGTGAGACTTCGAGAATGGTGTGTCAAAGATTTATAGAGGAAAATCACTTCTTACAAGTAATATCAGTTTCAGTATCACTTTCCCAAATTATTTTGACTTTGAATTTATCTTAAAAATGAGTTAAAATGATGATATGATTATATGATTAGGTAGGGCTCAAATTCGGCGGATTGGGTCCGCTCGGGTTGGGCACAATAAGTGGAGTTAATTTTGTGATGGAGAGAATGAAATGGAGAATGAATAATGATATTGTTCCATTTAAACAAAGGAGTGAATGTTGTGGAACATTGTACCAATGTAGTCTAAGAGCTATTCGGCTAATGCTCGTTCTTTTATTTTATCTCTTGACTATTATTATTCGAATAGTGGAATGATGATACTTAGTAGACAATTCTTTCCTATGAATCTTTCTCAGGAACTTTTTTATGAGAAAACTAAAATATATTTAAATGCTACTCTCGTACTAATGTTATATTGTCAATTTCATTATATACATCAAACTGAGTTTCAAAATGGGCTTAAAAATATATGAACTTTTTTTTTTCTTCTTTTTGTATATCTACATCCTAACCATCTACACATTGTAAAACTCACCATCTACGGCCGCAACAACTTTGAAATATTAGGGGTTAGTTTTAAGTGTCGGTTTTATATGTAACATATCAAACTCAGGTCGGGTAACCCGAATTTAACTCGGGTTTTTTTTTCTTCAACCAACCCGACCTTAATTTGAAAAACGTATAATCCACCCCACAAATTTTTCAAGTTAGGTCATGCGGGTTGAGTCAAAACCCGACCCAAGTTTCAACCCTATGATTAGGTTATGTAAAGAACTTCTTAAAAAGACCGTAAATATAATATCACATTTATCTAATCATGCCACCTCATTAATTACATCATCAAGAAAAAAATTTAAAATCAACGTCAATAAGCTAAAATGATCAAATAAGATTATAATTTTACATGTTTCTATTCATATGTCGTCTTATGCATTTCTTTCAGTTATATCACCCTCTAGCAAATTTATATAAGCGTTTTCTTTACCAATTCTACTTAATCATTTTTAATAGAGGTTAATAACTTCTGCTCTTTGAATATAATATTTTACAAGGTCAAACTCATCCCAGCAAAATAATTCATCTTTGAACAAAGACAATTCTACGTGATATAACTTGAGATGTGCATTGAAACTCCTCGTTGTATTTGAAAAGACTAATGTTCAATTGGAGAGGAGGATAGAGGATTATAATGTTTAATTAAAATTTCTTGCATACATTTAAAAGTGTCACATTATTAAATTTTAAAATGAGTTATGTGATTGACTTTGAAATCTAACAAATGATTAAAAAGTTGAAAGATGTTGTAAATTTAAGTTTTTGGATACAAATAATCTTTTGGTTATATTAAAAGCATACTTTTCCTCGTAAATTTTTTATAGTGATTTGGAAGGAAAGCGACTACATGAATAATAGATTCAAAGTCTCTTTCGACGGTGGACAATAGGCGAGCTTGATGGTAACTTGATTCAAACTTTGAGACGGCAAGCTTGACCTTTACCCCAAGTTTGATAGCTCCCCACTATTTTAGACTTACTATAGAGAAAAATCTAAAGATTATCTTACATCAATCTTAAAAAATAAGATAATATATGACTTTGGAAAATGTAAACCATGGAGATCCTTGGCCTTTCATTTTAAGATGTTAGCAATTGTTTTTTTTTAATAAATTAAATTCTTAAAAATATAGAATTAATCTATCATCAGTTGACATATGAAAATATCATGGTCGTATGAAGTCATCACTGAAAAAGATTAGGTCTATCAATGGCTATTCTGTGTGGGTGCGAGACATCATTCAAAGTGGAGGTTTTATGAGAATTAATCTAATCCAGATATTTTTAAAGAGATCTTCCCCCTTCGTACTAGAAAAGAAAGACAAGATTAGTCCTAGGAGGAGGTCTAACTCTCAAGTGAAGTTTTAAGTCTTCCTGTGAGACAAGTTTATTGGCGGGCTGTCTCAGCCATATTTGGGGTCCCTCTGGGAATAAAAGATTCGGAGGACGAAAAGCAGGTAGAAGAAGAAAAGGATTATTTTATAAAATCTCCAAAATCCAAACAGGAGAAGAAGAAAGCTATGGATGGATACAGCTGGAGAAATTATCGGTTTTGAACACATATTGCAAAACTCATGCACCACCCATATTTACAAACCTTAGCCACGGATCGATACTCCATTCGCATAGAGGGCAAAAAAATAACTCAATGTGACAAAGACTATTGGCGGGCTGTCTCAGCCATATTTGGGGTCCCTCTGGGAATAAAAGATTCGGAGGACGAAAAGCAGGTAGAAGAAGAAAAGGATTATTTTATAAAATCTCCAAAATCCAAACAGGAGAAGAAGAAAGCTATGGATGGATACAGCTGGAGAAATTATCGGTTTTGAACACATATTGCAAAACTCATGCACCACCCATATTTACAAACCTTAGCCACGGATCGATACTCCATTCGCATAGAGGGCAAAAAAATAACTCAATGTGACAAAGACTCTTATCAAACTTGACAGACAGGAAGACTTACTCTATCAAACTTGACAGACAGGAAGACTTACTCTATCAAACTTGACAAACAGAAAGATTTTTATTCTGATTATTCTGTGTGCTTTTGCCCTGTTCCCACGCAACTTGAGACCTCCTCCTTGACGTAGTCTTTCTAGTGACGACTTCATACGCCAATGATATTTATCATTTTCAAAATAATTATTATTTTTACTGTGGCTCTCTCATCCCATGAACACGCCCATGATATTTTTTTTCATTTCTAATATAATAATTATTTTTTACTTTGGCTCTGTCATCCCATGAATGAAATAGTTTTTAAAATTATTATGAGACAGCTCAGCCTTAAATAAAGTCAGATTAACCACTGTGGATACGTGAAATCTATGTGATGAAGTGAATGAAATAGGTTTTTTTTTTTTTTTTTAATGCAAGTGAATGAAATAGTTGACACCAGACTCTTGCATGGGCCATCGGCCATGCCCAATCTGTATTTTGGATTTTTTTTTTTTTTTTTCACTTAGGTGTTTTTCATGACTGTGTCTGTTATCAAATGTGTTATATAAATTTATAACTTTTGAGTTCTACTTTAACACCCTAAATTAAAAACCTCAGTCCTTTCAAATCTTGCATGAATGATCAGGTCATAAGTAGAAATTATTTCTTATTGATGATAAAGTTTTGAGATGAGATCATCTGAATGTTTCAAACATATTTCACTTATTAATTTAGAAGTCTTTTTAGTTGGAACCGAATGTTGTAACCGAGTCTCTTACTAGTTAGTTTGGCCCAGGGCCGGCCCTAGGCATAAGTGGCGTACGCCGCCGCCTAGGTCCTCAGACAGAAAGGGCATCCACACACTTAAACTCCTTACTTAATATACCAGTCATAAAGGGGTCTTGAAATCTCACTCTGCCTAGAGGCCCTGAAATTTTAGGGGATCTCAAGGCCGGCATTGATGTGGCTCCCTCTCGAATGGAATCTCACTTTCACAGAAGGCTGTCTGAAAGGAGATGATAGTGTTGAAAGTTTCGAATCTAAAATAGTGGGTAGCCCGTTAAAGACTGTAAAGATGCAAGCCCGTTTCACAGCCCGCTAGACTGAATTCTCAAGTCCAAATACACGGACTGTACTATCAAGTTACAGGTCCATTTGAACAATAAAAGGACTGAGTTTCTGGCCCGTTAAAACAAGGTTGTAACCTGTTTGAACAGGTCCAGATAACATCAGTTCTGGGCTATAGTTCTGCCCCGTTTAAACCACAAAGGGACCTTTAACACAGGCCCAAAAGTTCAGCGTAAATGGACTAGGTTTTGGTCCACTCGAGAGCGTTAAGTACTGTACTGAAGGCCCAAAACAGCAACACTTTGGACTCCACTGCAGGCCCTCGTTTCAGAATAGTTGCTGGGCTTTAATCAGTACAGATTGTAGGACTTACTCTACTGTTTTCAGGCACAGAACAAGATGGTTTTAGACTGAAAATTAAGGACCAAAATAAGTTCTGAGTTTGGTTCAAACCCCCGAGCCGGAAACAGACCTCAAATGAGGTAGAACTCAACCCGATCAACTCATTTGATTAAGTCAACAATTCCTTCCTTAGAGCCAAATTAATTAACAAATAGAACTGATTCATCTCAGATTAAAAGAGAATTGGGTTTACCGGGATACACAATGGAATGGGCTTCAGTCCAATTGCAACTCAAGCTCCAAGCTTGGATGAGTTTCACACGGTGAACTCAAGAAAATTCTGAACTTTTTATTCCCTTTCTTGGCACTGATTTTGGCCAGAATACAATGCTATTTATAATGTATTTCTACCCAAACTCAACTAACTTCCGAGTTAACAAATAAGAAAACAACATTCAAAATACAAACTAGTTCAAAAGCTTCTTAATCTAGAACTATTAATTTGAATTTTACAAAAACCAAATACTCTTCGGAACTCTTTACCATTCTTCAGTCCCCGTCTAAGTGAAACTCTGAGTTTCATACCTCGCTTGCTGAATCGATCCATGAGTCGGTGTTAAAGGTTTCGACTTGGTTCGTAACTGCTTTCCAATGGACGGAATTTTATTGACATCAGATGTCGTTTGATACCTCAAAAATTCTCTGCAAGTCACTACTAAGTTTCTGCCAAATAGTTTCAATCTAACTTGGCTAGATTTGTGCGAAGTATAGATTCAACAAGCTTCAAACGAGTTCTCTTCTTTGTCTAGGTTTTAGAAGTGCAACCTCTTCCAAGTGGGGGCCACTTCGATAGAAGTGGGCCTTGAGCCAACATATCGGTATAATACCCTGACCCAAATTAAGCGTAATTAGTTTAATAAATCCTTCTTATACCGGTTAATTTCAGAATTTTTCGGTTAGGGTTTAGTGAGAAGTCCACGTGTGACTCAATCTGAGCTCAAAAGCTCAGTGA
Source organism: Chimonanthus praecox (assembly GCA_022113865.1). Taxonomy (NCBI): domain Eukaryota; kingdom Viridiplantae; phylum Streptophyta; class Magnoliopsida; order Laurales; family Calycanthaceae; genus Chimonanthus; species Chimonanthus praecox. Next base: position 44,226,442 of record CM039095.1, read on the forward strand.
TCCAGATCGTCCAGCTGGAGGGGCAAAATGGTAATTTACCACTTACTGTTATTATTTTATTATCTGTGTCATTATGTGATTATTATTGGATGATATTATTTTCCTTAATCAAGGATTCCTATTTCTGATTTTAAAATAATTTTATTTTCAGAAAATAGTATTTAAAACCGCCCGTCAAAACCCCGAGAGGGAGAAATAAATATTTTTAAATGGTTTTAGAAATGAGAATTTTTTTGAAACAAGCTTGGTATGCTAGACCGTTTTAGTATGGTCTAGTTTATTCTTTCAAACTCCAAAAATGAGGAATTTAAATCTCTTTATTTAACACAAGTTAAATTAAGTAACTAGTGTTAAATTATGATTTTTATTTAAATCTATGATTTTTGGTGAATTTTAAATCTCCAAATTTTTATGGTGATTAAAGTTTTTAAAACCCAACTTATCTGTCAAGTTGGATTAAAAATTTTAATCCTTTTAAACCATGTTTTAAGTTAAAAATCGAATTTTTATAAAAAAGGGACCTATTTGCAAAATCAGAAATTTGCAAGGACTTATTTGCAACCAACAGTAACTTCTGCCGGTTACTGTTTCGGACGTCCGCACCACTGCATGCAGCACCCAACCGGCCTTTACTAGTTGATCAGATTATCTATAAATTTGCCCCTCCATCAGCTGATTCAATCCCTCAACACTTCTCAGTCTCTCAGCTGCTCTGAAAACCAGCAATCTTCCTCCCTCAGTCTCTTTGTTTTTCCCAGTTTTCTTCACCGTAGCTTAAAGAGAAATGTTGTGCAAATTTTAAATTTATAACTCGCAAGCGCACGAACCATTAGATAGTATAGCGATTAAGTGCGAGGTCGAACCCATCGGAACTTAGGAAAATATATCCATGAAAATACACCATTGAATTATATATTTTAAGAACTTTGCGAAATATGGAGATAAATCATGAACGTGGAATTGTTAATCTAATCTATGAATTTTAATCTTAATTTAGAAACATTCTAAATTTAAACATAGAATCTAAAAATTTAACTAATTTTAATTAAGATTGTGGAATTAATATAAAAATATAAACAATCTTAATCTAATTTAGAAAACTAAATTAAGATGCAATTAAATTATTTCCAACCTAGTTCATCAATTTCACGAGTTTTTGGATTTATAAACAAAAATAAAATTAAAGATACCTAAACTACCTCTGTACATATTTACAGTGGAACTGGGTCAAAGAATTATGGAGGCTTTATGTTCCATATTTTAAAAATAATATCAAGGCCTAGAATATGGAGCTCACTTAAATTATTAATCATGCACTCAAATTCTTCATCTATTAAAATTCTTATTATAATAATTATAAAATCCATTATGTTAAGAAAATTCAATTCAAGCCTTAGTGTAGATAAAATTTTAACTTATAATTCCAAATCCAAATATTTCATCCACTCTTTAAAAGAGCCTTGAATCAGAAAAATAAGTTTTATCTATCCTAAATATTTCATCCACTCTCCTCGAATCTCTTCAAATAATTTCAATCATAAAATTATAAAAAGAATAAAAACAAAATCAAACTCTCATCATACATAAATTAAATAATTGGACGACCATGATTCTAAATAAATCCACCTCTCCTTTATTAATAAAATTTGAATTAACACTTATAATACAATGAAATTTTGGAATAAAGACATAAGAAAAATACAATGGAAATCAAAATCCACCAACCTTAGAATCCAATGTGGATTGAAAATCCCACAGTCTTTCTCCTCATCTTCTTCCTCTCCTCTCCTTTTCTTCAATGCCCAAGTTCAGTTTTCTCAATGGGAGAGGGCTAGTATTTATAGATGAAAGGAGGTGGAATGAATGGATTGGATTCAAAGATTTAAATAAAGCAAGGGACACATGGAGGGCGGATTTGATTTGTGCCAAATATGGAATGACTTAAAAGAGGCAAGGAGCTAAATTTGTATAAGGAAAGTGGGTGTAGAATCCCATTTTTTACACATGCATCATCTTTTAGCTCAGTTTTGACCCTTTTAACTTCCGAATCAGGAAAAGTTGTAAACTACAAAGTTATAGCTCTTGAAATCTTCTTTCCAACGCAAAAAGAATCAAACTAATCGGATATCGGAGTAGAAATTTACGACCAAAATACCAAACATGTGTCAAACCTTCCTTATTTTTCTCCATTCCTTATTTTCTTTCTCTTTCCTTAATCCACTTGCCAAATTCGAAAATCCTCTTATATTGACTTCTAAATTTCGAATTTCCTCTTGAGATAATGAATATAGTATTCACACATGTGGATTTCTTCATGGGCTTTTCTTAATGGGCTCAATAATTGGGCTTGAGGTCCATAATAACTTATAATGGGCCCAGGCTTTATATTTAAGCATTTTTTCTGTCATCCTCACTATTAAACCTGCAAAACACAAAATTACACTAATTAGATAAAATTAAATAAAATGAGATACTAACAATAATAAATTTAGGAATAAAATATGTATTTATTTTGCACTCATCAAATACCCCCAAACTTACATTTTGCTAGTCCTCGAGCAAAACAAAAACTAAAAACTCTAAAAACAAAAATAAAAATCCTAAACTACACCACTTTCGCTGGCACTTTTGATTGCATTTAGCGTATGGAACAAGCCTTTAAACCCCTAGCTCACCACTAGTGGACGAGTTATAGTCTCGTGAGGGCTTTCAGTGATGATACCCACAAACATCAAATTTCAGCAAAAATATATAAATCAAAATTTAAAAATCATACAACTCCAAAATTATTTTACAAAACTTATACTCGGAGTGTAGTGTATGATAGCCAAATATTAACATAATCTTCTTTTTCAAAATACACACAAGTTTTATAACCACCAGTTGAAAATGCGTTTCGATTCCAAATCTCACAAAAGTATATCTCTCAGAAAGATTTTCACTCAGAGATTGGATGAATTTTCTCTCAATAGTATATGTGAGCGGAATAATTTCTCAAATACAAATATCTCACATATTTATCATCAAAGAACGAATAATATCAAAAAATAATATAGATCTCATGAAAGGATGCCATTTTCCTGAGAACGTTGAATCAAACACCATTATTCTTCTTCATCTATTCTCCACTTTAAATACCATATTAACTGAGGATCAATAGGACTTCCTATAGGACAAAACGTGGCTTAGGACCGGATCATATCAAAGAAGGATAAAAAGACTCTAAAATTAATATTTGAAAAAAAAAAAAAAATTAGAGGTCTTCAAAATTTTATAATGGGATATTACTTCCTCTATTTTTGTAGCACTCGGAATCTTCAAAGCATTTCTTTTCTTTTCAAATTCAAATCTTTTTTTTTTTTTCACCTTTTTTTTTTCACATCCTTCATTTATGATGTATAGATATTCCCTTTCTTTTTTTCTTTTTTTTTTATTTCCTTTTGATGCTTTTCTTTTTCTTTACTTTTTCAAGTGCCATAATTTTCTTACAGTACCATCCCAATAACAATCATCTCTAACCTTTCCCGGACCCTAGAACAGGTCATAGATTTTTCAATTTTGGCTCAAACTCCACAACCGGAGTTGGGTATGGATAACATGGTTAATCAATAAAAATAGGCTAAATTTATATTCAAGGCTCAAAAGTGGGAACTAACATGATAATATGACAAAAATAGGTAGGCTTCAAAGGCTCAAACGATCCAAAACAATGGCCTATATCACTTCCTAAGCTTCATATGAATATTAACATAGCTTCAAATAAATTCAGAAAAAATTCTGGTGTAATAATCCAATTTTTGATGTCATTCTCAGTAATTTAACCAAAACAAAGAATAATGAGATCTAACAACAAATATAATGCGTACATCAAAGAAAATAAGAATTTACTTATAACCCTAAAAAAAAAATAGAATGGCTCAAAAGCTCACTGGGTCACAAGTCTCCACTGGTATTCCTCCGGTGATTACTTAACTCATGAATACTTATCTTTTTCAGGCTAACATTAATATGGCTGTGTAAAAGTTTTCCAAGCATAAATTTAATAAAATTCAAATGGAAAAGCATGATATAAAATTTTTAATCCACATATTAATGCCAAACAAAATCAAATTTTTTTTCTTTTCAAATTTGCAACGTTTTTTTTTTTTTTTTTAACTTAAAACACACAAAACTAACACAGTGTAACCCCTCAAATTTGCAACGTTTTTTTTTTTTTTAACTTAAAACATACAAAACTAACACAGTTTAACCCCTCAATACCCCAAACTTAAATTGGACATTGTCCTCAATGTTCCCTAATCTACATGTGCACCTGCAAATTAGAAGAAAACATCAGAAAAAGAACAACTTGATTAGAGAAATACCTGAGATGGCTCACTTTATGCAACACCTACAAAAACAAAGACGCAAAAACACAAACGCAACAACAATGACTCTAAACTGACTCTCACACAAAAATTGACTCAACAAAAGTAAAAACCTAAATTAGTCCAACATCAATACAAACACATACTGACTCACAGACAAACTCAACAGAGACTCACACAAAATTCAAAAATTTAATCTAGACAAACTGGACAAACAATCTTACAAACACGAACAATCAAATCCTAATCTAGTTCTCAAATACTAATATAAGATTTTTTTTTTTAATGCATCCTAATCTAACAATGCAATACTCAAAGCAAATATGCAAACAATAATCAAATAACTAAGCTAATGCATGAAACTAATACCTTAATATGTATGAGCAAATTAAATATGCAATTTTTTTAATTTTTTATATGCAAAATAAATGCAAGACAAGCTTAGAAAATCTATATGAATGCATGAAAAAATTAAAAATTTAAAGAAAAGAGATTTAGGCACTTACCTTAGCTTGTAGTGCTTACTTCCGCAAAAATTTTAGAGCGTACGATTAAAATCCTGTAAAATATAACACCACAAACTTTGGTGAAGATTCTAAATCTCATAAAAATGCATGAAACCTAATCTAAATGCAATTTCTTAATGTTATAACTAGTGGAGGAAATTAAATGATTGGAACCTAATTAAGAATTCTAAATTAAATTAAGACCATAAAAATTTCTAAATTAATATCCACCAAATTAATTCAAATCAAATTTTCAAGTAACTTCAAAGTTGTTCCATGATTTTTAATTTTTTTTTTTTTTTTTTTTTTTTTTTTTTTTGGGACACTGTAACTGGAACATTCCAAATTTAGATCTACGTTTTTTTTAAAAATAGAACATGACTAAATTGGATTAAAATTCTAAGATTAGAAAATGCTAAAAATAGAAAATAGATATTTTTGAAAGTTTCTAAAAATAGAAATCTCCAAAAATAAAATTTTTCTAAATTTAGCAGTGATTCAAAATTTAGATAATCTCTTGATTATTTTTAGAACTTCTAAATAAGGTAACCTTTTAAAATTAGAATTTCTGAGAAAAAATAGAAACTTCTAATTTTAAAGAGTTGCCAAAAATAGATATTTCTAAAATTAACATTATTTCTAAAAATAAATAATTCAATGGCTATTTTTTTAAGTTCCCCGGCAACGGCGCAAAAAACTTGTTTTGCAAATTTTAAATTTATAACTCGCAAGCGCACGAACCATTAGATAGTATAGCGATTAAGTGCGAGGTCGAACCCATCGGAACTTAGGAAAATATATCCATGAAAATACACCATTGAATTATATATTTTAAGAACTTTGCGAAATATGGAGATAAATCATGAACGTGGAATTGTTAATCTAATCTATGAATTTTAATCTTAATTTAGAAACATTCTAAATTTAAACATAAAATCTAAAAATTTAACTAATTTTAATTAAGATTGTGGAATTAATATAAAAATATAAACAATCTTAATCTAATTTAGAAAACAAAATTAAGATGCAATTAAATTATTTCCAACCTAGTTCATCAATTTCACGAGTTTTTGGATTTATAAACCAAAAATAAAATTAAAGATACCTAAACTACCTCTGTACATATTTACAGTGGAACTGGGTCAAAGAATTATGGAGGCTTTATGTTCCATATTTTAAAAATAATATCAAGGCCTAGAATATGGAGCTCACTTAAATTATTAATCATGCACTCAAATTCTTCATCTATTAAAATTCTTATTATAATAATTATAAAATCCATTATGTTAAGAAAATTCAATTCAAGCCTTAGTGTAGATAAAATTTTAACTTATAATTCCAAATCCAAATATTTCATCCACTCTTTAAAAGAGCCTTGAATCAGAAAAATAAGTTTTATCTATCCTAAATATTTCATCCACTCTCCTCGAATCTCTTCAAATAATTTCAATCATAAAATTATAAAAAGAATAAAAACAAAATCAAACTCTCATACATAAATTAAATAATTGGACGACCATGATTCTAAATAAATCCACCTCTCCTTTATTAATAAAATTTGAATTAACACTTATAATACAATGAAATTTTGGAATAAAGACATAAGAAAAATACAATGGAAATCAAAATCCACCAACCTTAGAATCCAATGTGGATTGAAAATCCCACAGTCTTTCTCCTCATCTTCTTCCTCTCCTCTCCTTTTCTTCAATGCCCAAGTTCAGTTTTCTCAATGGGAGAAGGCTAGTATTTATAGATGAAAGGAGGTGGAATGAATGGATTGGATTCAAAGATTTAAATAAAGCAAGGGACACATGGAGGGCGGATTTGATTTGTGCCAAATATGGAATGACTTAAAAGAGGCAAGGAGCTAAATTTGTATAAGGAAAGTGGGTGTAGAATCCCATTTTTTACACATACATCATCTTTTAGCTCAGTTTTGACCCTTTTAACTTCTGAATCAGGAAAAGTTGTAAACTACAAAGTTATAGCTCTTGAAATCTTCTTTCCAACGCAAAAAGAATCAAACTAATCGGATATCGGAGTAGAAATTTACGACCAAAATACCAAACATGTGTCAAACCTTCCTTATTTTTCTCCATTCTTTATTTTCTTTCTCTTTCCTTAATCCACTTGCCAAATTCGAAAATCCTCTTATATTGACTTCTAAATTTCGAATTTCCTCTTGAGATAATGAATATAGTATTCACACATGTGGATTTCTTCATGGGCTTTTCTTAATGGGCTCAATAATTGGGCTTGAGGTCCATAATAACTTATAATGGGCCCAGGCTTTATATTTAAGCATTTTTTCTGTCATCCTCACTATTAAACCTGCAAAACACAAAATTACACTAATTAGATAAAATTAAATAAAATGAGATACTAACAATAATAAATTTAGGAATAAAATATGTATTTATTTTGCACTCATCAAGAAAAATTTTCAAAAGACCGGATTTTCAACTTAGGAGCTCGAGTGAAGGTAACCACTGTGTTCCTCTTTAAATTTCAGTCGATTTAGAATCAAGCAGAAGCAAATTTGGCTAAGTTTTGAGTGAGTAAATGGGTTTCAAGTTTAAGGAAAAACATGGGATTTCTTGTGCCAGTGTGGTTTGCATGTTTAAATCCGATGGCCGAGTTAGTGTTAAAGTCTTAAAACCACTCCCTATGGAAAGAGGACTCACTAAGGAGTCCATCTGACCGGTTGGATGTGAAAACCGAATCCAGAAAACCCACTGTTTTTGGATTTGTATTTCATAGTGTTGTTGCCCGTCACTGTCTGCTCTTGCAGACAGAGGAGGAAGACGACTCTCGGACGGTCCAAGGGTAACCCCCTTCGAATTGTCCAAGAGTGACCTTCGGACGTTTTGAGCTTCAGTTCGAGGTCCGAAGCGTCCGTAGCTAGCCACTCTCCCGCCTCTACTCCAGATGTTCCGAGTTGTCTTCGGAAGGACCGAGAGGTTCGGACGATCCGAGCATCTCTCAGTATGATCCGAGATACACAGACCCACCGAAGCATGTTTTCTCTGTTTTTCGGTTCGGAAGGACCTTCGGATGATTTGAGACCTGACCTTCGGATGGTCCGAAGACAGGCCCAAGTTCCGAAGTCTGTGACTAGTTTTAGACAGTGGTTCGGATGATTCGAAGCCACAGTACCTAGTTCCGAGGAACCCAGTTTTTTAATGTAAAATCTTGATTGATTGGTGATGCATGCTTAGATGCTAAGTTTTAATGTGATGTTTATACCCCATTAATCATTTAAAAATGTACTAACCCTTCTTCTCCTATTACTATAGTGTATATACTATTTGTATTCACTTCCAGGCCGATTCTATTTGTAGGGCACTGAGTGACTTCTCTTCCAAGCCGACGCTATATTTGTCGAGCACTGAGTGACCTCGAGGCCTTATTCAACATGTCAATCTGGTCATATCAAGAAGACAATACGAGAAGTGACCTGAGTATCTAGACCTAAGTTAATACGTCAATCTGGTCATGCCTAGAAGACAATATGAGTTTTTGGACTGAGCACCCTATTATTATATATTGCGGATTATTGTAACTTAAAATGGTTAGAAACCAAGTAGGACACTCAATTCCATTTACCTTGGAGATTTTTGGAAAAACAGTATGATTTTGAAATACTACTTGTATGTACACATTTGAATGATATGTATATTAACCAACTATTGATTTTGCACTTGTTTGCATGTTGAACAGAAACCGCGATACCACACAATTTAGGTGAGGGACTTTACTTTGCAATAGGTGAAATCAGGTTTTAATGAGGTGAATCTTGAGCAATAAGTGGTTTCAAGTTGATGAACCCACTCATATGCCTAGACATGATACACTGTTGTAAGAAGTGCTTATGATAATTGTGAATGTTTATGAGGTTGATCATATAAGATATGTAATACTGCTTCCACGTGCCCTTGACTATTAAACAAATATCGGTCATGTGTGTGAGATGGTTTACGTCTACTGCACCAGGGGTGTCGACAGTTGCTGACTTGAGGAGTGTCAGTATCAGCCATGTAAGGGCTAGAGATGTACTTGCAAGGATGTATTTTGACCGTGTCGGGACTTAATATGATGGTCTCAACGTAGTATGTAGGCGTTACGTTGGATGACAGCAGTTATGGAAATGATTATGAGATTATACTTGATATTGAGAATTTATTGTCAAGCATGAGATATTACAATGCAAATGTTGATTATTTACTAACCTGATGTTTCATTAGACTGCATTGTTATATTTCCTTCACTGGACTAGTTATCTCACACCACTCACATTTCAGGAGATGTGCCCGAGGAAGAGAACCCTCCGTATGAAGCCTAGGATGGATAAGCTGCTGCGTCGTCCTGGAATTCCCACTGACGGGAATTCTGTTATCTTTGTTTTTTGGTTCCTTGAACCTTTTGTTTATGTAAAATACCGTGTGTGGTACTTAGTTTGTATTGATGTCATATATTGAACTACCATGTGTTCCGTAGTTACTCTGATGATGTTGTAATAATAATTCGTTAATGGAATTATGTGTTTGTAATTGCGTTTCTTTTTTGTACACTTATAGTATGTGTTTGAGTCCACATGTTGAGATCATGTGTGACCTTTGGGCTTAATCGTTGATCCGGCCCAGTTAGAATTCTTGAGTTTAGTTTAAAAAAAAAAATCAGTGACGTTCCGGGCCCACTTTTCGGGTCGGGGCGTGACAGTAGGTCCATATGCACAAAATCCTTCAATTTGGACCCTGGACTAGCTAGTTTGCTCTTACACTTGCTTGGGTTGAAAATAAAATTATCTTTGCCTCCATATATTGCCGCATCACAATACGAGTACCAAAAGACCTCAGCCTTGATGAATACTTCTTAGTAATACCTTGTGTCGAATGTTTTCAAATTGACAATAGAAAGATGGATTACGATTCCACCCATTGCTATGATGATGAAGAATAATAAAGTCGTCATCATTGATTTAAAAGTTGAATTGTTGATCAAGTCAAACCTTTTATTCACTGTTTGGTTTGTTCAATTTCTACCTCAAAGTTCAAACCCTATTGAACCATAATTTTAGGATAACATCTAATGACATGTCATAATATCATATTATCTCCATAAAAAAACTAGAAAGAAAATAATATATATATAAATTACACAACTGTTCCATACACTTATTTAGGAAAAACCAAGTTGAATTAGATGGTGATTACTTTTGGGAGTAGAGATTCGGGTTTAATCTTGTGATGGAGATGACAACGAGTGATGTAGCCTTCTTTAGCACTATTCCCAACTTCTTTGTGAGATCAACATTAGTTCTCTGTGGCAATTTCCATTCAAATAAATGCATTCTTTCTGCCATGGGTACTCCTACGCATTTTCTCCTTCCTGGTCCAAAGGGAAGATAATGAAAATCATTGCCAATAGAATCTCATTTCCTTGTGGCCGTAGGGTTTTCCCATGACTCAGGGTCTCTATGTATCGCCCATGTATTTACTAAGACTCGAGCACCTATTGGGATTGTGTAGCCAGCAATGGTAGAGGATTGGCTTGGTGTTCGAGGGATTAAGAAGGGGATTGGTGGGTATAAACGCAGTGTTTCCATCAATATTGCACTCACAAAGTGTAATTTGAGCAAATGGTGCTCTTCAACAACATTGTTCATCCCCACCACTTCCCCCAATTCTTTTGTGCCCTTTTCATAATCTTTGGGTGCTGCATTAACTCAGCCATTGTCCATTCTATTGTGGTAGATGTTGTGTCCGTCCCAGCTACAATTATATCCTGCAAAAGAGAGAGAAGAATTAAAATTCATTCAATTGAAAATTTGCAATTTCTAGTTTGAATTATTACAATAGGACATTTGGAAATTGATTTTATTAAGTCACAGTCACGCGAGTAAAAGTTTAGAATAGTGAGATAGAGATTTTCGAAGGCCCACATAGCTCAAACACAACAAGAGATGGGTGAGATGTGCAAGAGACATTGCTTAAAAAGTAAAAAAAAAAAATTGAGTAAATCGGTCTGAGTTGACTCAATTAAATAGAATTTTCAGTAGAACAAGTCAATAAACTTTCTTGAGTTTTTATAAGTTGAGTTGAAAAACTTACTAAGTCACTCAACTTAATAGGATTTCAAATCGACTTAGTGTTTTATATTTTTAATCATCATAAGAAATCAAATTAGTGGATATTACTAAATTTCTTAGAAGTTAACTTGTAAATGTAGATAGATAGAGAGAAAGAGAATCTACATGTGCTTATAACTTGTAAATATAGAATATCAGACAACTATTTTGTGACAGTTTAAAAATACATATCAGACAACAAAATTAGGACAGAGGAAATATTAATTTAGAGCTCTAGAATATATCTCTTTATTTTCATAATGAGAAAACAATTTAGGGATAGTGGGATACCGTATGACATTGTGCACTTTTTGTTGAGAAAGGATTAATTGCTCATGTCAAGGATCAACTTACTTAAATGGATCAAATTCAGGTAAGATGAAGTTACCTTTCAATAGTTGCAGAGAGGATGGAGAATATCTTACTTTTTAGGATATATTTGGGGCACCTGTTTTTAACAAAAATCGATTTTTTAAAAAAAATCTATAGAAAATAAAAATTATAATTACAATTTCTCTGATTATCAATTTTGAGTTTTTCTTATAACAAAAAGATTTTCAAAATAATTCATCTGAGACATTGGTTATAGTTTGATTGCAATTGATTTTTAATAATAATAATGATGATGATGGTGATGATGACCAAAATAACAACACCACCACCACCCGTAATTATAAAACTTCTATTTGATATAATAAATTTAGGGTAAAGATCCTCCCACGGGAGGTTTGTATAACCAGACACGGGTTTTAGTGTATTGCCAATTTTACCCTTCACATGAACAGTAAAATCAGCTCACCAACCCTTCGTATGAACAGTAAAATCAGCTAACCAAAATTCGCATGAACAATAAATCGGCTCGCCGAAATTCATATGAACAGTAAATCAACTCTCTAAAATTTTACTGTTCATGCGAGGGATCCGATTTTACTGTTCATATGAAGGGTAAAATTGGCAATAAACTAAAACCCGTGTCGAATTAAACAAAATACCCGTGGGAGGATCGTTTCCCTAAATATAACCTATATTTTACTAAAGATTTTGTAATAAGGTTCAATTGGGTTAATTTTAGTCCAATCCACTTCATTCTAATCCAAAAATTCATAAGTTTGGTCATATTAGGTTAGTTCATGGGTCGAGAGGTGTTTAGATATGGGATATTGGCTGAGTAGAATTAAGGTTAAGTAATAGATCATAAATATTATGTTTGGTTAAGTTGAATCATGGGTTATAGGTTAAATCATAGATTCTGTTTGGTTGACAATACGTGATGGTTTGGGTTGGTTGGATCTGGATGATGAATCAAGTTATTGGGTCAATTCGATTATAAATTGGGTCACAATTTGTGGTCGGGTAGGATCTTCGGTCAAGGGTGGCGTTGGGCCATGGTTAGGGTCGTACCTCAGCTCGATCCCAGCCTAAAACCCATCTGAACCTGCCATAAACAATTGGATTTGAACACATACAATAGTTCATTGGATTTGGAGTTGTTAGTTATAATATTGTTAAATAAATAATAAAATATTTATAATTATTAATACATAATGATAAATAATTACTAAATATTTTCACACTAATTACTAAAAGAGGTGAAGAAGATTTGATATGGAGGAGGGTAAGGTTGTGCACTTCATGTGAGGTGGAAAATGTAGTTCTTTTTATCTTTGAAGAGAATTTATTTATTTATTGTTTCGGTACTTTGCTCTATAAAATATGGCCATATATATGCTCATACGTATCGTATTAATCATTTTCATTGTTTTTTAGTTTTTTCAAAAAAATATTGTTTCAACTTTTTTTTGGGATTGAATCTTGTAATAGGCATGATTTTAAGGAGGTTGAAAGGAAGTTCTCAAGCGAAAGATAATTGTCAATTTCAAACTTTTTTCCTCTAAAATTAATTCATTTTGAGTTATTTTCATCAATTTGTTTGAATTTTACTCGAAGATAATCTCAATTTTGGGCTTTTTGTGAAACTTATTTAATGAAACATTATTGGTGTTTATAGAATTGAATAGAGATATTTGATGCGGTTGATATAATTTATAGGGTGTCTGCGACTTTCCAATTTGTTTTTTGAAATATTCATGAAATCTAAGTTTTCTGAGATAATTTTTATTTTGGAGTTTCTTGTGAAAAATATTTATGAAATAATACATTTTTTATATTATATTAAATAAATAACCCTTAGTGTGATTGATATAATTTTTTTTTTTGGATTTACGTATGGAAAATTCAGACACGGTCCTATTAAAACCTCCACGAGTAAGCCCACTACCCCTAGGGTAGACCAAGGTTAGACCATAGGGGCTCCAACATTTTCATAAAACTCTGATTTTTTTGACAAAAAATTATGAATTTTAATAGACGATGCATATGACCATGCGATATTAGTTAAAACAAATTTCATATTAGATATTTTCACCTATTATTTTTTTAATGTCTTAAATTTTTTGAAATTTTTCAGTTTATAGAAAATACTTTATTCACATAAAAATTTTGGACTCAAGAGTCTAGTACTCTATACAGGATCACTTTTTATACCAAAATATACTCACATCAAGTTTTTAATTTTTCCTTTTTTAACTTTTATAGTTTTTTAAAAACATTTTGAGAAGGAGTACATAATTTATATTAGTATTTTATTTTTGGTAAGATAGGTAATTAGGTATCACCGATACACCCATTGACATCCTGTTTGGCCTACTGTGTCCCACACATGTTCGATCAATCAAATCGTAGAAGTTTGGATTAAATAAAGTTTAATCGGATTGAATCTCTATCAAATTCAGTCAAATCCGTACTATCAATATAATATTAAATTATTAACTAAAATTTAATTGATGTGTTAAAAAAAAAATGTTGAATTTTTGAATTTTTTTAACTATATCTAATTTGAACTCATTTTGAGTTGATATGTTGAATAAAAAATCCATCGATATTTTATCTCTTAAAATTATAATGTTTTAAATCTAAATAGACTTAATTTTTTTATAAAAAATATCATTCTAAAAGTACCTGTTAAATTATTTACTATCGTTGATTAAATTTCACTTTTTATTCTTTGTAGACATTCTCAATCTTTATAAATCCATTAAACACTAAATTATAAAATTTAAAATTTAAAATTCAGAGGTGATTTGAAATAAAATCAAATTAAGTAATTCATTAATTTTTAATATTTTTTCTTTAAAAAACTCATAAAACTTACAAATGACTGTATTCTTTATTTATCACGATGAAATAAAAATCTCATGCCCATATAATTTGAATCGATTCAATCGAGTTCCTTACCTTCAATTATTGGTATTAATGTTCTCACATATTTTAATAATTCGTTGGCTGCACGGCATTAGCTCATTTATGGTGAAAAGACAGATGAAATGAGAGACACAGAATGCAGGCAGGACTGTTGTAAGAGGTCCGTTGTTTTGAAAAATAAGAAAGAAGAGAGCTGAATATTTAGAAAAAAACTGTTTCTTTTCTTATGCTTTTTTTTTTTCTGTAAGAAGAAGAGACGATGGAAGACGGAAGAAGAATACGACCCTTGATTTCATTTCAGAATAGCAAAATCCAGTACAATGGAGGCGGTCGATTCGTCGTCCGTGGCGAGGCGACGAAGCTGAAGGAGGAGTATCAGAGACTGATCACAGCAAGCTAGGGTTTTTACGAGTCACTATTCACGGCGATCGACGAAAACCTACTTAATCCACGAGTTATTTTGTGTTTTTTCGGCTGTCCTTCGAGACGGTTTTAAAATTCACTCGAACCGTGCAACTCAGTCGGAAAAGCAGTTTAACTGCAATCCGATCCGATTTTTAAAAGACTGGTTTCACTTTCTTATGAAAACTCTCCATTCGTCCTCGTCCTCGTCCAATCTTACTGACTGCCTTTGGACGAGGGATAAATTTTCAGAGTTTAGTCGGAGTTATCTTTATCATAATTGATAATTATAGAGATAACGGTAAATAGGGATAATTTGACATAATGAAGGTCATAATTTGGATCAAGTTTTAATCTGACCTGTATAATTTAGGTCAAATCTAGAATTTTGAAAGTTGAGTTGAGAAGATAAATTCGCACAAAAGTCAAATTGGGTCGGTTGAATATTATATAATATGATGTCCACTTGTGAGGCACAATGAACATGAAATCGACCAATTAAGATAGTGATAGATTTGTTGAAATGATTTTTTCTTTTTTTTATATATTATTTGTCAAAAATTATTTTGATCCAATTGCTCAAGATATATTTTTAAAATTCTTAAACTCTCATCGATTTAAATTATTTTTTAGTATATATATAAGCTTGTTAAAAGGAGGTTTGGGTTTTTATTTGTGCATGGGACTTTCATAATGTAAAAATGAAAGTTATGTTCTAACTTTTTACAGATAAAATTAAAAGAAAAATGAAAAAAAGACTTTTCTGGTACACCATAACTTTATATATGTTTCAGTTTTATCAATTATTTGATAGGATCAACAGTTAATAAAAAGAACTCTTTTGATATTCGAACAACAAAATATATATTGATATGATACTTTTAATATATAAAAAATTATTTTTTATACACTGCAAACTAACTATACCATTGTGTAGTTAGTGAATTTATATTCTAATAATCTCATGAAAAAAAAAAAAAAAAGGCTTGTTTTGTGGAAGCACGATGTAGAAAGGCTCGAAGGTAACTCATTACTGACGTTAGAATTCAGTCCACCAGTTTAAAGTCTTATCCACATATCTGACATTTGGACAGTGAATTTGACAGTGATACTATTGTTTTTTATAATAAAGAATATTAATATATTTTTTATTGTTTAAATAATAATAATAAAGTAAAAATAAATTGAATATTTTTGTTATGATATTCCAAGGAAATTGAGATGCTACACAATTCCAAACAGTCGTTTACTTCAAATGGAAAATCATTATCTTTTTATTTAGTCAAAATTAATCCAAATCAAATCGAATGAGATATTTGTTTTAATCATGAACTCTCACCACACATTATTAATTCTGATTTTTATAATTTTTCATTTTATTAAATATACTGATTTTATGATATTAAAGTAAAGATTGCAAATATACTGATTAAGACTACCAAATATCACAAAATTAGGCTGATTTATTTTTTTATTTTAAAAAATAAATAAATATCAGTTGTGGGTCTGCTCGATATCTTGGCTAATATTTATATTTAAAAAAATTAAAAAAGGTATTTTTTAAATGATTTTTTTTCAACAAAGAAAAAGACACTGAGAATTTTTTTTAAAAAAAAAATGAAGAGAAAGAAAAGATCAGCAGATACAAAAATTCAGACGAATTTTCTACCCTGAAATAAACTAGGTTCTGGCCCACGCCAAAGAGTTAAGTACTGTACTCAAGGCCCAAAACAGCAACAGTTTGGAGTTTGGACTCCACTGCAGGCCGATGTTTCAGAACAGTTGCCGGGTTTTAATCAGTACAGATTGCAGGACTTATTCTCTTTTCAGGCACAGAACTAGATGGCTTTAGACTGAAAATCAAGGACCAAAATAAACTCTGAGTTTGGTTCTAACCCGGGTCCAAAACAGATCTCAAATGAGGTAGAACTCAACCCGATTCAACTCATTTAACTAAGTCAACAATTCCTTCCTTAGAGCCAAATTAATTAACAAATAAAACTGATTCATCTCAGATTAAAAGAGAATTGGGTTTAACGGGATACACAATGGAATGGGCTTCAGTCCAATTGCAACTCAAGCTCCAAGCTTGGATGAGTTTCACACGGTGAACTCAAGAAAATTCTGAACTTTTTATTCCCTTTCTTGGCTGCTGATTTTGGCTAGAATATAATGCTATTTATAATGTATTTCTACCCAAACTCAACTAACTTCCGAGTTAACAAATAAGAAAACAACATTCAAAATACAAACTAGTTCAAAAACTTCCTAATCTAGAACTATTAATTTGAATTTTACAAAAACCAAATACTCTTCTGAACTCTTTACCGTTCTTCAGTCCCTGTCTAAGTGAAACTCTGAGTTTCATGCCCCGCTTGCTGAATCGGTCCATGAGTCGGTGTTGCAGGTTTCGACTTGGTTCGTAACTGCACCTGTAGATGAACACGGCCATAACTCGGGCAACATAACTCGGAATTGGCTAAACTTGTGTTTGTTGGAAAGGCCTTTGAATAAGTTTTCCAATGGACAGAATTTCATTGACATCAGATGTCATTTGATACCTTAAAATTTCTCTGCAAGTCACTACTAAGTTTCTGCCAAATAGTTTCAATCTAACTTGGCTCGATTTGTGCCAAGTATCGACTCAACAAGCTTCAAACGAGTTCTCTTCTTTGTCTAGGGTTTAGAAGTGCAAACCTCTTCCAAGTGGGGCCCGCTTCGATATCAAGTGGGCTTCGGGCCAACGTGTAGGTCCATATGCACCAAATCCTTTAATTCGGAGCCTGGACTAGCTAGTTTGCTCTTGCACTTGCTTGGGTCAAAAATAAAATTGTCTTTGCCTCCATATATTGCCGCATTACAATACAAGTACCAAAAGACCTTAGCCTTCATGAATACTTCTTAGTAATACCTTGTGTCGAATGTTTTCATATTGACAATAGAAAGATGGATTATAATTTCCACCCATTGCTATGATGATGAAGAATAATAAAGTTGTCAACATTGTTTTAAAAGTTGAATTTTTTATCAAGTCAAAACTTTTATTCACTGTTTGGTTTGTTCAATTTCTTCTTCAAACCCTATTGAACCATAATTTAAAGATAACATCTAATGACATGTTACAATATCATATTATCTCCATAGAAAAACTAGAAAGAAAATAATATATATAAATTACACAAGCTAAACTGTTCCATACACTTATTTAGGAAAAACCAAGTTGAATCAGATGGTGATTACTTTTGCGAGTAGAGATTCAGGTTTAATCTTGTGGTGGGGATGACAACGAGTGGTGTAGCCTTCTTTAACACTATTCCAAATTTTTCTGTGAGATCAACATTAGTTCCCTCTGGCAATTTCCATTCAAATAAATGCAACAATGTTGCAAAGACATGAATAAGCATTCTTTCTGCCATGGGTACTCCTACGCATTTTCTCCTTCCTGATCCAAAGGGAAGATAACGAAAATCATTGCCAATAGAATCCCATTTCCCTGTGGCCATCAAGAACCTATCTGGCTTGAACTCAGTAGGGTTTTCCCATGACTCAGGATCTCTATGTATTGCCCATGCATTTACTAAGACTCGAGCACCTATTGGGATTGTGTAGCCAGCAATGATGGAGGATTGGCTGGGTGTTCGAGGGACTAATAAGGGGCCTGGTGGGTATAAACGCAGTGTTTCCATCAGTATTGAACTCACAAAGTGTAATTTAGTCAAATGGTGCTCTTCAACAACATTGTTCATCCCCACCACTTCCTCTAATTCTTCTTGTGCCTTTTTCATAATCTTTGGATGATGCATTAACACAGCCATTGCCCATTCTATTGTGGTCGACGTTGTGTCTGTCCCAGCCACAATTATATCCTGCAAGAGAGAGAGAGAATTCATTCAATTGAAAATTTGCAAATTCTAAGTAGAACTTTTACAATAGGACATTTGGAAATTGATTTTAATAAGACATGAGATGCGAACAAAAGTTTGGAACAATGAGATGGAGATTTTGGAGGCCCACATTGCTCAAACACAACAATAGATGGGTGAGATGTACAACAAACATAGCTTAGAAACTCGAAAACACTTTGGCCAAGTCGGTCTGAGTTGACTCGACTCAATAGGAATTTAAACTGAGTTACTCAATAAGTTTTCTTGATTTTTTATGTGTTTAATAAAAAACTTAAATTTATTCATCTTGATAGGATTTCGTAGTTCATGTTAGGGATTTTAGTTTGTGAAGTAATAAAAAATCACACCACTGGATATTGTTATTTTTTTTAAGTTTCACTTTATCCAACCATTTCCACCTTTGTTAGTTGAATGATAAAAATCAGTGGTTTATAAAAACTCAGCTTCATAAGACTGTAATCACAAAATTAAGATGATTAGCTCCAGAATATATCGTTATATTTTCGTACAGAATGAGAAAACAATTTAGGGATAGTGGGATATCGTATGATAGTGTGGACTTTTTGTTGAGAAAGGATTTAATTGCTCAAGTAAAGGATGAACCTACTTAAGTTGATCAATTTCTAATAACATGATGATTGCCTTCCTATAATTGAAGAGAGGAGGAAGAATATCTCTACTTTCAGGATAGGCAGGAGTGCAACTGTTTTTTATAAATACTGATTTAAAAAAAAAAAAAGGGTAACTTGAGCAAAACGTTCGAAAGATCTGAAAATTGCATTAAATAATTGTTCCAAAGATTTTTAGTGGAAGGGCAAAATGGTAACTTCCAAAGAAAATTTAAAAAAGGGTGTTCTCTGACAGAAAGAGGGGTGGTCCGAATGGGGCGCCTTATATATGTATGTTTACACATAGGCTATTTTCCCCTTTTTAAAGTTATCTTGAAATTAATTAAAAGATTGATGGTTTAGATTAAAAATATACATGATGAATGACAGAAAAACGAAATTTGGGCTTAAAAATTAACTTTATGCATTTGACCTTGACCACCTAAATACCAAGACAATGATTAGGACACCAAGGGACTTTAACCACTAAGATGAAGTGGGTAGAAATTGAGTTTTGAACTCAAATTCGGTCCACTTCTAGTTCGTCATATCTATTTTCAAATTGAATGGTTGGACTTTTAATCATGTCAAAAGCTTTATGTATATATAAATAGGCTCATGCTGTCTAGAGCATAGACCAAGCTGAACTTGGCCATGAACACCCTGGTAATGAGATACAGGTTTTAATCATTTTATTAGATATACCATTTTTTTAAAATTAAAGCAAAGATTATGAATATACTGATTAAGACTGCCAAATATCACAAAATTTAAACTATGATAAGATTGTAAATATATTCACTTAAGATTGTCAACTTACTCAACTATTATAAAGTTTAATTAATTTACAATAAATTTCGTAGAGATTTTTTTTTTAATAATATAAAGAAGAGTAGCAGAGCAAATTCTGGTTTTTGGGTTGTACGTACTATGAACAAGGCCTTAATGTGGTTGAGGGTTAAGGACTCTTCCTTCTTCCTTAGCTGCAACAGCAACTGCAGAAAATCACTCCTCTCCTCATCCACAACCCGTCCGGTCTCCTCCCTTATCAGCCGTTTATTCAATACCGACTCCAAAACCCGATCAAACCACGAAAACACCCTCCCCGCCTTGCGAGTCAAGCCCTGCAGATCGAGCGGGGCGAGTACCGGATACAGATCGGAGATGTTGGGGACTCCCAACAGGTCCACCGCTTCCCTGGACATCCAGCGGCACTCTCTACGGACTTCCTCCATTTGTTCCTCGTCCATCGTCCCTTGACCGCCCCACAGCATGCTCATCAACACATCCAGAGTGGTGGAAGCCATCAGCTCGCTTATGTCCACTGGCGTCCCGACCTTGCCTTGCAAGTGGCGCGCCATCTCTCCAACCTCTCGTCGGCGGAGACCACTGTAGGAGTCAAGGACGGGATTGCTCATCATATCACGTGAGCATACCTTCCTCAGCATGCGCCATTCTGGACCGTGGGGTAACCAAGCGATGTCTATCCCACCGTAGGTGAGGGCTTTCCCTGCGGTGGGCACATCGCGGTTGGCGAAGACGACATCGTGGTCCTTGAGAAGCTCCTTAGCTATCGACGGTGAGCTCACCACCACGCATAGCTTTCTTCCCAGTTGCAGCTTGAAGATGGGGCCATAGGACTTGGCTAGATCGGTGAAGAAGCGGTGGAGCTCAGAGTCGAGGAAGAGAAGGTTCCCAATCAAAGGCAGACCACGAGGACCAGGTGGAAGAGGTGGGACTCTCTTCCTCAACTTTCTAAGGTGCCACCAAACAATAGTGAGAAGCAGTATCAGAAAGGATATACAGACTATGACTAGCATCTGTTCATGATCGGATTCCATGGTGTTGGCTGCTGAAAATAATGGAAAATGGGATATAAGGCACTTCTTCTTCTTCCTCCGTTGGGCGATGAGGATGCAAGTGAGACTTCGAGAATTGTGTGTCAAAGATTTATAGAGGAAAATCAGTGTCTCTTCTTACAAGTAATATCAGTGTCAGTATCACTTTCCCAAATTATTTTGACTTTGTATTTATCTTAAAAATGAGTTAAAATGACGATATAATTATATGATTAGGTAGGGCTCAAATTCGGCGGGTTGGGTCCGGTCGGGTCGGGTACAATAAGTAGAGTTAATTTTGTGATAGAGAGAATGAAATGGAGAATGAACAATGATATTGTTCCATTCCAACAAACGAGTGAATGTTGTGGAACATTGTACCAACGTAGTCTAAGAGCTATTTGGTCAATGCTCGTTCTTTTATTTTATCTCTTGACTATTATTATTCGAATAATAGAATGATGATATTTAGTAGACAACTCTTTCCTATAAATCTTTCTCAAGAACTTTTTTATGAGAAAACTAAAATATAGTTAAATGCTACTCTTGTACTAATATTATATTGTCAATTTCATTATATATATATAGTAAACTGAGTTTTGAAATGGGCTTAAAAATATATGAACCTTTTTTTTTCTTCTTTTTGTATATCTACATCCTAACCATCTACGCATTGTAAAACTCACCATCTATGGCTGCAACAACTTTGAAATATTAGGGGTTAGTTTTAAGTATCGATTTTATATATAACATATCAAACTTAGGTCTGGTAACCCGAATTTAACTCGGGTTTTTTTTATTCAACCAACCCGACCTTAATTTGAAAAACGTATAATCCACCCCACAAATTTTTCGAGTTATGTCATGCGGGTTGAGTCAAAACCCGACCCAAGTTTCAACCCTATGATTAGGTTATGTAAAGAACTTCTTAAAAAGACCGTAAATATAATATCAGATTTATCTAATCATGCCACCTCATTAATTACATTATCAAGAAAAAATTTAAAATCAACTTCAATAAGCTAAAATGATCAAATAAGATTATAATTTTACATGTTTCCTATTCATATGTCGTCTTATGCATTTCTTTCAGTTATATCACCCTCTAGCAAGTTTATATAAGTGTTTTCTTTACCAATTCTACTTAATCATTTTTAATAGAGGTTAATAACTTCTGCTCTTTGAATATAATATTTAACAGAATTAAGAAAATCTTATTTTTAATACACATCATTTATTAAATTTATTGATTTAGACCCAACTAATTGACTAAGTCGAAAAATCTAAAGATTATCTTACATCAATCTTAAAAAATAAGATAATCTATGATTTAGCAATTGTTTTTTTTAATAAATTAAATTCTTAAAAATCTCATGTAAGTAATTGTAGAATTAATCAACCATCAGTTGACATATGAAAATATCATGGTCGAATGAAGTCATCACTAGAGAAGATTAGGTTTATCGATGACTATTCTGTGTAGGTGCATGACGTCATTTGAAGTGGAAGTTTTATAAGAATTAATCTAACCCAAATATTTTAAAGAGATCTTCCCCCTTCGTACTTTGGAGGGCTGTCTCAGCCATATTTGGGATCATTTTTCAAACCTCTAGGAATAAAAGATTCGGAGGAAGAGAAGCAGGTAGATCAACTTGTATCAAAAGTAGACGAAAAGGATTATTTTATAAAATCTCCGAAGTCCAAATAGGAGAAGAAGAAAGCTATGGATGGATATAGCTGGAGAAATTATCGGTTTTGAACACATATTGCAAAAATTCATGCACCACCCATATTTACAAACCTTGGGCATACAAACAATCATAGTCGTTAAATTAATAAAGTAAAGTTATACTTTCAAATTTTAGAGATTAATAATATTATAGGAAATGAGTTTACTGTATAAAAGTGTGATCTAGAACGAGAATCAGCCGACTCGGGATCGAATCGATCCAAAATAGAAATCTCCAACAAATTGGAAAACAGGATCTAAAAATCGAAGAAATCTGACAATTTCTATTTGTAAAATTAAGTTTATTTGAATTTATTTCCCCTTTTATTTTTTTATTTTTGTTTTTAATTGTTTCTCTCTCTTTAAATTATGGGTTTTCTATAAAACCCCTTTGAACATTGTAATTAGAGATCAATCAATGGAAAATTAAGATCAGAATTATCTCCTCTCTCTCTCGGGTGACTTCCGTTTCTCAGTTTTCTCTTGTAATCTGTCTCTCTTCTTCTGCATCCTTCTTCTCTTCTCCTTCTTCTGCAAGTTCTATTCTTCTTCTCTACTCCTCTCCTTCTTTGCCTCCTCTTCTTCTTCTTCTCCTTCTCCTTCTCCCTTCTTTTCCCCTTTCCCCGTCGCAGCCTATGCTGCAGCCCTCGCCCAGCCATCGTCGCTTGCACCTGCAGTTGGCAGCCCATCTCATCTCACCACAATTGCATCTAGTTCGTTGATGAGTTGAAAATTCGTGGATGGGGCTTAAATTTTTCAAAAAAAAAAAAAGATTATTAGTTTAATTGATTCTTGCTTGTTTTTGAGGCACTTTGAGTGTCAATTAAAGATTTGTAATAATTTAGATAGTTTCATACTTGGGTGTTATTATTATTTTCCTTAGGTGTGAGTAATGAGTATTTTACTCTTACATTTGGACTAGTTAGTCCTTGTTTTGTATGCTTTAGAATATGCTTAATGGAATTTTGGAGATTTATAGGGAAATACAAGATATGAGAAATAAAATGGTGAATTTTACAATTTATAAGCATAAGTTGGTATTTTTGGAAAGTTGAAATTTTTAATAATTATTTTACAACAATTTTAGGGGTTTTATTTGTAATTAATTAATTCAAATCCATTTATGAGATTTTGGATTAATTTAGTCATTTTTATAATTGAATGTAAATGGTAAAATTATTTATTAAATTTTCCATACTTTGAAAAATCCATTAAAAAAAGCCCATGAAGAAATCTACATTTGTGAATTTTTTTTGCATCAAGATACATATTAGGAAATTCGGAATTTATAAGTCATTATAAGAGGATTTTCGAATTTGACAAGTAGAT
Organism: Chimonanthus praecox; assembly: GCA_022113865.1. Classification (NCBI taxonomy): domain Eukaryota; kingdom Viridiplantae; phylum Streptophyta; class Magnoliopsida; order Laurales; family Calycanthaceae; genus Chimonanthus; species Chimonanthus praecox. Next base: position 44,250,517 of record CM039095.1, read on the forward strand.
TAAGGAAAAAGAAACAAAATAAGAATGGAAGAAAAAAGAGGAAAGTTTGACACATCTTCAGTATTTTGGTCAAAAAGTGAAAAGTTTCACTCCAATTTCTGATTGTTTGATTTTTTTTAGTTGGAAAGAAGATTTTAAGGGCTACAACTTTTTAGTTTACGACTTTTTGTGATTCAGAAGTTAACTAGCTTAAAACTAAGCTGCAAGGTGGAATATGTGTAAAAAATAAGATTTTGCACCCACTACGAAATTTACTATTTTTTCCCACCTCCTTGCCTCCTTTAAGCCCTTCTATGTTTAACACAAACCATATCAGCCCTCTTGTCCCTTGTTTTATTTAAATATTTAAATCCAAGTCATTCATTCCACCTCCTTTTATATATAAATACTCACTCGAGAAAACTGAATTTCGGCAGAGAATTTCTAAGGTTGGCTAGGCTTTGGAGAGGGATTGAAAAGAAGAAGAGAAAACTTTGACAATTTTGATTTTCACATTGGGTTTTTGAGGTTGGTGATTTTAATTTGCCATTGTATTTTTTTGTCTTTTTAAATTCTAAAATTCCAATTGTATTGTAATTTTTATTCCAATGCTTTAATCAATAAGAGAATGTGAGAATTAGAATTATGATTTTCCAATTGTTCTTTCATGTGTAATGAAAATTTCAATTTTATTTCCATTCTTTTCATGATTTTATGTTTATTTTTCTAAGAAATTCAAGGAAAGTGAGATTATTTTAGGATTGGTAGAACTTGATTTTTCCCTTTTAAGGCTCTTTTTAAGAGTGAGATTATTTTAGATTTGGAATTACAAGTAGAAATTTTACTTAAGCCAAAGGCCGGAATTGAATTTTCTTAGTTAAATGGATTTCATATTTATTTAATGAATGAGATATTTAAATGCGTGTTAAATAATTTACGTGAGCTGCATGTTTTAGGCCATTATTTTATTGTTAAAATATGGATAATAATGCATCCTTGAATCTCTGATCCAATTCCATTCTAAATATATACAAAGCTAATTTTAGTTGTTTTTAATTTTATTTTTTTATAAATTTAAAATTCTTGAAAATTGTGGAAATATGTTAGTTAATTAATTTAATTGCATCTTAATTTTGTATTCTAAGTGGATTAAGATTATTTATAATTTTTATATTAATTCCACCATCTTAATTGAAATTAGATGAATTTTGTGTTTTCCATGAAAATTAAATCTCTTAAATAGTTAGCTTTTATTTTTAGATGATGTTTCTAATTTTATATTGTAGTTTCTATTTTTAGAATATTTCTAAATTAAAATTAGATTTCATAGATTAGATAATCAATTCCATATTTAAGATTTATTTATATGATTTTCTAAATTTCTTAAAATATATAATTCAATGGTGTATTTTTTATGGATATATTTTTCTAAGTTCCGATGGGTTTGACCTAGCACTCAATCACTATACTATCTAATGGTTCATGCGCTTACGTTATAAATTTAAAATTTGCACAACAGTGAGATTAGTATAATTCTCATTAGTAATATTTAATGTTTATTTTTTGTTGTGGTTGGCTTGATATATCATACCTGTTAATGGACAACTTTAATGTGCAATGTTATCTTGATCAATCATGGCTATTTTAAGAATTTATTCTGCGAACTTTGAAATTTATTTAAGTACCATATGAATTGTTATCATGATTATGAAAAAAAAAATTGAGCCATGTTGGACGTTTCATGTTAGGTGGTCTTTTAACTCTTTGTGAGGCCCCGTTTGTTGAGGTTAAACGGGCGGGTCCTTACACAGAGTTTTCAAAAAAGCTCGTTGACAGAAGGAGAAGACCTCTAGAGTTCGTAGTGGGAGATCATATATTCCTCCAGGTGGCACCCCGACATGGTATTAGGTTATTTGGAAACAAAGGGAAGCTAACACCTTGCTATATTGACACATTCAAAGTCTTAGAGACGATCGGCGAAGTGGCCTAAAAATTAGTATTGCCATTGTGATTCACTCGAATCCACGATGTGTTCCACGTCTCCATGCTCCAAAAGTATCATCCAAACCCATTCCGGATGCTGAATTGGAAAGACATGGATATTTTCAAAGATGTTGCATACGAGGAAGGGCAGGTTAGAATTCTGGACACGAGAACAAGTGAAGAAGCCAAACACAAAAGCTTGTCTCCATCACTGATTATTCTGTGTTTTTGCCTTGTTTCTACGCAACTTCACTTGAGACCTCCTCCTAGACTTAGTCATGTTTAGTGATGACTTCATACAGCCATAATACTTTTCATTTTTAAGAAAATAATTTTCAACAAAAATTTTGCTAAGAAAATAATTTAATACAAATGTTTTGTTTACATTTTAAGCCAACTAATTAAAAAGAGCTGCAAAAGGAAAGAGACCAAACGACTTTTTGTAACAAGGCCATGACATTTTGAAACAAAACACTGTTTAAAAGTTTAATTCAACATGCATGTCGGTTTCTTCTTTCCAAACTGCTTTAAAATATTTGTGAAGAAAATATACCTTTATTGAAAGAGTATATATAATTCTATTTTTATGAGTGAAAATTAGATTTACAATATTTTTCAACTTTTTAATAATTTTTTCTCATAAAAAATGTGTTTCTGATTTTCGTAAGAATGGTGATTCGGTGCACCACACTTAAAAGAAAAAGATTATTTTGCTCTTTATTTTTTAAAGAGTAAAGAGATATAAGAAGAAAAGTAATGGTAAAATGATCTTTTTCTTTTTAAAAGTGATGCACTCGTGAAAATTCATCGTGCACGGATCCATACTCCTTTTGAAGAGGGGGAAAAAAATTCTAAGGAGTTCAACTCAGTGTGACAAAGACTCTTAACAAACTTGACAAACAGGAAGACTTTTGTTCTGATTATTTTGTCCATCACTGATTATTTAGTCTTTCTAGTGACGACTTCATACGCCTATGATATTTATCATTTTTCAAAATAATTATTATTTTTACTGTGGCTCTCTCATCCCATGAATACGCCCATGAATTTTTTTTTTCATGTCTAATATAATAATTATTTTTACTGTGGCTCTGTCATCCCATGAATGAAATAGTTTTTAAAATTATTATGAGACAGGTCAGCCTTAAATAAAGTCAGATTAACCACTGTGGATACGTGAAATCTATGTGATGAAGTGAATGAAACAGGTTTTTTTTTTTTTAATGTAAGTGAATGAAATAGTTGACAACAAAGGATCTAGCATGGGTCATCGGCCGTGCCCAATCTGCATTTTGGATTTTTTTTTTTTTTTTCCACTTTGGTGTTTTTCATGACTTTGCCTGTTATTAAATGTGTTATATAAATTTATAACTTTTGAGTTCTACTTTAGCACCGCTAAATTAAAAACCTCAGTCCTTTCAAATCTTGTATGAATGACCAGGTCATAAATAGAAATTCTTTCTTATTGATGATAAAGTTTTGAGATGAGATCATCCTAAGGTTTCAAACATATTTCACTTGTTAATTTAGAAGTCTTTTTAGTTGGAACCGAATATTGGAACTGAATGTTGAAACCGAGTATCTTATTTGTTAGTTTGGCTTAAGGCCGGCCTTGGGCATAGGTGGAATAGGCCGCTGCTTAGGGGCCTAGACAGACAGAGCCTCCACACACTTAAACTCCTTACTTAATATACCAGTCACAAAGGGCTCCTAAAATCTCACTCCGCCTAAAACCCTTAAGATTTTAGAGGATCTCAAGGCCGGCACTGATTTGGCCCCCTCCAAATGAAATCTCCCCTCTCGAATGGAATCTCACTTTTACAGAAGGCTGTTTGAAAGGAGATGATAGTGTTGAAAGTTTCGAATCTAAAATAGTGGGTAGCCCGTTAAAGACTGTAAAGATGCAAGCCCGTTTCAAAGCCAGCTAGACTGAATTCTCAAGTCCAAATACACGGACTGTAATATCAAGTTACAGGTCCAATTCAACAGTAAAAGGACTGAGTTTCTGGCCCGTTAAAACAAGGTTGGAACCTGTTTGAACAGGTCCAGTTAACAGCAGTTCTGGGCCATAGTTCTGCCCCGTTTAAACCACAAAGGGACCTTTAATACAGGCCCAAAAGTTCAGCGTAAATGGACTAGGTTCTGGCCCACTCAAGGGTTCTGGCCCACTCAAGAGAGTTAAGTACTGTACTGAAGACCCAAAACAGCAATAGTTTGGACTCCACTGCAGGCCCTCGTTTCAGAATAGTTGCTGAGCTTTAATCAGTACAGATTGTAGGACTTACTCTACTGTTTTCAGGCACAGAACTAGATGGTTTTAGACTGAAAATTAAGGACCAAAATAAGTTCTGAGTTTGGTTCAAACCCCCGAGCCGGAAACAGACCTCAAATGAGGTAGAACTCAACCCGATCAACTCATTTGATTAAGTCAACAATTCCTTGCTTAGAGCCAAACTAATTAGGAAATAAAACTGATTCAATTGATCTCCGATTAAAAGAGAATTGGGCTTACCCGGATACACAATGGAATGGGCTTCAGTCCAATTGCAACTCAAGCTCCAAGCTTGGATGAGTTTCACACGGTGAACTCAAGAAAATTCTGAACTTTTTATTCCCTTTCTTGGCTGCTGATTTGGCCAGAATACAATGCTCTTTATAATGTATTTCTACCCAAACTCAACTAACTTCCGAGTTAACAAATAAGAAAACAACATTCAAAATACAAACTAGTTCAAAAACTTCTTAATCTAGAACTATTAAGTTGAATTTTACAAAAACCAAATACTCTTCGGAATTCTTTACCATTCTTCAGTCCCTGTCTAAGTGTAACTCTGAGTTTCATGCCCCGCTCGCTTAATCGGTCCATGAGTCAGTGTTACAGGTTTCGACTTGGTTCATAACCGCTTTCCAATGGACATAATTTCATTGACACCAGTTGTCGTTTATTACCTCAAAATTTCTCTGCAAGTCACTACTAAGTTTCTGCCAAATAATTTCAATCTAACTTGGCTAGATTTGTGTCAAGTATAGACTCAACAAGCTTCAAACGAGTTCTCTTCTTCGTCTAGGTTTTAGAAGTGCAAACCTCTTCCAAGTGGGGCCCGCTTCGATATCAAGTGGGCCTTGAGCCAACATGTAGGTCCATATGCACCAAATCCTTCAATTCGAAGCCTTGACTAGCTAGTTTGCTCTTGCACTTGCTTGGGTTGAAAATAAAATTATCTTTGCCTCAATATATTGCCGCATCACAATACGAGTACCAAAAGACCTCAGCCTTCATGAATACTTCTTAGTAATACGTTGTGTGGAATGTTTTCATATTGACAATAGAAAGATGGATTACGATTTCACCCATTGCGATGTTGATGAAGAATAATAAAGTTGTTATCATTGTTTTAAAAGTTGAATTGTTGATCAAGTCAAACCTTTTATTCACTGTTTGGTTTGTTCAATTTCTACTTCAAACCCTATTGAACCATAATTTTAGCATAACATCTAATGACATAACATCTAATGACATGTCATAATATCATATTATCTCCATAGAAAAACAAGAGAGAAAATAATATATATAAATTACACAAGCTAAACTGTTCCATACACTTATTTAGGCAAAACCAAGTTGAATAAGATGGTGATTACTTTTGGGAGTAGAGATTCGGGTTTAATCTTGTGGTGGGGATGACAACGAGTGGTGTAGCCTTCTTTAGCACTATTCCAAACTTCTCTGTGAGATCAATGTTAGGTCCCTCTGGCAATTTCCATTCAAATAAATGCAACAATGTTGCAAAGACACGAATAAGCATTCTTTCTGCCATGGGTACTCCTACGCATTTTCTCCTTCCTGAACCAAAGGGAAGATAACGAAAATCATTGCCAATAGAATCCCATTTCCCTGTGGCCATCAAGAACCTATCTGGGTTGAACTCACAAGGGTTTTCCCATGACTCAGGGTCTCTATGTATAGCCCATGTATTTACTAAGACTCGAGCACCTATTGGGATTGTGTAGCCAGCAATGGTAGAGGATTGGCTTGGTGTTCGAGGGATTAAGAAGGGGGTTGGTGGGTATAAACGCAGTGTTTCCATCAATATTGCACTCACAAAGTGTAATTTAGGCAAATGGTGCTCTTCAACAACATTGTTCATCCCCACCACTTCCTCCAATTCTTCTTGTGCCCTTTTCATAATCTTTGGGTGCTGCATTAACTCAGCCATTGCCCATTCTATTGCGGTAGATGTTGTGTCCGTCCCAGCTACAATTATATCCTGCAAGAGAGAGAGAAGAAATAAAATTCATTCAATTGAAAATTTGCAATTTTTAGTTTGAATTATTACAATAGGACATTTGGAAATTGATTTTATTAAGTCACAGTCACGTAAGTAAAAGTTTAGAATAGTGAGATAGAGATTTTCGAAGGCCCACATAGTTCAAACACAACAAGAGATGGGTGAGATGTGCAAGAGACATTGCTTAAAAAGTAAAAAAAAAAAATTGACTAAATCGATTTGAGTTGACTCAATTTAATAGAATTTTCTGTAGAATAAGTCAATATATTTTCTTGAGTTTTTATAAGTTGAGTTGAAAAACTTACTTAAGTCACTAAACTTAGAAGGTTTCAAATCGACTTTGTGTTTTATATTTTTAATCATCATAAGAAATCAAATTAGTGGATATTACTAAATTTCTTAGAAGTTAACTTGTAAATGTAGATAGATAGATAGAGAAAGAATCTACATGCTTGTAACTTGTAAATGTAGAATATCAGATAACTATTTTATGACAGTTTAAAAATACATATCACACAACGAAATTAGGACAAAGAAATATTAATTTAGAGCTCTAGTATATATCTCTTTATTTTCATAATGAGAAAACAATTTAGGGATAGTGGGATACCGTATGACATTGTGCACTATTTGTTGAGAAAGGATTAATTGCTCATGTGAAGGATGAACTTACTTAAATGGATCAAATTCAAGTAATATGAAGTTACCTTTCAATAGTTGCATAGAGGATGGAGAATATCTTACTTTTTAGGATATGTTTGGGGCACCTGTTTTTAACAAAAAGCGATTTTTTTAAAAAGAATCTATAGAAAATTAAAATTATAATTACACTTTCTCTGATTATCAATTTTTAGTTTTTCTTATAACAAAAAGATTTTCAAAATAATTCATATGAGACATTGGTTATAGTTTGATTGGAATTGATTTTTTATAATAATAATGATGACGATAGTGATGGTGATGGTGATGATGACCAAAATAACAACACCACCACCTATAATTATAAAACTTCTATTTGATATAATAAATTTAGGATAGCGATTCTCTCACAGGAGATTTGTATAACAGACACAGATTTTAATATATTATCAATTTTACTCTTTATATAAACAGTAAAATCGACTCACAAACTCTTCGTATGAACAGTAAAATTAGCTAACCAAAATTTATATAAATAGTAAATTAACTCATTAAAATTCACATGAATAGTTAATTTACTCGTCAAAAATTACTGTTTATGTTTGAAAATATATTAAAATTCATTACTTTTGTAAATTTATTTTAATAATTTGCGGGCTGCACGGCATTTGCTCATTTATGATGAAAAGACAGATAAAATGAGAGACAGAGAATGCCGGCAGGAGGCTGTTGCAAGAGGTCCATTGTTTTGAAAAATAGGAAAGAAGAGAGCTGAAAATTTAAAAAGAGAAACTGCTTCTTTTCTTACGCTTTTTTTTTTTTCCTGTAGGAAGAAGAGACGATGGATGACGGAAGAAGCATACGACTCTTGATTTCATTTCAGAATAGCAAAATCCAGTGCAATGGAGGCGGTCGGTTCGTCGTCCATGGCGAGGCGACAAAGCTGAAGGAGGAGTATCAGAGACTGATCAAAGCAAGCTAGGGTTGTTCGAGTCACTATTCACGGGCGATCGACGAAAACCGAGTTAATCCGCGAGTCATTCTATGTTCTTCGAGACGGTTTTAAAACTCACTCGAACCGTGCAGCTCAGTCGGAAAAGCGGTTTAATGGCGATCCGATCCGGTTTTTAAAACACTGATTCCACTTTCTATCCATGCGCCCTCGTCCAATCTTACAGGCTGCGTTTGGATGAGTGATAAATTTTTCCGGATTTATCGGTTACTGCAGGTGTTACCTTTATCTTATTTAACAATGATAGAGATAAAGTTAAAATTTATTTTTAAAAAATTATTTGATAATTATAAATAGGGATAACTTCACATATTAATAATTTTTATTAAATTTTGTATAATATAAAAGATAAAAATATAATTTTATAAAATATAATTATTAAATAATAATCATTAATTAAAAAATATTTTAAAATATTTTACTCCATAAATACAAATAGAGGATAAATAGAAATAAAGAAGGAGAAGGATTTCATGAAAACCCTCTCGTGCTCCAAAAGTTTTCAAAAGGAGAGTCCCATTGCCCTCCCTTACTCTATAGTCTATCCTAATGCAGCCGATATTGAGATTTAAGTCATTTATCAAAAAATTAGGAGAAAAACATAGTTACAAACTTGTAGTTTGCAAACATTTCAAGTTGTTGCTTTGTATTGTTAAAAACTTTCATTTACTTTGCTTTTGATACTTGAAAATTGGATGTCTCTTTTTCATTTGACGACCATGATAAATTATTGTATTTATCATAATTTATATTTTTTATTAGACTAGATTGGTCACCTCTCAAAAATATTAATAAATGATTTATATTATATAATGTGATGTCCACTTGTGAGGTGCAGTAGACATGAAGTCGACCAGTTCGTTGAAATGGTCATTTATATATATATAATGTGTCAAAAATTATTTTGATCGAATTATTCAAGATATATTTTTAAAATTCTTAAACTCTTATCAATTTAAATTATTTTTTAGTATATATATTTAAGCTTGTTAGAAGGAGGTTTGGGTTTTAATTTGTGCATACTGCATAGGACTTTCATAATGTAAAAATGAAAGTTATGTTCTAACTTTTTACAGATAAAATTAAGAGAAAAATGAAAAAAAGGACTTTTCTTGTACACCATAACTTTATATATGTTTCAGTTTTATCAATTATTTGATAGGATCAAAAGTCAAGAAAAAAGAACTCTTTTGATATTCGAACAACAAAATATATATTGATAATGATATTTTTAATATATAAAAAATTATTTTTTATACACTACAAACTAAATATACCATTGTGTAGTTAATGATTTTATATTCTAATAATCTCATGTAAAAAAAAAAAAAGCTTTGTTTTGTGGAAGAAGCAAGGTGTAGAAAGGCTGGAAGGTAACTCATTACTGACGATAGAATTCAGTCTACCAGTTTAAAGTCTTATCCACATATCTGACATTTTAGACAGTGAAATTGACAGTGATACTATTGTTTTTTTATAATAAAGAATATTAATAAATTTTTCATTATTTAAATAATAATAATAAAGTAAAAATAAACTGAATATCTTTATTATGATATTCCAAGGAAATTGAGATGCTACACAATTCCAAAGAGTCGTTTGCTTCAAATGGAAAATCATTCTCTTTTTATTTAGTCAAAATTAATCCAAATCAAATCGAATGAGATATCTGTTTTAATCATGAACTCTCACCACACATTATTAATTCTGATTTTGATAATTTTTCATTTTATTAAATATACTGATTTTATGATATTAAAGTAAAGAATACAAATATACTGATTAAGACTACCAAATATCACAAAATTTAATAATAATAAGAGGGTACTTTTTTTTTTTAAGTGTTAAAACCCATTGACCCTACTTTATGGTGATTATTAAAAAAATCTCAGACCTATGACACCACTTATAAGCATCATAGATCGATTAAGACGCTTCAAGAAATTGAGAATGCATCCTTCTACTGTAGATGGGGATATCCAACCACTCAAACATATAAAGTGGTGGGTAAGAGGGTACATGTTACTACGGCTGCAATTCGGGTCGGACAGGTCGGGTTCTTTAAAACCTAATCCGACCTGAGTTGATATATATGGAACCTGACCTGACCTCACTTGAATTCTCAATCCGAATCTCATAATCCGACCCGATCCGAATTCTGACCCGACCTGCATTTTGAACCCATTTTAGATTAATTTTAGCTAGGTCAGGTCGGGTTGTGTCGGGTCGAGTCGGGTTAACTTATAAAATCTTCAATCCAACCCGACTCGAATTTCATGTGGATTTTTATCTTCTCAGCCCGACCCAACCCATTGACCAAAAATTCTAGACTCGACCCTCATGATTTCTCAGGTCGGGTCATGTCGATCGGGCCAAAACCCGACCCGAGTTGCAGCCTTACTTATTACTCTTTAAATGATAATAAATGTATAAAATGATATATTTGTGTCTTTATTATAAAAAAGAAAATAGGTGTGCCCTGAACTCTCTAAATCCACTCATGCAAGAAAAGAAAATTCTGGTTTTAGGGTCGTACATACCATAAACAAGGCTTTAATGTGGTTGATGGTCAAGGACTCTTGCTTCCTCCTCAGCTGCAGCAGCAACTGCAGAAAATCACTGCTCTCCTCATCAACAATCCTCCGTTTATTCAATACCGACTCCAAAATCCGATCAAACCATGAGGACAACCTCCCCATCTTGCGACTCAAGCCCTGCAGATCCAGCCGGGCGAGTACCGGAAAAAGATCGGAGACATTGGGGGTTCCCAACAGGTCCACCGCTTCCCTGGTCACCCGGCGGCACTCTCGACGGACTTCCTCCATGCCTTCCTCGTCCATGGTCTCGTGACCGCCCCACATCATGCTCATCAACACATCCAGCGTGGTGGACGACATCAGCTCGCCCACGTCCACCGGCGTCCCGACCTTGCCTTGCAAGTGGCGCGCCATTTCTCCAACCTCTCGCCGGAGCAGGCCACTGTAGGCGTCGAGGACGGGATTGCTCATCATATCACGTGAGCATATCTTCCTCAGCATGCGCCATTCTGGACCGTGGGGTGACCAAGCGATGTCTATCCCACCGTAGGTGAGTGCTTTTGCGGTGGTGGGCACGTCGCGGTTGGCGAAGACGACGTCGTGGTCCTTGAGAAGTTCCTTGGTTATCGACGGGGAGCTCACCACCACGCATAGCTTTCTTCCCAGTTGCAGCTTGAAGATGGGGCCGTAGGACTTGGCTAAATCGGCGAAGAAGCGGTGGAGCTCGGAGTCAAGGGAGAGAAGGTTCCCAATCAAAGGCAGGCCGCGAGGGCCAGGTGGAAGAGGTGGTACTCTCTTCCTCAGCTTTCTAAGGTTCCACCAAGCAATAGTGAGAAGCAGTATCAGAAAGGATATACAGACTGTGACGAGCATCTGTTCATGGTCGGATTCCATGGTGTTGGCTGCTGAAAATAATGGATATGGAAAATGATACGGCACTTCTTCTTCTTCCACAGCAGGTGAGGCTTGAGAATTGTGTGGCTGCGATTTATAGAGGATGTCAGAGATTGAGTAATGGTCCAAAACCACAATAAGGATGGAGACTTGGAGAGTGAGAAACATGATTAGGGGAAACAAGCAGAGAAACGTGATCCGTGGAAATAACCAATCAATGGCCCACGTGTCATGTTGAAAATTATCTAATGATAATTATTTTTTTAAAAGTACGAGAAACCTTTACGGCTATACATGTACGAGGGGTATAAACCGTATCTACATGATTAAAAAAGAGCAGCAGATGCATATATCTTGGTCGAATATTGATTGATTTATTTTTTAAATATAGATTATATGTTCAGTAGATATTTTGACCGATATTTATTTGATACGGACAAATATCGACTTAGATATCAGGCGATATTTGAAATTTTGGTGTATATATATATATATATTTTTTTTTTTTTTTTAAAAAAAAACAACCTTTTTTAATTTGTTTGTAATGATTTTTTTTCAAAAAAAAGGGATTGAGATTTTCAAAAAAAAAAGTTAGAGAGAAAAGATCTCCGCCGATATGAAAAATCGGCCGAAATCTCTACCAGGCCTATTTTTCAACCCTTGACGTGTATGCAGCATGTTCACCGGCCAAGTTTGGATTGCATTTTAAAAAAAAAATATAAATATAAAGGTTGAATATAATTTTAAAGATCTGACAAATGGACTTTATGGTTGGATCGGGGATTGGGTAATGATAGTGGTCCAAAATTTGGTGGGGCCAATATCTCGGCATCTCGGCTGATATCTCGATTCCACAATATCAGTTGATATTACTCTTTTTCTCTCTCTTTTTTGGGTCAAATCTCGGCTGAGACTGAGATGTATTGGCCAAGAAGGCGAGATCTTAATCATATCGGCCGAAATCTCGTCAGCACGTATCGGCCGAATTTTGGACCCCTGGTAATGAATCAAGTTGATGGGCCAATTCGATCACAAATTGGGTCACACGTTGTCGTTGCATAGGATCTTGGGTCATAGGTGGGCTTTATGGTTAGGCTATTCCTCAGCTCCAACAAGGCCTAAAACTCATCCAAACCTATTATAAAAGAATGGGTTTGAATATATATACCAACTCGTTGGCCTTTTTTGCTCGTTTAGACTTGGGCCATTTTCCCTTTTTAGAATTATTGAAATTAATTAAAATACTGATCGTTTGGATAAAAAAATAGACATGATGAAGGACAAATAGATAAAGTTGAGTTTAAAAAACAACTTTAAGCAAATTCATCTCAGTAGTCAAAATTATTTGGCATCTTAAATACGTAAGGATAAGGATACCTAATGATTTTGAACTCTAAGATCAAGTGGGTAAAAATTAAATTTTAAGTTGAAATTTGATCCATTTGTAATTCATCATGTCTATTTCCATATTAATTGTTGAATTTTTAATGGTCTCAAACGGGAAACCTTGGGCTTTAAACTTGCAAAGCCAAACGAGCTTTGGCTGGGTTCAGGCCTTTGTGCCTTTGTATATATAAATGGGTTAATGTTGTGTGGAGAATAGCCTAGCCAGAACTCAACCCATGGAGACCCTAGCTATGGTTTGTCTATGGCTTATATCGTAGTTTGAAATTTAAAAGTCGTGGAAATTGTTTTATGAACTTTCTTTAGGAATTCATTTTCCACAACTCTCGTAGAAAATAACTAACCACAGAAATCATTTTTCATAAAAATGGTACACATGGAACAACAAAAAACATTTTTGATAAGAAAATCATTTTCCATTTCCACAAAAATGTTGTAAGCAGACATGACCTTAGTTTCTTTAGGAACAACACTCTGAATTTTCATCCAAAGAGACGAAGAAGAAGCACAAGACATCCAAGTGATTGGAGTTGGGGAAAATGAGTATTATAAAATTTGGTTAGTGTTTGAATTAGGGGAACTTAAAATTTAAGGAAAATATCACCCTTCAATTTTTTTGAAGAATTTCCTGTCATACTTTTTCGAGGTTTGTCAAGTGTAAGACTTAATCACTTTAGAAAAAATAATGTTTGGAGTTAAGAAACATGATTTGATTGATTCAATGGAAGAAATATTTCGTACACTCGACAACATGCAACTCTGTCAAGGTGTTTTTTGAGCTCATACATTTTTAACGACCAAAAAATTATGGATTAAAAAAAAGGTTATGATCATAATTTTTTATCATTACTTAGTATGTACAATAATTATTTTTACTTAAATACTTTTCCAAAATTATATTTTCTCAATTAATTGTTAATTTTAAATATTAATAAAAATTTTGTGCAGCTTGAAATTTTGACAACCCTGCCAAAAAGGTTTCCCCCACATCAACTGGGTAGAGAAAAATTCGCTAGTGAGGTGCTGATGAGTGTTGTCCCAAATTGACTTGGAGGTTATTCAGATCTTGGGATATAAGTAACCTCTTCCTTCAATGAAATGGGGCCTTTTGGGGTCTGTGTATGAGTGTACATCCCAATGCAGAACCGTGAGAACGTGTGTGAACTCGAAGTGGACAATATCATGCTAGGTGAGGCTGAGTCGTTAGACTAAGCTAAAATAACTAGTCATGTAGTTATTGTGACTCAATTTTAATTATATTTAACTTAATAATAAATTCAATTCCAACAATCCTTAAAATCAAATAAGTCGTTAATGTGTGAATTTAAATAAATTAATATCATTAAATATGTATATCCACTTAACTTAAATTAAATAATATAGATGATAGAAGAGGAGCAACCCGTTATCTTTTTTATTTGCTTAAATGAAATAGATAAAAAAGTTAAATGAAACTTGTTTCTTATAATTAGTATATCGAAAATTTATGCATTAGTTTGGTAAGGGCAGTTTGTTCCATAGAATTCAAGTTGAATCGTTATGTCAAATTAAAATTAAAATTGAAGAAGGAATCATCATTTAAAGAAGTCACATATATTCATTGGACAAAGCATATATATATATAGGAGGATTGATCTTGCTTTTCGAGATCTTTCTTAAGAAGCTGCAATGGGTGAAGAATTAGTAGTGTTTGAACAAAATCATTCTTGAGAGGTGGTCTCTTTATATTACACAAGACTTCAATTGGCTGCTTATGAGTATTTACCATCAAATACAATCTAGATGTTACGATTGCAAAGGGCTTTTCTCGTACTCAAGGCATCGACTATCAAGAAAGTTTGTAAAATTAACACGGGATTTCTTATCTCTCGTGTGTTATGTGAGAAGAAAAGAAGTATTGTATTAATAGAGAAGATTACATGAGAGAAATCTGGAAGGGAATATACAATAATGGAAATAAAATAAATACACAATCAACTCCTTCAATTAATAATGCTTAATTGAAGGAGGTCAACTCTAATAATCCCTCTCAAGGTGGAGCATGTATGTGAATAACGCCCATCTTGCAAATCAAGTGATGAATGAATCTTTGCCCAATGGTTTGGTGAATATATCAACAATTTGATGAGAAGAGGGGTTGTGGCGAGGTATAAGGAGCCCAGATTGTATATTTTCCCGAACAAAGTGACAATTAAGCTCAATATGTTTGGTCCGTTCATGAAAAACGGAATTATGTGCAATGTGTAAAGCAGCTTGATTGTCGCAGAATAAGGTGATGGGTGAAGAATGGTTGATGCCAAGATCACTGAGTAAGTACTTCAATCATTGAAGTTCACATGTCAGAGTGGTCATAGCACGATATTCGGCCTTAGCAGAGGAACGAGAAACTGTAGTGTGCTTCTTTGTCTTCCAAGAAATAAGGTTGGAGCCAAGAAATGTACAATAACCAGTGGTGGTTGGGCAACCAGCCCAATCCGAATCACAATATCCTTTGAGGTGAAGTGTGTTTGATAAAGATAAAAATATCCCTTTATTAACAGAACCCTTCAGATAGTGAATGACACGGTGTGCAACATCTAGGTGAGCACTACGAGGAGAGTGCATAAACTGACTGAGAATATGAACCGCATAATTGAGATCTGGCCGGGTAACAGTAAGGTAAATAAGACGACTCATAAGACGGTGATAGATGGTGGGATTTGGCAGCAATGTGCCATCATCAGGAGATAACTTCAGCTATTGTTCCATTGGAAAATCGGAAATTCGGCCACCAATGAAACTAGAGTCTTTGAGAATATCCAAAATGTATTTGCGTTGAGAGAGAAAAAGACTTTTCTTAGAACGGGCAACTTCAATACCCAAAAAAGATTTTAGTCTTCCCAAGTCTTTGATATAAAACTTTTCTTCTAGGAAGTGCTTAAGGCATTTAATGACCAAGTCATCATTGCCAGTCAGAATAATATCATCCACATACACGAGCACAAAGGTGGAAGGGCGTCCTTGATGGCAAGTAAACAAAGAATAGTCAGACTTGGACTGTAAGAAACAAGCTTGAAGGAGGGTCGACGAAAATTTGGCAAATCATTGTCGGGAAGCTTGCTTGAGCCCATAAATGGATTTGTTTAAGCGACAAACCCGTTGCTCCCGTATCATGAAAAACCAGGTGGAAGCATCATATAGACTTCCTTATCGAGATCACCTTCTAACAAGGCATTGTTGACATCAAGTTGATGAAGAGGCCAATTCTTGACTGAAGCAATAGAAAGCAATGTACGAACAATGACAAGTTTAGCAATAGGAGCAAAAGTATCAGATAGTCCAGGCCTTAAACCTGAGTGAAGCCTTTGGCGACCAAGCGAGCTTTATTGTAAGGGCCCGGAATTTATAAGTTAATAAAAATGTGGATATAAGTTATTTTAGTGATGGAAATTGGAAAATTGGTGAAGTAAAGAGTAAATGGGCCAAAATTTGGACAAGGGCCCAAGTATGGCCCAATGGACTATGGAGTTGATTTAAATTCATTTAAAGGGACAATGAGGGTTAAATGGGTCAAGAATGGTCAGATTGGGTCAAATACCCATTTGGGACCCAATGGGTCAAGATGGTTAAGCTCTAAGGTAAATGGGTAATATGGAAATATAATTGGGCCATGGGCCCACTGATGATCCAATTGGTTGTAGTGGGCTTAATAAAATTTAAATCACCTAAGTTATGTGGAATTAAACCAAGGTGATGTGGCCAAGTGGGACCCACCTCCACCTCATCAAGTGAGGTGGCGTGTGGGCCAAGGTTTGGTGGGCCGGCCACCATGGTTGATTGGTCAACCATGGGTGGAGTAATGGAGTTAGGTTAAGTACAAATGGATTAACCTAAGGTAATTATATAATTAATTAAATAATTAAATTATTTAAAGTGGTGGTTGAAAGTGGTCAAAGTGGGGCCAAGAGGTGAAAACCCACCTCATTCCCACCTCAAGTATGAAACACGTTGGACTTGGTGGTGGTTATCTAAACCACCACCATAAAGCAAATAAAAGATCTTTTAAATATCTTAGGGTTGGTGGGGTCTTTAATGTAAAGAAAAATGGGGATAAGTCATGAGTTTCTTTCCCATTTTTTTTATCCTCTCTTCATTTTCACTCCATTCTCATTCTCCATTGCCGTCCCATGTCCAAGTGAAGGAGAGAAAGAAAGAAAAGAGAGGAGCTCAAGGAGAGAAGAAAGAAGTGGAATTTGGAGAGAGATCACTCTAAGATTAAGGTTATCACCTCCCCTCTCATCATCTCTCCCTTTCCCTCTCTTAATTTAAGCTCTACTTTGGCCGATCCTAAGGTTGGGGGTTGCCACCATTGATTAAAGATCTTGACCTATCAAAGATCAAGAGGAAGGAGAGAGGAGGCTAAGGAAACCGACGGGAGCGGCGGAAGTCGGAGGAGACGACGGATGGTGAGTAGTTTCTTAAACAAGAAATTTTGGATTTTTAGGGTTTAAGAATTGGAATTTATTTTTGTGAATTTAATGGTGGTTAGATAATTCTATGCTATGGAATGTAAATCCATCAAATGGAAGGGTGGAAGATGGAGAAAACCCTAAATGGGTGAATTAGGGTTAGGGAAAAGAAATACGTAAAAGTATTAAATGTATGGTGTAATTTATTAAATTGAGCATGGAAGTAGGTAATTGGAATAAAATCATGGGCCATAGGGTTCGGTCATGTAGTATGGCCGAACCCCATGGTGGGTGATTTGGTTGGATTTAATTGGTTAGGGTTTTAAGGGATGGAAGATAATGAAGGTAGCTAATGAATTTTTAGGGTTGTAAATGGTAAATGTTGGAAAATTAAAGGGTTTAAATAAAGAAAAATCATGGAGTGTGGGAATAATTTTTGTGGCCTCAAGAGGCATAGAAAATGATGGATCATGAACCATGGGTTCGGCCATGGTGTATGGCCGAACCCTATGGTGATAAAATGGTGATCAAATGATGGGTTTAAAGGATAGAAAAGATGGGTTTAATATTTTGGTGAATGTAGGTATTTGGGGGCAATGAAATGAATAAGAGAATATGGTTTAGATGCATGATTTAAACCCCTAAAGAAAGGATTATTGGTGGATCTAAAATGTTATGAATGGATCCAAGAAAAATGGAGAAAGAAACATCATGGGTTCGGCCATGGTGTATGGCCGAACCCATGACCCAAAGTTTAGATCATTAATGGGTCTAAAGTTAAATGTGTATGTATAAGTTTAAATTAATGGAATTAAGTCAATAAGATGGTTGAGGTAAGTGATCTTGTAATGTGGTAGAGGAATCAATTATGGACTCAAGGTATGACTAAGAGTAATGATTTAATGGAAGGTCAATTTTTATGGGCTAATGAAAGATGTAGGTATGTGATTAGTTAATGGGGGGTTGGATTAATTAAAGGGTTAATTTTAATGGCTATGTGACATGGTTCAATGGGTCATTAATGGACCTAAGTTGGGGATCTAAGTTTATGATCAATTATGGACTTAATCATGCATGAATAAATGAGTGATTAAGCATGAAAAATGAGGTAGTGGCAAAACCGTAATTAGTGGCCAAATTCAAGAATTCCATGGAAATTGATCATGGACTTAGGGGATCTAATGTAATAACCTTGTAAATGATTAATAAAGCCTAGGGTGGCCGAATTTTAAGATTTATGGGATTAAAAGGTTTAATAGATGACATGGGAGCCACAAAACCTAAATAGTGACCGGTTTTTTTTATATGGGCTTAGAAATGGGTAAAACATGGACTAATGATTAATGTGTAATAAGGTACTAGACATCGCAGGCGGTGGGCGTTCGGCGACCGGGTTTATCGAACGGAAAACGTAAAAGGACGCAGGTCGGTATTCGGTAGGATTCCTACCTTTTTGTAAGCCATGGATTTGGGTGATGTTTTCTTTAATCTATTTTGGAAATCATGTGGTTGTCTTTAAGATAAGTTTTGGATTATGTATCATATGATGTTTTACTCTAAATTATTTTAGAAATTATGTGAATGCTTATGATGGGTTTTGGATTAAATATTGTGGGATGGTTTCCCTTTGATTTAATTGGTAATCTTGTAATTGTTTTAAGATGGGTTTTATTACTATTGAATTTTATATATTACATGGCATATGGCATATACATCTCATGCATGGCATGGGAGGCATATGATAGGGGAAGGATGAAATGAAACCGGAGTCCATGCTCCGTCGAGGCGACCGAGAACAGGCATGGGGACACCTTGACGAGGCTTTGCCGTCAAAAGGGATATTTTACGATTGGATCATATCTTGATGAGTTTTTTCCATCAAGAGGGTCACGGCACGATGATGGTATGGATTATATTTTGAACATTATGGATGGATGAAAAAGGGGCATTGTACAATGATGATGAGATTGATGGGTGAGATTCATGACATAAAACACCCACTGCATTACATTGTACCAAATGGCATGATTTTGATATGCTTTGTTATCACTAATCCATGTGTTAGCCCTACTCGGAGTCCTACTGGGCGCGTTGTCTAACGCCCTACTTCTACCCTAGCTGACGATGCAGGAAATGGCGGAACGGAAGGACAGGACGGGAGTCAAGCTTAAGAGCTTGGGAAGGCGGACTAATTATTTTATTTAAGTTTATTTTGGGAAAATGTATATTTGTATAAATTAGCTTGTCAGAATGTAATAACTTAGATGGCTTGCTATGTTTAGATTGTATTTTTGGACAATACAGTTTAATGGCATTTTAGTAATTATACGGATGTTTCTTCCCTGCTATCTGAAATTTGGTGGGATAGTCTCTATTATCATTCCACATGTAATTTTATATTCCGCGAGCTTATTTTCTACGCTGAAAAACCGTACTCGTGGACTTAGTTCCACGCACGCGTAGGGTTGGCTAGTTAAGGGTCGGGCTTTAGAAGCTCGGAACTTAGCTTGCGTTGTGACGTCCGTGCCCTTTGTCACTTTTATGTAAAAAAAAAAAAATAGACTCTGATTTTCGGTGAAAAGGGGCGGGCGTTACATTTATAGCGTTCAAGAGACCCATCAGACCGATACTTGATTTTGTAGACCCATTTGCAACCAATGGGTTTCTTATTGGCGGGCAGAGATGTAAGATTCCAAGTGTCATTTTTCTCCAAGGCAGCAATCTCATTTTCCATGGCCTCTTTCTAGTGTGGGGTTTTAACCGCTTGGGAAAAGGTGCGTGGCTCATCTGGAGAACATATAGAAGAAAGAAAAGACGATGTGCACTAGAAAGATGAGAAGTAGAGAGATAATAATGAAGAGGATAAGGAGTACTGACAAGTGGGAAGAAGATGGAGAGGGCCGATGCTCATGAGAGGTAGTGGAACATTGATAATCAACCAAATGAGGAGGTGGGCGATGAATGCGACGAGGATGGTCGACTATTGTAAAACCAGTAGGTGGAGTAACAGTGGACTGTCCCAAATCGAGAGGAGTAGCGGCAGTGTCGGACGGTGCGGCTGGAGGGGGGGAAGTAGCAGGAAGGTCAGTGGGAAAGGCGAAGGTGGGATCATCAGGAATGGGGAAGGGGGTAACAAGAGAGGAGGAGGGTACATCACTATAGGGAAAATGCTTTCATAAAAGGTGACGTCACGGGAAGTATAAATGGTTTTTGAGGCTAAGTCAAAGATGCGGTAACCTTTTTGAGCATAGGGATAGCCAATAAAAATTCCTGGTTTGGCTCGTTGTTCAAGCTTATGTTGTATAGATTGATTATAACCATAACAAAGGCTGCCAAAGACACGCAAACGGGAATAATCCGGTTTGGAGTTAAACAAAACTTCATGTGGTGATTTGTCGCCTAAAAGGGATGTTGGCATTTTGTTGATTAGATAGGTGGCAGTAAGGACGCACTCACCCTAAAACTGGAGAGGTAGGTGTGATTGAAAACGAAGGGCACGGGCAACTTCAAGAAGGTGATGATGTTTTCATTCAACAACACCATTTTGTTGTGGCGTGGCAACACAACTACTTTGGTGAATGATCCCATGGGTAGAAAAGAAATGTTGCATGGTAGTGGAGAGAAACTCAGTACCATTATCCGAACGAATTTGTTGAATAACAGGAAAAAGTTCGCCACCAGTGCCAGAATGAACAGAACCAATGGTAGAATGAAATTGGGTTTGAAACATGGCAAAAAATTATGCTATATGTTTGGGGTTTCAGATTTAACTTACATGAGGTAAATCCATGTGCAACAAGAGAAATATCGAGAACCATTTAACGATGGTTGAGAAAAATGTCCCCAAATGTCACAATGAATTACTGCAAATGGTCTAGTAGTAGTAATAGAACTAGAAGGAAAAGGTAACCATTTATGCTTAGCTTGAGGACAACAATATTTATTCTGAAAAACATGAAATAAAAGGAATATCCTTTGCTAAAAGATGTAAACTACGTTTATTCAAATGTCCAAGCCGGAAATGCCAAAGATCAATAGAAGGTGATGGGACGACCGCAAGAGCTGAGGCTGCATGGAAGTAGCAGAGACCATCATGAGCATTACCCTGTCCAATCGTCATCCTTGTTGACAGGTCCTGAAAAAGGCAACGAGTAGAAGAAAAAGTCACTAAACAAGAAGAGGATTTAGTTAATTGATGAACAGAAAAAAGATTAAATTTGAAGGATGGAACAAATAGCATATGCTCAAGTGTAATGGATGATGAAAGATGAACAGTTCCAACGTGCGAGACAAGCGGGGTAGAACCATCAAGAAGGTGCACAAAAGGGGGGGTTAGGATAAGGCATGTATGAAGAAAATAAAGCTAAAGAAGAACACATGTGTTTGCTGGCGCCAGTGTCTATAATCCAAATAGAGTGTGAAGGAACAGAAAGGGCAATACCTGCAAGATGAGCAGACGATGTGCTACTACCTAGAGAAATCAGAGCCAACAACTGATTATATTGGTCCTGAGTGAGTGCAGGCGGAGTCATGGCGGGATCAGCAGGACGTGGCAGAGGCTGAGTAATGAAAGCATGATCACGAGATGGAGCCGGACATGATGGTGCATCGGATTTGCGTGGAGGATAACCTAGAAGCTTGTAGCAATAGTCACGACTATGGCCATCTCATCCACAATGAGTGCAGTGGAAACGAGGTTTACGGTTGGCAAAAGGATAGCGCTGAGAAGGGTCCCCGCGAGTAGTCGGTTTGGCAACAAGAGTTGCCGCATCTGGAGTAAGAGAGGAGGTTGAATGAATCTCCTGTTGTTTCTCTTCCTGACGAACTAAAGAATAAATCTTCGTGACGCTGGGAAAAGGGTCTATAATGAGAACTTGACTTCGAAGAGCAGCAAAGCGGTCATGTAGACCCTATAAAAATTCCAAGGCACGAGTCCGCTGAAGATGGTCGGTGACAGCTTGCCCATGACCACAAGTGCAAGGGGGTATGGAAAGAAGAGAACTGAGCTCATTCCACATAGCTTTGAGGGGAGTGTAATATGCAGAGACAGACAAATTATCCTGTTGGAGGTTGGAGATAGACCGTGTCAACTGATAAAACTGTGGAGCATTCGACTGAGAAAAACGCTCAGAGAGATCAAGCCAAATATCTCGGGCAGTTCCGGCATACAAAACACTGCTACGAATATCAGTAGTAATGGAATTAAGTAGCCAGGAAAGGACCATATCATTGCAATGTTCCCAATTACCAAGATCATGCTGTGTGGAAGGTCGTACAAAGGTGCCATCGACGAAACCAAATCTGTTTTTAGCGCGTAAAGCTATCGTAATAGCATGCAGCCAAGAACCATAATTATCACTGCTAAGAGGAGGTGAAACAAGAACCAATGTCGGACTATCCGAGTGATGGAGCGTAAAAGGGTCGACGGCAGGATTGCTGAAGAGAAGCCAGTCGTGGAAGAAGTCTAAGCAGAAACAGTAGAAGCCATGAAAAAGAAGGCAGGAACATAGGTACACTATGGTGGCAACGATGATGTAAGCCTGGAGTGGTGCAGTTGATGCTAGTGAGAAAACCCAAAACAAATTTGGATTGCAAAGCAATCACCAAATTGTTGCAAAAAAAAAAAGTAGAGCAGAACTCGCTGGAGCAGATGGCCGCGCACGGTAAAAAAATTGATGTGTTCCGGATGATTGTGATCGGACACAGTTAGCGAAATCTGGTGTTCAACAAGCAGTGAGTAGGCGGAAGCGGTGAGTACCGGCAGATCTGGATTATCAGATACGCCGGCAAGGGGTCTGGTGATGAAGAAGACAACCGATTCAGATGGGCAGCAGCAAAACGTCCGAGATGGAGGTACGGAATAGCAGCAGCAATGTAGGAAGTAGTGATGACCGGCAACCAAAAAAAAAAAAAGGCCCAAATCTGGGCTGGTAAAAGGGTAGGCGGGGCGATCTTGCTGTCGGTAGATCGGAATGTTGCCTGAGAAATGCAGATGAGCAAAGGGCTTCTCCCTAACACCGGAAGAAGGAAGGGGCTGCAGGCAGATCTCAGTGGAGAAGAGGGGAAGTCCCGGGCGGAAGGGCAGGCAAGACGCAGAGCAGCAGATTGACAAGATGAAGATCTGTGAGAACCGAGCGAAAGCAGAGGGGCGGCGAACAGCAACACTCAGATCGGCAACTCAGGTAGATCGGCAACACAAAGACCGTCGGTAACAGAGACGAACTGAAGCAGAGTGACGGCAAGAAGCAAGCAAACACCGGCGACAAAAAACAGAATGGGTTGGGTTCGTTTGCTGTCAAGGAAAAAAAATCAAAAAAAGAATGGAGATCGAAACCTTGCTCTGATACCATGTAAAATCAACAAGGGATTTCTTGTCTCTAGTGTGTTATGAGAGAAGAAAAGAAGTATTGTATTAATAGAGAAGATTACATGAGAGAAATCTGGAAAGGAATATACAATCATGGAAATAAAAAAAATACACAATCAACTCCTTCAATTAACAATGCTTAATTGAAGGAGGTCAACTCTAATAAAGTTTCTCTCAAGTATCTAAACTGGCTTCTAATTGAATATTGATTTCTATTGCTACCACAAATCAATGTCCTTTTAACTAGTTGAATGTAAAAAAATGTCTTTATTCATGGAACTCTAAGAAGATGTTTACATGCTCCCTCCACCTAGTTTTGTTAAATAAGGGGGAGCAAGTGAAGGTTTGATAACTCAAGAAGGTTATTTATGATCTTAAGTAGTCACTATGAGCTTGGTTTGGCAAGTTTAGCTATGCCTTGTTGAACTATGGATTCCTTCATCTCCGTTCAAATAAATCTTTTTTTGTGTATCGAGTTGTAGATATCATTATATTGTTTATTATTTATGTAGATGACATTGTTCTTAATAACAATAACAATAATGAGCATTCTATAAAAGGTATCAAGGAATATTTATGACAATCCATTGACATCAAAGATTTGAGCCCCCTTTTTCATTTTCTAAGGATTTAAGTTGCTTGCTCCATCAAAGGACTATTCTTATCTTAGCAGAAATTTGCCTTCCACCATTTATAGGAAACAAGAAATTCATGTTTTAAACCTTGAGATACTCTCCTTGATTTTAAGGTCAAGTTGTTTGCCACTGTTGGTAATCCTCTTTCAAATTCTACCTAGGGCCGGTCTTGACTTAAAATCAAATAGGCGGCTGCCCCCACAATTTGACCAATGGTCTAGGGCCCCCACCATGCACTTTTCCTAGGATTGGGCCCCTAAAATTTTGGGGCCGGTCTGATTCTAGCTATTACCAAAAGTTGGTAGGGAAGGTTATATATCTTACTATTACATGTACTTATCTTATGTTGATGGGATGGTGAGTCAGTTCATGCATGCCCCACATAATACACATCTCCATATGGTGTTTCAAATTCTTCACCATTTTAAAGCCCATTTAGACATGGATTATTTTACTCATATCAACCATATTTCACTATTCAAAAATATTTCGATGTTAATTGTGTTGGGTCTCCAAATGATCGTCGATTGGCCATTAATTATTGTGTCTTTCTTGGTCTTATTTGGTCTCGAGATGATGTACCTCAAGTGCGTCTGGATGACTTATTGAGCATGTCACACCCCGACCCGAAGAGTGGGCCAGGAACGCTACTGATTTTTTTTTTAAAGACTAAACCAACACAAGCATTCTAACTGGCCCGGATCAACAGTTAGGCCCAAAAGGTCACACATGATCCCCAACATGTGGACTCAAATATATACCATAAGTCTACCCAACAAATAGACATAAAAATAACACATAGCATGATCACATAATTCCAACACTGAATTATCATTAAAACATCATCAGAGTAACTACAGAAGCATGGTAATCTTCAATACATCACATTGAAACAAAACAAGTACCACACCCGGTACTTTACAAAAGAAAATGGTTCCAAGAACCAGAAAGCAAAGATAAGGTTATTCCCCTCAATGGGAATCCCAAAGCAACGCCGCAACTTATCTACCCTAAGCTTGAAATAAAGGGTACTCCTCATCGGGTTCATCTCCTAAAAGGTGAGTGGAGTGAGGTAACTAGCCCAGTGAAGGAAATATAACAGTGCAGTTTTAAGTAAACAACAGGTCAGCACAATAATCAACAGTTGCAATAATATCTCATGCTTGATAGCAAATTCTCAATATCAAGTAACATATTATCAACATTCTCATAATTCATCATCTCTTCCAATACTGCTGTCATCCACCGTAACCCCTAGATACTATACTGACACCAATAGTATTAAGTCCCAACACGGTCAAAATACATCCTTGCAAGTACATCTCTGGTATACACCTCAAAACCAGCACTGACACACCTTGCCAGTCACTGTCAACCCACCTGGTCCAGTAGACGTAACCGACACCCTCGGCGATGGTTTAATAGTAAAAGGTACGTGGAAGCAGTATAACTCATAATCAGCACCATAAGCATTTATAATCACTATAAGCACTTATTATAACAGTGCATCATGTCTAGGCACATGGGTGAGTTCATCAACATGAAACCACTCATTGCTCAAGATCCATTTCAATTAACAAAACCTATTTACATTTACTGCAAAGTTAAGTTCCCTCACCGTAACTGTGTGGTATCGCAGTCTCTGTTAAACAACAAACAAGTGCACAATCAATATACATAGCATTCATATACATACAAGTAGTATTTCGAAATTATACTTATTTTCCCAAAAATGTCCAAGGTACATGGAATTGAGTCTCCTACTTGGTTTCTATCATTTTTAAATTATAATAATCCGCAAGATAGTAAATAAAAAGGTGCTCAGTCCAAAACTCATATTGTCTTCTAGGCATTGACCAGTACCAGATTCTCAGGTCACTTATTGAGTTAGGTCTAGATTCTCAGGTCACTTCTCGGTTGTCTTCTGGATAGGACCAGATCTAACATTTTGATTAAGGCCTCGAGATCACTCAGTGCTCGACCAATAGAGTAGGCCTGGAAGTGAATACAATAGTAAATACACTATAATAATAAGAGAAGAGGGTTAGTACAATTTTAACTTTTCAGAGGCATAAGCATCACATGCAGTCATCAATCAAACAATAACATTTTATACTTCAAAAATGGGTCCCTCGGAACCAGGTATTGTGGCTTCGGATCATCCGAACCACTGCCTAAACTAGTCACTGACCTCAGATCATGGGTCTGACTTTGGATCGTCTGAAGATCGGGTCTTGGATCATCCGAAGTCCTTTCGAACCAAAAAGATCTGAAAAACTGCTCTCGGTGGGTCTGTAACTCTCGGAACATCCGAAGTAGGGCTCAGATCGTCCGAGTGGGGTTCGGTCCTTCCGAGCTTTGCTCGGAACATCTGGGTGAGTCAGGCTAGCCTCGGGTGCTCCTAGGCTTTAGGTGAAGTTCGGAACGTCCGAGGGGTCCTCTTGGACCGTTCGAAGGGTGTGACCCTCGGACCGTCTGAAGATCTACTCTCGGACAATCCAAGAGTCGTCTTCCCCCACTGTCTGTACCAGCAGACAGTGTCGGTAGACACAATGTGAAATACGAATATAGAAATAGTGGGTTTCGGGGATTCGATTTCCACATCTAGCCGGTCCGATGGACTCCTCTGGGAGTCCTCTTTCCATAGGGAAAGGTTTGGAGCTTTAAAGCACAGTAGGCCACTGGATTTTAGCACTGAAATCTCACGGGTACAAGAGAACCCATAGTTTTTCTTAAGCTTCAAACTGGTTTTACTCACTCAAAACAGCGCCAAAACCGATTTTTCTTGATTATACACTAACTGAATTGAAAGAGGAACACAGTGGTTACCTTCACTGAAGTTCCTGGGTTGAACATACGATTTTTGAAAGAACTTCTGTAATGACCCAACCCGACAACAAGGCTTAGGGCTTGACTCAATGTGATATTGTTCGCTTTGGGACTCGTACACAGTTCAAACCCGCACGGTTTTGCTTCTGGGCCCACGTGGCCTGGCCCAAAAGGCCTCACACTTGAATCAAGAGGGGTACACCACTTATATCCCCTTCTCTTTTCTTCTCCCAAACCGATGTGGGACACTTTCCCACATTGGTTTGGGGAAGGAGGTGGGTATCACAATCACTCCCCTAAAGCCTCGAGCCGTCCCCGGTTCGACCCGGTCTAGTTCGAAAACTACAGGGAAGGAGGAAAGCCACACAGTCCGAGTGTAGAACCTCGGCTTTGATACCATATTTGTAACGACCTGACCCGACAATAGGGCTTAGGGCTTGACTCAGTGTGATATTGTCAGCTTTGGGCCTTGCACACAGTTCAAACCCGCATGGTTTTGCTTCTGGGCCCGGGCCCACATGGCCCGGTCCAAAAGGCCTCACACTTGAATCAAGAGCGTTACACCACTTATATCCCCTTCTCTTTTCTTCTCCCAAACCGATGTGGGACACTTTCCCACATTGGTTTGGGGAAGGAGGTGGGTATCACAACTTCCTTCTAAGCTACGGTTAAGTTTAAAACTGGGAAGAACAAAGAAGCAGAGAGGGTCGGCTGGGTTTGTTTTCAGCTGAGACTGAGACAGAGAGGAGAAGATTTTGCTAGGAGTGAGATCAGATAACCTGAGGGCCATTTTATAGAAAATTTGGCAGGAAATGGGGGCCGGATGGCCACTACATGCGAATGCATGAGAAAGTTGCCTACGTCTGAAACAGTAACCGACAGAAGTTACTGTTAGTTGCATATTGGTCCCTCAAAACTTTCCATTTTGCAAATAAGTCCCTGTTTTAATAAAAAACCGATTTTTAACTAAAAGCATGATTTTAAAAACTCAAAATCTTAATCCAACCTTACAAATAGGCTGGGTTTTGAAAACTTTGATCACCATAAAAATTTGGAGATTTAACTCACTAAAAACCATTGATTTAAAATAAAGCCATAATTTAACACTATTTACTTATTTAAACAAATGTTAAATAACGCAATTTAGAAACCTCATTTTTGGGGTTCGAAGAATAACTAGACCATACTTAAAATGGTCTAATATAAAATACTAGTTTCGAAATTTATTTCATTTCCAAAACCATTTAAAATAATTATTACTCCCTTTCGAAGTTTTGAAGGGCAGTTTTAAATACCATTTTCTGAAAATAAAATTACTTTAAAATCAGAAATAAAAATCCTTTATTAAGGAGAATATTATAATCAAATAATAATCACATAACAACATAATTTATAAAAATAATAACAAGAAGCGGTAAATTACCATTTTGCCCCTCCAGCTGGATGAGATGAATCACTGAACTTTCGAGCTCGGATTGGGCCACACCTGGGCTTTTTTCAAAGCCCTAACCGTAATCTTCGATATTAACGGGTCTAAACAAGATTATTAAGTTAAAACACGCCTAAACTGGGTCAGGGTATTACAGAGCAAACTAAGCTTGATTGACATTTATTCTCTAGTTTGAAGGGGAGTTCTCTTAGATATGCATGTAAATATGTAAATAGTGCAAATATTATAAGGGCATATCGTTTCTAGGGCTGAAATTGGATCGGGTCAGGTCGGTTTCGTTAAACTAAACTCGACTCGAGTCAATATTTATAGAACCCTTTTTGACTTGAGCTATTGATCCAAAATTCTCAACCCAACCCGACTAAAATTCCATGCTGGTTTATGTCTTCTCAGCCCGATTCGACCCGCTGACCTGACTTGCATGCCCAACCCTCATGATTTATCAGGTCGGGTCAAAACCAAATAAAATATAATAATGACAGGTTGACTTTCCTTTTTCCTTTTGTTTTTTCTTTGAGTGTCTATTTATAAACACATTTGTAACCAAATTATAGAATAAATCAAATGAGGATTTTCACTTCATCAATTTCTTCTCTCCATCCTCGTTTCTTTTTTTGTTTTTCTTCATTTCATATTTTTCCCATTTTACATTTTCAAGACAACAATGTAGGTGGTCTTTTAGGTGGATCCTTTGCCAAATTGGCATCCCAGTGGGGTCCACATGAACAGTAACTGAGCAGCTGATGTGGAATTTCGAGTTGGCAGCAATTTGGGCTTTATTTCATGGGCCTTGAGGCCAAAAGTCTCCTTAACTGACCTAGGTCTAAAATTGATTTAAATGGGCCTAATTCTGATATAAGTGGGTTCATTAGATTGCTCTTGAGGTCCTCTCTTCCCTCCATCAACTCTAGCTTGCATTTGGAAAGGAAAATCATCATTTTTGGCTTCATGGGACTTTCTTGTCTAACGAGCTTTCCTCGATCTCACCCGATTTGATGGGTCTTTTGATGGCTGTATCACGTCGGCTTTATGAGTTCTTCTTTTCCAATTAATCTATCATAAATCAAACCATTCACCACTCTCTTTATCCATTCATCTATGCTTTCAGTGGTTGGCCTCTCCTCCTAGTGCTTACAATTTGTAGCCTTTCAACTATACGTACTAGTGTCGTACCTAGTATTTTGCTAATATGACCAAATCACCTCAAACTAATTTCTCTCAGTTTGTCATCTATGAGGGTTATTTTTTAAATATTTCTATTGTGTTTGTTTCTAATTATATCATTTACGGGTAACCCACTCATCTAGCATAGCATATGCATCTCCACAATTGTAATCTTATCTATTTGTCTTTTCATAATTTCCTAAGTCCCAACACTCATCTCTATAAAGCATTGCAGATCTAGCAAGTTGTTTTTGTAAAATCATCATTTTAGGCGAATATGGAACTTTTTATCTCACAAAACTCCACCAGGTTATCTACATTTTGCCCACGTTGCTCCTATATTTCACTATATCTAAGTCAAAACTTTCCTGAGAATTTACCATAGAACCCAAGTATCTAAACTTACAGAATGTACAACTAAGTCATTTTCAAATTTTATTGAGTTGTTGTCAATATCATCTAATCCACTAATGTTATATTTCATGTATTCTGTTTTAGTCTTATTAATTTTCAAACTATTTGATTCCTTCTCCTCCACAATTCTAATCTTATATTGAGTTATTGTTTCATCTCACTAATTAAAGCTATATTATCTGCAAAAATCATACACCATGACACTTCATCTTGAATTTTTTAAATTAAGTCATCCATCACTTAATATCAATGGTTAGCATCCTAAACAAAAATTCAAAGATTTAAGATGACTTGATAGACAAATATAACATTTATCCCTATCTTTAATTTTGGAATGACTAATAAATATACATTTTTTAATAGACTTGAGTGGAGTTTTGTTAAATTGTAAATTAATTCATTTAATTGTAGATAAATAAGACAATGACTTCAATGATATAATATTTATCAATCGTTTATGTAATATCTTGACCCGAATTAGGTGTAATCCGTGTGATAAATTGTACCTTAACCAATTAATCTCGAAGATTAGGGTTAGGGCTTTAAGAAAATCCCAGGTTCGGCCCAATCAGAGCTCGAAAGCTCAGTGATCCAACTCGTCTAGTTGGAAGGGCAAAATGGTAATTTACCATTCTTTGATATTATTTTATTATTTATATCATTACCTGATTGTTTTGATTGGTGTGAGTTTTCCTTCATCAAAGATTTTGATTTTTGAATGCGATTTTTAATTATTTTCAGAAAATGATATTTAAAACCGCCGAAAAGACCCCAAGAAGGGGAAAAAATATTTTCAAAAGATTTTGGAACTAAGAAAATTTTGAGACAACCACTTTATTTTAGACCATTTTAGTACGGTCTACTTTATTTCTTCAAACCACGAAAATGAGGATCTTAAATCATTTTATTTAATACAAGTTAAATTAAGTAAATAGTGTCAAATTGTGGATTTTGTTTAACTCTATGATTTTTAGTGAAAATCTCCAAATTTTTATGGTGATTAGAGTTTTTAAAACCCAACTTATCTGTCAAATTGGATTAAAATTATTTAAGCTTTTTAAATCATATTTTAGTTAAAAATCGATTTTTATAAAAAATGGACCTATTTGCAAAAACCATAAATTAGCAGGGAGGACTTATCTGCAAAGCTACAGTAAATTCTGACCGTTGCTGTGCTGGGAGTTGGCCAGTCGCTGCATGCAGCGCCCTTCGTGGCCACCACCCATCGCCAAGTTACCTCTATAAAACTCAGCCTTCCCAACTGGTTTTACCTCCCTCTCTAGTGAATACTGAAAACCAAACTGATCTCTCTCTCTCTCTCAGTCTCTGTTTTTCAAATTTTGGTTGATCGTAAGCTTGAAGGGAAGATTTTCAAATGCTTAGATTTTCAACCCAGGAACTGAAGTGAAGGTAACCACTGTGTTCCTTTTTAAATTTTAACTGGTTTAGAATCAAGAAAGAGTAAATTTGACTGAGTTTTGAGTGTGTAAAATCGATTTCAAGTTTAAGGAAAAACATGATTTTTCTTATGTCAACTTGGTCTTGGTGTTTAAATTAGACGGTTTAGTCAGTATTAAAGCTTCAAATTATTCCCTACGGTAATAGGACTCTCTGAGGAGTCTATCTAACCGGTTGGATGTGAAAATCGAATACAGAAAATCATTGCTTCTGGATTCGTATTTCACTCTACCACTCGACATCACTGTCTGCTGTTGTAGATAGAGGAGGAAGACGACTCTCGGAAGGTCCGAGAGTTGTGCTTCAGACGTTCCGAAGCTGACATCTTTGGAGATTCCGAACTTGAGTTTGGGACTTCGAAATGTCCAGAGGCCAACCGTTCCTCCCGCCTCTACTTCGAGTCATTCCGAGTTACCTTTAGAAGGATCGAACCTCTCGGATGATTCGAGCTTCCTCGGCATGTACCGAGACACACCGAGACCCATTGAGACCCTGTTTTCTGTTTTTCAGCTTGAAAGCACCTTCGGACAGTCTGAAACTTGACTCTCGAACGTTCCTAACATTCCAAGGTTCTGTGGACTAGTTTAGACAGTGGCTCGGACGGTCCGAAGCCACAGTACCTCGTTCTGATTTTTTAATGTTAAATCTTGGTTGATTGATGATGCATGTGTTAGATCCTAGGTTTTCATGTGATGTTTATACCCTCTTTGATAAATAAAATTGTACTAACCCCTTATTCTCTTATTACTATAGTGTATTATTTATTGTATTCACTTCCAGGCCGATTCTATTTGTCTGGCACTGAGTGACGTCACTTTTAGGCCGACGCTATATCTGTCAGGCACTGAATGACCTCTAGGCCTAACTCAATATGTCAATCTGGTCATGTCCAGAAGATAATATGAGAAGTGGCATGAGCTCTTGTACACATCTAGACCTAACTCAATAAGTCAATCTGGTCTTGTCCAGAAGACAATATAAGAATTGGTCTGAGCACCTATTTATTATTATATTGTGGATTATTATAACTTAAAATGGTTAGAAACCAAGTAAGAGATTCAGTTCCATTTATCCTGGAGATTCTTGGAAAAACAGTATGGTTTTGAAATACTATTAGTATGTATTTCTTTGAATGCTATTTATGTTGACCAATTTTTTACTACACACTTGTTTGCATATTGACAAAGACTTCGAGACCACATAATTTTGGTGAGGGGACTTAACTTTACAGTAGGTGTAAATCAGGTTTATAAGATGGATCTTGAGCAATGAGTGGTTTCAAGTGTTGATGAACCCACCCATGTACCTGGACATGATGCACTGTTGTAAGAAGTGCTTATGTTGATTATAGGTGATGATGTTGATTATGAGTTATCTAATACTGCTTCCACGTACCCTTGACTATTGAACCATTTTTAGCCATGTGTGTGTTGGTTTGCGTCTACTGGATAAGGGGTGTCGACAGTTGCTGACTTGCGGAGTGTCAGTACCGGCCATGTGAGGGTCGGAGATTACTTTTAAGGATGTATTTTGACCGTGTCGGAATTAATACAATAGTCTCAGCGTAGTATGTAAGTGTTACGATGGATGATAGTAGTGATGGAGTGATGAGATTTTTATTGACAAGCATGAGATATCATATTACAAATGTTGATTATTTAACTAACCTGGTGTTTCATTAGACTGCATTGTTATATTTCCTTCATTGGGCTAGTTAGCTTACGCCACTAACATTTTAGGAGATGTGCCCGAGGAGGAGAACCCTTCATATGAAGCTTAGGATAGATAAGCTGTTGTGTTATCTTAGGATTCTCACTAAGGGGAATTCCGCTATCTTTGTCTTTTGGTTCCTCGAACCATATGTTTTTGTAAAGTACCATATGTGGTACCTAGTTTGTGTTGATATGATGTTTAAACCGCTTTGTTTTCCGTAGCTACTCTGGTTATGAGATAACAATATTTGTCGATGGAAATATGTAATTTGTGAAATGTTATTGTTATGGGGAGACTTATGGTATATGTTTGTGTAATACCCTGACCTAGATTAAGCGTAGTTTAGCTTAATAATCTTGTTTGACAGATTAATTTCGAAAATTATGGTTAGGACTTTGAGGAAAGCCCAGGTGTGGCCCAATCCAAGCTCGAAAGCTCAGTGATCCAGCTCGTCCAACTGGAGGGGCATTTTGGTAATTTACCGCTTCTTGTTATTATTTTGTAAATTATGTTGTTATGTGATTGTTATTAGATGATAATCTTCTCCTTAATAAAGGATTTGTATTTTTTATTTTAAAATAATTTTATATTCAGAAAATTGTATTTAAAAACCACCCTTCAAAACCCCGAAAGGGAGAAGTAATTATTTTAAATAATTTTGGAAATGAGATAAATTTCGAAACTATTACCTTATGTTAGACCATTTTAAGAATGATCTAGTTATTCTTTGTCACCCCAAAATGAGTTTTCTATATTGTTTTATTTAACATGTGTTTAATTAAGTAAATAATATTAAATTGTGATTTTGATTTAAATCAATGGTCTTTATTGAGAGATAAATTCCAAAAATTTTATGGTGATTAAGGTTTTCAAAATCCAATGATGTGAATTTTAAATTTACTCGCAAGCGTACGAAGCAGTTTATAGTTTATAGTTTATAGTATGAGTGCGAGGTCGTACCCAAGGGAAACCGACAAAATATATGTATGAAAATAGAAAATGACACTATTAAAAATGTGATTTAAGAAAATAAGTTTCTACATATAGTTATAATCTTAATTTAGACAAATAATTAATTTATTACCTAGTTTTGATAGTTAACAATAAATTTTTTATTAAAAGAATGGAGTAAATTTAAATGACCTAAATTTAATTTAAAATATAAATTTAAGAGACAAATAAAATATTTCTAAACTAGTTAATTGTTTTGATATTTTTTTTCTAGAAAAAAATAAAATAATTCAAGAATAAATATTTTTTTTTTACATAATCTACAATGAAATCGGGTCAAACATCGAAGCGGCATATTATCCTATTTAAAAATAATGAAATCATGGCCTAGACTATGAAATGTTCTAAAGTTATTAAATATAATTCAAATTTATTTCCTATTAAAATTCTAATTAGATTTTTTTTTATGTCATCTATTAAATCAGACTTTTTTTCAATTCAAGCCTTAGGCTTGAGCAGGTATTAAACTTGCGTAAAACTGTTCTTGATAAGAACCTTAAACTGGAAAGACAGCAACTCCCACTGATTCTAATAGGGGTTCTACTTTCCTTGAAAAAATTTTAAAAATAATTTTTTACATAATGTTCATAAAAAGAATTAAAAATAGAATACAAATCATCACTATTAAATTTAATAACTGGGATCATCATAAATCTAAACAACTGCCATGAATTTTTATTAAAAAATTGGAAATAAAATACAATTCTTTTGAACTTGACATAAAAATAAAAAATAAAAAATAAAATAACGTAAAAGAAATTATTTATTTTTATCTTCTGTCTTTTGGTCGTCCAATTTCAGTCCCTTCGATGTCTTGCCCGGTTCAACCTTCAATGGACCCAAACACTTGAATTTATAGGAAAAAAAGGAATGAGATAAGGGATCCTTCAAACTCAGCCGGGATAAGACCGATTTCAAAATCAAATTCAAATTCAGCCGAGCCTTGTCTTTCTATCCTCTCTGTTCGGCTAACTCTATCTCTTCTCTTCTTTATCTTTCTTCTTCAGTTCCCAACTGCCTTTTCTATCTTCTCAGCTATGGATCGGCTAACACCTTATCCTTATTTGAAAACCCAAATGAGGATTGGTTTTTTCTTCCTTACCTTTCTATCTCTCATCTAATCCAAATCGCTCTTGAAACCCAGCTGCTACCCGACAGCTGTTTCTTTATCTGCCTCTCTCTGCTGATTGGCTCTATCTTACCCTCATCCTCTCTTATCTGGATCGGATAACTCCCAACTGGCTGTCCTTCTTTTGCTGATATCTTCTCAGCTGGCTGCCCTTCTATCTCTTCCTTATCTCTTTTCTTTCGGCTGACTCTTATCTCTTCCTTATCTCTTCCCAAAGTTGGCAAATCGTCCTGCTTTGTCGCCGAGATAGGATTTGGGCGAACACTTCTCTGTTTTCAATCTAAAGCCACTTTGCCTTCTCCATTTCTTTTGTTCTTCTACGCCTTTATCTCTCCTTGTCCCTTCTGCTACACCTTATCTTATCTTCCTTCTTCTTTGGATCGGATAACACCAGTTTTTTTTTTTTTTTTTTCTGTTTTATCTCTGCTCGGACTACCAGCTCTGCATGGCTGCCTTATTCTACTCCGCCATCGGTTGCTGCTGCTGCTGCTTTTCCACTGCTGTTCATGGATACGGTACTGGCTTCTATCTGGTGCTTCCACTGCTGCTGCTGTCTTCCCCCGCCTGTACTGCGGATCCATCATCGGCAGATCTGGTTTTTACTGTCCCAAACAGAGCTGCTTCTAACAAAGATTTCCAGGCTGGTCATTCGGCTCTGATGCCAGCGTGTGGGAAGTGATTTTCAGATGGCTGGTCTGCCGGTTACACCTTCCACTGCTGATTGTTGTCATTCACTGCTCTTCTGGCTGCTGTCTTCATTCTCTGTTTGAAAGGACAAAGCTGTCCTTCTCAGCTACCTTTTCTTTCTCTTCTTGGCCGCTGCCTACTTCAACCGGCTGCCTTTCTTCTCTCCATCACTATTATCGTCATCTCTTCTCAACTCTTCTTGTTTTCCTCTACTGTCTGTCCGTCCTCAGTTGGCTGCCCACCTTCTTCCTTTGAACCTCAGACTCCAATCTGTCAGGCTGCTGCTGCCACTGGTTACAACTGCTCCACCATCGGCTGCCCTTCTATTGCTGCTTGTTGTTCTTCCCTGCTTTAGCTGGCTGACTGCTGCCCCTTCCTCTGCTTGCTGTCTTCGCTCTTTTTTTCCATGAGTCCTGTAACTAGAGAAGGGAAGAAAATAGAAAAGAAATGGAATTATTTTTGCTTTCCTTCAGGTGCCGGGCATCCCGATCGACAGTAAATGAGAAGGGTTGGTAAATGAGACTTGAATAAAATTTAAATATTAATTACATAAGTTGTAAAAAAAAACCTTTAATCTACCCATTCCGAAGGTGATGTCGACTGAATTTTTGACTTAGCCATTTTTTTATCATTTTTATTTTCTTTTCTTGTATTTTTCAAAATAAACTGTAAAACTAAAAATAACATTTAAACATATTTAATATTTATAAAATAAGGACTAATTAATCTAATATTAAGGGGTAAAATTGAAATTTTACAGTGTTTATCAAATACCCCCAAACTTAGATTTTGCTAGTCCTCGAGCAAACTAAAAACTAGAAACGGAAAATTAAAAACCCTAAATGACACCACTTTCGCTGGCTCTGTCGATTGCATTTAGCGTATGCAATAAGCCTTTAAACCCCTAGGTTACCCCTAGTGGACGAGTTATAGTCTCGTGAGGGTTTCCAGTGATGATATCCACAAACATCAAAAAAAAAAATTTAATTTTTTTTTCAACAAAAACACATAGCCAAAAATCTAAATATCATACAAATCTAAAATTCATTTTACAAGACTTATACTTGGAGTGTTGTGTGTGATAGCCAATATTAAGACAGTCTTCTTTTTCCAAATTAATACAAGTTTTATAATCACCATTGGAAAATACGCTTTAACTTCAATCCTCACCAGATATATCTCTCAGAAAGATTAACGCTCAAAGGTGGGTTTATTTTCTCTCAAGGTATCTGTGAACGGAATTCTGTTTTCAAATCAAAGTTCTCACATATGTTTTAAACAAAGACGGCATAGATGAAGAAAATAATTGATCTCATGATTAGATGTCACTTTCCTAAGAACGTTGAGTCAAACACCTTTATTTTTCCTCCTCTATTCTCTACATGAAATACCTTATTTAGACTTATGATCAATAGGACTTTATAATAGGACAAAACGAGGCTTAGGACTTGGTCATATCAAAGAAGGGCTAAAAGACTTTAAAAATTTAACATTTTCATAAGAAAAGGTTAGAGGTCTTCATAATATGAGCGAGATATTTTCCCTCTAATATTTTTTCATTTTTTTTTTTAAAAATCCCATTTTGACGTATGGATAATGTTTTTTTTTTTGCAATTTTTTTTTTAAAAAAAAACCTCTTTTCTTTTCTTTTTCAACATCCCTCTTTGATGTATGGATGTTCCCATGTTTATTTTCTCTTTTATTTTCATTTTTCAGTGAATTTTATCCCAAAATCTTCCATAACCTTTTCTCATATAATGATAGGTAATGGATATAAAATTTTGGCTCAAACTCCATGTCCGGAGTTGCGTATGGAAGATATAGCTAGTCAATAAAAGAGATTATAGTAGGCTCAAATGGGGAACTATCAAGATGGAATGACCACAATAGGTGGGCTTGAAGGCTCAAAACGGTTCAAAAATGGCCTATATCTTATCATAAGTTTCATAAGATCATTTCTTTGTTTTGAATAAATTCAGAAAAATTTCACGTGTACTAACTCAAATTTGATGGCGTTCTTAGTAATATGACCAAAACAATGATAATGAGATCACTCAACGACTCGATGCGCTTATCAAAGAAATAAGAGTTTACTTATAACCCTCAGAAGGACAGAATGACTCTAAAACTCACTGGGTTAAAGTCTCCACTAGTATTCCTCTGGTGATCACTCGACTCATGAAAATTTTTCTTTTTCAGACTAATATTAATATGACTATGTACATGTACTTCCGAGCATAAATCCTGTAAAAATCTTTCGGAAAAGTATGATATAAAGATTTTTATTTATGCATTAATGCTAAAATATACATGACTCTTTTTACCTCAGATCGTCAAGACGCATGATTTTCTTAGACCTAAATTGACATTCTTGTTAATTGCAAAGGTGTCTCACCTTTTGCTTACTCTACCCTTAAAAGATTAAGTATGTCTTTCTCTGCCTAAAAAAGAACTATGACTTTTTTAACGTCAGATTGTCAAAATGTTTATAGTCCCCTAAGTGAAAATCAACAGTTCTTTGGACACCAAGGAGTCTCAGTATTTCCGAACTTACTCTACCTTTGACTAAATCCAAATAAATTTGTCTATTTTCACTAATAGTTCTATCTTTTGCTGCTGTCACACAACGAACTCCTTGCTCAGATATTTTTCTATTACAATTTCCACGTCCACATTTGTCACAGATTCCTAGCCTCTTAGCTTTCCTCTTTGCAGCCAGAGTGCTTCGACCACAAAGAAGTCTGGGTTGCTCCTCTTGAATTTCCAGCTTCCTCACCCTCATAGCTAAGGAAACGATTTTTCTACACAAGTCTAGGGAAACTTGTGTTCTAGACAGACATAATACGAAGACAAAACCTCGACCGTCTACGTGCATGACTCTTATCCAGTTCTTTAACGTCTGCTGGTCACAAAGACAAAACAAAGATGATGATTTTTTTTTTTTGCAATTTCTTTTTAATTTTTTTTTTAATTTGTAAATGACCTCAGTAAATACCCCCAAATTTAAATTGAACATTGTCCTAAATGTTCCCTAATTGACACTGGCCAGGTGTAAAAGAAGAAATATTTTGGAAAACGAACAATCGGGGTTCGGACATACTTAGAAGTGCATGAGGTGAAAAATGGACCAAATAAGTAAATCCTAGACTGACTCAATGAAAACCTAAACTAGATACTGAAGATTCAGATGGACTCAGACATAGACAGATGGATATGTGGGTTTGGGTAATGGAAATGATGAAGATGGGTAGGTGAGTGAATGGGTATGGATCCTCAAATCAGTCTTGGTACGTCTTCTGGATTAGATGATGAAACTTCATTCTGGCCCTTGGGGTTTGGGATAGGCTGACTGGAAAATTTACCTTTCCCCCTATCTCCTATTGCGGTGGCTAATTGCCCAAATTGTGTTTCAAGCTTGTGCATAGCCTGATGGGTAGACTGCATGAATTGTTGCAACGTATCCTCGAGAGAGGGCTTACGTTGTTGAGATGGACCGGATTGATAAGACTGATTTGACTGGGTTGGATTAGATTGATAAGACTGATTTGACTGGGTTGGATTGGATTGATAAGACTGATTTGACTGGGCTGGATGATTTTGAGATGGGTAGAATGATTGGTTCTGAGGTGGTTGGTATGGTGGATTTTGATATGGTGGACCTTGATATTGAGGGGGTCCTTGACCTACCGGAGATTGATTCTGGAGCCAAGAAAAATTGGGATGATTCCTCCAATTAGGATTGTATTTGGCAGAGAAAGGGGCTCCCTACTGTCCTCCAAAATTATTGAGTGCGTTGGCTTGTTCGATTGAGCACTCAGTGTTAGGTCCGAAGGAAGGACAGTTTTAGACAGTGTGTCCTAAGTTAGAACACAACGCGCAAACCTCTACATTCATTCCTAATGTTGGTTTCATTGCTTGAGTCATCACTAACGCATCGATTTTCTTTGTTAAGTTTGCGATTGCAAGCTTAACATCTAAGTCGGTACTAACTTCTTATAAACCTCCTCTTTTTGAGGTTTGGACTGAATTATCTCTTTTGGAGAAGTCCCATCGCTGAGAACTTTCTGCCAAGGTTTCTAAGAAATTCCATCCATTGGTTGCAGTTAGCATTAAAAATTCTCCACCCTTCATAGACTCGACCATTGTGCGGTTTGATATGGTTAAACCATCATAAAAGAATTGCACGAGTCTTCCCGTTTCAAAACCGTGGTGGGGACATTTATTCAACGTATCTTTAAATCTTTCTCATGATTCATAGAATTGTTCACCCTCTTTCTGATTAAAATTTGAAATTTCTTTCTTGAGGGCGTTAGTTTTAAATACAGGGAAGAATTTATTCAAAAACTTATTTGCTAACAAATCCCAAGTTGTGATGGAATTTGGAGGTAGAGAATTTAGCCAAGATTTCGCTTTTTCTTTAAGAGAAAAAGGAAATAACCAAAGTTTGATGGATTCATCAGAGATGCCTTAGATCTAATGGTGGCGCAGATTTCTAAAAAATCTTTGATGTGTAGGTAAGGGTCCTCATGATCAAATCCATGGAATGCTGGTAGAAGATGTAATAGGCCTGCTTTGAGTTCAAAGGCTGCATTAGTTGGTGGGACAACTATGCTTGATGGTGTATTGGGAGTGACTGCTGAAAAGTAATCTTGGAGGGTTCTCTCTTCTACTTTTTTTCGGCCATTTTGTGTGATGGTAGTGGTGATGGAGTTGGACTATCTATGACTGAGCTAGACTGAGCTCCGGACACAATGATCGGTAAATCGACAGAAGACTTGACTCGAACTAAACGGTTGTGTGAATCACGATACCAATATTTCATACACAAACAAGCTCATTCATGTTCACCCAAATTCACAGAAAAAGAATGCCTAAATCTAAATTTGAATTGCAATAATGCAATTAAATTTTTATTTAGCTATATGGGACCCTAAGGATTGTTTCTATACTGGCTCCTATTTTTCTCTCCAAATAATCTAAGTCTCCGATGAGAGTTTAACCACAATCATGGCCAGGTAAGTTCCCAGATAAGTGGAGGAGCACATGGCATCTTCTTAAGTTTCTAACTTATCCTTAGGCTCTTTACACCTTAGTGACAGAACTAATACTAGACACTGAAGAAAAAATATTCATCGGTTACAAAAATTAATTTAGATTGAAAAGGTTCTTATTGAGCATGAAACCCTAAAATCTAGCATAATGGTTCCTTAATTGATTTTATTAGGGAAATACATGAACTAATTTTACTAATCTTATTTTTCTAAGTATTGTGAAAATGCAATCCTAAATTACCATACAACATTCAAATCAATATACAAACATTAATAAAACAGTCTAAACTAATGCATGAATACTAACAACCTAGATGAATGGACAGATTAAATGCAATCAATAATAAAGAACACCCTAAATAAATCTATATGAATGCATGAGATATATAAAATAAAAAGAAAAAAAATTAAAAACTCACCTTAGCCTTTTATGCGTATTTTTAGCAATTTTTTTCCCTTTTTTTTTTTAACGCCGCAATTTAAATCTCCTTACCGTGTTGTGCATATCTCCATTTATTTTTAAGCGCGGCATAATTAAAATTCCTGTAAAACAGACAATAAAAGCTTTGGTGAAGACTCTGATTCAAATAAATAAGAAATAAAATAAAATGCATGATATTAATCTAACTGCACTTGTCCTAAAGTTACAACTAATGGAAGAAATATAATATTTGTAACTTAAAAAAAATTTAAATCAAGTCAAGGTTATGAAAATTTGACTCCACCCCATTCAATCAAAACTTTAATTTTTTTTTTAAACAAAAATTCCTAAGTTAGATGAAATTCTAAATTAAGACATATCTCCAATACTAGATTTATTTTCAAAAATCACATAATCTAATAACACACAATTCTATTTCGAGATTTCTCCGGCAACGGTGCCAAAAACTTGATGTGAATTTTAAATTTACTCGCAAGTGTACGAACCAATTTATAATATAGGGTATGAGTGCGAGGTCATACCCAAGGGAAACCGACAAAATATATGTATGAAAATAGAAAATGACACTATTAAAAATGTGATTTAAGAAAATAAGTTTCTAACATATAGTTATAATCTTAATTTAGACCAATAATTAATTTATTACCTAGTTTTGATAGTTAACAATAAATTTTTGATTAAAAGAATGGAGTAAATTTAAATGACCTAAATTTAATTTAAAATATAAATTTAAGAGACAAATAAAATATTTCTAACCTAGTTAATTGTTTTGATATTTTTTTTTCTAGAAAAAAATAAAAAAATAAAAAAATTCAAGAATAAATAATTTTTTTTTACATAATCTACAATGGAATCGAGTCAAACATCGAAGCGGCATATTATCCTATTTAAAAATAATGAAATCATGGCCTATACTATGAAATGTTCTATAGTTATTAAATATAATTTAAATTTACTTCCTATTAAAATTCTAATTAGATTTTTTTTTATGTCATCTATTAAATCAGACTTTTTTTCAATTAAAGCCTTAGGCTTGAGCAGGTTTTAAACTTGCGTTTCCCCAAATCTAAAAAAACTGTTCTTGATAAGAACCTTAGACTGGAAAGACGGCAAGTCCCACTGATCCTAATAGGGGTTCTACTTTCCTTGAAAAAATTCTAAAAATAATTTTTTACATAATGTTCATAAAAAGAATTAAAAATAGAATACAAATCATCATTAATTAAATTTAATAACTGGGATCATCATAAATCTAAACAACTGCCATGAATTTTTATTAAAAAATTGGAAATAAAATACAATTCTTTTGGACTTGACATAAAAATAAAAAATAAAAAATAAAATAACTTACAAGAAATTATTTATTTTTATCTTCTGTCTTTTGGTCGTCCAATTTCAGTCCCTTCGATGTCTTGCCCGGTTCAACCTTCAATGGACCCAAACACTTGAATTTATAGGAAAAAAAGGAATGAGATAAGGGATCCTTCAAACTCAGCCGGGATAAGACCGATTTCAAAATCAAATTCAAATTCAGCCGAGCCTTGTCTTTCTATCCTCTCTGTTCGGCTAACTCTATCTCTTCTCTTCTTTATCTTTCTTCTTCAGTTCCCAACTGCCTTTTCTATCTTCTCAGCTATGGATCGGCTAACACCTTATCCTTATTTGAAAACCCAAATGAGGATTGGTTTTTTCTTCCTTACCTTTCTATCTCTCATCTAATCCAAATCGCTCTTGAAACCCAGCTGCTACCCGACAGCTGTTTCTTTATCTGCCTCTCTCTGCTGATTGGCTCTATCTTACCCTCATCCTCTCTTATCTGGATCGGATAACTCCCAACTGGCTGTCCTTCTTTTGCTGATATCTTCTCAGCTGGCTGCCCTTCTATCTCTTCCTTATCTCTTTTCTTTCGGCTGACTCTTATCTCTTCCTTATCTCTTCCCAAAGTTGGCAAATCGTCCTGCTTTGTCGCCGAGATAGGATTTGGGCGAACACTTCTCTGTTTTCAATCTAAAGCCACTTTGCCTTCTCCATTTCTTTTGTTCTTCTACGCCTTTATCTCTCCTTGTCCCTTCTGCTACACCTTATCTTATCTTCCTTCTTCTTTGGATCGGATAACACCAGTTTTTTTTTTTTTTTTTTCTGTTTTATCTCTGCTCGGACTACCAGCTCTGCATGGCTGCCTTTTCTACTCCGCCATCGGTTGCTGCTGCTGCTGCTTTTCCACTGCTGTTCATGGATACGGTACTGGCTTCTATCTGGTGCTTCCACTGCTGCTGCTGTCTTCCCCCGCCTGTACTGCGGATCCATCATCGGCAGATCTGGTTTTTACTGTCCCAAACAGAGCTGCTTCTAACAAAGATTTCCAGGCTGGTCATTCGGCTCTGATGCCAGCGTGTGGGAAGTGATTTTCAGATGGCTGGTCTGCCGGTTACACCTTCCACTGCTGATTGTTGTCATTCACTGCTCTTCTGGCTGCTGTCTTCATTCTCTGTTTGAAAGGACAAAGCTGTCCTTCTCAGCTACCTTTTCTTTCTCTTCTTGGCCGCTGCCTACTTCAACCGGCTGC
Organism: Chimonanthus praecox; assembly: GCA_022113865.1. NCBI lineage: Eukaryota > Viridiplantae > Streptophyta > Magnoliopsida > Laurales > Calycanthaceae > Chimonanthus > Chimonanthus praecox. The sequence continues at coordinate 44,294,618 of CM039095.1, forward strand.
CTTTCTTCTCTCCATCACTATTATCGTCATCTCTTCTCAACTCTTCTTGTTTTCCTCTACTGTCTGTCCGTCCTCAGTTGGCTGCCCACCTTCTTCCTTTGAACCTCAGACTCCAATCTGTCAGGCTGCTGCTGCCACTGGTTACAACTGCTCCACCATCGGCTGCCCTTCTATTGCTGCTTGTTGTTCTTCCCTGCTTTAGCTGGCTGACTGCTGCCCCTTCCTCTGCTTGCTGTCTTCGCTCTTTTTTTCCATGAGTCCTGTAACTAGAGAAGGGAAGAAAATAGAAAAGAAATGGAATTATTTTTGCTTTCCTTCAGGTGCCGGGCATCCCGATCGACAGTAAATGAGAAGGGTTGGTAAATGAGACTTGAATAAAATTTAAATATTAATTACATAAGTTGTAAAAAAAAACCTTTAATCTACCCATTCCGAAGGTGATGTCGACTGAATTTTTGACTTAGCCATTTTTTTATCATTTTTATTTTCTTTTCTTGTATTTTTCAAAATAAACTGTAAAACTAAAAATAACATTTAAACATATTTAATATTTATAAAATAAGGACTAATTAATCTAATATTAAGGGGTAAAATTGAAATTTTACAGTGTTTATCAAATACCCCCAAACTTAGATTTTGCTAGTCCTCGAGCAAAACTAAAAACTAGAAACGGAAAATTAAAAACCCTAAATGACACCACTTTCGCTGGCTCTGTCGATTGCATTTAGCGTATGCAATAAGCCTTTAAACCCCTAGGTTACCCCTAGTGGACGAGTTATAGTCTCGTGAGGGTTTCCAGTGATGATACCCACAAACATCAAATTTTTTTTTTCAACAAAAACACATAGCCAAAAATCTAAATATCATACAAATCTAAAACTCATTTTACAAGACTTATACTTGGAGTGTTGTGTGTGATAGCCAATATTAAGACAGTCTTCTTTTTCCAAATTAATACAAGTTTTATAATCACCATTGGAAAATACGCTTTAACTTCAATCCTCACCAGATATATCTCTCAGAAAGATTAACGCTCAAAGGTGGGTTTATTTTCTCTCAAGGTATCTGTGAACGGAATTCTGTTTTCAAATCAAAGTTCTCACATATGTTTTAAACAAAGACGGCATAGATGAAGAAAATAATTGATCTCATGATTAGATGTCACTTTCCTAAGAACGTTGAGTCAAACACCTTTATTTTTCCTCCTCTATTCTCTACATGAAATACCTTATTTAGACTTATGATCAATAGGACTTTATAATAGGACAAAACGAGGCTTAGGACTTGGTCATATCAAAGAAGGGCTAAAAGACTTTAAAAATTTAACATTTTCATAAGAAAAGGTTAGAGGTCTTCATAATATGAGCGAGATATTTTCCCTCTAATATTTTTTCATTTTTTTTTTTAAAAATCCCATTTTGACGTATGGATAATGTTTTTTTTTTTGCAATTTTTTTTTTTTAAAAAAACCTCTTTTCTTTTCTTTTTCAACATCCCTCTTTGATGTATGGATGTTCCCATGTTTATTTTCTCTTTTATTTTCATTTTTCAGTGAATTTTATCCCAAAATCTTCCATAACCTTTTCTCATATAATGATAGGTAATGGATATAAAATTTTGGCTCAAACTCCATGTCCGGAGTTGCGTATGGAAGATATAGCTAGTCAATAAAAGAGATTATAGTAGGCTCAAATGGGGAACTATCAAGATGGAATGACCACAATAGGTGGGCTTGAAGGCTCAAAACGGTTCAAAAATGGCCTATATCTTATCATAAGTTTCATAAGATCATTTCTTTGTTTTGAATAAATTCAGAAAAATTTCACGTGTACTAACTCAAATTTGATGGCGTTCTTAGTAATATGACCAAAACAATGATAATGAGATCACTCAACGACTCGATGCGCTTATCAAAGAAATAAGAGTTTACTTATAACCCTCAGAAGGACAGAATGACTCTAAAACTCACTGGGTTAAAGTCTCCACTAGTATTCCTCTGGTGATCACTCGACTCATGAAAATTTTTCTTTTTCAGACTAATATTAATATGACTATGTACATGTACTTCCGAGCATAAATCCTGTAAAAATCTTTCCGGAAAAGTATGATATAAAGATTTTTATTTATGCATTAATGCTAAAATATACATGACTCTTTTTACCTCAGATCGTCAAGACGCATGATTTTCTTAGACCTAAATTGACATTCTTGTTAATTGCAAAGGTGTCTCACCTTTTGCTTACTCTACCCTTAAAAGATTAAGTATGTCTTTCTCTGCCTAAAAAAGAACTATGACTTTTTTAACGTCAGATTGTCAAAATGTTTATAGTCCCCTAAGTGAAAATCAACAGTTCTTTGGACACCAAGGAGTCTCAGTATTTCCGAACTTACTCTACCTTTGACTAAATCCAAATAAATTTGTCTATTTTCACTAATAGTTCTATCTTTTGCTGCTGTCACACAACGAACTCCTTGCTCAGATATTTTTCTATTACAATTTCCACGTCCACATTTGTCACAGATTCCTAGCCTCTTAGCTTTCCTCTTTGCAGCCAGAGTGCTTCGACCACAAAGAAGTCTGGGTTGCTCCTCTTGAATTTCCAGCTTCCTCACCCTCATAGCTAAGGAAACGATTTTTCTACACAAGTCTAGGGAAACTTGTGTTCTAGACAGACATAATACGAAGACAAAACCTCGACCGTCTACGTGCATGACTCTTATCCAGTTCTTTAACGTCTGCTGGTCACAAAGACAAAACAAAGATGATGATTTTTTTTTTTTGCAATTTCTTTTTAATTTTTTTTTTAATTTGTAAATGACCTCAGTAAATACCCCCAAATTTAAATTGAACATTGTCCTAAATGTTCCCTAATTGACACTGGCCAGGTGTAAAAGAAGAAATATTTTGGAAAACGAACAATCGGGGTTCGGACATACTTAGAAGTGCATGAGGTGAAAAATGGACCAAATAAGTAAATCCTAGACTGACTCAATGAAAACCTAAACTAGATACTGAAGATTCAGATGGACTCAGACATAGACAGATGGATATGTGGGTTTGGGTAATGGAAATGATGAAGATGGGTAGGTGAGTGAATGGGTATGGATCCTCAAATCAGTCTTGGTACGTCTTCTGGATTAGATGATGAAACTTCATTCTGGCCCTTGGGGTTTGGGATAGGCTGACTGGAAAATTTACCTTTCCCCCTATCTCCTATTGCGGTGGCTAATTGCCCAAATTGTGTTTCAAGCTTGTGCATAGCCTGATGGGTAGACTGCATGAATTGTTGCAACGTATCCTCGAGAGAGGGCTTACGTTGTTGAGATGGACCGGATTGATAAGACTGATTTGACTGGGTTGGATTAGATTGATAAGACTGATTTGACTGGGTTGGATTGGATTGATAAGACTGATTTGACTGGGCTGGATGATTTTGAGATGGGTATGATTGTTCTGAGGTGGTTGGTATGGTGGATTTTGATATGGTGGACCTTGATATTGAGGGGGTCCTTGACCTACCGGAGATTGATTCTGGAGCCAAGAAAAATTGGGATGATTCCTCCAATTAGGATTGTATTTGGCAGAGAAAGGGGCTCCCTACTGTCCTCCAAAATTATTGAGTGCGTTGGCTTGTTCGATTGAGCACTCAGTGTTAGGTCCGAAGGAAGGACAGTTTTAGACAGTGTGTCCTAAGTTAGAACACAACGCGCAAACCTCTACATTCATTCCTAATGTTGGTTTCATTGCTTGAGTCATCACTAACGCATCGATTTTCTTTGTTAAGTTTGCGATTGCAAGCTTAACATCTAAGTCGGTACTAACTTCTTATAAACCTCCTCTTTTTGAGGTTTGGACTGAATTATCTCTTTTGGAGAAGTCCCATCGCTGAGAACTTTCTGCCAAGGTTTCTAAGAAATTCCATCCATTGGTTGCAGTTAGCATTAAAAATTCTCCACCCTTCATAGACTCGACCATTGTGCGGTTTGATATGGTTAAACCATCATAAAAGAATTGCACGAGTCTTCCCGTTTCAAAACCGTGGTGGGGACATTTATTCAACGTATCTTTAAATCTTTCTCATGATTCATAGAATTGTTCACCCTCTTTCTGATTAAAATTTGAAATTTCTTTCTTGAGGGCGTTAGTTTTAAATACAGGGAAGAATTTATTCAAAAACTTATTTGCTAACAAATCCCAAGTTGTGATGGAATTTGGAGGTAGAGAATTTAGCCAAGATTTCGCTTTTTCTTTAAGAGAAAAAGGAAATAACCAAAGTTTGATGGATTCATCAGAGATGCCTTAGATCTAATGGTGGCGCAGATTTCTAAAAAATCTTTGATGTGTAGGTAAGGGTCCTCATGATCAAATCCATGGAATGCTGGTAGAAGATGTAATAGGCCTGCTTTGAGTTCAAAGGCTGCATTAGTTGGTGGGACAACTATGCTTGATGGTGTATTGGGAGTGACTGCTGAAAAGTAATCTTGGAGGGTTCTCTCTTCTACTTTTTTTTCGGCCATTTTGTGTGATGGTAGTGGTGATGGAGTTGGACTATCTATGACTGAGCTAGACTGAGCTCCGGACACAATGATCGGTAAATCGACAGAAGACTTGACTCGAACTAAACGGTTGTGTGAATCACGATACCAATATTTCATACACAAACAAGCTCATTCATGTTCACCCAAATTCACAGAAAAAGAATGCCTAAATCTAAATTTGAATTGCAATAATGCAATTAAATTTTTATTTAGCTATATGGGACCCTAAGGATTGTTTCTATACTGGCTCCTATTTTTCTCTCCAAATAATCTAAGTCTCCGATGAGAGTTTAACCACAATCATGGCCAGGTAAGTTCCCAGATAAGTGGAGGAGCACATGGCATCTTCTTAAGTTTCTAACTTATCCTTAGGCTCTTTACACCTTAGTGACAGAACTAATACTAGACACTGAAGAAAAAATATTCATCGGTTACAAAAATTAATTTAGATTGAAAAGGTTCTTATTGAGCATGAAACCCTAAAATCTAGCATAATGGTTCCTTAATTGATTTTATTAGGGAAATACATGAACTAATTTTACTAATCTTATTTTTCTAAGTATTGTGAAAATGCAATCCTAAATTACCATACAACATTCAAATCAATATACAAACATTAATAAAACAGTCTAAACTAATGCATGAATACTAACAACCTAGATGAATGGACAGATTAAATGCAATCAATAATAAAGAACACCCTAAATAAATCTATATGAATGCATGAGATATATAAAATAAAAAGAAAAAAAATTAAAAACTCACCTTAGCCTTTTATGCGTATTTTTAGCAATTTTTTTCCCTTTTTTTTTTTAACGCCGCAATTTAAATCTCCTTAGCGTGTTGTGCATATCTCCATTTATTTTTAAGCGCGGCATAATTAAAATTCCTGTAAAACAGACAATAAAAGCTTTGGTGAAGACTCTGATTCAAATAAATAAGAAATAAAATAAAATGCATGATATTAATCTAACTGCACTTGTCCTAAAGTTACAACTAATGGAAGAAATATAATATTTGTAACTTAAAAAAAATTTAAATCAAGTCAAGGTTATGAAAATTTGACTCCACCCCATTCAATCAAAACTTTAATTTTTTTTTTAAACAAAAATTCCTAAGTTAGATGAAATTCTAAATTAAGACATATCTCCAATACTAGATTTATTTTCAAAAATCACATAATCTAATAACACACAATTCTATTTCGAGATTTCTCCGGCAACGGTGCCAAAAACTTGATGTGAATTTTAAATTTACTCGCAAGTGTACGAACCAATTTATAATATAGGGTATGAGTGCGAGGTCATACCCAAGGGAAACCGACAAAATATATGTATGAAAATAGAAAATGACACTATTAAAAATGTGATTTAAGAAAATAAGTTTCTAACATATAGTTATAATCTTAATTTAGACCAATAATTAATTTATTACCTAGTTTTGATAGTTAACAATAAATTTTTGATTAAAAGAATGGAGTAAATTTAAATGACCTAAATTTAATTTAAAATATAAATTTAAGAGACAAATAAAATATTTCTAACCTAGTTAATTGTTTTGATATTTTTTTTTCTAGAAAAAAATAAAAAAATAAAAAAATTCAAGAATAAATAATTTTTTTTTACATAATCTACAATGGAATCGAGTCAAACATCGAAGCGGCATATTATCCTATTTAAAAATAATGAAATCATGGCCTATACTATGAAATGTTCTATAGTTATTAAATATAATTTAAATTTACTTCCTATTAAAATTCTAATTAGATTTTTTTTATGTCATCCATTAAATCAGACTTTTTTTCAATTAAAGCCTTAGGCTTGAGCAGGTTTTAAACTTGCGTTTCCCCAAATCTAAAAAAACTGTTCTTGATAAGAACCTTAGACTGGAAAGACGGCAAGTCCCACTGATCCTAATAGGGGTTCTACTTTCCTTGAAAAAATTCTAAAAATAATTTTTTACATAATGTTCATAAAAAGAATTAAAAATAGAATACAAATCATCATTAATTAAATTTAATAACTGGGATCATCATAAATCTAAACAACTGCCATGAATTTTTATTAAAAAATTGGAAATAAAATACAATTCTTTTGGACTTGACATAAAAATAAAAAATAAAAAATAAAATAACTTACAAGAAATTATTTATTTTTATCTTCTGTCTTTTGGTCGTCCAATTTCAGTCCCTTCGATGTCTTGCCCGGTTCAACCTTCAATGGACCCAAACACTTGAATTTATAGGAAAAAAAGGAATGAGATAAGGGATCCTTCAAACTCAGCCGGGATAAGACCGATTTCAAAATCAAATTCAAATTCAGCCGAGCCTTGTCTTTCTATCCTCTCTGTTCGGCTAACTCTATCTCTTCTCTTCTTTATCTTTCTTCCTCAGTTCCCAACTCCCTTTTCTATCTTCTCAGCTATGGATCGGCTAACACCTTATCCTTATTTGAAAACCCAAATGAGGATTGGTTTTTTCTTCCTTATCTTTCTATCTCTCATCTAATCCAAATCTCTCTTGAAACCCAGCTGCTACCCGATAACTGTTTCTTTATCTGCCTCTCTCTGCTGATTGGCTCTATCTTACCCTCATCCTCTCTTATCTGGATCGGATAACTCCCAACTGGCTGTCCTTCTTCTGCTGCTATCTTCTCAGCTGGCTGCCCTTCTATCTCTTCCTTATCTCTTTTCTTTCGGCTGACTCTTATCTCTTCCTTATCTCTTCCCAAAGTTGGCAAATTGTCCTGCTTTGTCGCCGAGATAGGATTTGGGCGAACACTTCTCTGTTTTCAATCTAAAGCCACTTTGCCTTCTCCATTTCTTTTGTTCTTCTACGCCTTTATCTCTCCTTGTCCCTTCTGCTACACCTTATCTTATCTTCCTTCTTCTTTGGATCGGATAACACCAGTTTTTTTTTTTTTTTTTTCTGCTTTATCTCTGCTCGGACTACCAACTCTGCATGGCTGCCTTGTTCTACTCCACCATCGGTTGCTGCTGCTGCTGCTTTTCCACTACTGTTCATGGATGCGGTACTGGCTTCTATCTAGTGCTTCCACTGCTGCTGCTGTCTTCCCCCGCCTGTGCTGCAGATCCATCATCGGCAGATCTGGTTTTTACTGTCCCAAACAGAGCTGCTTCTAACAAAGATTTCCAGGCTGGTAATTCGGCTCTGATGCCAGCGTGTGGGAAGTGATTTTTAGATGGCTGGTCTGCCGGTTACACCTTCCATTGTTGATTGCTGTTTTTCACTGCTCTTCTGGTTGCTGTCTTCATTCTCTGTTTGAAAGGACAGAGCTGTCCTTCTCAGCTACCTTTTCTTTCTTTTCCTGGCCGCCGCCTACTTCAGCCGGCTGCCTTTCTTCTCTCCATCGCTACTATCGTCATCTCTTCTCAACTTTTCTTGCTTTCCTCTACTGTCTGTCCGTCCTCAGTTGGCTGCCCACCTTCTTCCTTTGAACCTCAGACTCCAATCTGTCAGGCTGCTGCTGCCACTGGTTACAACTGCTCCACCATCGGCTGCCCTTCTATTGCTGCTTGCTGTTCTTCCCTGCTTTAGCTGGCTGACTGCTGCCCCTTCCTCTGCTTGCTGTCTTCGCTCTTTTTTTCCATGAGTCCTGCAACTAGAGAAGGGAAGAAAATAGAAAAGAAATGGAATTATTTTTGCTTTCCTTCAGGTGCCGGGCATCCCGATCGACAGTAAATGAGAAGGGTTGGTAAATGAGACTTGAATAAAATTTAAATATTAATTACATAAGTTGCAAAAAAAAACCTTTAATCTACCCATTCCGAAGGTGATGTCGACTGAATTTTTGACTTAGCCATTTTTTTATCATTTTTATTTTATTTTCTTGTATTTTTCAAAATAAACTGTAAAACTAAAAATAACATTTAAACATATCTAATATTTATAAAATAAGGACTAATTAATCTAATATTAAGGGGTAAAATTGTAATTTTACTGTGTTTATCACCCAACCTATCTGTAAAGTTGGATTAAGATTTTGAGTTTTTAAAATCATACTTTTAGTTGAAAATCAGATTTTTAATAAAACCGGGGACTTATTTGCAAAATTGAAACCTGAGGAGGGATGATCTGCAACCTGACCAAACAGTATTGTTACTGTTTGGAACGTCAGTTGCCGCTACATGCAGCCTCATGCAGTAGCTATCCGGCCCCTTTTTCCGATCGATTTTCTATAAGTATGGCCCTCCTCTCCTGGTTTTCACTCCCAGCAAATCTATCTCTTCTCCCTCTCAGTCTCTCAGTCAGCTGAGACCAAACTCAGCTCTCTCTCCCTGCCTCTTTTCTTCTATGTTTTACTATGTTTCTGTCACCCGTAGCTTAAAAGGAAAGTTCTTCCAAAGTCCGGATTTTCAGTCTGGGAACTCTAGTGAAGGTAACCACTGTGTTCCTCTTTCGATTTCAATCAGTTTAGAATCAAGAAAAACCGAATTTGACTATGATTTGAGCAAGAAAAACCATTTCAAAGTTTTAAGAAAATCTTGGTTTTTAGTGTATCAGTGGGCTTTTGGGATTAAGATCTCATGGCCTACTGAGTTTTAAGACCTTAAACCATTCCCTATGGAAAGAAGACTCTCAAAGGAGTCCATCGGACCAGCTAGGTGTGAAAATCGAATCCGAAAAACCATCTGTTTTTGGATTCGCATTTCACATGTTGTCTGCCGTCACTGTCTGCTGGTGCAGACAGTGAGGCAGACGACTCTCGGATGGTCCGAAGGTCACACTCTTCGGACTGTCCGAGAGGACCCCTCGGACGTTCCGAGCTTCACCCGTAGGCCAGAAGCGCCCGAGGCTAATTTGACTTAGCCGGACGATCCAAGCAGAGCTCGGAAGGACCGAGCCCTAACTTTGGATGTTCCCAGGTACCTAGACCCACCGAGACTTGTTTTCTCTATTTTATCGGTTAGGATGGACTTCGGATGATCTGAGACCCAATCTTCGGACGATCCGAAGTCAGACCCATGATCCGAGGTGAATGACTAATTTAGGTGTGGCTCAGATGATCCGAAGCCACAGTACCTGGTTCCGAGGCATGTTCTGAGGGACCCAGTTTTGGAAGTATAAAATGTTCTTGATGGTTATTTGATTGATGAGATGTTAGTACCCTATTGTTAACTTAAAAATGTACTAATCATCTTCTCTTATTACTATAGTGTATATATACTATTGTATTCACTTCCAGGCCGACTCTATTGGTCGGGCACTGAGTGATCTCACTTCCAGGCCGACGCTATATTTTTCGGGCACTAAGTGACCTCGAGGCCTTAATCAAAATGTCAGATCTGGTCCTATCCAGAAGACAACCGAGAAATGACCTGAGGAATCTAAACCTAACTTAATAAGTCAATCTGGTCAATGCCCAGAAGACAATATGTGTTTTGGATTGAGCACCTTTTTTATTATACTATATTGTGGATTATTGTAATTTAAAAAGGTTAGAAACCAAGTAAGAGACTCAATTGCATGTGCCTTGGATTTTTGGGAAAAAGTATGATTTCGAAATACTACTTGTGTGTATGTATTTGATACTATGTATATTGATTGTGCATTTGTCTGTTTGTTTGAACAGAGATCGCGAAACCACACATACGGTGAGGGACTAAACTTTGCAGTTAAATTGTAAGCAAGTTTTGTTATTTGAGATGGATCTTAAACAATGAGTGGTTTCAGATTTAATGAACCCACTCATGTGCCTAGACTTGATGCACTATGGTAAGAGTGCTTATGAGAACTGTGAATATTATGATGTTGATCATATGAGATGTGTTACTGCTTTCACGTACCTTTTACTATTGAACCATCGCCGAGCTGAGGTGTCGGTTACATCTAGTGGACGAGGTGGGTCGACAGTGACTAGCAAGGTGTGCCAGTACCGATTTTGAGGTGCAAATCGGAGATGTACTTGTAAGGACTTATTTTGACCGTGTCGGGACTTAATGCTATTGGGGTCAGTATAGTAACTAGGGGTTGTGGTGGATGATAGTAATATTGGAAAAGAAATGATGAATCATGGGACTGATGATGATATTATGCTTTTGTTATCAAATATGAGATATTATTGCAACTGCTGATTATTATGCTAACCTGTTGTTTACTTTAAAACTGTACTGTTATATTTTCTTCACTGGGCTAGTTAGCTCACCCCACTCACCTTTCAGGACATGAACCTGAGAAAGAGAATCCTCTATTTCAAGCTTAGGGTGGATTAGCTGCGGCGGTGTTTTGGGATTCCCCCTGAGGGGAATACCCTTATATTTGCTCGTTGGTTCTTGGAACCTTTTACCTTTGCAAAGTACCGGGTGTGGTACTTGATTTGTATCAATGTCATGTATTAAGCTACTACATTTCTATAGTTACTCTGATAGTGTTGATGTTTTGAAATGATATTCAATGTTGGAAATTATGTGTTCTTGTGGTATGTTTTGATGTTTACGTTTAAGTCTCTCGGGAGGGACTTATGGTATATGTTTGAGTCCACATGTTGGATCATGTGTGACCTTTGGGCCTAACTGTTGATCCAGCCCACTTAGGATGCTTGAGTTAGTTTATCTTTTAAAAAAAAAAAAATTCAGTCGCGTTCCGTGCCCAACCTTCGGGTCGGGGCGTGACAGTTTCAGTCCATCTGTTGGGCTCATGTGTGACTCTTGTTTCTGAGCCTAACCTTTGATCTGGCCTAGTTAGAATCTTCAGATTAATTTAAAAAAAAATCAATGACGTTCCGGGCCCACTTCCCGGTCGGGGCGGTACAGCTTAGTTAAGAGTTGAGGGGTACTATCAGATAATTAGTCAATCGACATTCATCTTCAATGTCACCTGATCAACAGATAACCAGTGATGAATATTGTAATCAAGGGTTGAAAATTCGGTATCGGCCGATACGATATATCGACCTATATATCGTCATCCGCCGATATTTTTCTCTCTTACTTTTTTTTTTAAAATAAAAAATTATTAATATCAGCCGATACGTATCGTATCAGCCGATATATAACGTTTTTAAAACCGATATATATCGGCAGATATGATACATATGGGCCGATATCTCGACCCCTGATTGTAATTAAAAAGAATATTTATGCAAGATAATCTCACTGAGGGAAATAACTTGCTCTATTGTTAGTTCCATAACATTTGAGGTGACGATCTTATCTATTTAATTTTTTTTTTATAATCAAGGCTCTCAGAACACCCAACTTATTTTTGGGATATATGCAAGTCTTTATACCCATACACACTGAATAACTCTACTAAAAATAACCCTTTTAAGTGAAATGAGAATCGAATTTAAAACTCCCGTTTTCCTAAACAAACGTTTTAAGTTATCCAACTTATTTAATTAAGGGTGCCCATCCTAGCATGGACATACACTTTTAGGAGACACGGATTTTAGTAAACTTCCCATTTTGCTCTCCATCTATCTACAAAAATTGGTTCACTTTCTAGTGAATCGGTTCACTCATCGGTGCACCGATTTAGACTATTTTCATTTCCAAGTGAATCGGTTTGAACCAATTTCTGCGGATGGATGAAGGGTAAAGTGGAAAATCTGAAAAACTCTTACCTCCTAAAAAAGTTTTCCCGTATTAGAATGACCACCTTTAATTAACATAGCTCACCTTTGTGTTAATCTTAATGGAGAAGCTGGCATACGGCACTACACAAATATGACAATTTTCTACCCTCCTATATTTTACCATCTCACCGTCAAATATATCATTATTGAATCTCTGTGTGCGGTTGTGCCAACTTTAAACATTTAAAATATGTATAATAACTAAAGTGATGCAGGAAGTCTTCCAACTTTTTAGGCCTTCCCCTCTGCAGTATACCAAGGACATGCAACTTTCGATTTAATAGAATTATATTAAAGAGTTATGGTCAAAATGAGTCTCTACTTCAATTTGTCACACTAAAGTTATGAAAGTGAAATTTGTTGGGTTTTGATTGCGACATTGGTGCTTTTATAATACTATATGTATATTTGTGAGATATTCAATTTTTCTTCTCATTCTATTCTCTAATTTTGAAAAGAGTAAATAAATATCAAGTTCTTGAATATAGAAAGATAAGATTGAAAATAAAAAACAATTTCACAAATTTATGTATACTGTTATACAAAACATCATTGTCTTATTTAAATTTTAATGCATTTTGCGTGACTATAAGTAGATATATAGTATTTTCTTTTCTCTTCTTCTGATCTTTTCAAAAGTGATAGTTGTTTTCTATAAGAAAAATTCTAAGTGAGTTACCAAGTTTCTTCATTGAGAAAGGCTGCTAGTGAGATGTATATTTTTCGATAGAACATATAGTGAATAATAAGGATATTAACGGTGTAAATTTTGAGCTCCGTCTAACCATTGTGGATTTGTAATCTTAGATTTTGAAAATTTGATTGCTTTATAACTATTGATTTTTCATAGATAATTTTATAGAATTATGAGTATCGAATCAAAGAGTTTTCTTTAAGTTATATAATTTATTAAGACCTCTATTCATCTCATTGAACCATATGAGACTCATTCTATAATAAGTGTAAACTTTCCATATTTAAATAAGTACTTGAGTCTTTATAAACCCTTTTTTTTTTTTTTTTATATAATAAGAGATAGTGAACTTATTAATTTTGTCATTTTTTTTTCTAAAATATAAAAATAATAAAACACATATGCTGTGTTTGGATGGGGATAGTGGCCCATTATCCCTATTTGACAACTAAGGAAGAAGGGTAAAAAATCAACTTTTTATCCGTTCTCTTCAACTTTTGAAAACCCTTTTTAAGGGAGCGGTTTTCATATTACTTGATATTACCTGAGTAACTCCTCCAAAATTTATCCCCAATCCAAAGAAAGCTAGAATCTCTAAAAAGTTAAAGTTACAGTGAAACGTGCTACTGAGCCTCACCAGTCACGGCTTCACGGCAATTGCTGAAAGTCTAACCACTATCTTTACCTAAGTTTTAAAGGCATCATGGAAGTTCGTTGTGAGGTTAACATTTTTTTTTTTTTTAATTTACTTGTGGTAAACTGTCGGAAACCCAGCTTAAAATCCCCATGGGTGATATCTACTGTCTCTATAAGACACTAAACGAAGCCATGGGGGCTCGAGTCTGACACCTCCTATTCAATGAGACTAGCACTTACTACTTTAAAATGTGCAGAGTACGGTGTGGGTAGTAATGATCAGCACAATTCACCCTCTTGGTCTATTTTTGAGCTGCACCATTCAAATTTGCATGCTTGAATTTGGTGTCTTTGGTGGGTCTTCCATGTTTCTATATAACACCTACATGCATATAGAAAAGACAGTGCATTCAGTCATGGGTGCAGAGAAACTCCCTTTCCCTCCTTTCCTTCCTATGTACTTGTCTAACCTTCTTGCCTTCTCTGATAACAACAGCACCAGCTACGTCAAGGTTGGAGGAAGTAGAAGCACTTCTCAAATGGAAAGAAAGCCTCCTCCACAACGATGCTCTTCATTCTTGGAAGCTCCCTCTGCCAATTCCAATTTCATTGCTAATGGCACCAAACATCTCCCCATGCAAATGGCATGGAATCACATGCAACCATGAAGGAAGTGTCGGATAAATTTGTTGAATTTGAGTCTGCAAGGTAAACTTGATAGCTTCAACTTCTTCTCTCTCCTGAACCTTGTCCATCTCAATCTCAGCTCCAATTCACTCTTTGGAACCATTCCTACTCAAATAGACAATCTTTCCGAACTCACAATCCTTGATCTCACTGCAAATGACTTGTCTGGTTCGATTGCTCCGAAATTGGTAGACCTTACCAAGTTTTCCGTTCTCAACCTTGGCAACAACAGAATAAATGGTTTCATTCCTCCATCATTGGGAAAGTTGAGCCAACTGACCATATTCTCCCTTCACAAAAATCAAATTTCAGGCTCAATTCCAGTGCAATTTGGAAATCTTGTGAATCTTGATATGCTGGACTTGTCCGCGAACCTTTTGACCGGTTCAATCCCTTCTGCTTTAGGAAACTTGACTACGCTCACATTCTTGAACCTCGACCGTAATCATATTTTTGGGTCCATCCCTCCAGAATTGGGAAACCTCAAGAATTTGGTTAACCTTAGTTTAGAGTTCAACGATCTCACTGGTCATGTACCCCTGTCTCTAAGAAATTTGACCATGCTCGGGTCTTTGAACCTTGCCTTCAATCACTTGACAGGTTCTCTACACCATCTAATCTCAAATCTGTCAAATTTAAATAAGCTAATCTTGACCAAAAACTTATTTTTTGGCCATTTACCCCAAGAAATATGCAGGGGAGGATCACTTGAAAGACTTATTGCACATGACAACCTCTTTAATGGCTCCATCCCCAGAAGCTTGAAGAATTGCACTGGTTTATACACTCTTCGATTGGACAACAACCATCTCACAGGAAATATATCTGAATCCTTTGGAATATATCCGAACGCGATACTCATTAATCTCAGTGGCAACAGATTCTATGGTGAGCTCTCACCAAATTGGGGAGAATGCAAACAATTGAGAAGACTCGAAATATCGAGAAACAACGTCACTGGTAGACTACTACCTGGGTTGGGAGAACTGAGTCTGCTGGGAGTACTTGACATTTCGTCAAACCATATAGAAGGAGAAACACCAAAGGAATTGGAGATGATGACCAATTTAGTATACTTGATCATAAATGATAACCATCTATCTGGTATGATACCTAATCAGATTGGAAGGCTATCCAATGTGGAGACAATGGATCTATCAACAAACAATCTTTTAGGTCCAATACCTAAATAAATAGGGGATTGCTCCAAATTGAGGAATTTGGGAATGAAAGGAAATCCTGTCCAAATTGGGAATCTAATAAACCTACAGGAAGTATTAGATTTCAGTATGAACATGCTTACTGGCGAGATACCCGTGCAGTTTGGACATTTACAGAAGCTGGAAATGCTTAATCTCTCACACAACAAGCTTTCAGGTTCCCTTCCCAACCACAAAGCCTTACAACAGGCCTCTGCTAATGCATTTGTTGGAAACAGAGGTCTATGTGGTGAAAAACAAGGATTGAAACCTTGCAGTAATTTCTTTCTGAAAGACAACAATCATGTTAGCAAATGCATAAAAGTGGTGATCTTCATTATTCTTCCAATCTTTGTAGTAATGCTTCTTTTAATTTTCTGTGGTGGCGGCGGCATTTATTATACTTCTCATCGAAGAATTAAATGCAATAAGGAGGATAAAGAAATTAACAGTGCAGATCACTTCTCAATATGGAATTACAATGGGAAGATGGTCTATGAAGACATCATAGAAGCAACAAAGGTCTTTGACGACGAATACCGCATTGGTTCAGGAGGGTCTGGTAGCGTTTACAGAGCTGATTTACCCAATGGTCAAGTGGTAGCAGTGAAGAGGTCTCATCTTATAGAAGGAAATGAGAAAAAAAACCAGAGATGTTTTAGAAATGAGATCAAAATGTTAACAGAAATCCGCCATCGGAATATTGTAAAGCTTTATGGATTTTGTTCCCATTCTCATTGCTCATTTCTAGTGTACGAGTAAATGGAAAGAGGAAGCTTAGCAAGCATGCTTGGAACAGAGGACAGAGCTTCGAAGTTGGATTGATGTTACATGGTGTATAGGGTAAGTTGGGGCTATTGATGTTATCTATGTAGTAATTCTAAATCTATATATAGAAGTCTTCAGTCATACCCTTACGAAGGGTTCTCTCGGACCCATCTAGGATCATAAGAATGGTCTATGCTTGAATACAATGCTTATCAAAAATTAACTTGCTTGGTTGACTGTATGGTTTTTGTTTCATCCAAGATGAATTGAGAGTAAAAAAAAATTCTTTTTTTGAGAAGAGTCCTATCTTTTGTCATAAGAAAGCGCTCTTACTTCAGTTCAGTAGAACATGCGTCTCCAAAATCTGATGTTGTAGATTCAAATCCTGGCAAACACATGTCTATGATAGTGGATTTGGGAGGAAATAATAACAATTGCATGATATCAAGGACCTAAATGTACGGATTTAAAAAAAAAAAGTTTAAATGATAACAATTGCAAGATATCAAGAACCTAATTGTAAAGATTTCACCAAAAGAGACATAAGGTATTCCAGAAGCTCATTGTGCCCATTAACAGACTTGACGATTCAGTTCTTCAATCTTTGCTTCAAGTAATTCAGTGTACTTCACTGCATCCATTTAAAATGCACCTATAAAATATTGAAACCCAAACTAATAAGAAAATACTTGAAAATTTAAATTTGTGAATCCTCCTCTAAAAGGCAAGCAACTTGATTCTTTAACTCATATTGGGGTTAGATAGTCAGGAACCCGTCTCAAGAAGTGAGAGTCCTAAGTTCGATTTTCACTCTACTCCAAAGAACCACTCCCTTTAAAATTATCTGGTGTGTGTGGATAAGAAAACTTGCACATTTTCTGAAAATTAATTGAATTCTCTATGCCATGGACACTTTGATCATCGAAAAAAAAATTAGATTTCTGAAAATTCTCTATTTTATGTCTGACATAAGGTTATGGATGATTAAATCATCTACACCCTTGTTATTAATAAATTTGTTTAAAAATACACATCACTACAATTTTATCAAGTTGGGGCTATTGATGTTATATGTTGTACAGCAGGAGTGTAAATCTCGCCTGATACGATATATATATATATATATATCAGCAGATTTTTTTTTCTCCAGCCGATACAATAGATTTATAACCCTGAGGATGCAGCAATGAAAAACAGGAAAAAAAAAATTTGAGAATTTATGGAAGAAGTGTCTATATCTTTTATTAATGAACTGTTACGGTCTAAATTGAAATATAGATAAAAGACTATAACAAAATAAATTAAATTTAGCAAAAAAGCTCATAAAACATTAAAAACAAAGATATGAAAACCAATCAATTTAATCCAATTACCCTTTTTATTTTTAGTTATCTAACAATTTAGATCACAAATTCTGCTAATGGAAAACTTAGAATAGAAAGTATGGTGATTGAAAGAAGTGAATTATTCTGCTTCATGAAGAAAAAATATAAATATCACTTAAAAAAAAGATCCATGACAATAAAAATACAAAAAACAGTCCTATTTTGCCTTTTTGAATTAAGACTCGTCAATGTGATTGGTAGAGTTTTGAGTTTGAATCAAGTATTTTTAGAACTCAGTAAAGAGTCATTAAGGCTCCAGGTTAATTTATGGTATTGTTTTCAAGCCAAAACTCGGTCATCAGATTGGGTATTTGAGTGGAATCAGGACTCAATGGGTGTGTATACATGTTATATACAGGGTCTGACTGACAGTCCCCGGCCTACTTGATTATTATCGGACTCTCCGGATCCAGTCCGTGAATGATAATTAGACTCTAAGATCCGGCTCGTTATCTTAACAATCAGGCCAAGCTGGACGATCCACAGGCTGAATCTGAGTCTGTTTACAAGCCTAGATTTTATATATTTGAGTCTCTCAAAATAGATGATTACATCAATATAGAATATGTAAATTTTTACTGTTAATTAATTATTTTAACTATATGATTTTAATCTTTTAATTTTTTAAAATATACATCATTATTTTTTTAAATTTAAAATCAAGAGATAAATAAGGAAAGTCTATAAGACTTAAGATCCCTAAATCTGAATAAGGAAAGTCTCATTATAGTTTCTTATTTTTGAATTAGACTAGCAACTCTGTGGAGACTTTTACAAGATAGATAATAGATCCCATATATAATTCTAAGTTATGTTATTTAAGTCTTTCAAATTTTGATGAGTATAAATCATTGATTCTTTTAAAATCTTAAAATCAAGAAATATAATTATTAGATAGAGATGAAACTTTAAACAATTCATACTTGTATAACTTTCTTTATTCCAAACTCAACTAAACAAGATTAAACACAAATTTAAAAGATGGCCTCAGATATCAGATTTTGACAGTTAAGTGTCCATTGAGCTTTTTTTTTTTTCTTTAATTTTACTCATGGCATACCGCGGGATACCCAGCGTAAAACCCCATGGGTGAGCCCATTATCCCTAAGGTACACCAAGGTTAGGCCATGGGGGTTCGAACCCACAACCTCCCGCTTCTTGAGATGGGAGGTATCCAGTTGAGCTTATCGTATTGAAAATTAAAACTAATTGATGATTTTGGTATACAACTAGTAATAGATGGTTTTAAAGTAAATACTTTATTGACGGCTTTGGAGGGTCTAGAATAGATTGAAATTGAAAAGGACAACAATCAATTTCTCAAACAATTTTTTCTTCCCACTTGCAAGTGTGTCCAAGACACGGGGTAATGTAGAACAATATTAGTGAGATATTTTAAGTGTTTTTTTTAATATTTTTTATTTAAAAAGATCATAGGACTTATATAATTGAGTCTATTTTATAGAGAATTAAATTGATTTAATATATTTAAAATTTCACCATCAATTGATAATTCAATTTATGTAATCTTAATTTTTAAAATTTGATGAGTACAAGTGATTGACTTTTAGTATTTTAGAATTAAGAGATTGGATGGTTTGATTGGGGTGAAACTAAGTCCTATTCATATGATCTTCTTTATATTATATCCATTTTCTAAACTAACTGATATCAAAACAAAGAAATACTATCCGTCGTGCTAAAAAATAATTTTCTCTATAAACGATTATTATTGCATATTAATAACGAGTTCTGTTTCATCTGTTTACTAAATTTATTTTAGTACGACAGCATAAGTATGCCTTAAAATAGACCTTACTTGTCATGAGTAGAATTTCATCCCTCATTATTTGTAATCTCCTTTTATGTAGTGCTTCATCTGTTTGTTCTATATACTAGTTTACTCTTAAATTAATAAAAGTAAAATTAAAATTAAAATATATGACGAATTTGAATATTTATTATGAATTTTTCTCTTTCTATTGACAAGAATTTTTTTTTAAAAAAATTGACAAAAACCAAACATTCTTGGACATTAAATTTTACTTTTGCTTGTTTATCTGCCTAAACTTTAGTCCCTCACTTTTTGTAGTATGTTTTTACACGTACTGCTCCATCTCTTAAACTAATAAAATTAAAATTAAAATAAAAAAATATTGCCAATGTGAACATTTATTATGAATTTTTCCCTTTGATGGCAAAACTTATCATCATAACAATTATGTCAATAGTTAAACAAAATGAGTGACTTAGAAATATTTCTATAAATATTGATGTCTCAATTAATTGATTGCTTTGAGGGTTACATTTTCTAATTGTAACAGACAGAAATGAAAAGGAAAGAAGAAAGGGCTAGTCCAATGGTTTGGAAATTCTGTTGTGGACATTTCTTTGATAGAGGGGGCCCACCATATTCTACTCCATTGAATCTTCCTTGTTCTCACTTTGATCTTTTCATGGTGGGGGCCATTATTTAGATGGTGGGCTCTTTTGCTACACAAAAGTCACAAACCAATGAAAGGCCTTTTCTGTGTGTGGACTTCGTTTTAGATAAAATCTTTTCAAGTATGAGGAAAAAACTATTAAGAATAGTAAATTTGAGTTGATTTGATTTAATTAAAAATATGAATTGAATAGATTAATTAATTTTACTGATTTAATATTTTAAAATTAAATATAGAAAGAGTTTATGATTCATTGATGCCAAAAGTCCGGCCTCTCTCCATGAAATGGAAATGCAGTACACGTTCCACTCAAGACGAAGACAGCTCAAACATCTTTCTACAATTAAACCTTCTATTTCCAAGGCTCCTTTAAAGAGAAGACTTGGACTTCACCACAAGTCTTCTATCGTAGGCCCCAAATTAGTGCTTGAATTGATCTTTTCTAAAAAAATGTTTTTTTTTCTAATGATTTCTTCTTATATATATTTGAAAAGTCATTGTTAAAAAATACAAGCCACTCCCTGTAGACTTAATCGATGTGTGTGAATTGGGAGGTTTATACTTTATACATGTCCAATGTGAGGTGGGGATACCTATATTATTTAAAAAATATATAACATAAATAATTACAATTTAGTTACTTTGGAATACAGGATAATGCATGGAATGAATTTTCAACAAGAGAGGACAGGACAAGTTTGTCTACTTCATGCAAGAGTTCCACCTATGGAGATATGTGATGGATCATGAGTGAGAAATGTAGGCCTCATGTGGGCCCATGAACGAGAAATGTAGGCCTCATGTGGGCCCATGTTCATGGTTTGAATTGTCAGAGAGTATAATTCTATCACTGTTGAAGAGTCTTCTTTCTCATTTATAGAGAGGATTTTTTTTCCCCATTTGACCGACAAAATAGAGATAAGAGAGTACTCTTCACCAATGAGAAAGAGGAAGCCTTGTGGGAACGGACTCTTCAATAGATGTTGATTGAGATTATTTGTATTAATAGATGTTGACTGTGATGTCAAAATGGCGTATGTTTCATGACAGACAAAAGAGACCTTCCTTTGAAAGTGATTTTTACAACTATCTATTTACTTTTGGTGGGCCCAATTCCAATTGGATGGGCCCTTTTCAAGTGGAAAATTGCACCAATTCATGATTCGTGGACATTTTCATACAACTTGTAATAAATAGTTTTAAATGTAAAGAATTAACTTTACTTATGGCTTTGGAGGGTATAGAATAGATTGAAATTGAAAAGGATAGCAATCAATTTCTCAAACAAATTTTTCTTACCACTTGCAAGTGGGTCTAAGACATGGGGCGACGTAGAACTATATTAGTGAGATATTTAAAGTGATTTTTTTTAATTATTTAATAGATCATTGGAGGACTTATATAATTGAGTCTATTTTATAGAGGATTAAATTGATATAATATATGCAAAATTTTATCACAAATTGATAATTAAATTTATGTAATCTTGATTTTTAAAATTGATGAGTATAAGTCATTGACTTCTAATATTTTAGAATTAAGAGATTAGATGGTTTGATTGGAGTGAAACTTAATATAAGTCCTATTCGTAGAGTAGAGTTTTTTTTATATTATATCCAATTTTCAAAATTTCTAATTAATTTTTCAATTATTTAGGACATTTTTTAGTGCAAAGAACTCCCAAATCCATACTTCTCACTGAGTATAAGGGCATTGGGTAAATGTCATGCCTCAGGCCCAACAGCGCTGAGAGAAAGAGAGAGAGCATGGATGTGTGAGAGGAGAGAAAAGTCCCACATCGCCAAGGGAGTTGGAAAAGTGGGGGCTTATAAGAGGGAGTACCTTCACCTAACACAACATGTTTTGGACCTCAGAACGAGGCTTAGACCCAATGTAAAGCCCTGCAAATCTCTTATAATTTAGAGAAAATTGTGTGCATGACCCCGGTAGAATACAATTATCTCAATTCAAGTTATCAAAGTCATAGGATTTAAAAGAAAAAATGCTAAACTTACTTAGTTTAAGTTTTTATAATAAATTTAAAATATAAAATTTAATAATTTTTTACTTATCTAAATATTATAATTAAAAGTTTACATCATTTCATTATAATCCAACACCCGCATGAACTTCCCCCTCTGCACAAATGTCCAACTCAAGAAGAGTATTTCTTGTCTAAGTGTCCCTTATATTTTAAGAGAAGACTTGACTAGCAGCAGTCTTATCAGGTGGGCCTGGGCCCATTTCAAGAGACTTATATGCAATACAACAATACTTAATAAATTAAGCTTACTGCCGTCTGCACATGTAATGACCCAACCCGATATGTCAAAGTTTTGGGGTCATGGTAGCAGTGGGGAAAGTGTAGGCCCCGTGTTGGGTCCTGGTTTGCCCGATTTTGAGTTTAGACACTCGAAGGGCACTTTGGTAATTTTGAATCATTAAATATTTTATCATGTAAAAAGTTTGAAAATCACACGTTATCTTCCTCGATATTCGACGTTTGATTTTTAATGAGTTTTAAATTATTTATTTATTTATTTATTTATTTTTGAAAAAAATTAAGATTTTATAAAAAAAAAAAAAAAACCTTAGTTAAAACCCCCTCCCCAAAACCCCTAACTCGATACCTTTTTCGCGCAGCACTGTAGCAGCTCGCTACAGTGCCGCCGCATCCTCCTCCTTCTCCCCTCTTTCTTCTTCTCTCCCTTTCTTCTAACCCTAACTCTAAAATCCCTCTCCCCCTTTGGTGCTACCGCCGCTACTCCTTTCCCTTCTCTCTCTCTCTCTCTCGCTCTCTCGTTTCTCTGTCGCTCTCTCCCCTCCCTGCGATTCCCTCTCTCAATCCTTGCCTGAGCTCCAACCAAACTCCCTTGCAGCCATTCCTCTGTTCGGATCTGCTTGTGTAGCCTCCGGATTCTTCTCCAGCCAAGCACAGTACCCCATGATCTTCTATTCTCTCATTCTTTCAGATTTCTTCTTCTTCCCCTCTTGATCTCTTCCTTCCTCCTTCTGATTTTCCCCGATTTTCTCTCTTTCCCCTTCTCCTTCGGCTGAGTCACTCGGAGCTACAGAGTTGACTCAGTCGGGTTCGATTTTGGACCACAATAATCCGGTCCGGCTCGTCAGATCTGGTCCAGTTCACCAGATCCGGCCCAGCTCGTCAGATCTGGCCTAGTTCGCCAGATCCGGCCCAGCTCGTCTGGTTCAGCCTAGCCCTTGGCCCGGCCCAGTCAGGCCCTATTCGGACCCGACCCGTTCTTGGGCCCATTTGCATTCCAGGCCTAGTTTGACCCGTTTCATCCCAGTTTCTTACCCTCTTATTCTTGTTTCAGCAGATTGAGCCCCTTTAACCCCCGGACTCATTTTCTCACATTGGATTTCACGAACACACACAGGTGAGGGAACTCATCACCGCTTTTAGCATGCATCTATGCATCTTACTCCTCTATCAAATGTGTGGGTACAAAATGCGGCGAATGGGGTCCCCTGATATTATGAGTCACTCGGCAAGGGAACTATTGATACCATTATGTGGCGGGGGTCTCATTCGTACCCATTGCTCATGGAGCACCTATGAATAGTTTATCGGATGTCATGACTTGTTGATGGTATGATAACATGATTGGTTGACGTGTGATAACTAGTCATGTATGTGATTAATAGTTTAGTCAACATGCTTTAGAATTGCGTACAGTAGATAGCAGATTATACCATTTTCTTGCTCGTATGGAACATGCCATGATTGATACCATGTCTGAAAGTTAATGTGTAGCATGTGATAGATAATGATGTATATACTTAATGATGTTACGATTTGTCATATTGATGACATGTGTAGAGATAATTTTGTATGCATGTGGCTAGTGTAAATGGAATGCCGGTGGGGGGCATGGGTACTGGGCAACATCAGGATCTAGAGACTCCCCCTAGCTTGTCAGGTAGTAGGGTGGGGATGTCGTGTGGGACCGCGCAGTGGAAGGGTGGTTGGACTATGGGCTACCCGGTGGTTGGTCATGAGTTGAAGTTTTTCCTAGCACGGGTTCGATTGTCAGGTGTGATCTTTAAACACGCCTACAAGGGAGGTGTGGTCCGGTTCGGAGGATGAGGTGCCCGAGAGTCCTAAGAGGGACATGTTGTGAGGCTGTAATGGAAACCTCCAGGAAGTTTTGGGGTTGAGTGTTAGCTCGCCCAAGGCTGACTTAAAGGTCATTGCAGACACACTACCCGACTGGGTGGCGGATGAAGCTTCCCTAGTGGTCTAATGGGTTGAGTGGTTCGCCCGCGTAGAGACCAGAGGGTGGGATGGCGGCTTGTGATCCCTGAATGACCGAGTAGGCTGAGGAGGTACTCGCTTGGTCATTGGTCGAGGGATGATGAGGTGAGGGAGAGCTCCGGCTAGTATGACTTGTGATCCCCGAATGACCGAGTAGGCTGAGGAGGTGCTCGCCTGGTCATTGGTAGAGGGACAATGCGGTGAGGGACAGCTCCTGCTGGTATGACTTGTGATCCCCGAATGACCGAGTAGGCTGAGGAGGTGTTCGCCTGGTCATTGGTCGAGGGATGATGCGGTGAGAGACAACTCCCGCTAGTATGACATGTGATTCCCCGGATGGCTGAGTAGGCTGAGGATGTGCTCGCCTGCTCATTGATCGAGCGATGGTGCGATGAGATATTCCATGCTGAGAGACATGTAGTGTGGGGACAACCTGCGATGTGGTATGAGATGATGTTCCAGGCTATGACATCTGCAGGGTGGGTACAGTTTGAGGTATGGTAGTCCAGGCTATGACACCTGCAGGGTGGGTACATTCTCAGGTATGGTATCCCAGGCTAGGACACCTGTATGGTGGGGACAGCCTATGGTGTGATGTGATAGTGTGTTTACCCTTAGTTGACTTTGGGGTTCATTGTTGAGACTTGTGTTGTGGGTGTTGACTCACCAGGAATTTATGGGCGCCTAACGAGTGAGTTTGGCTGTCTCACTCGGTAGAAGACCTATATGATCCTGTGAGGGGTGGATACGCGAATCGTGTGGGGACCAACAGATACGGTCCAAAGTTGTAGGTTTGATTATCGAGACTCTGGTGCTCGGTTGAGGAGACCATGGATGAGTCTGGTTGGCAGTCCGTTAAGGACTGGTGAGGTGGTTACTCCCATGTGGTAGTCACTTTGGGACTCTAGTGAGTCCGACTCTTGGGTTGGTCGTGGTATGTGTGCTGGTTGTCATGAGAGAGTTATAGGTCTGGTCGAGGAAGATGGATCCTGATCCGGTTGGAGGTCAGTCTGTGTACCCGAGAGTGGGTGAACTGCGGCGGATGCATAGACTTGTATTGAGCTGGTTAAAGGATGTACTAGAGGCCCGCCAATTGTGGGCCCGTGTGTTAGGGGTAGGGCGCTCGCCTGCATAGTCATGCATGTGGACATCATAGACATTGATGTGTTCATATGATCATATACAGTGTATGCTTGGTGATACATGATGCATGTGTTACCCTCACTGGGAATGTAGAGCTCACCCCTTGTCTCATAGGCATTCTTAGAGGAAGGGTCGGTAGGACCCTCAATCAGACATTGGGCGTAGAGTGACAGTTTTGTACTTGTCATGGTTTTATTTTGTAATTAGAGACTTGCTAATGTATTTGAGATATGTGTACATTTCATTAAGTTGGATGAATGTAATAATGTGATGATACTATAATTTGTAATTCTCACTGATGCTTACGGTTTTTGGTTTATTGGCGGATTGCTATGGCTAGTGTGGGTTGCGAGAGCGGTGTCTCCCATTTAAAAAAAAAAAAAAAGTATATCCAAAATTGTATTGGATTGGTTTTAGGAGTTCATATCAGTCTTAACGTGCCCGTAGCGGGACGGGTCGTTACAACACATCTCTCACTTATCTCACCCTACCCACCTACCCCACTTAGTCTACCAATTTTGACTGGGTAACACTGAGTTGAGCCATCATCCATCACATGAAATTGAGTTTTAAATGTCCAAATGAAAGTGATATTTTGGTCATCAAATCCAATTTCTAAGTTCTAATATTGTCTAAAATAGACTCGGTATTATTGTTTTTTCAAATAACAAATGAAAATAAAAGTCCCATTTTTTTCAAAAAATATTATTTATTTCCTTTTTACATCTAAATATTTTCCTTCACAAAAATAAAAATACAATTTCAGATAAAAAGTCTCCCCAAGTGAAGAGACCATAGAGTTTGAGATAGATTGATGCCAAGAGTCTGGCCTCTCTCTATGGAATGGAAATGCAGTACACAAGTTCCACTTAAGAGGAAGACATCTCAAACATCTTTCTACGATCCATTTAATGTGATCCTTCTATATCGAAGTCTCCCTTAATGAAAAGACTTAGACTTCACACAAGTCTTCTATGGTGGGCCTGCATTAGTCTTTTTGGAGAATTTTATGCACTATGGGTCACTCAATACTTAAAGTTGTGGTTGGATCTTTGACTGAAAGATGACTATTTTACTCAATTTACAATAATTTATAAATTCTACTTATTTGTTTTTAATACATATCTCTGACTTTTGTGAGTGTGGCCTGGCCCAATTATGTCTAACTGAGTCCATAAATTTTAGGTCTCACTCGACTCAGCGTGCCCTATTATCAACAGTCTATCTCTCCTCTGCAAGTGTTTGACCCATTAATTGGGTTCATGTGATGTTAGATTCAAGTATTGAAGCAAGATTCTTGTTGATTTAACTATAAATTTCCCTCAAATACCATATGACCAATTACTTACAGAGATGCCTTAAGCCCAAGCTTTTGTTTTTTCCTTATCTACAAAAATTTGATACATAGAAATAGTTTTGGTGTGAGAAAGAATGTCTTTTTTTTTCCCTTGAAGACTAAGGTATTCAGGCATCTCACTTGACTAATCCTTAAGGCATGTGTAAATTTCTCAATCTGCACACTTCGGATATAAAACTATGAGGAAAGGGAGAAAAATGTCTTACACTAGAGTCTTTTTTAAAAATAAAAATAAAAATCTGTTCTTCTATAGCAAATATAGGAATTTGATATGAGAGAAAAAAATTATTTTATGTCAATATTACCTCTTTAATATATAAATTCATCTGAATTATTTGATTTAATAGTTAAATATTCTCTGCTCTCTTTTATTTACCATTTCTGATGATACGAAGAAGCACTTTCTTTCCATCATAGTCACATATAAAAAATAAAGTCACATATATGTGGAATCAACTTTTTTATTTCTACCTAGAATTTCATCCCTCAGTATTTGTAATCTCCATTGCTTCATTTGTTTATTTTATAACGAGTTTACTCTTAAATTAATAAAAGTAAAAAAATACAAGGTAAAGAAAAGACTAATGTAAGCTTTTACTATGAATTTTCTCCATTGATGGTGAAACTTATCATCCTAGCAATTATGTATATATTGAATTACACAATTTGGATTAACCTCTTTTCTATTTTAAACGATGACAATGAGTTTGTTAAGAAGATTTACATTTGTATAAAAAATTAAAGAATGTGTCTAAATTAACTTAAATAAATCATGTTAAATATAATTTTTGCAGCTATAAAATCATAAACATGTGAGATTTGAATATTAACCAAATGAGCTCATAAATGGATGTCCCACAATAAAAGTTTCATTGAAAAGACAATCTTAATTCACGACTATAAAATACATGATGAATAAAATAATAATTCCTAGAAAATTTTTATAATTAAATTAGGATAATGATTTTGAATTTCGACAAAATCTTTGTCATGATGAAGGGACACTCTTGCTACTATTTTAATTAAAGGACAAAAATACTCGTAATGAAATTTGAATAGAAAATTATATATTAAAAAGAAATTTTTATTTAAATTAAAATATTAAGAAAAGAGGGAAATTATTCTTTACTAAGTGTGAAGCCGGTGTAATATATTATTCCACTTAATAACTTTTAGAAAAATCTTGATTAAAAAGCATTTGGGTCATGTACTAACTCCAAAAATATTAAAAAAAAAAAAAGGAAAACTATTCTTTACTAAGTGTGAAGCCCGTGTAATATTTTATTCCACTAAGTTGTGTTTAGACCCAGAAACCACTATAAATAATCCAATTAGTTAATTTTTCATTATTTTAATTCATTGCTCATTTCCACTCAATTCATCAGAAACATCCTTTGTCATTCTGCCATCATATCAAAAGAAAAAGCTCGCATGTTGCCTTCCCAAATGGGTCCCACTTGGTGAGATCAATTGGGCCCAAGTGGGCCCCAGCGACACATTGAGAGATGAATTTAATGACAGATTGTTGCCACGAACTATATGTTATATGTTGAGAGAATGATCTCTTACATTGCAGTCTATTTTGGAGTGGAATTCCCTGTTCGATGTACGTGTCAAATTTATTATAAATAGACTGTTCCATCTGCTTCCTCTCTCATTTGTACACAGCTTCACATCTGCTTCCTCTCATATTCTTTCATATCTCTCATTTAAATTAGATAAAAATAACCAACTTATGCTAATCTAATTGAGTTAGGAAACTCTTGTGACTAGGTTGGATAAAAGAACTTTTAACATTAAAATGAACACCTCCAATTTATGCCGCTAGGACTCAGACTAGAAACCTCTCATTTTTTGGCACGAGAAGTAACCAGTTGAGATACCCAATGTTGGTTTACTTCATTTACTTAAATTAAATAGATTAAAACATGGAAGAAGAAGTAGAAGGAGAGGATGTCATGTAAAAAAAAACTAACCTGTTGGGTGTTGGGATATAGAGTGATCGATGATATGATTTATGGTAGATTCAATTAGAGAAAAAGAACTTATAAAGTTGAATCTATATGGATGGATGAATGTTGATAATAATAACGAAAAATATTAAATAGAATTATTTTCATAATTATAAAATCAACTATCTCTAATTTATTTTAATAAAATTATTTTTTCATATACGTGACTCAGATATATTTAAATTAGAGTTTTCGCCTCTCTAAGAAGCTTGAGAATGTTTGGTGGTAGAATGTTGCCTTCCCTTCATTGAATAGTTGGCCAGTCATTACAACTGATTGCATGCATGATTTTGAATCTCTCTTTTGATTCTTGTTTTGATTGATTTAAGTGGAACTTTTAAACATTTACCAAGTCACCTAATTTTTTTTTTTTTTAAAGTTTGCTTTCCTTCCTTTTTACATGAAATATTTTATTCAAAAGTATTATTTTTAAATCTCATTAAACATTTTTAGATAAAATAATTAAATTTGACTATGCAGTTATTGGAAACAGACTTATGATGCAGCTTAGATTTAAGATTAAAACTTATTCAAAAAGCAATATTAGTC
Source organism: Chimonanthus praecox (assembly GCA_022113865.1). Taxonomy (NCBI): domain Eukaryota; kingdom Viridiplantae; phylum Streptophyta; class Magnoliopsida; order Laurales; family Calycanthaceae; genus Chimonanthus; species Chimonanthus praecox. The sequence goes on from CM039095.1 coordinate 44,323,902, forward strand.
ATAACTAATATTCTTTACAATACACCTTTAGCTTTTTTTTAAATGGCCATCTTTTAATGAAGATGGAATATAATAATAGAATAAATTGTGTGCACCTTTAGAACAATGTACAGTGTGCAAATTACTAACTATTCATAGCCAAGACCAAAAGCCAATATCTCGACCCTTGATTGTTTATTTCCTTTCTAAATCTGAATATTTTTCTTTACAAAATAAAAATAAAAATACAATTTCAAATATAAAAGTCTTCCCAAGTGAAGGCACATTGAGAGTTTGAGATTCAATGATGCCAAGAGTCAGACCTCTCTCAAGAGGAGCACAACTCAAACATCCTTTTGCAATAATGTAATCCTTCTATTTCCAAGCCTCTCCTAATAAGAAGAATTGGACTTCACCACAAGTCTTCTAATGTGGGTCCATATTAGTCTTTTTTGGAGAATTTTATGCAATTTGAGTCACTCAACACTTAAAGTTGTGACTGCGTCTTTGACTCAAAGATGACTATTTTACTTGATTTACAATAATTTATAATTTCTACTTGTTTTTTAATAGATATATCTCACTTTTGTGAGTGTGGCTGAGTCTATAAAAGTTAGGTCTGACTCGACTCAGCATGCCCTATTGTTATAACTGAGTCCGACAATTTAGAATCGGACTCATCTGTATATGTCTTTGTCATGTTCTTTTTTTTTTTTTTTAGCTTGTACCATACAAATAATCTACAAGTCCTTTATACAATTCAAATCTGAATCTATAGAACTTAGATATTGATTTATTCAAAATTATAAAAAGAAACCAGTCATAATATTTTTTAAACTTCATATTGTGACATTTTGAAATTATACAGATTTTTATAACTTTTATCTCTCCCATTATTTCTTTAAAAATAATTAGGAATGTCCGTTTCACCATTCATTTAAGTAAAGTGAATTTAATATACATTGTTAACCGATGAATAGTAACTGGTACGACTTCTAAAGTTATCTTTAATATATTTTAATTTTTTTTAAAGTTATCTTTTACATTTTTAGTAATTAGTGATCAAAACACGTCTAAAATAGAGGAAACATTCGCACGTGGTACGTGGCTAAGCCAATTTTTCAACCGATGCCAAAGTTTTATAAGAAGAAAATGGCCCACTTTTGCTTACAAAGATAGTTACATTAGAAAGAACTGAATTTAAACATGGTCAGGAAAATCACTTTAATTATATAATTATTGAAGTTATAATTTTGAATACTAGAAACTATACATCTTAAATTTTTTTTGAAGCAATCCATACTTTAGAGTCCTTAAAAACAGTTCTAAATTAATTCCTTGCAATGTTTTAGACCTCAAATTCAATTAATTTACAAGAATAAAAAACGGATATGAGAAGCTAACAATCAAATTCAATAATTTCTGCATTCAAAAGATTTAAATATTTTTTTATCATATATGCTAATCTTAAATATAAAGCATACTCCCTTAGTCCCAATTCAGTTGTCTGATATCCCATTTTGATTTCTCTTTTTCATATCTAATCTGATATACCTTTTGAGAACACTTTCTTAACCAATTTAAATTTTTAAAATGGGACAACTAAAATGGAATGGATGGAGTATTATTTTATAATAATGATGGTGAAATATGTAATGATTCTGAAAGTACTATAGAGATAAATACTTTCATATCATCGTCCATCATATGTTTTTATGGTCGGTCATCCACAATAATTCTTCATTATTTGTTTATATAATAAAATATGGAAAGAGATTTCTGGTTGTTTTATCATTTCTCTCTTTTCTTATGACTTATTTGCTCATGCCTCTCTCCATAGGGATTCAAGGTGAATAGACATTAATAACACTTGATTTTATAATTTAATCATTAGTTGTGACAATCATGTAAATGTGAATATGCAAGACTTGATTTTATTAGAATCAAATTTCCAATTCAAAATCATTTTCATCCAATAAAACTATTAAATATCTTTTTACAATCAGCTACACTTGACTGGAAAAGTAAATTTTAGTTGAGGCTAACCAAATTTTACATTAATCTGGATTTCGTATTTACCATAGTTAAGTTGAAATTTTAGTTGAGGCTAACCAAATTTTGAGTCTGGAATATATATTAAGTTTGGTAAGGGAAGAAAGCTTGGTTGAGCTTATTATTTAACCATAGTTAGCTAATGATCTTAATATCTTACACTTGTTTGGCCAAAAAATTGTAGTTTTGTTTTATTATGTTTGTATTTGTCTATAATCACATTTTAAATTCTACCATTCGGATGGTCTATGGTGGATTTTTTTTTCACAAGTTATTTTTGGACATCGTCTATTTATTAGGTCTTAATTCATGGAGTAAATTTTCAAAAAGAGAGTGGAGTATAAATTTTCAATACGTCCTGAGTTGTATAAACGCCACGCTTACGGAAAGCGTTTTGGCGCAAGTTCTTGGTGAATCGATCTTCTTTGAAATGAGATCTATCTCTTAGTGTCTTCGGCCCTGTAACTGGTCGAGAAGCTTTGTTATGACATGCTACGAATGAATTACTTTCTTTCAATATCTGCCCTTGTTAGCAGCTCTATCGGCGTGCTGTCTTTCCTTTCTCGGTCTATGGAAAAGGGTGTGCCACAAGGGGGGGTGTAGGGAAAAGGAATCAAAGGGCTGGCGATAGGTCCAAACCTACTTAGATGAAGCAGCATTCCTCTAGTTCTAGTTGCTCCTTCTTTGATTTCATCTCGTAGGCCTATTTGTTTAAGCAAAAGCCGTGTTAAAGCAATCGAATAGGGCTTCCTACCTATAGTATAGGCTTCTTTAACATGCTCAAATTCAGGCTCAATAAGGCCGCTGTTTAGCGAATCGAATCTCTCCGTTGCCTTGTTATAGCTGTACTGTTATCTATCGGTCTGAAGTAAACTCTTCAATCGCTTGTTTGTTAAGCCAATAGGGAATCGGGTAAGGTACGCATGACTGTCTTAAGCAAATAAGTCCTGCCATTGGTTATCTGGTAAGGTTCGAGCTCTCCTGTCGGCATCTGCCCTTCCCTTCCCGCTGTAACTATCTCAATGGGTCTGGTCTGATCCTCCCTTCCAGGCCATCGGTCTTCTGGAATTCATTGGCCTTAAAGAGTACCATCTTTTGTGGTGTACTTTTCCACCCTCTATCTCGAATCTCTCACTTTAATCGTTCGGTTCGTCACATGAACGGGAGCTTCCGCTTCCGAGGGTTAGGATCCTTGCTTGGTCGAGCTAACTTTCGCTTAATATATCAAAAAGGGGAAAGTGTTTTCCTCCCCTCGCTCTCGAGAAGGTGTTTTGGTGTTTTGGTTTTCCTTGGAGCTAGCATTGCAGTGGGGTTGACATCCTTATGCTAGCCGGGGATTTCGCTAGTTCCCGCCTGAGCTCCTGCTGTTTGTGGAAGGGCGGGTGCTCAGCCAGCAAGCTGCATGCGCCGACCCGGGAAGAGAGCCCAATCCAACTCTAGTTGAATGCCCCGAGCCGTTGTGGGTTTACGCATGTCATTGGGTGGATCACCGTAACCAATCGTGTGTGTTAAGCATGTAGCTCATAAAGTTCCTGGGCCGCCATTCCGGAAAGGAATGGAGTGAGGCCCTTCCTTTTCATTTTTTCTGAAAGGCACGTTCGCTATGGTGATCGCTTAGCGGTTCGGTCACTCTCGATCGGCTTGCCACTCAACCGAGCCGCCTTTCCTTGTCGATAGGGTGGGCGGTCCCCATCCCGCAGGCCAGGTTAGACTTTTCAAACTGTCCCTGCCGCGGCCTTTCTTTTCTAAGAGGAGAAAGGGGTCTCTCAGTGACGGCGACAAAGGGTGCCGCCGGTGTGCTCTTTCTTTCGATACAACACACGAAACACAAACTTTCTCGTGAGGACAGGTTCTTAGCCACCGGTGACCGGCTCAATGAGCACCTTTGGACGATGGTTTTTCGATCCTCTCTCTCACTTGAAGGAGCCACTTTCATTTAGTTAATTATGCAATTAGTGAAAAGAAAGAAAATAGATGAAGTGAACGATGTCTCACATGTCAGCAGGTCAAGGCTGAACACCAACGACCCAGTGGGAAATTGCACCCCCTTCCGGTGTCGGAATGGAAGTGGGAGCATACCACGATGGATTTTGTGACTGGTTTGCCGAAGACACCCAAGGGCCGAGATTCCATATGGTGTGGATAGATTGACGAAATCGGCTCATTTTCTGGCTATGAGGGTGACAGATTCTATGCAGTCCTTGAGTCGGTTATACATCTTTCCTTCTCTCTCATGGATTTGCTCAAAGCAAAGCTGACAGCTCTATGTTCACATATAGACACGACAAAAGTGTTATGGTTCTCCTTCTCTATGTTGATGACATAGTCTTGACCGGCAATACACCGTCGCTTCTTCAGTCTTTCACTCGTGGGTACAGAATTTGAAATCAAGGATCTTGGCGCTCTCCATTACTTCTTGGGACTCGAGTTGACCGCTCACACAAACGGGTTACATTTGTCTCAAACCAAATATACCCTTGACATTCTTCGCCGCAGTCAGATGCTTGACTGCAAACCCTGCTCAACACCTGTTGCTGCTAAGACTCAGTTGTCCTCTAATACCGGTGCTCTACTTTCGGACCCCTCTGAGTATCGTCAACTTGTTGGCGCCCTTCTATATCTCACTCTCACTAGGCCCGATATTGCTTATGCCGTGCACATTGCCTCTCAGTTCAGTCCAGTAACAGAGTCTATAGTTGCAGTTATGGTTCACCAAACACCAATGGAGTTCTGGAGAGAGTTCTTCGTCCAATGGAGAATGGGGGCTTTGTTGCTCGCATTGTTGGGATAGGGAGGTTGAGACGCGACTCGAAAGTCTCATCAACTCGCCCTTCCCAATCAATATTCAAATGTCGGGAGGAAAGCTCAGTATGGTATAGTCGAGGTAGATGTCTCTGTGTAGAAAAAGAGGAGGAGCATTTATTTGCCCGCCTTTGTTTGAGTAGGTGTATATGCGTCAGCGTAAGATCATCTCTCCAACCAAACATTCTCGTAGCCAGTAAGGAAGACAACATCTACCGATAGCATCTGACTGAAAGAGCTCCTACAACTGGTCTAGGATTTCTTGAGTAGGCGGGTAGACCAACCTTGGTTATTACAGCTTGACACTGCAAGGGCCTTGCCGCAAGATAGGCCATAGGAGCAAATGTCTCCATTATTAGCTACCCTTTTTTTATTGAATCCATGGCATCATCTTCCTCCACTACAACAACAACAACATCAACGTCATTCCCAATCTCAAATAAACCAAATAAAGTCTCCAAACAATTAGACTAACTACTTGCTATGGAAAAGCCAATTTTTTCCCATCTTAGCCAGTACTCCTTGGCTTTGTGGATGGATCGAATCCTCCACCTCCAAAAACCATTACCAGCGAAGACAATGAAATCAAAGACAATCCCGCCTTTCTTCAATGGTGGAAGCAGGACCAATACGTCCTGAGTTGTATAAACGCCACGCTTACGGAAAGCGTTTTGGAGCAAGTTCTTGGTCTCTCCACTGTTTAATAATTACTGCATGTGTTATATATACAGGGAGAGAGAGGAGTAATCTGACCCAGCTACGTTTGCTCCCATTCCAAGGCTCAGATGATTGGGCTAATCGATTACTCTCCTATGCCTGCCTGAGGTATCGATGGGGATACGAAGCAGCGAAGAAAACAAAGAGAGCAAGCTGACGCACCCTTACAACATAGGGCCTCCCAACCAAAAGGGGGGCCTACGCTTGCTGCTCCTGCGCACCCTTACAACATAAGGGCCTACCCTTACAACATAGGGCTGCGCGTTGCGGTGGACTTCCAACACCTGCCGCGTTGCGGCCCCGAATCCCTTGACCACGCCCCGCTCCGGGGATCACTGAACGAGAGGGACACCCGGCACCACCTATCCCATCGGATCAATCATCCTACCCTGCTGCAGTTACGGAAATGAATGGAATAGACAGTGAGGGAAATAGAAATATAGTCACTCAAAGTTGAGAGAGGGTTCTCTCCTATCGGTATATGCTTCTCCATTCCGGGACCGGACCAAGCCACTTTTATCTCTTGCCTATCCCAGAGATGTTTCACCCGATGAGACGCCAAACTCTTCCCCGTCCATGAGAGGAATAGGCCACCCATCACCCGATGACCCCACTCGCACCAGAACCGATAGTCAGGAATTCTATCTCACCCTCCAATTTCGCCAAAGGAGTATTTGATTCGCAGCATTCATTGGATGGTTTTTAAGTCAAAAGAAAGATAAGAGACTTTCCAGATGTCAATACCCCACCTGGGAAGGAACCATTCCCGATCGGATTGCCTATTGCCCCAAGTGTTCGTTTCCCGCTACACTCCGGTTCTTCCACCCCACCGGAAAGGAATAGAAGCCCTCTCGTGGATCGGGATAAAGAACTAGAAATCTAGTAGGCCACCGAACCCATCCTAGTATGACTGGACGATCCGCCGACCCCCTGTGCCTATTTCGAACCCTACATTTCCATGTAACCTCCTAATCCTTCCAGACCATCTGGCCGGCTATAAGTTC